>CP141132.1:54117879-55520879 GCA_035236585.1 Warburgia ugandensis
TATGCCACCTTTTCAATTCTCTCCGTGGTTTCAAATGGTCTTATATATATATATATATATATATATCTCAGACTTAATTTCCCTTGATCCAAACCTTGCAAACCCCTTAGTCGATGAGAGCTTCAAGAATACATGATCCCCCACTACAAACTGTAAATCTCTACATATTTTGTTTACATAGCTCTTTTGCCTATTATGGGCTTCTAGTAACCACTTCTAGATAACTTGTACCTTCCCTATGCACTATACGAATAATTATGACTTCACAAACTATCGTTCCAATAAATCGGTGTTCCACAGGGTCTACCATACAATGACTCATACAATGCCATGCCAATGCTAGATTAGTAAATGTTATTATATGCAAACACTATCAAGGGAAGATGTTTGTCTTAGTGACCTATTAGCTCTAAATACAAGTCCTGAGCACATTTTCAAGCAATGAGATGGTTTACTAAGACTGTCCATCAATTTGCAAGTAGAAAGCAGTACCTAATCTTTATAAGATGCCAAGCCCTTCTTGTACACTTTGCTAAAAATGAAATGTGAACCTACGATCCTTGTTAGATATTGTGACGACCTAGGTTTTGGTAACACATTTTGTAATACATTTTTCAAAGGCAAGGAGCCCTTAATAGTAATTTTTTTTTGCAAAACAAAGCAGTAGAAGTTCCTTGCTTTAAAAATTATTTTATAAAACTGTAATGATCCAAACATTTTATGCTATTTTTACTAAATTGAATAGAAATTGATTAATTTGGAAATTTATATATAGACTTAATCATATTAAACATTCTATTTTAATTAAAATACAAAACAGAGGAATTTGAGAGAAAAATTAGTACCATTAGATTCTACGCTCAAAATGGAATCCAACACCTCAAAGAGCGTTGGAAACGAAGCTCGTATGACCAAGTTATAGACTTTTAAAGATCAAGGGCATTTTTGGAATTTACCCTTAAAACGAAAAAGGTCTGAAAACACAGGGGTTCATTTTGATAACGACACCCATTATGTCATCCCCTTCCTCAGGCCAGGCGGTGCTGTACAGAGTTGCAGAAAATGGCGGCATGACCATGGAGCGGCCCTGCCTTCCCCCTCCTATAAATTCCTCGACTCCCCCTCTTCCAAATCAAGCTTTCCCCACTCCAATCACTCCCAAAAATGAATTTGGCAACTAGGGTTTGCAGATCCATTGAGGCCTCTGATTGGGCAACGAGGAGAGTTTTCCAGGTACAAATCTCTCCCCACTCCACTCCTTTCTCTTCCCTCTTTCTTTCCCCCTAGATTCTGACTGGGTCTGAGTTGTTTTTTGGCCATAAATTGCCCAATTTTCGAAACAAACCAGATGGGCTAAAACCCGTCGAAGACATTGCATCCCAGGGGCACACGGGCATGATGCACGCCCGTTACAAGACCCCGGGGGCGATGGTTGCATGTGTATCACGTGCGGGAGAATGCCCGGCTTGACCGAGACACACAGGGCGTCTTGGGAGTCAAGACGCACCGTGCCTGCACTGAGGACGCATCTGCGCGACACAGTCGAAGACGTGCGCTATAGTGTGACGCTTGGGCTTGCGCTTGTGTGCGAACATGGATGTGGTTTGACCAGGATGCGCACATGTCCTGGGAACCGTGATGCACGGGCCCGGTATGGACGAATCTAGTTCGTCCGTGACGTTGCGACACTAAAAATGCAATTACAGGGGTTGTAAGACTCCGATTGATGATCTGAGAGAACTGTTGCATAGTATTGATGACATGGACCTAATGAGACTATAAAAGTTAGGTTTAGAGGCCTATTTAGGATGACTATAGCTTAAACACTTTAGAGATCGCATAGATCTACATGATCAAAGATGATCAAACTTCATAGATTGATTTGATGGGTCTACTAGGAGACTAATGTGACAAAAGTGATCCAGGGTTGAGTAGTGAAGGATGTGACTCTAGAGGCATCAAGGTAGGCAGTCTGATACTACTAAGTTTTTAAATGGATCTTAAACTCTGACTTGCCTTTTTTTTTAATCATTTTTACCATGCTTTTGTGATATGATGCTCTTATGCGAGTATGCAGACTTGCGTTCATAATTTATGTCCTTGAAGCACTTGAATCTATCACCATATTTAGCATGCTTTTTGCTGCGATGTTCTTATACCAACATGCGGAATTGTCTTCATGTTTTATGGATTTGAATGCGATATTAGCATGAACTGATTTTATGCATTGCTGGCATGGTTGAAAAAAAAGAAAAAGAAAATAGATGCATAAATTGCATGATTTCAATGAGTGAGATTGAGGATTGCCATATCATATAAATCATCTCATAATACCTTCACATGATGCATAACCTTGAGGGTTACCAAAAGACACTGGAGTGCCCAAAAGACGCTGATTAGGCAGTTGTGAGGGCCAGGCAGTGTGAGGGACCCAAAGAGGACATTATTTTTATATTTTTCGGGCCGATGAGCCTAGTGGGCACTATGCTGAGAGGTTGTTTATGTATGGGGTTGGCCTCCTGGCCTCTACCACCAAAGGGTGGATGGTATCATTGCCAAAAAGGCATTGTCCCTTCCCTGACTGCTGTGGTAAACAAGGACGACCACTGGAGGTGTTCACGGCACCCTTTTCAGGGATGCCATAGTCACCGTGGAGGCTATGGCAGGTGAGTTTCTAGATACCGGAGACACACGATCCTAGATGTGTTCGAATCGTGGGCAGAGTGGCCCTATGATTTCAGTTATATTGATATACATATAGCATTTAGATGGTTGTAAATGAGTACTCGTGACCAGTTGGCTTGATGTGTTCATCGAGAGACCATGTGCATGATACTTCTAATGCTACTAGCATTTGCTTTGAATGATGACTATTTTAAGGATTTCATGATTATTATATTTTACTTGTTGGTTTGATGGGTTTGCCGAGATATTACTACTTGGTTCTATGAATTTCTACTTCATAATTTTAGTCATATTTCTATCATTGAACATTGCATGAGCCAACGTTTATGCATGTTTATGAAAAAGAAATCACTATGGTTTTATATGGATAGCTCTTTGAAATTATGCATATTGCATGTTGTGTTTTCAAAATAGTAGCATTAGATCACCAAATGGGTATGAGGAATACTCACCCAAATATATTATTTTTATAGATTAGCTTCAAAAGGGTTGGAAGAAGCATCAGAAAATGTTGGTGTTACGATCAAGTGAATGAAGAGGAGACAAGTATAAACTGTAAGTATATGACCTGCCCTTTGGACATGTGCCCATAATAACTACAGTTGGACTGTGTGCTGTGTAATGACCCCAATTTTTGTAATATTAAAATCCCATGAAAAGTTCAGTTTTAAAGATAAGGGAATTTTGGTCATTTCACTAGTTTCCTTGACTAAACCCAATAATTTGGTCCTAAAAATGGTTCCATTAGATGCGTCTCAGAAAAAGGAATCCAACGAGACCAAAATCACCCAAAACGGAGTTAAAATGAGCAAGTTATGGCCCTTTGAAGTTCAGGGGCAAAATTATAATTTTTACAAAAACGGGTTTAGTTGCAAAACACAGGGGCCCGTTTTGATACGGGCACCCTTCATCTTCCACCTCCTAGAGAGTTCTAGAATGGTGGTGATTGGAGGGGAAATCATCACCATTTTGGAGGTTTCTCCACCGCTATTCAAAGGCGATGAGAGCCCCCTCAATAACCCTCTCTTAGCTCTATAAATGGAGCTCTTGGGCGCCTCTAATGGCAGCCCAAAACGTTGAGGAAAAATAGTTGAGGAGCAGTGCCCTAGAAGAGAAAACAAGGAGAAAAACCCAGCAACAAGCCGGGTACATCCAAAATCTCTCAAAACCCATCTCCACCATAGTTCCAGGAATGATTTCCCTAGGTTTTTGCATGAAAAACCATGCAAAACGGAGCCCAGGAGAGCCACCAAGGACCCAGGGACGTCCCCTGGGTTGCACTGGTTTGACAGGGGTTGAACCAGGGTGTCCTGAGGATGCCCTGGTTCCCCAACGAGCAGGACGTTCCAGTTGGAACGTCCCACGTCGACTCCCGTTTGAAAAACCAAACGGGCGCGTCCAGGGACGCACCTGCAAAAGAGAGAGAGGCGGGAAGTTCTACGCGTCTGCACACGCGCCCGCTGAGGTGAACTTCGCAGGTGCACAGTACGCTAGCGTTGCGGTTTTTTTTGTCCCTTAGGGAAGCCGGGGCGCACGTTGCAAACGCGCAGCGCCCTGGCATTCCGTCTTTTTATTTTTAATTTTTAAGACTTCTGTGTATGTACGACACTAAAATGCCTATAACATGAGATCTAGAGCTCTGATTGAGGCGCCGTAAAAGGCATTGTGTCCGTGTCGACAACGCGGACACATCCAATTTATACAATCCTGATCAAGGCCCAATCAAAGGTGGGCATGACCCTTAGAATAGGATGGTGACACGTGGCCACTAGAACGTTGGGAAACTGAGGATACCGAGGCCCAATTAGGACCTTAGGACACCCATAGGGATAGGGATGGACCCCTAATGCCTAAGTAAAAAGACTAATTACTCTAAAACCTATAAAAGATAGGTCAAACTAACCTTGATTCCCCCAACCATGATCAGGAGCGTCCGAGGACAAAGGGTTAGCGCGACCTAGCCAGGTAGGTGCTCTATCACTATTAAATTCTTTTAAAAGATCTATTATTGTTTTGAGAACATATGTTTTAAGTATATGACTTGTTTAGCATGACTTAATTCAGCATGCATGTGATAAATGCTTTGTACATAGACATGTTTTGTAAATGATTGCATATACATTATGCACATACATGTTTTGCAAACTATTGCATACATTGCACGATTTGTGAGCATTAAGTTCTTGCAAAATTGCATGTCCTTGAGGGTTTCCAAAAGATGTTGGAGTGCAGAGGGCCAGGCAGTTGTGAGGGACCCAAAGAGGACAGGTTTTGACAGAGGTTTTGGCTTATTTGATCTTATGCGATTTGGGCTAGAAAGCCCGTGGGTGCTATGCCGAGGGGTCTGGGTTGGCCACCCGGCCTCTACCACTATTAGGTGGATGGGTACCATGCCCAAAAAGAGGCAAGTCCCTACGTCGACTGCATGTGGTACAGGGGGCTACCACTGGTGTCACGGCACTGGGTCAACGTGTCATAGGCCCCGTGGAGGCTATGACCGAGTGTCCTCAGGTACTCGGGGACCACACGGCAAGGAGGTCGTGGGCATAGTGGACCCTATGGTTTGATGATTTATGTGCATTGCATATAGCATGATATGAGGTTGGTCGACCATACCATACTAGAGATCCATGAGTTGGATGCCATGAAGCATTTTATGCATATCATGATGTTATGATATATATATATATATATATGATACTTTCGATTTTGGATTATATGATCCTTTAAGTCGTTAGTATTTCAGTTTGGCAATCGATTTTGATGTCGATATTGAACTTGAGAATTCAGACATGCACATGTGTTGGAAAGAGCATATGATTTTAAAACATCGCATGCATTATAAAAATAGTAGTGATAGACTCCCACTGAGTATAGTATATACTCACCCTATCCTTAACATTTTTCAGGATAGTTCCACTCATAAATAGAAGACGTCTCAGGAGATATTAGTGCAATAGCAAGTGAATAAAAAAGAAGAAAGTTATACATGTAAGTAAACTCTCAACCCTTTGGACATGAAGTTGTATTTAATTACAGTTGGGCTGTGTGCTGTGACTGGAAAGACCTGGGGAAAAAAATATTTACGATTTCTGAAGTATTTCAAAAAACTACTTGGGTTGTTGTGAAGGCAAATGACACTCGGGGTTTTCAAAAATGAGTTTAAAACTAAAAGCTTTCCGCTGCATTGCATGGTTTTTATAGAATGATTTTCAAATAGGGATGCATCCCGCCTTAGGAAATTAGGTATTGCATTTAAAAATGCATGAGAAAACCCTAGTCATCACAGTTGGTATCAGAGCCCAGGTTTTATCCCTTCACAGCCAGTCCAGCATGTCCAAGGGTCATGAACAATAAAGAAAATCAAGGATAAGTAGTATAAATAGGAGTAGTAGAGATGACTACTTCTATTTGAGGATTATAATATTAATACTGAAGGCATTTCACCATAAACACATATGTGAAAAAGGAGATAGTCCTAGCAAATACTTAGATATTGGATTGATTGAATCCTATCAAAATCATAGGAAATAAGGATTGTTGTATGGTGCAAATATGAAAACACATATGTGGATTATATTATGATAAGAATGATGAGGGAATGTAAAAGACAGACTTTGAGAAGATGTTGATGATGATCTAAGAGGGATGAGAATGCAAGATGATATTAGGAGATAAATGTGACTTGTACTAGATCACAAAGGTATGGATCCTGAAAAACTTAGCTCAATTTTGGATACCTTAATTGGGGTCTTATGAAGAGTAAAGTGCTATCAAATAATAATTGCCTAAGTATTATGGAGCAAATCAAAAGATGTATACAAGCAACATATTATGTGAATAAGAGAAATATAACACGAATATGATAAGGAAATGAATTCGACCGAGTTATCAAAAGATTTTAATGATAATACTAAGGATGATAATAGATTGATCCTAACATGAACTTGTAAGAGAAGTGTAGCATGACCAAAATGTCAATGTGATTATTAAGACATTGTATGAATTTTATTGAGGCTATAGGCAACTGAGGATTTCAATAATCTTAAGACAGTTTAGAATTTCTAAGAAGCATTCAGTTTATCATATCTGTTAAGTAAAGGAGTAGATGCAGTATCGATTATATGCAAAAAAGCACATGAAGACATTGATCCAGGTAGACCAAATGAGGATTTTGAAGAAAAGAGAGAAAGAGATAGAGATGTAACTGTAAGTATTCGATGAATATTGAATAATCAAAAGAAGAAGATCATGACTCTATGAAGATACATACAATTCTAACATCTTGAATCCTATAGGAGGGAAGATCAAACAAATGCAAAGGAATAATACTAGGTGAGTTGATGATCTTATTGTAAAGGAGTATCAAAGAGAGGAAGCATGGGATTTAAGACTTTGAGTAGAGTATCGAATTTCAGGAGAATATGTGACAAGAAATTTTCAAAGAAGAATGGTGACCAACTAGAAGTTAAACTTCTACAAATGGTTTGATATAAATTAGATTCTTATCAGATCCATTAACTTATGAGGAACACCAATGGATATAGTCCATAAAAAGAAAAATTTGGTGATGTCCCACCTTGCCAATAAAGGAATTAAGCCGGGAACAATGACTTGTCCATTTAGCAAGTAGGGTACCATTAAGGATCAAATTGAGATCTTACTATCATAGATTGGAAGAGCAATATCTTAAGACCATCATTGAGTACTGTTGACTAAATAGAGGTATCCCACCCTAATTAATCAGGTATGTCGGTGTCTATGAGTTAGTAGTTGAAGTTATATACTCAGAAGGATGTTATAAGTCTTTAGACTTGAGTACTTGTTAGGCTAAGTCATTTGAGGGTATAAGGCCAGTTGATTCGGCAACATCATGAAGTTGATTAGGCCACATCATGAAGAGCTACAAGTACAATAAATATAGTACCAACTAAGATAGGAGCAAAAATAAGAAGTGATCTAAACCAATGTGAAAGGTTTTTCAAACCTTAGTGGCTACCATGACAAGGTGAAGAAATTACTTTGGGTTTGAAAAATACTACTGACTTGGATTGAAAGAAAGGTAGATAAGTACCAATCACTCTAGAGGCCCTTGAGCTTATAACGTATCTAGGAAGAGATCAATAGGTAATCAAATAAAGTCTTTCTATGTCTAAGAAAATGTTTATGCTTATCTGAGTATTGTAAAACTTGTGGAGTTAACAACTTCAGTACAATTTGATATAATCACTATTGAAGACGAATTATTGCTATTATAAGCTAAGTATGAGAAGGCACTTAAAAGATAAAATAAGGAGGCACTTGAAAAATAAAATTTGAGGAATTGAGAAAATCACTACTTATGAGGATACCTCCTGACAATACAGATTACATGGTTGACGATAAAGCCTTGGTAAAAGATTGAACAATATATTGACATAGGGGATAAGGTGAGATGGCTAGCACACTATAAGGTGAGATTGGATGTTGCATTGTCTTTTTGACAAATAGTTAGTTGTTATGAGCATATACCAAGTACGAAAAATCAACTGAAGGAATTTTCTAAGGACTAACCCTACCGGATTGAGTATATAACTTTTGGGCTGAAAGGTTACGAAGAAAACCATCAAGCAAAGAAAGGGCAAAGAGGATGAAGACAAAGGATTCAACCATGGCCTAGTAAGGGTACTCGGTTATAAGAAACTTTTTACCTTGCATGAATGAGAACATTATTGAAAATCCTGAATGACAAATGGATGAGAAATAGTGAGATAGGCTTCTAGACGAGAACATACGACTCATGATGATGAATCGACCATTAACATTTGACATGAGTTTGGGTAAGATCCTAACAGAGGAAAGCATTTAATGAATTCAATAATGAAACTGGATATGAAGTTAGGACATTTTACTTTCAGTATATGATAAGGTCCTCAATGGAAGATGCTACTAATTGGCTTTTATTTTTGAATGTAACCTTGGTCAAGGAAATCAAGTCACATATGAAAAACGACAGACAGTTGAAATTCAAAGTTAAGTAAGAGTTTGGCTATAAAGCATATGATACCATATCAGTTATTGAAGTATCTTGGAGACAAGGGTAAGAAGCAAAGTTAGACACAATAAAAAGAAGGTAACTTTTTGGATTGCTTCCTAAAGGGGAATGCATTCACCAAGAAATCATCTAAGAGACAAATACCTGAAAGATAATAAGTTATGGAATTTCGAGGATGAAATTCTTTTAAGGGGGTAATAATGTAATGACCCCAAATTTTGTAATATTAAAATCCCATGAAAAGTTCAGTTTTAAAGATAAGGGTATTTTGGTTATTTCACTAGTTTTCTTGACTAAACCCAAGAATTTGGTCCTAAAAATGGTGTCATTAGATGCGTCTCTGAAAAAGGAATCCAACGAGACCAAAATCACCTAAAACGGAGTTAAAATGAGCAAGTTATGGCCCTTTGAAGTTCAGGGGCAAAATTATAATTTTTACAAAAACGGGTTTAGTTGTAAAACACAGGGGCCCGTTTTGATACGGGCACCCTTCATCTTCCACCTCTTAGAGAGTTTTAGAACAGCGGTGATTGGAGGGGAAATCATCACCATTCTGGAGGTTTCTCTACCGCTATTTAAAGGCGATGAGAGCCCCCTCAATAACCCTCTCTTAGCTCTATAAATGGAGCTCTTGGGCGCCTCTAATGGCAGCCCAAAACGTTGAGGAAAAATAGTTGAGGAGCAGTGCCCTAGAAGAGAAAACAAGGAGAAAAACCCAGCAACAAGCCGGGTACATCCAAAATCTCTCAAAACCCATCTCCACCATAGTTCCAGGAATGATTTCCCTAGGTTTTTGCATGAAAAACCATGCAAAACGGAGCCCAGGAGAGCCACCAAGGACCCAGGGACGTCCCCTGGGTCGCACTAGTTTGACAGGGGTTGAACCAGGGTGTCCTGAGGATGCCCTGGTTCCCCAACGAGCAGGACGTTCCAGTTGGAACGTCCCACGTCGACTCCCGTTTGAAAAACCAAACGGGCGCGTCCAGGGACGCACCTGCAAAAGAGAGAGAGGCGGGAAGTTCTACGCGTTTGCACACGCGCCCGCTGAGGCGAACTTCACAGGTGCATAGTACGCTAGCGTTGCGGTTTTTTTTGTCCCTTGGGGAAGCCGGGGCGCACGTTGCAAACGCGCAGCGCCCTGGCATTCCGTCTTTTTATTTTTAATTTTTAAGACTTCTGTGTATGTACGACACTAAAATGCTTATAACATGAGATCTAGAGCTCTGATTGAGGCGCCGTAAAAGGCATTGTGTCCGTGTCGACAACGCGGACACATCCAATTTATAAAATCCTGATCAAGGCCCAATCAAAGGTGGGCATGACCCTTAGAATAGGATGGTGACACGTGGCCACTAGAACGTTGGGAAACTGAGGATACCGAGGCCCAATTAGGACCTTAGGACACCCATAGGGATAGGGATGGACCCCTAATACCTAAGTAAAAAGACTAATTACTCTAAAACCTGTAAAAGATAGGTCAAACTAACCTTGATTCCCCAAACCATGATCAGGAGCGTCCGAGGACAAAGGGTTAGCGCGACCTAGCCAGGTAGGTGCTCTATCACTATTAAATTCTTTTAAAAGATCTATTATTGTTTTGAGAACATATGTTTTAAGTATATGACTTGTTTAGCATGACTTAATTCAGCATGCATGTGATAAATGCTTTGTACATAGACATGTTTTGTAAATGATTGCATATACATTATGCACATACATGTTTTGCAAACTATTGCATACATTGCACGATTTGTGAGCATTAAGTTCTTGCAAAATTGCATGTCCTTGAGGGTTGCCAAAAGATGTTGGAGTGCCGAGGGCCAGGCAATTGTGAGGGACCCAAAGAGGACAGGTTTTGACAGAGGTTTTGGCTTATTTGATCTTATGCGATTTGGGCTAGAAAGCCTGTGGGTGCTATGCCGAGGGGTCTGGGTTGGCCACCCAGCCTCTACCACTATTAGGTGGATGGGTACCATGCCCATAAAGAGGCAAGTCCCTACTAGTACAAGGGCAATCTTCCCTTGTACCAAGTGAAGAAGTTGGAAAATCCCCATTAGCACCAGAAAAAGTTAACAAAATGATGGAGAGATTTCAAAAGATGACTACAGTTTATAATGGCAAGGGTGAAACTGAGAAGGCTGATGAATGGATATATGAAGTAGAAAAGACTTTGAGTGCACTACGTACTCCTCCAGAGTTGATGGTTAAATTTGCCACCTACTTATTCAAATAAGAAGCTGCATTTTGGTGGAGATTAGCTAACAACACCTTCTTCTCAAATTCTGAAGATATTACATGGGAGGAATTTAAGGAAATATTTAACCACAAATATTTTCCTTCTCATGTGCAAGAAAGGAAGTTGATAGAGTTTTTGGACCTAAGACAAGGGAATATGCCAGTGGTGGACTATGATAATAAGTTCACACAGTTAAGGAGATTTGCGACTCACGTGTGTAATACTGAAACACACACCATAAATCGATTCATTGAAGGGCTACACCCAGGGCTGAAAAATAAAGGTGCTAGGTACTAAACCCACTACCTTGGCAAACTGTGTGGAAATGGCCTCCAAGTTTGAAGAAGAATACAAAGAGGGTCAAATTACCAAGTTTAGTGGAGGAGGAAACAATTACCCAAGGCCTTTCCAGAAGAATAAAAGACCTTGGAACAATTTTGAGCCTCACAGAAATTAGAGGAACAATGCACCAAGGCCAAATAGAAAACCATGTCCAAGATGTAGAAAATTTCACCAAGGCAATATCTGCCCGTGACCTATACAACAACAAACATAACGATTTCCAATCAAGTGCCACAATTGGGGGGAGTATGGACATGTCGCCACCTATTGTACTAAACCATTGGCGGTCAAGGTGGAAAAACTTGAAATTGCTCCTCGACACCAAGGAAGGGTCTTCCCCATCACTGGCGGCCACGCTGGACCATCCAATGTGATGATTGAAGGTACACTACTTGTAGTAGACAACTATGCTAAAGTACTGTTTGATTCTGGATCTTCGCATTCCTTTATATCTTGTGAATTTGCATCTAGTATACAACTATCAATGAAAAACTTGGGATTTGATCTAGATGTAACAACTCCAGTTGGAAAATTAGTTAAATTACAAGAATACTTGCATAATGTACCTCTAGAAGTATTGGGCAAAAGAATGAACATAGACCTCATTTTATTGAACATGGTGGATTTTGACATCATACTGGGTATGGACTGGTTAGCAAAATACTGGGTAGTTATGGACTGTCACAAGAAGAAAATCACATTTAGGATACTGGGTGAGGAAGTATTAGTACTGTATGGGAAACACAATGACTTAGACAAATCCATTATCTCAGCTATGAAGGCAGTCAAACATATGTCCAAGAGGTGTCAGGCATTTCTAGAAACAGTGTTTGCCTTAGATGTTGAACAGCCCAGGATAACAGAAATTGAAGTGGTCAGGGAATTCCAAGATGTTTTTCCTGAAGAACTACCAGGGTTACCCCCACATAGAGAAATTGAGTTTACCATTGAAGTAATTCCTGGTCGAACTCCTATTTCTAAAGCACCTTATAGAATGGCCCCAGCAGAGTTGAAAGAGTTGAAGGGTCAATTGCAATAATTGTTAGACAAGGGGTTTGTTAGACCAAGTAGTTCACCATGGGGAGCACCAGTAATATTTGTGAAGAAGAAGGATGGGTCAATGGGATTATGCATGGATTATAGAATGTTGAATAGTGTCACAGTGAAAAATAGGTATCCCTTACCTCACATTGATGATCTCTTTGATCAACTCCAATTTGCTAAGGTCTTTTCCAAAATTGACCTTAGATCAGGATATCATTAATGGCATATTAAGGATGAAGACATAACCAAGTCAGCATTTAGAACTCGATATGGGCATTATGAGTTTCTAGTCATGTCTTTTGGGGTGACCAATGCACCAGTAGTGTTTAAGGATTTGATGAATAGAATCTTCAAGGAATTTTTGGATAAATTTGTGATTGTATTTATCGATGATATACTGATTTACTCTACCAGTATCAAAGAACATCAAGAACACTTACAAATTGTACTAAATACCCTCAGAACATATAAACTGTTTGGTAAATTTAGTAAGTGTGAATTCTGGTTAGAGAAGGTCAATTTCTTGGGTCATGTAATTTCTAAGAATCGAGTAGAAGTGGACCCCACCAAAATTGAAGCAGTAATGAAATGGGAGAGACTTAAAACAGTAACACAAATACATAGTTTTCTTGGACTAGCAGGATACTACCATTGATTCATTCAAGGGTTCTCTTGTATAGCTCTTCCTATGACTTCCTTGACAAGAAAGGGGGTACAATTTACTTGGTTAGAAGAATGTGAAAATAGTTTTCAAGAGTTGAAGAAGAGGTTAACTACAGCACCAGTATTGACTTTGCCAGCTGGGAGTGGGGGATATGAAATATACTGTGATGCTTCACGCAAAGGGTTAGGAGGTGTGTTGATGCAAAATGGTAAGGTCATTGCTTATGCATCTAGACAATTGAAGAAACATGAAATAAATTACCCAGTACATGACCTAGAATTGGCAGCTGTAGTTTTTGCATTGAAAATTTGGAGACATTATTTGTATGGAGAAAATTCAATGTATTTATGGATCATAAGAGTCTCAAATACATCTTCACTCAGGCTGATTTGAACATGAGACAAAGAAGATGGATACAATATATCAAAGACTACGATTTTGCCATCCAATACCATCCTGGAAAGGCAAATGTAGTAGCTGATGCATTAATTAGACAACCAAGAGCTCTACTCACAAACATCACAATTAAATCAACTTTTCTAGAAAGAGTCCTTAAAGCCCAAGAAGAAGATACAACAACTTAGGAATTGTATGAAAAGAAAGGATTTGTTAAGTGTACAGATGGGGGTATACGTTTTCAGCAAAGATTGGTGGTTCCTTCAAATACATGTCTGAGAAAGGAACTGATATAGGAAGCCCATCAGTCAAAGTTTTCTATACACCCTGGTGGTACAAAGATGTATCAAGATTTAAGAAGAAACTTTTTGTGGGAAGGCATGAAGAGAGAAATAGGAGAATTTGTGGTTAAATGTCTAAATTGTCAATAAGTAAAGGCTGAACACCAAAGACCAGCTAGAATGTTACAAACATTAGAACTTCCAAAATGGAAATGGTACAATATCACTATGGATTTTGTAGTGAGATTACCAAGGACCCGAGCAGGCCATGACATGATTTGGGTGGTTGTGGATAGGCTAACAAAGCCAACACATTTCCTTCCAATTAGACAAAACCAATCAGTTGACATTTTGGCTAAGTTATACATCAAAGAAATAGTAAAACTTGATGGGATTCCATTATCCATTATCTCTGATAGGGATGGAAGATTTACTTCAAGATGTTGGAAGAGTGTACAACAAGCCTTGGGAACCTCACTTAAACTCAGTATAGCATTTCACCCCCAAACAAATGGTCAATCAGAAAGGACTATTCAAACCTTAGAAGATATGTTGAGAGCATGTGCATTAGATTGGAAAGGGAGTTGGGATGAACATCTTCCTTTAGTAGAATTTGCATATAACAATAGTTTTCAAGAAAGTATTGGTATGGAACTATATGAAGCATTGTATGGACAGCCATGTCGATCACCAACTTGTTGGAGTGAAGTTAGAGAAAGAAAGCTAATAAAGTCAGACCTAGTGGAACAGTGTGTAGACAAGGTCAGATTAATACAGAAGAGGTTGTTAACAGCACACAGTAGATAGAAGAGTTACTTAGATAAGAGGCGGAGAGACCTGGAATTTGATGTGGGGGAGCACATGTTTCTAAAAGTATCACCTGTCAAAGGAGTAATGAGGTTTGGAAGCAAAGGAAAACTTAGTCCTAGATTCATTGGTCCATTTGAAATCTTAGAAAGAGTTGGTTCAGTGGCTTACAAATTAGCCTTACCACCCCAACTCTCAGGAATACATAGTGTCTTTCATGTGTCTATGCTAAGGAAATACCTCCAAGATGACACTCATGTACTTCAAAGGACGTCAGAAGAGGTAAAGCCTAACCTAACCTTTGAAGAGAAGGCAATACGAATTCTAGACTGCAAGGAACAGAAGTTAAGGACCAAAAGCATTCCGTTAGTCAAAGTCCAATGGCAACATCACTCTGTTGAGGAAGCCACGTGGGAAACAGAATTAGAAATGAGGAAGACACACCCTAGTTTGTTTGATTAAGTATTGTATTACAAATTTCGAGGACAAAATTATTGTAAGGGGGAAAGATTGTAATAATGCCAACTTTTGTAATTGATTGAGAAAATCAATAAAGTTTAAGTTTCAGAAATTTCAGGCTGAAATATTAGGGTTATTTAGAATATACTTCTTATAAAAGTATAATCAAAGAATAAGACATGTACAATTGAAATTAAACTCAGCAAACCCTTCAGAATGACTGTAAGCATGACAAATTCTGAATTCGGATGAAAAATCATTAATTTTCTTCATTTCTTGGACAAAAGGGTAAAATAGTAATTTTACCCAAAAATCAAAATTTGAGACATCAAAACATAGAATGTACTAAGAAATATGAATCCAACGCCACTAAATATGCTCAATTCCGAGATCATGGGAATAAATCCTAATTCTTTTATATATAAAGGGAAAAATGGTCTTTTTACACCATGTGGGGCCCGCAATGTGAAGACCGGGATTTTGTAACACGTTTTGTAATGTATTTTGAAAGGTGGGGCCCTTAATAGTATAAAAAAAATTTGCAAAACAAAGCAGCGAAAATTCTTTTCTTCTAAACTTGTTTTGTAAAACCCAAGTCATCACTTCATACATAACATAAGTAGAATTTTTTGTACAAGATAAAATTCCATTGAAGGAATAGACTTTCATTAAATTCCAGAATCCATCCAGTGGTTCACAGTACATCCAAATCTATTACAATACTTGTCCAAATTACATAATCCAAAACTCAAGCTCACCATACAATAAAACTCTCAACAAAGCAAAATACATGTCTTTAAGAGTATACCTTGAAGATTATTTCTTCAAGTCTTCTATCATCTTCAGCTCCTAACTCTCCTTCCCTGTATCTCAGATATTGCAACATTTACAATATCTTAGCAAGCAATGCTTAGTAGGGGACTCAAGAAACATAATAATCGACAATATAATTCCAATACTTCATAATCCCATTATCCCTAAACATATTCATGTCTCTACTCTTTACTTTGTAATTTATGTATATCTATATACATACATACTCTTCATGAGTAAACCAGTTAAATTTATGAAAGTAGTCAAATATCATTCTCAACTAAGCTGATCAATTCTCTCCATTATGAGAATTTACTATTTCAGCTAATCTTACACTGGGAATTTCCCTTCTTGGGAAATATTGGTAATATACAATTACCTAGCATTTCATTATGCTAAAACATAAGGCATTTCACTATGCCTATTCTCATATGCATCATAGTGCAAAATAAGAAAAAAGGTTTCCATGCTGCAGTCTGATACGTACTAGCGTGCTCGGATAACTGCCCTGTTCACCACTGATACCACTGTGGAAAATATTATGTAACTGCCCATATAGGAGGACAAGACTTTCACAGTGGTGGCCTTCCCATAATTGTCCCCACCTGACTTTTAGCCTCTCATAGGGCAAGGTATCATCATATCATCAAATTTCAAGGACTGGGTGGCCAAACCCTTATAACTCATCTAGCATAGCATCCCCCAGGCTTATGCCTATTAAAACAAACTCACAAGCTTCCAAGCTTGTATGTAAAATAGATTTCATATATATCAGACCATCTGTCTATTTACTTAGGGCTAAAATATCTTCTAGTTCCCTATTCACTTATAGTCTAGTCCTTAACCATTTTATATGTGTTTGATTAGATCATAAGGTTTTCAAGGGATGTAATACAAGTATTAACATTACACTTGTCAACATAAGGTCACGGGTTCAATCATGTATATCCCATGTAAATGCATTCATCAAATCCTCCTACCTTTAAGGAGTGATCTCTTTTCCCAAATCTTCCATGATCCTGACTAATGTATGTAATATGTACATCCATACATATTGTCAGTATATAAATTTTGAACAATCTTATTGATCACTAGATCTGATGTTTAGAATGATCTTTAAATCATTCATATCTAAGTATTTTTCTATCTCTAATTCTTAGTGTGTCCATCTCCTTGAACTTGATCTTTCATAGATTGATTGATTGACAATCTACACATGTTGATAAAGATCAAGGTCCTAGATCTTCTATCATCTAGTTCTTCTTTGATCTAAGTTCAGTTATTGGATCATCCCTAAGGAGGATGATCTTGGTTTTCTTCCTTGAATCATCTTTGATCAAGGATTTGGATTATCTAATCTAATGAACTAGAACAATACTAAGTACAATATAATATTCTTATTCTTATTCTTCTTGATCATCCAAGATCTAATGGATCTTGTTTGATCATCCTTATCTTACTTACAGTTTTTATTAGGGTTGGGTAATTTACTAACGTTTTATGCTCTTACTATTATTATTCAACCAGTTAATGATTTGCTGGTTGAAGGTAACTTATTTAAGCCTAAGTCTAAGTTGCTCCTCTTATTTTCAATTGGTTAAGGCTTACTAGTTGAATGGGTAAACACAAAGTGGTTACTTCAATCCTCATGTAAGGAGGCGTTTAGACCTCACAAACGTCAACAGAAGGTAGGGGAAGAGCGAGGCTCTATTAGATAACCCCCTTAACCACTATGTTCCACATTCACTAGAGTGACCATAGCTCAACCTTTCATAAGGTTCCTATAAGTATGTTGACCCTAAGTACTCTTTGTAATTGATTTTAATTAAGTCCATGAATATTTACAATGTCATTCATGGGGTTTATTATTCTCCTAGTTTGGGCCAAGGATTTGATAATCCTTATATTGTCCTACTAACTATAGCCCTTACTAATTAAGTCCAAAGTACTCCATTCGTATTTGTGTCATGAAACTCTACTTTCTCATTAGATCCCATTTTTTATGTTTTATGTCTTTATCTTATAACAAGTAGATCTACTAATAAAATTTAACCATAAATGAATTATAAATTCAAAGCATAAAACTACATAATTGAACACTTAATGATAATGAGGCAAGGTACTTCAAATTACACTACCATGATTTCTAACTAATATACCTTAATAACTCAATTTAAACTGACATGAACCTTAGGTATAATTTCATACTATAGTATAATCTTATATGAAATTCTAGCATGGTCCTAAGTTACAATGGCATGAAATCATACTAAAGTGCCCCTAAGATAATTAAATCTAGTACCCTATGATAACAATATAATCACATATCATGCTAAAGTCTAAAAGTTACACTAGCATGCTTTATAACATAAATCATATTTAAAATGCTATTTTCAATTAATAGAAAATGAAACTAATTATATTAACATTTTTAGAAACCCACTTATGATCCAACCATTAGATCTTAGATGTTTTCCTTTGATTAAGGGTATTAGTTATATTTAGGGGGTTTTCTTTATTAAGGTCCAAGGATCATATTGATCTATTTTTGTCATAATCCATCCATGATTTCCTTGGATTTCATCATATCAACATCCATTCCATCCATCTCAAGGATCTGATCACAATTAATCTTATTGATCAAGTGGGTCTCTTTGTAATTTTTGGGGTTTTTCTACCATAGTGGGTAAATCCCTTAATATCTCTTAGATCTGTCCAAATAAACCATTTATATAACTTCATTCCAATATTTTATCATTATTAAAACATATCTCCAAGATCTAATCATCCCAGATCTTGAAGATCTTGGCAATTGAAAACTTGTTTCTTTAATATAGAAAGTTTTACTACATAATTTCTGAACTTTATCCTTTCATCAGAAAATAGAGGTTTCAAGCTTTCCATAGCTTCTTTCCAATTTCAATTTGGAGTTCGGATGGCTCCGAAATTAGATCTAGAAGTTCACAGTCATTCCTAGGGCCTAGATTTGATTTGGGCCCAACAAATGGACGGCCCAGATCTTTCGAGTGGAATAGAGGTGGGCAGAATGCTCCCGCTCGTCGAGCGCGTCTGTCGCGACAAGATGTGGAAGTGCCCGCATGGGACGTCCACCAACGCGCGCGGGACAACTTCGCACAGGCTCTGCGCTCACAAGACGATGTCACATGCGCTTGCGCGAGCGCTTGTGCGGCGTCATCCGTCCGATCGGGAGATCGAACCGTCCTTTTGGATCATCCAATCAATCCCTTCTCAATTGAGGGACCAAACCTTCATGAAATTTAGTGAAAATTGTACCCTAGGGGTTTTCGACCCTTCTAGATCGATTGGTTGGGTCGGATTTTCCATCTAAGCCCTCTATCATCCTGAATTGAAGGTGCTATTGTTACTTTATTTTTACTTTTTTTATCACCAAAATAAATTACAGTAAAATAAAATTTTCATTACACATTTGTAAACATGTATAAAAAGTATTCCCACCTACCTGATTGGAGAAAAAACGTTGTTTATGTGTCCAATTTAAAAGAAATACCCTTTTGATGAAGATATGGCCTAAGATCCACCTTTCTTGCAAATTGTTGTTGTTTGAACCATTGGATCTTGAAATTTCTTTGGGAGTTTTGTAGCTAAGGTATCTTGGGAAGTTTTGGACTGTGCAATTGATGATATTAGATCTAGAACAGAGTGCCTAATTGATTTTAGGTCTCTTGTTCCAATCTAGAAAGAAAAAGAAATTGAAAAGAGAGAGATCTCTTGGAATTTTTGGTTTTTGGAGAGGGATCTAGGTCTAATTTTTTAGGGAGAGTGAAAATAATTTCATGGGAATTTTAAGAGTATTTTTGGAGGAATTTTGGGGTTGTATTTATAGGCATTTTGGTCTTCTTTCATGATGATATGCATTAATGATGGTAAATTTTTTATTATTAAATAAGCATTGGATTCTCCCATTCTCCACCTACTTCCCCAAGACCAGATGGTATGGTTTGACCCATGATTTCACGTGGGCTGGCCAGAGGATTTGTTTTTGGGTCCCTTGTGGACCCCATGTGGGCCCCACATGGTGTAAAAAGACCATTCTGCCCTTTATATATATAAAAAAATAGGATTTATTGCCATGATCTCGGAATTGAGCGTACTTAGTGGCGTTGGATTCATATTTCTTAGTACATTCTAAATTTTGATGTCTCAGATTTTGATTTTTGGGTAAAATTACTATTTTAACCTTTTTGTTCAAGAAATGAAGAAAATGAAGGATTTTTCATCCGAATTCAGAATTTGTCGTACTTACAGTCATTCTGAACGGTTTGCTAAGTTTAATTTTAATTGTACATGTCTAATTCTTTGATTATACTTTTATAAGAAGTATATTCTAAATAACCCTAATATTTCAGCCTAAAATTTCTAAAACTCAAACTTTATTGATTTTCTCAATCAATTACAAAAATTGGGGTTATTACACACAAGGGACCCAAAAATGAATCCTATGGCTAGCCCACATGAAATCATGTGTCAAACCATACTGGCTGGTCTTGGAGAAGTAGGTGGAGAATGGGAGAATCCAATGCTTATTTAATAATAAAAAATTTACCATCATTAATGCATATCATCATGAAAGAAGACCGAAATGCCTATAAATACAACCCCAAAAATCCTCCAAAAATACTTCTAAAATTCTCACAAATTTTTTTTTCCTCCCTAAAAAATTAGACCTAGATCCCTCCCCAAAAACCCAAAAAAATCCCAAGAGATCTCTCTCTTTTCAATTCCTTTTTCTTTTTAGATTGGAACCAGAGACCTAAAATCAATTAGGCACTCTGTTCTAGATCTAATATTACCAATTCCACCATCCAAAACTTCCCACCATACCTTAGCTACGAAACCCCCAAAGAATTTTCAAGATCTTACGATTCAAACAATGGCAATGGTAAGAAAGATGGATCTTGGGCCATATCTTCATCAAAAGGGTATTTCTTTTAAATTGGACATATAACCAACTTTTTTTCTCCAATCATGTAGGTGGAAATGCTTCTTAGACATGTTTACTACTGGTTTATGAAAATTTTATTTTACTGTAATTGCATTTTGGTAATTTAAAGGTAAAAATAAAGTAAACCACAGAACCTTTAATTCAAGATGATGGAGTGCTCAAATGAAACTTCTGACCATACCAATCGATCCAAAGGGTCCAAAACCCATAGGGTAGAATTTTCACAAAGATCGGATACGTTTTGGGCCCTTAATTGATAGAGGATTGATTGGACGGTCCAGAATGGACTGTCCGATCTCCTGATCGAACGGCGCCCAAGACGCACAATGCGACACAGCACGAATCTATGAAAGATCAAGATCAAGGAGATGGACACACTAAGACTTAGATATGGAAAAATACTTAGATATGAATGATCTAAAGATCATTCTAAACATCAGATCTAGTGATCAATAGGATTGCTCAAAATTTATATATTGACAATATGTATGGATGTACAGATTACATACATTAGTCAGGATCATGGAAGATTTGGGAAAAGAGATCACTCCTTAAAGGTAGGAGGATTTGATGAATGCATTTACATGGGATATACATGATTGAACCCATGACCTTATGTTGACAAGAGTAATGTTAATACTTGTATTACATCCCTTGAAAACCTTATGATCCAACCAAACACATGTAAAATGGCTAAGGACTAAACTATAAGTGAATAAGGAACTAGAAGATATTTCATCCCTAAGTAAACATACAGATGGTCTGATATATATGAAATCTATTTTACATATAAGCTTGGAGGCTTGTGAGTTTATTTTAATAGCCATAAGCCTGGGGGGATGCTATGCTAGAGGAGTTACAAGGGTTTGGCCACTCGGTCCTTGAAATTTGATGATATGATGATACATTGCCCTATGAGAGGCTAAAAGTTGGGTGGGGGCAATTATGAGAAGGCCATCACTGTGAAAGTCCTGTCCCCCCATATAGGCAGTGACATAATATTTTCCATCATGGTATCAGTGGTGAATAGAGCAATTATCCGAGCGTGCTAGTATGTATCAGACTGCAACATGGCAACCTTTTTTATTATTTTGCACTATGATGCATATGAGAATAGGCATAGTGAAATGCCTTATGGAGAGAATTGATCAGCTTAGTTGGGAATGATATTTGACTACTTTCATAAATTTAACTGGTTTACTCATGAAGAGTATGTATGTATATAGATATACATAAATTACAAAGTAAAGAGTAGAGACATGAATATGTTGAGGGATAATCGAATTATGAAGTATTGGAATTACATTGTCAATTATTATGCTTCTTGAATCCCCTACCAAGCATTGCATGCTGAGATATTGTACTTGTTGCAATATCTCAGATATAGGGAAGGAGAGTTAGGAGTTGAAGACGATAAAAGACTTGAAGAGAATAATCTTCAAGGTATACCCTTGAAGACATGTATTTTTCTTTGTTGAGAGTTTTATTATATGGTGAGCTTGAGTTTTGGATTATGTAATTTGGACAAGTATTGTAATAGATTTGGTTTTACTATGAACCACTGGATGGATTCTGGAATTTAATAAAAGTATATTCTTTCAATGGAATTTTATTTTGTACACAAATTGTACTTATGTTATGTATAAAGTTGTGACTTGGGTTTTCAAAACAAGTTCTAAAGAAAAGAATTTCTGCTGCTTTGTTTTGGGAAATTGTTTTACACTATTAAGGGCCATACCTTTCAAAATACATTACAAAATGTGTTACTAAAACCTGGGTCGTCACACATATTACCAATGTGCAATTCTCCAAGGGGAGAATTAGTATTGGACTAATGTATCTAAATTTTCAAAAATAGTTCTTTCATAAGTTTTCTCAAACTTTTACTATTGATATCTTTAGCTTGTTCAGTGGCCTTAACTGAACTTTTTTTTAATAAGATTAAGAACCAAGATCGTTGGTTATTTTGGTTAAGAACTAAGATCTTTCAGTAACTTTGAATTAGAGTTTTTAATTCACTGGTTAAATAGTCAAGGCATTTTGAAGTCTCTTGGAGCTTGAAAAAGATTAAGGAATTACCTTAATTGAGAGTAGGGGCTCATTAGCGACCTTCGAGGTAATCATTTCCTTTTTAATTACATTAGTTAGTCCAACTAATTGAGATGGACTTGTTTTGAGTTTATCTTAATTTACTTTATTTAATGTAGTTTAACTATATGACTTTTCTTTACTTTTAAGTGTCTCTTGTCTTTAGTTACTGTTAATTTCATTTTTCTTGTTTTCTACATGTTTGATTTTTGAACTCTAGGCTCATATTACCATTGTGCAATTCTCCAAGGAGAGAATTAGTATTGCATTAATGTATCTAAATTTTCAAAAAGAGTTCTTTCATAAGTTTTCTCAAACTTTTACTATTGATATCTATAGCTTGTTCAGTGGCCTTAACTGAACTTTTTTTTAATAAGATTAAGAATCAAGATCTTTGCTTATTTTGGTTAAGAACTAAGATCTTTGGTTAACTTTCAATTAGAGTTTTTAATTCACTGGTTACATAGTCAAGGCATTTTGAAGTCTCTTGGAGCTTGAAAAAGATTAAAGAATTACCTTAATTGAGAGTAGGGGCTCATTAGTGACCTTCGAGGTAATCATTTCATTTTTAATTGCATTAGTTAGTGCAACTACTTTAGATGGACTTGTTTTGAGTTTATCTTAACTTACTTTATTTAATGTAGTTTAACTATTTGACTTTTCTTTACTTTTAAGTGTATCTTGTCTTTAGTTACTGTTAATTTCATTTTTCTTGTTTTCCACATGTTTGATTTTTGAACTCTAGGCTCATATTACCATTGTGCAATTCTCCAAGGAGAGAATTAGTATTGCATTAATGTATCTAAATTTTCAAAAACAGTTCTTTCATAAGTTTTCTCAAACTTTTACTATTGGTATCTATAGCTTGCTTAGTGGCCTTAATTGATCTCTTTTTTTAATAAGATTAAGAACAAAGATCTTTGGTTATTTTGCCTTAGGATGGGTAAGTCATGTAGCATCCTGAGTGACTATTTTTTTTTTTTTTAAATGAATGAATGAAAAAAAGATGAGCTGTATTCGTAAGGCTACATACTAAGAAGGGTGTGATGGGGCACAATGGTAACACATTGTATTATACATGAGAAGGGCACGACAGCACCCTACCCCCCAATTTATTGTTGCGCTATATTTAGTTTTCTTTAGTGCTATGCAACATCTTGTTTTTAGTGCTGCACTATGTTGCTCTTTTGTTCCTTTTCTTAGTGCTATGCTATTTTGGTTAGCTCTATGCTATGCTATTTTTGTTTGCATAATATTTTAGTGCCAGTGCGGGTGCTATTTCAATTCTATTTCCATTTTTTAGCACTACATTGACTTGGTTAGTGCATTGTAAAATTTTAGCACTCCACTATTTTGATCTTTCTTGTCTTTTCATAGTGTTGTCTTTTATGGTTAGTGTGGAGAAACCTTTCATTCTAATGATAGTAGCATAGTTTGTTTTATTAGTAGTACCCTTTTCTACTAGGATATTTGAGTCTCATATCAACTAAACACTCTAAAATTTGTAGTTTCTGCTGCTATAAAAGGAAAGTACCTAACAACCATAGGAAAAGGAGGAACCCACTTGATAACAAGTATAATAAACAAACTTGGATAAAGCATATTAAAACTCAAGGAGTTAGTTTAAATACCTTGTGAAAAGTATTTAACTTTCAATTAGAGTTTTTAATTCACTGGTTTAATAGTCAAGGAATTTTGAAGTCTCTTGGAGCTTGAAAAAGATTAAAGAATTACCTTAATTGAGAGTAGGGGCTCATTAGTGACCTTCGAGGTAATCATTTGCTTTTTAATTGTATTAGTTAGTCCAACTACTTTAGATGGACTTGTTTTGAGTTTATCTTAATTTACTTTATTTAATGTAGTTTAACTATTTGACTTTTCTTTACTTTTAAGTGTCTCTTGTCTTTAGTTACTGTTAATTTCATTTTTCTTGTTTTCCACATGTTTGATTTTTGAACTCTAGGCTCATATTACCATTGTGCAATTCTCCAAGGAGAGAATTAGTATTGCATTAATGTATCTAAATTTTCAAAAAGAGTTCTTTCATAAGTTTTCTCAAACTTTTACTATTGATATCTATAGCTTGTTCAATGGCCTTAGGGATGTACTTAACTTATTTTTTTTTAATAAGATGAAGAACTACGATCTTTGGTTATTTTACCTTAGGAAGGGTAAGTCGTATAGCATCCTGAATGACTTTTTTTTTTTTTTTTTTTTGAATGCCTGAAAAAAATATTAGCCGTATTCTTAAGGCTACATACTAAGAAGGGTGTGATGGGGCACAATGGTAACACATTGTACTATATGTGAGAACGGCATGACAACACCCCGCCCCCCTATTAGTAAGTTCAATTCACTTGCTAGCCTACCCATGTATAGAAATTCAAAGAATGTTTCGTCAATGTCAACATGGGCACAGTATGATGAAAGAATAATTGGAACCACCAAATCATGGATCCATGTGAGAACTCTTTGAATACAAGGGGACCATAACAAGAACCTAGAGCAATTGACATTTGAATATATGAGTCTTCCTTCATTGATGGACCACATGCAGATCCTATCATTCCACAACAAACCCTCACTCGAGGTTTGATTCACTTTCCTCAATGAATCATTTTCACTCACCCAAGAGAGAGAGAGAGAGTCCTTAGCAAAACTGACTATGTTTCTAGCTAGCATCTTAGTCATTTTTTTTAATATAGTAGCTAAAGGATTTCCACATGATAAAGTACTTAAACTATTGATAAAAAAAACTATTTATTATTTCTTATATTTATAATTTCACATCTAATTTATTCAATTAGCAAAAATTCCTCTTGTATTTCCATAAGTACCTCAAGAAGTACAACAATAGAATAAAATAAAAATATTTAAAAAATTCAAACATGGTGACATGGCACAAGAAAAAGAAGGGTTCTAAGCCCTGAAAAAAAATGTCTTGAGAAAGAGAGAGACAAGGTCAAATATCTTTGTTTACATCAATGTGTACATTAATTTGTCCACATTAATGTGGAGTATTAAATGGATGGCCTTGATCATTAAGATGGGGTTTGATTTCCAATTTAAAAAGGATACAATATAGAGATATTGTAGAAAAAATTCTTGGGAAATAGAAGGATATGGAGTCTATGAAGAGATTTTAGAAAATGTTAGAAATGAGAGAGAGATTTAAGTAGCATACATGTGGCTGAAAAAAAGTGGCAAATCCTCTAGGGCCTATTTTTCTAACAAATAAAATTGGATATAATAAATATAATTAAAAATTCAAATATGCAGATATGGCATAAGGGTAGGGTTGAATATGCTCAAAGAAAAACATCATTAGCTTAATTTATAAGAAAGGAGTAAGTGGTCTCTCCTTTAACAAGTTGAGAACAATTATCTCTTTGTATGATTCAAGATTGTTTGTCCCCTCTCTAGAATCAAACATTTCATGTGAAGTTCATATCCAGTAGACATTATATCCACTAGGGACACATAAGAGACTAATATGTTTTTTTAAAGATAAAATAGTTTTTTTTTAAAAAAGAGACAAGAAACAATTGCCTCAATTCTCAAAGAGAATAAGGACTGAGAGGAATTAGAATAAGAAAGATGCCCATAGCATATCTAGTCACTAGAAACCACCAAGCTCAAATCATTAAAGAGAAATGAGAACAAAACATAAAGATGAAACAAACAAGGATGACCAAAGAGATCATTCATTCCAAAAATAGGAGGCAATTACAAAATCATGGAGGCCCATAACTAAGTTGCCTTCTTGAGCTCAACATCCAACATATGAAGTCAATTGTATTAAAAAAGAACATCTTCAATCTTTGCACTCCTATCTATTGACCAGCAAGATCTTAGAGAACAAAATTCTCAAGTCAAACACATAAACACCTTCTTTAACTAAGCAATTCACATGTGAATTAGCTAATCTATGAATACAAGAAGCTTTAAATCTTATTATGGTTAAGGATATAAAGATTCAATTGAACATATAACCAACTCTACAGGCCACTTGCAAAGAATTATTCAACCTAACCAATTGCAACTTTAAAAACTCCCTTTATCCATAAATTTTTATTTGGACAATTTTCAGCTAATAGAAAACCAACCTCAATTGCATAAACCTCCATATCAATTGCAAATTCCTTCAAAGCAGACCAAAATCAGTAGAACCTAGTTGGCATGGTTCACCCATATTAGATCCATCAAAGTTCAATTTTGTTTACCCCTCTTCTAGTTTATTCTAAGAGACAATCTTCTTAAGATACTAAGATGTCATAGGTGACATTTGATAAACTAATCCAATGGATAAAATTAGATGATCAAAGTATTAAGGATCAGAGAAGTTAGGGCATCCGATCCTAATAGGATGTGCTTCTGCTTCTTGTGAGGCCACATGGGTTTGATCACATCCCTCTAGCATATGAGGGCCCAAAAGATGGTTGTTTTGAAGGAGAAAAATGGCCCACAATCTTTTTAGAATATATCCTTTGATTAAAGATCAAATTGAATAAAACAAATAGTTGTGAGATGAATACTATTACTATTTAAAATCAACGGATTAGTGTTTTCCTTAGAAAAACCAAATTTAAAAGAGATGGATCATGGGCATGCTGCCATTTATTTAGGGTGAAACAGCTGTTGATTAGCCAAAACTATTGTTGCTTGTAACATCAATAGAGTTAGTTATGAACCAAGGGTAAGTGTGGGTCTAAAAGTATTAGTTGAAATTTTGTATAGTAGTAATAATAATAACAAAAATAACAAATAATAATGATTATTAACAATAACTAGTTGCAAATTTAGGATTATGAGCCAAAACTAATCAAAAGTGGTATGTTTGTGCTGAAGAACTTGAATTTTTAGGTACTACCCATATATAGTTTTAAATACAACATTCAACATATGAGTAGCATACGAAGAACCATAAGGAGGGGAACATACAGCATTGGAATTAAAAAAGAAGAAGAAGAAGATGGTTCCTCTCACTGGAATTGGTTCTCTAATGCTTCCTTGGTATCTTTATTACTAGCTCTTAATGGTGTTTGTTTATGCTTTAGGGCTTCTTGAATGAATGATTTTTTGAGTTGTTAGTCTGCTGGCTCAATATCCTCGAATAAGTTGGCTATGATAAGAACCTAGTTAATAGATGCCCACCATGTGACTTTGTGAATGTTGCAGTGTCTTGCAAAAGATTGAGCTACAATGGAAATATACTAAAAATCTTGAACCATAGGTAGACTTGGGCAGATTGGCAAGGTTTATGTGACCTAATTTATGTTATTGTGGGATTATTCTATAATGATTATATACGATTGTGTCTAGATACAAATTTTGTAGTTTTTAAAAAAAAAAAAATTAATTTTTTTAAAATGCAATTGAATACATTGTTTTTTTTTTTTTTTTCCTGATATCCAATAAAATAGGGAAATGAAAAATGTAATGTATCTTGGGAAGATAAAATTGGTGGGATGCATTTGGATACTAGGTGCTAGAAATTTTTCCCAACAAAAATACAGCATCACGACATGGCCTAAAGTGTTGGAGTCTTTTGGAAGAAAAGGAGACTAAATGCAAAGATAAGCTTTGTCATCTCCCTTATCCAAACTTTTTTTTTTTTTCTTTTTCGGGGTGAGGGGGTGGGGGTGTTGAAAGGCAAATAGGATTTTATTGAAATGGTGATTGTGAAGATCACACAAATTACAACAAAGCTTTAATAAGAATATACATTTTTGTTTCAAATTTCTAATCTTATGGGAATTTTAAAATACTTTAACTAGTAATGATTGATTGGGAGAGGCATGGACTTAGAAACGTCATATTTCCCATAGAAATGTTGGCTTACTTCCACAATGGATAGATTGTAAACTCATTTTATTTGGATGAAGCAAGACTTTGTCCATACCATTGGTGTAGTTCATAAGACCATGACTAATCCTAAAAGGGGACAAATGGAATAAACAATTTATTATTTTCATTCCTGAAGAAATGCATGTTTTACCTAAATCTTTGTCTACAATGGTCCACAATAATAGCATCATTGGAGTTGACGACAGCTCAGAACTAGCAAGAGTTCTAATAGATGTAGCTGACCTCTTTACATTAATCAAAACAAGAGCATATCTACTTGATAAAAAATAGAAAATGTACAATCTTCTTAGCATGCTTGTCATTGAAGAATACAGCCCAATCCAAGAACTTGGACAACAAGCTCCTTTGAAAACTCCCAAAAGGAAAGCACATCCACATAGGTAAATACCACCAAAGTAGCTGTAGTAAGGATCCATCGCTTTGTTAATGAACTATGCATATTGAGATTATTCTCATGCCTTCTACGAAAACACCTTTCCTTACAAGTATGCCAGCTTCATTAGTTGAAGGTATGCACAGCCCAAACTTTTCAATTGTTGGTTACTGTGATAGATCTTGTGCACCTCAAACTTCTTATTCTATTTAATGATTGACCATGTCTTTCTTCTAACAAGTAAATGTTGACCAGACCTCAAAGTGAGTCTTTGTGCCTCATATAAATTGTTGGACTTTTGTTTTAAAGTTAAAGGGTTTAGTTCTACATTGCCATTTTAAATAAAAGGGAGAGTAGGCATCCCTATTTAAAGCTTTCCTTCCTCCTTTTACTTTTAAGTGTGAAAGCTTATGATTTGTGAGTGGGCTTAAATAGCTGGAGTGAGTGTATACATATGGCATGTTAAGTGGGAGAGGTCCAAGGGCATGATCCCATTGCTATAGAGATGGCTTGGCAATACAAGGACTTATCCTCATATGGGTTCCTTCTACATCCATAGAGGGTTGGTGGTGATTTCTAGAAGGCTTACCATTTGTTGTGATTTCAAAGTTAACTCGCAAGTACATGAATCAATTGTAATATACGATGTTAGTGAGGTCGATCCCATGAGAAATCTCATAGATTTGCAATGGATTGGATTTTATTTAAATCAACTAACTTCAGCCAAAGAAGAAGAGTTGTGATTAAACTAGAAAATTAAACAACATGAAATAGAAGCATGCATGGAATTAGAAACTAAACCTAAAAGAAACTTACTAAAAACTAAAACTAAATAATGAAATTAGAAACTAACCTAACTAACATGCAAGATCTTAAATGAAACTAATGCTAAATTAGCATTAATCAAATTAA
Source organism: Warburgia ugandensis (assembly GCA_035236585.1). Classification (NCBI taxonomy): domain Eukaryota; kingdom Viridiplantae; phylum Streptophyta; class Magnoliopsida; order Canellales; family Canellaceae; genus Warburgia; species Warburgia ugandensis. The sequence continues at coordinate 54,147,866 of CP141132.1, forward strand.
GAAAATTAAATTAAAGGAACTAAAACTAACACTTTCATAAACTAGAATCAGAAACTTTCTAAAATTAGAACTTTCTAAGACCAATTTAGGAAACTTTTGAACATGTAAAAACAAGTAACCAATGAGATCTAACTAAGTTTAACAAGAAATTAGAAACATGCATGTGAATGGAAAATACAATTAAAGAGACTTTCTAAATTTTAGCACTTTCTAAATCCTTAAACTTCCTAAAGATGAAACTTCCTCAAATTTAAAAAGGAAACTTTCTAAGTCCAAACTAAAATATAAACAATGAGCTAATGACTGCTAAAACTAAATTAAGCAACTAAACTAATTAAAAATCTAAAAGGAATGAGATTTAGAACCATGTGTATGGTTTTAGTAATGTGCACATGATTTTGAGCCCTAAAGATAGTAAAACTTAATGCATCTACAATGAGTTACTATATAAATTAACTATGAATCTAATAAACAACATGAAAATCCAAATGTTTACTTAAAGATTCAAGAAAATAAGATGTTTTTATGGCTAAAATTAAAGCACAAAATTAAGGAAAAATAAATTTCCAGATTTCTGTACTTAACAATAGTGATTAAATCTCACATTAGAAAGATATTAAAACCATAAAGTTTATGTAAGGAAAAAACCTAGATCTCAAGTAGTATTATCAAATAAATATCCATAACAAGAATTTCAAAAGGAGTTTATCACATCATATTCAATTTACATCAATGTCCACAAAATTATGAAAATTGTGCACTTTTCTAAAGCTTGAAATGCTATCTAAACAACAATGAAATTCTAGTATAATGCTCACACTCTAAATTATAATGACATGCAAAGAAAACCTAGTAAGAAATTTAAGAGAAAATGAGGCTAAGTGGGAGAACTCGCTAAGGGAAATGGACTTAAAACTAAGGTAGTGGTCAAGGAAAAAGTGTGAAATTCAAGAGGAGAGATCAAGGATTAAAGCTAGCTCTTCCCTTGGCTGTCACTATCAGAGAAGATTTGATTTAAATCTTGAGGGAATAACAAAGGAAAACAAGTAGAATTGAGGTAAAGAAGAAAGTTAAAGCAGGATGGAAAGAAGGGTGAAAAATTAGAAAGCAAAATAATAGAAACTAAAGCAATGAAAACCAAACCAAAGCAAGCAAACTACTAACATGAATTGAAGGGAAAATAACCAATACAATAACTAGAAATCTAAAGGGATAAAAGCATCTAAGAAATTCCAAACTGTGGCAACAAATAACACCAAAGGAAAGCTTGATTTTAAGGTGTGTCACCCACCTTTACTTGAAAAATTCGTATGGAACATGGGGCTATATATAGATGACTAGTTTCCTAACTTAAGAAGGGGTAAAAACATGAGAAAAGTGGTTCTAGGGCTAGGGTATTGAATCAGGAACATTAGGATGAGAAAATTTAGGTAAGAATGATGTTATTAAATATGCCATAAGAGAGAGAAATAAATATGGGCTGGCTGGTTTCTAAATTAGAAAGGGGGGAAGGCATCCTTTCCCATAGAAGGAAAGTGGCTGTCCACGCTCCTAATTGGATGAAATTTGAATGGTGGGAGGAGTGAGGGAAATAAAGAGAAAAATAAAGAAGAAAACTTAGGATTTTTACATGTTTGCATGGACTTAGATCTAGGATTTTCTTATTAGGAAACCACTTGAATTTGCCAACTAAGCAGGAGGCATCCTCCTCTTTGATGGTTGCTAACTCCTTGACTTAAAAACATGGAATCCTAGTAAGACGGGTGGATTAGATTTAGGAAATGGATAAGAAAGTAGGCTTTTCTCTCTTGATGGATCCCTTCATGCATAATCATCTTACCTTTTACATTAATCTCTCAAAATCCCTTAAAAATTATACTTTTAATATAGGAAAGTTTCTTGAATTGATGCTCCAATAGTGTGGCTCCATGTGGCAGTCCTCTTTAGCTTGATGACTCATTCCTTGGTGGCTTAAGTGGCTTCAATGGTTGTCTTTTAGGCTTGAGTAGCTTGTATGGCTTATCACCCTTTTTTGTGGCTTTAAATGACTAAGTAGCTTGAATGGCTCCCATGCAATGGTGGTGGAAATGCATGGCTTGCTTTATGGACCCATTTTAGTCACCTTTAGCTTCTTCAATTGCATTCTTGCTTGCCCTAGGATGATCTTCAACATTCATTCCACTGTTGATTGATGACATTTAAGCTTTGACTTGCTTATGTTTCCTAGTTAGACTAAGTAACCTCATGAATGGCTTCGCTTTCCATCTTGATGAATCTCAACCTTTGGATTACATTCTCAATACCTACAAAAGAAGAAAAACCTTAATTAAAAATCATAGTAAATTATGATTATTCACATACTTACTCTAAATTAGCCTCTAAAACTCTAAATATAAAAAATTTGAATTCTTATGTTAGAAATGCACGTGTTATAAATTTTTGCAAAAAACCTTAATTTAAAACTAAATTATAACACATTGGCTACTAATTGGGTACTTTTCATACAAAATTGAACACTTATCACACCCACAACCAGCATTTTGTTAGTCCCGCGTAAAAAATGCCAAAAATCATGAAAACAAAATGGTTGCTATTTTCATAGGTACTTTCAATTACATTTAGCATATGTAATGAGCCTAAAACCCTTAGGTTACCCCTAGTGGATGAGTTATGCCTCATAAGGGTTTGTAGTGAATATACCTACAAAATTCTCAGCATGCTTATGATAGTACCATATTCATCTGAAAAAAATTTCTCCTATTTAGTTAATATTAATTCCTAACTTTATCTTGTTAATGAAGATGAAAAAAAAGGTTCAAAATCCTATCCTTAAGTTAAAGATATCCCATTATTTCATTAAACTTTCGAAGGTGAGTGTATGCTATAGTTGATATATAATTATACTCTCGAAGTCAAATATAACCTAAATAACTTCCCGATTGTATGTTTTGACTATTATTCTCACAAGATATACTTTTCACTTAGAAAGGTGTAAATCTCTCATTAATATGTGAGTAGAATATTATTCATCAAATCCAAAAATCTCACATATTTCATATAAAAGAACGATAACTTAGAAAGAATGATATTAGTCTCACAAAAGGATATCAACTACCAAGAGTGTTACACTCTACCAAACTCCCTAATCATTTATAACCATATCCAAGCCATAATTTTCTTAAGATAAAGTTAGGACTTCTAATAGGATGAAAGGTAAACAAAGGTTGTCTAGAAAAATATGTAAAGGTCTGCTATTAGCGTATTCACAACTTTTTCACTTTTTCTTCACATGAGTAAACGTTCTTCCTTTTCATTGGCTATCTTTTTCTTTTTCCTTTTTCATTTATCTTTTTATATTGCCTTTTGAATTTTTTCTCCTTTTTTACTTTTTTAATGTTCATATTTTGAATTGTGTTGTTCATACTTTTTCCAAGTTATTCTTCAATATTCTCTATATATTTCCAAAGAAAAAGGTTTATATTTTAAAGCCTTATTTGTTCAACAAATAAAAAGGCTTATATTTTAAAAGCTTAATGGGCTAACTAGCAAAAAATAGTATAGGAAAGGCTAAAGGCTCTGGGTTTACAAGGATGACATCTATCATTTCCTAGATTTCATATGACTTAAGAATAATCATAAACTTAAGAGATATATAGTATAATCTTTTTATGATTTCTCAATAGTTGGCCATGATGAAAAATAATGAGATCAACTAAGAATTAATGTTCACTGAAGAAAATTTTGAATTTGTGTATAACCATTAGAAAAGAAAGAATGGCTCAAAACTCACTTGGGTTATAAGTCTTCATAGATCTTCTTCAGGGTCTCTAAGTTATATTTTTCTCTTCAACTTAAATTATATATAACTATTTTGTGCAATTAATATTCTGAGTTTTATTTTTCATGAGATACTTTAAAAGGAATAAAATAGTGAACTAATTGTATGCAACTCTATTAATAAGCTAAAGTTTATAAGATAGATGAACATGTGGAAAAATTAAATTCTCATCTCTATAAAAGACTCATTACAACACATGAGGCTTTTAAAGTTGGTAAAAAATGATAATAGAATTCAGTTAAAAAGCAACTTCTATTGAGTTGACTTCAAAAGTCAATAACTTTTAAAGTTGTTTATGCAAATGACTCTAAAAGTATTGAAATTTTGAAGTTATTTAGAAGTACTTCATTGGTGCCTTGCTTTTGAAGTCATTTAGGGCTAAATGACTTCAAAAATATCCTACTTTTAAAGTTGTTTAGTTCTAAACAACTTCAAAAGTCTCTATTTTTTAATTTTAATTTTGACATTCCAATCACTACCACATGTATGCAATTCAATATTGTTCTTGATCTTGCAATCTTTATATACATAAAAAAACAAACATTCATTCACTTCCACATTGTGTACAAAACATACAAATACATCATTAATTATCCATCCACATCTATCTTGAAAAACTGCAAAATGAGAAATTAACCACAACACATGCATTTACTACAACATTCACATTCACTTCATTTGTAAATCTATGCACATTTGAATTTACTTTCACATTCAGACTAAGTTACCCTCATTCATCATCCCATAAAAGTTATATAATTCAATGACTTTATTGAAAACCAACTCTCATATTCTCTTCAGTTATAACTCCCACACTCCACACTAAGTTACCATCATTTATCATCCCACAAAGTTATATAATTCAATGAATATATTGAAAACCAACTCCTATATTCACTTAACTTACAACTCCATACTCCACACTAAGTTACCCTCATTCATCATTCCATAAAAGGCTATAATTCAATGGGTATGTTGAAAACTAGCTTCCACATTCACTTCACTTACAACTCTCATACTCCACACTAAGTTACCCTCATTCATCATCCAATTAAAGCTATATAATTCAATGAGTATATTGAAAACCAACTCCCATATTCACTTCATTTACAACTCAACCCCATACTCATTTATTCTTATACTCCAAGCTTCCACTCATTCATTGCTTAAAAAATTTATATATATTTCAAAGAAAATAATAAAAACTAAAAGAACACATACAAGTGAATGAAAAAGAAATACTTTATTTTTCTTTTTACAATCATATAACTACTTCAAGGGTTTTAAATGAATCTAGTACATTCTTAGCCCATTTGCTTAGTATTTCATTGAGGTTTACTTTGGAGTAACTCTTCTTGTTTGCCCACTCAGAAAGCATAGTAGGTTGTAGTACAACATATTTAATTCAGGTCACATTCTTTAAAATGGATCCATAAAAATATATGAAAAATATAAGATTATGAAAAGTAAAAGTGTCTTACCTTTCTTAGTTAGGAGACACCAATATCGTTGAATATTAGGTCCTCATATATCTCAGCACATAACACCCACACTCCTCCTCAGACTGTTATCTAGGACACTGTACAATAAGGACAATAAAAGAATTTATAAATATCATTTGTAATATTTTAAGTTTAATTAATTGTAAAATAGAGTAATTAATTATTTTCTATACCTTAACATTCTTTCAAGTAAGTTTTAGTGGTTGTACAGTCACAATCAGATTAGCCCATGTTAACCATGCTCTACAAATTTAAATTTGAAATAAATTACAAATGAATAAAAATTATTTATCTACACAAAATACATGAAAATAATAAAAGCTTACTTATTTACAATTTCTACGATGGTGAAACCGATGTGCGTTCCACAAGAATAAAAAAAAAAAAGAAAGCATGCCCACCATGCCCGTCCAAAACGAGCAGAATCCAATGAGCCCTGTATAGCAGTTATATGAATTGTGATTAAAGTTGAAAATCCCTAAGTATAGAATAAGTTGGCAAGAAAATAAGAAAATCAAAACCTGCTATTATAAAGAATCATTAAGCCTTGTCCCTTATAGCACCAAAAGAAGCCTAGTAAAATATCATCAACACGCCTCTCCATTGACCATAGCTCCACTGCTCCACAAATGATGTTGGGGTCAAGGAATTGGTAAAGTATACCCTCAACCTCAAAAGGGGTAGTTGCATCATTCAAGAAGCTGCATAAAAGAAGTAATTATTACCTATACCATGAAAATATAACATTTAATGTCAAATAATTTATAAGAAAATATGTGCATATACCCCATGTAGGAGACAATATGAGGGTGCTTGAGTTGATCCCATAGGCAATGTAATAGGTCCTCAACCAGAAGTGGCACTTCAACAATGTCATTGTTAAGCACTCCCTCCTTGATTTGTATGGGATTGATTGCACTATCTTTGTTATGAGATTGTAGATTAACCATAGGGATCAAGACATGTTAGGTGGGACTTTCACATGATCCTTAGATAGCTATTGTAAAAGATGTAGAAATTTTTAACTAAATAACATTAATCAATGAAGAGGACCAAATTTATGATGAAAAAAATAAACATATATACAAGTACCTATTCCATTGGTGTGACAATAGGTGATGATGTAACAATGAGTGATCTTGATGGCGCATGCTGTTGCTGATTAACCGTATACATTTAATAAACAATTAAATTGAGGTCTCTAACTAAAAATTATTGATGAGGAAGGTAGTATGATAAGATACACACCATGTACTCTATGGGAATGACTAATGCCTCTAGCCAAGCGACGTGATATACCATTGTCTACTCAATGGTTATCATAATTTTCATTTCTAAAGGGAATGGTTGGCTAGCATTCACATCGAAATCCATGGTAATGGACAATCTCTTTGTATGTGGAGGCATACTAATTCCCTATAAATGGTTGATTCATGCTCATAGCATGAACCAACTGGCATGATGTTTTGGCAGGAATCAAGGGCCAATAAGCATTGACCCACCCATAAATTAGATATACAATAGAGAGGTTGAGATAGAGAATTATTATATAAGGACAATGGAATTTTTTAGTTTTGTCTATGTCTATATACCTCCTTAGCTGGAATTTCTTTTTCGAGGGGAGCCGGTTGTCCTTCATGAAGTTCCTTAGTTGGAGAATTGTAGCTAACATTTGATGGAGGTATAAGGGCATTGTGAGAATTATGTGCAGGGGATTGAGAAACTATCATCAAACCTCATTCACGCAATTGTTTAAATATATCATTTTTATTTTCTCAACCAATTTATTATAGGCCTCCATCAACAACACCAAACACCCTTCTTACCCCTACTAGCTTAAAGCTTATAGATTGGAAGAAGCTAAAGATGAGTGTTCATGTTTCTCATATAATTTTATTGAGTTCTTATTTAAAATTGATGTATGAACAATTTCATGATAAGATTTTCTTTGGAGAACAATTTTGATATTTTCTAAGACTTGTAGTTTAAATGAGATGTTTATGAAATGGTCTTTATTATCTAAGTGAATGCTTTCTTGGATGGATTATGCTAAGATTAGATGAGTCATGCTTATAGTTTGTCGATAATTTGCACTAATTTAGATAGGTCATGCCATTAGAATATTTGTTCCTTCTTTAGAAGAAGTTTTAACTTGTAGCCAAGCTTTTAATTCATACATGTTTTCAAGTAATGAGAAACATTATCATGGTTATTTTGGTGGATTCATGATTCCTAAGTTACTCTCTATCATCTTAGATTTTTTTTACAAAAAAAGCCCTAAGATTTGGTAGAAATTTTTTCCATCCATGTAATTCAACAACTCTTTATACTTAGCCCACAATAGATCTTGTATACTCTTAAGGGTTTTGGTTTAAAATAATAAACATCGAGGCATAGTTTGAAACAAAGAGAGAGAGAATGTAATGACCCAAATTTTGAAGACATTTTTTATAAAGAACAAATATAATGTTTACCACTTACCACTGTTACTCTAACTTATCTCTTTTTGGGAATTAATATATGTTTACTAGTCTTAAGAGGTAATTGGATGTTTTATTTTAAATTAAATAGGTAACAAAGGACGTTGTGGGGAAAATTAGTGTCATTAGATTCTACACTCAAAATGGAATCCAATGCCTCAAAGAATGGCAAAAACGGAGTTCGTATGAAGGAGTTATAAGCATGTAAAGATTGAGGTCATTTCTGTAAATTAAACCTAAAAATGAAAAAGATGAAAAATGCAGGGGGGCATTTTGATAACGGCACCCCCATCATCTTCCTCCTCTAGCTGCTTTCAGAACTTCCAACATTGCCTCTGCAAGGCGGTGTCAGGAAAAATGGCGGCACCGCCATAGGCACCCCTTCCCTCTCCTATAAATTTCTCCCCACTCCCCCTTCTCCAGCATAGCATTTTTGGATTCAATACCGTCTCCGACAAGGAGGGTTTTGAGCAAGCATCCCAGGTGTGAGACCAACTCCATCTCGAGTTCCCAGGTAAGCTTCTCTTCTCCTCTCTTTCCTTCTCTTTTTCTCCTTCATTTTTCCCCACAATCTGGCTAGATCTGGCATTTCCCGGCCAAAAAACCCATTAAGGAAGATGGGTTCGTTCTAGAACCCTAGGCACGATGACCAGGGCTTCCGGCAAGGGAGAAGGAGTCGAACCCACTGACAAGGGTGTCGTTTCAGGCTACACAGGGTGGTCGTCATTTCCCCCTCCTTCCCAGCCCAGATCCACATCGGATTTGGGTGCTTTTTTGGCCAAAAAATACCAATTTTTGGTGAAAGGTGCTAGATGGGTGAAAACCTGTCAAAAGGCAGCGCCTCCCAGGGGTGTACGGGCATCCTAGGGGTGCATGAACGGGCCAGGGGCACATGGTATCGTGTGCGAATAGTTTCTTGGCTAGACCGGGACGCATGGGACGTCCTAGGAGCCGAGGCGCACCACGGTTGCACCAAAGATGCGTCGGCGCGATGCCATCCAGGACGCCCATCATAGCGCATCGCTTGGGCATGCATGTGCGTGCGAACGCCATCCCTGGGGTGATGCTAGAAACCCAATTAATGACACTATAAAATTGAGGATCAAGGGATTAAAGTAGGTAACTAAAGCCTAAAAGCCATAGAGATCTCATAAATCCATAAGATCAACCGCGATCAAACCTTATAATTCGATTTAAGAGAGACTTTAGGACATGCTTAGATAAAGATCAACCTAAGAATGTCATAGAGTGATCCCTAGAAACCAACAAATCATATAGATCTAACCTTTGCCTTGTGAACCTAGAAATAACGTCTGGATCTTATGTTTGAACGTCATTCAGGACTGTACTGAGGTATTGACTCGAATTAAAGACAGGCATGAGCTCAAAAATGACGCTCGAGGTAGGTAGTCTGATACTATGTTTTCAAAATGCATCCCAAACTCTAATTAAGTTACCTATTTTTATTACTATATTTAGTATGTGTTTTAAACCATGTTGTTCTTATACAAGTATGCAGGACCTGCTTTCATGATTTATGTATTTGAAAAATCTTGCAGTGATTTAAGAATGCTATTGGGAAATAATGTTTTTATATGAGTTACGGATTCATGACATTGAATAAGGTACTAGCATGAATAGATTTTATGCAATACTCGCATACTTTGAAAACAATTGCATAAATTGCATGACTTATGTTGATTGAGATTTGGATCATCTATGTATGTTTTTGGGCTAGTGAGCCTGGTGGGCACTATGCTGAGGGGTTATATGGGGTTGGCCTTCCGGCCTCTACCACCAAAAAGGTGGATGGTATCGCTGCCAAAAACAGCATTGTCCCTTCCCTAACTGCTGTGGTAAACAAGGATGACTACTGGAGGTGTTCATGGTACCCTTTTGGGGACATATCCATAGTCGCTGTGGAGGCTATGGTGGACTGGTCTCTAGATACCAGAGACATGCGATCTAGAGGGATTCTGGTCGTGAGCATAGTGACCCTATGATTTCAATAGTATTGATATGCATATAGCATTAAAATGGTTGTAAACGAGTACTCGTGACCAGTTGACTTGAGACCATGTGCATGATGCTATCATTTTCCTCATATGAAGACTATTTTAAGTATTTCGTGATCATTATTTATGACTCATTGATTTGATGTATTGTTGAAATCTCATGACATGGATATGTTGATTTCTATTGATTTCGGCTTTCTGAAAAAGATGGTATTGCTTACATTTTATTCATACATATGTGCACTTATTTCAAATTAAGCATTCCCGATGTCGTACATGCAAACCCTTTGAACTTTGTATGATGCATTGCTGTGTTTTCAAAAAAGGGTAGTATCAAGTTGCCTACTGAGTATGATAAATACTCAACCCAATCCATTATTTTTCAGATAAAATGAAGTACAACTAGAAGGGGCACCAAAGAACACTAGGGCCACAATCAAGAAAGCACGGGTAAGGTTCATAGTAACCCTTTTTGCAATTGATGTAAACTTGGTATAAGTTCTTATTTGTGACTTGGGCTGTGATTAACAATCTTGGGGTTAGTAGTTATTCATTTATATGTTTTGCCAGAGTTTTGTCAAAAAGTGTCATGGCCTTTGCATTATTCATTCACCGTGATTTGTTAATGACGCTCGGGGATTTTACACAAAAGTTTACTTGAAAAGGTTCAAATTTCTCTGCATTCTTTTGCACAAAGTGTTTTAAAATAGAGATCGATCTCATTGTCTCTTATAAAAATTGCATCCTAAAAACCTGGGTTGTCACAGAGAAGAACCTCTTACATGGGTGACTAAGGTTGGAGGTTGCTCATAGGATGGGTCTCCAACATTAGAGAAAGGAGACTCCACCACATGGCTTGAGATTAAATCCATTCTCAAATGTTTTGAATTTGTGACTAGTCAAAAAATGAATTTAGCCAATGACAAATCTTGGGTGTAAATAGTTATTCACATATTCTTGATAGCATTGCAATCTATCTTAATTGCAAGGTGGTACAACTCCTATTCACCAATTTAGGTCCCCCTATCTCCTCTGGCAAATCCAAAATATCACTCTAAGACCCTTTGCCAAAAGAATACCTAAAAAGCTCTCATGTAGGAAGAGAGCTTATCTCTCTAAGGGTGGTAGAGTCACATGTTGAATCATCTCTATCAAACATGCAACTTTACTAAATGTCCATATTCAAGTGTCTAGCTACTGTCATCTAAAAAATCAATCAAAATTGGAGAAGATTCTTATGAAAAGGTGTAGATGATTCCAAAATAAATTACATCTAGTTGCTTGGAAAAAAGTATCCATACCAAAGAAGAACTTGGTCATCAAAAGGTTAGAGGAAATGAATATAGCTCTTTTATACAAGTGATTATGGGGATTTTTTAGGAGTAATGAAGGTCTTTAGCAAAATCTTATCACAGAGACATATAATCACCATAAAGTTTGGTAGCCAAAGCAATTGAGTGTCCTATAAGATCAAGCATATGGAAGAAGATCACCAAAAATATTGATTTTATATTATCACCACATGTTGTAATTGCTTAATGATACCCTGATAATCAACTTGAAGAGGGATAAAATCATATGAACCCTTGACACAATTGGAAAATACATGATGATCCATGGCCTTAAGCCATGCTTATAAGAGGTTGTTCCTAGTGCTCCCTGAACACTCATCTTATGGAAGATCTAGATGTATGCTTGAACCACAAGTAGGCTTGAAAGTAATATCTTGATGTGTGCTTCAACCATAGGTACACTTGAAAGACTCAAATCAAGTATCAGGTTTTCTCATATCTTACCTATAAGTTAGACTCCTCGTGCTAAGTGAGATGATCAGCTCAAATCAGAGATCCGAGTAGTTGTTTCTCTATTGACAGCTTGCAAACTCCAGCACCAAAACCATTCTTCTTGTACTTGTCGGCATGACGCATCTTCTATAATGAGCAAGGCTACTTTCAAGAAAGAATGGCTGCTCCCTGCTTCTCTCTTTCCCCTCTCTTCTCCTTCTTCTTCTTCACCATTTTTTCCCATTGGATTTCCTCTCTTTGTGTGTGACGGGTTGGGGAAAACGATCACTTAAGTGGGGTACTTTTAAAGTAGTTTGATGCAAATGTTTTTAAAAGTAACCCACTTTTAAAGTCGTTTGCTGTAAACAACTTTAAAAGTTGTGGACTCTTAAACAAGATATTCACTTTAAGTACAAAAAAATGAAAAGTTTCCAAATATACATTGAAGCCCTCCACTCATATTAGAAATTTTGAATCCTTATACACCTTCTTTTTAGAACCCTTCCTAAGCCTACATTTTGTCCTATCTAAAGACCTATTAGTTTAAGGTAGAAGATAACCTTAATGAGGATATAAATAAGAAGGAATTAAAGTGAAATACCTTTACTGGTCTTGGTAAGGGCATCTATTCCTAGAGATCACATTTTTTTGTTTGTGGTTATAAGATTATGCAAACCATCAGTATCTTTGGATTGGGTCACATAGTAAGAGGATTTGTTTGAACCTATTTCTCTGGGAGTTTATTTTTGAGTGTATACTAGTGAGAATTTGTGGTTAAGACATATTTGCAAGTAATGGAGCTATAAGTATTACTATTTAGAAGTCCTATTTTGCATTACTATTTTGAAGTCCTATTTTATGTAGCCTATATACACACACATGCACTCCGAGATATAAACTATAACAAAATGACTTTGGTATGTGGATAACTTGTAGAATTTTGCATTCATCTTTCTTAAGTTATTAAAGCTAGTAGAGTGATAATGGACGATAATTCTCTAAGATAAATAAAAAACTTCACCTTATGGAATTTGTAGGTATATTCACTGTAAACCTTCATGAGGCTTAACTCGTCCAGTAACACCCAGGGGTTTAAGGACTTGTTGCATATGTTAAATGCAATCATGCGTACCTATGAAAATGACATTCATTTTTATTTTTATGTGTTTTTGCATGTTTTCTTGAGACCAGCAAAATGTTGGTCAGGGGGTGTGATAAGCATTCGATTTTGTATAAAAAGTACCCAATTAGTAGCCCATATGTTATCAAATATAGTGTTATTTCTAAGGTCTTTTCATAAAAATTTTTATACATGCATCTTTGACCTAATAATTCAAAAGTTTTATATTTTGTAGGCTTAGGAGCTAATCCATAGTAAGCATGTGAATCATCATAAATTTCTAGGTCTCAATTTGGATTTTTAATCTTTTGTAGGTGTTGAGAAGATAATCCAAAGGTCGAGATTGATCAAGATGAGATTTGAAGATGAAGATTAAAATATCAAACCAAAGCCTAAATAGAATCATCTCAGAGTGTGATCATGGTTCAAAATGATCCTAAGGCAAGCACAAAGGTAATGGGAAGCATAAAAAATGACCCAACAAAAAGGCCATGCAATTCCACTACTTTGCATGAGAATTGGAGCCGTACATGAGGTTTCCTAGTCTAACTAGGAAACTAAAGGAAGCCAAGCTATTCAAGTTTTAAAGCCAAGGGAGTTATCATTAAAGCAAGAAGGAATGAACCATCAAGCCACATTGAGCCACACTATTGAAGAAGGCAATTATTTCATACTAAAAGTGTTATTTTCATGGGATAATTCAAAGGTTTTGATAGATATTTGTAAAAGGTAAGATGACCATGCATGGGTGGACCAATCAAGAGAGAAATCTCACTTTAAAAGTTCCCCACTTTAAAAGTCGTTTGCAGCAAATAACTTTAAAAGTCATTGACTTTTGAAGTTGTTTAGTCCTAAAAGACTTCAAAAGTCCTTTCCCGCGTAAAATCCTTATACGCGCCAGAATAAAGTGTATGCTTATAGAGTCATTTGACTAATATGACTTTAAAATTTAAAAGTCAATAACTTTTAAAGTCATTTAGAAATAAATGACTTAAGAGTATAGGTTTTTGAAGTCATTTAAGTTAATGACTTTAAAAGTTATTTCCTGTGAAAATATTCTTGTTCCCACCAGACTAAAGAAGTCATTTTTTATTAAATGACTTCTTAAGTCTTTATATTTTAGTAAGCAACTTGTAAAATATTTGCGAAGTTGGTGATCAAAATAACGACTTCTTTTTGTAGTAGTGACTTATCAAAAAATTTTAAATTTTTTAAATTTCAAAAATGACAAAAAACATAGAAATCTCATATATACACCCCCAACTTGAACTAATATTGTCCTCAATGTTTTGAAATATAGGACAACTAAATGATGAAAAGGTAATGCATAAGAATGAGACATTCTAAAAATGATTCCTTTGAAGCCTCCCAATGAGCGCTAAGTTTAACATCTTTAGCTAGATATGGCCTATAACTAACCTAACCATTTAGACCTAAACCTAGCTAGTTCAACTAATTTTTCCTAATTCTAACCTTAACAATGAACTGGCAAGATTTCTCATGCCACTTCAGAACATTGTGGTAGTCTATATATTTCCTCCACCTTGAAATTTTTGGTGGTGGTAACAATAAGACACTATAGACTACCACCACTTTAAACTTAGTGGGGTCCCATTGATGATCCTCCATCTTTAAAATTTCACAGTAGTTAATATAATTCCTTCACCTTGTATTTTGAGGTGGTGGTAACATGATGACTTCGTATGCTACCGTGCATTTTGTTGGACCATATAGAGACGAATGGTCCTCATGTTTACCAAATTTAAGGATAACATTGATCATTGTATTCAACTTATCTTTTTTCTCAATTTTCCTTACATTATCTTGAAATTGGGGTATAAGCTAACTTTGCACATCTCTAAAAGGTAGTTCTTGTATTATTAGAGTCAGGGACATGGTTTGACTTAAATCCTGATTATCATCTAATGTATACCCTAGAGTAGGTTGATGCAAGGTTAGTACATCAATTGACTCTTTTTATTTTAGTTTAGCTGGCACAAGTAAGGTTTCAAATGAGCTTATATTACTATCTGATGTTTGTTCAAATAAGGCCAGTAGGTCTCAATTAGGTACGTCTTCTACATTGCAATGCTCAGTTTGAATTTCAAGCTCTATAGGGGGTCTACTCTAGATTCATTGAGAAGTTTCCATCAAAGGCACAGTATCCAACAACTTGTTTACCTCCTCAATAGATATGTTTTCATCAAAGTCATAGAAATAAATAGTACACAATTCTAGAGGATCTGGGCTGGATGTTTCTACTACTTCATTCTCTTTATCAATGGAAGTCTCTCCATCATAATTGTAACAAGGGGTAGGACATGACTTGAGTAGATTTGAGTTGGAGGTTTCTATGAATGGTTGTGGACTTTGTGGCTTAGAATCATCATAAGATATTTTCATCCTATTATTAGTAATAAATGGCTCTTCATTATCCCTAATTTGTTTCATTTTCTTAATCCTTTTTATAAATTCAACTATGTTTATGTTAGTATTTTCCTATATCGATTTCATTTCCTCTTCCCATTCCTCCATCTCTATTATCATTTCCTTATTCACCTTATCAATGGTAGCATTTCCTTGTTCTATTATCTCACAAATATGGTGCACATTCTCTTCAGATGATGGTTTTTCATGTTGTAATGAAAACAACTCATAGGGTTCGTATTGTTGTGGCATTTGGGTCCTAAAAAAGGACTGAGCAAGTTGAACCCATGATGATTGACCCTAAAATTCTTGATAATCATGGTAGTGTTGACTAGGGTGGTACCATTGTGGTTCTTCCAGATATTAGTAATCCCAAGACCATGGTTGTTCATAATGCCTAATTCATCCATTATAATTTGTCTCAGGATAGTAATCATTGCTAGGGTATGTGACTGCATTATGTTCATCTATTGGTTCTTGATAATAACCATTGCATGTGGAGCTTGATGGCTGTGAAGGAGTGGGATAGGGAGGCTCGGAATAGGTATAGTCATAATGGTACTAAGGTTGTGGTGTGGCTTGCTTAGAAGTTATTATCCTAAGCAATTGAATTTCCATAATATTTATCCTATACATCGATGTATATAATCTATGAAATCTATCCCCTTCTTAATAAGCCTTTGTTCTCAACTCTGTATACAACAAAATAGATCGTTATATACAACAAATGAGTTTTTTTTCCTTTTCTTTGTAAAACCCTAACTATATGATGCAACCTAACTAAATGTGACTCCTAACTCTAAAATATGAATAACCAATCAATCCATAATAGTTCACTAACGAGCTAAATTAATGATCTATGATAATGTGTAGGGCAGTAGCTTTTGAACCTAAATTTAACAGCTCCTCCTTTTGTCCAGGCTTGACCATTTCTTACCAATTAGGTTTTGGTCAAAAGTGGTTAATATAATTCACATGTCAAGAGTAATTTAGACCTCTATTGATGTCAATAGAAGGTGTGGAAAAATTCCTTGGATTTTGAGACAGCCACTATAACCATAGTGCTAAGAAATTAGTGGATCTCATCCTTCTAAAAGGGTCCTACTAGCTCGATACCCTAAGTCTCTTTTTACTTGATTTTAATTAATTTTCAAGGGTTGGATTCACGACATACAAGGATGTTGACTAATTCCTAAGTAGGCCAAGGAGCTGGTGATCAAATCTAGTCCTTATCTTATGAGGGCTCCTGTGGGGCCCTTACTAACATTAAGTTCCATCTACCATAAAACAATGAACATGCAATGCAAGTGCAAGGAGAAGGAAACTATTGCAACCTATATGCTATCTAACCAAAGGTTAGATAGATGCTCTCTACTGCAACAACCTTAATTAAAGATGCAACAATGAAGATGAATGATCCTAAAACTATATGAATTATTCTACCAACTAAATGAAACCTAAACTAGGAAAATTAAATCAAAGTGAAGGAAGCTTATAGTGGGGTTTCTGAAGAAAATCAAGTATGAGCCTCCATACCACACACTTTCCTTGTTTTAATTTAACCAATTTAAAATTGAAATTGAACTTACAAGTTACAATGGGCCTCATTACAAGTTTCACTCAAAAAAAGAGAAACTCATATTCTAAGAAAGCAATCAAATTTGCTGAAGATTTGGTCAACAAAAATGTCGTTGCTCCTTTTTGCCAAATTCCCCTTGCATAGAACAAGTAAGATGGGTCAATTTATGAGAAATTAGCAATATATGTACACGCAATGAAAAAATCCTAATCTAATGCATACTAAGATTACAACTTAATATAAGCAATCTACATAGAGATCCAGTCACAAATCCATTGTGATTTCTCAGCAACAGCACCAAAAACTTGTTGTGATTTTAAAGTTAACTCGCAAGTGCATGAATTAGTTGTAATATGCCAGTGAGGTCAATCCCACGAGAAATCTCATAGATTTGAAATAGACTAGATTTTATTTAGATCAATTAACTTCAGCCAAAGAAGAAGAGTTGAGATTGAAGTAGAAAATTAAACAACATGAATTGGAAGCATGAATGGGATTAGAAACTAAACTTAAAAGAAACTTACTAAAAACTAAAACTAAATAATGAAATTAGAAACTAACCTAACTAACATGCAAGCAACTAAAGGGAACTACTACAACATTAGCATGAATCAAATTAAGAAACTTAAATTAAAGGAAACTACTAAAAGTGACACTTTCCAAAATTAGCACTTTCCTAAACTAGAAACTTTCTAAAAATAGAAATTTATAAAACCAATTTGGGAAATTTCTAACATGTAAAAACAAGTATCCAATGAGATCTAACAAACTTCAACAAGAAATTAGAAAAATGCATGTGAGTGGAAAATACAATTAAAGAGGCTTTTTGAATTTTAACACTTTCTAAATCCTAAAACTTCTTAAAGATGGAATTTCCTAAAATTTAAAAAGAAACCTTTCCAAACCTAAATTAAGATGTAAACAATGAATTAACTATTCTAAAACTAAATTGAGCAACTAAACTAAGCAAAAATTTAAAAGGAATGGGATTTAGAACCATGCACCTGGTTTATGGACTATGCACATGATTCTAGAGCTAGAAAGATGGTGAAATTTAGTTCAGAAATAGTGAGTTACTGCAAACTAACTATGATATCTAATAAAAAAACATGAAGACTAATGATTTAAGGAAATAAGATGTTTTGATGGCTGAAATTAAAGCACAACGTTAAGGAAAAATCAATTTCCAGATTTCAGTACTTAAGAACAATCAATAAATCTTGTAATAAAATGCTATTAAAACCATAAATTTTATGAAAAAATTAAAAACCCAAATCTCAGGTACTTTGATGAAATAAACAATCCATAATAAGAATTCCTAAAGAACTTTATTGCATCTTATTCAATTTATATCAAAATTATGTGCATAAAACTGTTTACAAAATAAGGAAATTGTGCACTTTTCTAAAGCCTAAAATCCTATCTAAACAACAACAAAGTTCTAATATAATGCTCACACTCTAAACTATAATGATATGTAAGAAATACCAGCTAGTAATTTGACAGAAAATAAGGGCTAAGTGGGTGAAGTAGCTAAGGAAAATAGACCTAAAACTAAGGTGATGATCAAGGAAAAAAATGTGGAATTGAAGGGGGGAGATTAAGAATTTAAACTTGCTCTTGTCTTGTTTGTTACTACTAGAGAAGATTTAACTTAAATCTTGAGGGAATAGCAAAGAAAAACAAGTGGAATTGAGGTAAAGAAGAAAGGGAAAGCTAGACGGAAAGAAGGATGCAAAACTAGAAAGCAACACAATGGAAACTAAAGCAATGAAAACTAAATCAAAGAAAGAAAACTACTAACCTAAATTGAAGACAAATAACCAAGACAATAACTAGAAATCCAAAGGGATAAAATCATCTAAGAAATCCCAAACTCTAGCAACAAACAACACCAAAGGAAAGCTTGATTTCATGGTGTGCCACCCACCTCTACTTGGAAAATTCTTATGGAACATGGGGCTATATATAGATGAGTAGTTTCATAATGAGAAAGGTTAGGAGGAGGCAATTTACATAGGAATGATGTCATTAAAGATGACATAAGAGAAAGATATAAATATGAGCTAGCTGGTTTCTAAATTAGAAAGGGGGGATGTCATCCTTTTCCATAGAAGGAAAGTGGCTCTCCATCCTCCTAATTGGATGGAATTTGAATGGTGATAGGAGTGACAGAAAGAAAGAGAAAATTTTAGAAGAAAACCCAGGATTTGTACATTTTTGCATGGACTTAGATCTAGGTTTTCCTAATTAGGAAACCACTTGATTTTGCCAACTAAGCAAGGGGCATCCTCCTCTTTGATGGTTGCTCCTTCCTTGACTTAAAATTGTGGAACCCTAGTAAGATGGTTGGATTAGGGTTAGGAAATGGGTTAGAAAAGTAGGTTTTTTTCTCTTGATGGGTCCCTTAGTGCATGACCGTCATACCTTTTACATTAATCTTTCAAAATGCCTTAAAAATCACTCTTTCAACATAGGAAAGTTACTTAAATTGATGCTTCAATATTGTGGAGCCACGTGGCACCCCTCCTTGGCTTGTTGGCTCATTCCTTGGTAGCTTAAGTGGCTTCTATGATTGGCTTCAAGGCTTTAGTAGCTTGTATGGCTTATCACCCTTTTCATGGCTTTAATAGCTTGAATGGCTCCCGTGCAAAGATGGCAGAAATGCATGGCTTGCTTCATGTGCCCATTTTAGTCACCTTTAATTTCTTCAATTACCTTCTTGCTTGCCCTAGGATGATCTTGAACCTTATTACACCTTTGATTGATGAGATTTAGGCTTTGGCTTGCTTAGGTTTCCTAGTTAGACTAGGAAACCTCATGAAGGACTTTAGTTTTCATCTTGATCAATCTCAACCTTTGGATTACCTTCTCAACACTTATGAAAGAAGAAAATTCCTAATTAAATCCTAAAAAATTATGATCATTCAATACTTAGTCTAGATTAGCCTCTGAACATGCAAAATATCAAAAATATTAATTCTTAGATCAGAAATGCATGTTTTATAAATTTTGGCCAAAAACCCCTATTTAGCACTATTAGTTATAACACATTGCTACTAAATGGATAATTTTTATACAAAATTGAACATTTATCACCATCTAAGGCACTTATCTTGCAGCCCAAGCAAAGTATTAAATGTTGCTCCAACCCATTCCACTAGCACTAACCCATTTTCTCTTCCCAAAGGTCTTAAGTTTCTAGTTTTTGTTTCTTCTAGAGTTTATCTAGTTAGAGACATTCTATACTTTCTTCTCTTCTAAAGTCTACCCAATTAGAGGCATTCTCTACTTTGTTTTTCTAAGAGTCTAGTAGATTTTGTATATTCTCCTTCAAGAGTTCTTCTACTTGTAAAGTTCTTTAGCTTCTAAAGTTCTAGTTAGAGAAGATCATGTTATATTGTTCTTCTAATATTTTTGTTTCTAGAGTTTCTACACTTGCAAAGTTGGCTTTTCAATTTTCTCACTAAAACTTTAGATTCCTATTCTCTTTGATTTTATTTTCTGAAGTGATTTGAGTTCTAATGTTGTTACCTTCTTTTAGAGATTTCACTTTGAATGGAGGATAGACTTTTGAAGGACTTTGTTTTAAAGCATTCATCTTAGAGATTAAAGTATGAACTTAGTCTATCATTTAAATAAGTAGAGGTACAAATTGAGCTAGCTTAGTTAAATCTCAAAAATGGAGCTATCATGGATTAGGGTTATCCCTATTATAATGAATGGAACTGGACATATATTTACTATAAAGAAAGTGAAAATAATAATAATCTTGTCCTATCCTTAATAATATCCCTTGTACAATTTGGGAGGCATTAATTATCTTCAAGAAGTGCATTTTGGCACATAACTCTAAGCCAAATTTTATCAGCTTCATTTTGTGAATGATTTCTAACTTAAATTGGTAACATGATTGCACTTTTTTTGGTAATGGTAGGATTTCATTAAGTGGAACACAAAAAAGGCTCAATATAAGAGTCGGACAAAAGTCCAATAAAAATGAATATATCGAGATTAATATCAAATCTAAAATAAAAAAGCAATGAAAAAGAATAAATCTCTAGCTTGGTAACAAATTTAATGGAAAAGATCCTTGAGATAAAGTAAGATTTGACTTGCCCCATCGAAGATTATCATTGCATCACTACTAGAAGTTTGGGTCATCTAAGCTTCTGCCACCAATATACCCCTTAGTGTAAAGATATACTTAGGCAGCATATATTTTTTCTTATCCTAAAGTAATGGTAGACTATATTCTTGTGTCAAGAACATTGCAAAGGCCAGTTTAACTCTTTGCTTAATTATTTATAGGCATCAATTTATCAAATT
The DNA here is from genome assembly GCA_035236585.1 of Warburgia ugandensis. Taxonomy (NCBI): domain Eukaryota; kingdom Viridiplantae; phylum Streptophyta; class Magnoliopsida; order Canellales; family Canellaceae; genus Warburgia; species Warburgia ugandensis. The sequence goes on from CP141132.1 coordinate 54,168,940, forward strand.
GTAGCTAAGAGATTGGGCAACATATACCTAGCATAGTTGGTAGCAGACAACTTGGCATCTGCGGTAGAGTGTACTTGGTTGCAAGTTTAAGTCACTACTTTCCCCTTTAGCTAGGGATTATATTTATGAGAGAATGTGATTAATTTGCCTTGTAATTCTTCAATTGTAAAAAAAAAGTAATTAGAGATTGGCAATTTGGACATTTTAACAACTTTCATTAACTAATTGGGGAGAATAGGAAGAATAAACAAAGTGACATTATTGAAGAAAGGAGTGTGAGTATCATTTCCTTCCTAACATATATAATTGTTTTCTTATATAAATTAACAAGACTAATTTATAGTTAATGACTGGAATCTTCAAAGCCTAAGCTAGCCAACCAAGCCTTTCTCACATACACCATGCTAGTTTCCTCACCGAGGAATGGGAATTGGTTTGGATAGATTGGAAGGATGCGTTCAAGACCATCATCATCTCACGCATCAATTATTGATGTGAGTCTCCAATCCAACAAATAATAAAGTATTGTATACAGCATATTTTCAACCATTTTAATAATTTTTGAGAGTCCCACACATTGTTTTGGCAGCAAGAGTGCATGCCACTTGGTTATGTAAAAAAAAATCTAAAATGGCCCAAAATGCCAAAAAATTCATGAAAACCTCAAAAATTAAGTTAAAAAAAAAAAAAGAATGACTAGAAAGTCTTACATGGTAGCCGTAAAATCTCTACCTAGAAATGATCTCAGCCCTCCATTCCTTACCTTCAGATGTTTCCAGAAATAGGACACCTTGACTTTATGATTGTAAACTCAAGATGCAAAAAAGTCTTACAATCATAAAGTAGAAAATCTTTACACTATGGATGCACAAAGCCACTTTAAGATTACAAAGTCTAAGCCCTCTAGACTTTGCAATCATAAAGCCCATGTCTCAAAACCTAGAAAATCAAAGTTATAGTAATGCCCTTACTTGTGCTTGGAATTACCACTTATCAACTTGACTTCCATAAATAGGTCCCTTACCTCATTTGTATAATGAAAATTTTGAGAACAGCTCCTTTTAGATAGATTTCATTCATATTCTTACATCATTCTCTTTGTCTTAGTTTTGGGTTTTCTCTTTCATGGAGATTAAAGATTAGGATCTAAATGTGGCAAAAACTGGTGATATTTCTAGAGGTTCTCCAAAAGCAAGAATAATAATAACTAAACTACATTAGACACAACAATTGAATCCCATAGGGAATAATAGAATCTCTATCCTAAGGAATTCAATTATCACTCTTAGAAGGGAAAACCTCTTTTTCACACCATTTTCACCATCTTTCTTGAATTTAGAAGATAAAATAGGATTTCTAATTAAAATTCCTATCTTGAAGAATTTCTAGAGAAGTTTTCTAATGAAATACTCATTATACTTTCCAAAATTGGGCATAAGAATACCCTCTCCCATTAAGAAAAGTGAATTAGTGGAATTTCTAATTCTCTTTGATGTGAAAGAGGGATTTTCAACCCTAGAAAAGAGTGTTAGTTTTCCTTAAAATAAATTTTGTATAATACTTTCTTCAATTTTCATCCATTTATTATCATTTTATACCACTATCTTTCTTGAATTTATAGGATGAAACCCTGAGTATCTTAATGGAGAAATTTGGGTTTCTAAGTTTCTAGCATAATAGGTTCATTTTATGAAAGTTAAAATTCAATGATGGAAAATCTCAAAATGAAAGAAAATTTTCCTAGAATTTCAGTGACTTTTCATTTTACTTGAATTTACAATTTTCTAAGAGTGGAGCACTAAGACAAGATTCTTTCCTATAATATTTTCTTTGAAAGGGGCACTATAAAAGTAAAGAACTTCTAAGGAAAAGTCTAGAATGATGTATGTGATGATTTTTTCAAAACTAGTAGACAATTTGAAATTTACAAGTTTCTTTTTCTTTTGGAAAAGATTTAAAAAGGAAAAGAATTTGTTTCCATTGTATTTGATGAAAAACACTTTGTTTTGAGGACAAAGAAAGAAATCCTTCTCTATCTCTCTTCTTAAGCATCCTATAGTACAACTTAGACTAGTAAAAATACATGTTGCTCTGATATCATCTTCCATGCTTTTGATTTCCAATTATCACATTTCTAGTTCAACTTTTCCTATGTGGTCTTAGTTCTATATGGTAATATAACAATTGGTCTGAAGCCCCAATAAAAGAGGAGAGTTTTGCATTAGGTGCTAGCCAACAAGTAAAACTTTTGGGAAACACTGTGCATGAATCAATTTTTAACATTCCCTTAGGCTAGGGTGTTCCCTATAAATGATGCACTATGTCAAATCAGGGACGCAATGGCTACTCAAGCAATCCCCTAGAAGTGACATGTTACATTAGATCCCAGGTGTAGTGGAAAATAAGCAAGGGCTACTAGAATGTTCCCTTGGAAGAGATGTACTGCATCAAAACCTAGGTGCAGTGGAGAGTAGGAATGGGTTTCTCCCCCATTCATGAAGTGTAAGGATAAATAGGCTAGCTCAAGAGATAAGATTCATATTGCCAAATGGAATATAGGGACATTGACATGTAAGGGTTTGGAGTTAGTAGATACAATGAAGCACAAGAGAGTCAACATCGCATTTGTCCAAGAAATCAAGTGGAAAGGGGCTAAAACCAGAGAAATTAATAGGTATAAGCTCTGGTACATAGGAAAGGATAATAATAGAAATAGCATAGGAATAGTGGTGGATAAAGAATTAAAAGATAAAGTTGTAGACATTAAATTAACAATGATAGAATTATACTAATAAAACTTGTTCTAGGAGAGAAAATCATAAATGTTATAAGTGTTAGAAGATAGAAAAAAGAGACAGTTCTGGGAAGATATGGATGAAGTCATGCAACAAATTCCCTATACATAGGGGATATTTATAGGAATAGACTTAAATGTTCATGTAGAAAAAGAAAAGGGAGGATATGATAGCATACATGGGAGATATGATATTGGAGAAAGAAATAAGATGAGACAAGCTATCCACAATTTTTCTTTGCCATATAACCTAACTATAGAAAAGATATACTTTAAGAAAAGGAATGAACAATTGTTAACCTTTAAAAGTGTGCATGGTTCATAGGTTAAAAGATGTCCAACTTGGAAGGCTAAGGATTATAGTCAACGTTGATTCATAAATTTTAACGTCTCTAATTCAAAACTGAACATGAAACTTTGATTTCATTTTGATGCTTGAAATGCAAACTCACATGCAAGATAACCACTGAACTCAATAAACAACCTAAAAATCTAAATGGGTTCCTAAGTATTCAAGCAATTAAGGTGTTTAAATGGCTGAAAATAAAGCAAAAGGATTAAGGAGAAAAATTTTAGATTTCAAGTACTTAAGAACATTAACTTAAATCAAGCAAATAAAGCACTAAAAAAATAAATTTTATGCAAATATAACAACCCAAACCTAAAGTTATTTGATAATAGAAACATTCTGTAACAAGAATCCTCAAATAACTTTGTTGAATTAATGCCAAATTATATCAAAATTCTGTGCATAAAACCAATGTATAAATAAAAAAAATTGTGCAAGGAACTAAGGCATAAAACCTAATATAAAAATATAATAATTACAATCTAATGCTAACAAACTAAAGTATGATATTATTCAAAGACAACCTAGAAAGGATTTCATGAGAAAAGAAGGCTAATAGGATGAACTACGACAAGGAAAGTGCACCTAAATTAAGATGAATCTAAGGTAGAAAACATGCAAAGCTAAGGGAAGAAACCAAGGCTCTAAGCTATCCCTTTTCTTAGATGACACTACTAGAGAAGAGTAAACTGAGATCTTGATTAAATAAGTAAATATAACTAGAGAATTGAAGCAATAAACAAAGGACTTAAGGGTTGGAACTATGAGTAGAGAATTCAAGAACAAAACAAGAGTAAATTAAGACAATGAAACTAATGCAAAGAAAGCAAACTAGTAACCTGGATTGGAAAGCATAACAAGAGAAATAACTAGAAATCAAAGCAATAAAAGAACCAAAGAAAATCAAAGTTGATCTCCAAAGATAACCAAGTAAAGAGTGCAATATTTCAATGTTGTCTCACCCAACCTGTACTTGGTTAAACATATGGGAACCATGAGGGATTTATGGATGACTAAGTTTCTAACTTAGGAAAGGCTGTATCAAGGAAGAAAGGAGATCCAGATCTAGGGTTTCAAATGAGGGATGTTGGGTGAAAGATGATGTAAGAAAGAGAGGTATTGGTTGCTAATTTATGGAGGCGAGGGGGGGTGTCTTTTTCCTAAGGAGATGAGTGGAATTCCACCCCCCTTAATTGGATCGTGATTTGACTGGTAGAAAGGAGAGATCTTTGGTGATGGGAAAAGGCAAGAAAAATAGAAAGAGATCTAGGGTTTTGAAATCTATTGAAGGAAGATATCTGTGGTTTCCTAATTACAGAACCACTTGAGTTAAGTATCCAAATAAGGGGGAAGGTATCACCTTCTAGAATAATGCTATATTTTATAACACATGGGCTACTAATTGAATAAAATTTATACAAAATTGAACACTTATCACACTCTCAACCAAAATTTTGCTGGTCCTGAGCAAAACATTGAAAATTTATAAAAATAAAATGGTTGTCATTTTTGTAGGTACTTACAATTTCATTTAGCATATGCAATAAGCTCTTAAAGCCCTAGGTTGCTTCGAGTGGATGAGTTAATCCTCATGAGGGTTTGAAATAAATACACCGACAAAATTTCATAAGCTAAGTTCCTTAATTTTTTCTTAGAGAATACTCATCCATTAGCCCTCTACTTACTCTAATAGCTTAATAAATACGAATGAAAACTTCCACAAGTTACCCATATACCAAATTCATTTATTTCAATTTCATCTCGGAGTACATATGTGTGTATATCTACATAAGTCAGGAATTCTAAATAGATATGCTTATACTCCACTGGAATGATGTTTTGACCTCAAATTCTCATTGGTATACATTCAAAAATAAGCTCTCAAAGAAATGAGTCAATTAATTTTGTCTGACTATGTGACCGAATCGAAAGATACTAATGGTTCACGAAAGCTCTTTTACGTACATATAAGACAAAGAAAAGTGATGATCCCTTAGAATGGATGTCATTACCGAGACTAGTAGAAATAGTTCACCTTAATACCTTCCTATTTATAACCCCATCAAGGCTATGTTCCACCTAAGATCAATAGGTATTTGGATAGGATGAAACGTAGGCTTGGGATAGGTTCTACCATCTCTACTCATTTTTGAAAATAGGTGATGGATATTCTATCTACTAGGTTTCTAGGTTGAAGTAAATGGGGTTTTGAAAAGGAAAAATATAACCAAGAGGCTCAAAGGTTCTAACTAGTGGTACAATGTACTGGCTAGGATTTATGTTTCTGGGTTAAAACAAGGATGGCCTAATCATTTTCTAGGTTTCCCAAAACCTATCAAATTCAATAAATATTTAGGAAAATATGTTAGTACTTTTAGTTCTTGGCATTTTGAGCAAAAGAAAAGATATTGGGATCTTTCAAAGTTGATGCATGTTGAAGAAAGTAAAGAATTATTTATAACTCTCAAAAAGATGATAGTATCTAAGACTCACTTAGGTATAGGTGTCCACTGATATTTCTCAAGGTCTCTAAATCATAAACATCTATTAGTCTAGACTTCTATTCTATGTATAATTGTATTCTGAGATTTAGTTTTCATAAAATATTTCAAGACATAAATACAATGCTGAATTAACCGTAGGCATTTCTATTAAGTAGTTAAAGTAGGAGAAATACTAAACTTTAGATAATCCAATTCTCGTCATAGTAAAAGAACTTTGGCCTACAAAACTTTCAAATCTTAAAAAATTTTGAATTTTTTTTCAAAAAAGTATAAAGAAAACTAGACATCTCATGCATGTATACATCCCCCAACCTAAACTAAACATTATCCTCAATGTTTTGAAACATAGGGAACCTATATGATAAATGAGTGATGTAGAACCATGAGACTCTAAAAACCTTAGGTTGCCTCCCAGTAAGCACTAAGTTTAATGTCTTCATCCAGACATTAAAAGTTGTAATTACAATGTGTAGGACAAGCCTCTAGTGAATTAAAGGTAGACAAGGGTGAAAAAACTTTTGGAGTTAGATCTTTAATCATGTTGTAAGAGTCATCAAGACCTAAGTTTTAATGTTTGGCAATGAAAACATTCAGTTCAACTTTCATATTGCCAAAGGATAACTACAATATACATTTCTACAATTTATTATTGCATTGGACATTGTCAAAAATGGACGTCCAAGAATAATTGGGAATTGAATACTAGAGTTTGAAACATGCTAGGTATCTAGTACAATAAAATCTATAGGAAAGTAAAACCGGTCCACTTGTATTAGAAAATCTTCAACTTTACAACATGAAACCTTAACTGATCTATCTACTAATTACAAAGTGTTATTGACTAGCTTAAGGTCACCAAACCCTAATTGCTCATAGACATAAATTGGCAATAGATTTACACTAGCCCCTAGATCAAGTAATGCCCTATCTATGACATGATCTCCAATTACACACAAAATGGTAGGACAACCTAGGTCTCTAAACTTAGGATGGGTCTGGTGTTGTATTAAAGAGCTCACCTACTTAGTGATAAAGGCTTTATTTTGCACATTGAGCTTTTTCTTTGTAATGTAGAGCTCTTTAAGAAAGTTGGGATAAGCAGGAATATCCTTAATAGAATTGAGTAATGGGATATTAAGTTGCATATATTTAAATACTTCCATTATCTCATTGAAATTTGTTCTTTTGTTAGCCTTGTTGGGTAATTGAGGGAATGAGGCTTTAAGCACATAAAGTGTCTCCACTATAGGTTCAGATGGAGTAGGAGATCTCTATCTTGTATCTTTCTCCTAAATTTTGACTAGTTCATTCTCCTCTAAATTGTTCTCAGTCTGCCCCACTTTATTATGAACTTGAGGGCCACTCTTAAGGGTCTTAAGGGTTTTGACTAGAGCTCTTTAAGAAAGTTGGCATAAGCAGGAATATCCTTAATAGAATTGAGTAATGGGATATTAAGTTGCATATATTTAAATACTTCCATTATCTCATTTGAAATTTGTTCTTTTGTTAGTCTTGTTGAGTAATTGAGGAAATGAGGCTTTAAGCACATAAAGTGCCTCCACTATAGGTTCAGATGGAGTAGGAGATCTCTATCTTGTCTCTTTCTCCTAAATTTTGACTAGTTCATTCTCCTCTAAATTGTTCTCAGTCTGCCCCACTTTATTATGAACTTGAGGGCCACTCTTAAGGGTTTTTATGGAATTTACTTGTGTAATGCCCGAGCAATTTACGCTATTTTTAACAAAAATTGGATATTTTATGAGAAATAAACTATGTTAAATGTTTTACTTTATTTAAAATAGTAAATGAAGGAATTTTTAAGGAAACTTGGTACCATTAGATTCTACTCGAAAAATGGAATCCAATGCCTCAAAGAACGCCGAAAACGGAGTTCGTATGAAGAAGTTACAACCGTTTAAAGATCAGGGGCAGTTCTGAAATTTAAACAGAAAAACGAAAAAGACGAAAAACGCAGGGGGCCGTTTTGATAACGGCACCCCCTATCGTCTTCCTCCTCTAAACTTCTCCAGAAACCCCGTTTCCAGAGGTTTCTTCTACTGCCATAGCAAGGTTATAAAAAGCCCCTAATCCCCCTCTCCAAATCATGAGTTTTTCGGCCATTTTAGGACTAGGGTTTCTAGCAAAAATCGGAAACCCATCTCAACACAGCTCCCCTTCGTTTTCCGGCAATGGCCAGGCCCAAGTCAGGCCAGCCATTGCCATTTCCCCATACCCCTCTCTTCTTTTCCCCCTTTTCTTCCTCTGGTCGCACTGGAACGGTGGGCTTTTCTCTTCACGATTTCCAGTGACCAGGAGCTTCAGGGTGAAGAATAGGAGCACCCATCGGCAATGGGTACTCTCCCAGACCACCTAAGTAAGCCCCCCACCCCTTCCTATTTAGTTTCCCTTCTTCCCTGCCCAAATCCACGCCGGATCTAGGTGTTTTCCGGCTGGGAGATGCTGTGGAAACCAAAGAAGACGGGTTTCCTCCGAAACCCGTCCAAAATCCCCATGACGCACACGAGTGACGCATCCCCTGGGGCCAGCATCACGCGCACGTAAGCGTGCAGTAGGCTTTTGACTCGTCCAGGATGCGCAGGATGTTGACTGGGACGCGTGCTATAGCACGCTACTTAGGCATGCATGTGTGCGTGCGAACACTATCCCTAGTGTGGCCTTCAGGTGTGCGCGCGATGTGAGGTGGTCGCTGTTCAACCAGGATGCACGGGTGTCCTAGGAACTGGGACACGTGGACCTAATGAGGCTTTAAAGTTAGGATTAGAGGACAATTTACAAAGTTTAACTATTGAATAGTAGATCCATATCATAGGATCTAGCCTGACAATAAATTAGGCAAGGACCATGGACCCTAAAAGGAAGATCTAGCAATCTAATGTCTAAATGGATTGAAATTGATAAGGACTCCTTATTATCATTCATACCCAGGAGTTTATAAATGAGACCCGGGGACGGGTTGAGTGATAAAGGACGCGACTCCATGAGATTTTGAGGTAGGTGCTCTATCGCTACTAGACTTTTTAAAAGAGCCATGATCGTTTTGAGAATGCATGTTTTAAGTAGAAGTATATGACTTGTTTAGCATGACTTATTTTATGACTTGAATGAATGAATTCAACATGCATATAATAAATACATTATGCATAGACATGTTTTGCAAACAATTGCATATATTGCATGATTTGTAAGCATTGAGTTCTTGAAAAATTGCATGTCCTTGAGGGTTACCAAAAGACGCCGGAGTGCCTAAAAGATGCTGGGTAGGCAGTTGTGAGGGACCCAAAGAGGACGGGTTTTGAAAAAGAGGTTTTTGGCTTGTTTGATCGTATATGATTTGGGCTGGTAAGCTCGTGGGCGCTATGCCGAGAGGTCTGGGTTGGCCTCCAGCCTCTACCACTATTAAGTGGATGGGTACCACACCCAAAAAGGGCATGTCCCTGCTTCGACTGCATGTCGTACAGGGAGCTACCACTAGTGTCACGGCACTAGGTCGAAGTGTCATATGTCCCGTGGAGGCATATGACCCTATGTCCCTAGGTACCCGGGGACCACACGGCGGCGAGGTCATGGGCATAGTTGGGCCCTATGGTTTGAGGATTTACTTGCATTGCATATGGCATGACATGAGGTTGGTCGACCATACCAGATATTCATGAGTTGGATTCAGTTGAGCATCTTATGCATATCATTATGTTTATGATATATATATATGATTCTTTCGACTTGGATTATGCGATTCTTTAAGTTGTCAGTATTCCAATTCGACAATGGTTTTTAATATCGATATTGAACATGGTTGTTCGAACATGCACATGTTTTAAAGAGCATATGATTTTTAACATAGCATGCATTGCAAAACTAGTAGTGATAGACTCCTACTGAGTATAGTATATACTCACCCTATCCTTAACATTTTTCAGGATAGCTCCATTCACGAGTAGAGGACGCCTATGTTAGTGCTACGAGCAAGTAAATCAAAAGGAGACAATTATACATGTAAGTAAACACTCTACCCTTTGGACATGTATTTGTATTTATTTATAGTTGGGCTGTGAGCTGTGACTGAAAAGACCTAGGAAAAACATTTATGATTTCTGAAGTTTTTAAAAAACTACTTTGGTTGTTGTGAAAGCAAATGACACTCGGGGTTTCCAAAACGAGTTTAAAACAAAAGATTTTCTGTTGCATTGCATGGTTTTTATAAAATGGTTTTCTAATAGGGATGCATCTCGCCTTAGGAATTAGATATTGCATTTAAAAATGCATGGGAAAACCCGAGTCCTCACAGCTTGATCATGGGATCTTTGGTTATGTGAACTAGTCCCTATTTCTAACTAGCCCTTAGGGTTTGGAATAGGTTAACTGAAAACTTTCTTTTCTCCCTCTCACTTAAAGAGGCAGGCAACTGACTTATTTGCATCTCTATCTTGGCCATATTTTGTCCACTCTCATTCTGAAGTTGATGCAAAGCCTTGTTTGTCTCTTGATTTTGTTTCATGAGAAGCTAAATACTATCCTCATCTAATGGTTGCTTTAGTTGTTGAGGAAGCTGAAAACTAGTTGGCTACTGGAAAGCTGAAATTCTTAAAAAGTTTTGAATATTAGGGGTTGAAAAATGTACCTCTCTGGTAATTGTTCTTACAGTATGACAAATTGGGATGCCTAGCCCATCTTGGATTATAGGTCTCATAGTATGGATTGTTGTTGTTAAGGTTGCGATATGCACCAAGAGAATTTGCTTGTTCTAAAAGATATTTAGGACGCACTTGTTTTGATGAACAAGTCGTAGTTAAATGGCCTGGACTAGAGCAAATAGCACAACCCTCTTGTGGAAGTTTAGATGATATATTAGCAGCCAAGAAATTTTTGAACATGGTTTCAAGCTTGCCTATTCTCCCACCCAAAGAGTCAATTATGTTTACTACAAAGTCAAGCTTATAAGACATGTCTAGTAGGACTCCATATAGGCCTCCTTTTTTCTGTGGCAGAGCATGTCTCTCTCTTCTATGAGAATAATCTCATTGATGGGAATTATCTACTAAAGTTTAGAAAATTCCCACTCTCTCATCATAAGGGCCCCTCCACTACTTGCATCTACTATTTGGTTATTTTAAGGTGTCAATGCCTCATAAAAGTACAAAACTTGTTGCCATTTTTCAAAACCATGGTGGGAACACTTCTGCAACAATTCACTTGATATCTCCCAACATTCATAGCATTGTTCATCATCTTTCTATTAGAAATTAATGATCTACTTATGATGGGCATTGGTTTTAAGGACAGGAAGGAACTTATTTAGAAACTTTTTAGACAATTGGTCCCATGTTTCAATGGAACCAACCTCTAAAGAATTTAGCCATGACTTGGCCTTATCCTTTCATGAGAAAGGGAATAACCTAAGTCTAATTAAATCATCTATAAAATTACGGTACTTGAATGTAGCACAAATATCAAGGAATTCCTTGATATGTAAGGGTCCTCTCTCTCACAACCATAAAAACATGGGAACAACTGTATGACTCCAAGTTTAAGCTCCAAGTGGTCTACGTTTTAGGTGGCAATGTGATGCATGATGGAATATTCATTTGGGGTGGTGCATAGAAATCTCTTATAACTTTATACTCAACTACTACTGGTCGTTCAACCATGGGGTTAGGAACTTGGTTTCTTAACCCTTATTTATGAGTACATTCAATCTTAATATTTAATGGTACTAATTCAGTATTCTGAGATCGACGACCTTGCATGCACTAAATTAAAAACCTATCTAATTGATACAACCTAAATATAAATGTAACTCCTAAGTTTATATGCTATGCAAGCAAACAATTCCTAATGTTAAATAGATGTCTTGTTGATCTTTGTTAATCTATTAGGTTGTAGCTTTTAACCTAAAGCTAGATAGCTCCTTTAATTCAAACTTGACTATTGCTTACCAATTAGGTCTGGCCCAAGCTGTTTCATACAATTATCATTGAAGCAGGCATTTAGACCTCAATAACCATCAACAAAAGGCGTAGGAAAATTACTTGGATTTTGGATACCATTATAACCATAAAGTTAAAGAGCCACTGGATTGGCAATAGATCATCTCTTTCAAAAAGGGTCCTATGAGCTCAAAATCTTAGGTCTCTTTCTACTTGATTTTAAATTAACATTAATGGTTGGGATTGCAAGCATACAAGGAATTGATTTGAGTTCTTAGGTGGGCCATGGATCTCATGATGAAATCCAACCCTTATCTTATGAGGATTTCCGTAGGGCCCTTACTAACCTTATGTTCCATCCACAACAAAGTAATAAATGGGCAATGCAAGTACAAGTAAGCAAACTAATGTATCCTATATGATATCCAACCAAGGGTTAGATAGCTACAATCTAATGCAACAACCCTAGATGAGATGCAACAAATAAGATGAATGATGCTAAACTATATGAATTACTCTACCAACAAATATGCAAAATATATTAAATGCAACTACACTAAGAAAAGTAAAAGAGAATGTAGAAGACTTACAATGGGGTTTTTGATGAAGATCAAGTGTGGCTTCAATACCCTACTCTTTTCCTGTATTAATACAACTCATTTAAAATTAAATAAAGAAATTGCAAGTTACAATGAAGCCTCACTATAAGTTCACCCAGAAAGAGAATTCTTAATCTAGGAAAGCAATAAAAGTTGATGAAATTCCTCTTACCAATTTCCCCTTGCATAAAAACAAGAAAGATGGGTCAATTTTTGAGGAATTAATAAGACATGCAATTATGATGTGAAAATCCTAAGCTAATGCAACCTAAACTATGACTAAAGATAAATAATCTAAATAAAGATCCAACCACAAATCCACTATGATTCCTCGACAATAGCACCAAAACTTTGTGTAGCTTTAAAATTTAATAACAAGTGCATGTGAGAAAGCTTGAATCCGCGAGGAATCTTACAATTTGTATATTGGATTGATCTTATTTAAAGTACTTAAATTCATCCAAAGGGAGAGATTGATTTGGAATTGAATTCAAACTAGGAAAGTAATTGCATGAAATTAGAAACTACAATTAAAGGAAGCTTATTAAAATTAAAACTAAACAATGAAATTAAAAACTAACCTAACAAGCATGCACTTTACCAAAGAAACTAATACAAAACAAGCATGAATTAAAATAAGCAACTAACTTAAGGGAACTTTCCTGAACAAGAAACTTTCTAAAAATGAAACTTTATAAAACTCAAAAAGGAAACTTTCTAAACCTAAACTAAGATGCAAAGAACTAATTAGTGACTATTAAAACAAGATTAAGCAACTAAATAAACCAAAACTCAAAGAGGAAAATAACCTAGTACCATGCACATGATCCATGGATTGTGTGCATGGTTCATAGGTTGAAAGATGGCCAGATTTGATGCTTGAAATGCAAACTAACATGCAAGTTAACCACTAAACAAATTAAATAACCTAAAAATATAATTGGGTTCCTAAATATTCAAGCAATTAAGGTGTTTAAATTTCTAAAAATAAAGCATAAAGATTGAGGAGAAAAATTCCATATTTCAAGTACTGAAGAACATTAACTTAAATCAAGCATATAAAGTAACTAAAACAATGACTTTCATGCAAAAAAAAAAAACCTATATCTAAAGTAATTTGATAATAGAAACATTCCATAACAATAATCCTCAAAGAATTTTATTGAATTAATGCCAAATTACATCAAAATTCTATGCATAAAATAAGTGTATAAATCTAAAAGTTGTGCAAGAAACTAGGCCGTAAAACCTAATATAAAAAGAAGAAAAAAATACAATATAATGCTCACAAACTAAAAAGTATGATATCATGCAAAGAAAATGCAAAATGGAATTTAAGATAAAACAAGGCTAATAGGATGAACTACAGGAAGGAAAGTGCACTTAAATTAAGATGAATCTAAGGTAGAAAACATGCAAAGCTAAGGGAAGAAACCAAGGCACTAAGTTATCCCTTCTCTTAGATGTCACTACCAGAGAAGAGTTAACTTAGATCTTGATTGAGTAAGTAAATATAACTAGAGAATTGAAGCAATAAACAAAGTACTTAAGGGCTGGAACTATGAGTAGGGAATTCAAGAACAAAATAGGAGTAAATTAAGACAATGAAACTAATGCAAAGAAAGTAAACTAGTAACCTAGATTGGAGATCAATTAACAAGAGAAATAACTAGAAATACAAAGTAAGAAAAGCATCAAAGAAAACCAAAGTCCAAATCCAAAGATAACCAAGCAAAGAGTGCAATATATGAAGGTTGTTTCACCCAACCTCTACTTGGTTAAAATCATGGGAATCATGGGGATTTATAGATGGCTGGGTTTCTAACTAAGAAAAGGCTAAATCAAGGAGGAAAGGAGATTTAGATCTAAGGTTTTGAAAGAGTAATGTTAGGTGAAAGATGATGTAAGAAATAGAGGTAAGAGAGTGCACAACTGTCTGGTTGCTAATTTAGAAAAGGAGGGTATCTTTTTCCTAGGAAGTGAGTAGAATTCCACCCCTTAATTGGATGGTGAATTCAATGGTAGAAAGGAGAGATCTATGGTGATGGGTTAAAATAAGAAAAATGGAAAGAGAACTAGGGCATTGACATGAATGAAGATATCTAGGAGTTTCCTAATTTGGAAACCACTTGAATTAAGTGTACAAACAAAGGGGGAGGTGTCACCTTCTAGGAAGGTGGCTTCTCCTCTAAGATAAAACCGTGGAACTCTCACACTTTTAACATATAATAGTTGCTTGTTTTGATTTTTTAATTGTATAGTTCCATGTAGCATTCAACCATGGCTTAGTGTCTCACTTTGATGGCTCATTCCTTGGTGGCTTAAGTGGCTTCCATGCTTGCCTTCAAGTATTGTGTAGCTTAGCTTCCTTAGGTTTTCTAGTTGGACTAAGAAACCTCATATATGACTCCAATTCTCATGTAAAGTGATGGAAATGCATGTCTCATGGACATGGATAATTTGAGTCACCTTTTATCCTTCCCATTGCCTTTTTTCTTGACTGAAGATGGTCTTGGATGTTGATTAAACTTTGGATTAATGACATTTAGGCTTTGGCTTGCTTAGGTTTCCTTATTAGACTAAGAAACCTCAGGAATGGCTTAAATTCTTATCTCAACTTTTGGATCACCTTCTCAACATCTACAAAGGATGAAAAACTAATTAAATCCAAGAAAACTATGATTTTTCACATACTTACTCTAGATTAGCTAGAAAATATTAAACTTTTGAATTATTATGTAAAAAATGCATGTGTTTTCTTGAAAAACCCTAGAATAATGCTATACTTAATAATACACGGGCTGCTAGTTGGATACCTTTTATGCAAAATTGAACACTTATCAATCAACATTGAGCCCATACTTTTTTAAGTTAGTTATTGATGAGTTAACATAACATCTAAACCAAGAGATTCCATAGTGCGTCATATTTGCAAATGATATAGTTTTGATTGATAAGACAAGGGGAGGGGGTGTAAAAACAAAGCTAGAGTTATGGAGGACTACATTAGAATCCAAAGGATTTAAATTAGCCAAACTAAGACAGAGGTTATGAAATGAAATTTTAGCAAGGAGAGGAGTGGGACTGGAGCACTAGTAAAGATTGATAACCTAGAAGTCCCCCCAAAAGACCACTTTTGATACTTGGGATCAATAATTCATGAGAACAAAGAAATTGAAATAGAGATTATCTAGAGAATCTAAGTGGGTTGGAACAAATGGAGATACACCTCTAGAGTTTTGTATGATTAGTGGGTGCCACTTAAACTGAAAGGAAAATTCTATAGGATGGCTATAAAGCCAGCCATGTATGGATCAAAGTGTTGGAAAGTTAAGGAACAACATTTACATAGCATGAGTGTTGCCAAAATGTAGATGTTGAGATAGATGGGTGGTAAGACACAAAAGGATAGAATTAGAAATGAAATTACTAGAGGAAACTTAGGAGTAACACCAATATGTCATAAGATGAGGGAGATCAAACTTTGATGGTTTGGATGTCCAACAGAGATAAAACAATGGCATCAATTAATCAGGGTGTGATGAACCAAGTTAAAGTTTCTAAAAGGGCAAGGGGAAGGATCAAAAGAATGTGGATAGAAGTGGTGAAAAAAGATTGAAAAATTTTGGGACTAAATGAAACCATTACACTTGATAGTAGGGAATGGAGGAACAAGATTCTTGTGGCCAACCCTTAATCAAGATAAAGTCTTAAAGATGATGAGCATGTTTCTATTTCTTATTTAGTTCTATTTAGTTTCTAATTTCTTGCATTCATAGTATTTGATTCATTTAGTTTCAAGTTTGTAATGTCTCTTACATTTAATTCCAAGTCTCTTGTTTCTTCAATCCCTTAGTCAGTTTCCAACAAAGCATTTTCATATTCCTAATTATTTTTTATCATATTTTCACCATTCTATGTTTGTTTAATGTTTTGTACATGTTTCCCATCTATTTGTATATATCAATTTAGTTTTTTGCTTATAAGTGATTCGTAACTATTTTTTGTTTCTACATTTGGTATAGTTTAGGGGGCAATAAGATTGCAAGGCTTTTAAAGAAAAATATTTTTTCCAATAAATATATTTTTTTAACATAAAAATTCGAAAAAAATCATGAAATTATTTTTTCTAGATTCCTTATACAAAATCACATTCTCACACAAAATTTCATCTAAAAATTTTTTGGTTGAATGAGATAGAAATTTTACAAGTTAGAACTTTAGAAAATTATTTGTTGACAATCAAAATATCTATTTTTGATAACATCAACAAAACTTGGTCAATCCTACAAATCAAAACCAAAAATACTTTGAAATGAACCATGGGTCTGATACCAATTAGGGGCCTTAGGAAAATATCCAGACCCGATCTAGGATCTTTAGTCAATTTTTATTTAATCCTACCAAATCTTCATATCACAAGAAAAATCATAGTCATAGTAGAGATCTCAAGACTAAGATAATTTCTTTCAAACCAATGGAAACACTTATCAGTCCAACATTATTGTGATCATAAGCTTTACCAAAAATCTCAGTCTTCTTCTTCGCTTAGAAATGACTCCAACTTAAAAACAAAGTTGATGAACTAGAGAGATTTCTTCTCAATTTAAAGAACTTAGAGTGAGAAACTAATGGAGGATGGCATTTTCCTCCTTTGACTAGTCATCATGGATGGGATAACCCTTTTAGTTCATATGGTATCTAGTTTTCCTCTAAGTAAATTCCCACACTATACTTTCCTAAGTGTCATACACCATATAGGAAACTCTTATAACTCTCTTTTCTCCCTTTGACTTTCTAATTCTTACTACAACAGGTTAAGGTGTGATCTCTTATGTTTTCTATTTATGGGTATTCTCTTTCTTGCTAAATTAGTCCAAGTGGGTGTCACCCAACTTAAATCAATTATAACAATTCTAGTCAACCATTGACTTTTTTTATTGCACTTCTAATAAGTTACAAGTTCACTAAAGGAGGCCCCACTAGTGGGCAATGTGAAAGAGAGTAATAATAAAGTCATCCATCACTACTTATATTACACAGTTCCACTATTTAAGGAAATTGCAATCTTGACCCTTATATTATCAATTTATTATCTTTGTGTTATTTCACTAAAATTCCCTCTCAATTTCATATTCAATTATATATCTTTCGTGAACTTTGGGTTATAATAAAACTAATGTCTGGATACAAAAGTTCATACAAGCCCCATCATTTACTAATGAATTTCTAAATCATTTGATAAACTCCCTTATCAAATACCATGCATGGATTTCTTAAGTCTACTTTATGATGGACCTTGCCTAGATATGTATCCCCATAAGGTTGTGGGTCTCATATAAAGCACCCCATACTCTTTGTGACTCTAATATCTATTCTAAAGCATGTATAATCTTAAATTAGATTCTAACTCTAGATATATGAAAAATAAAATGTCAAACCTATTTTAAGCTATGTACCTCTCAAGTATAATGATAAAGATGGTTCTACTTTGTATAAAGCATTCCTTGAGTAGTGTCCACTAAATGTTAGACTAGTTGTGATCATGTCCTATGTATAGATGCACTTTCATACCCCTTCATGTATGCCTTGATCATCTCCCCAAACGATCGAGAATGATCATCCCAATCTTATTGGCAACATCATATTTAACAAGTATTCTTGAATGTAAATCCCCAGTCAAATTCTTTGTCAAAGATAGTTTTAGGTTTATAAGGATTCAAAATTCAAGTTCTCTTTATCTTTTGAATCTTTATTTACCTTGACTTAGAATTCCTACAAAGTTCCATAAGGTTTTTAAGTCATCTCATTACTAACTAATAAGTGTAATATTTAATAAATGGAGATGTGCCTCTAAAGTTACCTATGATCAGTGGGTGCCACTCAAATTGAAAGAAAAATTTTATGGGATGGCTACAAGTCTGGACATGCTCTATGAGTCAAAGTGTTGGGTAGTTATGGAACAACATCTACATTGGATGAGTATAGAAAAAATGAGGATGATGAGATGGATGGGTGGCAAGACAAAAAATGATAGAATTAGAAATTTAAATATTATAAGAAACTTAGGAGTAGCATCAATAGGCAACAAGATGAGGGAGGGTAGACTTAGATGGTTTGAACATGTCTAATGGAAACTGAAAATGGCATGGTTAGAAGGAATGAGTTGATCCAAGTCAAAGGCTCTAAAAGGGCAAGGGGAAGTCCTAAAAGAATGTGAATATAAGTGGCAAAAAAATATTTAAAAACTTTTGAATTAAATGAGGCCATGACCCTTGATAGAGGGGAATGGAGGAACAAGATTCATGTAGCCACCTCCTAATCAGGATAAGGCTTTGATGATGATGATTTAATAAATATAACTATAAACTAGTAAGAAGGAATTGACATACAAATGGATCTTATTCATAAGAGAAACATACAAGAATTCTACTATTGATTTATAAGGGTGTACACATCTTTACCTTCTAATACCTTTATTAACTCTCAAGGAGTTACAGTTACCCAATAGGGTGAAAACATGAGTATTTTTATCATTTTTTTACTCCCCAAAAATCTCATTAAAAAAAATGAAATCTCATTCAAGAGCATGAATTTTGACCCCTCGTGTGAAGTTTTGAGTGGTAAATATGAATATTTGAAAGATTCCCATTGGGAAGCTTCTATGTGGGGATAGGTGTTTAATTGCCTTTGATCAGGCACACACTCCATTCCTCATAGAGTTCGAATTCCTTTTAGAATTTGCAAAGAAAAAAGGTACTTTTGCAAGTGCATTGTTCCTTGGTTAGTGAAACTCAAAGTGGGATTACTTTGAGAGAGTGGAAGTAAGTGCCAAGCTTGACTGGTTGAATCACTATGAATTCTAGAGTCAAATTTATATTTATGCCTATCTTTTCATTTGAAAACCTTTGTTTTCACAAATAGCATTAAGATCAAATTTGATAAAAGCTTTCAAAGTTTCATTTTATGGCCCAATTCCCTCCCTCTTTCATCCCTCCCTAAGAAACCAACATCTCAAAGCAATGCTAACTTTTTTTCTTTTCCTTTTTTTTCCATGCCAAAGCCTTCTAAGTGTAATGGCCTAAGGAGTCTCTTACTTGCTTGACTCAGATTTGAGACTATTCATGGGGGACAAGTTTCTTCTTTAAGGTAAATTCAATCAAGTGTTAACTTCATAGATTTGGAAAATAGTCAGGATATAAACAAATAGAGAAAGTGAACTCCACATGGCTAGCAATGACATACATAGATCATATAAGGGACCAATCCCATTGGGAGCTCTCTGCATTCAATGCACAATTGAAGAGAGGCTGCCATGTGGGTGTGACACTTAATGTTTAATGAAATTGAACAAGGTTGTTGACATGATCAAAGGGGAGGTTTCTACATAGTATAAGCTCACTTGCGATTGCTAATATACTATTGTGTGGAATTGAGGTATTACATATATGTTGAGGGCTAAACCCCCTTCTTTTTCCAGAGTCCATATCTATGTTTGGATGCTTGTACAAAAGGATTTTTGACTAGTTGTAGGCCCATCATTGACTTGAATGGAGCACATTTGGAAGGGTTGTATGGTGGACAATTTCAAGGTACTACGAGGAAGGGTGCCAATGGTAACATCTTCCCTATAACTTATGGAATATGCAAAGTGGTAAGTGAAGACAATTGGAGTTTCTAACTTGTTATTGGATGATATTAATCCAATCAAGGACCATGGATGGACCTTTGCTGGTAACTAGTAGAAGGTACTAATATTCAAACTATTGTACCATGTGTTTCTTTACTTCATTGCATTTTCTAAGGTACTAGTATATATTGTTTGGCTTGTGCACAGACTAGTGAAAAACTTCAAGGAATTGACACCCGAAGCTGACATCAAGTGTTGTGTTAGACAAATATGATGATTTCAATAAGGACTTTCTTGAAGGTGACTTGAAGAAAGCTTTGTGGAATGCTACAAGAGCCATTACTAAGAAATAATTTGAATAAGTAATGAAGGCTCTAAGGAGTTGAATAAGACAAAACCACAGTGGTTGCTTGATTATTTTGATCCCAGTACTTGGTCAAAGCATGCCATTAATACAAGAATAAAAAATTCTATTTAACAAAGTAATAAAGTGCTTCAACTCTTGGATCGTTGTAATAGACAAGCCAATAGTGACCATGTCGGAGAAAGTTACAAAATAATTATGAGGAGAGTTTAGGTGGAGGGAGAGAGATAGCATGGAAAGTTATAGTGTGGATCTCTATCCAAAGATATACAAGAAAGTTAGAGAGAAGCATACAACATTCTAGTGTGTGCACTTGTTAAGGTAGGACTTATCATTCCTATGAAGTGGATTAATATACTTATAAATATTACATGTAATATCACTATACTTAGTAGTTTCTAACCTAGAATTAGATCACTAATTATGGTTTATTTCACATTTGTTCAAGATTAGGGTACAACTGAGAAAAACAAGTATTTTTGGCACTTGTAATCCTAAAAGACAACAAAACCACTTTCTAAGCAATGTCATGGGCCTACATGCTATAAACTGTGAAGTTTGGAAGTTCGGAATGGTATGGGAGTGTCATTATCATATTCAAACTATTAGAAACACCATGCACAACCCCAAACTTTATCCATGCAAACGAGTGTGTCCTTATCAAAAGTAAGGGTGGTAGACTTTTCATGCATGCATGAAGCATTCCACCACCTTGGAGAGCTTATAAGAGAAGCCAGATTCATATACAATGGATGTGTATGTATATGATCTTTTTCTTAAATAAAATAAGTTAGAAACATGGGCCCTGGGGACCATTTAAGGAGCCACACAATTTTCCCCTGCAAGGTGGTGAGTCACACTCAATTCCGCATTTTTACATGAGAAAATAAAGAAGGAGAATAAGCAGTGAAGACAGAGACAGTTTATAGGAAATACATGGCTAACATTCATCTAAACTGTTGACATATTCAATGGCCAAGATCTATCCTTGCTTATGTCTATTATAAAGCAGCCAATGAGAACTCACTTAATCAAGGATAGACCAATGAGAATCAAGACTACAAATAAGATTAAAAAAATTAAACCTCATTGGTGGAGATTCTTTCAGTGGGTAGCCCAACTTAATTTTAGGAGGAAAACATGTTCTCCTAAGGGATAAAACATGTCCCACCCCTTACATCCTATTGGTTAGAGATAAAAATGGTGGGCTGAGAAAGAATCAAGTAAAGAAAGAGATCTAGATAAGGAAACCCAAATGGAAGTAATTCACTCTATGGCATGTTGATCTAATGGATGAGAACAAAGGAGCTACAAGGGATAAGTGGCTGCCATCTTTGGAGGTGGAGTAGGTGGGATTAGGTGGGATGAGAGTTTAGGAAGGTGGAGGAGTCTTGGAATCGTAGGACTCTTGAATGGAAAGTCAAATTCGTAGTGCTACTTAGGGTGAGGTGGAAAGTGAGGAAAAAGTAGAGAAAAGTGAGAAAACACCAAAAATACAAAGCTCTCATCCTATTGGTCCACATGCCATCTTATCTTAATAAGATTTCCCTTGATTATCTTCAAAATATCTCATGGATAATCCTCTTGACTTTCCTCCAATCCTAGCCTTCCATTTATCTTAGCTTGATGGCTTAAATGGCAAACTTTGAAGGCTCTATAAGCTTAGCTTGGTAGTTGGCTTGGCTCCTTAGCTTATCATCTTGTCCATGGATTGAATTTGGCTAAAGTGGCTTAAGTACAACCCATGCAAAGGTGGCAGAAAAGCATGGCTTACTTCATGGGCCCACTTTGGCCACCTTTAGCTCTTTTAATTGCAACCATTGTAGGTCTAAAAGATGATCTTGACCTTTGAATTTATAATTTTTAAGCCTTGACTTGATCTTTTGATCTTGATCTTTAATTTCATCACGATTGATCACATCCTTCAAGTGACCATCTCACTTCCTATAAAAAGTGAAAGACTCTAATTATATCCTAAAAAATATGATTAATCACATACTTACTTTGGATTAGATTTTAGACCTACAAAATACCAAACTTTTGCTTCATTAAGTAAAAAAATGTATGTGTTACGAATTTTGGTCTAAAAATTCTAATTTATCCCTATAAGTTGTAATATATGGGTAACTAATTAGGTGATTTTTATACAAAATAAAACACCTATCACACCTCCCAACCAACATTTTGATATTCTCAAGCAAAATAAGAGAAAAAAATATTTTTCAAAAACTAATACAAAGTGCCATTTTCATAAGTACTCACGATTGCATTTAGCACATGAACCAAGCTTTTAAACCCCTAAGTTACCCCTAGTGGACGAGTTATGCCCCGTGAGGGTTTGCAATGAATATACCCATAAAATTCTAAATTTTTGTGAAAGTCCTTTATTCATCTAAGATCATTTTATCTTATTTAGCTTATATTAAATACTTAACTTTAGCTCGCTAATAAAGATGAACAAAAAGATTCAAAATCCTATCCTTATGCTTAAGATATCTCATTATTTCATTAAACATTAAAAGGTGAGTGGGCTATAGCTGATATATAATTATAATCTCTAAGTCAAATATAACTTAAATTACCATCCAAATGTACACTTTGATTTCAGTTCTCATGGGATATACTTGACAATCAAAAAGATCTAAATCTCTCATTAATATGTGATTAGAATATTGTCCATCAAATCCAAAAGTCTCACATATTTGGTACAAAAGAACGTTAACATAGAAAGAATGGTTATGATCTCATGAAAGGATATCAACTACTAAGAATGTTACACTCTACCAAACTCCATATTCATTCATAACCATTTCCAAGCTATACTACTTCTACAATCAAGTTAGGACTTTTATTATGACAAAAAGTAGGCTTAGGTAAGGGTTATCAAAAGAATAGATACAAAGGTTGTCTAGAAAATATATCAAAGTCCTCTATCAACATATTCACAACTTTTCATTTTTCTTCACAAGAGTGGACATTCCTCTTTTTCATTGGCCATGTTTTGTTTCTTTTTCACTTGACTTTATATGTAGCCTTTTGAACTTTTTCTCCTTTTTCGCCTTTTTAAAATTCATCTCTTGAATTATATTGTGCATATTTTTTCTTGAGATGTTCTTCAATCTTCTCTATATATTTCAAAAAAAGGGTAATGGATATATTATAAGGGTTCAATATAAGTAAAGGTCATTTGGCTAACAAAGAAAAGGCTAATATTTAAAAGGCTCAAGGGTCTAATTAGTAGAAAATAATATAGGAAAGGCTAAAGGATATGGGTTTACCAAAGATGGCCTCTATCATTTCCTAGGTTTCATATGACTTAAAATGATCATAAACTTAAGAGATATATGGTATAGTTTTTTGTGATTTCTCAATAGTTGACCAATATGAAGAATAATGAGACCAACTAAGAATTAATATCCACTGAAGAAAATTTTGAATTTATGTATACCCCTTAGAAAAGGAAGAATGGCTCTAAATGCACTTGGGTTATAAGTCTTCACAGATCTTATTCAGTATCTCTATTCTCTTCAACTTAAACTATATATGGCTATTTTATGTAATTAATATTTTGAGTTTAATTTTTCATGAGATACTATAAAAAAAGAATAAAATAGTGAACTAATTGGATGCAACTCTATTAATAAGCGAACATTAGAAAATTTAGCTGAATATTCAGAAAATCTAACTTCTCATTTTTATAAAAGACTTATTTATTTATTTCAAAACTACAATAAAAGTTAAAAATTGCATGTATATTTACACCCTCCCCAACTTGAACTAAACATTGTCCTCAATTTTTTGAAATATATGGATAAAATGATGAAAGGGTAATGCAGAATAATAAGACTTTCTAAAAAATCTTGGGTTGCCTCTTAGTGAGCTCTAAGTTTAACGACTTCAACCAGACATGGCCTATAACTAATTTAACCATCTAAACCTAGACCTAGCTAATTAAACTAATTTTTTCTAATCATAATCCTAAGAATGAAATGGCAGTATTTTTTATGCCACTTCAGAACCTCATAGTAGTCTATATATTTCCTCCACCCAGAAATTTTAGGTGGTGGCAACAATATGACACAATAGACCACCATGGTTTTTAATGTTGCAGGACCATATTGATGGTCCCCCACTTTCAATATTTCATAGTAGTCAATATAATTCATCCCCGTCAAAATTTGAGGGGTGGAAATTCAATGACTTTTGGACTAACCGTAAATTTCTTGGGATCAATTTGAGATAAATTGTCCCATTCCTGACCAATTTTGGGGAGAACAATGAACATTATATTCAATTCATCTTTTTCCTCCATTTCACTTAAAATAACCTGAAATAGGGGTATAAGATGACTCTGCCTTTCCATAAAAGGTTGTTCTTGTATTACTAGTAGTCAATATAATTCATCCCCGTCAAAATTTGAGGGGTGGAAATTCAATGACTTTTGGACTAACCGTAAATTTCTTGGGATCAATTTGAGATAAATTGTCCCATTCCTGACCAATTTTGGGGAGAACAATGAACATTATATTCAATTCATCTTTTTCCTCCATTTCACTTAAAATAACCTGAAATAGGGGTATAAAATGACTCTGCCTTTCCATAAAAGGTTGTTCTTGTATTACTAGAGACAGGGACATGGTTTGGCTTAAACCCTAATTATCTTCTGAGGTGTACCCTAGAGTAGGCTGATGTAAGGCTAATACATCAATTAACTCTTTTTCTTCCTTTTCAGCACAAGTATGGTTTCAAATGGACTTAGATTACTATCTAGTGTTTGTTCAAATAAGGTTTGTAGGTTCAAATTAGTTTTGTCTTCAACATTGCAATGCTCATTTTGAATTTAGGATATGTAGGGGGTCCTACTCTTACTGGCCATTGAGAAGTGTCTATTAATGATTCAGTATCATTTACTTCACCAATGGATGTGTCTTAATAAAAAAAATGAGTGAGACATAACTTGAGTGGATCTAGAGTGGTGGACGATTGCAAGGATGGCTACTTTCTTTGTGGCTCATAGTGATAATATGATATGTCAATCCTAATATCGATAACAAAGGTCAAGGATGGTGAAAAACTTTGGGGCTCAGGAGATTCATAAGAAATTTCCATGCTATCATCACTATCAATCGATAGGAATGTTTGAAAACTCTGTAGCTCAAAAGGATCATAAGATATGCCCATCCTATTGTTAGTAATAAATGGCTCTTCATCATTCCCAATTGGTTCAAATTCCTTAACCCTTTCCATAAATGCGGCATGGAATGGACCCCTCACTTCATGACATTGTTTACTCAGTTCCATGTATAACCTAGAGATCTCTTCAGAAACTTGTTCGCTTTGTGCTAGAGGTAATGAGTTGAAAGGCTCATACTATTGTGGCATGGAAGTATAAGGAAAGGATTAATTGATTTGGAACCATGATGGTTGTCCCTAATATTCACGATAATCATGCTAAGGTTGATCAAGGTGGGACCATGATGGTTCTTCTAGATATTAGTAATCTTGAGGCCATGGTTATTCATGATGCCTAGCCCATCCATTATAATCTTGGTAACTTGTCTCAGGATAATAATTTCTAGGGTGTGTGAATGCATTAGATGCAACCACTAGCTCCTGATAGTATTCATTATAGTTGGAGTTTGATAGCGATGAAGAAGGGGGATATTTTGGGTCAGAATAGGCAGAGTTGTTATTGTATTGAGGGCACTGGTATGACTCAATATTACAATTCTTATACTGAGTTTGTTGATATAACATAGTATAGGAATTATCATGTTGGGGTCTTTCATATGCCTCAGTATTTTGCTTAAGGAACCCATCCACCCAAGCTATTATCTTATCCCACTTAATAATTATATTATCCAATTTAAGGATAGATTAGGAGTATATCTTTCTTCGGTCTCATTTCTATCTTCATGAGGTAATGCCTTAGGATTAAAATAGTAGCATAATGGTTTTCTATACCCTTCTTGATAGGCCATTGTACTCAACTTTATATACAACTAAACTAATCGTTATATACAACAAATGAGCACCTTTTTTTTAAGTATGAATTGAAAAACCCTAACTATATGACACCTAAATGCTAGTCCTGAGCTAAATGATGCACAATCAAGTCCTAGTAACCACTAATCGGGCACCATCTTGATTATCTTTTCTTACTGCATGAGTGATAGCTTCTTAGACTTAGATCTAGATAGATCCTCCTTTTATCCAAATTTGACTACTGCTTATTAGTTGGGTTGTGCTCAAAAGTGGTTAATACAATCCTCATGTTAGGAAGCATTTAGACCTCAACTGATGTTAATGGAAGGAGGGGAAAATCAATTGGATTTTAAGACACCCTCTATAACTATAGTGCTTACAAGCTACTAAAGTGACAATAGATCGCGTCCTTTTAAAAGGGTCTTATGAGCTCGATACCCTAACTCTCTTTTTACTTGATTTTAAATTAACATTCAAGGGTTGGGATCATGACAAACAAGGATGTTGATTGATTCCTAGGTGAGACAAGGAGCTAGTGATCAAATCTAGTCCTTATCTTATAAGGGTTCTTTTGTACCTTACTAGCAATAATTCCATTCCACCATAAAGCATTTAAATATGCAATGCAAAACAAAAGCAAACTAATGCAACCTATATGTATCTAACCAAAGTTAGATAGGTGCTCTAATGCAACAATCATAAATAAAGATGCAATAATTAAAGTGAATGATCTTAATCTATATGATATATTCTATCATCCAAATGCAACTCTACACTAAACGTGAATTATGAGGATTGCTCACAGTGAGGGGTCCGATGATGATCAAGTGTGGGCCACCATACCCCACACTTGCCCTGTATTATTACAACCCATTTAAATTTTAATAATAAAGAAATTCAAATTACAATGGGCCTCACTACAAGTTCCACTCAAATCCTAATCTAAAGGAGTTGAATTAATATGATGCTAGTGGTCCCTACTTTAAACTATCTAATCTAGAAAATTTTCAAGAGATTTTTACCCTAAACTAAGAATGAAAAATAACACATGGATATGGAAACTATGCAAAAATTAGAAACATGCTAAAATTAAAATTAACACTTTCTTAAATTAAATACTTTTTAAAGTTATGACTTTCCTAAAGTGAAAAGTTCTTACAAATGTAATAAAGCAACTTTCCTGAACATGAAATTTAGCAACTAACCTAAGGAAACACACATTAAATAACTACTTTGCAAATCCTAAAGCATGCAATCTCACTTTAACATTAACTTTAAAATCTAAATATTTAATTGGATACTTGAAAATTCAAGTTAACATAAATTTAGTGCATGATACTGGAAATTAAATAAAATGAACCATAAAAAGAAATTCAAGCTGCACAGTAGTTGAATCACTCAATCAATGGAAAATGTAAAACATGGAATTAATCAACTTTAATGTAAACAAACATTCAAGAATGTAAACTATTAACTGCTGGACATTAGCATGAATTGGAAACTCCAATAAACTTTATTGGATTACATTGAAATCCATTACCATAAAGCTCTAATACATGTAATCCAAATCTGAAATTAAAATCCTATTACATTGAAGTCCACTTGATCTTAATCCAACCACAACTACACACTAATCCTTTTTCAAGTGTTCCAACTATCAATCATGAATAAGCATGCTTGAAATTCAAGAGAAATTCCAATCAAATAACAAGGAAAAACTCAAAGGTAACTAAGAGAACAAGGCTCAAATTCAAAGAAACTTAAAAAGATTCAAAAGGCAATGAAAGTTAAAGGGAAAAAACTAGATTTAAGATGATTTTCTTAGTCCTTAAGGCATGAAAGGAACTAAGGTAAACAAGAGAAGAAGTAAGATGAACCAACCTTGAAAGGAGAATTAAATACACTAAAGACCATGCTTTGAATAACTTAGAAAAGTGCGACCACCTTAGGAAGAAGTAGCTGCCACCCAAAGGAGAGAAAAGTTAAGGCAAAAGGTGAAGGAGAGATGGGGAGGATGAGGACACCCTCCCTTCAAACAAAAGGAGAGGTCTTTTTCCTCTAAGGGAGATATATCATATTTTGATTTTGTCTGGGTCTTTTATAATTTCCCTCCTTTAATTTCTAGGGTGCCCTAAGATAGATGTATGATGGAGATGAAAAATGGGGAATTGAATGGATAAGATGTCAAGGCAAGTTAGTTTTTTAAATGAGGAAACAAGGGATCAGTGGCTACCATCTTTAGAGGTGGAGTAGGTGGGAGTATGTTGGATTAGGTGCTACTTATGGATGAGGTGGAAAGTGAGGAAAAAGTGGAGAAAAGTGAGAAGAACACCAAAAATAGAAGGCTCTCATCCTACTGGTCCACATGGCATCTTATCTTAATAAAATTTCCCTTGATTATCTTTAAAATATCTCATGGATAATCCTCTTTACTTTCCTCCAATCTTAGCCTTCCATTTAAAGGCTTCATTGGCTAGGCTTCATGACTGGCTTTTGAAGCTTCTTTTGATTGGCTTGGTGGTTGGCTTGGCTCCTTAGCCTGTCACCTTGTCGATGGCTTGAATTTTGCTAAAGTGGCTTACGTACAACCCATGCAGAAGCAATGGAAATGCATGGCTTACTTCATAGGCCCACTTTGGGCATCTTTAGCTCCTTTAATTGTAGCTGTTATTGGTCCAAAAGATGATCTTGAACTTTAGATTGATGACTTTTAATCTTTGACTTAATCTTTCGATCTTGATCTTCAATTTCATCCTGATTGATCTCAATTGACGGGTAGGGATGTTTGAAAACTCTATAGCTCAAAAGGATCATAAGATAAGCATATCCTATTGTCATTAATAAATGGATCTTGATTATTCCCAATCGATTCAAATTCCTTAGCGCTTTCCATAAATGCAACATGGAATGGACCCCTCACTTCATGACATTGTTTAGTCGATTCCAGGTATAACTTAGAGTTCTCTTCGGATACTAGTTCCCTCTGTGTTGGAGGCAATGACTAGAAAGGCTCATACTGCTGTGGCACAGAAGTACTAAGAAAGGATTAATTAGTTTGGAACCATGCTAGTTATGCCAGATATTCATGATAATCATGGTAAGGTTGATTAGGGTAGGACCATGAGGGTTCTTCTTGATACTGGTAATCCTAAGACCAGGGTTGTTCATGATGCTTAGCCCATCCATTATAGTCTTGGTAACTTGTCTCAGGATAATAATTTTCTAGGGTATGTGAATGCATTAGGTGCAATCATTATTGTACTCAGGGTGCTGATATGACTTGATATTACAATTATTGTACTGAGGTTGTTAATATAACTCAGTATTGGAATTATCATGCTGGGGTTGTTGATATGCCTCATTATTATGCTTAAGGAACCTATCCATTTGACTATCCATTCTATCCATCCTAGCTATTATCTTATCCCACTTGCCAATTATATTATCCAATTTATTAGACAGATCAGGAGTATATCTTGCTTCAGTCTCATCTCTATCCTTATGAGGTAAAGGCTTAGGACTAAAATAGTGGCATAATGGTTTTTTATCCCCTCCTTGATAGGCCATAGTACTCAACTTTATATATAATGAAACTAATCATTATATATAATGAATAAGCACCTTTTTTTTAAAGAATGAATTGAAAAACCCTAAGTATATGGAACTTAAATGCTAATCCTAAGCCAAATAATGCATAATCAAGTCCTAGTAACCACTAATCAAGTAGCATCTTGATTATCTTTTCTTACTATATAGGTGGTAGCTTCTTAGACCTAGATCTAGACAGCTCCTTCTTTTATCCACATTTGACTACTACTTACCCGTTGGGTTCTGCTTGAAAGTGGTTAATACAATCCTCATGTTAGGAGGCGTTTAGACCTCAACTAACATCAACGAAATGGTGTAGGAAAATTACTTGGATTTTAAGACACCCACTATAACCACAATGCTCAAAAGCCACTGGAGTGACAATAGATCACATCCTTTTAAAAGGGTCTTATGAGCTTGATACCCTAAGTATCTTTCTACTTGATTTTAAATTAAAGTTCAAGGGTTGGGATAGCAACATACAAGGATGTTGATTGGTTCCTAGGTCAGGCAAGGATCTAGTGATCAAATCCAGTCCTTACCTTATGTAATAACCCCAAATTTTGTAAATTGATTGAGAAAATTAATTTAGTTTGAATTTTGAAAAATTTTAGCCTTTAATATTAGTTTATTGGAAATTCTATTTTTATAAAGATTAAAACATGATTTAAAACTTATGAATTATGAATGTACTAAAAAAGCCAATCGAAATGACACTAAGTATATTCAATTTTGAGGTAAAATGAATAATCCTTAATTTTCTCCATTTTTTATGAATAAAAGGGTAAAATGATAATTTTACCCATAATCGAGACCTAAGACATCCATATTTAGCATGCACTTAGAAATACAATTCCAATTCCACTAAGTACACTCAATTTTGAGTTTGGGAGAATAAAACGAATTTTTCTCCACAAAAGGGTAAAATGGTCCTTTCACAGCTTCATAAGACCCACAAGCGGCCCACAAATGAATCCAACGGCCAGAAAACATGTAATGAGTGGTCAAACCACTACCATTTGATAGTGGATAAGGAGGTGGTAGTGGAGGATCCAATTTTAATTTAATATTCAAAAGCATTGAAACATAATTATTACAAGTGATTATAAAAAATTCAAAAATGTCTATAAATACACGCCCAAAAATCCTCCAAAAATGTTCATAAAATTTACCACAAAATTATCTTGTTTTCCCTAAAAGTCCAAATATAGATTCATTCCCAAATCTAGATTCATTCTCAAATAACTTAGTCTAATCAATTGACTTTCTTTAGGAAAAACTCATCTCTAAGTACCCATAATCTTCCTCATAACTTAGGCTACTATCTACTAGATACTACCATGGTTAATTATGATTTGAATACCTTAGTTCAATCAACATCATTCTAAAAATAATGACACTTAATTCTATTTGGTCTTCCAATTTCTTTCTTTATGATATCAGGACCTCAAGTTGATCTTGATGATACTCTAATTGATGAAGATCGATTTGACAAGTCACTATCCTTGCTTATTTCTTTTCCCTATAACTTCACCATATAATGGCAATGTAGGGTATTATTAACTTTTCCTTCTTGTGGACTACAACCACTGGTGTTTCCTCATAAACTAATGGATTTGATTCTAATATCACTAATGGTATAAGCATCAAACTAATTGTAAAAATTAAATTCCTAGTTGGTCACTGGCCTCATTTTCGACACTCTACTCAAAGACTATATTTTTTGCTACTTTATCTTTATTATATTCTTTTACCACAATATCACCAACTCAACTACTATTATTCCCTCAAATTGGAATGATTCGTCTTTTGGCCATACGACTCGAGGTGAAAAACCTTTGATTCTATAATTCATATACTTTTCTTTCCTATCCTCAACAAATCATGATTTTTTTATTTTGATTATTCAATGTCTCCATTTGATTTGTTGCATATAATCCATACTATATCCATACTTTTTTTCAACAGAGATGATGGACTAAATACTTTTGGGAAATGTTAAAATTTTCTAATATCATCGAAATCCTTCATTATCTGTATTCTCAATAAAATCATATAGTGTCTTAACAAGTTCATTAATATCTTATGCATATCATGCTTCCCTCATAAGTTCATGTCACAATCAATCATGATCTTCTCTATTCTTCTTTGAAGGTAGCCATTTACTTTTCATAGAGCTCCAATTAAGCCATCTAAGTCCTTGAGAATCTTCACCTTTGATTGATCTAGTATAAGTCAAAGTCATCATCTTGTATTCTCATTCCTCATTCTCATCATACTCTTATTCTCATCAAATAGTTTTCCTTGTTACTCCATTACACAACAATTCTTAACCCCTAAGTAGTTTAGACTAGATTTTTTATAGGATTTGAGCCATCCAGTACTAAAGTATTTGCTAGATCTATCTCCTTTTCACCTATTCATTTATGGTGTATTTCTTTATGATCCAATATTATTTCTTATTTCAATCATCTCTACTACTTATAGTTAGACTACTTTTTCTTAATTCTTCTCGTCGTATATAGCTTTTGGACATCTAGGACTGGCTGTGAAAGGATAAAACTGGGCTCTGATACTAACTGTGACCACCCGAGTTCTCACATGCATTTTTAAATGCAAAACTAATTCCTAAGGAGGGATCAATCCCTATTTGAAAACACTTCTAGAAAAACAATGCAATGCAGTAGAAAATCTTTTATTTTAAATTCATTTCGAAAACCCCAAGTGTCATTTATTTTCAAGATGAACAAGGAAATTTTGAAAATGAAGAAAATCATAAATATTTCCCAGGTCTATCCAGTCATAGCACACAGTCCCACTATAGTAAGTATAGATACATGTCCAAAGGTGTGACAACCTGGGTTTTTCCATGCATTTTTAAATGCAATATCTACTTCCTAAGGCGGGATGCATCCCTATTTGAAAACCATTTTATAAAAACAATGCAATGCAGTGGAAACATTGTTTTCATTTAAACTCATTTTAAAAAACCCCGAATGTCAAAACACATTTTCAAATCATATAGCCATGGCATAGTTTTAAATCAACTCTATTCCCAAGAAAGTGTTAGCCACAACCCCAGCTACAGTGAGTAACTACAATCAAGTAACATTCACTAAAAGATAAGGCAGGGGTTTACTTACTTGTACTTAATTTTGGAAGTTCTCTGTCACGGGTGTATCC
Organism: Warburgia ugandensis; assembly: GCA_035236585.1. Classification (NCBI taxonomy): domain Eukaryota; kingdom Viridiplantae; phylum Streptophyta; class Magnoliopsida; order Canellales; family Canellaceae; genus Warburgia; species Warburgia ugandensis. The sequence continues at coordinate 54,201,881 of CP141132.1, forward strand.
TGTCCTTAAGTTTTTACTTGTATCTGAAAAATATTAAGGATTGGATGAGTATACACTATACTCAGTAGGAGTCTATCACTACTAGTTTTACAATGCATGCTATGTTTTAAAACCATATGTTCTTTAAACCATGTGCATGTTTGGACACTCATGTTCAAAAGCCATTGTCAAAATAGAATACTGACAACTTAAAGAATTGCATAATCCAGGTCGAAAGTAGCATAGATATCATAAACATATATGATATGCATAAGATGCTCAGCTGAACCCAACTCATGGATCTATGGTATGGTCGACCATCCTTATGTCATGCCATATGCAATGCTAATAAATCCCCAAAATCATAGGGCCCACTATGCCCACGACCTCATCGGCGTGTGGTCCCCGGGTACCTAGGGACACTCGGCCATAGCCTCCACGAGGCATATGACACTTCGATCTGGTGCCGTGACACCAGTGGTAGTCCTCGTTACCACTCAGCAATCGAAGTAAGGACAAGCCTTTTTAGCGTGGTACCCTTTCCACCTATAATGGTAGAGGCTGGGAGGCCACCTCGAACCTCTCGGCATAGCGCCCACAAGCTTACTAGCCCAAATCACATACGATCAAGCAGGCAAAAAACCTCTTTTTCAAAACATGTCCTCTTTGGGTCCCTAACAACTGCCTGGCCCTCACAACTGCCTACCTAGTGTCTTTTGGGCACTCCAGCGTCTTTTGGTAACCCTCAAGGATATGCATTTATTAAAAACTCAATAATCACAAATCATGCAATTTATGCACTTATTTATTGTAAATCATGCAAATTATGGAATCAGTTGCAAAGCAATCATGCAATGCATAAAATCTGCTCATGCTAGTATCACATTTAGAGTCGTAACCCTGCCTAGAAGCCTACCAGCCTAGAAGCCTGTCAGCTCTCTCTGGCCCGCCCTCATCAACCCGCCCTCATCGGCCAAGGCTACACTTTTCATGCAGACAAGAATCCTTTCTTAAAACATGTCTATGCATGTAACACATGTCTTGGCAATATATGCGCAATGTATTTTTCATATGCATGCTAAGTTCATTTATGAAATCAATTTATGCTACACAGGTCATGTGCATAAGGACGTAACATAAGTTTATATGTCATAAAGACAGGACATGTAACTTAAAAACTTAAAACATGCATTAGAAAAGCAACCATGACTCAAAACATGCATTCTCGAAGCATCATGGGTTCTTTTTAAAAGTCTAGTAGTGATAGAACACCTACCTAGTTTGATCGCACTAGTCCCCTTGTCCTCGTACGTTCCTGAACAGAGTTTAGGGGGAAAAGGTTAGCTTGGCCTATTTCTATAGGCTCTAGAGTAGTTTACCTCACTACTTAGGCATTAAAGGTTCATTCCCATGCCTAAGGGCCTCCTAAGGTCCCTAACTGGGCCTTGGTATAGTCAGGTTTGCAAAGGTTTAGTGGCCTCATGCCACTATCATGGTTTAAGGGTCATGCCAGCCTTAGGGCTTGATCAGGTATTTTATGATTTGGGTTCTCCGCGCTGTCGATACGGACACAACACCTCTCGTGGCACCTCAATCGGAGTCATAGAACTCAAGTTATAGGCAGTTTAGTATTACGAGTACATAGAAGGCCCATATGAAGCAGGAGCCTGGGATGCTAACGCATTCCGCGTCAACGGCGCGCGCCCCATCGGGCGCGTCTACAAACACGCCGGGCCTCCGCCCTTCTCTCTCGTTTGCGGGCGCATCCACGGACACGCTCGTCAATTTTCTTTAACGCACTGGTTGCGTTTCGGTTCCATGGTGACTTGGGCGTCCTTGGGATGCCCTAGTTTGACCCTGTCGAACCAGAACGCCCCAGGCACTTGCCGTGGGTGTGTTGTGGCCCCCTAGAGCCTAGTTTTGCATGATTTCTCATGCAAAAACTTAGGGAAACTCAACCTAAGACTGAGGGGGAGATGGGTTTGGAGTTGTTTAGGGCGTACCTGGTTCATGGCCGAGTATTTCTTCACATTTTCTCCTCTTGCACACAGTTCCCAGATTGGTTTTTCTCAGGGTTTTGGGCTGCCATTGGAGGTGCCCAAGAGCTCTATTTATAAAGCTTAAAGAGGGTTCTGGAGGGGGCGGTGGAGAAATCTCCAGAATGGCAATGGTTTCTCCCCTTGCACACTGTCATTCTAGAAACCTCTGGTATGTTTGGGAAGAAGGGGGTGCCTGTATCAAAACGGGTCCCTGTTTTCTTGTGACGACCCGAGTTTTCTCGTGTATTTTTAAATGAAAAATCTAAATTCCTAAGGCGGGATCCCTATTTGAAAAACAATGCAGTGCAGCGGAAAAATCTTCAATCTGAAAACCCCGAGTGTCATTTGCTTTCACAACGTCCAAGGTAGTTTTTGAAAAAAGCTTTAGAAAATCATAAGTGTTTTTCCCCAGATCTATCCAGTCACAGCACATAGCCCAACTGTAACTAAACACAAATACATGTCCAAAGGGTTAAGAATTTACTTACAAGTATAATTATCTCCTTTGTCTATGCACTTGCTCATAGCACTAACATAGATGTCCTCTACTCATGGATGGAATTATCCTGAAAAATGTTAAGGATAGGGTGAGATATACTATACTCAGTAGGAGTCTATCACTACTAGTTTTATAATGCATGCGATCTTTAAAGTCATGTGCTCACAAAAACATATGCATGTTGTTCGAATAATCACGTTCAATATCGATATTAAAAGCCACTGTCAAACCAGAATACTGACGACTTAAAGAAATATCATAATCCAAGTCGAAAGTATCATATATCATAATCATAAAAATATGCATCATATGCCCAACTGAATCCAACTCATGGATATCTATCATGGTATGGTCGACCAACCTTATAGCATGCCATATGCAATGCACATAAATCCACAAAACCATAGGGTCGCACTATGCCACGACCTCACCGTCGTGTGGTCCCCGAGTACCTAGGGACACAGGATCATATACCTCCACGGGGCATATGACACTTCGACCCAGTGCCGTGACACCAGTGGTAGTCCCCTGTACCACATGCGGTCGAAGCAGGGACATGCCCTTTTTGGGCGTGGTACCCATCCACCTAATAGTGGTAGAGGCTGGGTGGCCAACCCACACCCCTCGGCATAGCACCCACAAGCTTACTAGCCCAAATCATGTACAATCAAATAAGCCAAAAACCTCTTTTCAAAACCTGTCCTCTTTGGGTCCCTCACAACTACCTGGCCCTCGGCACTCCAACGTCTTTTGGCAACCCTCAAGGACATGCAATCTTTGCAAGAACTTAATGCTCATAAATCATGCAATGTATGCAACAGTTTGCAAAACATATCTATGCATAATGTATATATACAAAACATGTCTATGCATAAAGCATTTGTCACATGCATGCTAAACAAGTCATATACTTAAATCATGTATTTGCAAAACAATCATAGTTCTTTTAAAAGAATCTAGTAACGATAGAGCACCTACCTGACTAGGTCGCGTTAACCCTTTTGTCCTCGTACGCTCCTGAACATGGTTTGGGGACTCAAGGTTAGTTGAGCCTATCTTTTATGGGTTTAGAGTAGTTGGGTCTTATTACTTAGGCATTAGGGGTCCATCCCTATGCCTTGGGTGTCCTAAGGTCCTAATTGGGCCTTGGTATCATTAGTTTTCCAAAGGTCTAGCGGCCACGTGCCACCATCCTATTTTAAGCATCATGCTCACCTTTGATTGGGCCTTGATCAAGGATTTTATAGTTTGGATGTGTTCGCGTTGTCGACACGGACACAACACCTTTATTCGATGCCTCAATCAGAGCTCTAGATCTCAAGTTATAAGTGTTTTAGTGTCGCACGTACATAAGAGTCTTAAAAATAAAAGACGGAATGCTAGGGCACTGCGCGTCTGCGCTGTGCACCCCGGCTTCCTTAAGGAACGAAAAAGCGACGCACTGCTAGCGCACTGCGCATCTGCAAACGCGCTAAACTTTTCCTCCTATTTTTCCCTTTTGCGGGCGCGTCCTCGGACATGCCTGTTGGTTTTCTTCAGACGCGTCACGTTCCTACTAGAATGTCTCGTCGTCTGGGGGACCAGGGCATCCTCAGGACACCCTGATTCGACCCTGTCAAACCAGTGCAGCCCAGGGGACATCCCTGGGTCCTTGGTGAGTCTCCAGGGCTCCATTTTACATGGTTTTTCATGCAAAAACTTAGGAAAATTGACCTTGGAACTATGGTGGAGATGGGTTTTGAGGGATCTTGGGTGTACCTGGCTCGTTGCTGGGTTTTTCTCCTTATTTTTCCCTCTAGGTCATTGCTCCTCAACGGGTTTTCTTCAACCTTTTGGGCTGCCATTAGAGGCGCCCAAGAGCTCTATTTATAGAGCTAAGAGAGGGTTCTGGAGGGGGCTCTCACCACCTTTGAATGGTGGTGGAGAAACCTCCAGAATGGTGGTGATTTCTCCTCCAATCACCGCCATTCTAGAACCCCTAGAGGTTGAAGATGAAGGGTGCCCGTATCAAAACGGGCCCCTGTGTTTTGCAGTTAAATACGTTTTTGTAAAAATTATAGTTTTTCCCCTGAACTTCAAAGGGCCATAACTTGCTCATTTTAACTCCGTTTTGGGTGATTTTAGTCTTGTTGGATTCCTTTTCCCGAGATGCATCTAATGGTACCATTTTTAGGACCAAGTTTCTAGGTTCAGTCAAGGTGACTAGTGAAATGACCAAAATGCCCTTATCTTTAAAACTGAACTTTTCATGGGATTTTAATATTACAAAAATTGGGGTCACTACATTTCTTAGGCCAAATTCTATTTTTAAATTTAATTATCATTTTGCCCTTGAACTTCAAAGGGCCATAACTTACTCATTTTAACTTTGTTTTAGGTCATTCTGGTCTTGTTGGATTTCCTTTTTCGAGACGCACCTAAGGGTACCATTCTAAGGACCAAATTTTTGGGCCTAATTAGGGTGAACAGTGAAATGACCAAAATACCCTTATCTCCAAAAGTGAACTTTTCATTACCAACTCGGGATTTCAAGGTTACAAAAATGGAGTCATTACATTCTTACCCCCTTAGGGGAATTTCACCCCTGAAATTCTACGGTATATACAATCAAAAGATCTCGAGGTACTTTTCTAGCATTTCTGGCTCCGGCTCCCAAGTCTCTTCTTCCATGTGTGCATTTCTCCACAACACTTTGACTAAGTGTATGTCTTGCCCTTTGGAACCTGATCTTCTTTACGCTCTTCAGCTTTCTTTTTAGGACAATTCCTAAAAAGATGTCCTAATTCTCCACAAGTATAGCAAATGATGTTGAAAGTGAGACATGGTTTGCCTGAATGATTCCTGTTACACCTAGGGCTTGTCTTCTAGTCTGGTCTTCTTCCTTCGTTTTCAAACAGCTTCTTGAAAGGTGGCCTGGGTTCAGATGACTAAAATGGTCTCTTTGCTTCATTTCTCATGGTGTTGGTGTTCTTAGTTTCCTTTATCATCTAATTCCTTTGATAATCTTTTTCGTATAGGGAGGCCATCTCTACGGCTTTGGCTACGGTGGAAGGTTGGAAACCTAGAACTCTGTTCTTGAGTCCTGGTTTGAGCCCATCTACAAATCTTTCCGCCGCATCTTCCTCATCAGCACAAGCATGTGGTGCAAATCTTTGGAGGCTGATGAATTTATTTTCATATTGTTGGACAGTCATGTTTCCTTGTTCTAAGTCCATATATTCTTTTTCCTTCTGTTTTCTTACATGTTTAGGATAATATGTGTCATTGAAAACATTTTTAAATTCTTCCCATCCTATTGTTTCTTGCAGGTCAAAATAAGTCCTTTCCATTGTTTCCCACCAAAAGGTAGCCTCTCCCCTAAACACAAACATGGCCATGGTTACCTTTCTTTCTTTAGCTATGTTCATGGCTTTAAATATCTTTTCAATGTCCATTAAACATTTTTCAGCTGTAGATGCTTTATCTTCTCCTATGAATGAGGGAGCTAATTTTTGAAATCTTTCTAACTGAACCTCAGTTCTATCTATTGCTTTATCAAGGGAAGGATCTCGTGTGGTAGGGGTTTGGGTTTGTTGATCACTCATGTTTCGTTCCATATGCTGTAGGAATCACTGGAATAATTCAGCCATCCCATTGCCCAACCCAATGGAGTCCATTGGTGGGGCTTCAAGTCTTGGAGCATTGCTTACTTTCTTTCTAAGCATCTGTAAATCACAAAACAATTCACAAGACCTTAGTATGTGTTATCCTATTACCCTGTAATCTTTCAGGGATGAAACTTGATTATAAGTTATTCTCCTCATAACTGGGCTGTGAGTAATGTCAAACCGCTCTCTGATACCAACTGTGACAACCTGGGTTTTTCCATGCATTTTTAAATGCAATATCTACTTCCTAAGGCAGGATGCATCCCTATTTGAAAACCATTTTATAAAAATAATGCAATGCAGCAAAAAAATTGTTTTCATTTAAACTCATTTAAAAAAAACCCCGAATGTCAAAACACATTTTCAAATCATATATTCATGGCATAGTTTTAAATCAACTCTATTCCCAAGAAAGTGTTAGTCATAGCCCCAGCTACAGAGAGTAACTACAATCAAGTAACATTCACTAAAAGATAAGGTAGGGGTTTACTTACTTGTACTTAATTTTGGAAGTTCTCTATCACAGGTGTATCCTGTCCTTAAGTGTTTACTTGTATTTGAAAAATATTAAGGATTGGATGAGTATACACTATACTCAGTAGGAGTCTATCATTACTAGTTTTACAATGCATGCTATGTTTTAAAACCATGTGTTCTTTAAACCATGTGCATGTTTGGACACTCATGTTCAAAAGCCATTGTCAAACTGAACCCAACTCATGGATCTATGGTATGGTCGACCATCCTTATGTCATGCCATATGCAATGCAAGTAAATCCTCAAAAATATAGGGCCCACTATGCCCACGACCTCATCGGCGTGTGGTCCCCGGGTACCTAGGGACACTCGATCATAGCCTCCACGGGGCATATGACACTTCGATCGGGTGTTGTAACACCAGTGGTAGTCCTCGTTACCACTCAACAATTGAAGTAAGGACAAGCCTTTTTGGCGTGGTACCCTTTCCACCTATAGTGGTAGAGGCTGCGAGGCCACCCTGAACCTCTCTGCATAGCGCCCACAAGCTTACTAGCCCAAATCATATATGATCAAGTATGCAAAAAAAAACCCTTTTTCAAAACATGTCCTCTTTGGGTCCCTAACAACTGCCTGGCCCTTACAACTGCCTACCTAGTGTCTTTTAGGAACTCTAGCATCTTTTGGTAACCCTCAAGGATATGCATTTCTTCAAAACTCAATAATCCCAAATTATGCAATTTATGCACTTATTTATTGTAAATCATGCAATTTATGCAATCAGTTGCAAAACATGCATGCAATGCATAAAATCTACTCATGCTAGTATCGCATTCAAAGGCATAACCCTGCCTAGAAGCCTGATAGCCTAGAAGCCTGTTAGCTCTCTCTGGCCTGCCCTCATCAGCTCGCCCTCATAGGCCAAGGCTACAGTTATCATGCAGACAAGAATCCTTTCTTAAAACATGTCTATGCATGTAACACATGTCTTGGCAATATATGCGCAATGTATTTTTCATATGCATGCTATGTTCATTTATGAAATCAATTTATGTTATACAGGTCATGTGCATAAGGACGTAACATAAGTTTATATGTCATAAAGACAGGACATGTAACTTAAAAACTTAAAACATGCATTAGAAAAGCAACCATGACTCAAAACATGCATTCTCAAAGCATCATGGGTTCTTTTTAAAAGTCTAGTAGCGATAGAACACCTACCTGGTTTGATCGCGCTAGTCCCCTTGTCCTCATACGTTCCTGAACATGGTTTAAGGGAAAAAGGTTAGCTTGGCCTATTTCTATAGGTTCTAGAGCAGTTTACCTCACTACTTAGGCATTAAAGGTTCATTCCCATGCCTAAGGGCCTCCTAAGGTCCCTAACTAGGCCTTGGTATAGTCAAGTTTGCAAAGGTTTAGTGGCCCCTTGCCACTATCATGGCTTAAGGGTCATGCCATCCTTAGATAGGGGCTTGATCAGGTATTTTATAATTTGCATGTGTCCGCGCCGTCGATACAGAAACAACGCCTCTCGCAACACCTCAATCGGAGTCCTAGAACTCAAGTTATAGGCATTTTAGTATTACGAGTACATAGAAGGCCCATACGAGGCAGGAGCCCAGGATGCTAACGCGTCCCGCGTCAGCGGTGCACGCCCCACTGGGCGCGTCTGCAGATGCACTGGGCCTCTGCCCTTCTCTCTCGTTTGCAGGCACGTCCACGAACGTGCTCATCAGTTTTCTTTAACGCACAGGTTGCATTTCGGTTCCATGGTGACCTGGGCGTCCTCGGGACACCCTAGTTCAACCCTGTCGAACTAGAATGCCCTAGGCACTTGCCCTGGGTCTGTTGTGGCTCCCTAGAGCCCAGTTTTGCATGGTTTCTCATGCAAAAACTTAGGAAAACTCAACCTAAGACTGAGGGGGAGATGGGTTTGGAGTTGTTTAAGGCGTACCTGGTTCGTGGCTAGGTATTTCTTCACGTTTTCTCCTCTTGCACACAGTTCCCAGATTGGTTTTTCCCAGGGTTTTGGGCTGCCATTGGAGGCGCCCAAGAGCTCTATTTATAGAGCTTAAAGAGGGTTCTGGAGGGGGGTTTCCACCCCCATGGAATGGTGGTGGAGAAATCTCCAGAATGGCAGTGGTTTCTCCCCTTGCACACCGTCTTTCTAGAAACCTCCAGTATGTTTGGGAAGAAGGGGGTGCCTGTATCAAAATGGGTCCCTGTTTTCTCAAGCCAAATTCCGTTTTTAAATTTAATTATCACTTTGCCCTTGAACTTCAAAGGGCCATAACTTGCTCATTTTAACTCTGTTTTGGGTGATTCTGGTCTTGTTGGATTCCTTTTTTTGAGACGCACCTAAAGGTACCATTCTAAGGACCAAATTTCTAGGTCTAGTTAGCGTAAACAGTGAAATGACCAAAATACCCTTATCTCCAAAAAGTGAACTTTTCATTACCAACTTGGGATTTCAAGGTTACAAAAATGGAGTCATTACAAATGAGGTAAATCATATACTTACATTTATACATGTCTTCTCTTTATTCATTTGATCATAACACTAACATTTTTCAATGCCTCATCTAATCCTTTTAGAGCTAATCTGTAAAAATAATATAATTGGGTGAGTATTCCTCATACCCAGTAGGTGATCTGATACTACTATTTTGAAAACACAACATGCAAGTTGCATAATTCTAGGAGCTTTTTATGCAAAACATCGGTGAATCGTTTTTGTGTAAACATGCATGTTTATGCATAAAACGTAAGCTCATTGATGCAAATTCAACCATAGAATCCTTTACCAAAATATTGTATTCAACGATATAAATTTGACTAAAATCATAAATTAGAAATCAATAGATTCATGCAAGAAGATCTCGGCCAACATATCAAACCAACGAGTCAAATATAATAATCATAAAACTCTTAAAATAGTCACCATTCAAAGCAGATGCTGGCATCACTATAAGTATCATGCACATGGTCTTTTGGCAAAACACACCAAGCCAACTGGTCACTAGTACTCGTATACGACCATCTCAATGCTATATGCATGTCAATAATACTAAAATCATAGGGTCAACTGCTCACGACCAGAACACATCTGGAAATCGTGTATCTTCGATATCTAGAGACAAGTCCACCATAGCCTCCACGACGACTATGGATATGTCCCCGAAAGGGTGCCATGAACACCTCCAATGGTTGTCCTTGTTTACCACAGTAGTCAGGGAAGGGGCAATGCCATTTTGGGAGCAATACCATCCACCTTTGGTGGTAGAGGCTGGGTGGCCAACCCTGTACATACACAACCTCTCAGCATAGTGCCCACTAGGCTCAATAGCCCAAAAGCATATATAAATAATCTAAATATCAATCATCATAAATCAGGCAATTTATGCAATTATTTTCAAAGCATGCGAGCAATGCATAAAATTTGTTCATGCCAGTAGTCGCATTCAATTCCATAAATCATGAAGACAATTTTCGCATGCTTATCATGTCTCAAAAAGCATGCTAAATACAGTAATAAAGTCAAGTAAATCACTTAGGGTTTACAATGCATTTGAAAACTTAGTAGTATCAGACTACCTACCTCAATCGTTGTCACTTAGCCCGCATTTCTTTTCAATTCAAGTCCTAAAGTACCCTTTGTGAGGTCCTGGATATTATTTGGAAATAAAAATCCAAATATTATTTCCTATTTTACAGATCAACGGCTAGATCTATACTATAGGTTATAGATCTCTGATTTGTGTGTTTCTAATGGTTGATTCATGTAATTTAGGGTTGATCTAGGTATATTGATCTTCTAATATATCAAATGGATTAATCTATGAGATTTGATCATCTTAGATCTTGCCGATCTATGAGATTTCTATAGTTTTTGGGCTATAGTCATGTAAAATAGTCCTCTAATCCTAATTTTATTGTATAATTAGGTTTACATTATAATTACGAACACAACGGTTCTTTCAGATCGTCAATCGGAGTTATATAGCCTCCTTAATTGCATTTTTAGTGTCGCGCATCAACGGACGAACCAAAATTGTCCGCGTAGGGCTCACGTGTAATGACCCCAATTTTTAGCTGGTGTTAGAGGTAAAATAAGCTAACTTGAGATGACATGAGATAAGACCTTGAGTGAGATTATTTAAGCTGGATAAAGATGACTTAAATCCGGCATGAGATAAAACGGATGTGACTAAAAGTATCACTTAAGTTAGAGTAACATGAGTTGAAAGAGATAGTTGAGATGACATGATATAAAAGTAAAATACAAGGTGTTGTTGAGTTGAATAAATGATTCTCTTTACTGAGGCTAGGGATGAGATGAGATTGCTTGGGCTGGAGGTGATATGCTGTAATAACCCCAATTTTTGTAATATTAAAAGCCCATAAAAAGTTCAGTTTTAAAGAAAAGGGCATTTTGATCATTTCACTAGTTGCCTTGACTAAACCCAGGAATTTGGTACTACAAGTGGTTTCATTAGATGCGTCTCGGAAGAAGGAATCCAACGAGACCAAAATCACCCAAAACGGAGTTAAAATGAGCAAAATATGGCCCTTTGAAGTTCAGGGGCAAAATTGTAAATTTTACAAAAACGACTTAACCTGAAAAACACAAGTGCCCGTTTTGATACGGGCACCCCTTTGTCTTCAACCTCCTAGAGGTTTTTGGAACGGCATTGTTTCAAGAAGAAACCACCGCCATTCCAGAGGATTCCCCACCGCCATTCAAAGGCGGTTAGAACCCCTCCAAAACCCTCTTTAAAAGCCCTATAAATAGAGCTCTTGGGTGCCTCTAATGGCAGCCCAAAACCTTGGAGAAAACCCATCATGGAGCAGTGACCAAGAGGGGAAAACATGGAGAGAAAATCAGCCACGAAGCAGGTACGCTCAAAAACTCCCCAAACCCATCTCACCCATAGTCCTAGGCTCAGTTTTCCTAGGTTTTTGCATGAAAAACCATGGAGAATAGGCCTCTAGGGAGCCACCAAGGACCCTGGGACGTCCCCAGGGCTGCACTGGTTCCTTAGGGATGAACCAGGGCATCCCAAGGACGCTCCAGTCCCCCAACAACAGAGACGGCCTGCTCCAAACGAGACGCGTCGAACGCGTCTGAGAAGAAAACCAACGGGCACGTCCGTGGACGCGCCCACTAAAAAGTAAGACGGCTGAGAAAGTCTCGCTCGTCTGCAGATGCAGATGCCCAGCGCACTAGCAAAGCGTCGTTTTTTGGTTGTTAAGGAAGCCAGGGCGCATGACGCTGACACGCAGCGCCCTAGCATTCCGACTTTTTGTCTTTAAAGACTCTATGTACATAGGACACTAAAACGCTTATAACTTGAGATCTAGAGCTCCGATTGAGGCGCCGCAAAAGGGGTTGTGTCCATATCAGCGACGCGGACACATCCAAACTATAAATCTTTGATCAAGGCCCAATAAAAGGTGGGCATGACTCCTAGAATAGGATGGTGGCGCGTGGCCACTAGAACTTTGGAAAACTGAGGATACCAAGGCCCAATTAGGACCTTAGGACACCTATAGGCAGAGGGATGGACCCCTAATTCCTAAGTAATAAGACCCAACTTCTCTAAACCCATAAAAGATAGGCTAAACTAACCTTGAGTCCCCAAACCATGTTCAGGAACGTACGAGGACAAGAGGGCTAACGCGACCTAGTCAGGTAGGTGCTCTACCACTATTAGATTCTTTTGAAAGAACTATTGTTATTTGAACATATGTTTTAGATATATGACTTGATTTGCATGAGATTTGCATGAATTAATTCAGCATGCATGTTAAATGCTTTGTACATAGCCATGTTTTGAAATGACTACATATACATTATGCACATATATGTGTTGCAAACAAGTGCATGCATTGCATGATTTAAGTACTTGAAAAAGATTGCATGTCCTTGAGGGTTGCCAAAAGACGCTGGAGTGCCGAGGGCCAGGTAGTTGTGAGGGACCCAAAAGAGGACAAGTTTTAACAAAAGGTTTTGACGTATCTTATGTGATTTGGGCAAATAAGCCCGTGGGTGCTATGCCGAGGGGTCTGGGTTGGCCACCCGGCCTCTACCACTAATAGGTGGATGGGTACCACGCCCAAAAAGAGGCAAGTCCCTACGTCGACTGCATGTGGTACAGAGGGCTACCACTGGTGTCACGGCACTGGGTCAGCGTGTCATAGGCCCCGTGGAGGCTATGACCAAGTGTCCTCAGGTACTCGAGGACCACACGGCAAGGAGGTCGTGGGCATAGTGGACCCTATGATTTAATGTGCATTTCATATAGCATGATATGAGGTTGGTCGACCATACCAAACTAAAGATCCATGAGTTGGACTCCATGAGGCATCTATTGCATATCATGATGTCATCATATATATGATACTTTCACTTTTGGATTATGTGATCTTTTAAGTTATAAGAATTTCAGTTGATTATGGATTCTTATACTGATGTTGAACTTGAGTATTCAAACATACGCATATTTTGAATTTCAGTTGATTATGGATTCTTATACTGATATTGAACTCGAGTATTCAAAAATACGCATGTTTTGAATGAGCATATGATTTTGAAACATCTCATGGATTTATAAAACTAGTAGTGATAGGCCCTACTGAGTATATTATATACTCACCCAATCCTTAACATTTTTCAGGCATCAATAAGTACTCAAGGACAGGATACATCCGTATGTATCATGGTTCAGGACAGCTTCACTCACAAAAAGAGGACATCTGTGTTAGTGCTATGAGAATCCAAAAGGAAACAAATACACATGTAAGTAAACTCTCAACCCTTTGGACATGTGTTTGTACTTAGTTACAATTGGGCTGTGCATTGTGACTGGAAAGACCTGGGGAAAAATATTTATGATTTCTGAAGTTTTTCAAAAACTACCTTAGTTGTTGTGAAAGCAAATGACACTCGGGGTTTTCAAAAATGAGTTTAAAACTAAAGCTTTTCCACTGCATTGCATGGTTTTTTATAAATGGTTTTCAAATAGGGATGCATCCCGCCTTAGGAAATTAGACCTTGCATTTAAAAATGCATGAGAAAACCCGGGTCGTCACAGTTGGTATCAGAGCCCAGGTTTTATCCTTTCACAACAAATTCAAAGATGTCCAAGGGTCATAGACAATAAAGAAAATCAAGGATAAGTAGTATAAATAGGAGTAGTAGAGATAACTACTTCTATTTAAGGATTATAATATTAATGACTCAAGACATTTCACCATAAACACATAGGTGAAAAAGGAGATAGTCCTAGCAAATACTTAGATATTGGATTGCTTGAATCCTATCAAAATTATAGGAAATAAGAATTATTGTGCAGTGATGCAAAGATGAAATCTCATATAAGGATTATTGTAAGGTGCAAATATATGGATGATGAGAATGAATGAATGAAGATGATTAAAGGACTTGTTAGAAGATAGAGTTGATCTGCAATAAAGTAATCTCATCAAGAGTATCAAGGGATATGAGATGAATATGATAAGGGATTTAAAAGACAGACTTTGAGATGATTTTGATAATAATAAGAGCGATGAGAATGCAAGATGATACTAGGGGATAACAGTGACTCATACTAGATCACAAAGGTATAGCTCAATACCTTAATTGGAGTCTTATGAAGAGTGAAATGCTATTGAATAATAACCACTTGAGTATTATGGAGCAAATCAAGTAACATATTATGAGATTAAGAGAAACATAACACGAATATGATAGGGAAATGAATTCGACCAAGCTATCAAAAGATTTTTGACGATAATATTGGAGATCATAAATCTATAGATTGATCCTAACATGAAGTGTAGCAGGACCAAAATGTCAATGCCATTATTAAGACATTGTATGAATTTTATTAAGGCTATAGGCAATTGAGGATTTCAATAATCTTAAGACAGTTTAGAATTTCTGAGAAGTATTCAGTTTATCATATATGAATAGATGAAGTATCAAATATATGCAACAACGCATAAGGAGACATTGATCCAGGTAAACCAAATGAGGATATTAAAGAAAAGAGAGAAAGAGATAGAGATGTAACTATAAGTATTCAATGAATATTGAATAATCAAAAGAAGAAGATCATGACTCTATGAAGATACATACAATTCTAATCCTATATGAGGGAAGATCAAACAAATGCAAAGGAATGATGATAGATGAGTTGGTGATCTTATTGCAAAAGATTATAAAAGAGAGAAAGCATATGGGGATTAAGATTTTGAGTAGAGTATCGAATTTCAGGAGATTATGCGACAAGAAAGTTTCGAAAAGGAATGGTGACCAACTAGAAAATAAAATTCTACAAATGGTTTGATATCAAAAAGATTCTTATCAAGATCCATTAGTTTATGGGAGAGACCAATGGATATAATCCATAAAAAGGAAAATTTTGGTGATATCTCACCTTGCCACTACATGAGTAAATAAAAAGGAATTAGGCCAGGATAGTAACTTGTTCATCTATCTATCATCAGCAAGAAGGGTACCATCAAGGATCAAATGAAGGTCTTGCTATCATCAATTGGAAGACCAAATATCTTAAGGCCATCATTAAGTGTTGTCAACTAAATAGAGGCATCCCACCCTAATTAATCAGGTATGTTAATATCTATGAGTTAGTAGTTGAAGTTATATACTGAGAAGGGTGTTATAAGTCTTTAGACTTGAGTACTTGATAGGCTAAGTCATTTAAGGGTATAAGGCCAGTTGATTAGGCCACATCATGAAGAGCTACAAGTACAGTAAATATGGTAACAACTGAGATAGGAGCAAAAAAAAAGTGATCTAAACCAATATGAAAGGTTTTTCAAACCTTAGTGGCTACCATGACAAGGTGAAGAAGTTACTACTGACTTGGATTGAAAAGAAAGGTAAGTACTGATCAATTTGAAGACCCCTGAGTTTATGACAAAGAAATATCTGGAAAGGGATCAACAGGTAATCAAATAAAGTCTTTCTATGTCTAAGGAAATGTTTATGCTTATCTAAGTCTTGTTGAACTTGTTGAGTTAACAACTTCAGTACAATTTGATATAATTGCTATTGGAGACGAATTATTGCTATTATAAGCTAAGCATGAGAAGGCACTTAAAAGATAAAATAAGGAGGCACTTGAAAAATAAAATTTGAGGAATTGAGAAAATCACTACTTATGAGGATCCCTCCTGACAATACAGACTACATGGTGACGATAAAGCCTTGATAAAAGATTGAACAATATATTGACATGGGGATAAGGTGAGATGGCTAGCACACTATAAGGAAAGATTGGATGTTACATTGCCTTTTTGATAAATAGTTAGTCGTTATGAGCATATACCAAGTACGAAAAATCAATTAAAGGAATTTCTTAAGGACTAACCCTACTGGATTGAGTATAGAACTTTTGAACTAGAAGGTAACGAAGAAAATCATCAAGCAAAGAAAGGACAAAGAGGATGATGACAAAGAATTCAACCATGACCTAGTAAGGGTATACAGTGATGAATAAGAGACTATTTGCTTTGCATAAATAGGAACATTATTAACACTCCTAATAACAAGTTGATGTGAATAGTGAGATAGGCCTCTAGAAGAGAACAATGGACCATGATATATTTGACATAAGTATGCATAAACTCTTCAAGAAGAAAAAGCATTTGATGACTTTAGCATCTATGAAACTTGATGAACAGTTTGAATGTCCTAATCGTAATATGAGGTAGTATTAGAAGATGGTACTAATTGGCTTTCATGATTTCATTTTGAATATAACCTTGAGTCACGTATGGAAAACAATGGACAGTTGAAATTCGAAGTTAATCAAGGGTTTCGCTATAGAACACATGATACCATATCAGTTATTGAAGTATCTTGGAGACAAGGGTAAGAAGCAAAGTTAGACACAATAGAAAGAAGGTAACTTTTTGGACTTGTGGATAATGAAAGAGACCACTAGATGAAAAGGATTATCCTATGATATTCAAAATAGGAGAAATAAGATAATATGATCTTGAAAGAAGTATATGCATGAGCAAAGAAGCATGATCTTACGAGGAGACTATCTTATACATGATAAGATAAGTATAGGGATCTAAGGAATTCAAGATAGATGAAGTACCGCTAGAAAACGGTATTGATAAATCGACACGTACGAGAGTATGGCGCTGCATCAGAGTACGCAGTGAAAACATGCCCTTATGGGTGAGGCCTGATAGGAGGAACAATGGAAATAATAAATTGAGGATGAACCTAGAATTGATTCCTAGAGGGGAATGCAGTCACCAAGAAATCATCTAAGAGACAAATACCTAGAAAATAATAAGTTATGGAATTTCGAGGACAAAATTCTTTTAAGGGGGTAATAATGTAATGACTCCAATTTTTAGCTGGTATTAGAGGCAAAATAAGCTAACTTGAGATGACATGAGATAAGACCTTGAGTGAGATTATTTAAGCTGGATAAAGATGACTTAAATCCAGTATGAGATAAAACGGATGTGACTAAAAGGATCACTTAAGTTAGAGTAACATGAGTTGAAAGAGATAGTTGAGATGACATGATATAAAAGTAAAATACAAGGTGTTGTTGAGTTGAATAAATGATTCTCTTTACTGAGGCTAGGGATGAGATGAGATTGCTTGAGATAGAGGTGATATGCTGTAATAACCCCAATTTTTGTAATATTAAAAGCCCATAAAAAGTTCAGTTTTAAAGAAAAGGGAATTTTGGCCATTTCACTAGTTGCCTTGACTAAACCCAGGAATTTGGTACTAAAAGTGGTTCCATTAGATGCGTCTCGGAAAAAGGAATCCAACGAGACCAAAATCACCCAAAACGGAGTTAAAATGAGCAAGATATGACCCTTTGAAGTTCAGGGGCAAAATTGTAAATTTTACAAAAACGACTTAACCTGAAAAACATAGGTGCCCGTTTTGATACGGGCACCCCGTCGTCTTCAACCTCCTAGAGGTTTTTAGAATGGCGGTGTTTCAAGAAGAAACCACCGCCATTCCATAGGATTCCCCGCCGTCATTCAAAGGCGGTTAGAACCCCTCCAGAACCCTCTTTAAAATCCCTATAAATAGAGCTCTTGGGTGCCTCTAATGGCAGCCCAAAACCTTGGAGAAAACCCATCGTGGAGCAGTGACCAAGAGGGGAAAATGTGGAGAGAAAACCAGCCATGAAGCAAGTACGCTCAAAAACTCCCCAAACCCATCTCACCCATAGTCCTAGGCTTAGTTTCCCTAGGTTTTTGCATGAAAAACCATGGAGAATAGGCCTCTAGGGAGCCACCAAGGACCCTAGGACGTCCCCAGGGCCGCACTGGTTCCTCAGGGATGAACCAGGGCATCCCAAGGACGCCCCGGTCCCCCAACGATGGAGACGGCCCACTCCAGACGAGACGCGTCGAACGCGTCTGAGAAGAAAACCAGCTAAAGAGGAAGACGGCTGAGAAAGTCTCGAGCGTCTGTAGACGCGCCCGCTGAGGCGCACGCCGCAGACGCGCAGTGCACTAGCGAAGCGTCATTTTTTGGTTGTTTTGGAAGCCAGGGTGCATGACGCTGACGCGCAGTGCCCTAGCATTCCGATTTTTTGTCTTTAAAGCCTCTATGTACATAGGACACTAAAACGCTTATAACTTGAGATCTAGAGCTCCGATTGAGGCGCCGCAAAAGGAGTTGTGTCCGTATCGGCGACGCGGACACATCCAAACTATAAAATCTTTGATCATGGCCCAATCAAAGGTAGACATGACCCCTAGAATAGGATGGTGGCGCGTGGCCACTAGAACTTTGGAAAACTGAGGATACCAAGGCCCAATTAGGACCTTAGGACACCTATAGGCATAGGGATGGACCCCTAATGCCTAAGTAATAAGACCCAACTGCTCTAAACCCATAAAAGATAGGCTAAACTAACCTTGAGTCCCCAAACCATGTTCAGGAACGTACGAGGACAAGAGGGTTAACGCGACCTAGCCAGGTAGGTGCTCTATCACTAGTAGATTCTTTTGAAAGAACTATTGTTATTTTAACATATGTTTTAGATATATGACTTGATCTGCATGAGATTTGCATGAATTAGACCTTGCATTTAAAAATGCATGAGAAAACCCGGGTCGTCACATCACGCGTCACAGTTCCCGGGACATGTGCGTGTCTCGGTTGAACCGAGACCACGTACGCATGCCCGAGTGGCACTCTATAGCACATCCTAGACGGCGTTGTGCGGACGCGTCTTCACCGCAGGCGCGATGCGTCTCGGCCCCCAAGACGCCCTGTGCGTCCTGGTCGAGTCGAGAACCCGCCCACACACGGCCCGCTATGGTCACCCCAAGGAACGCGTCACAGGCACGCATCATGCCCATGCGTCCTTGGGACGTATCGCCTTCGATGGGCTATCAACCCATCTGGTTTATTCCTCAAAATTTTGGCAATTTCTAGCCAAAAAACCTACCAAATCCAGTTGAGATCTAGGGGTAAAAGGGTGAGGAAAGAGAAAGGAGTAGAGTGGGGAGGAGAATTGTACCTAGGGAGCCCTTGATACTACCATATTAAGGTCTTGAATGTGGCTACAAACCCTTGCTGCCTAATCTGTACAGGTATGGCGATGATGTGCACCGCCTGGCCTGAGGAAGAAGACAACACAGGTGGGGGTGTCATTATCAAAACAATCCCCTATGTTTTCAGGCCATTTAGATTTTAAACATAATTTACAAAATTACCCTCCATGTTCAAAAGCTCATAACTTGGTCATATGAGCTCCGTTTTCAGTGTTCTTTGAGGCATTGGATTCCATTTCAACTGTAGAATTAATTATACTCATTTTTCTCACAATTTCCTTTATTTCATATTTTAATTAAAATTCAACATCTAACCATCTATTAATATCATTAAACATATATTAATTTTCTAAATAAACAATTTATAACTGATTGGAAAATGGTAAACATCATGATTGATCATGGTTGTAAAAGTGATATAATAATATTGAAAATTTTGAGTCATTACACATTAGGATAGGAATTTAAATAGAAGATTGTATCTACGTTTCAAGGTAAGAAACTCTTCTATGAGTTGCAAGCATCCTTTTAATTACTATAGAATCCTTTCTATGGTCCCTAGAGCAGGGTGAATTCGACCTTAAATGAAAATTTGTCTTTGAACTTAATTGAGATCAAATGTGTAACTTCTACAATAAAATGAAAGACAATCTTGAGTGCAGGAAGTAAAATGAAGAGCAAAGACACATAAGAACACAAAAATTTATAAAAGTTTGGCTAGCCTATCCATGATTCTTACCTCCTCTCTCCCGAGGATATCTCCTCCTTGGGTCCTCCATTAATTACAATGAGAATTTACACCCCCTATTTGAATCCGTGTTGAAAACTCAAGATTGAGCTCTCATTATACCCAACCTTCGTATAATTGAAACAACACTGATTCTTCAAATCCAAAACAAGGAAGTAACATATTCCTTAGAAGAGAACACCTCTCTTGAACAAAATGAGGAAGTAACTCGTTCCTTACAAAGAGAACACCTATCTTAAACAACTTGATAACTCAAGTTAAGAACAAAAACGAAAGACTTGTACAAAGATAAGCTCAAATATAATGATAATACTAGAGACATTTTATACTAATATGAAACTGAATTTCTCTGACAACATGTGGAGGACAAATCAACAATTTGATTATTGATCTTTGAGCATGATGGCATTGTTTATAGTCCTCTATATAGATCTGCAATAAAGCACACACTCTCTTTTTATTTCTAAATGAATAACTAGAAAATTTTTCTTAATATTTCTTGAATTTCTTATTATTCTTCTTTGAATTGGCTTCATATTTATAGTTGAGCATCATATATAGATTGTAGGTCATACTCAAATGTTCCTCCAATGTTCTTCAATGTTAAGAGGCCAGTAGGAATGGCTTCATTAACTTTAGAATCAAATCTAATAGTTGAGTAGCTTTTGTTGACTTTTATAAAAAAATATATATTTAAAAACTATAAATCTCACACTCCATGAGTCTATTTGATGATCTAATTCGCTCATATTTAATATCAATGATTCTAGTTTATACCTTAAAATTTTCAGCTGAAACCAACAACAGATAATAGAGATCAAAGAGTTTGTATCATCAAACATTACTACAAAAAATTGTTAAACTTTTGAAATAAATTATTAAAAAATGAAATAGGTACGGTCCAAAACTTAATTGATGATCAGCTATGTTATTTTTGAATATAAATAAAAATTTATTTTACTTAAAAGTTTTCAGCTTCATTAGACAAGAAATGAGAGAGATCAAATAAGGAAATGTTTCACATCGTCTATCAGTGATAGACTGTCCACTTGTTGATGGGCAAGCCATGTGTCGACTGACATAGTCATATATAAATTAACAAACAACTAGCAAAAGAACATGTTATGAAAGTGTTTATATCCTATGTTTATTGGCAGGCACTATATACGTTGATGGATATAAACATATGTACACCGACGGACGAGTCATTCATCGACGATCGTCATTGTATGGCTGAAATTGTCTGTCCTCAAACAATCACAAGTTTGTCATCCAATATCTGATTTTAGCGATTTTTTGTGTTGGAGAGATATTTCAATTTTAATAATAATTATTGTTTCAAATCTATAAGAGAATGATTTTAAGATATGATATTCTTTAAATTTTCAAACCAAGGACTAGACACTTCTTGAATGTCAAAATCCTCCATCAAATAATCATAACTTTGTCATTTGATGTCAGATTTGAATGATCTTTGGTGCATTGAAAAGCTACTTTAGTGCTCTATTAAACTACCATTTCTAATCTTCAAGATAATATCTTTAAATTCTTTGAGGATAAATTCTTAAAATCATTTTGAATGCTTCAGAACACATGAGATCTCTCAAGACATAGCATGCGGTGATCCTATAACTCTACATACTCATGTAAAAAAAAAAGGGCAGCCCTGGTGCACGAAGCTCCCGCCTATGCGGGGTCCGGGGAAGGGGCGGGCCACAATGGCCTAAAGTAGACAGCCTTACCTTGTATTTTTACAAGAGGCTGATTCCACGCCTTGAACCCGTGACCTCAAGGTCACGTGACGACAACTTTTACCGTTGCGCCAAGGCTCCCCTTTTAACTCTACATACTCATGTAAATATGTTAAATTATAGCAAAAAGGTTATTATCATCAAAATAAAAAAGAAATTGACTCAACACTTTTCAATCTAGAATTTTGTTCAAATAAACTCTCCACATTTGATCTTCTTCTACTTCAAACATTTATAGAACTAAGGATTAAGGTTGCTTTGCCCACTTTGAACATATGCAACTATATTTGCACCTCAATTACCACAAAATCTCTTTATAAACCATAAAGAGATGAAGAGGCCATAGCTGAGGGAAGAAAGACAAATAGGGAAACTAGAGTTTGATGAGATTTCTAGCAAAAATGCAAAGAATAATGGGGAAAATGGATTTCAAAAAAATGGCACTTTAGGGTAAAAAGTGAAACTCTGCCAATGCTGGTCCCAAGTCTGGATGAAAAAGGAGGAGGGTCTTGCGTCAAGTGCCAGCCGGCAAGGGGGAAGTTGAAGATGATTCTGTTATTTCTTTCTTACAAATGAATATGCATTTGTAAATTAGTTTGTGAGGAAGAAATGAAAATCATCTCTAGCTTCTTAAAATACGGCCACCCTTGCGTCAGGTTGCCAATCGGCAAGGGTTTAGCTGAAGATAATTTTTGTTATTTCTTTTATCCTTACAAATGAATATGCATTTGTATATTAGTTTGTAAGGAAGAAATGAAAATCATCTTTAGCTTTTTAAAACTACGGCAACCCAAACATGACATGATAGGGTAAAAGGTGACACTCTAGTAAATAACTATTGAGTAAATTTAAATTTTTATTGTTCCTTCATAAAATGGCATGGTAAGGCCCAAAACTAAATTCTATGGACAAAAACTAGATGGAAAAGCCTAGCAGTTAAAAGGGTGTAATTGTTAATTTAGACAGTTAGGAATCAAAAGTTATAAGTAGGTTGTTTAAGGGAGATCTATAAATTTTTCACTAAAATTATTAACATGTTAATTAAGTTTGAGGTCACTCGATTTAGATCAAGTTTGCTCAATCTTGGTTTAATTAGAGCTAGTTAATGTAGTTAGAAGTTGAGTCTAAAGTCTTGTTTTAACCCGATCTAGCCCGAGCTTACCTAACTTGAGCTAGCCAAAATTTACAAGATGTTAGGATGAGCTAGGGTGAATTTACTTAAACTAGGATAATTTTGATCTTATTGGACTAGAATTTTTTAAATTAAAATATTAATATAATCTACATTTACTCAACTCTTGTGAAACCTACATGCACTTAAAGTAATAACCTCCAATCAGAAGATGTTTGCGGGTTCATATTATATGCTATGACAGATGTTTGTAGGCCCTCCATGCATAGAATGAAGAATAGTAGTGGGCCCTTGTGGCATATTATCAAGCTTATTTAGTGGTGCTCCTTACTTATAATGGAAACTATTCTTGGGCTTGGCCTTCCATGCATACTATGAAGCCTTTTTTTGCCCCATGCATAGCTTTATTTTGAAAAAGAGTATAGATAGCTTTTAGTGTCAACCATGTAAATAGCTTTTTTATTTGAACATATATGTGGTTAACTTATAGGTTTTGACACATGAATAGCTTCTCATTTGAAAATAAGTGTTGGTAGCTTCTTAGGCTTACCATGTGAATAGTTTGCTATTTGCATATATATGTGCATAGCTTTTAAAGCCTACCATGTGCTTTTATTTGTAAATAGATGTTGATAGCTTCTAGGGCCCACTGTGTAAATAACTTCTTATTTTAATTAGTTGTGGGATTGTAGGTAACTTCTAGTGCCCACAATGTAAATAGTTTCTTACTTCAAAGTATGTATGAAAATAAAAAGCCTTAAGGCTTACCATTTAAAGAACTATTTATTTGCAATTGGTGGAGTGGAGTTAGCTTTTATGGCTTAATGCATAACAAACTTCTTATTTGAAAATTTGTGTGAAAATATATAGCTTCTAAGACCCACCATATAAATAAATTCAATGCTTTTAAGGCCCACCATGTAAATATCTTCTTATTTGAAAATTGAAGTGGATAATTTCTAGGGCACACCATTTAGATGTCTTCTTATTTGAAAAAGTAAGTAGATAGTTTCTAGGACTCATCATATAAATAGCTTTTTCCTTGAAAATAAGTCGATATAAATTTTTATTTTTTTGAAAATGGGTGTGGACATCAGTTTCAGATGCCCAATGCCTATTTTCCTAAACTCTTGCAAAATCAAGTGAAGAAAAATCCCCCCTTATTTTTCTCCAAACTAAGGATAGCCTTCAATATACACTAGCAATAGACTAAAACTTGAAAATTAGTCTATAGCTCAGCCCAACTCGAGATGGAATACACTAAAACTGAGCTAGGCTGAGTTTTGCTCTTACTAGCTCAGGTATGACTAGGCTAATAATTGATACACTTAGCTGCAGTATAACTAACAAAGATGTAGCCAAATGATTGAAAAAACGGTCGAACTCATCTCAAATTGGCCTAATTCAGGTGAAATCAAGATTGGCTAATACCACATAACACATGAAACGTGTTAGGTGAAAATGTGCTATTTTGATCACATGGGGGCACGCGTGTTCCCACAACGTTTCTCGTAATGTTTTCCTTCAATCTTTTGTTCTATTGTTGTTTCAGTGATCATAAGTGAGGATAATCCACAAAGGAGAGAGATATCACTTCAAAGCCTACCAAAACAACCAAGGTATATATTTTTTGCTACCTTTACAAGAAAAACAGAATTGAGCACGAAAATGAATGTCTAGTCAAAATACAAACTCCCAAGCGTGTGACATGATTACAGCAAATATAAGTTTGCGTATACAGTAGCGCACGAGAACAGCAATTGGCCTTTGAACTTCTACAGTGCATATCAAGAAAGATTAGTGTGATGTTCAGTAGGTCAAGTTTGATTTGTCCAACGGAGGATAACTCGTCACCTTCTCATACGACTAAATATGTAAGTCCCAAATAGGACTCGTCTGCAGCTGCATAAAGCACTAAACAATTAATGGCATTTGGTGAGTACAGTTCTAATCTTCGCATTGAACTTGACACTATTGATAGATAAACAAGATGCCAATTTCAAATTACAAGTCAAAATTGGAGCACCTGTTAGTAGCACTTCATACAACATAGGCCGCATGGCATCAAACGATTTCAGTGCCCGCAATCAGATTTCTACAGAAAAGCAACACGGCAGTTGGATAAGCGATTCAAGTATCTAGAACAAGATCTCTACAAGAGGGCATCACGGCAGCTGGATTGCCCGAAGAAAGTTGATAGAGCTCAAGCAGTTTTAGTGAATATTATACCCTGATCAAATTAAAGGGTATTTTGGCAGTTATCATTCAATCACTCATGTTATCTACTCCTTCAGAATCATCAAAGGCGTCACAAGTATTTATTTCTTTGTTCTCTTCGTCAGTTTCCATTGTGTCCCCTGATTCTTTTTCTCCCGGTTCCTCGTCACTGTCAATGTCCTCGAAGATAAAAGGTGAAAGCAAGCTGTGCTCATCAGCCTTATCATCAGATATCTGTCAAACAACAACAACAAAATAAGTGTTGGCCAGAAGCTTCCAAACCTCCCATAATCTATATACACAGCCGAGAAACTCACCCCTGCAAGCTGGAAGTCCAAGCAACTTGATAATTGGAGAGCAGATCCAAATGTTGAAATTCGAGAATTGATGAGCTGCAATAGGTATATAATTATGATCAAATAAGACCCAAAGACTGGGATCCAGTGTCTATTTCCACTCTTATAATAGGATTTTCTCATTACTTTTCTTTTCCCTTTTGCTACCTGCTAAAATTAAATGAAAAACATAAATACTATATTCTATTTCTACTATAAGATACTTCTTCAAGGAAAAAGCTTTCCTTAAACACTTGATTTTTCAGAATCCAATTAACCCGAGTTTATGAGATCTGGCAGGTGAATATGGAATAGGGAAGAAATAATAGCTTCAAGAAAAGATAAGAAACAGCTTCAAACTTGCTTAATGTTTGATTAAGTCCTTTCTTTGCTTGAAAGAATAAAGGGGGAAGTTAAGAAAAAAGGTGAAGCTAATAAATCTTGTGCAACACATGTCAATTATATTTTCCAACTTCAAAAAATCTTTCAGACTGGGACTGTCAATAACAAAAGAAAAAATATAACTTATTATTTACATGGGTCTTATTTTTGTTCTTCTACATCATCAACCCTCCCAGCTGGACTACACTAGCACTTCCAATTGCATAATTCTGATACTAACTTGATTATGTTTCACTCCCTTGTTCGACAGACTTTCTAATTTAAATACTATAATATAGTAGTAAGTAAACTTTAGTGCCAAAAGTGCAATTTTTTCTATTAATTAGCTGAAGTAGCCAAGGTGTCATTAGGTTTTTTTAATGTTTCAATATTTTCAAGATTTGCAACCAAAAAATACAAGGTGAGGTTTATTAGCACCTGCATACACTTTCATTCCTTGCTTCTCAAGAAACATAAAAAGGAAAAACCTCTCAAATTTCTTTATCAATAAATAAGACACCATTTCAAAAGCAAACAAAATAGATGATTCAAAAGTTTTGGACCCCCGGCTAGGTTATAATCTCATAGTCAAATCTGAGGAAGATGACTCCTATTAACGAAAGAATGAAAAACATCCTCATGAAGTTCAAGTGTTGTGTGAAAACATTGGATGCCTTCCAAAAATGTTAGTTTCTTGCAGACCAACAAGAGACCGAGGGAGTCCATTTGGTTACAAACACCTACATCCCACTTAAAAAGAATTAAGAATCCCACTCCGTACCTTCAATTCTTAAAGGTAGAGTTGGGTTGGGCTGAAAATAGTTTAGAATGGCTTACATTTTCAAGTAATGCTAATAAGCAGAAATCAACTTGGAAACATGTCCTTGGTTTCCCCAGATATCTTTAGATGAATCAAGCTGTTAGAGAAAAAGACAACAGAAGAAAATCAAGTAGAAAGAGTAGACCAAAGTTAAAGAGGATGGAGGACTAAAAAAAAAATCAGTTAGGAGAGAAATGAGGACCAGACCATTGCACTGTTTTCTTCTCTTTTTGAGGTGTTCCATACTGGCGAGGGTTAGAACAAGAAATTTTAACGTTGAAAACCCAATAGTGACCTTTGTACATTTGCCTTGCCATAAATTCAGCAGCGTTACAAAAAAAGTAAGCAAGTATAGTTGCTTTGCTTGTCCATTGCAAACTCCCTTCAGAAAAAACAAAAAGCACTTTGGAATTGGTACCAAGATCCCTGGGAACTACTCGCCCAAAATCCATGTCCATCATGTCTTTCAGATATCGGAGCTAGTGACTGTAAATGCACAGACAATAGTCATAAAATTTAAACTACGCAACATTCAGATCCACGAGACATATCTACAATTAGAGGTTTAGAGACCATAAAGTGATTAATTCTGACCTGGTACAGTGAATTGAGGATGAGCAGGGAAGATTCCTGGGATGTAATACCGCTTGCATGTTGAAGAAGCAAACTTCTTAACCATGGAGCTGCACGAACTAATACTGCACCCCTGGTGTAAGAATGTAACAAAAACCAAAGCCAAGATCTAAATTAGATTTTGTCCTGATTTCCCGGGGTATCTCTATTGTATTTCATGTACTGAATTTGTCTTTTCTTTTAAGTAAAATGCTTCAAATACTCCAAAAAAGAGAAAGATATAACATACGAAAACTAAGTTGTAGCCATCCAAAAATAAAAGAGCTGAGCAACTAGGACCACTTATTTTAGGTCTCATGATATGCATCAGAGAAAGTCTCTTTAAAGTAAGCACATTAGAATAAAGTTGTCTAGGACTTAAAAAATATTCAGTAATTCTACTTTTCTGTTCCGGTATTGTCCTCAGATTTACAGAAACTGTTCAGAAATTTTCCATGAACTCAGAAGTGAGGTTATTTGACTTGATCCAACCACACTTATTGTGCCAATTTAGAACTTAAATCATTTATAAGAGAGAATCTGAGTTGATGTTTCTTGGTTGGGCAGCTTTTATCAAACATCAGAAATAGAATCTCCTCATCTGTTTCTGAAATTGTAAAAATTTAAGGCATTATGCAAGTCCATAAGAAAATCAAATCAAACATCCAGGGAACAAGAAGTATAAAGCTTGACTTCTGTATTATTGGCTGACAACTAAAGTGAATACTAAAAATGCATAGTTTAGGTCTGTGTATTATCGAATCAATGCCAGAAGCGAAATTTGAATAGAATTGTCCCCGACTTGAGTATTGGTCGAGGAAATTGTCTGCTCTCATGATTAGGGGACACTTGTATCAAAGATGTGTCAACATGGACGCACATGTCAACACTTATGGATGCATTTGGAGTTTTGGATACTTGCCACCTTTACTGAGGTCGTTTTTGGAGTGTCTCTAGGTTGTTTTGCTATAAGAAAGCTATACTGTTTGTCCTTTATGGTAAACAAAACTTTTGCTTCTTTTTTAGAATGAAATTGGAAACATTGCCATATAGTGTTTGACTGACACATTCTATTTTCATTGTGATCAGCTAAAAGGCTACAATTTCATGTTATGCTGTAAAATATATCATATACTACACTTCTTTAGGTCCTTACACTATTATGGTGATCAAGCTCTTTTATTTTTTTATAATAGAATTAGAAGTTTTGCTTTATAATGCTCTGATAATTGCAGCTTTTTTTCATGCTATCATGTAGAAAGCTGCACTATAATGACTTTTTCTTTTGAATATTTGTAACAACTTTTTGGCAATACATATTTGAGTGTCAAAGAATTAAATTTGTCTGTTTTTGGTGCACTATTTTTTCTTTTGCAAAAATTTCAAGAATTCTTTGGAGAGACACCTAAAAGTCATAAATTTAAACTCATTTGCTTCAAGATGACTGCTGCTTGTTAGCTTAAGGAGTTCAGATAGATTATCAGGCTATGATTACAAGTAAATATATAATGGTTAGAATTAGTACCCTAGCAATCTCGTCAATTATTCTCATAAATATGGTTGTTGTTGGCCACAGTTCTTTTGTCTTTACACTATTTTGTTTTAAGTCTAGCCTTTATCTATATTTAATAAATTATCTATTTATTTGCCATGTCCCCTTGTCTGATTTTTAAGGAGTTGCCATGTTGGACACCCTTCTCCGCATCTTGTCCAGACATTCATAGACACGTCCATGGATCATAGTTTATCATCATTGCATAGAAGTGTTCATAACCAATACTGAGAAAATTGTCTACCAACTTAAGTTGATTTTAATAGTCTAGTGTCTCTCGGTGCTGACTTCAAATTCCACATTACATGATATTATACAAGATGATAATTAAAAAAGAGTAGCCTGGTGCATGAAGCTCCCATGTATGCAGGGTCCAGGGAAGAGGCAGACCACAAAGGGTCTATAGTACGCAGCCTTACCTTGAGTTTTTGCAAGAGGCTGTTTCCACACCTCAAACTCGAGACCTCTAGTTCACACTACGAGAGCCCAACCATTGTTCCAAGGGCTCCTCTTCTGATACAAGCTGATAATTACCTAAATAATTTTTTCTCCAGTAAGAGAGCTTTTCATGAGCATCTTGAACCAAATTTAGAATTGGAAAGACTTATTTGCTGACGCTTCTAATCTAGTTAAGTTGCAAAGAAAGATGAGGACAAAAATATAGATGGCCATCAAGGAATAGCAAAGCCTCCCAAAATGGGAAATTAAGGTTACCTTGACTGGATCATGGATATGAGAGAGTTCAGAAGCTTGAGGACATCTGATGGATTTAATAGTGAGGTTGTGTTTGCAATTACCTGCAAAGCAGTAAATCAGCATGCCTATTCAGAGCTCATAAATATAGCTTCAAACTTCAAATATGTAGCCAACTGCTCCAGTAATAGATCACCAAAAATATGTGAGATGTGCATCAAGATGTCTTATTTAGCAATATATCAAGCTTTTCACTAGGGATAATAAACCAGCTCCCAAATTTTCTAGGTCAGTGCTATTCGAGTGACTCTGGAACAAATAAAATCATCACTCAATCATGGGCAAAGGGCCTTTCTGCTGTGTGAAAGGACAAGAATATCATCATCCTTTGGATTTCCCTAAGATTTAGGCCAAGTATACGAGTTTCAAAGGCTTAGTGAGGTTAAAGTCCAGCCGACCCCTAATTAGGATAAGGTCTTGATGATGATGATGAGTGAGGTTAAAGTCCAATAATCTGCGAGCAAATATCGCACAGAGCAGGTTCCAAGACCATAAATACTTGACTAGATGATGCAGAACATATATCAATCTCTTAAATATGTATCATATATTGACAGAACCAAATTGTACATCAGGTATATCAGCAATCCAAATGTTCACATCGCCTCTTGCATTTTTCCATCTTAATCCATATGATCCTAAATAGTATATGTTGTTTCCTCGAAGTCTAGTTTAGTTCCAATGACTTTCTGCATATTTTCTTTAGCAAACATCTGTTTTGTTTCCATTTCAATGTAACATAGTTCCATTGTGGATATCTATCAAGTTGTCAGCTATATGGTTCTCAGTGCATGTGAACTCCATCTGCTGCTATAAGCAGAATGGACAAACAAGTAACTATGAAAGAAATGGCCACTAGGTATCTAGTGCACAAAAATCATGTTGCATTAAGTACTGCAAATTTAGTATTAATACTAGTCATGTGTTAGTCATTTAGCTAAATATAAAAAAAGTGACATGGTAGTTAACTATTTTTTAGAAGAACAATTGCTAGGTATGCATGACATATATAGCTGAGGAAAACACAATAAATGGAAGCAAGGAAAACAGGGAACAGTAAGAAAACATATGCATATTGACAGAGGTCTAGGTAAAACAGATCACATACAAAATTAAAAAAAAAAAAAAAAAAAATACAAATAGAAAATGAAAATGAAAAAACAAAAATAGACAAATATATATGTACAAGGATCAAGCTGAAGAAAATACCACCCAAAATTATAAAATGCAGTACATAATAAAATTGTAAATATGAACAAAATTTTCCCGAAAGAAAGGTGAAAGGAAGTGGGGGAGAAAAAAAGGAAGACCAAAGAGCACATTCACTCGTGGACTTAGTGTAAGAAATGAAAAGAAGTGTGAAATTAACAAAGTATACACAGCTGAAAAATTAGAAAAAAGGAATAACCTGAAAAGTTGTTAGAAGTAAAAGAGAAGTAGAACATATATTAACAACTTTCAAACCTCATAATAAACACACATACCCAATGCATCATACATGGTTTTGATGACCTACAATTCTCCCTTAATGAATAAACGGTCAAGTATATCATTTACCTATACATGAAGGAAACAGCCAAACATGTTTTTCATCTAATAATTTGTGCTTCCACTCGTTCCCTTAGTACTCTAAGTACGACTAGCAGAAAGATCATATGACCCTTCCTCCAAGGGAAAATGGCAAAAAAGTGCAAAACAAATTAAGATTACACCAGATTTCACCCAATAAAGTTGAAAACATATAATTTATGCGGGTGAGATTTTTCATGCCTTCCAACAAAGGAATCCCTATCAAATAGCTTACCACTCTAACCATAGTATCCATCCATATAGATCACCTTGGACATTAAGTATATCCAAAGCAGGAATGGTCCTCATAGGCATCAAAAACTTAGAAATGTGAAACTTCCTAAATTTTTGGTTTCTTAAACTTCTAAGTAAATGTAATTACTTTCCATATGTCTCAGGATTGCCTTAAGTTGTTCTGATTAGGAAATCAGGTCCAAAATTAGTAGTTTGGTCAGATTAGACAAGAAGTTTTTCTTTTTTCTTTTTTTTGGATTACATATGAAGATACACTTGCATGTTCACTTTATTTTTCACAAACCTGATCTCTTTTTCCCTCTATGATAGCCCTAGATTTTCTCAATCACTCCTCTACAACATTTACTTTCATGACCTCTGTATTCCATACCTCCTACCTGAGCAATCAACTATGATTTTGTTTCTCATCATTCCCATGGAAGTGACCTGAAGGATCAAATGAGCAAGATGTCTTACATCAGCTTCATCAAGAATCTGAACAATAAATTCAAGCTACTAGTTCTGATCTTTCAGACCTTCCACAGAAAGCATCCAACAATGGTTCAAAACCTTGAAAAAGAAGAGATATGAGTATTTTTGCCCCTAAAGAATCATACAAAGCCAAAATAAACCAGCAAACCTAAATCCAGATCATGCTCCATGAGAAAAGCAACCTGAAAATGAACTTTTAGCTAGAATTTTCCAAGCCCCTCGATCATGCGATGAGGATTTGGGACATTTAACAGCATCGAAAATCTGAACAATGAATTAAAGCTGCTAATTGAGATCTTTAAGATCTCCCACAAGAAAAACATTGAACAATGGTTCAAAATCTTCACGAGAAAAAGAGTTTTTGCAACTAAGCTATCATCCAAAGCCAAACAAAGGAGTAAACCTACTCCTAGACATGCATCATTTGAAGAGCAACCGGAAAATAAACTTTTGCTAGATTTTTTCAAACCCTACACCAATAGTGAGGATTTGGAACAGTCACCTAGTTACTAACCATTATCTTACCAAAGTGCTAAAACTCACGGATTTAATCTGAATCATAAAAGATATCATGACAATTATTATCATAAGAATCTGATGGAAAATTCAAGGGCAACAATAACAAGGAAAAAGATTTTCAAAAGAATTCTTAAAATGGAAGAGTCGAAGAGGAAACAATTGAGGAATCCTTTGAGGAAAAGAGTTATGAAGATGAAGGATCTGATGAACATGTTGGAACACAATGACAAAATATTTCTATGATTATGAAAGATTTAGGGAAGATGGAGAATTTTGTTCTGGTTCTACAAGATAATTCTTTTCTGCATGACATGATTGAGAATTGAAGTTAATAAGTATTAAGTTTTGTGTAAGATAATTGGGGAAGATAAAATCCTTAATACATAATGTTCGCCAATCTCCTATCT
This sequence comes from Warburgia ugandensis, assembly GCA_035236585.1. Classification (NCBI taxonomy): domain Eukaryota; kingdom Viridiplantae; phylum Streptophyta; class Magnoliopsida; order Canellales; family Canellaceae; genus Warburgia; species Warburgia ugandensis. The sequence goes on from CP141132.1 coordinate 54,234,629, forward strand.
TTTGTAGCAAGAAATAGTAATCTAGAAATATACAGACAAAATAGCTAGCGATTTGCTGAAGGTAAAACATAAAGCTACAGTCTCCATGGAAAGGAATTCTACCACAATAGTGTCCAGAGTTAAGAATAAGAAAAATTAAACCTGAGGACCACTTCTTAGTTCTTACTGATCAGAAGCTATTGAAGCAAATCAGTTAGACCAGCAGGTTACTACAAGGAAATTATATCAGAGATAGCTAGAGACAAAATTGCTTGCCCATTGGATGCTTCTAACATATGATTTTATTTTTTTCCTTTTTTGGAGTTGCAAATCACCACCATCCATTTCTATTAATTTTTTCGCATGCCCAAGGCAAGTGGTTAAGATGATATGAACGCATTGATTTCTTGCAGATTACCTATTTTTTATATGCCAACCAAGATAAATGGCTTAGATCTAGAACCCCTTTTCACCATGCAATAGAAAAAAAGGGGAGCCGAGTTCTCTAAACTCTCTCAGCAAGAAATGTAAATAGATTCCTCAGTGAGCTAAAGTTCAACATGCTTTTGATGAAAAGAGTTTCCAAAAGCAGGAGTTAAACTAGAAATGGAGAATCTTTCACAAACCTGGGTGTTTGCTAGCTGCTAGAGGTTGTTTGAAAATTATACAATTTATTCAACCTCTTCCTCCCTTCATTATGCTAGGCTTTGAATAGAATCTATCCTATGTCCTTTGCACATTTAAAGGTTATTTTAGAACCACAAGTGGCATCAAATTAAATATAACTCAGGTGCTGATGAAGTGTTCATATCAAATGCAAATAATGACGTAGAACCATGACCACTGGAGACATGGCACTACCACAGGTAAATACTCCATACAGTTGTATGGTGATGATTATATGACACTAACCAGATATAGTTTCAACATCAAATAATACAGAGAAGGAAAATAAATGTTAAACACATAAATCAACGCCTTCTGTTAGTAGCTGGCCACTTTGATTTGAGTATATGATAACCTTTCCGAAGATGGGACTTAAGTAACTATCATGATAGACTATTGATTGGTTACTAATCAGAGGCCAAACAAGAAAAGTGAACCTTTTCATCCCGGGTGTTCAAGCAATCAAATAGAAGTGAATGATCATCAGCATGTAGTGCTTGCTTCAGCAGCACATGAACTGAATCTGCACTAGGAAGCTTAATCTCAGAAGAGTGTTCCTGCTTCGGGCTGCTCCTTGTTGCAGCATCATCAAGTAGGTTTAGACTTGCAAGCTTCTCACCCATAGTTGGCTCATTCATATCATAATCATTGCCCAGGTCCACTTTAGCCTCCAGATGAGCTATCCAAAACAAGAAAAGGATAACAAAAAACTGATCAGTCCTCCCAGACTCTGTTATTCCATTCCAACCAAAGAGTTAGTTCTAAAAGTGGATGCATGTATTAACACGAAACACCAAAATGTGTCAAAACTTTGGAGATCAAATGAAATATAGTCCCACTAGGTGTACACCCTCAAAAGATGGATGGAGTACATGACCTTTCCCATGCATGGTCCAACCTTTTTTGCAAATCTAAGCAGTTCATCATGTTTCGAATACCAAAAATAGGTAACCCATGAGAAATCAATGCAGTTAAACAATTTGAGTGTCATGTTTAGAATATAAAAACAGGTAACCCATGACAAATCAATGCATTTGGACAATCCAAGCCACTAGTTTTAGATCTTTGAAAAACTTAAACAAAAATGGATGATCATGATCTTTGGCCTAGAGAAACATAGGCAGAAACATCTGATGAGCATGAAATTTGATGTCTAGCCATCTAATCCAGCACTCAAAAAATGAGATCATATAGTAAGAAATCTTTTTCTTTTTCAGTCAAATAAAAAGAATTTTGGAACCAACAGCTCCATTAGAGAAGATTTAGAAGAGAGAATCAAGTCTAAAACTCATTTCCTTGTCTAAGCGGATTATAAGTAGCAGATATACACAGATACAAAGGGATAAAGTGTCAATTTTACCCTTCGTACAAACTTATATAATATTACACGTTTTATGGGTTTATTAATATTTTATGTAATCATACATCCTTTTTGTTAGAAGGGGAGCCTTGGCGTAACAGTAAAAGTTGTCGTCATGTGACCTTGAGGTCACAGGTTCAAGGCGTGGAATCAGCCTCTTGCAAAATGCAAGGTAAGGCTGCCTACTATAGGCGAGAACTTCATGCACCGGGGCTGCTCCTTTTTTTATACATCCTTTTCATTGGCACAACGGTAAAGTTGTCATCATGTGACCTTGAGGTCCCGGGTTTAAGGAGTGGAAACAACCTCTTGCAAAAATGCAAGGTAAAGCTGCATACTATAGACCCTTGTGGTTTGCCTCTTCCCCAGACCACACAAACGCAGGAGCTTAACGCCCTAGGGCTGCCCCTTTATACATCCTTTTTATTGGTAACAAAGATACAGTTATATAGGTTGTTCATCATCAATCCACCTTGGCAATTGAAGCCTTGTAATCAAGGAAGGGGGCCACAGTGAAAAGCTCATTCAGGATTCTAGCCATGCAATAAATCCCTTTATTATTTTCACCTCACTATCTTGAACCGTGGGTTCATGCATAGGGTGAGGAACTAGAGAAAGGTGGGAGGCTGTTCATGAGAGGGATGTAGGCAAAGAACCAAGCAAAGAAGAAATGACAAAATGGCAATAAAGAAACCCCTTAAAAGTTCTTATCCTTGGAAGTGGGGAAATGTCAAGGAAGCACGCTTCAGCTGCCTTTTATATTTAGGTTTTTAGAAGGCAAAACAATGCTTTGCTTTTGTTCAGAGATTCCTAAATTCTTTTTGAATCTTTTGTAATTTTCTGCTTGATTGCACTTCCAGCTTCCCACCGTCCAAAAAATCGCTCGCTTATTGCTTCCCCCTTCGCTTCAGCTTACCACCCTAGCCACTATGGTCAGAAGTCCAAAACGAATATAACCAACTACTTATTCAAACCATCTCATACAATCCATCTCATAGTGAACATTAATTTAGTTAGATCTGATTCCAAGCTCCATTTTTGAGAACAATAGGGTCACCTACAAGCATGTCCAACATAACATGAGAGAAGAAATTCTAAATTAATGTTTGATAGCAATCATCTTAAAATCATGACTATCTAAAATACATCTGCAACTAAAAGCTTGCCACATAAGCCATCGGTTGCCTCTTTTTTAGGGAGGACATGTGCATTACAGTTGGCCATCAAAATGAGAGCCAACTGGACTTGAGCACTTAGCCAGGTTGGTTAAGTGACTAATCTCAATCAAAAGAGAGAGTTGCAAATGTTGGCCAAATGAGCTTCCATTTCTTTTCCACTTTGGGCGCATTTTAGTTGCCACAGTTGCAGCCCTCACTAAACAGAGGACCGTTTATGTTATTGTATTGAAGGCAGAAATTAGCAGCTAAAGCAAGGGTTAATAAGGGTAGCCCTGACAAACAGGTGGACTGGATGGTCATTATATCATCATCATCATCAAAGCCTTATCCCGATTAGGGGTCCTCACTAGACAGTCATTATATATAGGATTTTTTGTGGGAAAAGCGAAGTTTGCAAAATTAAAAAAATTAAGTCAATCAATTGGATTTGTAGATGTTGTCGGTTTCATAACTCTAGCTTCCAGCTCTTATGAAGGATCAGCAGCAAGTATAGGGCCAAATATGATGTTATGTTCATAGGATTCGTCCCTCTCGGTTTCATGGCCAAAATTTGCACCACAGCTTTTTCAAGTGCAAAGCAATGGTTGATCAAATACATTTGTGGTGGTGCTCCCACACTTCGATGGAAGTAACGATGGAAGTAACAAGGGAAGTCGGAGCTAAAAGGTCTCAGCTCTTTCAAAGAAGTGGTTACAATCCTCCACTCCCTCTTCTGTGATCCAGCCTTCAAAACCTATCTTTAGCCTAAGAATGATAGAAGTAGAGGAATTGTCCCCTCTGTGAAGATGCCTAATTTACAACATCAAGGACAAGGGGATAGAGGTGTTGGGTGGGTCCTTGAATCCAATTGCACGTGACTTTTGCTAGGGAGTGGAGAATTGTAAGAGACATTAGCATTTGCATATTTGGCAAAGACAAAGTCACCATGATGCATTCTCTATTGTATCTTGCTGACCTAAGGCTGGAACCATAAGCTGTGCCCCCTTCGCTGATAGACCATCAAAAGTTTTCTTCCTTTTTAAATGATTAGAGACTGTCAAAGTTCTCGGTGCTATGGTGCTAGCCAGGTTTGGACTCCATCAAAGAATGCTGCATGTGCAGAAAAATGCCCCTGAAATTGGAGTTTCTCCTTTACCTCCTAAGGACACCTAGGCAAATCAAACTCAGTACATCCAGCCATGCTGCCCTAAGTTGATTCTGGCAGTTGATTGAGCATAGAGAAATAACCTTCTTAAGAGAAAATCAATTTGGTACTTCCTATTCTTTCTTTGTAGATCTCCATGTTATGGCACATGGGCAGATCCTATGGTGAGCACTGTAGCACCCTGTTACTTTTTATTTCCTTTCATCAGCTCAGATTGTCACCCTATGACCTGGAGATCACAGGTTTGAGGCATGGAAACAGCCTCTTGCAAATTGCAAGGTAAGGCTGTGTACTGTAGGCCCTTTGTGGTCCGCCCCTTTCTTCGAACCTGCATACGCAGAAGCAGGAGAATTAACGGGAAGGAAATATTGTAGATTATTCAATTCTATTTCTTCCTTTGGTAAGGATTGGCCAGTTATGTGATTGGAATTCATCTTTTATTTGTTTGCATCACTGAGACACCCGAAGGGACGGCAACCGCTCTTTTAAAGTCACTCTCTCTATCATAATAAAAGCACACTCAAGGCTAAAATGAATTAGCTAAGGAATTGATTAAGGGCTGACCTATCCAGCTATTGAAAGTTCAATCTACTGGTCCTATATCAATTTATAAATCCTTCTTGTTGTTTTTTTTTTCATCAGCTCAGATTGTCGGCAGCTGATATTGCAATCGTATAAGTTCGACAATGCCGAGCTGGACTACAATGTCAGTGAACCTTTGAGATCTCAGGCCCGTTCTTCAAGATGGGATTAGACACTTCAATGCTCTAGTCAAGACATACATTGCATGGATGATTTTTGTTGCAAAAGACTGAACAGTATATCATTATGCTGCAGTTCCTGACTAAAAATCTTACTCTTACTAACATTGCATGTGCCTTTGGGGGAGCCTGTGTTGATGGCCCATCATGGGGCGGGAGTTCCATGGAGTCCCAAACTCTGATATCTTTGATCTGGAGCCTTGATCCAAAAAGGTTGACTAACTTAAGACATAAAGTTCACAAGACTCAACAGCTTTTTCTTACTCACCTCATAATTGACCACAATTCGAGATACATTAAAAGGATATGGAACCTCAGCCATTATGACATAAACAAGATGTATTGGATGGCTGATCGGTAGGTAGAAACCACCAAGCTTCAGGTCAGCAAATGTCCTTCAATGGAAAGGAAAATGAGGGTAGTGAATTCTTCTCGTCTAGAATGAAGATACAGGATATTTTGCCTGTTCTAAAACCAACCTCAAGAACCAGATTGATTGCTAGAAGGAAACGGGACTTATCCAACAATGAGGCCAAACATGGTCAGGACCACCAGTTGTTTTTTTCCCAAGAAAGGAGGATAAGGGCACTTATTATAGCTGCCTAGGCCTTCACAGAATGTGGGCAATATAGGTCATATCAATGAAAGCAAATAACATTGTAGTCTCACAGAAACTAAATATATTTACTTTTTAGGAATTTAAAAAACAATGGCATGAATGAGAGGCCTTTTGTCTCTACATTAAAAATAGGTAATGAATGTGAGAATTTTCAAGTCCTACTCCCACAGCTCTTTCTCAGCATAGTATTACGGTCATAGCAACCCTAGGCTGGATCCCCATTCTTCCCACACCAAAGATCAAGGCCTCATACACAGGCCAAGAAAAAGCTGAAGTGAGACAGAAGGATCCATACACCTATTACCAGCATCAAGAATCACGGTTTTCTTTCATTATGAAGACTTATCGGATGCCCAACGAGTGCTCATCACTTCTAGATGATTATATGTATTCTTCTTTTCAGTTTTGGAAGAGTTGACTGGTGGTTATAGAAGATGGATGAGAATTTCAGAAGCAATACTAAAAAATCTGCTTCTAAAATCTCATACACAATTGGGCAATTTTTCTAGATGAAGCCTTCAAGAAAAAATTAGGCAGAAATGGTTGTGGGTGATTTAAGGAATGCGGAGGGTGAAGGATAGCACTTTCTAAGGGATGTGTTTACGACCAACTTTTCTGTCTTCTATGTTCAATCGTGGCAATCACCATTTAGCAGCTCCAAGATAGATTATAAGCCTTATTCCTTCTCTTGCTGTAGTTTTGCTGGTTTTTAAAATTGCAGATCCTAGTTTTCCCCCTAGACTCAATGATTAATCAAGGTATGTTGGAGGTAATATCTTAGTTCTTGGATCATCACATGTCAGAGAAGGTGAGGATCTTAATTATCTATAGAGGAGTCAACTAATCAGGTTCCTTTGATAGAAGAGGAGATTTGGGTAGTTAAAAAGCACTGTTCAACCAATAATTGAATGATTCTTCTTATTGAAACGCAAGGATAATACTCCATTAGTTATACCAGTCTCTATTCCATGTACTGAGCACCTGATATCAGCTCTGCTAAAACTACTGAAGAATTAGGGAATGCTGCTGATGAGATTAATTCATGAATTAGGGCAATATGGCCTATAGTGGGTTAATCAGTGGTGTTTGTTCTTAACTACGGAGAACTGAGATATTATCAACTCTTATCCACAGATGTTTCAGCTGTAATAAAAGCATTTTACCACCTGTTATAAGTTAGTTTCAAACCTCAATCTGATAACACAACTAACATCCATATCATGGGCAAACTCACCTGTATGCATTTGAGAGAGCAACACAACAAATTTCCAGCCTGGCCATCATGCCAAAAAGAATGTTTTTTACAAGAAAATAGATGAGTTATGGCAAAAAATGTAGCACACTGGTACACCTAATTTGGAGGACCGGACACAGACCAATCAAGAACCTATGCAGCATTAATGTGATTGTCTCTATGTTAAAGAAGAGAAATTCTTACTTCACCAAAGGATGATCTCCTACCGCATTAGCTATCTTGGCGAGGATAATCAAAGTTCAGAAGGACGAGAGGCCAATGTTCCTGATATCTTGATGGTTTTGTAATACCCACAAGAAAGGCATATATCAGTTCCATGGATAGTTGCTGAATGTTGTCACTCAAGCTAACCCCCTCAGCAGCACACTTAAAATTGTCTTCTGCCACAATATTAAAGAAGAACTCTAACCTACTTGCACCTTTGTAGATACTTCAGGGCTAGGTCCTCAACTGACAATCACCATTATTCTTCTTTCTCTAACAGATAGAAAGAGAAGCTTCCAACTATCAACCTCTTTGTCCCTGTTTTCCCTTTAATCAGGTCATTACTTGTACATCAATTACTCTCTAGATGATGATCATCATCATCATTATCAAGACCTTATCCCAATTACTTTCTCTAGATTAACTCTCTAATTATTCTATTGTACTCTCTCCTTCCAATTTTACCATTTCAAGGATGATTTGCAGCAGTCATCAGTCCCCGGCCTGTACTTGCTTATCAAACCCATAGTTTTCTTTGTAGCTAGTTCTTGCTAGTTCAATATATGGTCTAGTGTAGTCCAGACATACGAATTATGTAAACTTACAAGGTCAGTGGTATAGCTCTTCAAAACAAGATAAATAACCTACCTTTCTTACTTCATAGTTTCAGTTTGTGCTATACTTTATAATTTATTACGAACTACAGGAGCATAATTTATTAATTCTAGAAATGAAGGATATGATAGCATACACGGAGGGTATGGTATAGGTGAACGAAACGAGATGGGGGAGAATATCCTCGATTTTGCTTTGTCATATAACCTATCCATTGCAAATACACTCTTTAAGAAGAGGGATGAACACTTAATAACCTTTAAAAGTGGACTTCATAAAAGCCAAATAGACTTTTTTCTACTTAGGAATAATGAACGATCTATATGTAAGGATTGTAAGGTGATACCTAGTGAGAGTTTAACCTCACAACATAGGTTAATAGTTATGGATATTCATATCAAAAGATGGAGTAAAAGAACTGAACTTAATACACATCCAAAAACTAAGTGGTGGAACTTAAAAGGAGAGAAAATAACCTCATTCAAAAATAAGTTGATGGTAGAAAGAAATTGGAACTATGAAACAGAAGTAAATACCATGTGGACTAATATGGCTGAGTCCATTAAGAAAGTGGCAAAAGATGTCGTAGGAGTATCTAAAGGTAAAAGGCTATTAACCAAGGAAACATGGTGGTGGAATGAAACAGTGCAAAAAGCTATTAAAGAAAAACGAATGTGTTTTAAAGCATGGCAGAAGATTAGAAATAATGAAAACTATGAACAATATAAGAATGCTAAAAACGTTGCTAAGAGAATAGTAAGTGAGGCTAAACTTAAAACATATGATGAGCTCTATAATAGACTAAGAACAAGAGAAGGAGAGAAAGATATGTTTAAACTTGCAAAAGTAAGAGAACAGAAGGGTAAGGACTTAGAGCATGTTAGGTGCATTAGAAGCGATGATCAAAGGGCATTAGTCAAAGATGATGAGATCAAACAAAGGTGGAAAATATACTTTCAAAAATTGTTAAATGACAATGGCCCTGAGAATAGAGGGATTGAAAATACTATAAATCTAAATAACATTGGATATTATAGATATGAACGTAGGATTAGAATACTTGAAGTACAAAAGGCCTTGAGAAAGATGAAATCAGGAAAGGCCATGGGGCCTGATGGTATACCAATAGAGGTTTGGAAGCATATGGGAGATATTAGGGTAGTTTGGTTGACCAAGTTGTTTAACAAGATCATAAAATAAAATAAAAAATGCCTGATGAGTGGAGGAAAAGCTCTATTGTACCAATCTATAAGAATAAATGAGACATTCAGAGCTGCACTAATTATCGAGGGATCAAACTTATAAGCCACACCATGAAACTTTTTGAAAGAGTGATTGAGAAGAGGCTACGACATGAAACAAGTGTATCGGAGAATCAGTTTGGTTTCATGCCTGGGAAGTCTACCATGGAAGCTATTTTCTTATTAAGACAATTAGTAGAGAAATATCGGGAGAGGAGAAAAGACCTGCACATGGTCTTTATTGACTTAGAGAAAGCTTATGATAGAGTCCCTAAAAAGTTAATATGGAGGGTGTTGGGTGGCAAAGGGGTTTCTCAGGGGTATATAGATATAATTAAAGATATGTATGAGGGAGCAGTAACAAATGTTAATACTACTAGTGGCGTGACTGGTGATTTTCCTGTCACTGTCGGATTACACCAAGGATCAGCATTGAATCCATACCTTTTCACATTAGTTATGGATGAGTTAACAAAACATCTGCATGAGGAGATTCCTTGGTGCATGCTATTGGCAGACGATATAGTCCTACTTGATGAGACAAGGGAGGGTGTAAACATAAAGATAGAGTTATGGAGAGAAGCATTAGAATCGAAAGGATTTAAAATTAGCCGAACTAAGACAGAATATATGGAATGTAATTTTAGCAAGGAGAGTAGGAGTGGAACACCAGTCAAGATTGATAACCAAGAGGTCCCCATGAGAGACCACTTTCGATACTTAGGATCATTGATCCATGAGAGTGGAGAGATTGAGAGGGAGGTTACCTAGAGAATCCAAGTGGGTTGGAACAAATGGAGATGTGCATCGGGTGTTTTATGTGATCGGCGGGTGCAACTCAAACTAAAGGAAAAATTCTATAGGATGGCTATAAGGCCGGCCATGCTCTATGGATCAAAGTGTTGGGTAGTTAAGGAACATCATGCTCATAGGATGAGTATCGTAGAAATGATGATGTTGAGATGGATGAGTGGTAAGACAAGAAAGGATAGAATTAGAAATGAAAATATTAGAGGAAATTTAGGAATAGCACCAATAGGTAATAAGATGAGGGAGATTAGACTTAGATGGTTTGTACATGTTCAAAGGAGACCAACAACAGCACCAGTTAGAAGGAGTGAGGCAATACAAGTTGAAGGTTCTAAAAGGGCAAGGGGAAGGCCCAAAAGAACGTGGATAGAAGTGGTGAGGAAAGACTTAAAAACTTTGGGACTAAATGAAGCCATGGTATTTAGTAAAGTGGAATGGAGGAATAAGATTCATGTAGCCGACCCCTAATTGGGATAAGTTCTTGATGATGATGATGATGATGATGATGATGATGATGATATAAATGAGGTTATAGCCACACTTCATTATCTCCTAAATGTGGCACACACAGAGCAGTCCATGTATTCAGGTTTCAGAATGATAATGATGACCATAGGGGAATTTCCATCATACCCACAACAAACTGGCTAGTTTTCAAACATCATGTTTCTAGAATGCTCAACAAAATAGAGTTGCAGACAAAAATAACAGGATTGAGGCAACTCTTGATGACATGAGGCCCATATTTTTGAGGTCATAAAATCTCCTTTCACAAACATGCATTCTCCTACAATTTTTTTACTACAAAAAATAAATTGAATTCCCTCGACATTTCTTAAACTCCCTTGGTCTGTATCAATGCACATGCTTCACTCGTGATGTTTTGTTAAGTCATTGTATTTCGAAAATAGTTCTTTTCTGATATTCAAGTTCGCAGAAAGGTTAGAAGTCCATACACCAGCAGGTAAGCACTACATATCTAAGACGTACCATACCTTTCTTAATTCAGAGTTTCAGTTTGTGCCATTCTTTATGATTTCTTGTGAACTACAGGGGCATATTTTATTAATTCTAGAACTCCATTGCATACATTTCATTACCGTCTAAATGGTACCAATGCAGTGCAGTCCACGTATTCAGGTTTCAGAATGATAACAGTGAACAATTGGAGAACTTCACTTATACCTGCAACAAACAGGCTAGTTTTAAAACATCATGTTTCTAGTATACTCAACAAAATGGAGTTACAGACAAAAAGAATGAGACAATTTGAGGCAACTCCTAAAAAGACCCCTATCGCTTCGAGATCATAAAATCTCTTTTTACACAAATGAATTCTCCTGCAACTGAGCCACAAAATAAGGTGAATTCCCCAGACATTTCTTGAACTTAAACTCCCCTGGTCTGTTCGAATCATAAGTCCTAAAGTCTTTGAATGCACATGCTTCACTCACGATGTTTATACTCACATTGGTAAGCCATTGTATTGCCTAAACGCTTCTTTTCTGATTACTCAAGTTTGAAAAGAGGTTACAAGTCCATACACCCATGGGTAACCACTATATATCTAAGAATTTATCCTGTCCTCAAAGTGTCCTAGTTTTCCATTCTTCAGTACAGGATCCCCATTTACTCAAGAAGTGGGTGCATATAGGGGAGACAAGAACTATGTTATTTGAGGAGAGTGCCATTTTATTCTCCTACTCATGTTCCCCTCAAACATTTGGAAGAGCAAAAATAGAATTGCAGGAAGAACAGAAACTTTGGGGAACTAAAGATTTCATACCTATGTTCTCTTAGGATTCAAGATGTCCAACTGCTCTTCTTCTCCTTGCTCATGTCATTCTGAATTTTAGATGACCTTAATCTTCCCAGATCCTTTTAGAACAAAGTCCAGAACGTGTATTCTTCATTCATTATGTACTTATTCTGTGAGAACTGAGAGTGAGCTTCTGCACTAACACCATTTAAGGTTTCTGCAGAAGTTGCTAAAGACCTTACCAGAATGGAGGAAAGCCATGGTACAGGAGATGCAAGCTCTTCAAAGATTTAATGTGGAAGCTGGTAACTTATCAACGGGAAATGCAATATCAATTGCAAGCGGGTTCCAATTAATGGATCTATAAAGTGGCACAAGGTTCCCTTGGTGGCTTAATGGTTGAGTGAATATAGTGTTAATATTTTGTATCCTTTGTCACAGCAATGTTTGAACTGCTCTTCTAGTGACTGCAAACAAAGCACAGAGTTTGCAACAGTTATATATAATGAATGCTTTCTCCAGGAGAATTTCATAAGGAAGTCTTTACAACTCCACCTGCAAGTTTACTACTTGATTGGAAAGCCAACAGTTCAGCTCAAACAATCACCTAATACCCATGGTTTTGGCAAGTTTTGGGTTGAAGGAGAAGCAATTGTAGTTATTGCTTGTACACACAGTCAACAAAATTAATAGGTGATGCACTGGTGAGCCCAAGTGATAGCTAAACATCATCATCATCATCATCATCATCATCATCAAGATCTTATCCCAATTAGGGGTCGGCCACATGAATCTTGCTCCTCCATTCCCCTCTATTAAGTACCAAGGTGACAGCAAAACATAAGATTTGACAATAAGGGAGCTTGAATTGCTTTCTTGGAACAGAATTGTAAGGTTAAGTCAAAGCAAGTTTTATCTCTAATGTACAAGCTTGATCTTAAAAAATAATAATAATAATAATAATTCTACATATTTTATGTCCTGCAGGGTCTGCTGATATTCAAATTGAATCAGCCTATCCTATCACCTTAATACAGAGGAGGAAACAATCTTCTGACATTTTCTTTTGTTATGCGCCTTATTGCACATTCTTTTCACATACATTGGTCTCTTTAGATCACTGTAAGCAGGCAGGCTGGAGAAACTAATAACAGGTATAAAACATCTTAGACTGGCAGTCTTGCACTACATACTTCCAGATCTATGCGCTAGTGCATAGCTCATGCGTAGTGCATTGCTTAAGAAAGAAACAAAACCATGGAAGCATTAACTATTTAACTAGTATTCAGATCTAAAACTACAATTGATCTCCAATGAGCACACTTAAATGTAACTTCTTATTCAAGTTCAGTTAATCATTTATAAGAGTGGCAATTAATTTTGTGACTTACAATAAAACTAGAATCTTGCTTCAGATACGGTCCATACATGGTTTCCCATCATGATTAAAAAATTTCTTCTAATCAATCATACACTATTGAGGTCTGGAAATTTGTACCTTTTAATTATAGAACACCAGTTTATAGATTACAAAACTGATGTAGATTGGGTTTACTTATGACTGAAGAAAGTATTCTTTTATTCTTGTTCAAGTGCAAATGGTTCAGAAAAATGGGAAACCAACAAAATCCCAAAGATTTGTCCAATGCAATCCTTCTATAGCTCATGTTGAAATGAAACAAATATAAGAAAGTACTCACGACTTGCAGTTCCCATGATCTCTGCCACAAAGTATAGATATTGACACTGTTAATTTGGAGAAGATCAGCCCTTAACCCCAACAACGCAGCAATTTTGATGATGATAGCCATAAAGAAAGGTGGCAGCCAAACGTAGTTCAAGTAAAGAGCAAAAAACAGACAATTGACCTTCTTTTTCCCCTTTTTGATGGGCAACGACCTAGTTATATAGTTCAGATTCAGGAAAACTCAAGGATGCAAAAATATGGATAATTTGGGATTTATTGGGAAAAAGTCGAGAACTAAATAAGAAATATTTAAAATTAAATAAAATACATAATACATATACAAAATGACGGATACCTAAAAGTCACCCTGATATTTTTAAGTCTTTAAGGTGTGGCCTTTAAATGGCTAATAGAAGAAAAAATCCATGAAAAGCCCCAGTTTTCAGAGGCTTGGGGAGTAAGTGTCTTCGATCTTTCAAATTAACAAGTTTCAATATAATAATAAATGTAATTGCTAGCTTCCTCTACCTTACATTACATGATGAATTATATTTACATGGTATTCTTTATAGAACAATATATAAAACAGACACTAATCTAGAGGAAGAGTGAATTAAAGAGAACCTAGTGGTGCCAGCTAGATTAGCATTTGCCAAGTTGTTCTAATTGGTTATTGGAAAACCTAGAAAATCTTGGACTGTTTATAAAACGAAAAATGGCTTTTTCAGAAGAAATTTGAAAAATCTCGTGTCTGGCATCACTTTCGAGTTTGAGTTGAGACTCAGGAGACATAAAAGTCAGCAATTTTTTAAAGAATTAAAAAAAATCGCCAAAGTTCGCAACTATCACAACAACTAACTGTATCCAGTGGGCAAAAGTTATACAAAGTAAAGAGATAGGAGTCTCCAACAGCCCCACCTTTTCCTCTAAGCCTCATTAGCAGCCCACTAGATAAGTATTCAATCACTGTACTCTGGTGCCATTCATGTGCAGCAGCATCACTGACAGTAGAACACATTCATACAAAGCATTATCTAATCCAATTGTTGGAATGATTTAGCCATCTTAAAATTAGGCATCACATCCTCATCACCTAAAAGGGGCAGCCCCGGTGCACGAAGCTCCCGCCTACGCAGGGTCTGGGGAAGGGGCAGACCACAAGGGCCTATAGTAGGCAGCCTTACGTTGCATTTTGCAAGAGGCTGATTCCACGCCTTGAACCCATGACCTCAAGGTCACATGACGACAACTTTTACCATTGCGCCAAGGCTCCCCTTCTTAAAAGAACAGCCCCGGCGCACAAAGCTCCCACCTAGGCATGGTCCAGGGAAGGGGGAGACCAAAAGGGCCTATAGTACACGGCCTTACCTTGTATTTTTGTAAGAGGCTGTTTCCACACCTTAAACCTGTGACCTCAAGGTCATATGACAACAACTTTTACCATTGCGCCAAGGCTCCCTTTCTTTCACACAAGGGCAGCCCCGGTGCACGAAGCTCCCGCTTATGGGGGTTTCGGGGAAGAGACGGACCACAAGGGCCTATAGTACGCAGCCTTACCTTGCATTTTTGCAAGAGGCTGTTTCCAAGACTTGAACCCGTAACCTCAAGGTTACATGACGACAACTTTTACCATTGCACCAAGGCTCCCCTTCTAAAGTCAAATAAAAGGGATGAAGATAAACATTTAAACTGCTTAAATATATGGAGTCATACTAATTCTCTTAATGTATCTGCTCACACGTGTCAATGATTTCTAGTTAACCTCTCAAGCAACCCAATCTTTCTGTTCAACAAAGCTGCTAGTGTCTCCAAATAGAGGTTTGCAACCATTTTTGTTAGTTAAAAGTTGATCAAGCAAGAGGAAGATATCTATTCATCACAACTACATTTATTTTTTGTACTCTAGAAAGGTTCTTAGAACACAGTTACGAAGTGAGTAATTTGAAAGGAAACAATTTAATGCAACCAGCTTCAACTTTCAAGATCATACTTACCAGCAATATTGATTCCCAGACCTACACCATTAGGATCAGATGTGGGTCGCTTCTTTTTCCCCATTTTCTTTTCACTAGGGGCATTTGTTGCTTCAATATCATGATTGCCGAGATCCATGACATTATTCACTGCACTAACAATCCATACAACAATTAGGAGAAAAGCATACTGTACGTGCAAGTTCCTTGTCAATGCAAAGGCACCACAAAGCCTACTAGCAACAGCACCCATTGAAGAGGTCAAAAAAATTGAATAAGTCAGTTATTCACAACCATTGATGAAGGATTCCTCAAAAAGTTAAGGATTAGTAATCCTACTTAGAAATCGAAAGATTCAGTCTCATACATATGCAATTGTAAGAATGTGCATGCATGTCTTATTTGGAATAGATCAAATCAAGAAGTTAACAAAATTGCTGAACTGCTGAATTATGGCATTAAACTTTCAGTACTGTACAAAGAAGTGATAAAATCTGAGATGCTATAAACATGCACAGAAATCTACAAAATGTTGTTGTACTTCAATAACCCATGAAGCAGAAACTAGGGGGGAAAGTATAGAGTCATAAAATCATACCTTTGGCTTCAGGGTCCCTGTTGTCTTGAGAGTTCCCTGTAACAGCTCCTGAAAATAATGTCTCATCTTCGGCTGTTATGAAAACTTCTCCCCCTGAACCAGTCACCTCCAACAAGTTAAACTGTAGGTTGGCTGGAGATCCATAGGCAATAACAACAGAAACCTCACTGTCCTTCAAATCAGATAACCTTGCGGCAATTACAGGAATCTGGTTCTTTGTAGCACTTTTTTGCTGGTCTGCCTTGGTTTTGGGAGACTTTACCATGATCCTAGTAGGGCTAACCTCACTTTCTGAAATAGTCAACAAATCCCATACATATACAACACCATTGTCTGAAACAGACAGAACAATGAGACCTTCTTCAGACTTGCAGGAGTTCTTGCACTCCAACAGTACCGGTGGATTATGCATTGAAAGGGCATTAGATGTTTCAATTCGCTTCCCTTGGTCCACCTTCGACACTTGAAGTTGTTTCTCACCAAACCCAGATGAAATAACAACCTTCCCTCCACTGGATATATTAATATACTGGACAGGAGCCTGATGTGACAAAAGAATTTGAGAGTCATTTAAGATTCATGGGAAAGACAATGACCCAAAGCAAGTAATTCAACTAAACATAGAATGGTGATAACGCACAGGATCAGCATTGAACTTCTGAAGCTGCTGCTTGTCTTTCAAGCTGAAAACTCGTATCTTATCACTTGCTACAGCTAAAAGTTTCTCATCTGGCATGTAAGGCAGAAACAATACATCAAAGAAGAAGTTTCTATGGACATCATCTATAGGAGAGAAAGACAGGAAAAATTAGCGTCTAGAATGTGTGATAGACAGAGAAACCCTCAGAGCCCAAGGTACACTGACAGACCGGGAAAAAATGCCTTAACCTTAAGACATATATATTACTACCATAATTTAAAGCCCGGATGTATGAGTCTAAACGAAACCAGAAGATCCAAGGCATACAAAGGTCACATGTAATGCATCTAGGATAATATGATGAGTTCAGAAATAACTTTAGAAGTTTTGAAACAACCATAACAAATCTGGGAAATACATGAATAAAATACAGATAAAACACTAGAACCTGTGATCTGTGGACGCAGACAAGGGAACATGTATCTGTGTGTCCATCATGGAAACTTTTCAAAATCTCAATATCGGAGCACAGCAAATAAATAAATAATAGATAAAAATCTCAGTAATAAATCTATTATTAATTTAGTAATTTTTTATCTTTAGATACAGTTAAAACATGAAGGGGAGCCTTGGCACAACGGAAAAAGTTGTGGTCATGTGACCTTGAGGTCATGGATTTAAGGTGTGGAAACAGCCTCTTGTATACCATAGGCCATTGTGGTATACGGCTTCCCCGAACCCTACATAGGCAGGAGCTTTGTGCACAAGGGCTGCCCTTTTAGATACAGTTAAAACATACAACGTATAGACCAGAAAAGGGGAAAAAAAATCAATAACAGAACTGACAGGTCAGCAACAGAGTACGTGAAGAAGAGAAAGCTTTACACATGGCAGGTCCTGATTCAATCATCAGAAACCTGCTAGTTACACTGTTACAGAGGAGATTCTAAGAAAAGAAGGAAAGAGAAGGAAGAAAACAGAGAAGAAGTTGGACAGTGACTGGACGCAGCAGCAGCTCCTCGAATTGCTGCAAAATTTCTTTGTTTTCCTCTTTTTTCTCTTAATCTTTCTCTATGGAAATTAAAACCGTTTGTAATCTTTTAGTGAAAGAGTTGCAATTCCTCATCATCATCATCAAGACCTTATCCTAATAAGGGGTCGGCCACATGAATCTTGTTCCTCCATTCTCCTCTATTAAGTAAAGAGTTGCAATTCCTATCCCAGATAAATTCTTTTTGTTGTTTTTATTCAATTTCCTCCTCTTTCCTTAAGGATTGCGTCAATTTGGTACCAGAGCCTTACCTTTTGGTCATGGTCAACACACGAATGGAAGGAAGATTGGAAGCACTCGAGCAGATGTTCAATCGATGAGATATTCCTTGCTTGAGATGCCGAAAATGATGAAGAGTAGAGAAGCTGAAGGATTGAAACAGAAGCAGATCTCAAATCCATCTCAACAAACACTGATGGATTGCAGAGGTCAGAAGCTGGAATTACCCATATTCAATGGGTAAGATCCCCATGGATCAATGTTCAAGATGGAATGGTATCTAAAGGCAACAAGTGTGCAGGAAGGAGGGAAAATTGACACTGCAACAGCTTGTCCAGAGGGGAGTGCCCTAGTGCGGTATCAGTGAGCTGAAAAATGGGCACTGATTGATACCTATATTGAGTTTAAAAGGGTGATAATCCGACGCTTCAAACCGTCTCAGCAAGGTAATTCATATGAATCACTAATGGATCTCCATCAACAAGGACCGGTGATAGAATACCAAGAGAAGTTTGAAATGATCACCGCACCCATGGTTGGGGCTTCCACAGAGTTGTTGATCGAAGCTTTCACTCACAGGTTACAGGAGGAAATCAAGCAGAATTGCAATTAAACTGCCAACAACCCTAACTACAACGATGGAACAAGCGCATCGGATAGAGGAAAGAAATTGGGTTTTAAATCGAGCCCGAGAAAATAAGTCAAGGCAAAAAGGAAGGGGGTCAGGCCATCCTCCTGGCCCAATGGACTTCACTTACTCCCAAGTGTCCACCAATGACATGCCCAGAACCATAGCATGCAACAGCCCACTAAAATCGTGGCAACCCCAACTTGAGTAGGGACAAAGGATACCAGCTACCCGATTTGAAAGGCAAACGAAAACAGAGTTTCACACAACAGGAAAGAGAGATCAGGGAGTCAAGAGATTGACGGAAGACGAGATATGATACAAATGGGAAAAGGGTATGTGCTTCACCTATGATGAAAAGTTCAATCTTGGACATCGTTGCAGGAATCGAACATTGTAGGTGTTCATGGTGACCAACGAAGAAGACGATGCGACTGAACTTGACCCAAATGGAGAACACACAGTAGAAAAGAGTTTCACACGACAGGAAAGAGAGATCAGGGAGTCCAGAGATTGACGAAAGAGGAGATACAATACAAATGGAAAAAGGGTATGTGCTTCACCTATGATGAAAAGTTCAATCTTGGTCATCGTTGCAGGAATCAAACTCTGCAGGTGTTCATGGTGACCAACAAAGAAGATGATGTGACTGAATCTGACCCAAATGGAGAACACACAGCAGATCTGACATTGGCAGGTAACCCTATAGAACTTTCCCTAAGTTCTTTACTCCATATCAACCCGACTGAAGCCATGAAACTTAAACGGAGTTTTGGGTACCTGATAGGTGTTGATATTGATCGACTTAGGGGCAACCCATAATTTCCTATCCAAAGATTTAATCACTGAACTACAGTTGACAGCCACCCTTACCAACTCTTTCATTGTTCAGGTGGGAGACAGTCAGGTGATTCACAGTCAAGGAGTTTGTAAGAACATCTCTCTCGATTTTCAAGGGATAACCATTGTGCAAAAATATTTTCCCTTCAATCTAGCCAACGCACATGTGATTTTGGTCATTGTGTGGTTAGAATCCCTTGGTGATGTATGGTCCAACTGGAAGCAACTAACCATAAGGTTCCAGTATGAGGGCAAACAGGCCTGCCTGCAAGGAGATCGGTCCCTAGTCAAAACTAAGGTCTCACTTAAAAACATGGTGAAATCACTTCAATCAACCAGCCACGCATATTATTTATAATTGAATGTCATTGGTAATGATCACCAAACCACTGAATTGTTAGTTGCTCCAGAGATTACATCCGTGTTATAAGATTTTTCAGGCCTCTTTGATGCTCCCATGGGGTTACTACCTCCACAACCACAGGATCACGCTATCATTCTGAAAGAAGGAACAAAACAACCTAACATTAGGCCATACAGATATCCTCATTACCAAAAATCTGAAATTGAAAAGATTATCAAGGAGTTGCTGGCAGCAGGGGTCATACAACCATGTGTCAGCCCAGTTCTACTTGTTAAGAAAAAAAGATGGAAGCTGGAGGATGTGCTTGGATTACCAGACACTTAACTGGTCCACGGTACCTGATAAATTCCCAATTCCAACCATTGAAGAGTTGCTAGATAAACTTAGGGGTGCTACAATCTTTTCAAAACTGGACCTAAAATTGAGATATCATCAAATCAGAGTTTGAGAGCAAGATAAGCACAAGATGGCATTCCGAGCACATGAAGGACGTTACAAATTCAAGGTAATGCCCTTCAGTTCAACAAATGCCCCTTCCACTTTTCAAGCACTTATGAATACTATCTTTTGCGCTCATTTATGCAAATTTATTCTGGTCTTCTTTGATGATATAATAGTATATTCATCAGATCTAACCAGTCATGTGGCGCACGTGCAAGTCACTCTCTAGATTTTGGCTTGACAACCAGATAGTGTTGAACCAAAAGAAATGTTCTTTTGGACAGTCCCAACAGGTATATTTGGGTCATATTATCTCTTCTAAAGGAGTAGCAGCAGACCCCTCTAGATTGAACATATGTTATGGTGGCCAATTCCTTGTAATATCAAGGACTTGCAAGGTTTTCTCAGGTTAACGGAATATTACCACAATTGTTTTAAAGGATACAGTAAAATAGCTAACCCCCTCACTCATTTAATTAAAAATAATAGTTTCCAATGAACTGATCAAGCTACAGATGCATTTGAAGTTCTAAAAACAGCCATGACTGCAGTTGCCGTTCTAGCCATACCTGATTTTGGCAAAACATTTGTAATAGAATTTACATGTCTGGAACAGGTCTTGGTGCAGTTCAGATGCAGGAAGGCCGACCAGTTGCATATCTCAGTGAAGGACCGCTATCAAGAGCACAACTAAAATTGGTATATGAAGGGGAGCTTATGGGAACTGTATTTGCTGTACAGAAATGGAGACACTACCAGATGGGAGGCCATTTTACCATTCGCACAGATTAAAAGAGCTTAAAGTTCCTGATGGGACAGAGGTCATTAGAGGAAAGCTAGCAGAAATGGGTGATGAAACGGATAGGATTTGATTTTGAAATACAATATAAACCAGGTAATGATAACCAAGTTGTTGATGCGCTGTCAAGAATACCCCAATCTCCTCAGTTTCCGGGTATCTCCATTAACAATTTCGTAAGATGGGAGGAGGTAGAAAAAGAAGTGCAGCAGGAATCCAGCACTGCAAACCAGGACTTGATGATTGATTCCAACAGTCATCTCAGATAACAACTGAAGCATGGCTACCTAACTTATAAAGGTTGATTTGTACTTCCTAAGAATTCTACCCAGACCCCCCTATTCTTACATGAATTTCATTTCAATCCTAGTGGGGGTCACTCAGGATTTTACAGGACTTACAAAAGGAATTCCAGGACACTATTTTGGGAAGGTTTACCAAGAGATGTCAAAGCCTTTGTAACAGCTTGTACAATCTGCCAAATAAAACAAATACTCATCCATATCGCCAACTGGATTATTGCAACCACTACCAACTTCCCAATAAGTTTAGGAGGATATATCAATGGATTTGATTGGTGGCCTTCCTAATGCACATGGTTTTGATACAATCTTAGTGGTGGTTGATAGGCTCACCAAATTTTCTCACTTCGTTCCCCTCTGCCACCCTTTTTCAGCCAAGGAAGTGGCCATGCTCTTCATAAAAGAGGTTGCACATCTCCACGGGTTTACCATTCAATTGTTTCCGATCGTGACATGGTCTTTAT
Organism: Warburgia ugandensis; assembly: GCA_035236585.1. Taxonomy (NCBI): domain Eukaryota; kingdom Viridiplantae; phylum Streptophyta; class Magnoliopsida; order Canellales; family Canellaceae; genus Warburgia; species Warburgia ugandensis. Next base: position 54,256,226 of record CP141132.1, read on the forward strand.
CAGCCAATTTTGGGCTGAACTATTCAAGCAAGCTGGAACCATCTTCAAAATGAGTTCTGCCAGATGGAAGTCATAAACAGGTGTTTGGAAACCTGCTTAAGATGCTTCATTGTGAGCAAGCCAAAATCTTGGCCTAAGTGGATAGCTTGGGCAGAATACTAGTTTAATACAACTTTCTAAAGAGGAGCAGGTATGATACCTTTCCATGTACTTTATGGCTGAGATCCTCCTGTTCTGCTCAAGTTAACAGAAGAACCCTCTCTTATTGAAGATGTAATCGCCTTATTCAAAATAGAAAATCAGTTATACAGGAACTCAAGGACAATCTGTGCAAGGCCCAGTCATCTATGAAGAAAGATCAGATTCAAAAAGACGTGAATTGCAATTACAACCCAGAGAATTGGTCTTCCTTAAGATGCAACCATACAGGTGGAAATCAATGGCCCATAGACCTAATGAGAAGCTCAATCCCACCTTTAATGGACCATATAATATCTTGTAACAAGTTGGTGCAGTTGCTTACCAATTGCAATTACCACTTTCTACCAAAATCCACCCAGTTTTTCCATGTATCCCAACTCAAACTAGCAGCTCACATATCTGCCTCCTGTCAAGAACTCCCACCCTTTCTCACAGATGAACTGGAGCTCTAGTGCAACCAGAATCAGTAAGACGGATCCGCAAGTCATCCAATGGGAATTTAGAAGTCCTAATTAAATGGCAAGACCTGCCTGACTTTGAAAATACTTGGGAGGAGGCAACAATTATCAATTCTCAATTTCCAGAATTCCACCTTGAGGACAAGGTAAAAGTCTTAGGGGGGATATTGATATGGTTACAACATACAAGGTATATACTAGAAAAAGGAAAAATCAGTAACGAAATTGACAGGTCAGCAATAGAGTACTCACAGAAACCAGTTAGTTAAGACTGTCACGGAGGATATTCTAATAAAAGAAAGAAAGAGAAGGAAGAGGGCAGAGAAGAGGTTGGACAACGACTGGAGGCAGCAGCTCCTCGAATTGCTACAAATTCTCCTTGTTGCCCCTGTTTTTTCTTAATCTTTCTCTGTGGAAATTGAAACAGTTTGTAATCTCTTAGTGAAAGAGTTGCAATTCCTATAGCAGATAAATTCTTTTTGTTGTTTGTATTCAATTTCCTCCCCTTTCCTTAAGGATTGCACCATCTTTCAATGTTATTATCAATTAAAGACTTTATTTAATAATTTATCCAAACTAAGCCTACAATTTTCTGAATAATCTGTTGATAAACCTTAAGTTTTGTTTTCTTTTTTTTTTTTAGCTGTCTATGTAAGGACTGTAAATCAGAGGACTAGAACCATCATATCAGTTTTAAATTGCATGGACGGCTCATTCATAGGATGGCCTAGTGAATTGATGGTTTGATTATTCAAAAGACTTTTCAATTTTCTAGATGATCCATTCACAAAACAGGTTACTAAATAGACAGTTCAGATTATTCAAAAGGGTCCCAGACTTCTTAGATAGCTTATCTATGGAACAGCCTAATAAAGAGATGGGGGGATCAATAAATAAGTCGGTCCTGAGTATACTTTAATGCTTCAGTGTTTTCAAGAAAAAGTGAAAGAGACAGACAAAACAGCTGCTTTCTTCTTTTTATATCTTTTCTCACCCATCAGGCTTGAGAAGTAGGAATAGAGACAAAAAATAGAAAGGACAAGACGAAAACATCGAAAAAGAAAAGTAGTTGTAGAAAAAAAAAAAAAAACAAAAACGCATATGAGCAAGAGCGTGTCCATACACATGTCGCACGTATCAACATGCATATCATAGATTAGAACTGAATAGTAGTGGTAATTTGGTTATCTTCACTTGCACGCATGGACATCTCCTTTTTACCTGAATATTCTGCTTAGCTGATGGTCATGGCACTTTCAATATGACTTGATGACAAACATATGACATATTTTTTACTTCCAAAAAAATAATTAACTGAAACCAAGACGAGAACTATAAAAAAATCTACATACATAAGCAAAAGCCGTTAAGTTACATGCACACAAAAGCTACAAGTTGTTGAACAATTAGTAGCCAAAAAAAGAATCCCATACTCAACTTTGTTAATATTACTATGGGTTTTGGATTAACATTTACTCTGTCATGCATAGTGTTGAGTTTTAAAATGAAACCTATAAAACCTTTGAAGAACAACCTAACCTTTGAAATGCAAAAACAAGGTGAAAAGAAAGGAGTTTCAGAACTACCAAAAGGCATGCCCTATATGCTTCATGTCATGCGACATGTTTGACAAGTCAACTGTTCTTTATCAGACAAAATGCCTTAGCTCTACTGTCGAGAAAAATATTTCAAAGGTTAGTTCCAACTTCTTGCCCATGTCAAGACTAGCAGGTATTGCTCCAACATCTTACTCATGCAATTATTTAGCCATGGCTACCTAAGAATAAGCATCTGGCATAATTTGTGTGTCAGAGGACGAGCAAGATGAAACTACAAACTATAACAGTTAACTAATGGCTGTTGGCATGTACAACTCCAGTACATGAGTGACACAGAATCTTTAGAAAATAGCTAGCCAAGTTAAGAGAAAAAGAAATAGGTAGAACTATCCCCATACCCATCAGCTGAAGGGAATGTCTGCATGTTTCCCAATCTGCCAATGGCTTTCTACCATACTATCCACTATATAATGAAACACCCTCAAAGGACACATTAGCAAACATGTTACAGAAGAACTTACTTGTGTAAGTAACTTACCAACAAATACAAATCTATCACTGGAAGATGATAAACGGTTTGTGAAGCAACTCACCAGAAGAAAGAGCTAAAGAAGAGATGGGCCTTTGTGAAGCCTTGATTTTCCCAAGAAGGTCTCCAGTTTCAGCGTCCAGCTCAAGCACCATTCCGTCAGTACCAGCAGTATAAAGAGTACGACCTCTGTTTGTGAATGAAAAAGCAGTTGCTCCACTGAAATAAATACACAGATCAATGGTCCATCAGACTGGAAATTAAAATAGCTTCTATGAATTACTTAAACTTATGAGAAAGAAACCTATGTGCACATGCATATAAGTGCAAATACATACAGTCAAGTAAAAACACAAGGACGCACGCATGACATGTGGGCAATTGTTCGCTTAGACAATACTTATGCTTCAAGTTAATAGTTCCAAAAGAAACTTGGATGACACTTGCACCTGAACTTCTGATCAATGACCAGTCAAGTCATATTACCTCCAAATGCCTTTTGCACTTCCTAAGATGCATTCGGCCAAGTTATAAGTAGTAGAATTTCCTAACCTTAAGAAACACGAGTTCCAGTTCGAGCCAAAGACATACAGTAGAGATGGCTTGACAAAGATGCCCTTCATACTTTTTTGCTTGGTTGCATCACATCATATCTTTTTTCTCTTAAAAGTATGGCTGTCATAAGCAAAACACTCCATTCTACTCTTGTATAACATGGAGTGATGGAGGCATTTAACTAAGTCACCATTCGGTAATAACATCACATCACACTGTATCAGCTCAAAAGGAGCTTAATTAAAAGACCATCTTGGACACTGCTTGTACAAAAAAAAGGGAACACGTGTCAAAGAACCATACTCCAGACAGTAAAAACGCTGCTCCCAATTCTGCCTAGACCAGATTCTCTCCTTATTTCTCTCTTCCTCCTTGCTCTTCTTGTTGAAAATTAGAAACTTGAAGAGGAAAGGGTAATATTGTCCCAAGCATAACAGGCAGAATGACTGGACTGGTTGGAACTATCAATCCCTATAAATAGAAGGACATGTTTTGTGCTTAAACATGAGGAATGTTATTCTATAGCGTGACAATGCCAGTGCCTCCACTTTTATATGGGGGATCCATGCCCTTCATTTGACTCACCTACCTTTGGATATCAAGTGGTCCAAAAATCATGCCAAAAGGTCACCTCTAGCATCCAAGACTACTGTTTTGGTTCACTAACGTAGACCATTGCTTCTCTACAGCTTCTGGCAGTCTGCATCTAGCAATTGGAAAGCAAATTTTCTAGATGCTATAGGTGTACTTTGGCATGAATTTCAGGCCAAATAGAGATCCAAAGGAGGATGAGCCAGATGAAAAGCATGGATCAATGATATGTGGGTCCCACAAGACAAGAGAACTACTACGGTGATGTTGCGCTTGACAGCAGCATTCCTTAAAACATATTCCTAGGCATCCTAGTTTCAATCATACATGTGAGTAGACCATTATTGGTCCAAATCATTCATCTAGTAAAACATCACCTTGGATCATTGATGATTTGCTGGCCAAAACTATTGCAATTTTGATTATCTTTTCCTGCCCAAGATCCATTATAGAAGTAGTAGAAACTATAAACATTTGATGGTCCAGATTCAGCAGCTGGAAATGAGATTCCTGATGGTGACCCATCACTCTTTTCTCCTCTTTGTTGATTTAGTATAGCTTCTACTTCAAATGATCAAATCCTAGCTGTTGTTTTTCTTTCTTTTACAATGCTGATGCATAAAATGTCCACATGATAGTGGTAGTTTGATGTGCCTATATGATACAACACTGTGATTATCACATTGTGGAGAAGGGGAGATATGAGGAGAATAGCAGCATTTGATATCCAACGCTCCATGAGATGGGTGAGCATGACTAGAGAAGACTGTGCACCCTCATCTCTGTTGCCTTGGTGTTAAGGTGCTGTTAGTTATGATACTCCAGCTGCTACTTTATGTAGCACCTCAAAAGTTGACAAATTTTATTCAGCCTTGTTCTAGTTGGTCATTACAGTTATGGTTATAGCAGTAATTTCAAACACAATAGACAAGAGAAACCACAATAAAGAATACAGTAATGCTAGACAAGAAAAGAATGGGGCTAAAGAACAGCAGTACTAGTGGTGCAAACCTAAAGGGAGAAAACAAATGCAGAGGTGACACAGACCTTCTCTTCACAGGTTGTTTGTATTTGGAGGTAATAGGTCAGGTTGCCTGAATGAAATGGCTAGTAGGCTGCAGAACGATATACACTGGATGGTACAAAGACAAGGGGAATTTGAGGAGAATGTACAAAAGCTTAAGGAATATACTAAGAGTAAGAATATTTAGAAACACCTGCACCATGAAAAAGTTGAATGAGTCATAATTTCCAGTGCATCTAAATCTCTTTATATACTCAATGCTAAGAATATATGCCATAATGGAGATCTACAGGAAGAGATGATGTGAATACACTGCCTGATTTTGTTCGTCACAGCAAGAAAGGGAAAGTAAGTTGGATAAGGACCACCCATGGCCCGAAGCACTATACCATCACTTGGTATCAGAAGTAAGCAGGATACTAATGCAAATTGATTAAATGAGGTCATGCATATTCTCTAGAAACTGAAGTGAGAACAATTTGCTGCTTTTGTTGCATATGAGGTACCATCATTTACAGGAGATGACCAGGCATTGATCAACAACTAAGAGTACCGACAAATGACGAATCCTTGAAATCAAAGACCTAGACTATCTAAATTAAGATGACCAGATCATAATACAGAGTACTTTTGTCATATGTACATATTGTATTAGACATGACAATATTAGGCTGAGGCCTCGTGATACACCCATGAGTACATTCACAAGCTATTTGCAGAACCAATCAGCACCTTGCCAAACCAGGAGATGGCAGGAAATTGTTGGTAAGTTGATATACTTGATTTTTTATGTCCATCTGTGCTATTAGTGACATTGGTCAGTTTATACACTCTAGACAGCTCTGCTGATAGCAATTCATCACATTCTAAGCCACCTCAGATCTACTGCAATACTGAATTCTGCATAGAGATAATCGAGATCTTGACCTCTTAGGCCATACAGAGGCTAGGATCTTCAGATAATAGGATATTGGCTTCATGATATTTCACATTTCTAGCCGGAAATATGGCTATAAGGGAAAGTTAGAAACAAACTATCCTAGGTTACTTCAATGGAGGCAGAGTACAAGGCATTGCCTGCAACTACTTCTGAAGTTATAAGGCTGAAGAAATAATTCTCTGATTTTGGATAAATAGGCCAACGCCTATATATATGACAATCAAACTACCAACTAGAAATCTCCAAAGATGTATTCCATGAGAGACATAACATATTGAGAATTAAAAGCAGACATCATCCATAAAGCTCTTCTAGACACCAGCATTAATCTCTTTCTTTGGAGCTGGAAAACTTGGCACTGCACAAGCATTAGGGTATTTATTACGTACTCTCAGATTTCATGCATTGAAGTGTTCCATTTTCATTTATTGTGTTTCCCCTTTCATCAAGGTCATATCTGTAGTTTGCATAATGTAAACATACAGAAGCCAGACAAGGTAAAAAAGGCAGCCTGATGCACGAAGCTCCCGCATATGTGTGCTCCGCAGAAGAGGCAGACCACAAAGGGTCTACACTCTACAGTACGATGAAATATGAAGGTTTGTTTAAATGCAAGACGATAGCTGATGAAAGTCTCAAGTTTAGCTTCCCAGTAAATGTCATTACTTAAGGAAAACAACAAGATAAAACAGATCGTGGCATGACATTTCTAAAGTATTATCAAACTATAATCATCGATACATGTGTCAATATAGGATGCAAATATGAACTATATATACTACATATTAAACTGTTTCCAGTATTAGGTATTTTCTACTTTTGTTTCTTCATTTTTGGTGCCTCTATTCATTTTCTACATTGCTTTGGAGATATAAGTTACCCAGAGGCCACCCCATTTGACATTGATGCACAAGTCAATGTCCAAACTTTATAGAACATGAGATAGCAAAGCAGGTAAAAGACAAACAAAGAAAGTCACTGGATACAAATTAGGGTAGCCCGGTGCACGAAGCTCACATGTGTGCAGGGTCCAGGGAAGGGGTGGACCACAATGGGTACTATTAGCCTTACCTTGCATTGCAAAAAGCTGTTTCCACGCCTCAAACCAGTGACCTCAAGGTCACACAACGACAACTTTACCACTGCACCAAGGCTCCCCTTCTCACTGGATACACATTAAATACCTAAATATTATATATTTTAGCAACCAACATACCCTGGGTGACATCCAATGGATGCCCACTTTCTCTGACCATTGAAAACATTTATTGCCAAAACATCGCCTGCGTGTGTGCCAAGAGCAAGTAAGAATGTCCCTTTTTCCCTTTTACGCTGATGGACAATAATAAAGTCAGTATGCAAGTGCTACATATAATAGAACACAAATATAGCCGAATGAATCTCATTTATGGAATTACTACCTTCTTTCCGATGAAACTACCGGACATGCAGGAATAGCTTCCAGTAGAATCTTGGTCCAGAGTCTTCCACTCTGCCAAAAGATTTCCACTGCTCGTGTTCCAGATCTGTAATTTACATGATGCGTTCATAGCAAAGTTATATTGCATTTTTAATTTATACAATCATCTTGCAGGAATATCTACATCTCTGCAAAGTATAGACTAAATAGAAAAACTGAGAAATATGAAACAGAGTTCATGCAGAATTTTCTGGATGGTTAAGAGAAAGAAATACCCCATACTGGGACTCAAATGCCTCCAATAAATTATGACAAACATAAGCTACTTACTATCCATTAATTAGTGGCTCATGTAAGTTTAACTTGATCTTCCAACTTTTATAGGGTGTGCACAAGGTGATATTTGGTTTCCATCAGCTATTAAGTACAAAGCTAAACCTCTCTGGTAGCTGATAGATAGTGGAGGTGTCCAAATCCTGACTACTGTAAAATAGAAGATATTTTGAAGACCATATTCTCCTCATGCTATTTTTCATTTTTCAGCATCTATCAGTTTAAGCATGCATTCACTAAACAACAAGAGATCTGCACTGTGTGGGGCTGATGTTGACTTGAGCATTTAGCCAAGTTGGTTAAGCGCATTCTCCCACCATTTAGAGTTTGTGGGTTCAAGTAAAACACACTGACTTTCAGAACAAACCAATGTTTCAACATGACATGGAATAATGGGAAGGTCTTTCAGAAGACGCCATGTCAGAAATGAAGGTATAATTCATTGATCATTTTCCTGGTTCACAGTCAGGACTTACGGCTTGCTTAAACTGTGATTTCAATCCAAAACCATTCTCAAACTACAGCAAGGATACATTGTATTAAACACAATTACAACAAGCAAACATTAGACTATTCACTTCCTTGAGCAAATTATACAAGATTATCTACCAAGTGCTTCAAGGATTCTTCATTTAGTTGTCCAGTGTATGCATGTACTAATTGGTCAATTGAATCTGGACAGCATGACAACGCACCTTCATGTCAATTTTCATATGGCTACATATTTTAGAGCATGTCCGACCCTCATACCTCCTCAAGAAACCCTATTAACCTCTGGAAACCCAATACAGTACTGCCACTATGTAAGAAGACCTCTCTACAAAAATGCAAGCTTCTAGCATCATGCAACCCATGATGATACTTAGTATTCTGTCCCTGTCTCCACAGTAAACAGCATAGAATTAAGTAGGGTAAGACGGGCTTCCTTTAGGTTCAGCTTTCTCACAATGAATTAGCCTGAGGTCAATCCAGTGGGTACAAAGTAATGCGAAGCTCAATTAACCAATCAAGCCTCCTTTTGCCAGCTGTAGGAGGAATTAAACAAATGCAAAGTAACCAGATGAATCTTTTTTTAATGGAGTAACTATGCAAGTTCAGAGTAATACTACAGTGATCTGTCTAAGCAACATACCAAATTCATAGGAAAACTCTTCATGGCCTGATTGGACAACAAACAAACAAAGGTTTTATTTTTCAAATACACATAAAATAAATAAATAAGTTTATAAAAATAAAAATAAAATCATTATATTCCTATGAGATATTTTCTTGTTCTAAACGTGCAGAATAAACTCGTACAGACAATACTTTAACTTTAGTGTATGTTTGATAGAAATTTATTGCAATGAAAATATGAATCTTTCTAAGTGTAATGCTCAAGATTTACCTAGTGTGGTATTGCTGTATTAGATTAATAATCTTTGCAAATTCTTTGATTTCTGCAACTACAGTAACAACAGCTCTTATTCATTGAACACATACAGTTGCATTCTGGTCAAAAATTGCTGATACTTCCATAATTTCTTATACTTTTAAGAATTTCTGTTCGAGAATAGATGCCGGTTTGGGGGGAAATCAAATTATTTTACACTTCATTCATAAATTTGGATGGTTTTCAACATTTCTATCACTACTTCCACATCTTTTTTAATTATCTTGATCAAAGGTAGTATCAACCATAGTTGTGTGACTGCAAAAATTAACAGACACGTGTCTAGCTTGACCTAGACCCAACCAAGTAAATACCTCATTTGACAAGGAAAAGATTTTTATTTCAAATGGATAAACAGCGAAAGAAAAAACAGCTCTACTTGCATAATACTTCAATTCCATGTTTGGAAAACTCCCTTAGAATGCAAAACTTTCCAAAATAGCGGATCCTAGGCATAGTCAGCTTGCAACCATGAAACAAGTCTAAAAGACTTCAATTTTAACTTAGACTACAATTGTAACTAAAAAGCAGAATTCCAACCTAAACATAAGTGCAGCCACGGTGCATGAAGCTCTCCCGCCTATGTGGGGTCCTGGGACGGGGTGGACCACACGGGCCTATAGTATGCAGCCCTTCCTTGCATTTTTGCAAGAGGCTGTTTCCACGCCTTGAACCCATAACCTCAAGGTCACACGATAACAACTTTTACCGTTTTGCCAATGCTCCCCTTCCAATTCCAACCTAAACCACTCCATAAATATATTAAGTTCTTTTATATCCATTCAACTATCATCTTAACATAACAAATATGCATACATAAATAATATACATCATCGTCATCAAGATCTTATCCCTATTAAGGGAAAATCACATGAATCTTTTTCCTCCATTCCCCTCTATTATGTCATGGCTTCATTTAGTCCCAAAGTTTTTAAACCTTTTCTCACCACTTCTATCCACGTTCTTTTAAGCCTTCTGCTTGCCCTTTTGGAACCTTCAACTTAGATCACTTCACTTCTTCTAACTAGTGCCCTTTTTTGTCTATGTTGAACATATCCAAACTATGTAAGTCTAATCTTCCTCGTCTTTTTACCTATTGATGCTAGCCCTAAATTTCCTCTAATGTTTTCATTTATATCTCTATCCTTTGTTGTTTTGCCACTCATCCATCTCAACATCATTCTGGCAATACTCATCCTATGTACATGTTGTTCCTTAACTGCCCAACACTGTAATCCATAGAGCATGGCCAGCTTTACAACCATCCTATAAAAAATTTCTTTCAGCTTGAGCGGTAGTGCAATCACACAAAACTTCGGAGGAGCACTCCCATTTGTTCAAACCCGCTTAGAATCTATAAGTAACCTCCCTCTCAATCTCTCCACTCTCATAAATTATCGATCCCAAATATAGGAAGTATTCTTTTAGGGGGACATCTTGGTTATCAATCTTTATTGGTGCTCCACTCCCACTCTTCTCCTTGCTAAAAATAAATGTTCTACAAATTGTTTGCATCAAGGGGTACCCTATCTTCACCATATCACAAACTAAATTTGGGACAATAGACAAACACTCTGAGAGAAATTTATCAGATAAGAGCACATCCCCTCTTCAACTGTAAGGAGAAAAATCCCAAACAGCATAATAATGCCAGTAAGTGGATTTGTTAATAAAGTTATCTAAGTTAAAACTATTAACTGGGAGATTTCTACATCCCAGATAGAACCTATGACAATTAACGGTTCATTTCACAAATGAACATAGAAAACCAAGCACGAGCATTGTCGTCTTCACTATTTCATCAGAAGTTCCTTTTTCCCCCTTATGAAATGGTGATTGGACTTGAACCCACAATCACTTGATTCCAAGGCAGAGCATTTAACCAACTCAGGTAAGTGCTCAAACACGTAAAGAGATGATACCCATGAAAAGCAACCATCCCTAGCTGAGAGATCTCCCACGAAATGTTCATGGGCCACCGATTATTTACAATAACAAACATCTAATGTTACATAAGTAGTTGCAAATCTCCTATAAACTCCAAGTCCAATAAAACATCCAGGAGAAAACACCAATTTCGAGCATATACACAGAAGTATGAGAAGAAAACGCGCACCATCACTCTCACTTTCAGTTATCAAATATCGCATAAACTCAATTAGCAATGCGCCCAAAATCAAAGGGACTTCTATATGGGGTAGTCTTACAATTTTCAGCTGTAAACATTAGTTACAGTTACGTGTATAAATCTCCTCGAACTTGGTTGTTCTTCAATAAAAAGTTGAAGAGAATCAATATCACAGAAACAAATCCGTTTAACATGAATTGACGTTGTTTCCGTCAGCAAGAAAAGATGTATATATTTGGAAAGGAATCAGGAAACTCACCCTGATGACTCCGTCGGAGGATAAAACGGCAAGATAATCCCCGGCTGGGGTGAAGGAAGTGATGAGGGAGTTGATTTTCTGCTGCCCCATCGGTCACTCACAAAATGCAAACCGCAGACGATAAGAGAAGCGAAGCCGCGGTGGAAAGAAAAGCAGCACTGGCGACCAGGGTTTTGGGTATTGCTAAACTTCTTGGGGTTTTTACATAAAGATCCTAATGAATCCTGTTTTTTGCGCTGCAGCCCCCTCCATGATTAAATTACACTGCACCCCCTTTGTTCAAAACTTGTTACGAGTTAATAGCCCTTTTTACTTTTGAAGAATTTAAATTACTTGCCTATTTTTTAAAATCGAAAGTGCGTCAGTCTTGCTGGAGTCTAGAAGATTTTAAAATCAAAGAGTTTGGAGCCAAGAGCATGTGGCTCCATAGTGTGCTACAATCCTACACACCCATCGCCTGTGATACGCTTGAATCGTCCATAAAAATTAAGCTCCTAATGATGGATTCAACAAATACTTGCACTTTGATGCAAGACAGTGATGGGCCAACATAAACAATGAGGTATGCTAGTAGATCACCAAATCAACGGTGACGATCACCCACTGGCAAATCAATAATGAATTTTTACGTGATGTTCTTTGTGAGAAAGAATTTAAAGAAGGTGGCTGATCGGAGGGGGAAAACCAAACATTATTGACAAAATCAATGGGCTATTAAGGTAAGATGATAGGAATTTACGTAATTTTTGTAGTGGGAGAGGAAGGATCTTATAGTGCGGGCTAATGCATCCAAGTTATTGTAGCGCCACCTTCTTTTGCATGGTGGCCGCATCTGGTTGATCAGAACCATCTATCTAGTTTATCAGCTTTTGATTATTCTTGCTTCAAAGACACTAAGGATTAGATAAGCCTAGAATATGCATAAATGTCTTTTCAGATGTTAAAACCATCCAATCATATTGATGCTCGTGATAAATGAAATTACATCAACGGATCTCATCAACCAAAGCGACATGTCATGCAAGGTTGGGGGGAAAGTAACTTCGCGGTGGAAGTTGAAAACGACTCAAAGGTATTTTCGTAGTAAATTTGTATATTTCTAAAGAAGTGGCTTACCCGTAACTTTCTTTGCACATAAGGGTGCAGCGTAATTTAATGAGTTTTTGTGTATGGCCTTAATTGGAGCAATCACACATGATAAATTGGTCAGGTCATCAATATATAGCCTAGTTAAGTATTTCGAAATCAGTTGGGATAGCATTTCTTATATCTAGTTCGCAATTTGTGGTGAGATTCATCTAAGCAATGGCAAGAAGATGAGCAGCTTGGATCACATAGATGTAGGCCACATTTTTATGTACTACATTACATTTGTATGTCATACATCCGAGTGATCATCTTTAGGTCTAAACTTTGAACTTTTCTTACACGTCCAAGCTAATGGTTATATGGCATGGTAAATTTGGAAGGAATGCTAAATTGACTACACTATGAGGCACAATCTAGTCACCACATTTTATGAGGCCAACCTATATGTGATTCAACTCATTCATCTTTTTGTTCTATATTTAGATGTCTTATAGATTAAAAATCATGTGGTTTCAATGATTCCAGCCACTAAAAAACTTTGTTTTTTACTTGAAGATTTTAACTTATCCATTTCTAAGCATAATATTTCATTTTAGATTCCTAGAGTCATCCAAATCACATGAGAATTCATATTTAATGTGCTTAATTTTATTTTCCTGATTTAAATTTTAGAAAATCTCAACCTTTTTTCAAGTTTTTACAAGTTTCACATTAAATATGAATTCTCATATAATATTTGTAAATCTAGTTACAATTCAATTCTTTTTCAGAGAATTAATGGATATAAATGGCAAGCATTATAATTTAGTTTTTATTATGCCAAGCATGTTCTTTGCTTTTCTTTTTTTGGATGGTGAGTGGATTCCATTTAGAACCTCATGGTTGTGAAAGAGGGCACTTAATTGCATTTGGATACAGTTTTTTTTAAAGAAAAAGGATATTTTGTCAAAATATATTGAAATACATTATTTGTTTATGCTTCTTTCTTCTCTTTTTTTTTTTTTCAAATACCCAATTGAAGAAGGAATGGAAAAGGTAACATGTTTTTAGAAGCTAGACTTGTAGGTTGCATTTGAAAACTAGATTCCAAGTATTTTTCTAAAAAAATAGCATCCAAACACAACTTACTCGAACTTTTTTTTTTTTGGTAAACAAGCTTGGTATTTGGATAACCCATTATCTTCCTCTCTCTCTCTCTCTCTCTCTCTCTCTCTCTCTCTCTCTCTCTCTCTCTCTCTCTCTCTCTCATGCATGCATTTGTGTATATAAATTCTTCTGTTTTTTGCATTGTGGACACACACACACTTTAAGGAGTTCCCTAACTTGCCACCTTCACAATATAAGCCTCACTCTTACACTCTTGCACCATTGTGCCACACCCATGCACCCTATATATCATTATTTATTATTATGCATATTTGCTAAAGAATAAGACTCTTTCTTCTTTCTTTCTTTTTTAATTCTCCAATTCTTTAGTAGCATTTATGAATTTTTTTCAACATTTGTGTTACCAATTATACATGAAATCAAATTTTATTTAGCAAATGGATTTGCTGTTGTTAAGAACCCATTCTTCATTTTATAGCTTCTGTTCTTTCTTTTTAACTTTCCATGGAGTCTTGCTAAGAGTCCAGGCTCTATATGAGATGAAGGCATACATACCACTTTTTCCATGCATAGTAAAACTTTTTTTTTGTAAATATAAGCCATTCATCATGTTTAAAATGCCAAAAATAGGTAACCCAGTAGAAACTAATGTGTTTGTACAACTATAAGTACATGTTTTTGGATCTTTGTAAAAATTAATAATAATAATAATAATAATAAAGTTGAACATAATTTTTTACCTAAATAAACATATGCTGAAAATATCAAATGGCAAGAAATTCAATCCCTAGCCTGTCTATGTCATACCTAACATAATAGATGGCTTAGATCTACAAAAATGGTTTTACCATGCATGAAAAGTTGTGTGTACCCCTTCCTGTCCTTTTAGAGCATGCAGTCCTAGTGAGACTCTAATCGGTGCATGGAAGGTTAAAATGAAGAAAGTGAGTTCTAAGCAATATCAAACCCATTCGTGGAAATAGCAAAAACCAATTTTGTAACTAATATCAAATATGGTTTTGTATAAGATATTTCTGAAACAAGAGAAATGCTTTAGAAATGCTCTATGTGAATAATTAATCTCATTCAATTAATGAGATATCACACTTTAATTTATAGATTGAGTTGCGTACATGAAAGTAGGATAAACATGGATGATATAACAAAAATGGAAATAAAAGTAAGTGAATATGGATCATTGAACTTTGAGCATCTTTAATAGCTCCCATCAAGTTGATGTTCGATGAAGCTCAAGTGTCAATTTGTTACAAATCCAAAAAAAGTTAACTCCAGACAATGTCATTTTGAGTATGTGTGCAAGTTGATCTCCATATAAAATGGACCTTGAGTAGACATTTAAAAACTTGATCACAAACGCTATGATAATCCACTTTGTTGTATTTAGTCCTCACGTGAAACAATATATTGGAACTAAGATATCCTCAAGTAAAGATTTGTAACAATCCTAAATCTTGGGTTCCTTTTTATGTATTTACATTACACTTTTAATTGTGATAGAATAAGAAATTTAATTCCCTACAAATGACCTCTTCAAAAACTCAACATCAGCCTTCTAAACCTTAAAATTTGGAATGTATGCGATGAGACAATTCCAAAGATACTAAGAGGGCGCAAAACATAGATCGAGGTAGAAAAACCATAAAATTTTACATATCAAAGAGGGGGTCAAATTTTGATAATGATGCCCTCTCTTGTCTCACTTATTAGGAAGTAAAATGTGCAGGAGGAGCAATATGTGGGGGAGGGTTGACCCATGTGGATCTTGACTCTCACACCTATAATTTAGAGTGTATGGTAAAATATGAAAAATGACAAAGAAGGAAAAACTGAAATGGGAAAGGAAAGAAGAAAAAGAGGAAAGAAAAAGAGAGAGGAAGGAAGGGAGAGTGAACAAGGAAAGCTTGGTCACTAAGAAAAACAAGAAGAAACAGCTATTATATCCATTCGAGAGGTGCAATGCGCAAGTTTTTCATTGTTGTAAACCAAGCTAGACAAAGAGAACATTTGATCAGATCAACGATGGAATAGATCATCTTCTTCTCCTCAAAAAAACAACTTAAAGCCCCCATCATGGTCATTGATCCAACCACATCTTGTAGAAAATGGATAGAAAATAGTGAATACCTAGGGAGAAGATAACTGTAGATGGTGAATATGAGGACAAGTTTTGAAGATTCGATCCATTGATCTGGTTCTCCACCAGAAGAGTAAAAACCCTCAAAAATAGTGAAGATTGATTAAGGAATAACGATGACTTGGGGCAAAAATAGTAAGTTAGGGTTTCTATATAATAAAAAAAAATTTAAATCACTTAATCAAGCTATGGACTAAATTATAATGAGAGAATTTTACTTAAAAACAATGGCACAACATAGACAATGACTGTCTGGCATCAAAATTTATGCATTTTTCAATATCTGATAATTGGTTACTTGGAATTGCATGTTTCAAGTAGGGTATTTTTGTACTAATCCTCTATACTTATACTGTTCATGCAAGTCTAACTATTGGATTGAGGTTTTTATAGCTTAGATTAGTTTGGATTGAACTAAAATTCATAGATCGATGACTGAAAGATCAATCCAAGAATCTCAACCACCCATTCATTGATCTAACCATGGAACAAATTGATTAGTTACTATTAAACATCAAATTAGTGATTGATTAGAGCTATAACAACCTTGATTAAGTTTTGATCGTCAATCAAATAACCTAGGAACATGATTAGCCACTCCAATGTTAATTTTCTCTCATTAACAAGTCGATTGAAGAATAAGGCAACTTGTGTATGTGACTGAATAATGTGTAATGTTGTTATGCATCAATCAACCATTAGCACCAATGAAATTATCATTTTATTAAAAATTGATGAATCTAATCCCTAATAAAAAATCAAAGGATAAGATCTATTTATGTGAAATTAGTAGAGACTCTTAGATATGATCTGTGATCCAAAAATCAACATATTAGATTAGATGATAAAGGCCTAAAGGACATCTAATCGATGATCAATTATGAGAATGTAGACCAATAGCCTAAATGGTTGAGATAAGGAGATATATAGATATATCTTAGATATAATTGTAAAATCCTTACCGTATGATGATCTGAAAATATCTAAACCATTAATCAATGATAGCAAATAGAGAACCTAAGTAGATAAACTATTAAAATGAACTGCCATAATAAGTAGTCAATTTTGCATGAAAAGTACCCAATTGAACATGTCTCATAGATCATGGGGCATTATTCTATGTTTTTTCAAAATTCATGACACATGCATTTTCTAAATTGATAATCCAAAAATCTGGTATTTTGCAAGTGCAAAAGCTAATCCAAATAAGTATATAATCTATCATAATTTTTTAGATACAAAATAGTATTTTTAATCTTTTGTAGGTGTTAAAAGAATGACCCAATGGTCCAGGTCACCTTAAATGATAATTGATGATCTAGATCAATCTAGAGAGGACGGGACCCATTTTTCATCATTTTAAAGTTCAAGCAAGGGTCAGGATCATTCTAGGGCAAGCAGATGGATTCTCATAAACAATTGGTAGAAGTCAAGTTAGCATGCAAAATCCATGCAAAATGTGGTAGAATTCCACTACCTTTGCATGAGATTTCAAGCCACGAAAGCCATCTAAGCTACATGAGCCATGAACTAATGACTAGGTGAAGCCAAGCCATGTGGGCCATGAAGTGGAGATGCAAGCCAATGAAGCCACCAAGTTAGAAGCCATCCATGCATTTAAGCCATCCAACAATCGGTCCACACATTTTGGGAAGTTATACACAAATTCCCACTTGAAGAAAATGTGTTATAAAGAGATAAATAGCAAGAGAAATGAGACTCTATCAGCATGGGTAGATAGGAATGTAGATGTGGACCAATAAGAGAAGAGACCACCACCTTAAACTTTCTTATTTTTCTTCTTTCCCTCCTCTCTCCATCTCTCCATCTCACCCTCCATCATGGGACAATTAGAAGGGGATCACGTATAAGGTTGGTGCAATCTCCTTTTCTTCCCACTTCCTTAGTCTCCCAGGTTCCTAATCTTTATCTTTATCTCATCTTATCTCCTTCTCTTTCCCTTCCTTATCTTATCTCTTTCTTCCCCCATTCTTATCCCTTCTTTCTTTCTTCCTAGGGATAGAGTTTTAACAAAATTCACCTTTTTAGAAGGTGAAAATCATATAAAAATAGAGAGTCTCTCCACCATCTACCCATCTTGCTTTCAATGCAATTTTCATAGGGGGTTTGCCACATCTTTGTCCTAGAGGAGTTTCACGCCATCATCAAGGGTGATGATGCCTCCTTCAAGCTAGGGTTGTGATGCATCTCCCAGTCTTCCCACGCCTCTTTCCTCTAGGTTTTCAATTCAATTTCCAGGTTGGTTTCCATGCAACTTTCTTTTCTTTTTGCAAAGTTTTGTTCTCTTGTTTCATGCGCGTAGTTTTAGGGTCACCTTCTACTTGTTCTGCTTGCACTTGTGCTCTAGCTTTCCTTCATCCAAAGGCCATGAATCTCTTGTAGAGACAGCCAAGAGATTGGATTAGATTAGTGGTTCTTTGATCTTCTTTAATTGTGTGCCTTACTTGTTTCATGTTCTTTTTCTAGTTCCCATCATGTTTCACCTTTCTTACCTCTTTTTGAAATTCGGTTCCCATCTTGTTTTATCTCTTTGATTTTATTTTGGGTTTACATGCATGCATGCCATTGATGAGTAATTCTTAGGTTGAAGATTGAAGTTTAAACTACCATTGAATGTTCCGTACCTTTACACGTATTTAAGCTTAAATGTATGATGCACACTCTTCTTGTAAGGATTGATACCCAATAAAGCAATTTTCTTTCTTTGATTCATGCACAACATTCCTTGAATGTTCTAATGTTTAAGTCTTGCACACCATGCTTGTTGTTTCATGCGCACCCTTCCATGATCCATGCACACTCTTTTGATTCATGTTTCTTTAGTTTGAGTGCTTTGTTTCATTGATTATTTTAAGTTACATGTTAGGTTTCATGGCTTATGTTAGTTTGCATCCTTGGAGTAAAACTTAGTTTTAGGAAGTTTCTAAATTTTAGATTTATAAAGTTCATTCTAGACTTAGTAGTATTCATGTTTCTAATTTAGATTTAGTTTCTTGTATTGGATGCATGTTAGTTTCTAGTTTTAATGTTAGAAAGTTTCCTTTAGTTTAATTTTATGCTTGTTTCTAATTCCATGTTCTTTTAATTCCTAGAATAAATAAAATACAATCTTCCTTTGGCTAGGATAATTGATCTAAATACATTCCAATTGCATACAAATGTATAAGATTCTTCATGTGATCGACTTCACTTTCGTGAAATCATACTACTTTGATTCATGCACTTGTGAGTACTAATATGAATTACACCATACAGTTTGGATGATGCATCAAGAACTGTCCAACCATTAAATTTATGATACAATGAATCGATGAAAGTTAATCAATGAAGTTGAATGTATGTTTCCCTAGATTTGTGTGATAAAGAGTGAGATCAATCACTTCTATTGATTTTGGGAGCTTTTGGGAACACAATTCCATATAGGTGTTTTAACATCACTACATTATTGCATAACTAAATTCTTTGTTTGAATTATAGACTCATATGATACTTCAAGTAGATTGCAAGGGTTTTTGTGTTATTTTCATCATGATTTGCATGCACTGAATTGATATTTATTGTAAACATATGAATTGCTTTGAAATGCTTATCTTTGATTTATACGTGGCTTTGGTTAACCCACGGTATGACATGATTTTGAAATGTAGCAATTTTACATGATTTATAATGATGCATGTATGGTACTTATGCATAGCATGGATTTGTGACCTACATTGTGGATTTGTTTTAGATGGGCACTTTTGCTTAGTGGACACTATGCTAGGAGGGTTGTAAGGTTGGGCACCTACTTCCAAGATTAGATACCTGATGTTGCCTTAATAGGCTTATCCGAGTGTGGGCAGCATGGGAATGACACACCCTCAGGGTTCATGCTCTCCCATGGAGGTGAACTAGAGTCTCCCCATTATGGTATTAGCAGTTGAGCACACAGACAAATGGGGTCTGGGTTGCAAATGCATAGTGGTCCATGTGTTGTGAGGAAATACGCTACTATGATCACGACTGTGTAATAGCACCTATGTTGATTTTGATGAGGCATAATGATACGATTACGATCGAGTAATAACACCTATGGTCATATGGCATGATGATGCATGGAAGTTGATATGAGTATTCATGACTGGATTACAAGTGGTGAGGCACTTATGGGACCTTATGATATAGGGTATCCCCACTGATGAATGGATTTTACAATTAAGTGTTTTATGAGATTTTGACTTCTTGGATGCATCATTAATTATCAAAGATGGTTTATAAAGAGCACAGATAGCATTGGCATTTATGAGATTTGACTTCTTGGATACATCATTACTTATCAGAGATGGTTTTGTTAAGAGTATGGATAGCATTGGTATGGATTTGTTGTAAATTTTCACTTAAATTGTATCTAGATATATCTACTCCTATAAGATGATTATATTGACATGCCCAATTGTTTATAATCTCATGAAGGAATCATGCTTTTTAAAGATGATTTTATGAATAACTTATGATCTTGTCATTGCATTCTAGTATGAAATTTTGTTTTCATTTAAAATCATAAAAAACTATTAAATGTGATGTTACACACCTATATAAGTGATAGCTTGCTGATATATTATAATTGTTTACAGTATCTCATATTTGAAGAAGTGATTGAAAAGAAAGGCAGTTCGAGTTGAAGAAAGATTTTTTTGACATTGATTATATAAGTAGAGTTGGGTCATCTAAATACATTATATAAATATTTGTTATTGCCTTATGCAAGTACTGAAAGGACTATATAATTATGTTTTGCTTATTATGACTTGGACATGTATGCAATTTATGCATATAATGGATTGTGGACTGTGATTGAAGGAAATCTTATGGTAAATAGTGTGATTATTTTTTCATTATGTGTCTTAACAATGTTGTTTCTTTTAAAGTTCCCTAAAGTCTTTGAATGTCTTGATGTGGAAATGAAATATATTTTGATGGCAATCTATGTGATTATCAGGTTTGTCACATTGCATGTGCTAAATCAAATATTCATAAATAGAGGAGACTTTACTAGATTTTTCATAGAAATTGGATGCCCATTTTGCCATTAGATTCAACTTTTTGTGAACTATATAACACTTGGAGTTTTAGAAGAGTGTTTTCCAAAGAAAATACTTTTGTTTCTTAATTTTTTCAAAAAGAAAAGTTCAAATTAGGGAACTCAACTTTTGAAACATGACTTTAAAGTGCATTTAAAAACCTTAGACATCATAGTTGGTATCAGACCCTAGTTTAGTCATTCACAGCTAGTCTAATAAGTCATTAATGTCACAATAGTCCATAAAATGTGGTCAATGACAGCGAGTTTAAAAAGGAAAACTCACATAAATTACATTGACTTTGAACAGATGGCTCGTCGAAGGAGGACGAGGTCTACCCCCAACACTCTTGCCACTACACCTTTTGACCTTTCAAGGTAGGGGAGCTAGGTGGTAAAGATCTTGGTGTAGGTGTTACAGGCCATTTTGCCACACCTATCGTAGTAGCAAGCCCAAACACAGCATAGTTGCACCAAGTACTACTGGGAGTGAGAGGCACAGTGGTGGTGTGGGGAAATCTAGTAAGGGCAAGTGGCCCTTTTCTTTGATTGAGTAGTCAAGACCCCAAAGTCAGCAGTAGACTACTAGGTCGGGTAGAGGTATTGACCCTAGGTGTAGGACAGTATTTTCTAGATAGGGCAAGGACTTTAAGCAGAGACAGTGCCCTAAGTGTAGGAGAGCCCATCCTATTAAGCCATTCCTCGAGTAAGATGGCATCAACATCATCAATAACAACCACAGTAGAGGTAGCCATGGCAATGTTATGGATGTGGAGTGCTAGTCTCTCATCAGGAATTATCCTAGGAGACATGAAAATAGGCAGATAGATAGTAGGGCCAAGACAGATGTAGTTCCCCACAATCATGAGAGAGTCCTCACTATCACTTTGGGGTAGGCACAAGCCTCAAAAACTATTGTGGAAGGTAAATATTTAATTTACTAATAGACACATTAACATCTTATTTGACCTAGATCACACACATTTATTTCTAACATTTTTGGTTCTTGTGTAAATTTTCCTATGCATGCTCTAGATTCTAGATTAGATGTGATGGAACATGATTGTATCTTAATGCACAATGTGTTTTTATATGTAATTGAAAGTGATTCATGAGGATTTAACATGCTTCTAGGTGCTCATGGTATGGTAGTAATTTAGGCTAAAATGCTTGGAAGATGTTTTTATATGTGTAATTCAATTTGTGAGCTTTATGGTTTTAAGAAAAATGCAGGATGGTTAAATACCGCTATCTATCTCAAGACCTCTTCCTTATATCTAATGAGATATTATAGAGGAGATGAATGAGACAGTTCCTTCAGGATGTACCTGTTGATATCATGGGTGAGCAAATGGATGTTGACCTTATCCTCCTTGATATGGTTGATTTTGAAGTTATTTTGTGGATAAATTGGTTAGGGCACACTGAGCGACAGTGCATTATGGTAGGGAGAAGATCACTTTCAATGCATTGGGATAGTCAATGATCTCATTCTAGGGCATCTTCAAAGCTTATGTTATTTCAAGCATGAAGGCAATGCAACACTGCTCTAATGGGTGTTGGGTTTTCCTGGCAAGCATAATTGTGGTAGAGGCTAAGAAGCCACAAATTGTGGAGAGAGATGTGGTCTAATAGTTCCAAGATATTTTCCCAGTGGAGCTTCCTAGATTATCACTGCACAAAAAGATCAATTTTACAATTAACCTCGTGCTGGACACAACTCCTATCTCTAAGGCACCATATTAGATGACTTTGATTGAGTTGAGAGAGCTCAAAAGCCAGCTGCATGAATTATTGGATAGTGGCTTCATTTTGACCCAGTTTTGGGGGGAAGGGGGAGGGTGGGGGAAGAAGGATAGATCTATGTGTTTGTGTATATCACTTGCTAAATGGTATCACGATAAAGATATGTTACCCTCGACCCTAAATGGATGACCAGATTGCTGTGGACCCATGTATGATTGGGATGACCCCACCATTGTTAAGATTTATGATTTTTACCAGTTTACTATGATTTTGAACTTGTGTTATTATCTAATATAATTTATAAATAGCTTAGATTGATATAAACATGAATGCATGGTAAATTTTGAACTCATGTGACATCATAGTTGGATTACTTATGGAAAGGACATAATTGTATTTCATCTCATGAACTTGATGTTATGCTTTTATATAAATGCATTTCATGATTGTCTAATGATTGTACATGATCAATATTTTTACCCTAGGTTAGATATGTGACTTTTCAACCTCATGAATTGCATCTTCCAAGCTTAGGTAAATTTGTTACTATGTTCACAATGACATTAATGTATATTTTGCTAGTATAGAGGAACACACAAAGCATCAGTGTATTGTTTTGGATACTTTTTGGAACCATTACTTTTTTGCAAAGTTCAGTAAATTTGATCTTTAATTAGAGTAGGTAAACTTCCTAGGTCACATCATATCAAAGATGTTGTGGTAGTGGACTTAGTGAAACTTGAGGCATTTATGGATTGGAAGCGGCCCAAGATAGTGATAAAGATTTATAGGTCTAGCGGTTACTATCACAGCCTATGAAAGACATGAAGTTCCTATCGAGTGATGCCTATGAGGAGAGCTTTCAGGAGCACAAGAGGAGACTTACCTCTATGCCAGTGTTTACCTTACCTTGAGGCAGGGCACTTGTGATGCCTTTGGTAGGGCACTTGGAGGTATGCTAATACAGCATGACATGTTGATTGCATATGCATCTTGGCAGTTGAAATGCATGAGGTGAATTACCCTGCACATGACTTGGAGTTAGCAACAGTGATTTTTGTGCTGAAGATGTAGTGCCACTACCTTTATGAAGAGAAGTTTTGAGGTTTTTGTTGATTATAAGAGCCTCAAATACTTCCTTATGTAGAGTGATCTAAACATGAGGCAGGGTAGGTGGATGGAATACTCAAGGATTATGAATTTACTATTCATTACCCCCTCGGGAAAGCCAATGTTGTGGTTAATTACTACTACACATGAGGCTTACAAAGTTGGTATAAAGAGATTGTTATTTTGACTACTGACTTCGTAAATATATTACAAGTCCTTTAGAAAAAAAACAATTTTAAAAGTATATACTTAAGAAATTGTTTAACACAAAAATGACTTCTTTAGTCTAGCACAAAGAGGAATTTATACAGTAGAATGGAATTTTAAAGTCATTTGAATTAAATGACTTTAAAAGCTTATATTTTTAAATTTGTTTGATTCAAATGGCTTCAAAATTTTATGACTTTTAAAGTATTTTTTCCTAAATGACTTTAAAAGTCTTAACTTTTCCATTTGTTTGAATTAAATGTCTTTAAAATCATGTATTTTTAAAGTCATTTGATTCAAATGACTTAAAAAATTCAGGCTTTTAAAAGTCATTTAATACAAACGACTTTACAAGTGCATTCCCATGTAAAAAATTCCTCTTATTGCGAGACTAAAGAAATCATTTTGTATTAAATGACTTCTTAAGTGTATGCTTTTAAACTCATTTGATTTAAATGACTTCAAAAGTCCTTGTTCGTCTGTAAAAAGGTTGAAGTCATCTCTATTTTTCCAATTTCCCTTGTTCATGTTCTTCTTCTCACGGGTGGCATGACAGCCTCCTCCTTTAGTCCTTGTATCTCTCTTTGTCCTGTTTCTCTTCTTTCTTTTCATTTTGGATATTTTAATTGTTTGTGGCATGAAAAACACTATAAGTAAGATTTATCCTCTTTTTATCATGCATTGATTTTTTATTACCAACTTGCTTTATTTGCATTTTATAGATCAAGTGGGTTTTGTCACTATAGATGATAGGGTTAAGAAGCATGTTAGGTCGTCATGATTTCCACAAAAATCATATAATTTCATTACAAACAACAACTACTTCTCTCTCTACCCTCATTATAGGAGAAAGGGAGAACATTACAATTTTTGGTTCTCATCCAAAATTGGGGTTTAATGAAGAGAAATGGTGCCATCAAGTTGGTCGAGGAAGTTGCAGCTTAAAGCTTTACCCTCTCTCCCCATAGACTGGTATTAGTTGAATACTAGGGGATCAGATTTTGATGAAATCGTTTAAGATTAGCTCTTTGATGATATTGTAATAATAAGATCTAAAAATATGTAACATTTGATATATGTAACATTGGATCTAATAAAAAAAATACGTTGATTTCTTTGTTCATGTGTGTGTGTGTGAAAGAATGTGAGAAGGAAATAAAAAATTTCATGGAGTTCGCACTTAGGAGAGGTGTTGATCATAATTGCATGCATTGTCCATGCTCAAAGGAAACTTGAAAAAAGTAATTATATAGGTGTTGAGAGAACACTTGCGTTTCAATGGAACCAATGGAAGCTATCAGCCATGGATTTGACATGGAGAAGAACTTTGGCATAGGCTCTTGACAAGGCCTAGAAGATATGATCAAGACATTGTAGGAAGTGTTGTGGACAATACAAATGTACTAATGTTCAATTTTAGGACTACTGTAAACAATTTCATATTATAATATTATAGAAAGCTGATGAGTCATTGTACCTTGAGTGTAAAGATTATACCATGTTGTTTACAGTGGTAGAACTTAATCATGACTTGAATTTTCAAAAGTCTTGACAGTAGTGGTAAGATGCTATCGAAGGATAATAAATTTGTGGGGTACATATTGGAGGGGAAGAAAACCTTGGCTGCGCTGGGGTTGAAATATAAGAAGGTACATGCATGTCCCAATGATTGCATCTTGTACAGGAAGGAGCACAAGGATAAAAGTAGATTCCCAACTTGTGGACAGTTAAGATGAAAGTTAAAGAAGAATTCAATGGAGATGGTTATAGATGTTTCTGCAAAGGTTCCATGGTACTTCCCCTTATTCCAAGGTTCAAAAATTGTTTTGTATTATAGAAACAACAAAGAAATTAGTATGGCATACTAGGGACATAGTAGCCAATAGATTTTCATGTCATCCAACAAATAACTTATCATAGAAGTTCGTAGACTTCATGTGGCCTAATTTTGATAAAGAACATAGAGACCTATGACTTGCATTATCTGTAAATGGGTGTAATCCTCATGGTTTTATATGTAAGAAGTATAGTTGTTGTCTTGTTATATTAGTTTGTTACAACCTCCCACTGTTTCTATACATGAAGAGGAAATTTAGGATGTTAACCATGTTCATATAACGTCCAAAGCAGCCAGGAATGACGTTGACGTGTACTTGGCTCCCTTGATCAATAATCTTGAGACATTATAGGAAGTAGGTGTTGAAGCATACAACGCATACATGAAAGAGTCATTCACCCTAAAGGCTATACTGTTGTGGACAATAAGTGACATCCTTACATATGGTAATTTGTTTGGATGCATCGTGAAGGGATACAATAGTTGTCCTATTTATAGTGATTAAACATGTGCTATATGACTTAAACATAGTAGGAAAATGGAATTCCTTGGCCACAAGAGATGGTTGTGTGGAGACCATCCATAATGTTTAAGAAAAGAAAATTTAAACGTAGTGTAGAGACAAGGACACCTCCAAAGATGTTGACAGAATGACAAGTATTGGAGTAGGTTGAAAACATTAATGCCTTATGGAGAAGGAAGAAATCAAGTAAACATGTAAGTGAAAGTAATTGTAAAAGTTGTTGGAAGAAGAAATCAATATTCTTTTAGCTTACTTACTAGAAATTAGTACATCTACGCCATGTGCTTGATGTCACGAACATTTAGAAGAATGTGTGTGAAAGCATGTTATGTACCTTGCTTGATATCTTAGAAAAAACAAATGATGGACTTGTCGCTTGATTGGATCTTATGAAGATGGGTTTGAAGAGGAGGTTGCATTCACAGGATAGGGGTAGTTGAGGAATATACCTACTTAAGGAAAATTATACTCTCGATAGAGAGGAGAGAAGAATAGTATGTAAAACACTATCTAAGCTTAAAGTCCCAGACGGCTACTCTTCAACCTTTAAAAGTATTGTCTCCATGGAAGAGCTAAAATTGTTGGGGATGAAGTCCCACGATTGCCATGAAATAATGCAACAACTCCTACCTATAGCAATACATTCAGTGTTACTGGACAAGTATAGGGGAGCTATTATAAAATTCTACTACTTCTTTAATATTTTGTGCAAGAAGGTATATTTCAAAATTATAAGGAATTCAAGTACATCTAGTGATAACTTTATGTGAGCTTAAGGCAATCTTTCCATCATCCTTCTTTGATATCATGGTACACTTAACAATGCACCTCATTGATGATGTTAGACTCTGTAGGCCAGTTTACTTGCCATGGATGTACTCATTTGAGAAGTGCATGAAAATTTTAAAAGGTATTTATGAAATCATAACTAGCCAGAAGGGTGTATAGCTAAATGTTATATTGCAAAGGAAGCAATGGAGTAGGTAGCAAACCTCTATCAAGTAGTTGTGTATTGAATGTTGACTATAGAGAACGGGACCAGGTGGATCTTTATGTTTTGCCAAATGTTGATGAACCCCAACCATATATTGAGTAACTTGATCATACACTTAGGTGAAAATTAATTATTAATGGTTATTTTTCTTTGATCTCTTCATTAATTTGTATGTGCATAGTGAGCACATGGATGTCCTAAGACAAAGAATCCAAGTTATACAAAGAAATAGAAGTGGCTACAATTTGAGTATTGTCGCACTTTTAATACTTTATTATGTTAGAAGGTAAAATGAAAGAATTCACACTTAATAAATTACATTCTGTTTGTATGTATATATAATCTTACTTACAACAATCATATCCTACTTAATATGTGTATACACATATTTAAGATCAGTGAGAAGTAGGAGGCAATGGTATATCCAAATCCTTGGTCTAGATGGTGATGGGACCATGACTAGAAGTAGTAAAATATGCTAGATATGCCATCAATGGTTATCGCTTTTACACAAAAGACTGTGATAACTCAAGAGTGCAATAGAATAGTGGGGTTAGCTTAGTTGCTGGTGCTGCATTCTTTTCTAGTTCAAAGGATAAAAGGCTAATATTGGTTGATGATATTTATTACAGGGTTATAAGAGAGATATGGACCTTGGATTATACTTGCAGAACTATGGTTGTGTTTAAGTGCCATTGGGTGGAACATAACAAAGACATCATTAAAACTAATGCCCTTGGGTTGACATAGGTTGACCTCAACAAGATCGACTATAAAAATCATCAATTCATTTTGGCATCTCAAGTAAAACAAGTATTTTACATGCAAGAAGGACGTGATAAGAGATGATCAACTACTTTATTATCCTATCTGAGGGATTTTTATGATGAAGATGACTTTGGAGATACTAAAATAGATTACCCTTGTATTACCAAAACAATCCCATCAATCAAAGTACTTGGTGAGAATGAGGATTATGTGTGTGATAATGGTGAGGAGGGTGCTTGGGTTGAAAACAATATATGAAAGGGTATATGGATTGTATTAGTGAGTTGTAGTATAATTCCAGATTTATAATTAGCTCTTTTATCATGAGCTATATGGATTGACGTGATATGATTATTTACTATATATGTAACGTATATATATATACATATGTAATTGAAGACTTATTTGAAAAGTAAATTCTTGGAATATTTTGGTATTTATTTTGTAAAGAACACGTGAATCAACACAGATTATCATAAAAAAATCAGTTTCATTGTATTTAAGCAAGAGATTGTAAGTGAAATAAATATATTTGAAGTTGAATACATATAAGATTTTAATAACAGGTTTTTAAAGTCATCTTGTTCAAACTATTTTAAAAGTCTTAACTTTTAAACTCGTTTGGTTTAAACCACTTGAAAAGTCATAGCTTTTAAAGTCATTTAGAACAAAATGACTTTAAAAGTTTTATACTTTTAAAATCATTTAATTCAAACGACTTGATAAGTCTTCACTTTTGAAGTCATTTAGAACAAAATGACTTTAAAAGTTTTAGACATTTAAAGTCTCTTGAACCAAACAACTTTAAAAATCCTTTCCTACATAAATTTTTTGGCTTCGTGCCAGACTAAAGATGTCTTTTTTCTATTAACTGACTTCTAAGTGAGTCTTTTAAAGTCAATTGATTTTGTTGACTTTTAAAGTAATACTTTGCTTTAATAAATTTTTCTTTGACTTATGATTTTTTTATTTTATTTTCAACTATCTTCATCTATACACAAACTAAATCTCATATATATTGGTTTTCATTGTGGGTAGACCAAATCCTAATTGTGAATTGGAATTATATTTATATATTCTTGGTTAATATTAATTTTTTGAAAATTCATCGAAAGTTCTCAAATGAATCATTGGAATAAATTGGTAAATTGGAATAGTCAATATCAGGTAGGTGGATTAATTTTTATCTTGGAAAACTAAATAATTGGTATGTTTTGATATTTTACATATACTAGCCTAAATTTTAAATAGAATCAAAGCATGTGAAATTTAGTTAATGTAATAACCATAATTTTTAAATTTCATTTCAAATTATTATGAATTAATTTTGATGAATGCAAATTGGAAAATTTTCAAGTTTATGTTCCACAAAATTTACCTTTTCATAGAGTTCGCACTTAAGGTAGGTGTGTCATCATAATCACATGCATTGTCCATACTCAAAATGTGAAAACTTGAAAAATGTAATTGTTGTGGTGTTGGGAGGGGTGTATAGTTGAATGTTATATTGCAGAGGAAGCAGTGAAGTTTTGTATAGAGTACTGATTAGGAGTGGATGTGACCAGAATCTCAAGAAAGAAATAATTGATTATATTTCATGATGCTAAGGTTGGTGATTGGACCATCCATCTCACTTTGAACAAGGGGAGGAGCAAAACCCCTTTAGTTCTACCACGATTGGAGGGGGGATGATGTTGGATTGCAGAAGACAGCACGCATGGGGAACTGTCCCTAAAAAAATCAATGAATTGCACCTTCTTTGATGATGATTGTGGGTGAAAGCTTGCATTATATGTAAGATTCATGAAAACCAAACTTTGGATTTGCACTTTTAAACCATGATTAGAAAAAGGGTTAAATATTTACCTAACATAGCTCGAATTTGACTATTGACTTTCATGGTTAGAAAAGTTTAAATTGCAAAACAAATCCTTTCTAACAATTATGTTCCTACAATACAAAATCATGTTTTCAATATCATTTTCAAGAGAACAAGAGTGGCATCCAATTTGAAGAGAAGGGTTCTCAAGCCTCGAGAAATCATTGTTCATGGGACAATGGCATAAATGCTTTTGACGAAGGTTTGATTTTCAAAGTCCCATTACCAGGATGGCCTAACATTCACAAAATTGATGAGGACAACTTCTCCCAATGCTTTCTTACTAATATCGGTCTTTCAATATTCCTCTTATCTCTTTCAAGATTGAGAATATGTTGTCTCCTTGCTTGAGTCTGCCATCTTTCCCATCCCATCCCAATTATGCTGGTATGGACTGTAGTATAAAAAAAGGGCAGCCCCAGTGCACGAAGCTCCCGCCTATGTGGGATCTGGGGAAGGGGTGGGCCACAAGGGCCTATAGTAAGCAGCCTTACCTTGCATTTTGCAAGAGCCTGATTCCCTGCATTAAACCTGTGACCTCAAGGTCACATGATGACAACTTTTACTGTTGCACCAAGGTTCACACCTTAGTATGGCTTTCTTAAATGAGCATGAGACAGCCTTGGCTGCCAAGTTTCGACATGAATGTTTTGGGACCAAAGGCTGCACAGTACCCCTCCAACATAGTGTCTCATGCAAGCTAGTTGGTTGGTAGTTCCCAAACTCATGAGGGCTATTGTAATAACTCTGCACATCATTTGAACTTATCTGATGGTATCTGATACCAGTTGCACCAACTTGTTTGTTTCTAATCCTGTACTGAAGATTGGAGGCCCCTTTTCAACAAAGTAGTTGTTGCCAGGAGTAGGAAATAAACTAGTATTCATCGAATCATAACTGACACAAGGCATCACGATATTTTCTTTATTCAAATTCACCACATTTGTAATTGTTTTTTTTAATCTGACTTAACCGCGTAAACTTGTTTTGGCAATTTAGCAATCTTAGGTGATTGATTAGAATTTGCATAGTTAATTTCAACCACACATGGCAATCCACCTGCCATTTTCGTAGTGTTGCTCTAGAAAGCACTTAATTGCTTGCCCATTTAATTCAAAGGCTACAATACAAATCCCACTAGTTACGAACTTCAAGAATTTTGTAGGTAATCAAGCTTCTGAGACCTAACATGCTTTTCCTACACTAATCCATAATAGTTGGAAGTATAGTTCTATCAGCTATTGTAGTTTCAGGTATTAGTAGTGTTAGCCAAGCATGTAAGTAATCAAAACTTTGTATCCTAAACTATCTAATACATGTGAATCTTGACTTCATGTCATATGGGATTTTGGAATTTTTATTCCAAAGCCCTCAGCACTCAACAAACTCTTAGGATTCCCATTACCAGTGACTATGGTAGATGGAACATAGGTCTCTGAAGCATGCAATAGGAAAACTATTAGAACTGGGAACTACCACCTAAATGGGTCAACAAAGAATCACTTTCCACCCCTAAGTTTCCACTCATAGGAAATCCCAACATGTTTTCTCCCACCAAAACCCCAAATTCATAGCAGACCCTATTCTTTAAGAATGATATAGATTGTTATAGGCTTCCAAAATTGAAGAAACTAAATGCCCATAATCCATTACATATCAAATGATTCATGAATTTTACAAACATAGATTCAGAAAATGTAAACAACAATAAATATAGTCAATGGCATAAATTTTCTAGAGCTTTTCTAGAGCTTTCTTTCCCTTTGATGCTTTGGAACGTTGCCAAGTTAGCATTCTAGATTTTTCTTCATAATTGGATGAGTCTGTTATTTCTTTACAAAGAACTCAATAGTGTTTGATAGTGGTGTCTATTAAAATATGGCATACTCATTTTCATTCTTTGGCATCAAAGAGAAAAATGAGTTGATTTCTCATGTGCCCTTCATTATATATTCCAAGTACAAGTAAGACCCCCATAACCATTAACTTGATATTCCAAATGAGATCTATTCAATTGCCGATAATCTAGATCTCAACCTATTATACATGCCTTGTACCAATAATGATTCTAACAAGAAAGCATGAAAAACTAAGCTAATGCTTTAATAGGCCATAATTCTTGCAATCAAATACTAGGCCTATAAGACAATTAAACTTGTGTTTGATCTAGTTAAAAAATCTTTTTGGAAAAGTGAGTGGTTGAGCATGTTTTGATAGAATAAGAACAAGAACCAATCATAGTACGTTCACAAATAACCTCAATCCGTACAATTGAATCATCAATGGTTATAGTTCCCATTTGGAAATCAAACCACAATTCCAAATGATTCCAAAGTTACCCAACACAAGAAGACACTTTTCTCTTAATGTAAGTACTGACTTGGTATGTGTCAAAGTAACTACAAAACTCATCAAAATAGCGCCGTGATCCTTCAATTCTAAGGACAAACTCAAATATAGAAGAAACACTTTTAGAAATAGTGAAAATATGAAGTGTTCTTCCAAAGTTGTTGAATCTTGTTTTATCCATTTCACTGGCATATAGTGTAGATGTTAAACATACAGCTAAGACCCACCATCTGCAACAAAAGGCATAGAGATGTGTCTACCCGAACACACTTATCATCCAAGAAATTTCCAGAATCACCTCCATTGATTGTTGAGGTCTACCTATGTGTAGGCCCACCACCATTGCCCACCTCATATCCTGTGACATTCTCAAGGACACATTCCATCATACTAGAGGGATTAACATCTTTCTAATCCAAAAATACAGATCTTCTAATTGAGGCAAGCAATTGTTTCTCATTTGAGGAACTTAAAATCTTCATGATGAACACAATTTGCATGCAATTACATAATAGAATATGATCAAGATCATTACAAAAGATTTTATTTTATATATTTATAAAACATATACATAGTTAAGATTAATTTTTTTATAAATTTTAATACCATATTCTCTGCATGCTCATTAAACACTTTAGTTGGCAAAGATTTGATTGTTTGATTAGCCAACATCTGTGCTAGATATGTAAGAAACAACAACTTGTCCTCCTTGAAATTGTTCTCTCATATAAAGATATTTAATATCTATATGCTTTGATCCACTATGGAATCTAGCATCCTTGGTTCATCATTATTATTACAAAAGATGTTAGAGGACCTTTATTACTATTGTTGCATAATTTCTATGTTGTTGCATTAGAAGCACCTACTTAACAAAGAATGGCCTAAGCTTAGCTATAACCAACAAGACATGGGTTGTCTAGGATATGGTGTCCCATTTGTTGAGGTTCAAATCCTTTGGATAAGTAGCATATAAGTAACTGCAGTAGTTTTCTATTTCTTTGCATTTTAGGTCACACTTATTTTCTTTCTTTATTGCTTGCTTGTAAGTGTGTTGAATTTGCATATAGTTTACAATTCATTTGTGAATGCAAGGTTGTTGATGCTTGAACCCTAATTTAGAAACTTTAGATCCTAAGATCAAATGAATTGTTAGGCAAGGATTTTGAAATCACATCGATTTAGATAACCTTGCAATGGGAGACCAAGTAAGAAGTTAAGCCGCTTAGATACTACTCCACTCTAGCATAATTAAATTCACCCTAGCCTATAGTGTTGTCTGCAACCAATGTTGATCATTTTGAGTTAAAACCAAGAGTAATCCAACTTTTGCAAACATTATATGGTCTAAACAAGGAATATTCCTATCATCATTCAAATAATTTCTAGACATTATGCGCTACATTTAAATATAATTTTTTTTCTTCTGATTTTTAATAAGATTAGGACAATTTTTCTTCTCTTTAAAAGATAAAGTGAAGGCATGGGTTAAATCCTTAAAGGTAGGCTTGATCACTACTTGGGATCAATTATCTAAAAAGTTTTAAATAAATTCTTTCTTGTTCATGAAAAAATGCCCTCAGAAGATAGATTATAAATTTTCAACAAAAAATGGTAAACATTTCTATGAATGTTGGGAACGGTGGAAGGATTTATTGCTCAAATGCTCCCACCATGTTTTCAAAAAGTGGCAATAAGTGCAATATTTTTATGAATGTTTGACTTCTCAAAATTGAAGTATGATTGATTCCACTAGTGGAGGAGTATTTATGTCCAAGAGTGATGTATAGGCTTAGAATTTCTTTGAGACATTAGCTCAAAACACCCAACAAATAAAGTATTTTGGTTGGATGGAGAGAAATTTGCAACCTAATAAAAAGGGTGACATATATGAGATAGGGACCACTTTAGACATATGCTAAGATAGATATGATGGCACATAAAGTGGATAAAATACATAGTCTAGCACAAAAATTTGTTGCCTTCATGTTGGCTAATGGATCACATGTGAAACCTCAACACGCTATTTGTTCAATTTGTTCTAGTCTAGAAAATTCTACTACCTCCTATCATTCTAGTTTTCCATTCCCTGGATATTTTTTAGAATAATAACATGCATTGAATGCATTTGGAAACCTTAGCAACAACTATTTTGAGAGTTATATTTCTAGATGAGCTAGGCATCCCAACTTGTCATGGTATAAGAATCAACATCAGGCAGGACCACTGTAGATGACCCTTCCTCCCTCCCTCCCCTCCCCCAGCCACTTAAACTTCCCTATAGACCTAGTTCCACAGCAACCTGCACCTTCTCATCCATTTCCTCCACAGTAGAGGAAACCATATTTAAAGGAGACCCTGAATTTATTCATAAAAAGTTCCTTCTAATTTTAGAATGATACCAAACAAACTTTTCTATGCCAATTCCCAAGCTATTGATAAATTTGAAATTCCAGTAGGTCAAATGTAAGGGAAAGGGTAAATTTTCTAATCAACCTGTACCTAATCCTAAGGGCCAGTTTGAGATTGGCACAATCTTTAGTGAGCCCAAATATCATGAAAAATCCAAATTCAATACTACCCTTAAGAGTGGTAAACAAATAGATAATAAAGTGGGTATGACTAAAGAAACAAAGAATGTGAGGAGAACTAGAGTAACACAAACCCCAAAAAGGTAAAGAGATGTGTAAAAATGCCCCTGGCTTCCTTTAAACCTAGTCCTGAGACATTCTACATGCCCAAAGCTCCATTCTCTCAACATTTAAGTTTGTAAAGAAAGGAGCAGATTTAGTAAATTAATGGATGTATTTAAATAAGTAAATATCAATATTCCATTACTCTATGTGATTAAGGAAATGGCTTCTTATGCCAAATTTCTTAAGGATCCATGTGAATAGAAGTGTAAACGTAATGTGTAGAAGAAAGCATTCCTCACTGAAAAAGTGAGCTCCATTATTCGACACAATATCCCACCTAAGTTATTGAGATCTAGGGCAACCCACTATATCTTATTTCATTTGAAACCACACAAGTGATGGGGCACTTCTAGATTTAAGGGCAAGTTTTAACCTATTAACATATTTTGTTTATGTCTAACTAGGGTTAGGTAAGTTGAATTTGATTATTAGAACACTACAATTGGAAGGTAGATCAGCTAAAATTCCTCATGATATGGTTGAGGATGCATTACAACAGGGTGACACGTTTTTCTTTGGAGTAAACTTCATAGTCATAGATATGCAACTACGTCAAATCCTAGTCATCAAATACTTATCATTTTGGGAAGAACTTTCTTAGCCACATCTAATGCTATTATCAACTATAGGAACGGTGTTATGAAGTTGCCTTTTGGTAATATAAAAATCAAGTTAAATGTTTTTAATACCTGACAACAACACTTAGATTCTAATGATTCTTTTAAGGTTAATAGATAGAGAGTCTAGTGCATGATACATTCCTACCATCCTTTAGCTCTGATGTTCTTATGGCTTGTCTATCTAATTTTGGCTAAATTTTGCAATATGTAATTCTTTTAATGAAGTTAAACAATTTTTTACTAAATTCTACACCATTTATGGATACTTCTAAATAGAACAGGAGTAGAACCTCTTTTGTTTCCTGAGTCTACACATGTTCTATCTATTGAGAAACCACCTACTTAGAACCAAAACCTTTACTTGAAAGTTTGAAGTATGAATTTTTAGGTTCCTTTGGTACCTTACATCTTACAATTGCATCCGATCTTAATGAAGAACAGGAAGGCAAGTTACTTGATGTTCCTTGATAATATAAGATAGCTTCAGGGTGGACAATACCGAAGCCCCACCATTTGTATACATTGTGTCCATCTTGAGGAGAATTTGAAACCTTCTAGGGAGATGCAAAGAGGGCTTAACCCTAATATATAAGAAGTTGTAAGGGCTAAGGTGTTGAAGCTGTTAAATCTCAGCATCATTTACCCCATTTTTTATATCACTTTGTTCAGCCCAGTTCAAATTGTACCCAAGAAGTCTAAACTCATGGTAGTTAGAAATGATGATAATGAGTTAGTGACAACCCACATGACGACGAAGTAGCGAGTATGTATTGACTATAGAAAATTAAACTAGATTATATGGAAAGATCACTTTCCTTTTGCTTTTATTAACCAAATGTTAGAGAGGTTAGATGGGCATATATATTATTATTTCCATCATGTATACTCCTATTAAAAACATATTCCTATAGCATCAGAGGATTTAGAGAAGACTACCTTCACTTGTCCTTTTGGAACCTTTGCCTACCGTCACATGCCCTTTGGGTTATGCCATGGACCTACAACTTTTCAAAGGTGTATGGGGACCATTTTTTTTTTTTTTTGATATGTTAGAGAATTTCTTAGAGGTGTTTATGGATGATTTCTCTATATTTGGTTCATCATTTGATTAGTGCTTAGACCACCTAGCATTCGTGTTAGATGGGTGTAAGGAAAAAAATTTAGTACTTAAATTGGAAAAATTGCCAATTTATAGTGAAAAGAGAAATCATTCTTGGGCATGTTATATTACATAATCAGATTAATGTAGATAAGGCTAAAGTGGATCTTATATCATCTTATATTCTATTTGAGATAAGATAGTTTTTCAAAAACTATCTTATATTTTCCAAAATTTGTAAGATAGTTTTTGAAATCCTATTTAATATATAAATATAAAATGGTTTTAGAAAAACCATCTTATTCTTTTGTTGGTTTCTATTTATTACAATCTTCATGGAGTTTTTGTAGTTTAAAATACATTCAACTGTCACTATCACCAGACAAAAGAACACATTCACTTCATTTCATTTCTGTAGGCTACAATCATTCCACAACATACATTCACTTTTGACAATCTACAATGAGCTTCTTCATACACATTTCTCATTGAAATAAAGAAAGCATACACACATACATTCACATTTCTCCATACACAACCATATGTTTGGTTAAACCCAACAACTTCCCCTTGTTGAAATAAATAAAGCACACACAAACTTCAATCAAAAGAAAAAAAAGAATACATCCATATAAATGAAGTTCTGTTTTGTATTTCATTGATAAAAATGTTTACTTTCAATAGCATCAGTGATCTAGAAATTAAAAGTCATAAGATATTCCATCCATTTCATTTTAATTTCATCTAGATGTAATTGGAGTAACTCTTACATCCCAAATTGACCTGCAAGACAATATATATTAAATCAGTTGAGAAATTCAAACTTAGAGTTATTCAAAATAAGTAGAAAATTGTAACAATTATGATCATTAAATTAACTGCCTTACCTTTCTCAATTGTGAGATCGTAAATCCTTCAGAAATTAGCGTTCTCATGCATCTAAGAATATAATACCCACACTCCCAATCAGATTGTTTTTAGGATACTACATAACAAATACAATAGAAAAGGTTCAAATATCATGTCTAATTGTAACTTTAGGTTATAAATTAAACTAAAGAACTACTAATCCTTACCTTGATATTTTTCTAGTTGACATTTACTGGGTGGTTAATACCTTTCATCTTAGCCCATTTATACCATGCACTGTACATGTATAAGTGAAATGAATTAGATATAAATAATATGATAGTTATTAGCCATCCAAATGTTATAATAAATGAAATAATAAGGACTTACTTGTTGATGATTTTCATTAGCTAACCTCGAATGTGTG
Source organism: Warburgia ugandensis (assembly GCA_035236585.1). NCBI lineage: Eukaryota > Viridiplantae > Streptophyta > Magnoliopsida > Canellales > Canellaceae > Warburgia > Warburgia ugandensis. Next base: position 54,294,190 of record CP141132.1, read on the forward strand.
ATCCATAAGAATAAAAATATTACTTGCCAACCATGCACATCCAAAGCTAGCAACACACAATGGGACATATATAAACAATTGATAACTAATCAATTTTGTTTAAAAAGTACTCAATTAGTATCTCATATGTCATAGATTCAAAGGCTTATTCTAGGGTTTTTTCAAAAAATCATGACATATGCATTTTTGGGTTAATGATTTAAAAGTTTGATATTATTTAGGTTCATAAGCTAATCCAGAGCATGTATGTGATTTTTCATAATTTTTAGGAATTAACTAGGTTTTTTGATCTTTTATAATTTTGAAATCATTATCCAAAGGCCTAGAACATTTTAGATGAGAATTAAGGATCTAAATCAATTTAGAGGGTAAGAAATTATTATATAATAATTTCAAAGATCAAGCAAGGATTAAGATCATTCCAAGGCAAGATGGTAAGTTTAAGAAAGCAATTGGAATAATCAAAGGTGATTTAAAGTGGACCCATGCAAAATCCATGCAATTCCCACCTTTGCATGAGAATTCAAGTTATGAAAGCCACTTCAGCCATATGAGCCATCATGGAAAAGCTGGGACAAGCCAAGCAATGTAAACCATGAAGCCACCAAGTTAGAAGCCATCAAAGGAAGGCAATTGAGCCACTTAAGCCATGTCAACATGGATCCACTTCCCATGCAAATTCCACTAGAAGAAAATGTGAATTGAAGAAAAGAAATAAGAGGAAAGTTGAGTTGTTAAACAAGGGTAGGTGGCATGCTAAGTGACCAATAGGAGAAGAGCCTAAACTTTCTTTTTCTTCTATCTTTCTCTCTCCATCTCTCCATGTCTTTCCCCATCATGAATCACATAGAAGGGAGTTCCATGCCTCTACTCTAAAAAAGTGGTGCCTTCCCCCTTTAGATGCCCTCTAGGGCTTCAAGTCTCCCACTTTCGTAGCTCTCCAATTCCACTTTATAAGTTCCCTTACCTCACCCAACTTCATTATCTTCTATCTTCATCCCACCTTTTCTTTTCCCTTAGGTCTCTTTAGAAAGTTAAACATCATATAAAACACTTTGGCATCCATGCAAAAAACATAAGGAGTTCCATGCTCCCCCTTACTTGGGCTGGTTCTCCATGCTTCACCATGCCCAGGTCCCCCATGGTTCTCCATGCCGTCGTCCATTGAGGCTTATCACGTCCTTTTCCTTCTTGCACTTCTACAAGCCATTTCACATATCAAATGCCAATGCATTGTTGTGTGTATCAAGTACACATCAAACATTATTATCCTCTTTGGTGCAGTGAGTTGGCGCATTAGCTTAAACCCAAAGACACACTCAAGGCTTTACTCTTGAGAGATCGGTAGCTTGTCCAGCTAGGAATTGGTAGCTTGTACAGCCCAAAGGCCCGCCCACATCATGACGACTTTGTGGGCCACCCACATCATAATGACCTCTCAAAACATGTCAAACTCCCCAAACAATGGGGTTAAATATGAAGGACCGGTAGCTTCTCCAGTCAGGAACTAGTAGCTCGTCCAACCCTAAGGCCCGCCCACATCATAACAACCCCTTTCGCTCTTACGAGCCATTTCATAATTTCTTGGTATCAGTCTTACATTTCTCTCACATGGTTCACAATAATGCATAGCTTATGCATAAATAGTTTAATCATAATTCAAATTCAGCATGCACATTCATCTTATCTTTCGTATAAACAGAAAAGATTCATTTCAATGCTTGAAATCCATTTAGCTTGGCTTAAGTGGTTTTGATGGCTTACTTTGAGGGTTCATTTAGCTTAGCTTCATGGCACACACCTTTAGCTTTAATGGCTTGGATTCACTCCTTAGCTTATCACCTTCTAGCATGTCTTGTACATGGTAGGGTGGCTTGAATGGCTCCCATGCAAAGGTGGTCAAAATGCATGGCCCATGCACATGCCCATTTTAGTAACCTTTGGCTTCTTTAATTACTTCATTTGATCCATGATCTTGCTTTGAGATGATCTTGGCTTTTGTTACACCTTGCATTAATGGCATTTAGACCTTTGCTTCTTTAAGTTTCCTGGTCAGATTAGGAAACATTAAGAATAGCTTCAATTCTTATCTCAGTCAATCTCAACTGTTGGATTACCTTCCCATTATCTACAAAAGGTCAAAACTCTAATTAAATTCTAAAAATTATGATTATTCACATACTTACTCTAGATTAGCCTCTGAACTGGTAAATTTTCAAGCTTTTGAATTATTACGTGTTGTGAATTTTGGCCAAAAACCCTAAAATAACACTAAGTTATAACACATAAACAACTAATTAGGTGATTTTTATACAAAATTGATCACCCACCATACTTTGCAACCAGCATTTTGCTAGTTCCAAGTAAAACATACGAAAAATTATTTTATAAATTGATACAAAATTTCCCTTTTATAGGTACTCACAATTGTATTTAGCACATGCAACAAGCTCTTAAACCCTTAAGTTACCCATAATGGACAAGTTAAGCCTCGTGAGGGTTTCTAGTAAATATACCCACAAAATTCTCTAAGAAAATTTTCTCCTATTTAGCTTATATTAAATACCTAACTTTTTAGCTTACTAATAAAGATCAATAAAAAGGTTCAAAATCCCACCCTTATGCTAAAGCTATGTCATTATTTCATTAAATATCAAAGGTGAGTGTGTATTATAGCCAACATATATATATATATATATATATATATATCCAAGTCAAATATAACCTAAATTACCATCCCAATGTATGCTTTGACTTCAATTCTCCAAATTATATTTATCACTCGGAAAGGAACAGCTCAAAAAGGTGTACAAATATCTCATTAATATGTGAGTAGAATATTGTTCATCAAGTCCAAAAGTCTCACATATTTCATAGAGAAGAATGATAACTTAGAAAGAATGGTAATGGTCTCATGAAAGGATATCAACCACTAAGAATGTTACACTCTACCAAATCCCCTATTCATTCATAACCATATCTAAACCATACTATTCCTATGATCAAGTTAGGACTTGTATTAGTGTGACACCTTGGGTTTTCAAAATACTCTTTTGAATCTTTTTTTCAAATTCGGTATATCCCTTGTTCAAAATTCAAATTCACTAAAAAAAAAAACAACAAAAATCTTTCTTTTTAAAAGTTTTCCTAAAAATCTTGAGTGTCCTTTTCATACAAAACACAAAGATTTTAAGGTGAAATGAATGTCTCATTTCTACCTCCAATCACAACACATTCCATTAAATACAATTGAATCCACAATATGAAAATATACATTCATATTCTCCACTAAATCAGAAAGTTAATCTAAAGTTGAAAGGCTGACCATTTAAATATTGAAAAATCTCCACATTTTGAAATTATGAACTCCACAAATGCTCTCACATTTTACCAATTCATCTTTCTAGTCTAATTCTTTGAACCTAAGACTTTGTAAACAATTATAATGTTTTAATAAGCTTACACTTGTGTAGGTGGAATGAAAAGCTATTTTGTTGTGCAGTTCATGATTTACATTATCAATGCATTGTGAGAATATATCCTACTTAAACAAACTTCATGCTGTTTTCAAAGCACTCGCATTAAAATTATAAGTTCTTAGATCGTACAATTATGGAATAAGTTTATGTGTGCTATTCATTATAGCTGATGAATCATAGTCTATCATGACCTGAATGAATATAATTACCTTATCTTTTCCTGAGGATTTAAGCATTCTAAGATTTTATCATTTCATGTACATTTAATTGATACTAAGATCATTTTCCATTAATAGATGCATAAGTATTCTACATTTATTCATAATGCTTAGTTCTTCCAGATCGTTCACCATACATGATTGTTCAAGTTATCCTAATAAATGCCTAAGTTGTTTGTCATTTGATAGTTAAATCAACTTTTGAAGCATGAGCTATCTAACTTCCCCATTATCATGTGTAAAGATAGCTATTTAACATCTTTTTCTTCACGAACCCATTATAGTTTCATATGCAAGAATAAATCAGTATGTGATCATGTAAAAATCACTCATAATGCTTGAGTAATTTGGCACCTTAGTAAGTTGACCATTGATAAAAGGCATCGGTTAAGGAAAAATTAACATGAGCCACTAGCTAGGTATAAGCAATAAGTATGAAGTCGATAAAAGATGAAGTCAGTTGATAAGGTTAAAGAGTATACTACATGCTCAAACTTTGGTCGTTAGCAAACCAATGTTTGATAAATCTTCGATCTAGTAAAACCAAAAGCTCTTCGTGGTTTTCAAAAGCATAATCATCATTTCATAAGTGCAAATAGTCTATTTACATCAAATCAAACTAAAATCATAAATGTAAAAATTGATCTCATACACTAAGGTGAAAATCCACGTGGAATGACTGGTGATCTCAAATCATTTGTAATGTCTAAAAGAATCTAATAAGGCTTTCAAACCAACATACTCAAAATAAATGAGGTCGAACGAAGGAACATAGCTCTCAATTTGAAATGAAAAAAATCCATGCCCACATAATTGTGGAAAACTAATCGCTTTAATCACAGTGGCCTAATCCTACCACTAGGGACCATCAATGGCATATCGGCTTATCGCCAGGGACTATTAATGGCATATCGTCCTACCTCCGGGGACCATTAATGACATATCATTCTTCCATCAAGGACCATTAGTGGCATATTTTCCTACCACCCAGGACCATTAGTGGCATATCTTCCTACCACCAGCAACCAATGGTCTAAACTCTTAAGAATGATTGTCATGCCTAGCATGCTAACAACACACAAACACCTATGATCGTAGGGCCCTACCATCAACCACTGGCAACTATCGCAATCTCTACGTCAGCTCATGGATAACTACATAAACCATGACTCACCGAACCTCATGGGGCCTACCCGGCTACCTCTCAGTGCACTTTCCCATGAGAAGGTACTCCCATTGTTGACTGTCTCAATCACAGGACTAGTATCAATATCATCTCAAATGTTAGTGGCCAACTGCACCACTTAGCATAAGGTCTCCAGGATTTATAGTGGCATATAGCATGCTTGCCTCCAAGTCTTATTGTCGTCATAGGTGCACAAGCTTCCAGGTCTTACGATACTCGTAGAGCACCTATCGAGCGATTAGAGAGATAGGACACTCCAAGAATGGGTACCCAAAACATCAATGAAATCCATATGCACCAGGACTTATAATTGCTTATAGAACACATCTAATGCATCAACATATCTGTATCTATCAGGACTTACAACCACTCATAGAGTGCTTAGAAAAAGCATCGATAAAATTGTGACCACTAAGGCCTGTAGCTACTCATGGAGTGCTAGCCTAAATATCAATAAAGTTGCATCCATTAGGAATTATGGCTACTTATCGAGTGCAGGTCAAATCATGTACATATCCAAAATCATTTCATGAAAATAAAATTGTTATTTCAAAGTTCTATTAAAAATCATTGAAATCTATTCATTTTCAATCCATATTCTCATCAAGTAGTAAAAAAATATCTTTGTGGCACTCAAAATATATTTTCTTTATTCTTATATTAGATAATGCCCTTTCATTTCTCAAAAGTATACATCTAATGAAATGTACAAAATATGAATCTTTAAATAGTATCTTAAAGTGCTTACCACTTAGTGAACCATAGTTAAATTGGTAATAAAGCCTTTATTAGTAAAGATACACATATGTTATAGCTAAAATTCATGGCTAATAAATATGTATTGCATGTCCATGGCATTTAGAATATTCTTTCAAAGTTTAAATGTGAGTCATTTCATCATTTTTGAGTCATTAAGTTATGAGTATGACATCTTCTAGCACATTTGCTTAGGTCTTCCTATAGCTCAAAAACCTTATGAGCTACTCTGAAATCTTTACTTTATTATTGATATACTTATTAATATTTTATGCTATTTGATGCATTCCAAATATTATAGTATCAATATACAAGTCCTTATGTCTTAGTTGAATGCATAAGATCAAACATTGTTTAAGGTATTTCACTCTCCACTTAAAGTATAAGTTCAAAATCAAGGTAGGTAGTCTACTTACTCATTTGTCTTAATGTTATAATTGGGATAAAACAAGTGTATGAAGTTTTTTTCATATCTGTAGCTAATTCGGATGTATATCATGTTTCTAAGTATGGTTTCCATTATTTTGTTTTGGCATTACAACTAGGGTAATAATAACATTTTCTATTTAAATTGGTCATTCCATTTTAGATTTTATAATTTAAAAGGGATCACAAAATAACTTCTAAATTTATCACATGCTTCCATAATTTTAGTAGTTGAAGAAAATACTTTGTAAATTATCATTTACATTGAATCATTCTTATAAAAACATGTCAATTATTAAACTTTCCAAAATAGCAATCTTAATCCACCCACCTCATATGGTGTTTATCTTTGGTTCTTGTATGTACCTCCTTTAGCTAGATTTTTTGATTGACCAATTTGTAGGTTTGACCATCGATCCATCAATGGACGGCGCTGATTGTATTTTTATCACTAACTAGTGAAATGGGAAAGTAAAGTTATGCTAATCTAGAGCTCCAACCATGGTACACTATAGATCATAAAAAGATGTAGTGCCTGATCTCATAGATTTGGCATTAGATGGTCAATCAATGGTTAGATCTTAGGAATGGGCAAGATATGTCATTGTTTAGGGGTTTGGTGCTAATTCTACAATAACATCAGAATGGATACTTGAATCAGATATGAATCTAGGAATGTGTTTCCTTAATATGCATTTAGATAGAAATGAAGGCCTACATATGATCACATAATAGATGATCTAGTGTGAAATCTATATCGAAACCTAAAGGGGAGCACATATCAATTGCAAATCTGGGCACTAAGTGGCTAATTAATGGTCAAATCAACTCTCAGGGTGGATTAGACAAAGATCTAATGTTTGAATAACCAATCTAAGATTAGATCACTATAAACATATTAGGTCAACCATAGATCTTGTTTGTGGTGATCAATTAATGGTCTAGTCATTGTGAATGGGTTAGATTGGTCAAGTTAGGGCAGGGCAACTAGCTCAGAAGAGGAAGGGCGAACAAGACTGGCATGGCCCGCCAGTCTAGTTGTGACTGTCCAAGAAGAATGGAGAGAGACTAAGAGGGAGAGAAGATGAGGGAAAGAGGGAAAGGGGGTGTGGCTGCCCTACTTAGGCAGCAGAGCATTTTCGTTCTGGGGAAGGAAATAGGGAGAGAGAAGGAGAGGAGTTGAAGGTACACAGGTGGCTGGCGGTGGATGTTGGTTTAGTCATTATCCAAATTTGACAAGGCAAAATAGGAGGAGCAGGGGTTGTTGGCATGCTAGCCTGCAATGGCCAAGTTGTACCAATGAAGGAGAGAAGACAGAGAGGGAAGTGGGAATGATGCTGGTGAGGTTATTCTAGATGGAGGGAGGAGGGGAAAGAATGACCCAAAAATTCACTGGTGGGGTTCTGTATGAGTTGCACTGGTAGGAGAAAAGGGGTGCTAGAGAGGGGTCTGAATGGAGGGGCTTCTTGACGCAAATTGAATGGAGGGGGTGGATGGCAGATGCCGAGTTTTTGCCTATTCTCTGACGTCCCTCGTTTTTACATGTTTGGGTCATTGCTTAATGAGAGATAGCCGAACAATGTGTGTCGAGCTAGCTCCATGCGTTGTAAGTTGTCTGCTATGTCAAATCCAAATTGAGGTGGGGCTTGTTATCATTTTCTACCCCTAAGTTAGTAAAATTTTGGGGTTTTTCTACCCCAATCTTTGTTTCATGTAAAACTAGTCTCGTAGGAATTGTCTTAATGAATAATTTTCAATTTTGATAGTTTCAAATCCAAATTTTGAATTTTTGAGGGGGTTACATCCTTAAAATTCAATTTCCAAACATTTCAATTTTTATTCCAATTAAAATATTTTATAATTACCTAAAAATTAACTCAAAATTTGAGGTTGTAACAATTATGATGAAACATAGGCTTAAGTAAGGGTTATGAAAAGAATACATATAAAGGTAAACAAAGGCTGTTTAGAAAATATGCAAAGGCCTTCTATTATTGTATTCACAACTTTTCCATTTCCTTGTAAGAGTGAACATTCTTCTTTCTTATTAGCTATCTTTTTCTTTTCTTTTTACTTGACTTTATATATAAACTTTTTGAGCTTTTACTTCTTTTTAATCTTTTTGATGTTCATCTTTTGAATTGTGTTGTTTATACTTTTTCCCAAGATGTTCTTCAATATTCTCTACATATTTCCAAAACAAATGGGTAATGGATATTATAGGGGCTCAATATAGGTAAAGGTTATTTGGTTAATAAAGAAAAGGCTAATATTATAAAGGCTCAAGGTTCTAACTATCGAAAAATAACATAGGGAAGGTTAAAGGCTCTGAGTTTAAACAATGATGGCATCTATCATTTTCTAGGTTGTATATGATATAAAAATAACCTTAAACTTAAGAGATATATGATATAGTTCTTTGTGATTTCTCAGTAACTGACTAAAATGAAAAATAATGAAACCAACCAAGAATTAATGTTAACTAAAGAAAATTTTAAATATGTATAACCCTCAAAAAAGGTAGAATGGCTCAAAACTCAGTTAAGTTATAAGTCTCCACATATCTTCTTTAGGATCTTTAAGTTATAGTTTCTCTTAAATTTAAACTATATATATAGCTATTTTGTGCAATTAATATTTTGAGTTTAAACTTTCATTAAATCCTTTAGAAAAACAATAAAATAGTGAACTAATTGTACGTGAGTCTTCTAAGAAGCTAAAGTTCAAACGATAGCTAAATATATGGAAAACTTAAATTATCATCTTTATGCAAGAACTTATCAATTTTTTTCTTCTTTATTTTTTTTTAAATACAAGAAATACTTAAAATTTTCATGCATATCGACACCCCTGAACATGGACTAAACATTATCCTCAATGTTTCAAAATATAGGATACCTAAAGGATGAATGGATTATGCCCAACACTGAGACTTTCTAAAAAGAAAAACCTGGGTTGCCTCCCAGTAATTGCTACGTTTAACATCTTTAGCCAGACATAGCCTATAACTAATCTAACTTTCAAAACCTAAATGTAACCCTAACAATGAAATTGAAATTTTTTTTGTGCCACTTCAAAATCTCGTTGTAGTCTATTGTAACAATCTAAAATTTTAAGCTTTCTTATTGTATTTTTTTTTTTAAATTCGAATGGAATGGAAATGCATGAATTTGAAAATTTGAGTTTTAGAAGTAAAAGTTTTGATGAATATCAAATTTATTGTTAAGACCTCTATAATGGAATTGTACTCAGAAAAATGATTCCAACAACACTAATTTCATTGAAATCTGAGTTTGAATGAATAGACTGTGATTTTTCTCATGAAGGGTATTTTTGTAAATTCGTTAATGGGCCCCACTTGCTAGAACCTGGGCCCAATAGATAAGGTGTTTAGAAAACACCATGAGTAGCCATCATGAGTGTCGACTGGATCCATGGTGGTGTGATGATGGTGGAAACATCATGATCACTTGCTTTATTTATATTAAGGAAAAGAAAAAAATTTAAAGTAATTAAAGGAAGGGGCCGAATTTGATAATGGCACCCCCCTTCAACCTAAGTGGGATGGAAATAGACGTTGAGTATGATCTTGAGCTTGACATAACCGAACAAAAGAAACAAAAAAAAAAAGAGCAAAAGGAGAGGAGGACGCTGGTGACGGGAACTCGACACTGGGAAGAGAGACTATCAGTGTCGAAGATCTTGTTTTTCACCAGTGGAGAAGAAAACCCTTGTCCTTGGTGAAACAGAGTTTCCTGGTGACAACGGTTGATCCCGATCAGAGATCTAACCATCCGATTGTCTCTTCAGGAGTTGGGGGATAAAACCCCTTTTCTTCCACTGCCATCGAAGAAGAAACAATGGTAGAATCAAAGGGGATAGCAGTATAAGTGGGGATCATTGCTGAAAAAGCATCAACCTATCGGCTCCAACTACAATCAGCTGTTGTGGACACCCACATAGGTAGGTTCTCCACGATTCTCTATTCTTTTTGTGAGCTAAATTGTGTGTAAAGTAGAGAACTAGGGTTTGTAGCTATAAAGTGAAGAATCCAACTCTAATGGTTGGATCAAACCCACAACCATGCCCATACTAGAAGGACAGGATCAGTGGTGACACTGATCACCTTATCTGATCTCGGATCATGCGTCTGGAACATGGCTAGGGACGATATGACCCTGAACCTATCCACAATGATGATTTGAGCTTGGAATCAACCCAAAAAGGGATCTAAGCATCAAACATCATCCCTGACAAATGGATAGAGATTGCTAGGGTCATTGTTTGCCCTGTCTGTAGTTCTGATCGTCAGATAGGAGTCGGACAATGGTGATCAGAGCCCTGCAACTCTGATCCGTCGAGGAAATTGCTGTGAATCTTGTTCATGATCATGGACAAAAACTAATAGTATTTGAGATCACCCATATGAGATTAGATAGGGATGATCTGAGCCCTAGATTGATCCACAGAGGAGATTTAGTTGTCAATCTCATCCATGTTTAGTGGACAGAGATGAATAGGGACATATATCATCCATCTGAGATCAGATGGTGAATATCCAACCATTGAATTGTAAAAGAATTCAACTATTAGACTCTAAATTGTAAATTTTGTAAAAAATTGTAGGATCTAGGATTGAGTAGGACGTAGATTGCATGTGTATAACCTTAGGGAAATCAAATCTAATGAATCCATAATGTTGGATCATATGAAATAAATAGAACCCATCATTTTCAATAAATGTCAACCATAGAAGCATCTTTAAAATGGATGACTTGATTATCCAAACTAACGAAAATTCATCATCAATAACTAACGATGAAAATGGACTCAAATCACATCATTTAAAAGCATGTAAGGATAAAGGATGATTAGAATTAGGCCACTTTTGACCTTTAGGTGTCTAGTGAAGAGGGTGAAGAGGAAATCAAAGGACCTAATACTGTTCTTGATGGTTAACTAATGATCAGCCATAAAACTTAATTAGTATGTGCAAATAGAAGAGATCCTTAGATCTTGAAGGGAATAGAAGATTAACAGACCAAATTAAGTTAAGTGAGGAAGTGTTTAGATGATTTGATTTAGGCTACAACAAAAGCAAAGATTTAATGTTGTAAAACACTAGTTTACATGAATAATGACTTATAATCAGGCATACTACTTGATGGATCAATGATGGATCTAAAACCTAATGGTTCCATGATCTTGAGCTAACCTAGACACTTAAACCTTAAAAAGGATGAAATTTTAAAGTATGTGTATGTGGATAGTATGAAAATGAGAACTAACCATAAATACCTTTAGATTAGGCATTGAGTAGAGTGAGGTGCAGTCAATTCTGTCATTGAGGACGACTATGGAGGCTTGAAAGAAAAGGACAATCTTCATAAGATGTAGGTGAGCTGACACTACTAAGTTTTCAAATGAATTTAAAGTTGAAATCATCATTGGTATTATTTTCAAGTTTAGAATATATTATGTGTGAATTTCCATGTATATAATGTTAGCATGCATGGTTTTATGATGAACCAGTGTTTCTTTGTACTTTAAAAACAATTGAGCATAAGGTGTTCTTGTAACTAGCTTGAAAACTTGGCTCCATGACTCATATTGCAAAACTTGAAAGTTTTATTATCGATACCTTACATGTTCAATTGTTATTTTGTAATTGAAAAGGACAACTTCATGTATGCATTTATTTCCATGGTTTGACATGGATTTCCTAAATGGCATGAATTGGAATACGCAGAATATTGCAAAGTGGTATGATGCTTGTGTTGCAATCTTTGTATAAATTTAGTATTTGTTGGGCTAATAGGCTTAATGGTTACTATGCTAAGAGGATGTACGAGTTGGCCTCTCGGCCTCTAACCACCAAAGGTGGGAGGTATCCATGCTCAAAGTGACATCATTTTTCTCGACTGCTGTGGTAGGAACAACTATTGGAGGTGGTCACGGCACCCTTTTGAGACATATCTGTAGTCGCTTTGTAGGCTACGGTGGCTATTCTCTAGATACCAGAGAGACATGATTCAATGATTTGGTCGTGAGCATAGTAGTTCATGCGCTTTCTATTTTGTAACCCCACATAGGGGTGAGATTGTGGTCTTTAAACGACTACTCGTGACCAAGATGGCTAATATATGTCCAAGTCTCCCATCTGTATGATATCTGTAGAAGGAATGAGAATGATTGACAAGAGATTTGATCAACTACTACTTTAAGCATTTTGAAGTTAGTATGTTGCAGAGTTAGTTGACGATTTCTTTTATTGAATTTAGCTGCATGTAAAGTGTAAATATGTAATTGAGTGTTGTTAATGCATTGCATGAGACAACCTATATAAGGTTGTCGTATGCTTTCCTATCACATGAAAGACATGTTCTTAAACTTGCATGTATGCTCTATGCCATGTTTTTGGTTTTGGTATTGTTAGATTTCCTACTGAGTATGTGGAATACTCAACCTACTATTTTTATTATAGATCATTGTAGGCAGGATAAGCAGAAGCAATAATGAGTTTGGCGTTTTCATCAGGATAAGGAAAAGGTAATAGATTTGATTTGATTCATAGAATTTATAGTAAGGTGTGTGGGAATGAAATGTAATAAATTTGAAATTGTATAATTTCATGACTTGGAGGCGTTTTCATCAGGATAAGGAAAAGGTAATAGATTTGATTTGATTCATAGAATTTATAGTAAGGTGTGTGGGAATGAAATGTAATAAATTTGAAACTGTATAATTTCATGACTTGGACTATGATTGGCAAGTCTTAGGGCCAGACCAGAGTAAGTCTTGTTTATTTCTTAGAACTATTAAATGTATGTTTATCAGGTATCTCGTAATGACATGCGTTAAATGTCTAATGTTTGAAAAACAAAGTAAACTCTACCAGATTTTTGGTAGAAATGTAGTACTCATTTCACTGTTAATCCCTTTTAAGAAAAGAAAAAATATCACTCGGGGCTTTTTAGAATGAGTCTTAAAATAATAATGTTTTTTTCTATCATTTGATTTTCAAAATACTTTTACTAGAGATCAATCTCACATCATAATCATCTTTTACATTTAAAAAGCATTATAGAAACCCAGGTCGTTACATCTGTATACATTCTCCACCTTGAAATATTAGGTGGTGGTAACAATATAATACAATAGACCACTATGATTTTGAGTTTAGTGGGATCACATTGATGATCATCCTTTTTGAGGATTTCATGATGGTCAATATACTTCCTCCACCTAGAAATTTGAGGTGATGGTATTGATAGTATAAAAGAGCACCATGAGGGTTGTTGGACCTGTAATAACCCCAATTTTTGTAAATGGATTGAGAAAAATCAATAAAGTTTGAGTTTTAGATATTTCGGGCTGAAATATTAGGGTTATTTAAAATATACTTTTTATAAAAGTATAATCAAATCATAAGACATGTAAAATTGAAATTAAACTTAGGAAACCCTTCAAAATGACTGTAAGCACGACAAATTTCGAATTCGGATGAGAAATCCTTAAGTTTTTCATTTTTTGGACAAAAGGGGTAAAATAGTAATTTTACCCAAAAATCAAAATATTCCAAAAATCAAAATATGAAACATCAAAATTTAGAATGTACTGAGAAATACGAATCCAACGCCACTATGTACACTCAAATCCGAGATCATGGGAATAAAACCCAAAGTTTTATGCATAAAGGGCAAAATGGACTTTTTACACCATGTGGGACCCACATGGGGCCCACATGGGGACCACCACGTCCCCAACAACCAAATTGATTAGCAGCCCATGTGAAACATGGGTCAACAAAGATCAGCTAGTCATGGGGTTAGGTATGGGAGCATTAAAGACTTTCATGCCATTTTATATTAAAAAAATAACATATTATAATCATGAAAAAGACCCAAAATGCCTATAAATACAACCCCAAAAATCTTCCAAAAATCCTCATACAATCCCCACGAAATTATCTTCAATCTCCTTGAAAAATTAGATCTAGAATTCCTCTCAAAACCCCAAAATTTCCAAGAGCTAAATCTCTTTCCAATTTGTTTTTTCTTTTTAGATTAGAACAAGAGACCTAAATTCAATTAGGCACTCTGTTCTAGATCTAATTTGATCAATTCCACCGTCCAAAACATCCCAACACATCTATTCTACAAAACCCCCAAAGGAATTTCAAGATCCAACGGTTCAAACAATGGTATTTACGCGAAAGGTGGATTTTAGGCTATATCGTCATCAACAAGGTATTGTTTTTAATTGGGCATGTAAATCAGGTTTTCTCCCCAATCAAGTAAGTGGAAATCCTTTTAATATATTTTTAGTATTGTTTTATGTAAATTTTATTTTACTGTAATTAATTTTGGTAATAAAAAGATAAAAATAAAGTAAACAGCAGACCCCCTAATTAGGGATGATGGAGTTGTCGGATGAGAAATATTTGTACCAATCGATCCAGAAGGCTCCAAAACCCCTAGGGTAGAAGTTTCATCAAAATCAGAGACCTTTTGAGCCCTCAATTGCAAGAGGATTGATTGGACGGTCCGTATGGACCGTCCGATCTCCGGATCGTACGACGCCCAAGACGCCCGCGTGACGCACCGTCGGAGCGGCGCGTGCGATACGCGTGGGGCGTCGGTTCAACGCACGAAGGCGCGTCCATAAAAAGACGAGCGGACGCGCGCCGACAGCGCGGCCGGTTTGCGGGCGCGCGGACGACGGGCGTTCGCTCGTCCGTCCGCGTACGCGTGGACGTCCCGCAGTCGCGCTTGGGAGTTTCTTCCCGTCGGACGCGCCCGCCGACCCCGGTTCGTTCCGCTCGGTTCGTTCCGCCTGCCGTTCCGCCCGACTAATCCAGTAGTTCCTTCCTTGGGCCCCGGATCAAATCTGGAAGCCCTAGGAAGGATTTGTGAACTTTCAGATCAGTGCAGAGTCATCCGAACTCCAAATTGAGATCGGAAAGAATATATGGAAAGCTTGAAACCTCTATTTTCTTATAGAATAATAAAAATGACATGTTATTCAATAAAAACTTTCTGTATTTAAGAATTAAGTTTCCAATTACATAGATTTTCAAGATCTGAGATGATCAGATCTTAGAAACATGTTTTAATAATGATCTAATACTTAAATAAAGTTATATCTATGTTTAAATTGGATATATATGAGATATATTAAGGGATCTACCCTTTATGATAGAAAAACCCAAAAAAAATACAAAGGGACCCACTTGATCAATGAGATCAAGTGTGATCAGATCCTTGGGATGGAAAGAATAACTGTTTATATGATGAAATCCAAGGAAATCATGGATGGATTATGATAAAAATAGATCAATGTGATCTTTTGACCTTAATAGAAAATTCTCTAAATATAACTAAAGTCCTTAATCAAAGGCAAAGATCTAAGATCAAATGGTTGGATCATAAGTAAAGGTTTCTAAAAATATAAATCTAATTAGTTTCATTTTATGTTATTATGTTATAAAGCATGCTAGTATAACATTTAGAGTTTATGTGTTCATTCTTATCATAGGGTGCTAAAGTTAATTTAAGTACCTTGCCTCATTTTCATTAAATGTTAAATTAAGTAGTTTTATGCTTTAAATTTATAATTCATTTATAGTTGAATGTTAGTAGTAGATTTACTTGTTATGAGATAAAGAGCATAAAACATCAAAAATGTATTCTAATGAGAAAGTAGAGTTTCATGACACAAATAAGAATGAAATACTTTGGACTTAATTAGTAAGGGCTATAGTTAGTAGGACAATATAAGGATTATCAAATCCTTGGCCCATTAGGTAAAAAGAATAATAAACCCCATGAATGACATTATAAATATTCATGGACTTAATTAAAATCTATTAGAAAGAGTACTTAGGGTAAACATGCTTATAGGAACCTTATGAAAGGTTGAGCTATGGTCATTCTAGTGAATGATGAACATAGTGGTTAAGGGGTTATCTAATAGAGCCTCGCTCTTCCACTATACCTTCTGGTGAGGTTTGTGAGGTCTAGACGCCTCCTTACATGAGGATTGAAGTAACCACTTTGTGTTCACCCATTCAACTAGTAAGCCTTAGCCAATTGGAAATAAGAGGAGCGATCTAGATTTAGGCTTGAATAAGCTACCTTCAACCATGCACATTAACTGGTTGAATAATAATCATAAGAGCATAAAAGGTTAGTAATTTACCTAACCCTAATAAAAAGCGATAAGTAAGATAAGGATGATCAAACAAGATCCATTAGATCTTGGATGATCAAGAACAATAAGAATAAGAACACTATATTGTACTTAGTATGTATGTTTAGTAGTATACTTGTTATAGTTCATTAGATTAGATAATCCAAACCCTTGATCAAAGGTGATTCAAGGAAGAAAACCAAGATCATCCTCCATAGGGATGATCCAAGAACTGAACTTAGATCAAAGAAGAACTAAATGATAGAAGATCTAGGACCTTGATCTTTATCAACATGAGTAGATTGTCAATCAAAGGATCTATGAAAGATCAAGATCAAGGAGATGAACATACAAAGACTTAGAGATAGAAAAATACTTAGATATGAATGATCTAAAGATCATTCTAAACATCAGTCTAGTGATCAATAGGATTGTTCATAATTTATATATTGACAATATGTATGGATGTACGATTACATACATCGGTCAAGATCATGGAAGATTGGGAAAAAGAGATCAATCCTTAAAGGTAGGAGGATTTGATGAATGCATTTTACATGAGATATTCATGAGATTGTACTCATGATCTTATGTTGACAAGAGTAATGATAATACTTGTAGTATATCTCTTGAAAACCTTATGATCCAACCAAGCACCTATAAGATGGTTAAGGACTAAACTATAAGTGAATAGGGAACTAGACAATATTTCAGCTCCTAAGTAAAACGGAACATATGGTCGATATATATATGAAATCTATTTTACATACAAGCTTGGAGGCTTGTGAGTTTGTTTTAATAGGCATGAGCACAGGGGATGCTATTACTTAGAGGAGTTATGAGGGTTTGGCCACCCGCTCCTTGAACTTTGATGATATGATGATACCTTGCCCAATGAGAGGCTAAAAAGTCGGGTGGTGGCAATTATGGGAAGGCCACCACGTGAAAGTCTTGCCCCCCATACGGGCAAAGGTGACATAATATTTTCCACCGTGGTATCGCAGGTGAACAGGGCAGTTATCCGGGCGCGCTAGTACGGATCAGACTGCAGCATAGCAACCTTTCTGATTATTTTGCACTATGATGCATATGGGAACATAGTGAAATGCCTTATGTTATAGCATAATGAAATGCTAGGTAATTGTATATTACCAATGTTTCCCAAGAAGGGAAATTCCCAGTATGAGATTAGCTGTAATACTAAATTCTCAAAATAAAGAGAATTGATCAGCTTAGTTAGGAATGATATTTCACTATTTTCACAAATTTAATTGGTTTACCCATGAAGGGTATGTATGTATATAGATATACATAACTTACAAAATAAAGAGTATGTTTGAGGATAACGAGATTATGAAGGATTGGAATTACATTGTCAATTATTATGTTTCTTGAATCCCCTACCAAGCATTGCTTGCTGAGATATTGTACTTGTTGCAATATCTCGGATCCGAGAAGGAGAGTTAGGATCTGAAGACTATAGAAGACTTGAAGAGAATAATCTTCAAGGTATACCCTTGAAGACATGTATTTTTATTTGTTGAGAGTTTTATTGTATGGTGAGCTTGAGTTTTGGATTATGTAATTTGGACAAGTATTGTACTAGATTTGGCTGTACTGTGAACCACTGGATGGATCCTGGAGTTTAATAAAAGTATATTCCTTCAATGGAATTTTATTTTGTACACAAATTGTACTTATGTTATATATGAAGTGGTGACTTGGGTTTTCAAAACAAGTTCTAAAGAAAAGAATTTCCGCTGCTTTGTTTTGCGAAAAATTTTTACACTCTTAAGGGCCCTGCCTTTCAAAACACTTTACAAATCATGTTTTCAAAAACCCGGGTCGTCATAGGACCATAGTGAAATGAATGGTCCTTTTTCATCAAATTGAGGAATAATGGAGCTTGTAGCAATCAATACATATTTTTCCTCCTTCTCCTTTATATTTTCCTGAAACTAGGGAATAAGCTAACTCTACAGTTTCCTAAAAGGTCGTTCTTGATCTAATGGAGGCATGGTGGGGCTTGAACCCCTAGTATCTTCTAATGTATACCCTAAAGATGGTTGATGTAAGGTAGGTACATCAATGGACTCTTTGACAAAATAAGGTTTGTAGGTTTCAATTGCGTATGCCTTCTACATTGCAAGGTGCAATGTGAATTTCAGGGTTTGTAAGGGCTCCTACTCGGGCTTGCCCTTGAGAAGTGTCCATTAATGGAGCGGTATCTAATAAATAATTCATTTCATTGATGGATGTGTCTTCATCAAGTTCATAAAATGAGCAAGATATGACTTGAGTGGATCTGGGTTGGAGGTTTGCTAGGATGGTTGTGGACTTTGTAACTCAGAATGATCATAAAATATGTCCATCCTAATATCGGTATAGAGGGGTAGGGATTGGTGAAAGACTTTGAGACTCTGCAGGAATAGATGATAATTCCATCATATTAATTTTTTCAAGGATTATCTCAGTCTCCTCCCTCATTTGTTTCATTACTCAGTAAATTGTATAACTCCATCATGCGTTTGATCTTATTGAAGTACCATCTACCAAATCAATCGTTGAATTTATGTCACCAAATGATTGTTTAGACTCGTATTGCAATAATTGTTGTGGCATTAGGGTACTAGTAAATGTTTGATTAGGATGGAACCATGATTGTTTTCCCTAACATCTCTGATTTTCTTGGTAGGGTTGATTTGGGTGGGACCATGATGGTTCATCTAGATAATTTGAACACCATGGTTGTTCATGAGACATACCCATCCATTATAGTCTTTTGATAGTCCGTCTTGGTATAGTAATTAGTGCCAGGTTCCTTGAATGCACTGGGTACATCCACTTGCTCTTGATAGTATCCATTATAAGTGGAGCTTGATGGCCATGAAGTGGAAGATTAGAGATCCTTGGAAGAAGCATAGTCATTATACTGAGGTTGTTGATATGACCTAGTGTAATAATTCTCATACTGAGGTTGATGATATGACTCAACATAAGAATTATCATGTTGAGTTGTTGATATTCCTGAGTATTTTTGTCAATAGCAAAGAACCTATTCATTAGAATTTCCACCCTTTCTTGTTGCGCCATTGTACTTAACTTTATATACAATGAAACAAATCATTGTATACAATGAATGAATACTACTTTTTTTTTAATGATTTTTAATGGAAAACCCTAACTATATGAAGCAACCTAAATGCTAGTCCTAAGCTAAATGATGCAAAATAAATCCTAATAGCTTGCTAATGAGTCATTACATGATCTTTGATAGTATGTAGGTTGATAACCTTTATACCTAAATCTAGATAACTCCCCCTTTTATCCAAGCTAGATTATTGCTTACTAGTTAGGTTCTATTCTAAAGTGGTTATACAAACCTCATGTTAAGAGGCATTTAGATGTTAACAAATATCAACAAAAGGTGTGAAAAACTCACTTGGATTTTGTTTACCCACTATAAACATGATGCCCAGAAGCTATTGGAGTGACAATAGATTTAACCCTTCAAAAAGGTCCCTACAAGCCCGATAACCCTATCTGTTGCTACTTGATTTTAAATTAATTTCAAGGGCTAGGATCACAAACATACAAGGAAATGGATTGATTTACTTAAGTGCACCAAGGATCTGGTTACGAAATCTAGTCCTTATCTAGTGAGGGTTCCTATGGGCCCTTACTAACATTATGATCCATTCCACCATAAAGTGTTAAACATGCAATGAAAAATAAAAGCAAACTAATGCCTACATACATGCTATTTAACAAAAGGTTCTCTCCTCAATAGACAAGGCACTATAACCAGATGGCATATGGATTGGTTATAGTCGAGTGTAGGCTATCGCTTGTTAAATATGTACAAAAACTAATGTAACAACCCTAAACAAAGATGCAACAAATAAGATGAATGCCCTAATCTATATGAATTATCTTGCCATCCATAATGAAAGATTACACTAAATGCATCTAAACTAGAAAAATTAAAAACAAAGTGAGGGATACTTATAGCGAGGGTTTCAATGAAGGTCATGTGTGAGCCACCATGCCCCACATTTGCCGTATATTATTACAACCCATTTAAAATTTAACAATAAAGTGCAAAATACAATGGGCCTCAATGTAAGTCTTATTGAAAAATCCAATCTAAGAAAGCGATAAAACCTTAATCTAATTTGTTGAAGACTTGGCCCACAAGATCACTGCTGTTCCTTTGCCAATTTACCTCTCACAAAGTTAAACAAAATATGGTCAATTTATAAGAAATTAACAATAAATGAAAAATAATATAAAAAACTAAACTAATGCACCCCAAACCTAAACTAGAGATAAATAATCTAAATTAAGATCCACTAAAAATCCATTGCAATTCCTCGACAACAGATTTATTGTAGTATAAGCACGCAAGTGAGGTTAGTCCCATGATGAATCAAATGATTTGTGTGTTAGGTAGATCTTTATTGAAACTATTCCTAGCTAAATAAAATGGTTTTTAACCTAGACTAAAGAATTAAACTAATAGAAACTAAACACATGCATGGAATTAGAAACTTTTTCAATTTAGAACTTTCTATACCTAAACATGAAAAATTCCTAAAACCAGCCTAACATGCAAACTTAACCCAAAAATGATCTAAACCAAGAAATCAAAGCATGTAATACTTATGGAAATAGCTAAACAAGTGGTGTGCATGAAATTAACCTAGAAAGAATGCATGAAACAAAGTAAAAAAAGGCATGAATGGAAAATGAAAGTATATATGAACTAGAATGCAACTTAGGCTAACATGAAGTATATGAAACTTGAAGCATGGAGCTAAGATGCAAACTAATAATTCATGGAATCTAAACTAAGATAAAAATAAATTAAACAAGAAAAAATAAATGGAAATAACAATTAGTCACTCATGTAAAAGAAACCTCCCCAAGTATCATGCGCATGATCCATGAAATGGGGTTAGTGATTCATGGGTTAGAAAATGATCTAAATACTTAATTTAAAGACTTAGCAACATGTAATCTAATTCAAGCAATGACTAAACAATCTAAACTTCTAATTGGTTCTTAAGAAAGTAAGCAAGCAAGATGTATATGGTGCTGGTAATTAAATATGAACAGTCCATTAATAAATTCTAGCACATGCTATTTTTGAATATCCAATCAATTAGACATGGAAAGCATTGTAATAAGAACTTTTGATGCAATAAAATAGTCAAGATCTAAAGTATTTAACTTCTAGAAAAATGCAGCAATAATAATCATCAATGAACTCCATTGATTGAATGTCAAATTACATTAGAAATAAAAATTGTAAACATGTATATAGTTTGTGTAATTTGTGTGCTATTTCAAGGCATGAAACTTGATTCTATTCACATATAAAACATCTTCTAATAGTAGAAAACCAACCTCAGCTAACATGCAAATAGAACCTAAAATAAAACTAAGAGAATAGAAACTAGGAGGATGGAACTATTCTAAGGAAAAACAACATCAGCTAGTGTTAGAAGTAAGCAAAAAGAACATAAAAGGTGAAGGGAACTCAAAAGAATTAAGCTATTGTTTCTCTTGGATGCTACTACTAAAGAATGAATAACTTATATTTTAAAGAATAATCGTAAAAAACTAAGGAGATGAAGCAAAGATTCAAAGGAAAAAAAGTGATAATAGGCGAGTAAGAGTAATGGGATTCGATGAATCTAAGGCACCCAAATCATTTGATCTAAAGACCACTGAGATTAGTGATCATTAGGAACAAGGATCTAAGGTTGAAATCAAGTGATAAATAAATGTGGAAGATTAAGGAACAGGGTGAGGGCAACAAGCATGGAATCAAAGAATAAAACAAAGACAACAAAACATGGAATTAAGAGGTTGTCCACAAGGGCCCATTTTAGTCACCCTTTCCTTCCTTAATTGCTTCATTTGATCCATGATGTTTCTTTCAAATGATCTAGGCCTTTGTTACACCTTATATTGATGACATTTAGTTCTTGGCTTCATTAATTTTCCTAGTTAGATTAGGAAACCTCTAGAATGGCTTCAATTCCTTTCTCAGTCAGTCTCTATCATTGGATTATATTCCCATTACCTGCAAAAGGTCAAAAATTTAATTAAATACTAAACAATATGATTATTTACATACTTTGAATTAACCTCTGAACTTGCAAATTATCAAAGTTTTGAAGGATTAGGTTAGAAATGCATGTATTGTGAATTTTGGCTAAAAAACCCTAAAATAACACTATAAGTTATAACACATGGGCAACTAATTGGGTGATTTTGATGAAAAATTTATCACTCATCAACTAGTTTCCTTGTAATTAGATTGCACATTTAATGGCTTTATATCGGATGTTCACATTGATAGTAGGTCCGCATAAGAACCCTCATAAGATAAGGACTAGATTTCATCACCAAATCCTTGGCTCACCTAGGGAATCAAATAAAATGCTTGTACATTTGCAATTCTATACCCTAAAGCATAATTTAAAATCAAGTAGTAAGAGAAATAGGATTTCGAGCTCGTTAGATCCTTTTAGAATGAGGAGATATATTGTCACTCTAGTGGCTTTTAAGCATCGTGGTTATAATGGGTATCTAAAATCCAAGTATTTTTCGCATGCCTTTAGTTGATGTTTGTTAAAGTCTAAATGCCTCCTTGCGTAAGAATTGCATTAATCATTTAAGAGCAGAACCTAATTCTTAAGTTGTAGTCAAGCCTAGATAAAAGGAGGAGCTGTATAGATCTAGGTCTAAAAGTTGTCACCTTATAGATTAACAAAGATTATCGAAATGGCTTGTTAGTGGACTATTAAGATTGATGTTGCATCATATAGAGTGAGCAGTCACATTTAGAGTTAGGTTGTATCATTTAGATAGGTTTTCATTTTAGTGCATGGAAGGTCGTGGATCCAGAACACAAAATTAGCACCATTTGATATTGAGATTGAACGAACCCATAAGCAAGGGGTAAGAAGTCAAATTCCCAACCCCAAGGTATAGGATAAGGCCATCAGAGACTTCTATGCATCATTCCAGTTGAATACTCCATCATGCATCACATTGCCACCCACCAATGCAAACCACTTTGAACTTAAACCTGGAGTTATACATTTACTCCCTTGCTTTTATGGTTGATAAAGAGGGGATCCATATCTACATATTAAGCAATGCCTTGATATTTGTGTTATATTAAAATTCTAAAATGTTTCAAATGATTCTATTAGACTTAGATTGTTTCCCTTCTCATTGAGATAATAAGGCCAAAACATGGTTGAATTCTTTAGAGGTCAGTTCCATTGCCACATGGGACTAGTTGTCTAAAAAGTTTTTAGATAAATTCTTTCTTGTCTATAAGACTAATTCCCTTCGTGGGGAGATTATCAATTTCTAGCAAAAAGATGATGAGAAATATTATGAATGCTGGAAAATGTGGAATGAATTCCTACGAAAGTTCCCTCACCATGGATCTGAAAAATGTAGCATGTTTAGTGCTTCTATGAGGCACTAACACCTCAAAATAGATAGATGGTAGAAGCAACTTGTGGAGGGGCCCTCATGTTGAAAAGTGAGATAGACGCTTGGGAATTTTTTGAGACCTTAGCTAAGAATTCCTATAATGAGATTATTCTAATAGGAGATGGGGAAATACTTAGCCTCAAAAGAAAGGAGGCATGTATAAAATAGGAGCGACCTCAGATATACCATATAAGCTCAACCCCATGGTTAAATGATTGGGAAAGCTTGAAAATATTTTCCATGCCTTTATGGTTATCAATGCATCTATGAAACCTCTACATGAGTGTAGAGGTTTGTGCTATTTGTTCTAGCTTAGCACACTTAACCACAACTTGTCCATGTAATAAAGTGTACAATGAGTATCTTTTAGAAGAAGCGAATGCTCTAAACGCATATCACAACACAAGCAATAATCCATACTCTAAGACCTATAATCCAAGATGGGCTAGGCATCCTAATTTTTCATGGTTTGAGAACAATTGCTAAGGAAGTACATCTATGAACTGCCCTACACAAAACTTTCCTAGGACATCAGCTCCCAAGTAGCCACTTGGTTTTTAGTTTCCTCAACAACCAAAGAAATCACCAGTTGAGGAAACTTTGTAATTGTTTATGGATAAAACTTTAAAAAAACTTGAGGAGAATATCAAGGCCTTATATAATTCCCAAAATGAGAGTAGGAAGGTCGCCAATGTTAGTTCCCAAGTGATTACCAAATTAGAAATGCAAATGAGCTGGTTATCTGCTTCACTTAGTAATAGTGGAAAGGGACAATTTCCTAATCAACCAATTCCAAACCCTAGGGGCTAGTTTGAAATAGGGCCAAGTTCACATAGACCACATGAGAAAGCAAAGTCAATAACTACCCTTAGGAGAGGCCATCAAGGTTAAAATAAAGTGGGATAAATTAAGAAAAACTTAGAGTAGAATGAACCATCTAAAATTAAGGGAAAAGAGAAGAGACAAAAACCTCCTACTACATCTGAGCTTATAGTGGAGGCACCTTATGTTTTGGAAGCTCCATTCCCTCAATTATTAAATAAGGCTAAGAAAGGAACTAATTTCTATGAGATAATGGATGTGTTTAAGCATGTGCAAACCAATATCCTATTACCCGATGCTATTAAAGACATTTATGCTTATGCCAAAATTCTGAAAGATCTCTCCACAAAAAATCACAAGCTTAGTGTGCAAAAGAAGGTCTTCCTCACCAAGCAAGTGAGCTTTTTTGATTCAGAACCAGATCCCTCCTAATTTTAGACATCTAGGTTGTTCTGCCATTTCTTGTGTTGTTAGAGATCATGTCGTTGATAGACACTACTGGATTTAGGGGCTAGTGTAAATTTGTTGTCGTATTCTGTCTATGACCAACTTGGGCTTGGTGACTTTAAGCTAACTAGTACCACTTTATAGTTAGTAGATAGATCAATAAAGACTCCACATTGTATGATTGAATATGTTTTAATATAGGTGGAACAATTTTACTTCCTGTAGATTTTATTATCCTATATACCTAGCTTGTGTTAGACCTTGATAGTTAGATCCTAGTAATTCCTAGACATCCATTTTTGGCAATGTCCAATGCCATCATCAATGTAGAAATGGTGTGATGAAGTTGTTCTTCAGCAATATGAAAGTAAAGCTCAATGTCTTCAATGTTGATCATAAGCATCCAGACCTAGATGAATCATGTGTAGTGAATTTAATTGAAGGTCTAATTCAATAGGCTAATTCACCATCATTCATTCTAGACCCATTTGAGGTATGTCTAACACACTTTAATTGCAATTTCAATGTAGGAAAATCCATAGATGAGGTAAATAATCTCCTAGATATTGCACCTATTATAGATACCTCCAAATGGTGACCTCTAATGGAACCTCTTCCTCCAAATTCTATCCATGTGCCTTCAATAAAAAAACCACCTTCCTTAGTCATTAAGCCACTCCGAGAAAATCTAAAATATTCTTACTTAGGACCAAATGAATCATTCCTTGTAATTAAAGCTTCTGATCTAGACCAAGAACAAGAAGGGAAGCTCCTTGATGTTTTGAGAAAACATAAGACATATTTAAGGTGGACCATAGAAGACATTAATGGGATTAGTTGTGTTGTGTGTATGCATAAAATTCACCTAGAAGAAAATGGTAGGCCATCTAAAGAAACATAGAGGAGGCTAAACCCGAATATGAAAGATGTAGTTAGAGACAAAGTGTTAAAACTCCTAGAAATTCAATGTCAAAGGAATCCATAATGAGGATAATGAGTTAGTACCCAATTGCATGACCAATGGGTGGAGAGTTTGTATAGATTATCAAAAACTGAACTAAATATTGAGGAAAGACCACTTTCCTCTGTCCTCTATTGACCAAATGCTGGTCATAGTTATTACTACTTTCTTGATGGATACTCTAGCTATAACCAAATCTCCATAGCACCTAAAGACCAGGAGACTACTTTCACCTACCCATTTGGGACCTTCGCCTACAATCGTATGCCTTTTGGATTTTGTAATACTTTAGCTACTTTTTGAAGGTGTATGTTGAGCATATTTTATGATATGGTGGAGAGGTTCTTATAAGGTTTATTGATGATTTTTAGTGTGTTCTTCTTCATTTGATGAATGCTTGCACCATTAAAACTTGTCCTTATGAGGTGTCAAGAATAGAATTTAAAGCTAAATTGAGAAAAATGTCATTTCATGGCTCAAAATGGTATTGTTGTAGACCACATCATATCACATAATGGCATAGAAGTACACAAAGCCAAAGTGGATTTAATCACTACCCTCCTCCTCCAAGGATGGTGAAGGAAATCCACTCATTTTTAGGCCATGCTAGTTTTTATAGACGATTCATCAAAAACTTTGATAAAATTGCTAATTTCTTATGTAATTTACTTATGAAGGAGGCAACTTTTGACTTTGATGATAATTGTATGAGAGCATTTGAGTGCTTAAAGGATGAATTAACTTCTATGCCTATTACTCAACCACCATAGTGGAGTGTACCATTTGAAATAATGTGTGATGCTTCAGACTACAAGATCAGGGCTGTGTTGGGACAATGTATTGATAAGCTCCCCCATGTGATATATTATGCTAGCAAGACACTCAATAATGCTCAACTTAATTATTCCACTACAGAAAAAGAGTTGTTGGTAGTTGTTTTTGCCCTTTATTAGTTTAGATCTAAGATCATTGTATATTTTGACCATGTAAGAGTTTGATTTAGAAATTAGGGATAAGAAAGGTTTCAAAAATATTGCAGCAAACTATTTATCCAAATTAGTTGTGGAGTCTACTAATGAGAATGTGCCTATAATAGAAACATTTCTAAATGAATAACTTTTGCACATTGCTCAGTTGCCTTGGTATGCAAATATAGTCAGTTATCTTGTCTCAGATCAAATGCCTAATCATTGGTCTATACAAGATAGCAAAAGATTTATTTCCAAGGTCAAACACTTTACGTGGGCAATCCATACTTGTTTAAGTACTATCTTGATTAGGTTATTAGGATATTCATACAAAATATGTCCCAGTAATATAGCCATCCCTACCCTCTCACATCAATCGTACGAGCCTCTTATCCATTGTCATTCAATCACAGTGAGGGAACAAGTCAAAATAGAAAAGCTCACATTGGGTTTAGGGATAATCAGGCTTGAATTGATGACTTCCACCACATCAAGGTGACACTCTACTGCTAAATTATATCCCTACCTTGCATCCATTAAGAAATAGAAATGACTAACATCACAATATATATATATATATATATTTTGCCGTGACCATGCATGCAGGGGCTATTCCATTTCTAGAATGACAGCTGCAAAGATTTTATGGTGTGGTTTTTATTGGTTCACTATTTTTAGTGATTCACATGCTTACTGCATAGCATGCGTTAAATGTCAATAGTTAAGGAGCATAGGAAAAATAAATATAATGCCTCTGAACCCCATTCTTATCATTGAGCCTTTTGATGCTTGGGACATTAATTTTATGAGAGCTTTGCCTAACTCTTTTGGTTATGTGTATATCCTTGTGGGAGTGGACTACATGTTCTAATAGGTGGAATCCATATTATGCAAGACCATTGATCATAGGTTGGTGGTTAAGTTTTCAAAGGAAAATATATTTGCACGCTTGAGTATCCTAAGGGCCATAATTAGTGATGGGGGAAATACTTTTGCAATGGAGTGTTTGAGAATGAAGAAAATGTGATGTTGCCCATAGGAATTCTACCCCTTATCATTCTCAAAGTATTGGATAGGTAGAAGTGTCAAATAGGGAGATAAAGTGAATCTTAAAAAAAGACAATCAATCCAAATAGGAAAATCTAGACTTAGACTTAGTGATGCTTTATGGGCCTATTGCACTATATATAAGACCCCTATAGGCATGTCACCCTATTGCTTAGTGTATGGAAAGCACTGCCATGTAACAATAGAACTAGAGCATAAAGCATATTGGGCCATTAAAAAGCTTAATTTTGACTTAGATAATTGATATATGTTTTAATTTAACTTGTAAGTGCATGAATCACTATAGTAATTGCATGCGAGGGAGGTTGATCCCACGAGAAATCTCACAAAAATATATGTTGGATGGATCTCATTTAAACTATTTAGCCCAGCTAAAAGAATTGGATTTAACGAGATTAAGTCTTCAAACTAACATGGCAACCACAATTGCATGAAATTAGAAACATCTCTAAATCTAAACATGGAAACTATCTTAAAATTAATCTAACATGCAATTTAACCTAGACAATGATAATCTAATGCTTATACATGACCTAATAAAAGCATGTAATGTAAACCTAGTATGATATCCATGATTTAAATAGGGAAAATGCATGAAATAAAGTAATCTAAAGTGCATGAATGAGAAACAACGTAAGCTAACATTAACTACATGAATGGAACTAAAATTAAAGCATGGGAATCTAATCTAAATCACACAATCATCTAAGGGGAAACACTTCAAAACTATGCACATGAACCATGGGTTTGTGCACATGGTTCAAGAATGATGTTTATATGAAATTAAATTACAACTAAGTCTAGGATGGTGTACATGGTATCTAATCATGGAAAACTAAATTAAACAGCCCTAAAAATCTATCTGTAAAGCAAGAAGAACATCCATAAACGTTGCACACTTAATCATGAAACAAACATCCATTGATTTGAATTAAAACAATTACAAGTGTAGTGTCCACCATTCTTGGATTCCAAAAACAACTCAAAATGCTTCTCTAATCATCCGAATAACAATCAATGGCAAGCACACATGTCTTCCAAAAAAGATCTAAGGAAAATAGGATGAAAACAATGGAAAAGAAATAAGAAATGGCAAGGAACTTAAGGAGTATTAACACTAGGAACTTGATCTAAGAACTATACTCTCTTGGCTATCACTACAAGAGACTTATAGTCCTTAACTTTAAGGATCTAAGGTGTGAAACAAAAGAAAATAATCAAAGTAAGCTAGGAACAAAGCATTAACTTGTGGATCAAAGTAAACAATGAAACAAAAGGCAACAAACAAAGACCTAAGAGGAGAACTAACCTTAACTTCAAGAACATCAAAGAGAGAATCAACCAAAGGGAAAGAGGTGTGGAATGCTGGAGAAGATGGCTTCCAAGGAGGAGAAACCACATTGAGGACTTGGGAAGAAGAGAAGGGTGGAGACGCCTCCTTCTTAGGAGGGTGTGGTCTCCCCTTTGCTCATATTTTTTTTTCATGATGAAGCCCTTATACTCTTTTATATGGGTTGAATGCCTACTAAAACAAACCTAATAGGAGTGGGGTATATGAGTTTAGATAGTATGTGGCATGAAGGATTGGGCAATCAAATTAGTAACATAGGATAACTAAGAATGGAATCTAAGAGTGAGCAAGGTGGGACACGATGGGAGGTGCCACCATTTTAGGAGAGGACATCTCTCCCTTGTAAAAATCATGGAGGGCTTATGGAATTGGAAAGAGCTGGAGATAAGGATGGAGAGAGAGGGAAAGAGAGAAAGGGATAAGGGTGGGGTGAAAATAGAAGGTGACTTGTTAACTAGATTAGGATTCTTAGAAAGGTGGAAGCTGGGTGTGACTTAGGAAGGTGGGAGGTGCCATCTTCTTAGGATGGTGCATCGCCCCCTTAAGAAATCATGGTGTGGAGTATGGTGAGGTGGAGAGAGAGAGAACAAGATGGGGAAAATGGGAAAAAAGAAAATAAAGTGGGTTCTTTCTATTGGTCCACATGCATGCTTACCCATTTTGATTTTTCACCCAAATATCCTCCAATTATCCTCTTAAAAAATCTCTTTTAGCTTAGAATAATTAAGTGAAATTATCCTCTAATAGTGGCTCTCTGTGTAGCATTGGCTTAAGTGGCTTGAATGGCTCTCTTTAAGGGCTCATGCCCTTAGCTTTAATAGCTTGGCTTGACTTCCTTATCTTGTCACCTTTTCTCATAGCTTATATGGCTAAGGTGTGGCTTGAATGGATCTTATGCAATGGTGGTGGAAATACATGGCTTGTGCATGGGCCCATTTTAATCACCTTTAGCTTTTCCAAATGGATCCTTTGCTTGCCCTAGAGAGAATCTTGGACCTTGATCTCCCCTTAGATTGATGATATTTAGACCTTGGCTTCCT
Organism: Warburgia ugandensis; assembly: GCA_035236585.1. NCBI lineage: Eukaryota > Viridiplantae > Streptophyta > Magnoliopsida > Canellales > Canellaceae > Warburgia > Warburgia ugandensis. Next base: position 54,324,624 of record CP141132.1, read on the forward strand.
CTGGTTTCCAAGTTAGCTTAGGAAACCTCATGAATGGCTTCAATTCTTATCTTTATTAATCTCAGTCATTGGATCATCATCTTGATATCCTACAAAAGGTCAAAATCTCTAATTAAATCCTTAAAATTTAATTATCTAATATTAGCTCTGGATTAACCTCTGAACCTATAAATTATCAAACTTTTGAATTATTAGGTCAGAAATGCATGTGTTATAAAAAATCCAGAAAAATAAAATATTATGCCTACCTTTTATAACACATAGGTACTAATTGGGGGATTTTATACAAAATTAACAAAAATCACAACCCCTAACCAATAACTTGCTAGTCTTGAGCAAAACATGCAAAAAATCAGTATTCAAAATTTATACAATTTGCCACTTTTGTAGGTACTCATGATTACATTTAGTAAATACAATAATTTATTAAACCCCTCAATTACTCCTAGTAGACGAGTTAGGCCTCGTGAGGGTTTGTAGTGAATACACTTACAAAATTCTCAAAATTTTTAGGAAAACCCTTTAATCATCTGAGAATTTTTTTTACTATTTTGGTCATATTAAATACCCAACTTTACCCTGCTACTATATATGAATAAAAAGGTTCAAAATCTTACCATTATGCTAAAAATATCACATTATTTCATTAAATTTTGGAAGGTTGGTGTGTGCTATAGAAAATACATATAATTAACAGTTTTCAAGTCAAATATAACCTAAATTGCCTTCCAAATATATGCTTTGACTTCAATTCTAACAAGATATACTTGTCACTCAAAAATGGGTACAAATATCTCATTACTATGTGAGTACAAATATCTCATTAATATACTTGTCACTCTAAAATAATAATAATTTAAAAAGAATGATAATTGTCTCATGAAAGTATATAAACTACTAAGAATGTTACACTCTATCAAATTCCCTACTCATTAATAACCATATCCAAGTCATACTTCTCCTAAGATCAAGCTAGGACTTTTATTAGGATGAAACATTAGCTTAGGTAGGGTTTACCAAAAGAACAGGTATAAAGGTAAACAAAGGTTGTCTAGAAAATATGTAAAGTCTTCTATCAGCGTATTCATAATTTTTCTATTTTCCCTTACACGAGTGAACATTCTTATTTTTCATTGGCTATCTTTTTATTTTTATTTTTCTTTCTTTTACTGGACTTTATATATAATATTTTTTACTTTAACTCTTTTTAACCTTTTTGATGTTCATCTCTTGAATTGTATTGTTCATTTTTTTCGAAACATGTTCTTCAATCTTCTTGTGGATATATTATGGGGGTTCAATATAGGTAAAGGTTGTTTAGTTAACAAAGAAAAGGCTACTATTTTAAAAGTCCAATTAGCTAACTAGTAGAAATAACATAGAGAAGGCTAAAGGCTCTCAGTTAAACAAGGATGGTATCTATCATTTTCCTAGGTTTCATATGACTTAAACATGATCATAAAATTAAGAAGTATATGGTGTAATATTTCATAATTTCTCAATAGTTGACCAAGATGAAAAATAATGAGACAAACTAAGAAATAATGTTTGTTGAAGAAAATTTGTAATTTATGTATAACCCTCAAAAAAGGAAGAAAGGCACAAAATGCACTTGTGTTATAAGTTTCCACAAATCTTCTTCAAGATTTCTAATTTATATTTTCTATTCAACTTAAATTATATATACATAGCTATTTTGTGCAATTAATATTTTGATTTTAATTTTTCATGAAACATTTTAGAAAATGAGAAAAATAGTGAAATAATTATATACTCTATCAATAAGCTAAACTTCAAAAGATAGTTGAATATTCAAGCAATTTTTTTGAACTCTAATCTTTATAAAGGAACTTAATAAAAAAATTAAGACAAGAAAAACTTAGAAATCTCATCCATATTCCCACCCCCCAACCTGAACTAAACATTGTTCTCAATGTGTTGAAATATTGGACACCTATATGATGAATGGGTAATGCAGAATACTTAGACTCTAAAAGCCATTGGCTACCTCCCAGTGAGAGCGAAGATTTACGTCTTTAGCTAGATGTATCCTATAAATACTATACTCTACTCTAGTCCTATACCTAGCTAGTTAACCTAATTTTCCCTAACTCTTATATTGAAATGGGCAAATTTTTCCTGGCACTTCAGAATGTCACAGTAATCTATATACATTCTCCATGTTGAAATTTGTTATGGTGGTGACAACATGACATAGCAGACGATCGTAATTTTAGATTTGGTGGGACCACATTTAAATTGATGATCCCTCATTTTCAGAATTTTATAATAGTCAGTAAATATTGTCTACCTCAAAATTTGAGGCGATGGGAACAATATTGCATAAAAGATGACTGCGAAATTTGATGGACCATATTGAAATGAATGGTCTCCTTTTTCAACAAATTGAGGTATAAAGGGTCCAGTAGCAATCAGTACATGTTTTTCCTCCTCCCTTACATTTTTCTAAAATTGGGTATAAGTGGACTTTGCACTTCCACAAAAGGTTGGTCTTGATCCAATGGAGACAGGATGGGGCTTAAAGCCTCAGTGTCTTGTAATATGTACCCTAAAGTTGGTTGATGCATGCTCAGTACATCAATGGACTCATTTTCTTCCTATTCTTTAGACATGGGTAAGGTTTCAAATGGACTTATGTTGCTATCTAGAGTTTGATCAAATAACTTTTGTAGGTCCCAATTGAGTACATCTTCCACATTGCATGGCTCAAATTGAAATTTAAGATATGTAGGGGGTTCTACTCATTCTTACCATTGATAAGTGTCTATTAAAAGCTCAATGCATAAATATTCATGTTCTTCATCAACAGATGTCTCTTCATCTTGAAAAGGAACATGACATTCCTTAAATAGGTAGACATGAGAGGTTTTCGAAGATAGTTGTGGAGTTTGTGGCTCAAAATGGTCATAATATATGTCCATCCTAGTCTCAGTATAAATGGGGCAATGATGGGGAAAAACTTTGAGGCTGAGCAGGAATAGATGGTAGTTCTCACCATGAAATTCTTTCAAGTGTTTTTTCACTCGCCTCCCTCATTTGTTTCATTTCCTTAGCTTAAATTTTAAATGTAGCAAGATTTTGATCCCTTATTTCACAAAGTCATTTCATACTTTCTAGATTTTGAATCTCTGCTAATAATTGTCCCTCCTATTGTATAGGAAATGACTCATAAGGCTAGTATTGTTGTGGCAATTGGGTATTGAAAAAGGGCTGAACAAGTTGAACCCGTGATGGTTATTCCTGATATGCTTGATAATCATGGTAGGGTTGATCAGGGTGGAATCATGATGGTTCTTCATGATATGGTTGATAATCATGAGACCGTGCTTAATCATGACACCTAGCCCATCCATTGTAGTGAAATAGTAATATAGTGGTTTCTGATCCCTTTCTTGATAGGCCATTGTACTCAACTTTATATACAACGAAACAAATTGTTGTGTACAACAAATGAGTTCACTTTTTTTATGTGGAATCTAATTAGAACCCTAACTATATGATGAAACCTAAATGCTACTTCTAACTCTATATGATGCATACTCAATCCCCAATAGTTCACTAATGAGAAGATTTGATGATCTTTGTTAATCTGTGAGGTTGTAGCCTTTAAACCTATGCTAGACAGCTCCTCTTCCAATCCAGACTTGACTACAACCTATCAATTAGGTCCTATTTAAGGTGGTTAATACAATTGTCATGGTAGAAGGCATTTAGACATAAACAACTATCATTAAAAAGCATGGGAAATCCTTGGATTTTCGATATCCATTATAACTACAAAGTTCAAGAGCCACTGGAGTGATAATATATCACCTCTTTCAAAAAGGTTCCTATGAGCTCAAAACCCTAGGTCTCTTGTTACTTGATTTTAGATTAAGATTAACGACTAGGATCACAAGTATACAATGATCAACTTAATTACCTAGGTGGCTAAGGACTTGGTGATGAAATCAATTCCTTATCTTATGAGGGTTCCTATGGGGACCTTACTATTAGTGTTCCATTCCACCACAAAGCTCTTAAACATGCAATACAAGACAAGAAAGCAAACTAATGCCTACCTATATGGTATCTAACAAAGGGTCAAACATCTCAACACACAAGGCACTATAACTAAATAGCCCCTGCCTTGATTAGGGTCAAGCTTAGGCTAACCTTTTCTAAATAGGTGTGCAACTAATGAAACAACCTTAAATAAAATGCAACAATTATAATGAGTGATCCTAGTCTATATGTGTAACATTTCCATCAAGGTTGAAAATTATACTAAATGCAATTGTAAGGAAAAAGTGAGTGAAAGATGCTTAGGGTGGGGTTTTTGATGAAGATCAAGTGTGAGCCACCATACCCCGCACTTGCCTATTAATATAACCCATTTAAAAATTGAATAAAATACAAATTACAATGGGCATCACTTCAAGTTTCACTCAAGACCCTAATCTAATGTGATGAAGCTTTGGTCCAAAGGATGACCGCTGCTCCTTTGCCAATTTCCCCTCCCATAAAATTAAACAAAATATGGTCAATTTGTGAGGAATTAGCAATATATGAAAAAAAAATGATGAAAAATCCTAATCTAATGCAATATAAACCTAGACTAGAGGTAAATATTCAAAATTAAGAACCACAACAAATTCGTTGTGACTCTCCAACAGTGGCATCATAAAACTTAATGCATGTTTTCATTTAACTCATAAGCGCATGAATTATTGTAGTAATTGCACGTGAGTGAAGTTGATCCCATAAGGAATCTCATGGAAATGTATATTGTATGGATCTCATTTAAACTATTTAGTCTAGCTAAAAGGATTGGATTTAACCTAGACTAAGGCTTTAAACTAACATGGAAACTAAAAAAGCATGAAATTAGAAACTTTCTAAATCTAAACATGGAAGCTATATTTAAATTAATTTAATGTGTAATTTAACCTAGACAATGATAAACTAATACCTAAACATGTCCTAATAAAATCATGTAATATAACCTAACTTGATGTGCATGATTTAAACATGGAAAGTGCATGAAATAAAGTAACCTAAGGTGCATGAATGAAATATGGATTTATTTCTAAACTCGGAAACAACCTAAGATAACATGAACTACATGAATTGAACTAGACTTAAAAGCATGGAGATCTAGTCTAAATCAAGCAATCAGCTAAAGGGGAAACACTTCAAAATCATGCACATGAACCATGGGTTTGTTGGCTTAGTTCAAGAATGATGTGTATATGAAATTCAATTGAAACTAAGTCTAGGATTGTGTACATGGAACATAATCATGGAAAACTAACTTAAACAACCATGAAAAACTAATTTTAAATCAAGAAGAACATCCATAGACATTGCACGCTTAATCATGAAACAAACTTCCATTGATTTGAATTAAAACAATTACAAATGTGTTGTGTACCCTTCTTGGATTCCAAAAACAACTCAATACTCTTTTTAATCATCCAAACAATAATCAATGTAAGCACGCATGTATTCCAAAAGATATTTAAGGGAAATAAGATGAAAACAATGAAAAAGAAATAAGAAATGTGTGACAACCCGGGTTTTATATGATGCAAATTTGATAAAAAGGCGAGATCTCTTGTTTTATAAATATGAAATGCATGAAAATCTGTTTGTCTTGGAAAACAATCTTTTGTATACGACCCCGTGTGTCAAAACACATTTTCCAATTATCTAGCCATGGAAAATTTTTAAATCAACATTAATCCCAAGAAAGTGTTAGTCACAGCCTCAGCTATAGAAAGTAACTACAATCAAGTAACACTGAAAGATAAGGTAGGGGTTTACTTACTTGCACTTACTCTGGGTGTCTTCTATCATGAGCGTTCTTTGTCCTTAAGTGTTTACTTTGTGTGTGAAAAATGTTGAGAATTGGGTGAGTATATACTATACTCAGTAGGAGTCTATCACTACTAGTTTTAGAATGCATGAGATGTTTAAAATCATGTGCATGTCTGAACACTCAAGTTCAATATTGAGATTAAAAGCCATTGTTAAATTGAAATACTAAAGACTTAAAGAATCACACAAACCAAGTCGAAAGTGTAATGACCCTGAATTTTTGTAACTTATTAAGGCAAATTAATAAAGTTTGAATATTTAGAAGTGCAATTTTAGAATATTAGGTTATTGAAAATTTTCTTTTTATGAAAATTATATCATGAATTAAAACATATATATTATGGATGTACTTGGAAAACTGATCGAAACAACATTAAGTACGTTCAATTCTGAGTTAAAATGAACATTCCTTAATTTTCTCCATTTAGGGGCAAAATGGTAATTTTACCAATATTCCATATCTAAGAAATAAGACCTCAATATTCATGAAGTACATAGAAATACGATTCCAACGCCACTAAGTACGCTCAATTCCGAGTTCGGACAAATAATGCCTATTTTTCTCCAATTTTAGAGTTATAAGGGCAAAAACGTCTTTTTACATAAAAGTGGGGCCCACAAAGTGGGCCAATGTTCTAGAAGCAACAATAATTGCTCAGTGCATTATTTCTGGTAGTGGAGAATGTAGTGGAGATTGTAGTGGAGAATGGAGAATGCACTTGTAATAAAAAAAATCTAAAGTAATAAAATATCTTATTAAAAGAAATGATAAAAAATTCAAATTTGGCTATAAATATGTCCCAAAATTTTCCAAAAATTTTCACAACCTTAACCACGAAATTTCCAAATCTTCCTTGGAGTTTCAGCCCCAAATTCTCATTCATCCCTCCCCAATCTCTATTTTCTTATTTCTCTCTCCTCTTTCTAAGTGGAACAAGAGACTTAAATACAATTTGGCACTCCGTTCCAGGAAGAATCTGATCAATTTCACCGTCCATAACCTCTTACACTACATTATACACAAAAGCCCCAAATCAATTTCAAGATCAACGGTTCCAACAGAAAACTACAAAAAGGTAGACAATCGGGCTATATTATCATCAACCGGTAATTCTCTCAAATTGAGCATCAAATATATGTTTTTTCTCCAATCAGGTAGGTGGAACTACTTCCCATTCATATTTATTATGTTTTAGTGTAATTTTTATTTTTCTGTAATTTAATTTGAATGAAAAATGGTAAAAATAAAGTAAATACCAGCCCCTTCAATTTATGGTGATAGAGAGCTCAAATGGAAATTCTGAGTTTCCAATCAATCCAGAAGGGTCAAAAACCCTTAGTATACAATTTTCAAGAAAATCTAACAAGGTTTGGACCCTCAATTGAGAGAGATTAATTCTGGTGGGCCCATATCAAATCTGGACCCTAGGAACGGTTGAAAACTTCAATTTAAGATTGTGGAGTCATATGAACTCCAAATTGAGATCAGAAAGAAGCTATGGAAAGCTTGTAATGTCTAGTTTCTAATGAAGTCATAATATTTCTAAAAATTATATCTGTATTTTTCTGTATTTTTTTAAATAAGTGTCCAATTTCTAAGATCTTCAAGATCTGAGGTGATCAGATCTTGGAAATTTATTTTAGTGATGATATAATAATGTAATAAAGTAATATCTATGGTTAATTTGGACAGATCTTGGATAAAATAGGGGATCTACCCTTTATGGTAGAAAAACCGTAAAATAAAAAATAAAAAAATTACAAAAGGACCCACTTGATCAATGAGATCAAGTATGATCGAATCCTTGGGATGGATTAAAGGGATGATATTATGATGGAATCCAGTTAGATCATGGATGAAATGTGACAAAATCAAGTGGATATGATTTTTGGATCTTAATGGATTAAAAGCCCTAAAGGTAATTAAAACCCTTAATCTAAAGGAAAACACCTAAGATCTAATGGTTGGATCATATTTAAAGGTTTATAATAATCTTAATAAAATTAGTTTAAATTGTCTTTTATTGGATATAGAAGTGTAAATGTGATTTATGTTCTAAGTTAGAAAGCATGATAGTGTAATCTTTAAATTTTAGTATGATATGCCCTAAACGAGTAATTTGTTAGTAGATTTGATTATCTTAGGATCATGTTAGTGTAAATTAGGATTTAAACATGATTTCATTACGATAAAAGATGTGTTTCATAACTTAGGATCATGTTAGTTTTATTTCACTAGCTTAAGTTACATTCATAGGAAGAATGTTAGTATATAGTTGTTAAACTTATATTTGATTTATGCTTTCAAGTTGATGAATTACTTATTGTCTAAATTTATTCAATTGTTAAGTAATTGTTAAGATATAAGGAGCATAAATCACCAAAAATGTAAACTAATGAAATATAGAAATTCATGGACAACTAAGATGAATGAATGATTGTGACTTAATAAGGGCTATAGTTAGTAGGACAATATAAGGAATGATTTATCATTTCCTTGGCCCAAAAATAGGAAAATAATGAACATCCATGGATGACATTGTGCATATCCATGGAAATTAATTAAAATCAATTAGAGAAGGGACTTAAGGTAAAGAGCTCATAGGAACCTTGTCAAAGGTTGAGCTAGTACCACTCAGTGGACTCACGAACATTGTGGTTATAGGGGTATACAAGAGCCAAGTGCTTTTCCTCACCTCCCATTGGCGTAAGAGAGGTCTAAACGCCTCCTTACATGAGGGTTGTATTAACCACTTTTGAGCGGAACTTTAAGCGGTAATCTTGGTCATCCCTGAAATAAGGAGGAGTTGTCTAGTGATAGGAAGAAATAAATTATCTTCAACCAAGTAAGACACTAACGGTTGAATAATAATAAGAACATAAAAAGATAGCAAATTATCTAACCCTAATAAAAATAGTAAGTGAGATAAGGATGATCAAACAAGATGAGATCTTGTATGATCAAAAACATTAAGGAAAAAGAAACATCTATGTAAATTAGATTGTTATGTATGATATAGATAGTATTTGTATAGATGATATTAAACCCATGGATATAGGATATTCAAGGAAGAAAGATTCGATCATCCTACATAAGGATGATCAAAAGACCATGTAGTATGCACCCTTGATTAGAAAAATGACATTATACATATGATTGTGAGATATATGTTGATCGAGACTATGGCAGATTTCAAGGAGTAAGAATACCTTATTGAGGTAGGTGGATTATTAAGAATGCCTTTACATGAAGATACATGTCTAATACATGATCTTATGTTTTGAAAGTATTGACATGTATGATACCAATATATTAAGGTAAATACCTCAAATTGAAATATGATCCAACCAAATGATGAGGAAAATAAGTATTAAATAAGTTGAGAATTGAGAACAACCCTAAGTGAATAGGAAAGTAGAAAATATTCCAGCCCTAGTTAAACGAATGAGATAGTCGATATGTATAAGTATTATTTTACATACAAGCTTGGAGGCTTGTGGTTTTGTTTTAAACGGGGCATAAGCACAGGGATGCTATGCTAAGAGAGTTAAGAGGGTTTGGCCACCCACTCTACGAAACTTGATGATGTTGAATACCAAGCCTAAGAAAGGCTAAAAGTCGGGTGGGGCAATTATGGGAAGGCCACCCCTTTGTGACAGACCATGGTCCTCCCATAAGGACATGGATATTGTAATTTCCACAAGGAATGGTATAAGTGGATTATTGAACGAGTTATCCAGGCCTGTATTTGTACGGATCGGTACATGAAAGCATAGTAGTCCTTGATTATTTTTACATTATGATGCATATGAAATTGGCATAGTGAAATGCCTTAAGGGATGGCATGATGAAATGCCGAGGTAATTGTATATTACCAATATTTTTTCCCAAGAAGGAAAATCCCGGTATAATGGCCGGCTGAAATACAAATCTCCTATAATGAAAGGAGTTGATCGGTTTTGTATGGAAATGATTATTATTTTTACAATTTTATGATTTGTTCTTATATACTATGTATGTATAAAAGGTGAACACAAATGATAAGGAAATGAGATGTTTATATAAATAATAGTGGTCTGTGAATGTGTTTATGATAGAATGAATTATGGGATAGTTGAATATTGAGATTTTCTTGTCAATAACTTACATTCTTATCCCCTACCAAGCATAGCTTCTTGAGATATTGTAAATGTTCAAATGTTTACAATATCTCGGTCTGAAAGAAGGAGACTTAGGAGCTCAAGACTTGAAGAACTAGTGAAGAATAAGTAAAAAGGAGTATATTCCTTGAAACATTGTATAGAGCATGTATTGTATTTAGAACTTTGTAATTTGACATGTGTATTTGGACAAGTATTGTAAGGATACAATGGGTTGTGTCTTGTGAACCCTTTGGATGGATCCTGGAAGTTTAATAAAATCATATTCCTTCAATGGAATTTTATTTTGTACACAAATTGTACTTATGTTATGTATGAAGTGGTGACTTGGGTTTTCAAAACAAGTTTTAAAATAAAAGAATTTTCGTTGCTTTGTTTTGCAAAAAAAAAATTTACTAAGGGGACGCCCTTGTCTTTGAAAAAATATATTATAAAATGTGTTTAAAAAAACCCGGGTCGTCATAGAAAGTATCATATATATCATCACATAATGATATGCATAAGATGCTTCATTTAATCCAACTCATGGATATCTAGTATGGTATGGTCAACCAACCTCATATCATATCATATCATATGCAATGCAAATAAGTCCACGAAACCATAGGGTCCAACTATGCCCACGACCTCGCCGTCGTGTGGTCCCCAGGTACCGAGGACACTCGGTCATAGCCTCAACGGGGCCTATGACACGTCGACCCAGTGCTGTGACACCAGTGGTAGCCCCTTGTACCACATGCAGTCGACGTAGGGACGTTGCCCTTTTTGGGCGTGGTACCCATCCACCTAATAGTGGTAGAGGCTGGAGGCCAACCCAAACCTCTCGGCATAGCACCCACGAGCTTATCAGCCCAAATCATAATTAGATCAAACAAGCGAAAACCTCTTTTTCAAAACCTGTTCTGTTTGGGTCCCTCACAACTGCCTAGCCCTCACAACTGCCTACCCAGCGTCTTTTGGGCACTCTAGCGTCTTTTGGTAACCCTCAAGGACATGTAGTCTTTCAAAAACTCAATGCTTCACAAATCATACAATGTATGCAATTGTTTGCAAAACATATCTATGCATAATGTATATGCAATTATTTACAAAACATATCTATGCATAAAGCATTTATCATATGTATGCTGAATTAAGTCATGCTAAACAAGTCATATACTTAAAACATGTATTCTCAAAACAATCATGGATCTTTTATAAGATTAAGTTATGCTAATCAAATCATATAACTTATACTTAAAACATGCATTCAAAACAATCATGGCTCTATTTAAAAGTCTAGTAGCGATAGAGCAGCTACCTGGCTATGTCGCGCTAACCCCTTTGTCCTCGTATGCTCCTGAATATGGTTTGGGGAATCAAGGTTAGTTTGGCCTATCTTTTATAGGTTTTAGAGTGGTTGGTCTTATTACTTAGGCATTAAGGGTTCATCCCCATGCCTATGGGTGTCCTAAGGTCCTAATTGGGCCTTGGTATCATCAGTTTTCCAAAGGTCTAGCAGCCACGCGACACTATCCTATTCTAAGGGTCATGCCTACCTTTGATTGCACCTTGATTAGGGATTTTATAGTTTAGATGTGTCCGCGTCATTGACACGGACACAACGCATTTCACGGCACCTCAATCAGAGCTCTAGATCTCAAGTTATAAGCTTTTTAGTATCACATGTACATAAGGGCCTTTAAGAGGTGGAAATCCCAAAATGCTAGTGTGTTGCGCGTTAGCGGCATGCGCCCCAGCGGGACTTTAAGAGGTGGAAATCCCAGAATGCTAGTGCATTGTGTGTTAGCAGCATGTGCCCCATCGAGTGCGTCTGCAGACACACTGGATTTCCCACCCAGTTTTTTTCATTTTGCGGGCGCGTCCACAGACGCGCCCGTTTGGTTCTCTTGAATGCGGACGACGCATTTCGTCCAGGGGGGATGTTCTGTTCGTTGGGGCACCGGGGCATCCTTGGGATGCCCTGGTTTGACCCTGTCAAACCAGTGCGGCCCAGGGATTGTCCTTGGGTCCTTGATGAGTCTCCAGGGCCCGTTTTTGCATGATTTTTCATGCAAAAACTTAGGGAAACTGAGCCTAGGACTAATGTGAAGACGGGTTTTGAGAGATCTTGGGCATACCTGGCTCGTTGCTGGGTTTTCTCCACGTTTCTCCTCTTGGTTGCTTCTCCAAAAAGGGTTTTTTTCCCAAGCTTTTGGGCTGCCATTAGAGGCGCCCAAGAGCTCTATTTATAGAGCTATAAGAGGGTTCTGGAGGGGGCTCTCACTGCCCTTAAATGGCGGTGGAGAAACCTCCAGAATGACGGTGATTTCTCCTCCAATCACCGCCGTTCTAGAACCCTCTAGGAGGTTGAAGATGAAAGGTGCCCATATCAAAACGGGCTCCTGTGTTTTGCAGGCTAAATCCGTTTTTTAGTAAAAATTACATTTTTGCTCTTGAACTTCAAAGGGCCATAACTTGCTCATTTTAACTTCGTTTTGGGTGATTTTGGTCTTGTTGGATTCCTTTTTCCGAGACACACCTAATGGTACCATTTTAAGGACCAAATTTATGGGTTCATTCAAGGTGAATAGTGAAATGACCAAAATACCCTTATCTTCAAAAACTGAACTTTTCATCGCTAACTTGGGATTTTAATGTTACAAAATTGGAGTCATTACAAAATGGCAAGGAAATTAAGGAGTTTTAAGGCTAGGAACTTGATCTAAGAGTTATACTCTCTTAGCTATCACTATAAGAGAGGTATAGTCCTTAGATTCAAGGTTCTATAGTGTGAAACCAAAGATAGTAATCAAAGGAAACTAGGAACAAACCAAAAGATACAAAGCATAAACTTAAGGATCAAAGTAAAACAATGAAACAAAAGGCATAAAACAAAGAACTAAGAGGAGAAATAACCTTAACTTCAAGAACATCAAAGAGAGAATCAACCAAAGGGAAAGTGACATGAAATGCTGGAGAGGATGGCTTCCAAGGAAGAGAAACCACATTGAGGATTTGGGAAGAAGAGAAGGTTGGAGATGCCTCCTTCTTAGGATGGCACATTCTCCCCTTCTCCCATATATTTTTTTTTCACATGGAAGCCCTTAGACTCTTTTATATGGGTTGGATGCTTTTTAAAAGAAACCTAATAGGAGTGGGGTCTATGAGTTTAGAAAGAGGTTATGTGGCAAGGAAGGATTGGGTAATCAAATTAGAAACATATGACAACTAAGAATGGAATCTAAGACGGATCTAGGTGGGACAAGGTGGGTGGTGCCACCTTTTTAGGAGAGGAGGTCTACCCCTTGTAAAAATTGTGGAGGGCTTATGGAATTGGGAAGAGATGGATATAAGGATGGAAAGAGAGGGAAAGAGAGAAAGAGATAAGAGTGAGGTGGAAATAGAAGGTGAGTGGTTAACTTGATTAGAACTCTTAGAAAGGTGGAAGCTTGATGTGAGATTGGAAGGTGGGAGGCTCCACCTTCCTAGGAAGGTCATCTTCCCCTTGAGAAATAATGGGATGAAGGATGGGGAAAAAATGGGAAAAAAGAAAATAAAGTGGTTTCTTCCTATTGGTCCACATGCATGCTTATCCATTGTAAAATTTCACCCAAATATTCTCTAATTATCCTCTTAAAAACCCACTTTTAGCTTAAGATAATTGAGTGAAATTCTCCTCCAATAGTGGCACTCTACGTGGCATTGGCTTAAGTAGCTTGAATGGCTCTCTTTAAGGGATCATTTGTCTTAGCGTCATGGCTCATAGCCTGGGCTTTAATGGCTTTTCTTGACTTCCTCATCTTGTCACCTTCTCTCATGGCTTATATGGCTAAGGTGGCCTGAATGGATCCCATGCAAAGGTGGTGGAAATGCATGGCTTGTGCACAAGCCTATTTTAATCACCTTTAACTCTTCCAAATGCATCCTTATCTTCCCCTAGAGATAATCTCATGTCTCGATCTCCCCTTGGATTGATGATATTTGGACCTTGGCTTTTTGAGGTTTCCTACTTAGACTAGGAAATTTCATGAATGGCTTCAATTCTTATCTAGATCAATCTCAGCCATTAGATCATCATCTTGATACCTACAAAAGGTAAAAAACTCTCATTAAATCCTAAATAATATGATTATTTACATACTACAAATTAGCCTCTGAACCTTCAAAATACCAAGCTTTTGAATTATTAGGATAGAAATGAACATGTCACAAAAATTCCAGAAAAACCCTAAAATTATGCCTATCTTTTATAACACATAGATACTAATTTGGTACTTTTTATATAAAATTGAACACTTATCAATAATACTCAGACCCATAGGAAGCTTAACTCAATGAGGTGGATGAACTGAGGAATGATTCATATAAGTCTACTAAGATATACAAAGACCACATGAAAAGCAATAATGATAGACACATCCTGCATAAGTCCTTCACCCTAGAGCAAAAGGTCCTTTTGTATAATTCTAGATTGCGTCTATTTCCTAAAAAACTTCATTCTTGATCGACGGGACCATACATAGTACAACATGTCTATCCTCATGGTAGTACAACATGTCTATCCTCACGAGGTCATCAAAATAGAAAAGGATGAAGTGATTTCAGAAGTCAATGGACAAAGGTTGAAACCCTACCTAGAGTTGGTAAACCTTGAAGTAGAAGAAATTTGTTTAGAGGAACAAGTCTACCACTACTTGCCTTAGCATGTCCCATGATACATACATCAATCATAAGACCTACTATCATCATTGCATTTTATCATAACATTGTACACCTCATTGAAGGTGTTAAACTTAGCACATACTGGGAGGCAACCCAAGGGTTTCTTTAGAGTCTCATTGTTCTACATTACCCATTTATCATATAAGATCCTATGTTGCAAAACATTGGGGACAATGTTCCGTTCAGGTTGATGGTGTAGATATGCATGAGATTTTTGAGTTTTCTTGTATTTTTAAAAAAAGAAGAAGTGTTTTTGAGTTTTTAAGGTCCAGTTCCTTTACTATGATGAGAAGTAGATTTTTTGAAGCATAGTATCTCTCCTACTTTAACTTCTTAATAAAAATGCATATGGTTAATTCTACATCTTATTCATGTTGTAAAGTATTTTATAAGTTAAATCTTGGAATATACTTACACACTATGCATAGTCTAGGTTGATAGATAGTTATGACTTAGAGACCCTAAGGAAAAACAGTGGAGACCTATATACTCAGTGACTATTAAATAGTATCATCTTTCTGAGGGTTATATATAATTCCATATTTCCTTTAACAACCATAAAAGATCCCAGTATTTTTGTTTTATTCAATTGCCAAGAATAAAAAAATGAGTACTAACTTTCTTTTCTAAATATTTATTGAATCTCATAGGGTTTTAATAAACCTAGGAAATGATATAGGCCATCATTGTTTTAGCCCAAAGGCATAAAGTTTACCCAGTATATTGTACTACTAATTAGACCCCTTTGAGCCTCTTAGCAAGCCTTTTTCTTTTCAAAACCCCATTTATCTTAACCAAGAGACCCAGTTAAATATCCATTACCTATGTTTCAAAAATGAGTAGATATGGTAAGAAAAAAGTTTGAAGAAGACAAAAGTAAAAGAAGTGAAAAATATCAAAGTGCTTACAAAGAAAAATCCTTTCATCAAAGAAAAAGAAATAATAGAAAAGAGAAAAGATAGGTTATGAAGAGGAAAAGGAAAAATAGAAAAAATATTCAGTTTAGTGTAATCAAAAGTTGTCCAACAACAATGGAAGATCTCTACTTAGATTTGAAACATTGAATCCTTTTTACCCTTTCTTTTAGAACCATTTCCAAGCCTACATTTCATCTTACCTAAAGACCTAGTAATCATAAGGTGGACAATAGCTTTAGTGATGATATAAATGGGAAAGAATTAAGTTGAACTATTTATAATGGTCTTAGTAATGGTATCCATTCTTAGGGATCATATTCCTTTGTCTCATTAGTGCTTGTAAAATGATGTGAACCATCAGTGTCTTTGGATTCAATAACATAGTAAGAAAATTCTGTTTGACTCCATTTCATTGAGAGCCTTAATTCTCAATGTATAACAATGAGAATTTAAGATTAAGGCATCTTTTCAAGGAATATAAGCATATTTATTTAGAAGTCTTGACTTATGTAGCCCATACACACACTGCACTTTGAGATATAACTATAATAAAATAACATTGTTATGTGGGTAACTTGTAGAATTTATCAGCATATTTATTAAGTTTCCAATAGAGTATTGATGGAAGAAAATTCTTTGTCATAAATAAAGGACTTAGCTTACTAAATTTTGTGCACTGCAAATCCTTACGAGGCCTAACTCGTCCACTAGGGGTTTAAGGGAATATATCGCATGTTAAATGCAATCATGAGTACCTATGAAAATGGAAATCATTTTTGTTTTTATGATTTTTTTCATATTTTTCCTAAGACTAGCAAAATGATAGTTGAGAATGTGATAAGTACCATATTTCGTGCAAAAAGTACCCAATTAGTAATCCATGTGTTATAAATCATAAGCACAATTCTAGGGTTTTTCCAAAAATTCATGACACATGCATTTCTGAGCTAATGATCCAAAAGTTTAATATTTCTTAGGTTCATAAGATAATTCGAAGTAAGTATCTTAAATATCACAATTTTTTAAAATTTAATTAGGGTTTTTACTCTTTTTTGGGTGTTGAGATGATAATCCAATGGTTAAGATTGGTCAAGATGTGAATTGAGGATCAAGATCAACCAAGGGAGCTAGGACTAATTTTACATCAATTCCAAAGTTCAAGTAAGGACTAGGATAATGACAAGGAAAATAAATGAAACCAAGGATGCAAGCCACCTTAGCCATACAAGCCTTAATGAAAAGGAGCCAAGCCACTCAAGCTACCAAGCAATGAACCATCAAAGTGAGCCATGAAGCCATATAAGCCATGGCACATTGATCCACATGATTGGAGGAGAAATTTAAAGCATATATCTTATGAAAATATTGGATTTTCAAGAGAATAATTAGATGGAAGTTGGATGATTATCAAATATGATAAGATAGCATGCAAGGTGGACCAATAGGAGAAGAGACCTTTATTGTAATCTTTCCTTTCATTTTTCCCTTTTTCCCATCTCTTTTTAACCATCCACCTAAGTAATCCCATGTATGGAACATAGGTGGGGGCAACTCCTTGAAAAGTGGTGCCTCACACCTTGTAGTTCCTAGGTTTCCACCTCTTCCCTTCACTTTCCTAATTCATATTCCCTCCACCTTCCACTCACCATCCTGATTCCACTTCTTATCTTAACAAAAATATTTCCCAACCTTTATCTTATCTTCCATTCCTTGTTATAACTCTTTTAGAGGTGCCCAACATCTATAAATAGTAAAGAAATTCCATGCTTAGAACATTGAATGGGAGAGGCAGTACTTTCTCCTTGAAAAGTGGTGCCTTCTTCCTCTTACTTGCAAGGACTTTTAGTGCTTCATCTTGGTTGTTTCTTTCAGTGATCCTACGCCTCCTTCAAGCATTTTTTTTTCCTTTTGTTTCTAAGCTTTTTCTGGGTTAGTTCATTCCTTGTTTCATTTCTTTCATTGCTTTTTGCCTTTACTTTCATGTGCATAATCCAACTTAGTTCTCCATTGAATTTTTCATCCAACTTGCTTAGTTTTCTTTCTTAGATTTACTTGATCCAAGTTATCTTCTCTCTTGTAGTGATAGCCATGAGAAAAGTGATTCAATCTTGTTTCCCCTTCATTACTCTCATTGGTTTTTTACTTTATTAAGATCTATAATTGATCTTGTTAATTTCCATCTTCTTGCTCTTGTTCTATTATTTTATCTATAACACCCTGGGTTTTACACATCATATAAACACAATATTTTTCAAAACTTGGGATCCCTAATTAAAATTTTCATTTTTAAAATCAATTAAAAACAAACATTTCAAATGAAAAAACACTCATTTCAGAACTGAGAGTCATACGACCCACAAAACTATTTGCATCCTCCATCTCTGCCTGTAAAATCCTATTAATGAATCTTGATTTGAAAAATAAGTTGGCGATCACTACCCTTGACTTCCTACTCAAGGCATTAGCTATAATGTTTACCTTCCTAGGGTGGTACTAAATGGTGAAATCAAAATCCTTGATATATTTCCTCCATCTGAGCTACCTCTTATTGAAATCACTCTAAATAAAGAAATACTTGCGGCTCTTATGATTAGTAAATACTCAAACCTCTCACTGTACATGTAGTGTCACCATGACTTTAGTGCAAATACCACCATTGCTAACTCAAAGTCATGGGTGGGGTAATTTACCTCATGCATCTTTAGTTTCCTAGATGCATAGGATATCACCTGCCCATGCTGCATCAATATAGCTCCCAGACCCTTACTCGAGGCATGACAATAAACCATAAAACCACTAGATCCTGAGGGCAGCATCAATGCCAGTGTGGAGGTAAGTCTCCTCTTGAGTTCTTAAAAGCTCTCCTCATAGGCATCACTCCAAAAAAACTTGGTCTTTCCTTGTTAGGGTGGTTAAAGGCAATGCAATCTTCTAGAATCCCTCAATAAACATATGCTAGTGTCTCAATAATCTGAGAAAACTACAAATCTCAATCACCATCATAGGTCTCTCTCATCTCAGCACTGCCTCCACTTTAGCTGGGTCTATAGCCACTCCATCCTTCTATGCCATGTAACTAAGGAAATATACCTACTCCAGCCAAAAATCACATTTACTGAACTTAGCAAGCAAATAGTGGCAATGGAGGTTTTCTAACACAATACTAAGATGCACCCTATTCACTGGACGGCTAGGTGAGTAGACCAGTATATCATCAACAAAAATAACGATGAACTTATCCAAATAATCTTGAAAGACCTAGTCCATCAAGTCCATAAACACTGTTGGCTTATTGGTCAAACCAAAAAGCATCAACAAGAACTCGTAATGACCATAGCAAGTTCTAAAAGCAATCTTGGAGATGTCCTACGTAATCATTAACTGTTGGTACCCCAATCTCAAATCTATCTTCTAGGATACCAATGCTAACTGAAGCTAATCAAATAAATCATCTATGGGAGGCAAGGGATATTAGTTCTTCAACCTGACATTATTCAACAACTGAAGGTCTGTACATAATCATAATGATCCATCATTCTTCTACACAAGAAGTACTGGTGTAATGACTCCAATTTTGTAATATTGAAATTCCAAGTTTAGCAATGAAAAGTTCAATTTTAAAGAAAAGGGCATTTTGGTCATTTCACTAGTCACCATAACTAAATCCAGGAATTTGGTACCAAAAGTGGTTCCATTAAATGTGTCTCAGAAAAAGGAATCCAACGAGACCAAAATCACCCAAAACGGAGTTAAAATGAGCAAGATATGGCCCTTTGAAGTTTAGGGGCAAAACTGTAAATTTTCCAAAAACGATTTAACCTGAAAAACACAGGTGCCCGTTTTGATACGGGCACCCCGTCGTCTTTAACCTCCTAGAGGTTTCTAGAACGTCGGTGTTTCAAGAAGAAACCACTGCCATTCCAGAGGGTTCCCCACCGCCATTCAAAGGCGGTTAGAAACCCTCCAGAACCCTCTGTAAAAGCTCTATAAATAGAGCTCTTGGGTGCCTCTAATGGAAGCCCAAAAGCCTTGGAGAAAACCAGTCATGAAGCAGTGACCAAGGAGGGAAAACATGGAGAGAAAACCACCCACGAAGCAGGTATGCTCCAAAACTCCCCAAACCCATCTCACCCATAGTCCTAGGCTCAGTTTCCCTAGGTTTTTCCATGAAAAACCATGGAGAATAGGCCTCCAGGGGAGCCACAAAGACCCCTGGGACGTCCCCAGGTCGCACTGGCTCGACAGGGTCGAACCAGGGTGACCTGAGGACGACCTAGGTCACTAACAGGCGGGACGATCCAATAGGACCATCCCACGTCGACGCCGTTTGAAAAAAAAAACCAAACAGAGACGCGCCCGCTAAAGAGATGACGAGTGGCTTTGTCTCGCGCATCTGCAGACGCGCAGCACACTAGTGAGGCGTCATTTTTTTTGGTTCTTAAGAATGCTGGGCGCACGTCGCAGACGCGTAGCACCCTAGCATTCCTCTTTTTTTGTCTTTAAGACTATATGTACATGCAATGTTAAAACGCTTATAACTTGAGATCTAGAGCTCCGATTGAGGCGCCGCAAAAGGTGTTGTGCCCGTATCGACGAAGCGGACACATCCAAATTATAAAATCTCTAATCAAAGCCCAATCAAAGTAGGGCATGACCCTTAGAATAGGATGGTGGCGCGTGACCGCTAGGACTCTGGAAAACTGAGAATACCAAGGCCTAATTAGGACCTTAGGACACCCATAGGCATAGGGATGGACCCCTAATGCCTAAGTAATGAGACCCAAATGCTCTAAACCCATCAAAGATAGGTTAAACTAACCTTAAGTCTCCAAACCATGTTCAGGAGTGTACGAGGACAAGAGGGTGAACGCGACCTAGTCAGGTAGGTGCTCTATCACTATCAAATTCTTTTAAAAGAACTATTGTTATTTGAGAACATATGTTTTAGATATATGATTTGATTTGCATGTGATTTGTATGAATAAATTCAGCATGCATGATAAATGCTTTATACATAGCCATGTTTTGGAATGACTGCATATACATTATGCACATACATGTGTTGCAAACAAGTGCATGCATTGCATGATTTACGTACTTGCAAAGATTGCATGTCCTTGAGGGTTGCCAAAAGACGCTGGAGTGCTGAGGGCCAAGCAGTTGTGAGAGACCCAAAAGAGGACAAGTTTTAACAAAAGGTTTTGACTTATCTTATGTGATTTGGGCAAGTAAGCCCGTGGGTGCTATGCCGAGGGGTCTGGGTTGGCCACCCGGCCTCTACCACTAATAGGTGGATGGGTACCACGCCCAAAAAGAGGCAAGTCCCTACGTCGACTGCATGTGGTACAGGGGGCTACCACAGGTGTCACGGCACTGGGTCGGCGTGTCATAGGCCCCGTGGAGGATATGACCAAGTGTCCTCAGGAACTCGGGGACCACACGGCGAGGAGGTCGTGGGCATAGTGGACCCTATGGTTTGATGTGCATTTCATGTAGCATGATATGAGGTTGGTCGACCATACCATACTAGGGGTCCATGAGTTGGACTCCATGAGGCATCTATTGCATATCATGATGTCATCAGATATATGATACTTTCACTTTTGGAATTATGTGATCTTTTAAGTTATGAGAATTTCAGTTGATTATGGATTCTTATACTGATATCGAACTCGAGTATTCAAACATACGCATATTTTGAAATTGATTATGGATTCTTATACTAATATTGAACTCGAGTATTCAAACATACGCATGTTTTGAATGAATGAGCACATGATTTTAAAACATCTCATGCATTTATAAAACTAGTAGTGATAGGCCCTACTGAGTATATTATATACTCACCCAATTCCCAACATTTTTCAGATACAAAGTAAATACCTAAGGTCAAGGGACATTTGCACTAGGAGGCACAGGCCAAGCACAAGTAAGTAGACCCATATCTTATCTTTCAATGTTACTTGATTGTAGTTACTCTTTAATAGCTGGGGCTGTGACTAACACTTTCTTGGGAACATTATTGATTTAAAACTTTGCCATGACTAAATAGATTGAGAATGTGTTTTCACACTCGGGGTTTTTATGAAAGGTTGTTTTCCAAATGAAAAAGAATTTCATGCATTTCATATTTATAAAACAAGAGATCTCTCCTTTTTATCAACATTGCATCATATAAAAAACCCAGGTCGTGACAACTGGTGCTCTCCATGGAGATCTACTAGGTCTGAAGAAACCTCTGTCAAGTAGCTCTTGTAACTAGACCTTGAGCTCCCTTAGTTTAGCCCAAACCAATGACTTCGGTCTAATGTAGGAAGAGTATCGCTGGTTCTTGTGTTATTTCTGCCATGAAGGCAGCATAGTACTATTCCCGAGGGTGACGAGCCTTTCCTTATGTGATAGTGGAGCACTATAAAATTGAAATTTAAATCAAGGATCCCACCTATTTTATATTTGTTATGTATGTGTTTTGTTCTTGCTAAACTTGGGGTGTCACATTATCTCTTGAGTACGACACGCATGATATCTTGAAATAGTTGATGATCTTTGGATTATGTTAAAGAAGTTTTGAGCAATTATTTGGGTTGAATTTTTTTTAACTTTGAAAATTACGCACTCTTTTGTTTCTAATTCCATGTATATGTGCCACTTTTTTACGTAATTTTTTTGTTTTAATGAATCTACTTATTTGATGAGCAATGTTCTTGTTTGATTCCATTGATAAAGTTCTTTTAATTTTGATTATTATTCTCCTAGAATAGTGGGCACCATGTCTCTTTCCATGCTTCAAGTTCACATCACATCATGCACACCATTTTAAGTATAGATTCATCCCAAAGTTATTGCACAATTTCCCTATGTGCATGCACCTTATTTGCTTAATTTCTTAGAACCCATCTAGTTTTTTAGTTATTTTAGTTAATTGTTTGATTAGATTTCATGAATACAAGCTTTTGATTCATGCAAAATAGCCTTCTTTCCAACTCTATGAACCATGCAGACAACTTTGTGGGCCATGCACATGGTGATTGAGTGTATTCCCTTAATTGGTTGATTGCTCCTTTATTTCATTATGGTTTAGAATTCTTTGCTTAATTGTTTTCATCTTAGTTAGATTTAGATAATTTCTAAGTTTAGTTTTTAGAAAGTTTTATTTTTAGAAAGTTCTAGGATTGGGAAAGTGTTAGTTTAGGAAAGTCTTATTTTTAGAAAATTTCTTTAGTTTAGTTTCTAAATTCATGCATGTTTCCTTTATCATATTGTTTAACTTCCTACTTTAATCAAAACAATTTTCTTTGGCTAAGAATAAGTAATTTAATCAAGATCTAATTAGTATACAAAACCATTAGATTCTTCATGGGATCGACCTCACTCACGTACATCTAGTACAATTGATTTGTGTGCTTGTGAGTAATTTTAAAGTTACACCAGCAAGCCATGATGCAACGGCCATCCTCGCAAGGGTATGGATCATATGGATCTTTGTGGCTTGAAGTAGCACACCACTCTACTGAGACTGGATAGTGCTATGTGTATAATAAATAGATATTTTGATAGACTTTTAGTATGTTTTGTATTACGCCGAGATTTGACAATACTAGTATGTATGACAGTTTGATGTTTTATACATCTTTTAGTATGTTTTGTGTTTCTCATTGAATTGATAATTTGACATCGACTGATATTTTGTGATTTAAATGAAATGTATTAGTATTTTTATGTTGAAGTTTTATACCTTCACTTTACATACTAAAATTCAATCTTGGATTTGGATACTATTATACGAATATGTTTCATAAGTTTATGATTATTTGAGATTAATTTATGAGCATATGAATATCTAAAAGATAGTATATTTTATACATGCATTTGTGATTTCTCAACATTACGTTGCAAATTTATATTATGATCGTATGAGATTGAGTTTGATTCTTATTGAACATATGATTTAAGAATTGAACAGTTTTAACATAAATGCATGATTTGTAAACTAATGAAATTGAAATGAATATCATGTTTTAGGATATAATGATTTTAATCAAATATGAATTATTGTTAAAAGCATTGATTTTAGTAAATCATAAATTATGTTTTATAATTTATGCATCTTGTTCCACCTACACAAGCACTAGATTGTTGAGAGATTGTATTTTTTATTTTTTTTTACAATATCTCATATTTGATGAAATAGTATAGAAGGAAGAAGGTAGAAGATAGAATAAGGAGAATGAAAAAGAGATCAGCAGTAGTGTCATGAAAGTAAGTATAAGAACATATGAATTTTAAATCTAGAATTGAGGTATCATATTGTTATTGTATGAGTTATATTCTTTTGGACATCTAGACAAACATTATAAGTGTATTGATTGATTATTGTGATTGGATAGATTCTGGCTATAATAAAATTGGTTTTCTAACTATCTTCTTTAAAAGTAAAAATGTTTCTTTGTCAAACTTATTATAGATTTGGATAGAATGGAATGGAGACATAGTCTCCTTTATTATGTAAATGTATGTTTAATGTCTATCAAGGATATTGCATTGCATGCAAAAAATGCATAACATCTAAGAAATAGAGGAAACTCTATTGGATTTTTGATAAAAATGAAGGGATCATTTTATTCTTAGATCCATATTTGTATAGTGGAAATGACCCTTGGGGTTTTTGTAAAAATATTTTCATAAAAAAAGGGATCCAATGTTTGTCTTGATATAGGAATTTTAAACAAAGGCCTTGCTTTTCAAAAAGAATTAAGAAAAAAAGTCATTTAAATACTTCGGTCATCACAATAGTAGACGTGGAAAAAACTAGGCTGGAAGAGGTGGTAGTGGTTCTAAAATATTTGAATGTATTTCTTAAGGATTACCACCCAAAAGAAAGATAAATTTTATCATCAAGCTAATACCTAGATCAACTCCTATCTCTAGGGCACCATACAAAATTGCTCGAGCAGAACTGAAAGAATCGAAGAGTTAAAGAGTTAATGGCAGAAACTTTTAAATAAAGGCTTCATCAAACCTAGTGTATTACCGTGGGAAGCACTGGTTCTCTTTGTGAGGAAGAAGAATGGGTCGACCAGACTTTACATTGACAACTAGATGTTTAATAGGGTTACAATAAAGAGCAAGTATTGTCTACCCCAAATAGGTGACCTATTCAATCAGCTTCAAAAAGTCAAATTATATTCTAAGATTGACTTAAGGTCAAGGTACCATCAATTGATAATCAAGGAGGAAGATACCTCGAATATCACATTTTGGACTAGATATGGACATTATGAATTCAAGGTGATGTCAATTAGGTTGACCAACGCTCCAGATGCATTTTTGGATCTCATAAACAAGGTGTTCAAAACATATCTTGCTAAATTCATGATTGCATTTTTGATGACATCCTACTTTACCTAAAGAGTCTAGAGGAGAATCAAGAGTGAGTGGTGCTAGATACACTTAGTTGTATGCCAAATTTATCAAGTGTGATTTTTAGTTGGAGGAAGTCAATTTCTTTGGCCATGTTATTTTGAAACATGGCGTGGTAATAGATCTAGCTAAGGTTGAGCAGGAGAGAAGTAGGAGACACCCAAGATGATTATTTACGTATGGAATTTACTAGATATTGCAAGATATTACTGTAGATTCATTGAGGGATTCTCACACATTGCATTACCATTGACTAAGCTGATAAGGAAAGATGCAAGATTCATCTGGGATGATATTGTAACATCCCACACAAAAAAAAATAAAAAATAAAACATATTATTAAAGGAGGGGGCCAAATTGATATCGACACCCCCCCCCCCCCCCCCCCCACCCCCACTTAATTGAATGAATCTCATAACTCAATAGAAACCCGACGAAGGGGAGAGAGGAGAAGGAGAGAAGAGAAGAGAAGAGAGAAGGGAAGAGAGGAGAAGAGGAAAGGAGAGAAGAGAGTGGGAGCAGGGTTTTCACTCTTGGAAATCCCATCTTATTGGAGAAGATGAGGGAAGCTAGGGTTTTGCGGTTGCCAGAGATTCAGGAGTCGCTGGACATGACACCAACTCGGATCGATGATCCAAGCTGGTCATTTAGTTTAGCTAAGAGAGATGACCAAACCCCTTAAGCCTAAGGGGAAATCCTAGGTGTTTTGGACTGCAAATCAAAGAGGAGATCAACAAACGATAAAGGTGGAGGGTTTCTCGACTGATCTGAGCCAATCCAGCTCTTTCCAGAAGAGAAAACTTATGGAAATGCATCCAATGGGTGAGATCTACGAAACCCAACTTTTGATTTGATGAATTTTGTAAAATCCATGACTAATGCTAGTCTACATTTAGGGATGATCTAACCATCCATTCCTTAATCTATACCTAGGATTAGGTAAGTACTTGATAAAGACTAAAATTGATTGAGATCATTGATCTAGGCTTAAAACCGATCGGACAATTCAACCGTTTGATTGGGTACATTCATACAACAACTTTGCTATGTCTGATCGACAATCAAACACCACAGATGGGTTTTAAAGCATTGAAATTGCTAGGATATAACACAAATTGAAGAATCTAAATTGAAATTAAGTGGAAAAACCTAAACCGTTCGATTAGGCAGTAGAGTAATAGGGACCTGACACTTATGATGGCTGATCAGACGCCACCATTGTGTACCCTGAACTTTATTAAGTTAAGATACTTGGAAAATTGAGTGGAAAAGAATTAGAAATGGTTACAATTAATGAGAACTCGAGAAAGTGGACAAGAGTATTGTATACATTTAAACTTGAAATGTAATTATTTGACTAATAAATTGTAATATAGTGAAAACTATTGAAAAAAATTGATGAGGTAAGATCCTAATGTTCTATGGATGAATATGAAATGTGAAGTGAAACTTAATGAGTTCTTATGAAAATAGAAAATTTGATAACCAATCATCAATCCAAATTCAATGCTTATGAATTATTCTAAGGATTTTACTATGATTTGCAAATGCATAGCACTTTGAGGAAATAGCAACTAATTTACAATAATGGTTAGTAGCAATGATGTTAATCAAGCAATGAGTAAGAAATGATATTAAACAATCTCCTAGTTAGGGAATGAGATGCCAGAAAAGGTTAAATTAAATATCATACCATATATATGTGTGTGTGATTGACAAGATTGATTACTTGATTCCAAATCAAAGGTGTCTATCATATGAATGGAATGAGGTAAGATGAAATTGGTTCTAAATAATTTACATCCAATGTGGATAGAAATGATGATGTGATCCTCTATGGCTAAGAAAGTTATTATGAAAGATCAATTACATTAGGTATGAGATTAACATTTATAAATTATTTTGATTGATATGACCATGAAATAATTCATTGGTTAAAGGAAATGAAATGATGGAGGTGAGGACATTGAAAATGAAATTATGAGAATTCTAATGACAATCATTTGAGAGGATGTGTTTCCCTATTTTCAAGATTTTTATCTAGAAGGCTCTTGAGAAGACCTGTAATGATCAGTATTTTATCATATGAGTAATTAGTGATATGATGAGAGTTTGTCATTGTAGAACAGAGGAATTTGATGGTTTAATGGTATTAAGCATATTTGCACTGTTAAAGATAATTTCCTTAAACCCATCATGAATGAGAGGCTTTAGATAGAATTGTTGATGTGTTGATGCCTGAATTATGGAGATAGTTGATCTTAGTGCATTGCATATTAGTGATAAAGGCAACATACATAGCTTTTATATTGAGGAAAATTCTCTTGGGGCTAGGGGGCCGACTGCAGAGGTGCGGACATGGATAATTCAAGCCAGCCCAGTAAGGGAAAGAGACTCTTTTATAGATATAGTTATATATGCCATGGAGCCAATGTAATCTGAATGGGCAGTGTTGGAATGTGGATGTGAGAAGGTGCACTAGTTGTATGGACAAGCACCTAGACAGTATTGTACAAGAGTGATAGACCACTACAGTAGTGGTAATAACATCAATAGCCATCATTACAATGGTAATGCTTAAGATACTGTGATTGTGGAGAGTCAAGACATTTCCTTAGAGACTATGCCATAGGACAATGGGCAGACAGGTTAACATTGAATATAAAATAGAAATGGAAGCACCTTGGTAATGATGAGTATTGCCATTACTGGAAGAAAGTACAAACCTCAACCAACATTATGAAAGGTACTCTTTTGATTGTGGATAGAGACGCTAGGATCCTCCTAGATGTAGGATCCAGTCATCCTAGTAGTTTGAGTATTGGCACTCTGATAAATGTGCCTGTATATATCTATATATATTTAACAATCCTTGGGTTGGAGGTTATGACACTGATTGACAAATTATTGGAACTTGTAAGTACTTCTAGGGAGTACTGGTTGAAATGATGATGGGTGAGAGGATAGATATTGACTTTATTCTCCTTGATTTGATGGATTATGATATCATCCTTGGGATGGGTTCTATTTGTTGGAGGACAGTTGATTACAGTGAAATCATGTAAAATTAACTTTTAATAAAATAAGTGATTTGGATTTGTGCTTGATTTTGAGAAAGATCCTCGAATTATTTATTTTGAAAGATCAGATCTGATATTTGAATTGCATCTGATTTTGAGACATTCCATCTATTAATTGATTAATGGATTCCTAGTTTATTCCATTAGCTTTTGATCAACACTGTGAATTTGTTTATATATCTGAGGTTAGGTGATATAAACCTTATTTGGTAAACAAAGTGAGAGAATTCATTTAAATCATATGCCAGTAGAGAATATTTTAAGCATTTGTATTGGTATGTAGTGATGAAAGCCTTTTTACTATCATTGTTTAGAGTGAGATGATACAATAGAGATAATTGTGAACATTAGTGGCGTTATTTAAGTATTCGAATGTGATTGCATAGTGCAATTGCAGTTGTTCAATTAATGCTATTAGTTTTATATATGCAGTTGAGAAACACTACATGTATTATTTCTATATTCAAATTTGAATACACCTAAGGGTGTAAGTTCAAATATTAGTTTTGAATCATATGTGTTATCTCTAATATTTGTAATTGAATGTTTGTATCTATACTTGAGTATTGTTTCCAATTATCTCAATGTAATGTAGTAAATATTATTACAGTAAATTGAAATTTGAGAATGTCAAAGATGTTCTTTGAATTAAATGTTGATATTTTGGATTCATATGTGAAACTTGGATGAACGAGTTGAAAAAATTTGTTCATGATTATAATTGAAATTTTAGAATATAAATTAATACTTATATGAAATGATTATTTGAAGAAATGAAAGAGTTATCTGTCTGAACATATGTTGAAATAATGGAAAGATACTTGATAAGGTTATGATGTAGAGTTAAAATATGATTCATGATAGTAAAGGATTTTGGATTGGTGATTAGAAATGTGAATAATTGTATAACTCAATCAGTACAATCCAGGATGTATTTTTGATAAAAGATTGTGAGATGATATGAAAATCTCCCATTATATATGTGGTTGTGATAGTGATGCAGGTGTAGTTAAACAATTATCAATTGATGATTTTCTAATAACTTACACTACTATTAAAGGATTTGAATGTGATGTTTGAAGTTGTGAAGATGAGTAAGTTGTACTGGATTACAATTATCATGTGAAGGTGTAATAATTACTTCCATAGTAATGAATGTTGGAATCAAGTGAGATAGTCTTTGAAATGTATTTTGTATGAATGTATGATTATCAGGTGTATTGCAATCGCATGCATTAAATGTGGAAGTCTAAAAAACAAAGGAGACTTTGCCGAAATTTTGTTAGAAATGTGATACTTGAATATTTAAAGAAAGGTAGTTTATCATGACTGTGATGGCTAAGATTAGCCAAACCGGTGACTAAAGTTCATAGTTCCTTAGTCTTATGAATTGCTAGTGTCGAGTAATTGAGTTTTACCAGGATAACAGTGATGTATAATATTATATGAGATTAGTTCTTAAGGGAAATAAGAATTCAATTTATAATCAGTCCTTATGAGTAGCCAATGAGGGCGGCTGATAAGGTGGGTGCTAGAGGCATTAGCAGGCTTCTGGGTACTCACAGTATGATTGTGCTGTGGACTAGATTTTTATTGGCATATGATTGCCTGTTAGTGAGCTGGTATGCTCTCATTTCTATTGGCATGTGATTGTCTATTAGTGAGCTAGTACACTCTGCTTTTGGTTGGTATATGATTGCTTGTTAGTGAGTTGGTAGGCTCTGATTTTGATCGGCATGCGATTTCCTGGTAGTGAGCTATAATGCTTTGATTTTAATTGGCATGTATTGCCTATTTAGGAGTTGAGGTGATATGGGTTGATTGATATACATTGCCCATTAGTAAGATCATGAGCTCTGAAATAGATGCGGCATAGAATTGCCTATATGTGAGTAATGGCACTTCAAATTTTATTGATTGGTGAATTACTTATGCTAAAGGTGTAAACAAATGATTGACTCTTGGATGAGAGTGTCATTTATGCTAATTGCATTATGTGTGGTTATGACACATTCTAACCATAAAATGAATTACTTAATCTGTGGTGGCTTGAGATATACATTCTTTTATGCATATGAGTTTCTATCTGAGGGGATGACAGGACATGAAATTGTTATTGGCATTGACTTTGGAAATTTTTGGTATGATCTATTGGATCTTAGGATTTGGGGATGTTTTGGAATTATTTGAAGAATAACATGGAAAGAATTTTGAGGAGAAAATTCCTATAAGGAGGGAAGAATGTAACATCCCACAAAAAAAAAGTAAAACATATTACTAAAGGAGGGGGCCAAATTGATATCGGCACCCCCTTCCCACTTAATAGAATGAACAAACCATTTGGTTTGTTCTCAAAACTGGATAGAAACCTGACAAAGGGTAGAGGGAATGAGAGAGGAGAAGAAGAGAAAAGAAGGAGAGAAGAGAGAAGGGAAGAGGGGAGAAGAGGAAATGAGAGAAGAGAGTGGGAGCCGGGTTTTCACGCCTAGAAAAACCACCTTGCTGGTGAAGATGAGGGAAGCTAGGGTTTTGTGGTTGTTAGAGATTCAGGCGTCGTTGAAGACAACACTGGCTTGGATCGATGATTTGAGCCAGTCATTCAATTCAGCTTAGAGAGGTGACCAAAACCCCTAAGCCTAAGGGAAAATCTGAGGTGTTTTGGACTGCAAATTGAAGAGGAGATCAATGTACAATAAAGCAAAAGGGTTTCTTGATCAATTTGAGCCAATCCAGCTCATTCCAGAGGAGAAAACACACATAAATGTATCCAATAGGTGAGATCTACAAAACCCAACTTTTGATTTGATGAATTTTGTTAAATCCATGCGTTTTTATGCTAGATCTAAATTTAGGGATGATCTAATCGCCCATTCCTTAATCTAAACCTAGGATTAGGAAAGTACATGATAAAGACTAAAATTGACCAAGATCATCGATCTAGGCTGAAAATCGATCAAACAATCTCAGTCGTCCGATCAGGTACTGTTCATACAACAACTTTGCAATGTCTGATCAACAATCAAACACCATAGATGGATTCTAAAGCATTGAAATTGCTAGGATATGGCACAAATTGAAGAATCTAAATTGAAATTGAGTGGAAAAATGTAAACTATCCAATTGGACAATAGAGTAATAAGGACCTAGCACTTGTGATGGGTGATTAGACACCACCATTGTGTACCTTGACCTTTATTAAGTTAATATGCTAAAAAAATTTAAGATAGAGCCACTAAACAATGAAAGCAACTTACAATCACTTAAGATGAATGGTGGATAGCTAAGGGCGTGGATTAAAAATTCAGTAATCATTGGTCATTCAATTAACTACCAACCAATAGCTAATTAAACACCCTTAGCATAGAAATAAGCACTGTCACTTCTCCTTGTGGCAATTGGTGCTAGGGACTAACTTAAAAGGAGCTTTCATACTAGAAAAGTTAAGAGAATTCCTAGAATTCGATATCTAAATATGTTTTGTACTTTACAGAGGCGTGATTGATTGGGAGCACATACGCAAACTAAATGAAGTATTCATGTCAATGAACTAGAAGAGCACCATTTGAGGTAGGTGATCACATTTGGGGTTTCTCTTTGATTTCATCGATCATGACTTGTTATCTAAAATTCTTGAGGCATGTGTTTTATGCACTATTGTGTTTTATTGTACATGTTTAGACTCCATGTTTGATATCGTGACATTTGATTACATGACCATCCATGTTTTGATATGTGATGGATTACACCTTAACATGGATCTTGATTTAGATCATTGGGTGAAGCAGGGTAAGGCAGGTCTTGTTCTGATCTAAGAACAGGGTAGGTGATGGCTAACAGGCTTCCATTAGGAAATGGACTGATGCGTCCTACAAGTGAGGGACCCATGGTTGGAATGAGTACACATTACCATCACCGTGAGTGTAGTTAAGGTACTCATAGGGCTTGATTGTGCATGACATTCTATGATCATAACATGCATTATATTATTCTATGGACATGGACTTTTGTTTATCGTGATGGTTGTGTATCCATGTGTTTTATGCCTTGCATACTATGACACTCAGATTTGATGACAAATTTTTTAGCTCATGATTTCCTAATATATCCATTATGGATGTCTAAGGTTTCACATGCTTGGTGTACATTCATCTTATGAGATTTTCCATGATTATGATACTTCGTGTCATATGATTTTATTGTATTTATTATTAAATGTGAATCACCTACACAGGCAATAGCTAGCTGAGGCATTGCTTTGTTTTGCAATGCCTCAGATTTGGAGCGCAATAGAGCTAAGAGAAAGCAGGTGGAGCAGTGTTGCTTAGAGTGAGGACCACAAGGATTATCTACATTTTGGTATTTAGAGATTGATTTAATGTATGACTCTTAGACTTGTGATTTGAGACTTTTGGGCTGTACTTGGATGTTTATATTTTGGATAAATTGTGCCCACACTATTGAATATTGTACATTTATTTGAATTTGTATATGATGTGGTGATAATGGATGAAACCCTGGGCTTTTGTATTTATTATTATTACTATCTTTTCGTGGCTGTTGTTGATTTTTTGCGGTTTTGAATTGAGCATGCTTAGAATATTGTAGATTTGATTTTGTTTGTAGTTCGTGATTTTGAATGTTGTATGACCCTCGAGGTTTTCTTTTTAGTATTTCTTTTGAACATTGCATTATTTATGTAAATTAAGAGTTTTCATTTTTAGGGATCCCACCTATTTTATAAAATAAATTATTTCTATTATTATGTGTATTGGAAAAAGGTTTAAAAAACCTGAGGTGTCACAGATATATGTGAAGCAATCTTTTAGGAACTAAAGAGGAAGCTAACCACTGCACCAGTCCTCACTTTACCATTAGGTAGTAGAGGTTTAGTGGTGTATAGTGACACCTCAAGCAAAGGTTGAGGATGTGTAGTGATGCAAAATGGAAAGGTGATTCCCTATGCTTCATGACAATCGAAGAAGCATGAGGGCAATTACCCTACCCATCATCCCAAGTTAGCAGTAGTGGTATTTACCTTAATGATTTAGAGGCATTACCTCTATGGAGAGAAATTTCAGCTATCGACTGATCACAAGAGCCTCAAGTATATTTTCTCTCAACAGGATCTAAAAAAGAGGCTAAGAAGGTGGATAAAGTACTTGAAGGATTGTGATTTCTCCATTCATTATCATCCAAAAGAGGCATGTAGCTGTAGATGCCTTAAGTAGCAAAACACAAAGTATGTGTGTGAGTATGCTTTGCAAGAGATGAAAGTTAATGTAGGAAGTAATTGTACCTAAACCAAAAATGCAATACATGGGTAACGAGTCATTCATAACAAACTAGGTTGTAAGGTCGGCTATTATAGAGAAAGTTCTTCATACGTAGAAGGACAATAGGGAGACATATTCACTAGTTGGGAAACCAGGCTTCACTAGAGAGGTGGATGATAGTGTTAAGATGTAAGGAAAACTAGTAGTTCCATCGAGTACCAATCTAAGGCAAGAAATTCTCAAAGAGGCACAGTAGTCATAGTATATCATTTGTCCTAGTATATCATTTGTCCCAAAGGGATGAAGATGTACCAAGATCTTGAAATACAATTTTGGTGAAGTGGTATGAAAAAGAATGTGGGTGAGTTCATGGGGCGATGTTTAACATGTCATCAGGTCAAAGACGAGCATCAGAGGCTGGCAAGACTTACACAACCCTCATGTAGCTTTAAAATTACTTGCAAGTGCGCTAATCAAAGTACTAATTTCAGGTGAGTCAAGTCAATCCCACAAAAAATCTCACAAAATTTTCAATTGATTCGATCTTTTTAAGTTGCTTATCTTAGCTAAAGGAAGAGGGTTTTGATTAAACTAGGAATTTAAACAACATATATCAAATTATAAATTACTACTAAAGAAAACTTTCTTTAAATAAATATATTCAAAGAAATTAGAAACTTTCCTAACTAACATGCCTTCATTAAAAGAAACTAATGTAAAACTAGAATCAACCAATCTAAGAAACTTAGAGTAAGGAGACTTGCTAAAAGTGAACTTTCCAAAACTAACACTTTCCTAAAACTAAAACTTTCTAAAACTAAATTAGAAAAATGTTAGATGCAAAACAAGTAACTATTGAAATCTAAACTTAACCTAAGCAAAGAATCAACCAACAATTTAAACATGAACTTCATTCACCACGCACATGACCACGAAAGTATGTGCATGAATCATGGAGTGAAAGATGGCCAGAAATTATAAATTAAAACTTAACCAATATACAAACTAATCAAAGCATTCACTAAACTAACTAAAAAGCTAAATGGGTTCCCAATATTTCAAACAAATAGTGTATGGACTACTGGACATTGCACATGAAACATGACATGAAAAATTCTAGCAACATTATGTATATGAAACTCAAATCAAGTAAGGCAAGTAAAGAAAATTAGCAAGCACTTTTCATGAAATATAAAACTCAAGAATCGAAGTATATTACAACTGGGATTAAAAAATAAAAATGTTCTTGACACATGTTCATTCATTGACTTGAAATTACATAAAAAAGTAGTGTATATCTACATGGAGAACAATGCTCAAATTGCATGCTTTTCTAAAGAAAGATCTTAATTTCAAATCAAACATTAATCATACTCCAATGATCCCAATCTAAACTCAGATATCATGTGTATGAATTCATGGGAGAAAATCAAAGAGAAGGATGTAGAAAAGAATTGAAGAATAAGCAAATAGACATGGAAAAAAATGAGATGATTAAAGTAAGAAACAAGATTACATTAAGGGGGGAAAAAAGAGATTCAAGCTATTGTTTCTCTTGGATGTCACTACCACAAAAAGGGTAACTTGGATCTTGAAGAATTAAGCAAGAGAAACAATAGAAGAAGAAGTAAGGGTGAAAGGATATCAAAGAGCAATTATATTATGGAACTTAAGCAGCAAGGAAAGCAATTAAACAACAATAAAATCAAGGAAACTAAAGCAAGATACTAGCTTGACATAGATTAAACAAAATCAAATAAATAACATAAAGAAAAGGTTGTGGAAGACGATGAAGCACATAAAAAAGAAGTCTAAAGTCTAGAGCTCTAAAATATCCCCAAATTGAAGTGCTTCTTTCAAGGAGTTAGAATAATCCCCTACTTGAAAATTGCATTGAATTTCATGCCGTATACATAGAGAATTTGGTTTTCAATTTTATGAGGTTCTATTCAAGGAAGAAGAAGAATGATTAGAACTCAATGGTGATTGGAAATAGAAGATTGGAAAGTTAGGTGTGGGGGTAAGTTGGACTTTCTAATTATGAATAAAGGAAAGTGGAGAGGCATTAAATTCTAAGAGATTAGGTGTGGATTCCCTTTCCTTTGGGTATCTTGCATGTTGGGATGGAAAGAAGGTGGAAAAAGTTAAGAGAAATGGAGGAAAGATGCAGGAAATTGAGGTAGTTGAGTAGGAAATGGATTTAGAAAGTGTAGTAGTGGAGTGGTTGGAATTGGAGGGATGAAGGTGTCACCTTTCAATGGATGTGGCATGGAATTCCTCCCATCTAATTATGGGATGTGGTGAGTAGGAAAGTGAGAGAAAATAAGGGGGAAAAGAAAGAGAAAAATAAGGAAACTAGAGTTGGTTTCTCTCTTGATTAGTCTAGCTACGCATGCATATCTTACCATGTTGATTATCACCCAAATTACCTTCTAATTATCACTTGAATATTCCAATTTTAGCATGGATAATTGCTTGAAAAGTCTCCTCCAATAGCATGACTCTATGTGGCATGGCTCTCCTGTGGTTTGGTGGCTCACTTTGATGGCTTAATACTTGATGGCTTCAGTGGCTAAGTCCTTTGGCTTCTAAGCTCGAATGGCTTAGCTTACTTAGGTTTCCTTGTTATACTAGGAAACCTCTTTCATGGCTCCACTTCTCATGCAAAGGTGGTGGAATTGCATGGCTTTTTGCATGGACCCTTTTAGTCACCTTAGATGCTTCCAATTTCTTCCTTGGTTTTCATTTGCTTGCATTAAAATGATCTTAACCCTTGATTTAGCTTTGGAATGATGAAATCTATGACTTTAGTCTTCTTTTGATCTTGATCTTCAGATCTTATCTTTCTTGATCTTGACCGTTAGATTATCATCTCAACACCTACAGAAGAGTAAAAAATCATAATTAAATCTTAGAAAATTATGAAAATTCACATACTCTAGATTAGCTTTTGAACTTGTAAAATATCAAAATTTTGAATTATTAGCTTAGAAATGCATGTATTATCAAATTTCAAAGAAAACCATAGAATAAGGCTTGTAATTTATAATAGATGGACCACTAATTGGGTACTTTATATACAAAATTGAGCACTTATTAATTTCTTGAGCTTCTTGAGTGGAGGATGGATCATATCACCATAGACTTTATTGTGGATTTACCCAAGACATCGAATGGACATGACATGATATGGGTGGCAGTTGATTGACTGATAAAATCTATACACTTTCTCCCAATTAACAAGAGTACTGATAATTTGGCATAAGATGTATCCAAGAAATTTTGAGTGTACATGGTATAATTGTCACCATTACCTCTTATAGATATAGTCGATTTACAATAGTTTTGGAGGTGTGCATAGGAGTCATTGGGTTCAACTCTGAGTTTCACATTTCATCCATAGATGGATGGTCAGT
Source organism: Warburgia ugandensis (assembly GCA_035236585.1). NCBI lineage: Eukaryota > Viridiplantae > Streptophyta > Magnoliopsida > Canellales > Canellaceae > Warburgia > Warburgia ugandensis. Next base: position 54,361,475 of record CP141132.1, read on the forward strand.
CTAACAGGACTATTTAGGCAATAGAAGACATGATGAAAGCGTAATTGGGATGAGACTTTACCATTGATTGAATTTTAGTACAATAATAGTTTTCATTCAAGTATTAGAATGGCTTCATGTGAAGCTTTGTATGGGAAACCTAATTGATCACTTGTTGGAGTGATGTAGGAGTGAATAAAATTAAATAGTCTAAATTGGTAGAGAAGTGTGCTAATGAGTTGAAGCTTATTTGAAACTCCTTGCTGCTTAGAGAACACCAAAGAACGATGCTGATAAGTGGTGTAGGGATTTGGAGTTTGAAGCTAGAGGCCATGTGTTTCTAAAAGTTTCCTTGACTAAAAGGGGTCATGAGATTTGGTGTAAACAAAAGATGAGTCCTCGATATATTAGTCCTTTTGGGATTTTGGAGAGAATAAGCACTGTAGCATATGGGTTAGCCTTACCACCATAGTTATCGAAAGTTCATAATGTACTTCATATCTCCATGCTGTAGAAATACATACCAAACCCTCCCATATGCTTCATCAAATGCTAATTGAATTGCAACCATATTGACTTTTGGGATGAAACCAGTTTGCATCTTGGATAGGAAAGAACAACAATTGAGGAACAAGGAGATTCCTTTGGTTATAGTCCTCTAGCAATAACTTACAATTGAAGAGGCAACATGGGAATTGGAATATCAAATGAGAGAGAAATATCTTGAATTATTTCTAACTAATCATTAGTAGAATTGCAAGGACAAAATTCTTTGAAAGAGGAGGTAATGTAATACCTCCAAAATTTCAATCATTTATGCTAGTGAATCTGAAATTTCATTTTGAAATATAGAATCTAAATTTGATAATAATAGATAAACTCACATGAGTGTAATAGGCATATCATATGTGATAGACACCTATGGTTGAAATTCACTTAAAATAAAATTCTTAAGAGCTTAAGGCCCAAAATAGTGTGGAACACTTATTATTTTAAAATTTGGTTTGTAATTAGACCCAGTCCATGATGCAATATGGTTTGGGGACATTTTCAAGCAAGGGCACATGTATTTTAGATAAGACTTGGCTCCCATGAAACTATGTAACTAAAAATTAGAAAGTGGTATAAGAAAAGGAGTGGCATGGTTTTGGCTCAGAAATTAATTAGAAACCAAATTGGGAAAATATTGCATGATAAAAAGATAGATTAGCTAGGACTTTAAGAAGGGAAGAGAAAGAATTCTAATAGGAAAGAACTATTTCAGGCAACAAGGAAACAAGCAAGAAAATATACAAGAGAAGACTCCTGGCCTTAGCTATTTTGTAGAAGGACATTAGCTAGCCATAATAGGCCATACCAGAGTAGAAAACTACCTAGAAGCATGTGGAAAAGCTCAAGGGAAAAATCATTAGATTTCATCGCTGTAACTTTTTCACCAAGGTGACTCTAAACTTTTTTAGAGGTTTATGAAAGCTATTTCATTAGAGTATGCTTATGAGGATGGATATGTAATTTGGCTAAAATCCACCACGGAAATCCATGTAAAATGGATGTTTATTTTCAATTGTATGTGCATTGTTTTATATTAAAAGTGTGAATTGTAACCTACTATGTTAGAGGTGTCTAATACATTATATCTTAAGATTGAGTATCATACAGATCTAATGCCCTATTTTAAGATTTTGGAATTGGTGTTTTGAAAATTAATCATAACATCATGTTTTATCAATATGTATGATCACATTTTTTCAGCATGACTTATAACTAACTTTTAAACAAAAGTTATTAAATTTTCCAGGACTATGAGTGTTGATTTAAAGCATGATTATATGGGTGGATTAATATTTTTCTAGCATGAAAAACATGGATAATAAAAACATTCAATGGTCAATGTTTTATAGGTGAATTCTTAGCCTAATCATTCATTTCATAGTGCACTATTCTCTACAAGTTCTTAAAAGAGAAACCAAATTATTTTAAAAATTGCTTTAAAAAATTGGTCAAAATGAGGTTTGCAAAAGACATTTTTATGAGTAAGATTGTAGTACAAAAAAACCAAATTTTAAACTATCTTGCACTTTTTAATCATGATCTTAGATTGGGTATTCATCTTACCATTTTAACTTGTGAAACATCCATCTTGTGGTTTGGTTTTGCTTAAGTTGAAATTCTAGCAATTATTTTTTTGTCAAAGGTCTTATACCCATGAAAGTAGCAATTTAAGCATGAGTTTTTTGAAAGGAAGAAAATGTTTTATTTGGAATATTTTTTAATGGAAATCCTATCATGTTGTTTAATGATTTGGGGTTGAGAAGGATGACTAGGAATCAGATTTTTTAGAATCTAAAGTTGAGTCATGAAAATTGGATAGTTAGCAAGTTTGGTAAGTTATTAAAAACATAATTTTTAATAATCTACGCTGAGCTAATTTTGAGCATGCTTTTAAGCTTGAAAAATGGCAAAGTTTAGAGTATGGTTTAAGATTATATCATGTATGATTATAGTATATGAATATGCTTGAGAATTGATGTTTTCAATATAGTTTTCAAAATAATACTTTGATGAATTATCTATTTGAGAACAAGTTGTTAATGTGATATTATTTTGCACTTTAAATTTGGTTGTAAAAAAAAAAAAAAAACTATCATATTATTATGAATGTATTGAAAAGTGTATGAATGAGTTTTTTTATTTTACAAAAAGGTATGTTGGTATAGTGATGCCTAGTATTTTAGATTTGAGACAAGGTAGAGAGCTTGGTGGGAGTTATGCTAGAAGATTCGTACATGTTGGCCACCTAGCCTTTAACCACAAGATAGCATTTTATCAAATAATGGAGGATTCCATTATAGTTAACACGGCACCCGTTGGAGATAGTCATAGGTCTCGTGAGGATATGATGGAAGTCCTTCTTGGTGTATCAAATGACACATGTTGTAGTAGGGCTATGCATTACCATAGTTGCATCCCACAAGATTCTTCATTTTTGTTGCTCTTGGTGAGCAAGATGAATGGTTCAATAGATGAACTTGAATTATAGATGAGTAATCATGACCATATTGGAAGATGTGTCAATGAGAGGGTTTGAAATCTTACAAGCATGAGAGTTTGCTAGATTTTGATTAGTTTGATATTGTTGTGATTTTAAAGTTAAACTCACATGAATTAGTTATAGTATTCTCATGTGACGAGGTCAATCCTATGAGGAGTCGAACGAATGTGATACTAGTGGTCCTTACTAATTATTCAACCTAGCCAAATCAAGGAGATCTTTAACCTAAACTATGAATAGAAATTAACACATAGAAATGGAAATTATGCAAAAACTAAAAAAATATACTAAATTGAAAATTTTCCTAAACATGCTTTCTAAAAATTAAACTTTCTACAAAATGCAATTGTAACAACTTTCCTAAATCAAATTTCCTCAGAACAAAATTTAACAATTAACCTAAGGAAATATATACTAATGAACTACTTTCCTAATCTTGCAATTCCTAAAGAATGCAATGGAAATTATGAGAATGATACTTCAACAACTAACAACTAATCAAAAAAAGACTAACAACATAATCAATATCAACAATTAACTACTTTTCCTATCAGGAATGAATGCACTAACTTGGAATTCAATTAATCACCAAATTACTCAACATTGTGCATTCCAACTTTGGATTGTATGCATGGTTTCAACATGATTTTGGGAAGGATCCTTTGTACTTGTTCATATGAGTAATTAAACTATTGATCTACAATAAGGCAACACATTAACAAGAATACTCAACTTCAGCCCTAAAGGCCTTTTGGATTGGGTGCATGGTTTTAATTCCTCATTCGTATGGAATGGCTGGAACAATAACTTTAAGTTAACTACTAAACCATGAGATAAACATGTAAATCAATCTCCATCATCAATCAACCAAAGAGATTCCATTAAATATCAAATTGTATTTCCTTAAAAATAGTTACATGAATCGTGCATTACACTTTTGGAGAGCATGCACCATGCTTTCACCCAAAGTAAACCCAAAATCAAATCTTAATAATGATTCCTCCTCCAACAAGCTTGAGATTTAAGGGAAAATTTATTAGAATATAAAGGAAACACTCTAAGAAAATTAAGAAAAATAAGCTAGAGATCAAGGAAACTAAAAGAGATCTAAATGGCAATGAAAAGTAAAGATAAAGATTAGATTCAAGGTGACTTCCCTTGGTTGTCACGTCAAGGGAAAAAGCAACTTTGGATCTTAATCAATAGGCAAAGAATAAAACAACGGAATTGAAAATCATTAACTAGCACAATGGAAATATGATCAAACAAGGAGAAGAAGCAAAGAGGACTATCCAACCTCTCAAGGAAGAATCAAGCACTCAAGGCCTAGGCGTGAAACACTTGAAGAAGTACTAGTCCCACCTTGGAAGTTAAAACAATACCCAAAAGAGAAGAAAGTCCAACAAGAAAGTGAGAGGAGATTGGTGGAGGAAGAGGAGGTCCCTTTCAAAGTGAAGGATGCATGTTTTTCTTCCTAGGAAGAGATGCCTTAAACTTTGGTTTTTTATGTCTTATATATTTTTTCTCCTATATGTTCTAGGATGGGTGGGTAGCTAGGGTTTTACAATAGATGGAAAGTGGAATAGGTGGCTGCCTTTGGTGTGCAAATAGGTGGGGAGATGCCTTACTTTTAGGAGGAGCCATCTCCCCCTCTTCAAAAATCATTGTGGCCTCCTTAGAATATGGAAAGTGGGTGATAAAGTGAGGTAAGAGAGAGAAAAAAAGGTGAGAGGAAAGAGATGGGTGGGAAAAAGACAAGAGAGAGAGGTGAGGTGGTGAAAAAGGATTGGCTAGATGATTTTTTAAGAAGTGGGGACTGGTTATGTGGTTTAGATGGGAGTTTAGGAAGGTCGAGAAGTCATAGAAAAGTGGGACTCTTAAATAGAAAGTGAAATTCGTAGTGCATCTTAGTGGTGAGGTGGAAAGGGTGAAAAAACTAGGAAAAACATCAAAAAACATAAAAAAAGAAAGGGTGACTTCCTATTGGTCCACATGCAACCTTATCCTAGAGAATTTTCCTTTAATTCTCTTCAAAATATCCCCATAACTTTGAATTCTACACTAATCATGGCCTTTCATTTAGCTTAGCTCATGTGGCTTTGATGTCTAATTTTGAGGGCTTCATTGGCTTGGCTTTATGGATGGCTTAGATGGATCTCTTGGTTTAGTTGAATGGTTCAATTCCTTAGCATTGTTGGTTGGCATGACTCCTTAGCTTGTCCTTTTGTTCATGGCTTGAATATGGCTATGTGGCTTAAGTGAAACCTATGCAAAAGTAGTGGAGTTTGCATGGCTTATGCATGGGCCCACTTTAGCCATCTTTAGCTCCTTTACTTGAATCCATTGCTGGATCTTGAACTTTCTCTCAAGTTGGATTGATGACTTTTAGGCTTGGACTTGATCTTTTGATCTTGATCTTCTAGTTTCATCTTAATCAATCTCAACTGCTAGATCACCATCTCGTTTCCTACAAAAAAGTAAAAAACTTTGATTAAATCCTAAAAAATATGATTAATCACTTACTTACCTTGGATTAGACTCTATACCTACCAGATATCAAAATTTTGAGTCATTAGGTCAAAAATGCTTATGTCATAAGTCATAACATATGGACAAGTAATTCGATGATTTTTATGCAAAATTTAGACATTTATCAGATATCACTACTTTAATTGATTTGTTATGCATCTAGGTTCTACTTTCAATGGCAAGTTATTATTCATTCTATATAGATAAAGAGAAGTAGAGATGCATGCATGTGATCGGAATGCGTTATGATCCATTGCATGAACAATTAATAAGAATTTAATTATATGATTTATTGCATAGAAAAGTGATTTCAAAGCATGTCAATACTTGTGTGACATAGTGCCACAATTTTCAATTTTGTAGTTTTGGTTTTGTTTACTAAGTATATCCCCATATACTCAACCTACCAAAAACCGTGCAAATCAGCATGAAAAAGTAAGGAGTGAGACTTGAGAAGTTCTTGGAGCAAATTCTTTAGTGAAAATTTGAGGACCAGTTGATGATTGGACATCAAATGCTTATTTATTTATTGATTATTGATGTAAAAAATCATAACATACTAGCTTTTTATTTTGAAAAACTTTTCATTTATGATGGGTTTTTAATGACAAGACTCTAGGAATCTATATTTTTGAACTAAATAATGTCTTATGTTTTCAATGTGGGTTTTGTTTTGAAAATAATAGTGCTCTAGTATTTTTGAAAACTATTTTTATGAAAATAGGATTGATTCTGAAAAGAAATTTCAAAATAGGAATCTCAACTTTCAAAATGAGTTTAAATTTAATAAAATTATGTTTCAAAAACCTAGGTGTTATCTTTGTGAGTTTTAAAAGAGTTCTTTGAGGAAGAATGTGAGAGTTCTCTTAAAGTGATTCTCTCTCCATTTTCTCTTATTTTCCTTTCTTTCATTTTCCTTCTAGCATTCATTTCCTCCCATCTCCTCTTCTATTGCATCCTTCAACTTCTCTTCCTCCCTTGTTATTAATCTTCCTGTATAAGTGATCCCACTTCTCTTCTCCTTGTAGTCTTCTAGCAGAGGTGCTTGTTGTCTACATGGAGTGGGATGCTAAGCTTCCCTTAAGTTTTTTTCTATTATTTTCACTACTTTATATTTCTTTTTCATTTTTATTTTTCTTAACCTTTCTTCTTAGGAAGACATCACCGTGCAAATGAAACCCCACTTCTTATCTCCCTATAACTTCTATTAGAGGTCCTCATTATCTATATGGAGTAAGATGCTCAAAAATTTTAAACATTTTGGCCAATGGGATACTTATCCTAAGCCTCGGTGATCTCTAGCCTATAGAAGGAAGAGGTGGGTTGAAGGGTGGGGTTATGTCTCGGAGAGAAGAAGGTCCTCTAAACCCATTGTGAGTTTATTTGAATAAGAATAGCCATCCAAGGATGAGAGCACTAGTTTCTTGAAGAGTGCTTGCTAGGATGGTCCATGAGTCTCATTATTTTACTTGTTTTAACATTTTACATGAAAGTACACATCTAAAGATAGGGGAATTTCCTTCCAAAATTTTTCCCTAGAAAAAAATGTTCCAAAATTAAAAGTTCTAAGAGCAATAATCCTAGCATGGTCCGTTGATGGATCATTCCAAAAGAAACACTTCCTTTTACAATTTTTAAAGTTTTAAGAACAAAGCTTAGGGAAGGAAAATATTCTCTCATCAACATTGGATGGTTTAGGAATATCTCTTAAGAAGCCAACCATGAGAATCCTATGATTGGGAACCTTTTTCATCAGGATCACATTTTTTTATTCTCTCTCCTTTTTTTAAGCATCCTAATCTAAAAATTTGCTTATAAGTGGTAAATATGCATTTCTAGTTTTTATATTTTAGTTTCATGCCTCGATTTCTAGTTTAGGATTTCATCTTTTAATCATTACTTACATGTTTTATCTTTATGCTTTTTTTTAAAAAAAAGGAAAAAAATAGTTTTCTAGTCTCATCACTTCTTTTATAGCATGTTTTCCAAACATTGTCTTAAGTTCTTGATTTAGAAATTTTTTTGGAATCTTTGGTGTAAAGATGTTTGTTTCTTTAGGTAAAAAAAATGTTAAAAAAGAAACAATATGTTTTCTTGTATTTTCAATGACTCCCTAGCTTCATAGCATTTTTTTATTTCTAGTTGTTATTAGAATCACCCTTTTCTAACATGATTTTGGTACATAGCCCTTAGTTTTATGATCCATGACTTTGTCCTAAGTCTTTGGTCAAAAAGCATCTTTTTAGTTGAAGGATTTTATCATAACTTTCCAACTTCTATTTTTGTTTTATATCATGTGTTTTTTTTTTCTAGGTCTCGATTCCATTTTTCTTGTGTTACTATTTCTCTATTTCTAAAAAATATGTGTTCAAAGCATATATCCAACTTTTAATAAGTTTCTAGCTTCTAGTTTATAAGAAAGAGCATGTTTCCACTTTTCCAATTGTGAAATTCCTAAAATGTTCACGGCTACTTTTGTTAAGAACAAGTTTTTGGCCTTTATAGCATTGATTCCATTCTTCATTTCATGTTCCATGCTTCATTTATGTTTACTATAGTTCTAGTTTCTACATATTTTCTATGCTATTTCTAGTTCCTAGATAAATGTCATGTTTTATTTCCTAGTTCCTATTATGATCCATACCTACGTAGTGTCAATTTCCATGTGTAATTACTTTCTGTCATGTTCATTATTCAATGCATGTTTCTAGTTTTGCTTCTTGTCTTATATTTTAAGCTCTTAGTCATATTTAATAAATTTATTCCATGTTTGTAAAATTGTAGTTTAAGTGTTTGTTAAAGTACATGAATTATTGTGAGATGACATTACTTACTTTCTTTCATGATTAAATTTGTGATTTCCTAACTTTAGAAATCATGACTCAACAATGGCTAAACCCTAAGTAGTTAGAGTACTAACAAAGAAAGCCAATGGAGCCTAGCTTTCTTACATTCTTGTCCATCTTTGATCTTGGAAATGTCAGGACTTTAGAATCTTTGGTTTAATAGACCTATTTGGGTTATTAGGGACCAAGGCCCTCCCTACCTTAGGTAGTGACTCCACTCTCATAATCTACTTAGGTTCACATGAGCTTAGGATAGAAACTTACTGGAAATTATTAAAATAGATCAATTCAATCATAGTAACTTCTCCACAAGCTAGAAGCCTATTTCAAATCTCAATAAAATACCCATCCTTAAAAAAAATACATAATAATCATTCCAACATACAATAATCTTTCAAACCTAGGGTAAGATAAGATTTTCTATAATATCCTCAATTTTTAACCCTAAATTAGTAATAAAACAAATTAATTAAATTAAAATTTTTATGCATATAATTTGGTTTTGAAACCACTAAATTTAGATAGTACACGTCGATAGATCAATTCAATCATAGTAACTTCTCCACAAGCTAGAAGCCTATTTCAAATCTCAATAAAATACCCATCCTTAAAAAAAATACACAATAATCATTCCAACATACAATAATCATTCAAACCTAGGGTAAGATAAGATTTTCTATAATATCCTCAATTTTTAACCCTAAATTAGTAATAAAACAAATTAATTAAATTAAAAATTTTATACATAGAATTTGGTTTTGAAACCACTAAATTTAGAAAGTACACGTCGATAGATCAATTCAATCATAGTAACTTCTCCACAACCTAGAAGCCTATTTCAAATCTCAATAAAATACCCATCCTTAAAAAAAATACATAATAATCATTCCAACATACAATAATCTTTCAAACCTAGGGTAAGATAAGATTTTTTGTAATATCCTCAATTTTTAACCCTAAATTAGTAATAAAAAAAATTAATTAAATTAAAATTTTTATGCATAGAATTTGGTTTTGAAACCACTAAAATTAGAAAGTACACATTGATAGGAATTGAATGGTATAAATAAAGTAAAAAACAGGGTTTGGATGAGAGAGATATGAACATTTTAAGATTAGAGGGCAATTTGGTAGTTTGGCAGGGACACGAATTAGTGGGGGTCATTTTGATAATGGCACCCCCTTTCCATCCCTAACCCATAGTAGGTGGAGAGAGAGCAGTGATTTGCCTTGCCCTCCAAAGAAATCGGATCTACCAGTACATAAGCTTGTTTCCTTTCCATTCCCAGGCCAAACAACCAGAGAAAAACCTTAGCCTTTCCCTTTGCATGTTGCTAAAACGAACAAAACTTTAAGCGCACTAGAGGACCCCGATCTCCCATCTGCAGCTCTAATCAGGTAAGCCCCACACTCTAACTTATTTTTCACTTTGTTTTTCAACTTTCCCCTCACAGATCCAGGCTAGATCTGAGCTGAATGACTGTTGGATGGCCTAGGAAGTCCAAACTGTGGAGCACGGTTAGACCCACATTAAGGACACCTCTAAGCCATTAAATGTGATCTTTGGACCCGAAAACCCTAGGAAAGGCAAAAATAGATAGGAAATCAGAGCATCTAGGGCTCCGATCAAGCCAAAAGAAATTGGACGGCTTAGGCTTATCATTCCCCATGGACAATGCACCCAAGATGCACACAGTACAAACCCCCTCCGGTGGTGCAAACAGGTGTAAAATCAGGTTTTGATTTTATTTTGATCTGAAATGGTTTTTCTAAGATTCTGGAGGGTACAGAAGCCCGATCTTTGATTCGAAAGGTCTATTGGAATCATATCAATGTTTAGACTTGCTTTTAGCATTAGAATCTTGATCTAATCACTTGATCTAAGGATGATCTGACTGTCAGATCAACGTATAAACTTTAGATGCACACAAAAATGAGTAGATGAGCATGGGATAGAATTGATTAATAAAAATTAAGGTTGGGATTAAAGATCTAATCATAAATAGAGATCTTAGAGGATTACATAGATTCTATTGAGATCGCTATAGATTCTATTGAGATAAAATAAATAACATAGAATAGTACTGTGATACTGACAAGTGCATCTGAGCATGCTAGCTAAGAGGATTACATGCTTGAGTTGGGTTATCTCTCATGAGGTAGGTGACTACATTTAATGTATATTTTGATTTCTAAAACCTTACATTATCCTAGCATCATGGTAGATTGTGATTGATTGTCACTTATTTATTTAGTTTGAGATTTCGTAAGATTTAAGGTTTTATGCTATGATCAATATGAGATTTCGATAGTGTATTGAATGGGTTTTCATGATTGACTGTTTTTATGGTATTGGTACCGCATATCTTATGTATTAGTAGTAATTACTTTCTTTATGGCATCACTGAGATTGGTGGGTTTTCATAAAATTGATGGTGGAGGCTTGGTGGCTAGTCCTTTGAGAGGCTAACCTTAGGATAAGGGGCATGCCTTGGGGATTGTAGCCATGAATGCTCCTAGTTTTACAAGATATGCTATTTTTGTGTTTTGCAATTTATGACAGGTGCTCTCACCTGATGGATGTCATGTTAAGAAGGAGTAGGGCCGACCACCCAGCCTCTGAATTTGTGATGTGATTTATGATGTGATAGACATCTACCCATAGATGGATTTTGGTAGGGGTTTAGTAACATGGATAGTCCACACTACCGGTTCGGGCCTTTCCATGGGGACAGATGTTAAGTCTCCTATTATGGTGTTGACAGGGAGCAGCGGTGATTAATACCCTGGAGGAAATCCATACTATTGTTTTGTATGCTTGCATGATGAGCATAGAGATGTTATTGTATAACTGGGTGTGACGACACTTAGAGGATTGATGTGAGTACTCATGATCTATTATACTAGTGTATGGGATACTCATGGGACCCACATACGTTGGGGTGCCCTGTTTGTTATTGTATGCTCATTTACAATGGATCATATTCTATTTTACATCCATGAGATCATCATGTTTTAAATCCATGAGGTGCATGTTTCATCACATATGATATTTTAAGACTATATTGTCATTACTTATGATACTTATATTTTCATGGATAATTGGCCTACACATTATATCCACATTGTTATTCGTTTTTGTTTTCCCTTGTTATTACATTAAATGTTTATGTACCTACACAAGGAATAACTTGCTGAGGCATTGCTTTGTTTTGCAATGCCTTAGATATCAAGCGTGATAGTAGGAAGGGCAAGGTCGTGGAGGGACAGTGATAGCAGTGGTGACCACTTGATTTGGCTGATAGATAGCTCCACGTGAGTGATTAGATGGACTATAACTTGAACCTATTTTATGGACTATATATCTTCATTAGATGGATTTGATTATGACATTATATATATTATAGACATGTCTTTAAGTATGGTGGAATATTATGATGGATAGACCTTGGGCCAGATTATTATACTTTTTGGATATTATTGTTTTAAAAATAAAGGCATCGTGGATTTTGACATTGGATTTGATATGGGTATTGTCTTAAATTTATTACTGCGTACTTATATTTATCTTTTAATCGTGGTCGTGATGTTTTTGGAAAAAGGAGATAGCACTCGAAGGTTTTTTTTGTAAATGTTTTAATACAATAATTAGTAGAATCTTTTGATTTTGGGATCCCAATTATAATTATAATTATTATAAAAAAAAGTCATTAAAAATCTGAGGTGTTACATTTTGCTTCTACCCTTCTAATGGGTATATTAAATGCATATCCCTATATTTAGAAGGTTTTAACCCCAAAAATTACTTAATTATAACTAATTGGGGTTAACTCTATTGTTTTGTAGGTCCAGGGTACATATGTAAAAAATACACAAAATACCAATTTTACCTCAGAAGGACCAGTTTAACATTTTAAGTAGCATGACAGATCACACACGCTATAAATGAAATCCTAGAGATTCAAAAGGATCATTGGGTGTCATTGTGGAAGTTAGAATAGCCAAAAATCCTATATACAACTCCAACTCAAATGAGAGTGAGAAGGTGGCAATTTTCAAATTCAAGCACAATTTCACACATGTCAACACCTTTGCAAGGTTATAGAGGAAGCTTAATTCACAAACATCAAAATCATATACAATGAAAGTTTCTTAGGAAAAAAAAGAAGAATGGTATCACATGAAGACTTTTCACTTATTTTCTCTCTCATACTCAACCAAAAGGATGAAGAATTAACCGATAAGAAGATGCCTTATCAAAACAAGATATTGAAGCACATTTGGTCCATAAGAGCATATGAAGATCTACAAGAATCAAGTTAATTCATCTCAGGGCAATCCAATCCAACATTTGAGAAGTGAAGTATAAAGAAGGTTTACATGCCATAAATGGATCCCATCCATTCAAGTAAGGGTAAGTATGATCCAAGTGTTAAGAATGAAGTATTAACAAGATCAAAGCCATGACCCATAAGCTACCAAGGTCCCTAGCTAAGGCATTCATGTTGGAGGGTAGAGATACACCATGTGCCTATTTCTTGCTTCATCTCCAAAGGCTAGGAATGGGTGAGTCCTAATCAAGGGCCACTATATGGATTTTCTTTTTCTTTTTTTCTTCTATTTCATATTTAAGCAAGGAAGACTCATCTAAGGTTAAACTTCCTTAAAAATGAATAACCTCTAGTCACCTCTTTATCTAAACTCTTTAAAGTTGCTCTCTTTCTTTCAAGACTTTTTTGCTTAGGCAAAATGCAGTAACCTTTTATATTTCCTTTTTCATCCTTCTTCTTTATTTCTTGCGCGGTGATTAGGACTCTAGTTTTTTTGGTTGCACTAATACTTCATTCCTAAGGATCATTGGATGGGATTTGCCAATTTGTGGCATGTTGGGATACAGAGGATGAAAAGCTAAGTGGTAATTTAATGTATTTCGAGTTGAAGAGAAGTGTACATGCTCCTATTGAGTGACACAACATGTAGGCCCTACAGTGGAATTAAAGCCTGGATTTGGAGGACCTTTTTTATTTACATGTTTTCTTAACCTTGCTTATGTAACAATTCCTTATAATTTGGTCATTAATGAAATAGTTCCTTTTTCTTTGTTAATTTGTTCCTCACTTTAATTTCTTGTTTGTGTAGTTTTAGAAAGTTACTCTAATGTGTAGTTAGTTGTAGTTTAAATATTTTCCATAATTCTTAGCTTGCAAAGGCTATGAACTTAGATGTGGAGAGAAAATTGAAGAAATGACCTTAAATCTTTGTCTACTGACTTCTAATTAATAATTGTAGTTTTAAATAATTTTCATTTCTATTTAATGGTAATTTTCAAAAATTTTCCTTTTTCTAGTTAGTTATAAATTTAGAAAATTTCATAGTTTAGTTCCTTACTTATCTAGATAGTTACCTAGTTTCTTTAATTACTTAATTTTTAATTTAGAGTTACTTTCTGATTTCGTTTACTTAAAAATTACCCTTCTCCTGAATGGTTTGGCTAGGTTTAATTAAGTTGATTTATGGGATCAACTATATTCTCCAATTCTATACTCCAATAGAGCTTTGCACTTATGGTATTATTTAAGACACATTAAGATTTTTGCCATCATTGCCATGGGTCAAGCCAAGGTCTCCCACATGACAGGGAAGAATACTTACCATTATACTACAATGACCCATATAAAAGAATCTTCGTGGGATCGACCAATATTTGTTGATTCTCTACTCCAATAGAGATATGCACTTGCAATATTATTTAAGACACATCAACTTTTTGCCACTATTGTAGGGGACTCCTAATGGAGATTAATTAGATTTGGTTTGTAATGCTTTACCACTAGTCATAGATTTAGCATTGCATAGAGGATATTTTCTATTTTAGCAAACTTTCCTTATTCCTAATGAAGTTGATACCTTCCTTTTCTTTTTATATAGGAATTTGGATGTGAATAAAGCTTTGGAGGAAGACATTAGGATAGTTTCTAATTATATTTTTATTTGAGTGAATTAGAGTGAGGATGAAGTTGTATATATATTTTTGTGCAATTCATTCATTTAAATTAAGGATAGTAATAATACAAGTCAAGGGTGGGCCATCCCAACTTGGAAGAGGAGGTGGCCTATAAATCGACCCACTCTCATAAGAGAAGACTATTTCCAAGATCTCTCTGCAAGACTATTCTTCCCTTCTTTCCAATTCCTAGATTAAGTTGCATTGTTAACTTAGTTGCATTTGAATGGCAGTGTAGACGCATAGGAAGCATTTCCTTAATTGTTGCATTCTAGGGTTTGTATTAGATTTACTATTTTTCTTCCATCATAGGGCACGTTCTTATATTTTCATCAAACTACATGGGATTGTGAGAAACTTTAGCAAGGGCATTTTATCCTCATAAGATCAAAGGTGACTTTCATCACCATTCCTAGGCCCACTTAAGTTAAATAGCACCTGATGTACCCCAACCTTCTAGCTTTTTATTTAAAAATGAATCTAGAAGAGACCTTAGTAGCCATTCATGCTCATAGGACCCTCTTGGAAGAAAGCAGCCTATTGCCACTCTAGTGGCCCCTATCTACTTGACTTCACTAGTACTTAAATGACTAGCTTTGCTAACACATACTATGACTTAGATCAATTATGGCTGACTGAGGAAGGTGTTAAGTGGTTAGTTTAAATTAGGATCTAACTAGTAAGCAGCAGGGTTAATCCAAAATTGAGGAGGATCTACTTAGGGTTAGAAATAATGTAAAGACTTCTCCTAAAAAGAAATTCATGAAAACAAGCCTTTCAAATTATTACTTATGATTAGGAATATTAGTTGTCCTCATTGTTTGTTGTTTGTTTCAACATTTAGGTCGCATATTCCAGTTTAGGTATCCCCTAGTCTAGAAAGAAAAAAAGAAGAAGAGTGTTTCATTGTCTACAACAACTTAGTTTCATTGTATACTAGTACACCATCTCTTAGCGTATGCGAGGTCATCAATCACTTAATCATCATCTAGTACCTTTAGATATAGATATTGAATGATCTATATGAGGCAAGGCCAATGTACTCTAGTAGATCAAGAGATCCTTGCCATTGAAATGGCCAACGAGAAAGTAGAAGTAAAACTATTGAAGGATTACTCTACACGGGATCAATTCAACTCATCTTCATGCATAGGATTACCTCCTACAATTGCATATCGCTTTGAGTTGAAACCAAGGGTTATTCAGCTCCTACCTACATTTTATGGATTGGACAAGGAAGACCCATATCATCATGTAAAGGAATTTCTTGACATTGTGCAACTTTCAAATTCTTCAAATTCTCTAATGACTCTATTAGGTTGGCTATTTCAATTTTCTCTTAAGGACAAAGCCAAGGTATGGCTCAACTCTTTAGAAGTAGGGTCCATCACCACATGGGATCAATTATCGAGAAAATTCCTAAACAAAATTTTCCCAGTCCATAAAACTAATGCCCTCAAGTGTGAAATTATAAATTTCCACCAAAAAGAAGGAGAGTGCTTCTATGAATGCTGGAAACATTGCAAGGACTTGCTTTTGAAATTTCCCTAGCATGGTTTTGAGAAGTGGCAGCAGGTTCGATATTTTTACAAAGGTTTGATATTGTAGAGCCAATGTATGATAGATGCCACTAGTATAAGGGTTTTCATGATTACAAGTGATGTGGAAGCCTAGAATTTCTTTGGAATACTTGCTAATAATTTCCAAAAATGGGATTACTCTACCCGCATGGAAAGAAGTTCATAACCACAAAGAAAAGGTGGAATATATGAAGTAGGGGTCATTCTAGATTTGCATAACAAAATTTATATATGGACCCAAAAAGTTGAAAAAATAGATGATCTAACACAATAGTTTGATGCCTTCATGATGAGTAGACCACCTATGCAATTTCAAACTAAGGTTTGTACAAGCTATTCTAGTCCTAATCACTATGCTCCTTCATGTCCTATTCACTATGCTATGAACACATATCACTAACCTAGTAACAATAACTATATTTTGAGACCCATAACCCTAGATGGACTAGCCATCCCAACTTTTCTTGGTCAAAGAATAATTACCAAGGGGTTCCATTGGGGAATCCACCTTAACAACCTTTTATTAGGAACAATATGCCTTCACAAAAACTACCTCTAAAATTTCCACCCCAACCAAGGAAACAATCACTAGAGGAAACTCTGAACATCTTTATGTAAGAGAATGTTAAGTTTCAAAACAAGACAATTCACTTTCAGAATCAAACAGAGTAGACCTTGTAAGCCAACTCACAATCAATTGTGAAGTAGGAGTATCAAATGGGTTAGTACTCTGCTACTCTCCAACAGGGAAAAAAGGTAAGTTAAACAAGTTCTAAATCCCAAGGGCCAGTGTAAGAATTAGTTCCACACTATTTGATCAAGTCAAATCCATCAAAACCTTTAAGAATGGAAAACAAGTAGATAAGTAGGTAGATCATACTAAGCATACGCCACAACCTAAGGAGAAAGAAAAGCCTACCCAACCTCACAAAGGGAAAGAAAAAGTACAACCTACGTCTCTTCATTTGAACCCTTCCTGATATAGTTTGTCCTAAAGGCTCCATTTCCTCATAGACTAAATAATGCTAAGAGGGAGAACACTTACAATGAGGGAATGGAGATATTCAAATAAGTTAATATTAATATTCCATTACTCAATGACATTAAAAAAATTTGTCCTTATACTAAGTTCCTAAAGGACCTGTGCACATGGAAGCATAAGCTCAATGTACATAAAAGGGCCTTTCTCACTAGTCAATCTAGTTCTATTCTGCAATACCAGATCTCTCCAAAATACAAAGAACTTGGATGCCTTGCAATCACATGTGTTATTGAGGAACCCCAATTTGACAAGGTGCTCTTAGATTTTGGGGCTATTGTCAACTTGTTGCCCAATTCAATCTATGAGAAACTAGGTCTAGGCAAGCTGAATCTACTGTTACCCCCCTACAATTAGTAAATTGACCTATTAAATTTCCTAGAGAGGTAGTAGAATATGTCCTAATATAGGTCGACTAGTTTCTCTTTCTAGTGAACTTTTTAATCCTAGACTTATAACATATATTGAATCCAAATGTTGAAATCTCTATCATCTTGGACTATCCATTTTTAGCCACATCTAATACAATAATAAAATATAGGAATGGTAATATGAAATCCGAGTTTGACATTTTTATGGACTTTAAAGATTCTTTTGTTGTGAATGTTGTAGAAAGCATAGTTCATGACACTTTCCTTTCATCCTCTAAATCTAATCAAGTCAGCATTGTTCAAGAAGTAGACCCATTACTTGAAGCTATAGTGGTAGTGGAATCCTCTAAATGGAGACCAAAAATAGAACCCCTGATACCACCTTTAGCTCAAGAAAAAATACCAAAAGAAACACCCACGCTAAACCTAAACCCATTACAAGAATGCTCAAGGTATTCATTTTTAGGTCCCTTTGAAACTTTGCCTATTATTATAGCCTCAGATCTAAATCAAGAATAGGAAGGTAAGCTGCTTAATGTACTCCAAGGACATGAGATAGCTATAGGGTGGCCCATCTTAGACATTAAAAGAATTAGCCCCACCATTTGCATGCACCAGATTCATTTAGAGGAGAATGTTAAAACATTTTAGGAATCATAATGGTGGCTAAACTTTCACATGAAGAAGGTAGGTAGGGAAGAGGTCCTTAAGTTGTTAAGTGTAGGCATCATTTACCCCATCAGTGATAGTGCATGGGTTAGTCATGTTCAGGTTGTCCTTAAAGGTCTAGAGTAATGGTAGTTCATAATGATGACAATGAATTAGTCTCTACTCATGTGACCACTGGATGGAGAGTTTGTATCGACTATCATAAGCTGAACTCGTTCATGAGGAAATACCATGTAACTGGTCATGAATATTACTATTTCTTAGATGGATATTTTAGCTACAACCAAATTCCAATAGTATCAAAGGATCAAGAGAAGACTACTTTCACTTGTCGTTTTAGAACCTTCACCTATAAATGCATGCCTTTTGGGCTATCTTGAGTATATTTTCTGATATGGTGGAGAGATTCCTTAAAGTGTTTATGGCTGATTTCTTAGTGTTTGGGTCTACTTTTGATGAGTGCTTCACCCACCTAACTCTAGTGTTAGGAAGGTGTCAAGAGAAAAACTAAGTACTTAATTAGGAAAAATGCCATTTTATGGTGAAAAGTGGCATAGTTCTAGGGCATCTAATATCACATAATGGCATAGTGGTTGACAAGGCTAAGTGGACCTCATCTCCAATCTTCCCCCTCCACGGATGGTGAAGGAAATCCCCTTGTTCTTGGACCATTTTATATTTTACAGATGATTTATCAAATATTTTAGCAAAATATCTAGGTCCCTATGTAATCTTTGTGCGAGGGAGGCAATTTTAAACTTTGATGAAGATTACATGAAAGCCTTTGAACACCTTTAAGATGAGCTCACATGGGCACCCATCATTTGACAACCAGATTGGAATGCTCTATTTAAGATTACGTGTGATGCTTCTGATTACACAATCAGCAATGTTTTGGGGGAGCAAATTGCTAAAAATTTTCATGTGATTTATTGTATTAGTAAGAGTCTTAATGATGCCCAACCCAACTACTCTACTATAGGGAAAGAATTGTTGCCAATAGTTTTTTCCTTGGACAAATTTTGGTCCTTCCTCTTAGGGTCTAGGTAATAATCTATTCAAATCATGTTGCTTTAATGTACCTTCTTTCTTAAGATGATGCTAAACCTAGACTTATTCAATGGATTCTCTTGCTATAGGAGTTTGACATTGAGATAAGGGACAAGAAAGATTCCAAAAATGTTGTAGTAGATCACTTGTCTAGGTTACTAGTTAAGTCTTCTACTGAACATGGTGCTAATAAACAAAACTTTTCTTGAAGAGCAACTCATGTGGGTCTCTAGTCATCTTGGTATACTGACATTGTCAACTATCTTGTTCTAGATAAACTTCCATGACATTGGTCAAAACAAGATATATCTACTTTCTAGACAAGGTTAAGAACTTTATATGGGATGATCCACACTTACTTAAGTACTATACTTATCAAATCATTGGGAGATGTGCCCCTGATAGTGAACATAACAAAATCATCTCCTTTTGTCATGACCAAGCTTGAGGGTGCCATCTCAATGCTAAAAGGACTACTACAAAGATTTCATTGAGTGGACTAGTTGGACCATGATTTTCAATGATTCTCATGTATACTATAAAGCATGTGATCATTTTCAAAAGTTTGGGAAGATACGTCAAAGGAACATGATGCCACTCAACCCCATATTAATTGTTGAACTTTTTTGTGTTTGGGGCATAGACTTCATGAGTACTTTCCCTAACTCTCATGGAAATCTATACATCCTAATAGGAGTGGATTGTGTGTCCAAATGGGTAGAGGCAGCATGTAAGACAAATGACCATAAAATGATGGTCCAATTTTTAAAAAAGAATATCTTTCACACTTTGGCACTCTATGCACTATCATTACCAATGGAGTCAAATACTTTTACATTTTGGTATTTGAGCCTTTAATGAAGAAATATGGATTCACCATAGAGTAGCAATGCCCTACCATCCCTAGACTAGTGCGCAAGTTGAGGTGTCAAATAGGAAACTAAGTGCATACTACAAAAGAGAGTGAACTCTAATTGGAAGGATTGGTTTCTAAGACTAACTGATGCACTCTAGGCTTATAGAACAGCATATAAGATCGGCTTATTTTTTGGAAAAGCTTCTCATTTTCCTATTGACTTAGAACATAAAGCATATTAGGCAATAGAACAGTTCAACTTTGACTATGACAAGGCTGGGTCCCATAAGAAGTTCCAACTCTAAGAGTTGGAAGATATTAGGAGAGATGCATACGATAGTGTGCAAAACATTTGAACCAGGTCAAAACATTCTTCTTTATAATTCCCATCTACACCTTTTTCCTAGAAAGTTATGCTCTTGATGGACTAGCACAAATTTAGTAAACACTATCTATCGACATGGGGAGGTAGAAATTGAGAAAGATGGAAAACTTTTCAAAGTTAATAACTAGCGGTAGAAACCACACTTTGAAATTAAAAACCCTGATGAAGGAGGAACTCCTACTAAAGTAGCCTTTTTGTCAAGATTAGCCCCATAGTAGGTCATATATATCATGTTCTAAGTCATAGGTTGCATTTTCACTTTATCTAGTTACATTTACAGAATTTAGGCCCAGGCTTTTATTTACAAACATTGGGGACAATGTTTAATCTAAATCTAGGGGTAGGCTATTCAAATTACAATGTGTTCAAAACCTTTATTTTTGAGTCTTTTCTTTAATTTTGTCCTTTTCTTTTTTTGAAAAAAGCATTAAGAATTTTCAAAAATTTTTGATAAAAACTTGTAAAAAGTTTCTCTAGAAGGATCAAAATTTGGATTTTCTAATTATTCAAGCCATCTTTTGAACTTTATCTTATTAATAGATTTTTTAAAATATTCTATGAAAAGTTAATCTCGCAACATTTACTATACAAATTAATCATATCTATATAGTTAAAGTTGAGGAGAAAATATAACTTAGAGATTTTGAAGAAGACAAGTGGACACTATTAACCCATGTGAGCTTTAAATCCATTCTTCCTTTGTGAGGGTTGTATATAAATTCAAAATTTTCTTCAATGAACATTAATTTCTTAGTTGGTCTCATTATTCTTCATCTTGGTCAACTATTGATAAACATCTAATAGACTATAACAATTATCTCTTGAGTTTATGGTTATGTTTAAGTCATATGAAAACTTAGGAATGATAAAGGCCATCCTTGGTAAACCCAAAACCTTTAGCCTTTCCTAAGTTATGTTACTACTAGTAAATCCCTTAAGCCTTTACAATAAGCCTTCTTCTTTGTAAACCCATTAACCATTACCCTATTAAAACCCTATAATATATCAATAACTTAATTATTTTTGCAAATATGTATAGCTGGTTGAAGATTATCTTGAAGAAAAGAGATGAACAAAAAGGGTGAAAAATGAGAAAAGTCAAGAAAAAAAATATAAGCCAATGAAAAGAAATTGTTCTCTCTTATAGTTATGAAAGAAAGTCATGAATGCACTATTAGAATACCTTTACATATTTTTTAAGACTACCTTTGTTTATCTTGTACCATTCTTTGATAACCTTAATCTAAGCCTACATTTTGTCCTAATAGAAGTCCTGACTTGATCTTAGGAGAAGTATAACTTGGATATAGTTATGAGTGAGTAGGGAATATTGGTAGACTATAACATTCCTAGTAGTTGATATCTTTTCATGAAACCATTATCATATTCTTTCTAAGTTATCGATCTTCTATATGAAAATATATGAGAATTTTGACCTGATGAACATTATTCTCTACACATATTAAAGAAAGAATTATGCAATTTCTAAGTGACTTCTTTCTGAGTATCAAAGTATATCTTGTGAGATTTGAAGTCAAAGCATACAATTGGATCATAATTTAGGTTATAATTTCCTTGAAGACCTATAATTGTGTATGTGCATATATATATATATATATATTGGATATATCCACCTATGTGGTTTTAGTTCTATATGGTTTTATCACAGCCAGTACCAAGCCCAGATAAAGGAGAAGGGTTTTGCATCAGGTGCCAGTTGGTAAGGAAGACACATGGAAAACCCCATGCAAGAATAAATTTATGACATTCCTCAGGCTAGGGTGTTCTCCATGAGAAAAATGGACAAGGGCTACTAGGTCATTGCGTCGGAAGCAAAGCACTACATTGGATCCCTAGTGTAGTGGAAAATGGGCAAGGGCTACTAGAATGTTGGCTCTAAAGTGATGTGTTGCATCAGAGCCCAGGTGCTATGGAAAGTATGCATGGGTTCCCTCACCATTCAAGAAGTGCATGGGCAAATAGGCTAGGTCAAGAGAACAAGATTTGTATTGCTACATTGGAATATAGGCACATTGACATGTAAGCTTCTAAAGTTGGAGGATATGATAAAACATAGGAGAGTCAACATTGCTGGTATCTAAGAAACCAAGTGGAAAGGAGCTAGAACTAGGAAATCAATGGGTATAAGCTCTATAAGTAGGAAAAGGCAATAATAGAAATGGTGTAGAGATAATGGTAGATAAAGAATTAAAGGGTAAATTTGTAAACATTAAAAGAACCAATGATAGAATTATACTAATAAAACTTGTTCTAGGAGAGAAGATCATAAATGTCATTACTGAATACGCACCATCTATAGGGTTAAAGGATAGAATCAAGAGACAGTTCTGGGAAGATATGGAGGGAGTCATGCAAGACATTCCCATCAAAGAGGTGATATTTATAGGAGCCAATTTTAATGGTCATGTGAAAAATGAAAAAGAATGATATGATAGAGTAAATGGGGGTACGATATTAGAGAAAGAAATGAGATGGGGGAAGCTATACTCAATTTTTCCTTAACATATAACCTAGCTATAGCAAATACATACTTTAAGAAGAGGGATGAACATTTAATAACCTTTAAAAGTGGACCATATAAAATCCAAATAGACCTTTCCTACTTAGGAATGCCTAAAGATCAATGTGCAATGATGGTAAGGTGATATGCAATGAGAGTCCAACCTCACAACATAGATTAATAGTATGGATAGCTACATTAAAGTATGGAAGAAAGAAAATGAACTTAATATCATCGGCATTGTCATCAAGACCTTATCCCAATTAGGGGTCAGCCACATGAACCTTATTCCTCCATTCCTCTCTATTAAGTATCGTGTCTTCATTTAGTCCTAAAGTTTTTAAATCTTTCCTCACCACTTCCATCCACTTTCTTTTGGGCCTTCCCCTTGCCCTTTTAGAACCTTCTACTTGCATTGCCTCACTCCTTCTAATTGGGGCCATTTTCGATCTCCTTTGGACATGTCCAAACCATCTAAGTCTAATATCCCTCATCTTGTTACCTATTGGTGCTAACCCTAAATTTCCTCTAATATTTTCATTCCTAATTCTATCCCTTCTTGTCTTACCACTCATCCATCTCAACATCCTCATTTCTGTGATGCTCATACTATGAGCATGATGTTCCTTAACTGCCCAACACTTTGATCCATAGAGCATGGCTAGCCTTATAGCCATCCTATAGAATTTTTCATTTAGCTTGAGTGGCACCTGCCAATCACACAAAACTTCAGATCCACATCTTCATTTGTTTCAACCTGTTTGGATTTTCTTGTTAAGCTCCCTCTCAATTTCTCCACTCTCATGGATCATTGATTGTAAGTATTGAAAGTGGTCTTTTATGAGGACTTCTCAGTAATCAATCTTGACTGGTATTCCACTCCTACTCTCTTGTGATGACCTAGGTTTTCACATGAATTTTTTATATGCAAAACTAATTCATAATGTGAGATCGATCCTTATTTGAAAACAATTTTATAAAAACAATGCAATGTAGTGAAAAAATCTTTTATTTTAAATTCATTTTGAAAACCCCAAGTGTCATTTGCTTTCAAAATGAACAAAGGGATTTTGAAAAATAAGACAATTGTATATAAACCCCAGGTCTATCCAGTCACAGTTCACAGCCTAACTGTAATAATCACAGATACATGTCCAAAGGGTAGATCATATACTTACATTTATACTTGTCTTCTCTTCATTCACTTGATCGTAGCACTAACATTTTCTAATGCTTCTTCTAATCTTGTGTGGAGCTAATCTGTAAAAATAATATATTTGAGTGAGTATTCCTCATACTTAGTAGGTGATCTGATACTAATATTTTGAAAACACGGCATGTAACATACATGGTTTCAAAAGAGGCTTTCCATGTAAAACATCGTGCAATTTCCTTTTTGTGTAAACATGCATTACCATGCATGAATCATATGCTTATTTGCAAATTTTCAATCATGAAATCTTTTATCAAAATCCAATAATCAACAATATAAATATCACAAAAATCATAGAGTAGTGATTACTCAATCCATGTACTAAGATCTCAGCAAAAACATCAAGCTGATTAGTCAATAAATCATAAAGTAATCATAATTATGAAATTCTTAAAATAGTAATCAGTCAAAGCAGATGATAGCATTACTATATATATCATGCACATGGATCTCTCGGCAAATACATCTAGCCAATAGGTTGGCGAACACATCAAGCCAACTAGTCATGAGTACTCGTATACGGCCATCTCAATGCTATATGCATATAGATAAAACTGAAATCATAGGGCCAACTATGCTCACGATTAGAACACATCTGGAATTGTGTGTCTCCAGTATCTAGAGACCACCACCCATAGCCCTCCACAGCAACTATGGATATGTCCTCAAAAGGGTGCCATGAACTCCTCCAGTGGTCATCCTTGTTTACCACAGCAGTCGAGAAAGGGACAATACCATTTTGGCAGTGATACCATCCACCTTTGGTGGTTAGAGGCTAGGAGGCCAACCCCCTACATAAACAACCTCTCAGCATAGTGCTCATTAGGCTCAAATAGCCTGAAAAAGCATATATAAATAATCCAAATCTCAATCATAATAAATTAGGTAATTTATGTAATTATTTTCAAAACATGTGAGCAATTCATATAATATGTTCATGCCAGTAATTGTATTCAAGTCCATAAATCATGAAGACAATTCTGCATGCTTGTATAAGAACATCATATCTCAAAAAGCATATACAAATATGGTAATAAAGTCAAGTAAATCACTTAGGGTTTGGAATGCATTTGAAAATTTAGTAGTATTAGACTACCTACCTCGATGTCTCTTGAATCGCGTTCTTCATTACTCGACCCTGAGTCACCTTTTAGAAACCTTGGATATTAATTGATAACAAAGATTCAAGTATCATTTTCCATCCTTTATAGATTATTAATTAGATCTATAAATTAATGACTAGATTTGCCTTTAGGATCATAGATCCTTGCTTAATGCATTTCGAGGCTAGATCTCACGTATAGATCTACAATTTAATGGTTAGATTTCCTTCAATAATTTTTATGTTATCAAGATCATGTAATTGAATGGTCAGATCTCATAGATCGCCTATCCTGATGCTTAGAACTAGTTTGTACTCGATTTGAATGGTCAGATCTTATAATTCAAGGATGGATACATGTAATTTAGGGTTGATCCTAAGCTATTAATCTCCTTTCACCTCTAATGGATCAATTCATGAGAGCTAATCAACTTTTACATTGTCAATCTATGAGATTTCTATAGTTATTAGGCTATAGTCATAGTAAGTAGTCCTCTAATCCTAACTTTTATAGTTTCATTAGGTTCACGTCATCAATACGAACACAACAGTTCTTTCGGATCATTGATCAGAGTTATATAGCCTCCTTAATTGCATTTTTAGTGTCGCGAATCAACGGACGAACCAAATTTGTCCATACAGGGCCCGCGGGTCATGGTTCCCAGGACAGCACCCGCACTCCGCACGCGCCCGAAGACCATCCCAGGGGATGCTTTTTGGGCACGCATTACGCACTGTGTCCCCAGGACACGTCTGGTTCGATGGGTCGGTGAACCCATCGAATATAGGTTTTCTTCGTCGATTTTTGGTTGGAAAACACCAGATTTAGCATGGATCTGGTCTGGAAAGGTCTAGAAAGGAGGAAAAACTAGAGTAAGGGGGAAAAGGGTATTACCTAGCAGCCTAAGAGGGCGCCCATCGCCGGTGGGTGCAATTTCTCCCATTTTTGCCAGAAACCTAGGCTGAAGCAACTAGAGGAGGAGGGGAAAACAATGGTCAAAGGGAGAGGGGAAGGGGCTTTTTATAGCCAGGGAAGGCAGTGCTGCCATTCTTTGTGGCTCTGCACTGCTGCCTGAGAAAGGTGGTGCAAGTGTCGTGAGGTAGGGGACGACTGAGAGGGGTGTCATTATCAAAACGACCCCTTGCTTTTTCAGTCCTTATTGTTTTTGCATTCAAATTACCAAACTTCCCTCCGCCTTTTAACACTTATTACTTCTTCATGTGAACTCCTTTTTTAGTGTTCTTTGGGGCGTTGGTTTCCATTTCGAGCATAGAATCTAATTATGCAAGTATTTCTCATAGATTCTTTTGTTTCAAATAAATAATCTATATCAATTTAGTAAATGACAAACATATAGTTGGTAAAGTGATACAAAAGAGCTCAAAATTTTTGAGCCATTACATCATTACCCCCTTCAAAGAATTTCATCCTCGAAATTCCACAAATTATTACTTTCAAGTTATTTGTTTCTTTGCTTCATTCCATAATTCTCTCTCTCATCCAATACCTCAATTGAGTTAGTCATTTGAGAGATTTTTTCTTAAAATTCTTTTCACATTATCTTACAATCAATTCTAGGCACATTCTCAATTTCTCATCCTCATAATTCCTTCCATAAAGGCCATAATTATAACTAGAAATTTAGCATATCTTTTCTACTTGCTTTAAGTACTTAAGAGCCACTTCTGTTGCGTACTTTGATACTTAGTTCCCTTCTCGCTAATTTAGTGCTATTGGTTTATAATTGTATATAACTACTATCCAATTAATATCTACAAATCCTTAGATGACCACACTCCCCAAATCATTACTCTACATTTCTATTGTTGCTATATCATTTTGAATAGTATAGGACAGTCTCCTTTTCCTCTTGTCCTTAATCTAGTGATCTTTTAATTATTAAAGTCTCCTTCCTATGGTTGACTGCACCTTGTTGGTAAGAGTCCCAAAAGGTTACACTCTTTCTATTGTGTCTCACTTTGCTTCATATTTTCTTCACGAAACTTCTATAATTGATATAGTATCACTCCTCATCTCTTTATAAAAGCTTTCTCCATACCAAATCCTTTAGTTGGAAAGGTGTTTCAATACTAGTCTCCAAACTTCGAGTTCCTACTATTTTTCACTTTTCATATGTGACTTAATTCCTCAACCAATGTTTACATTCATAATAGAACCATGAAAACAAATCAAGTAGCATCTTCCCTCAATGATATTAGTACATACTGCAAATATGATCTCCTAACTATTATTGATTTCCATTAGAGAATTTTCTTCTCGAAGAATTTATTCAATATCATGTCAAATTTTTTTGGTCAATTTATCATCATAGATCCAATGTTCTCATCTTAGAGGCTTAATTCATATAAAATTGTCATTAGGATTTCCAGCAATATTCATACTCATGTCAAAAGTCTCTAATCTCTAACAAAGTCCACTTACTATGTTCATGGTTGAATCCGTTGCCATTATCCTCCTTAAATTTTCCTTGCTTGATGATTTTCTTCGGGATCTTCTAGACCAAAAGTTCTATACATATAATTGTCATCTCAATCTAGTAAAGTTAACCCTGAAATTTACTTCTATTTAATTTCTACAGTTGGTCTTTGTACTTGATACGTGCATATAACAATTACCCTTTAAAGGCAATTAAACATCAGATGTTACTATATGGTGTGACGACTATCAAGGCTTTATTATCAACCATTAAGTCTTAATTATTAGGAGGTATCATCATAAGTAGTGATTCTCTCAATTCATCAAATCTTATCTTTCAAGTACCTCCTCATACTTATCTTACAACAAGAACCAATAGCTAATTTGTGCTGAAGCTTTTGGAGCAATTTTTTTTTAAGGAGCACCCAGGTAAGCATAGTGCATCTTCTTAGACATAGAGAAGGAATCTATTCGATTACCTATATATCCCTTCCTAGATTTATAGGCTACAAGCAATCAATGCTTACTTGCCTTCCTTTTCAACCCAAGTCAGCAGCATACCTTCTAGACCCAAAGTGACCTCTACCGCTTATCATAGCATCGATCAAGGTCTAGGATTATCTGCAATCTTTGTCATTGTTCTAGATTATTTTTCATCTTACTCTCAGTTGTTACTGCTTTTATTGTACTTTTAGATCCTCAAATGACTTAGTCTAATCAATTTACTTACTTTAGGGAAAAACTCATGTCTAAGTACCCATAACATTCCTCATAACTTAGGCTACTATCTACTAGATGCTATCATGGTTAATTAGATATGATTTGAATACCTTAGTTCAATCAACATCATTCTAAAAATGACGACACTTAATTCTATTTGCTCTTCCAATTTGTCTTTATACTATCGGGGCCTCAAGTTGATTTTTGATGATACTCTTGTTGATGAAGATCAATTGGACAAGTCACTATCCTTGCTCTTTACTTCTCACTATAACTTCACTCAATCATATAATGGCAATGTAGGGAATCATCAACTTCTCCTTGTTGTGAACTACAACCACTGGCGTTTCCTCATAAACTAATGGATTTGATAAAATTCTAATCTCACCAATGGTATAAGCATCAAACTAATTGTAAACTTAAATTCCTAGTTAGTCACTGGCCTCATTCTCGATACTCTACTCAAAGAATGTATTTTCTACTACCTTTTTTTTACCATAATATCACCAACTCGACTACTTTTATTCCCTCAAATTGGAATAATTCACCTTTGAATTTGGCAATATGACTTAAGATGAAAGATCTTTGATTCTATACTTCTCCTTCGTATCCTCCATAAATCATGATCTTCTTATTCTGATTGTTCAACCTCCATCAAATACTTATAGTTACATATCTCTCTCTCTTATTATTATTCCTTAGTTAGCATCCTCCTTCAATGTCTCAATTTGATTGGTTGTATATAATCAATATCACATCTGCACCTCAAACATGATAAACTTAATACTTCCAAGAAGATGTTAAAATTTTCTAATATCATCAAAACCCTTAATTGTCTATATTCTCAATAAAACTCATATAGTGCCTTAACAATGTCATTGACATTTTGTTCATACTATAGTTCCCTTATAAGTTCATGTCATGATCTTATTCATACTATACTTCATGTCATGATCAATCTATCATCACAGATCTATCATCCCCATCGGATTATCATCAAAATCTTCTCATACAATGTTCTAATCAAATTCTTTGTCATTCTTCTCAAATTCAATCTTTTACGTCCCCTATCATATTCATGTTGTATTCCTCTTGATAATATATCAATTCTTGTACTCATCTTTTGTTCTTCTCTATTATACTCAGGTTGTCATTATAAGATAGTCATGTGCTTGTGATAAAGTTCTAATTAAGTCATCTAGAGCTAAGTTCTTCAGGATTCTCACTTTGATTATTCTAATGCAAGTCAAACTTATCTCCTAAAGATTCTAATAGCACCATCTTGCATTTCCATTCCTTATTCTCATCATCATCTTATTCTCATCGAATAGTCAAACTTATTTCCTAAGTATTTATTAAATCAAACTTCCTTCCACCTATTTATTTATGGTGTATTTCTTTGTGATTTTGATATTATTTCTTATTCTAGTCATCTCTATGACTCATATTTGTACTACCTTTCCTTAATTGTTCCAGTTGTATATGACTTTTGGACATGTAGGACTGGCAGTGAAAGGATAAAATTGGGCTCCGATACCAACTGTGATGACCCAGGTTTTCACAAGCACTTTTTATATGCAAAACTAATTCCTAATGCAAGATCGATCCTTATTTGAAAACAATTTTATAAAAACAATGCAATGCAATGGAAAATTCTTTTATTATAAATTCATTTCGAAAACCCTGAGTGTCATTTGCTTTCAAAACGAACAAAGTAATTTTGAAAAATAAGACAATCGTATATAAACCCCAGGTCTATCCAGTCACAACTCACAGCCCAACTGTAATAATTACAGATACGTGTCTAAAGGGCAGATCATATACTTACATTTATACTTGTTTTCTCTTCATTCACTTGATCGTAGCACTAACATTGTCTAATGCTTCTTCTAATCCTATGTGGAGCTAATCTATAAAAATAATATATTTGGGTGAGTATTCCTTATACTCAGTAGGTGATCTGATACTAATATTTTCAAAACACGGCATGCAACATGCATGGTTTCAAAAGAGGCTTTCCATGTTCGTGCAATTTCCTTTTTGTGTAAACATGCATTTTTATGCATGAATCATAAACTTGTTTGCACATTTTCAATCATGAATCTTTTATCAAAATCTAATAATCACAAAAATCATAGAGTAGTGATTACTCAATCCATGTACTAAGATCTCAGCAAAAACATCAAGCTGATTAGTCAATAAATCATAAAGTAATCATAATTATGAAATTCTTAAAATAGTAATTAATCAAAGCAGATGATAGCATCACTATAGATATCATGCACATGGATCTCTTGGCAACACATTAAACTGATAGGCAAACACATCAAGCCAACTGGTCATGAGTAATCGTATATGACCATCTCAATGCTATATGCACATCTTTAAAACTGAAATCATATGACCAACTATGCTCACGATTAGAACACAAATCGTGTGTCTCCAGTATCTACAGACCACCCACCATAGCGCTCCACAGCAACTATGGATATGTCCTCGAAAGGGTGCCGTGAACAACTCTCGTGAACAACTCTAATGGTCGTCCCTGTTTACCATAGCAGTCAAGGAAGGGACAATCCCATTTTGGCAATGATACCATCCACCTTTGGTGGTTAGAGGCCAGAAGGCCAACCCCCTACATAAAAAACCTCTCAACATAGTGCCCACTATGCTCAAATAGCCCAAAAAAGCATATATAAATAATCCAAATCTCAATAATTGTAAATCAGGCAATTTATGCAATTATTTTCAAAACATGTGAGCAATGTATATAATCTGTTCATGCTAGTAATTGCATTCAAGTCCGTAAATCATTTAGACAATTCTGCATGCTTGTATAAGAACATCATATCTCAAAAAGCATATACAAATACAGTAATAAAGTCAAGTAAATCACTGAGGGTTTGGAATGCATTTGAAAACTTAGTAGTATCAGACTACCTACCTCGATGTCTCTTGAATCGCGTTCTTCATTACTCGACCCTGAGTCACCTTTGTGAAACCTTTGATATTAATTAATAACAAAGATTCAAGTATCATTTTCCATCCTTTATAAATTATTAATTAGATCTATAGATTAACGACTAGATCTGCCTTTTAGGATCATAGATCCTTGCATAATGCATTTTCAGGCTAGATCTCACATATAGATCTACTATTTAACGGTTAGATTGCCTTCAATAACTTTTATGTTATCAAGATCGTGCAATTGAATGGTTAGATCTCATAGATCGCCTGTCCTGATGCTTAGAACGGGTTTGTACTCGATTTGAATGGTTAGATCTTATAATTCAAGTATGGATACATGTAATTTAGGGTTGATCCTAAGCTATTAATCTCCTTTCACCTCTAATGGATCAATTCATGAGATCTAATCATCTTTGACATTGTCAATCTATGAGATTTCTATAGTTATTAGGCTATAGTCATAGTAAGTAGTCCTCTAATCCTAACTTTTATAATTTCATTAGGTCCGCATCATCAATACAAATGCAATGGTTCTTTTGGATCGTCGATCAAAGTTATATAACCTCCTTAATTGCATTTTTAGTGTCATGAATCAACAGACGAACCAGATTTGTCCATATAGGGCCGGCGCATCACGATTCCAAGGACACTCACTAATCTCGGTCAAACCAAGACCACGCCCAAATGCCGCATGAACCCCAAGACTATCCCAGGGGCGCATTCTGGGTGTGCGTTATGCGATGTGTCCCAGGGACATGTCTGGTTCTATGGGTCAACAGACCCATCAAATTTGGATTTTCTCCGTCGATTTTTGGCTGGAAAACACCAAATCTAGCATGGATCTAGCCTGAAAAGGTCTGTAAAGGAAAGAAACCAGAGTAAGGGGGAAAAGGGTCTTACATGGCAGCCTAAGAGGGCGCCCATCACTAGTGGGTACGATTTCTCCCATTTTCGCTAGAAACCTAGGCTGAAGCAGCCGAAGGAGGAGGGGAAAACAATGGTTGAAGGGAGAGGGGAAGGGGCTTTTTATAGCCAGCGAAGGTAGTGCCGCCCCAATGGCGGTGCCGGCATTATTTGTGGCACCGCACTGTTGCCTGAGAAAGGCAATGCAGGCATTGTGAGGTAGGGACAACCAGGGGGTGTCGTTATCAAAATGACTCCATACGTTTTCAGTCCTTATTTTTTTGAGTTCAAATTACCAAACTGTCCTCTGCCTTTTAACGCTTATAACTTCTTCATATAAACTCCTTTTTTAGTGTTCTTTGAGGCATTGGTTTCCATTTCGAGCTTAGAATCTAATTATACAAGTATTTCTTATAGCTCAAAAATTTTGAGTCATTACATCTCCTTACTAAAATTGCATTCCATATATTCTGTCTTAGTTTGGCTGATTTTAAATCCTTTAGATTCAAATGCTTCTCTCCATAACTCTAGCTTTGTGTTTAACCCCTCCCTTGTCTCATCAAGTAAGACTATGTCATCTACAAATAGCATGCACTAGGGAATCTCCTCATGCAAATGTTTTGTTAACTCATCTATAACCAACATGAAAAGGTATGGGCTCAATGCCGATCCTTGTTCCAATCCTATAGTGTCAGAAAAATCACCGGTCACATCATTAGTGGTCTTAACATTTGTTATTGCTTCCTCCTACATATATTTAATTATGCCTATATACCCCCCTGAAATCCCTTTCTCCCCCAACACCCTCCATATTAACTCTTTAGGGACTCTATCATAAGCTTTCTCTAAGTTGATAAAGACCATGAGAAGGTCTTTCCTCCTCTCCCTATATTCCTCTACCAATTTTCTTAGAAAGAAAATAGCTTCCATGGTAGACCTCCCAGGCATAAAACCAAGCTGATTCTCTGATACACTTGTCTCATGCCATAGTCTCTTCTCAATCACTCCTTTAAAAAGTTTCATAGTGTGGCTCATAAGTTTGATCCCTTGATAATTAGTGTAGCTTTGTATGTCTCCTGTATTCTTATAAATTGGTACAATAAAGCTTTTTGTCCACTCATCAGGCATTTTCTTTGATTTTATAATCATGTTAAACAACTTGGTCAACCAAACTACCCCAATATCTCTCATATGCTTCCAAACCTCTATTGGTATACCATCAGGCCCTAGGGCCTTGCCTGATTTCATCTTTTTCAAGCCCTTTTCACTTTAGGTATTCTAATCCTATGAGTAGAATACCTGAAGTGAAAAGGGCTTGAAAAAGATGAAATCAGGCAAGGCCCTAGGGCCTGATGGTATACCAATAGAGGTTTGGAAGCATATGGGAGATATTGTAGTAGTTTGGTTGACAATATTGTTTAACAAGATTGTAAAATCAAACAAAATGTTGGATGAATGGAGGAAGACCTCTATTGTACCAATTTAAAAGAATAAAGAAGACATACAGACTTGCACTAAATATCGAGGGATCAAACTTATGAACCATACCATGAAACTTTTTGAAAGAGTGATAAAGAATAGGTTATGGCATGAGACAAGTGTATTAGAGAACCAGTTTGGCTTGATGTCTGGAAGTCTACATGAAAGCTACTTTCATGCCTAAATTATTTAGAAAAAAATATAGGGAAATGAGGAAGGACCTCCTCATGGTCCTTATTGACTTAAAAAAAGCTTATGATAGGGTCCTTAAAGAGTTAATATGGTGGGTGTTGAGTGAGAAAGGATTTCATGAGGGTATATAGACATAATTAAGGATATGTATGAGGGAGAAACAAATGTGAGGACCACCAACAAAGAGAATGGTGATTTTTCCATCCTTATAAGGCTGCACCAAGGATCAACATTGAGCCTGTACCTTTTCACATTAATTATGGATGAGTAAACAAAACATCTGGATGAGGAGATTCCATGGTGCATGTTATTTATAGATGATATAGTTTTGACTGATGAGACAAGGGAGGGCATATACACATAGCTAGAGTTGTGGAGAGATGCATTAGAATTTAAAGGATTAAAATTAATCAAACTAAGATAGAGCATATGGAATACAATTTTAGTAAGCAGAGGAGTGGGAGTCGAGAACTAATAAAGATTGATAACAAAGAAGTCCCCCTAAAAGAACACTTCTGATACATGGGATCAATAATTTATGAGAGTGGAGAGATTGAGAGGGAGCTTACCCGGAGAATCTAAGCAAGTTGGAACAAATGGAGATGCACCTAAGGAGTTTTGTGTGATCAAAGGGTGCCACTCAAACTAAAAGGAAAATTCTATAGGATGCCTGTAAGGCTTGCCATACTCTATGGATTAGAATGTTTG
Organism: Warburgia ugandensis; assembly: GCA_035236585.1. NCBI lineage: Eukaryota > Viridiplantae > Streptophyta > Magnoliopsida > Canellales > Canellaceae > Warburgia > Warburgia ugandensis. The sequence goes on from CP141132.1 coordinate 54,396,077, forward strand.
ACAATTAAGAAACAAAAAGTATAGTAAGTGTTCAATTTTTTATAAAAAGTATCCAATTAGTAACCCATGTGTTATAACTTATAGTGTTAAATTAGGGTTTTTGATCAAAATTTATAACACATGCATTTCTAACCTAATAATTAAAAAATGTAATATTTTGTAGGTTTAAAGGTTAATCTAGTGTAAGTATGTGAATTATCATATTTTTAGGCCTTGGAGAGATGATCCAAAGTCCAATTTATCGAGATAAGAATTGAAGATCAAGATCAAAAGATGAAGTTCTAAATTTCAACATCTCAAAGTAGATCAAGGTCCAAGGTCATAACAAGGGAAGATGATGGATCAATGGAAGATATTGGAAGAGCTAAAGGTGAACAAAATGGGCCCATAAACCAAGCCACCAATTTCACTAACTTTACATAGGAGCCATTCAAGCTACCTTAGCCACATAAGCCATGAGAGAAGGTGACGAGCTAAGGAATTCAAGCCAAGCCACTCAAACCTTGAAGCCAAGCATTAAAACCACTTGAGCCACCAAGGAATGAGCCATCAAAGTGAGCCACATAAGCCAATTAAGCCAAATGCCACATGGAGTCATACAACTTGAGGAGAATTCAACCAATGATCCACTTTCTATATTTGGATTTTCAAGGTTTAATTAAAAGGTTTGTGGGAATTATATAAAAGGTAAGATGATTATGCATTGCTGGACCTATCAAGAGAGAAACCTTACTTTCCAACTTCATCTCCGACTCTTTTTCCAAGGGTTACAAGTTAAAGGAGAGAGGCACCTCATTATGAAAAAGACGTTGCCCACTTTTTTATTTGATGATCAAGGGTTCCCTAATTAGAAAACCCTAGATCTAATTTAATTCAAATAGCTTCAAAATCCTAGATATTTATTCATTTTTCCTAAACCATATTCTTTACTATTCCTTGACTTTTCATCAATCAAACATCACAAAATTAGAAGAGAAAGAGATCCATTTTTCTTCTAGGAAAAAGACACCTACTCCCTTTCATTATTAAAAACCAGCCAGCCCATGCTTCTTTTCTTTCTCTTATGCCATATTTATGACATCATCTAATTAATTCATATTCCACCAAACCTTCCTCATTCAGTACCCTAACCCTAGCCTACTTTCCTCATGGTTTCACCCCTTCCCAAGTTAGAAATCCACTCATCTATATATAGCCCATGTTTCATAGGAATTTTCCAAGTAAAGATGGGGGAGACACCTTAAAACATAGCTTCATTTTGTGTTATTTGCTCTGGTATTTGAGATTTCTTAGATGTTTTTCTTCCTTTAGATTTCTAGTTATTGTCTTAGTTATTTTCTCTTTGATTCAAGTTAGTAGTTTGCTGGCTTTGGTTTACTTTCATTGCTTTAGTTCCCATTGTTTTGCAATCTAGTGTTGCACCTTCCTTTCCATCTAGTGTCTTTTTCCTTCTTTGTCCAAATTCCACTTGTTTTGCTTTGTTATTCCCATAAGAATCAAGTTAGCTCATCTCTGGTAGTGACATTTAAGAGAAAAGTTAGCTTAGAACCTTGACTTTCCGTCTTGAAATTTAAGTTTTTCACCTTATTCTCACCTAAGTTTTAGGTTAGTTTCCTTGCCTTAGTTCACCCACCTAGGCTTCTTTTCTCTCAAATTCCTTTCTAAGTTTTCTTTGCATGTCATTATACTTTAGAGTGTGAGCATTAGTTTACAATTTTGTTGTTGTTTGGATAGGATTTTAGGCTTTAAAAGAGTTCATAAATTTCAAAAATTATAGATAGTTTTATGCGCATAAATTTGATGTAAATTGAATATGATTCAATAATGTTCTATGGGAATTCATATCATGGATTGTTTATTTTATCAAGGTGCTTGAGATCTGGGTTCTTTTCTTCAATAAAAATTATGGTTTCTATAGCTTTCTAATGCAAGATTTATTGACAATTCTCAAGTACTGAAATATGAAAGTTAGTTTTTCCATAACTTTGTGCATTAATTTCAGCCATCAAAACATCTTATTTTCCTAATTCCATAACTACCCATTTAATTTTTTATTAGTTTCCAAAGATATTTTGCGTGTTATCTTGCAATAGTATCTTCAAATCCAGTTATCTTTAGGGCTCCAGAACCATGCACGCAGTCCAAAAACCATGTGTAGGGTACTAAGTCTCATTTCTTTTTTATTCTTGGTCAACCTAGCTATCAAATCTTGTATTAAAGTAGTTAAATTAGGTTTTTACAAGTTTTTTTAGCATGAAAAAGTCTCCTTTATGAATTTTTGGTAAGTTTTAGTTCAGGAAATTCTAAATTAGGAAAGTTTCCTTTTTAAGTAGTTTCCTTCAATTTAATTTCCTAGTCTGAATCTTTCTAATTCTCTGTAGTTTCTTTATTTGCTTACTTGTTAATTAGTTATGTTTCTAATTCCATTAGCTTAGTTTAGCTTTAGTAAGTTTCCTTTACTTTTAATTCTAGATTAGAAAGTTTCCATTTTTAGTAAATTTCCTTAAGTTAGTTGTTTACTATAATTCATGTTAAGTTATTGTTGTTTCTTTATTCAAGTGCATGTTAGTTAGGTAAGTTTCTATTTTCATTATTTAGTTTTAACTTGGGAAAGTTTTCTTTTTAGTTTTATTTCCTAATTCCATGCATGTTTCTAATTTGAGTACTTTAATCTCCAAATACAATCCAAACCACCCTTCTGTTCTGGCAAAAGCTAAATAATTTGAATAAGATCCAATTCATTGCAAATATATGAGATTCCTTATTAGATTGACCTCATTTTCATTAAAATACTATATTAAGTAACTTTAAAGCTACACCAATTTTTTGGGGGTTGTTGCTAGGAAATTGTAATGAATTTGTAGTTGGATCCTTATTTAGATTATTTACCTTTAGTCTTAATTTTAGGTTACATTAGGTTAGGATTTTTCATCATAGTTGCTTATTTTGTTAATTCCTCACAAAATACATCTTACTTATTTTGTGCAAGGTGAATTTTGCAAAAGAGCGGCTTCATCACTTGAGGTTTGTTTGCTTTCCTAGATTAGGGTTTTTGCTTTTTGAGTGAAACTTGTAGTGAGGCCCATTGTAACTTCATATTTCTTTATTTCAATTTTAAATGGGTTGTATTAAAATAGTGCAAGTGCACGGTATGGAGTCCCATGGTTGATCTTCATTAAAAACCCCACTGTAAGCATCCCTCACTTTGATTTACCTTCCCTAGTTTAGGTTGCATCTAGTATAATTTGCATTTGGTTGTAGAATAATTCACGTAGTTTAGGATCATTCATCTTAATTGTTGTATCTTTATTTAGGGTTGCTCAATTATCTTGTGCCTATCTCACCCTTGGTGGGATAGCATATAGGTGGTATTAGTTTGCCTTCTTGTATTTTATTGTATGTTTATTGCTTTATGGTGGATAAGGACCCCACAAGAACCCTCATAAGATAATGACTAGATTTCATCACTAGATAATTGGCCCACCTAGGAAATTAAATCAATTCCTTGTATCCTTGCAATTCGAGCCGTTATTCTTAATTTAAAATCAAATAGCAAGAGACCTAAGGTTTTGAGCTCATAGGAACCTTTTTGAGAGAGGCAATCTATTACCACTCCAATGGCTCTTGAACTTTGTGATTATAGTGGATATCCAAAACCCATGTGATTTTTTCATGCTATTTATTAATGTTTGTAGACGTCTAAACACCTCCTTAAATGAGAATTGTATTAACCACATTGTGCAGGACCTTAGTGGTAAGAAATAGTCAAGTCTAGATTGAAGGAGGAGTTGTCTAGATTTATTTTAAAAGCTACAACCTCAGAAATTAACAAACATCATCAAATCAAGCTTGCTCGCATTAGGGATTGGTTATGCATCATTTATAATTAGAAGTTGCATTTTGTTAGGTTGCATCATATAGTTAGAGCTTCTCATTAGTTTCACATAAAAAAAAAAGTAATCATTCATTGTATACAATAATTTGCTTCATTATATGTCAAGTTGAGTGCACTAGCCTACCAAACAAGGGATGGAAAACCACCACTTTCATATTATTTCAATCCTAAGCGATTACCTGATATGTATAAAATAGAGATGAGGTATATTCCTGATCTATCCAGTGCAATTGATAATCGATTGGATAGTATAGAAAGTCTAATGAATAGGTTAATAGCTTCTAAGTAAGATATTGAGTCATATATGTCATATCAACAACCTCAATACAGGAATTATTATACTAGGTCATATCAACAACCTTAGTATGATAAACCTTATACCTGCTATGACCACACATATCCTCCCACTTCATGGCCATCAAGCTTCATTTACTGTGGATATCATCAAGAGCCAGTGGATGCACTTACTACATTCACACACCTTAGCAATTATCATCTCGAGATAGGCTATAATGGATGGGCTAAGCATCATGACCAACCATGTTCTTTGAACTATTAGGAAGAACCATCACGGGCCCACCCTAATTCACCCTATCATGATTATCAAGAATATCAGGGTCAACCATCATGGGTTCAACCTACTCAACCCTTTTTTCAATACCCCAATGCCACAGCAATACTAATCCTATGAGTCATTTCCTCTACAGCATGAAGAACCACCATTATAAGAGAATATGCAGCAAATTTGTGAGAGAATAGATCAAACCATGCTTCCACTAAAAAAAGGAATGAGAAAATAAAATGTGAGAGGGAGGAATGGGAAGAGAAAATGAAACCAATAAGGGAATATACTGAAAAAACATTCTTGTATTTATAAAAAAGGAGTGAGGAATTAGAACCAATTAGGGATAATAAAGAGTCATTTATTATTAATAAGAGGATGGAAATTTCTTATGGACATTTTGAGCCACAAAGTTTATGACCATACATAGAAACCTCCCATAATATCTTCTCTAGCCATGTCCTACTCTTTGTTACTATTATGAGGAAGAGACTTCCATTGTTGAAGAGAATGAAGCTCTAAAAACATCCAACCTAATCTTCTAAAATCATGTCCCACTTATTTTTATAAATTTGATGAAGACACATCCATTATAGAGGTGGAGTTGTTAGATATTATGTTGTTAATGAACACTTCTCAATGGAAAGCTAAAGCAGAACTCCCTATAGAGCCTAAAATTCCAATTGAGCCTTATAATGTAGAAGATGTACCCTGATTGGGACATACAAATCCTATTTGAACATTCACAAGATAGTCATGTAAACCCATTTTAAACCTTACCTATGACCACAGAACAGGAAAAAGAATAGTCAATTGATGTACTAACCCTACATCGACCTACTCTAGGGTGCACCTTAGAAGATAATCAAGGTTTAAGACCCACCCTGCCTTCTTAGATCAAGAACAGCCTTTTAATGAAGTGTAGAGTTAGCTTATACCCCAATTTTAGGAAAATGTAACGGAGCAGGAGGAAAAACATGTATTCAATGCTACGGGCCCCATTATCCCTCAATTTATTGAAAAGGGGACCATTCATTTCAATATGATTCAACAAACTTCCCAGTGGGATTTTATACTATCAAGTAACCACCACCTCATATTTTAAGGTGGAGGATATTTATTAAATATCATGAAATTTTGAAAATGATGAATCCTCAATTTCACTTCGGTCTCGCAAAATTTAAAATCATAGTGGTCTACTATGTCATATTGGTACCAACACCAAAAATATTTAGGTGGAGGATGTATATTGACTAGCGTAAAATTTTGACATGGAGTTAGAAATTCCTCCATTATTAGAATTAAGATTACATTAATCAGTTAAGTTTATAGTAGATTAGTTAGTCTAGCCTAGTTGAATACATTAAACATAGCGCTCATGAGGAGGCAACATAGGATTTTAGAGTCGCATTATTCTACATCACTCTTTTATCACATAAGAGTCCTATATTTCAAAACATTGGGGACAATGTTTAGTTCAGGTTGGAGGTATAGATATGCATGAGATGTTTGAGTTTTTTATTTTAATTCAAATTTTTTTTCTAAGCTTTTCAAAGTTTCAATGTCAAGTTCTTTTACTGTTATGAGAATTGGATTGTCTGAAGATTAATATTCCCATTACTTTAACTTCTTAATAAAAATGCATATGGTTAATTTTGCATTTTAGTCATGTCTTAAAGTGTTTTATAAAAGTAGTTCTTGAAATACACTTACGCATAGTACATAATTTTAGACTAATAGATGGTGATGAATTAGAGACCTTGAGGAAAATTAGTGGAGACATATATACCCATTGAGTATTAGAGACTATCATCTTTTTTGGGGTTATAAGTAATTCCATATTTTCTTGAGTGAAAATTACTTTGAAAGATGTTGGTATCTTTGTTTTGTTCAATTACTAAGAACCAAATCGGAGTACTAACTTTCTTTCCTAAATATTTAGTGACTCAGATAGGTTTTAAGAAACCTAAGAAAAGATAAAGGCCATCCTTGTTATAACCAAAGAACATAAAGGCTACCTAGATATTATACCACTAGGGATGTAACCCAAAAACATAAAGCTTGCCAAGATATTATACCACTACTTAGACCCTTTGAGCTTGTTGGTAAACCTTTTTTTTTTTTTTTCAAAACCCCAATTTACCTTAACCCAAAAGAAACACAATAAGAATACCCATTACCTACCTTTCAAAAATTAGTAGGGATGATGGAAAAATTAGAACGAGGACAAAAGTCAAAGAAGTGAAAAATATCAAAGTGTTTACATAGAAAGAAAAAGTCTTTCTACAAAGAAGAACATAGAAAAATGTTCCTTTTCAAAAATACAAAGAAAAGAAAGATAAAGATTACTATCAAGAAAAGAAAAAGTTATGAAGAAACTTGAGAAAATAAAATACAAAAGAGATATTCACTTCAATATAGTCAAGGTAGAAAAAATTGTCCAATATCAATTGAAGGCCTCTACTCAAATTTAAAACATTGAATCCTTATACCTTTCTTATCAAAACCCTACCTAAGCATACATTTCATCCTATCTAAAGACCTATCAATCTTAAGTGGAACATAGCCTTATTGAGGAGATAAATATAAATGAATTAATGTAAATTATTTCTATTTCTTGGCAATGGCATCTAATCTAAGGGAACATTTAAAAGTAGATCAAGATCCAAGATCATAACAAAGCAAGATGATGGATCAATGGAAGCAACTAGAAGAGCTAAAGGTGAAAAAAATGGGCCCATGCAGTAAGCCATGCAATTCTACTACCTTTACATAGGAGTCATTCAAGCCACTTTAGCCATATAAGCCATGAGAAAAGGTGATAAGCTAAAGAATTCAAGCTAAGCCACTCAAGCCTTGAAGCCAACCTTTGAAACCACTTAAGTCACCAAGGAATGAGCCAGCAAAGTGAGCCACATAAGCCAATCAAGCCAAATTCCACGCGGAGTCATACAATTGGGGGAGAATTCAAACAATGATCACCTTTCTAAATTTGGATTTTCAAGATTGATTAGAAGATTTGAGAGAATTATATAAAAGGTAAGATGACTATGCATTGGCAGACCTATGAAGAGAGAAACCCTACTTTCTAGCTCCATCTCCACTCTTTTTTCTAGGGTTACAAGTTAAAGGAGGGAAAGCACCTTATTACAAAAGAACCCTCCCCTTCCCTTTTCTTATTCGGTGATCATGGATTTCCTAAATAAAAAACCCTGGATCTACCTTAATTCAAATAACTACAAAATCCTAGATATTTATTCATTTTTTCTAAACCTTATTCCTTACCTATTCCTTGAATTTCCTCAACCAAACATCACAAAATTTGTAGGGAAAGAGCTCCACTTTTCTTTTAAGAAAAAGACCCCTACCCCCATTTTATAATTAGAAACCAACTAGCCCATGCTTCTTCTCTCTCTCTCTCTCTCTCTCTCTCTCTCTCTCTCTCTCTCTCTCTCTCTCTCTCTCTCTCTCTCTCTCTCTCTCTCTCTCTCTCTCTCTCTCTCTCTCTCTCTCATGTCATGTTTATGACATCATCTTTCTAATTCATCTTCCAATAGACCTTCCTCATTCAATACCCTAACCTAGGGCCACTTTCCTCATGTTGTCACCCCTTAGTTAGAAACCCACTCATCTATATATAGCCCATGTTTCTTACAAATTTTCCAAGTAGAGGTAGGTGAGACACCTAGAAACATAGCTTCCTATAATGTTATTTGATGCTGGACTTTGGGATGTCTTAGATATTTTTATTTCTTTATGAAGTTTGAAAGTAGGGTTTCTCTTTTGATGGCTCCACCATGTAATAACCCCAATTTTTGTAAATTGATTGAGAAAATCAATTTAGTTTGAATTTTTAGAAATTCTAAGATGGAATATTAAGTCATTGGAAAATATATTTTTATAAAGATTAAAATATAATTTAAAACTTTTAATTATGAATGTACTCAAAAAATCGATTGAAATGACACTAAGTATGTTCAATTACGAGTTGAAATGAAAAATCCCTAATTTTCTTTAGTTTTATGAATAAAAGGGAAAAATGGTAATTGTACCCATAATTGAGATCTAAGACATCAATATTTAGAATGTATTGAGAAATATGATTCCAACGCCACTAAGTACGCTCAATTTTTTTCTCCATAAAATGGAAAAATGGTCCTTTCACACCTCCGTGGGGCCCACAAATGAATCCAATGGCCAGAAAACATGAAATGAGTAGTCAAACCACTACCATCTGATAGTGGAGAAGGAGATGATAGTGGAGAATCCAATGTTAATTTAATATTCAAAAGAATTGAAACATAATTATTACATGTAATTATGAAAATTTCAAAAACATCTATAAACACACCCCCAAAAATCCTCTAAAAATGTTAATAAAATTTACCACAAAATTGTCTTGCTTCCCCTACAAAAGAAAATCTAAATTCATTACCAAATTTCCAAAACTCCCAACAATCTCTCATCTTTTACTTTCTCTCTCCTCTCTCTAATTGGAACTAGAGACCTAAATTCAATTAGGCACTCTGTTCCAAATCAAATCTCATAAATCCCACCATTCATATTGTCCTAGACTACCTTATCAACAAAACCACAAAAGAAAATTCAAGATCCAATAGCTCAAAACAATGGGAAAACACAAGACAAGCGATTCTTCAGTGATCTTATCATCAAGTGGATATTGTTTCAAATTGGGCTACAAAACCAACATTTTTCTCCAATCAAGTAGTTGAAAATTCTTTCCAAACTTATTTCATGTTAATTTATATAATTTTTATTTTTTTAAAATTAGTTTTAGGTTATAAATAATAAAAATCAAGTAAGGACAAGAACCCTTAAATTCGAGATAATGGAGGGCTCAGATGGAAAATCTGAGCCATCCAATCGATCCAGAAGGATCCAAAACCCCTAGGGTAGAATTTTCATGAAATTTAATCAAGTTTTGAGACTTTTATTGAAAATGAATTAATTGGACGGTCCAAAAGGACTGTCCGATCTTCCTAAAAAGATCAGATCCTGGGATGCCACCATGGGACACTGAACAAAAATGTGGCCTACTGGAGCATCTCCGCACATGCGCTTCCCATGCGATGCCATCCTGGCAAAACGACTACATGACAGCATCGATCCCGGGAATGCATTACAACGTGCATCTCGATAATGGGAGCGTGCTAACCATTCTGCCCAACTGGCCCTCTCTGCCTGACTGATCACAGTCATCCGTTCGACTGGGCCCAGATCAAATCTAGACCCTTGGAACGACTGTGAACTTCGGTCTTCAATTGTGGAGTCATCTAAACTCCAAATTAAGATCAGAAAGAAGATATAGAAAGCTTGTAAGTTCTATTTGCATTTGAAATCATAAAATTGATAATAATAATAATAATAATAATAATAATAAATAGGCAAGAAACTTACTCTATTTTAGGAATTTAGCTTCTAATTTTTATGATCTTTAAGATCTGAGATGGTCAGATCTTGGTGATCTACTGCAATGGTGATATAATGTTAAAATCAAGTAATATCCATGATTTATTTTGACAATGTCTAAAATAAAATGAGGAATCTACCCTTTATGTAGAAAAACCCAAAAAAATACAAAGGAACCCACTTGATCAATGAGATCAACTATGATCAAAACTCTTGGGATGGATTGAATGAATGATATTATGATGGAATCCAATTAGATCATGGATTAAATATGACAAAAACAAGTGGATATAATCTTTGGATCTTAATGGAGTAAAAACCCTAAATGTAATTAAAACCCTTGATCTAAAGGAAAAGATCTAAGATCTAATGGTTGGATCATAAGTAAAAGTTTCTAATAATCTTAATTTAATTATTTTACTTGTCTTTTAGTTGATAAAAGAATTGTAAATGTGATTCATGTTATAACTTAGCAAGCATGATAGTGTAATTCTTAAATTTTAGCATGATATGCTCTAAATGTTATTAGTTTGTTATTAGGTTGGTAGATTTAATTATCTAAGGGCCATGTTAGTTTAAATTTGAGATTTTAGTATGATTCCATTAGATTAGTAGTAAAATTTCATGTATTTCATAACTTAGGATCATGCTAGTTTAAGTATAGTTTCATTTCATTAGGTTAAGTTACATTCATACGAAGCATGTTGTATAAATGGTTGCTAAACTTATATTGGATTTATGCTTTAAAGTTTATGATTTAATTGTTGTCAAACTTTATTAGTATATTCAATTGTTAAGTAGTTGTTAAGATATAACAAGCATAAATCACCAAAAATGTAAACTAGTGGAATATAGAGATTTGTGGACAATTAAGATGTGTGAATGACTTTGACTTAATATTAGTAAGGGCTATAGTTAGTAGGAAAATATAAGGATTATCAAATCCTTGGCCCAAACTAGAAGAATAATAAACCCCATGAATGACATTTTAAATGTTCATGGATTTAATTAAAATCAATTAGAAAGAGTACTTAGGGTTAAAATGCTCATAGGAACCTTATGAAAGGTTGAGCTAAGGTCACTCTCGTGAATATTGAACATAGTAGTTAAGGGCGTTCTTTAATAGAGCCTCGCTCTTCTCCTTCCTTCTGTTGACATTTGTGAGGTCTAAATGCCTCCTAACATGAGGATTGAAGTAACCAATTTGTGTTCAACCATTAGCTAGTAAGCCTTAGCCAATTGAAAATAAGAGGAGTTATCTAGACTTAGGATGAAATAAACCATCTTTAACAAGTAAAACATTAACTGGTTGAATAATAATAATAATAATATTAATAAGAGCATAAAAGGTTAATAAATTATCTAATCCTAATAATAATTGTAAGTAAGATAAGGATGGTCAAACAAGATCCATAGGATCCTGAATGATCAAGAGCAATAAGAATCCTAATGTTGTATTTTATTATGTATCTATGTATGTATGTGGTAGACAAATCTAGATAGAGAATCCAAACCCTTGATCAAATATGATTCAAGGAGGAGAACCAAGATCATCCTCCTTAGGGATGATTGAACAAGTGAACTTAGATCAAAGAAGAACTAGCTGATAGAAGATCTAAGCTCTTAATCTACAAGTGTAAATTCTTGATCAAATAATCTATGAAAGATTAAGATCAAAGAAAGGAATACACAAAGACTTAGAATAGAAAATACTTAGATCTAAAAGATTACAAGATCATTCTAACCATTAGATCTACTAATCAATAGGATAGACACTATCTAAGGAAGATAGATTCTGATAGGACAAAAGATCTAGATCCTTTATATCAAAGGACAAGATTAAACAAAGAATATAAATAGGATAAAAAAATATAGGATTATTCAAATTGTATAAATATTGATAGTATGTATGGATTTATAGAATACATATGTCAGTCAAGATCATGGAAGATCTGAAGAGATGGATCACTACTTGAAGGTAGGAGGATTTTATGAATGCATCTACATGAGAAATGCATGTTGAATACATGATCTTATTTCTGAAAATGTTGACAAGTATAATGTAAATACTTGTATTAAATCCATTGAAAACCCTTATAATCCAACCAAAACACATATGAAATGATTAAGTTAGAATTGAGGAAAACCCTAAGTGAATAGGGATCTAGAAAGTATTCCAGCCCTAGAAAAACAAACAAATTGTTTGATAAGTATAAAAATCAATACATGGGAATCATTCATAGAGAATGGTGATCCCTAAAATTATATGAACATGGGTATCATTCATTGTAAATGATGATCCCTAAGTTTGAAGTAAAATCATATCCTCAGTATAAGAATACCAAAATACGAGGATGATGATATAAATAGACAAGACGTCTGATAAGTAAAAGAATACTTTATATACAAGCAAGGAGGCTTGTGGTTTTTGTTTTAAATAGGCGTTTTCTTAAGGATGCTATGCTAGGAGGGTTATGAGGGTTTAGCTACCTGCTCTCTGAAATATGATATATATATATATATATATATGGTGATACCATGCCCAAAGAGTGGCAAAATGTCTACTGGGGCAATTATGGGAAGGCCACCAATGTGATGGTCTGTCTCCCCATATAGACATGACATAGAAGATTTTCCACAAATTTGTATCTGTGGAGTATGAAAGCAGTTATTTGAGTGCACTAGTACGGATCAGATTGCATTGTAATTGTCCTTTGAGTATTTTGCATTATGATGCATGGCATAATGAGATGCTGATATTGCCCAAATAAGGGAGTATTTTTCCAATAGAGTCTGGATGTTTTATCAACTCAGTATGGTTGAGTGTGATGATACTGCCCAAATGAGGGAGTATTTTCCAACAAAGTCTGATTGATCAACTCAGTATGTCTAAGTGTGACTATTGATGTTTGAGATATTAATTATTTTTCACGATTTTGACCATATATATACGACATATACAGTATGTATGTATAAGGATGTACATATATGAGAAAGTAAAGAGATTGATCCATGAGTATGTTTATGAACAATGGGATTACGAAGTATTAGGATTATACTATCAAATAATTATGTTTCTTGGATCCCCTACCAAGCATAGCTTGCTGAGATATTGTAAATGTTTGAATGTTTACAATATCTTATATACATAGAAGGAGAATTAGAAGCTCAAGACTTGAGAAGACTTGGAAGAATTATCAATCAAGGTATATCCCTTGAAGACATGTATTTTTATTTGAGAGCAGTGTATTGTACTAAGAGTTTTTATTGTATGGTGATCTTTGAAATTTGGATTATGTAATTTGGACAAGTATTGTACTGATACCCAGGCTGTACTGTGAACCACTTGATGGATTTTAGAATTTAATAAAAGTATATTCTTTCAATGAATTTTTATCTTGTACAAAATTCCACTTATGATATGTATGAAGTGATGACTTGGGTTTACAAAATAAGTTCTAAAGAAAAGAATTTTTGCTACTTCATTTTACAAAAAATGTTTATTACTAAGGGCTCCCTACCTTTAAAAAATGTATTACAAAATGTGTTACAAAAACCAAGGTCGTCACTCACCATGCATAATCATCTTACATTTTACATAATTCTCTCAAACCTTCTAATGAAACCTAAAAAATCCAAATTTAGAAAGTAGATCATTGTTGAATTCTCCTCCAATTTTATGACTCCATGTGGAATTTGGCTTAATTGGCTTATGTGTCTCACTTGATGGCTCATTCCCTAGTGGCTTAAGTGCTTTCAATGGTTGGCTTTAAGGCTTGAGTGACTTGGCTTGAATTTCATAACTTATCACCTTCTCTCATGGCTTATAAGGCTAAGATGGCTTGAATGGCTCCCATGTAAAGATACTAGAATTGCATGGCTTGCTTCATGGACCCATTTTAGTCACATTTAGCTCTTCCAAATGCTTCCATTGATTCATCATCTTCCCTTGTTATAATATTGGACCTTGATCTACTTTGAAACATTGAAATTTAGGCTTGACTCAACTTATAATGATAAATCTCAGCCTTTGGATCATCTGTCCAAGACCTATAAAAAGTAATAATAATAATAATAACTAAATATTAAAAATATAATCATTCATATGCTTACTCCAAATTACCCTTTAAACCAACAAAATATCACATTTTTTTATTATTAGGTAAAAAATGCAGGTGTTATAAATTTTGACCAAAAAACCTAATTTAACACTATAAGTATATCACATGGGCTACTAATTGGGTACTTTTTACAAAAAACTGAAAACTTATCATATTCGTGATTCCTTAACTTCTAAACACTCCAATCCATAGATCATGGTTGGCCTTACAACCATCCTATAGAATTTTTCTTTCAATTTGAGTGGCACCCTCTAATCACACAAAACTCTAGAGGTGCATCTCCATATGTTCCAACCTGCTTAGATTCTCTGGGTAACATCCCTCTCAATCTCTCCACTCTCTTTCCCTTAATTATTTCTCTTTCCTCCCACTTTATTCCTTTCCATTCTCATCTCCTATGGTCCAATTTGAATTCCAAACACCCTCCTCCCCACCTCCGCCCAATCTAGCTCACGGTTTAGTTGCAATTAAAATGGCTTGATCTCCACCCTTGAATTCCCTTAACCTTTATGCTAGAAATGTAATACCCGAGCAATTTACGCTATTTTTAACAAAAATTGGGCATTAAACTGCGTTGAATGTTTTACTTTATTTAAAATATTAAATGAAGAAAATTGTGAGGAAACTTGGTACCATTAGATTCTACTCGAAAAAAGGAATCCAACGCCTCAAAGAACACCAAAAACAGAGCTCGTATGAAGAAGTTATGGCTATTTAAAGATCAAGGGCAGTTCTGTAATTTAAACAGAAAAGGAAAAAGAACGAAAAACGCAAGGGGCCGTTTTGATAACGGCACCCCCTGTCATCTTCCACCTCCAGATTTCTCCAGAAACCCTCCTCTCATGATTTTTCCAGAAAACACAGGGGAAGTGGTGGCACCGCCATTGAGGAGCACCACCTTCTTCCCTCTATAAATACCCTATCTCCCCCTCTCCAAAAACACAATTTTCTGGCGATTTTGGGACTGGGGTTTCTGGAAAAAACCAGAAGCCCATCTCAACCCAGTATTCATGCATTTTCTAGCAATGGCCAGGCCCAAGTCAGGCCAGCCATTCTCCCCATTCCCCTCTCTTCTCTTTTTCCAGTCTTAGCAATGGGGTTGTTACCTTCATCAAGTTTTCCGGCAACAGAGGGTTTCAGAACCAGAACAAGGGTTCTACCACCAACAATAGGTGCTCCAAGGCTACCCAGGTAAGCCGGCTTTCCCTCTCTCTTTGGTTCTTCCACCTTTCAAGCTAGAACCGTGCTGGATCTAGCGTTTCCAGCAGGTTTTCCAGTCAATCTTCCTGGCCAGAAAACGTCCTAAGCTGGTTTCATCCGACTCTGCGCGAACAAAGGCGTCCCAGGGATTCCATGCTTCACCTGCGCCTGGGACTGGGTCCTTGGGATGGGTTCCATGCATACGATAGTGCGTACACTATCCCAGGTGCAGCCTTCGACTACGCGCGCGACATGGGGCACGGGTCCTGGCTCAACCAAGATGCACGGGGTGCCCTGGGAGCTGAGATGCACCATGCTACACCAAAGGTGCGTCCATGCGATGCCATCCAGGATGCACATCATAGCGCGTCGCTTGAGCATGCATGTGTGTGTGCAAAATGCGGTCCCTGGCACGGCCTTTGGGCGCACACGCACGTGAGGCGGTCGCAGTTTAACCAGGATTCATGAGTGTCCTGGGAACTGGGGCACACAAACCTAATGAGACTTTAAAGTTAGGATCATAGGACAATTTACAGAGTTTAACTATTGAATAGTAGATCCATATCATAGGATCTAGCCTGATAATGAATTAGGCAAGGACCATGGACCCTAAAAGGCAGATCTAGTAATCTAATAGATTGAAATTGATAAGGACTTCTTGTATCCATTCATACCCAGGAGTTTATAAATGGGACCTAGGGACGGGTTGAGTGATGAAGGACGCGACTCCAGGAGACTTTGAGGTAGGTGCTCTATCACTACTAGACTTTTAAAAAGATCCATGATTGTTTTGAGACTGCATGTTTTAAGTATAAGTTATATGACTTGTTTAATCTTATAAACAAATTCAGCATGCATATGACAAATACATTATGCATAGACATGTTTTGCAAACAATTGCATATATTGCATGATTTGCGAGCATTGAGTTCTTAAAAAATTGCATGTCCTTGAGGGTTACCAAAAGATGCTGGAGTGCCCAAAAGACGCTGGGTAGGCAGTTGTGAGGGCCAGGTAGTTGTGAGGGACCCAAAGAGGACAGGTTTTGAAAAAGAGGTTTTCGCTTGTTTGATCTTATATGATTTGGGCTAATAAGCTCATGGGTGCTATGCCGAGGGGTTTGGGGTGGCCTCCCAGCCTCTACCACTATTAGGTGGAAGGGTACTACACCCAAAAAGGGCATGTCCCTGCTTCGACTGCATGTGGTACATGGGGCTACCACTGGTGTCACGGCACTAGGTCGATGTGTCATATGCCCCATGGAGGCTATGACACTGTGTCCTTAGGTACTCAGGGACTACACGGCGGCGAGGTCGTGGGCATGGTTGGGCCCTATGGTTTGAGGATTTACTTGCATTGCATATGGCATGACATGAGGTTGGTCAACCATACCATATATCCATGAGTTAGATTCAGTTGAGCATCTTATGCATATCATTATGTTTATGATATATATATATATATACTTTTGACTTGGATTATGTTATTCTTTAAATCGTCAGTATTCCAATTCGATAATGGTTTTTAATATCGATATTGAACATGAGTGTTCAAACATGCACATGTTTTGAAAGAGCATATGATTTTAAACATAGCATGCATTGCAAAACTAGTAGTGATAGACTCCTACTGAGTATAGTATATACTCACTTTATCCTTAACATTTTTTAGGATAGTTCCATTCACGAGTAGAAGACGCCTATGTTAGTGCTACGAGCAAGTAAATCAAAAGGAGACAATCATACATGTAAGTAAACACTCTACCCTTTGGACATGTATTTGCATTTAATTACAGATGGGTTGTGAGTTGTGACTGGATAGACCTGGGAAAACATTTATGATTTCTGAAGATTTTCAAAAACTACTTCGGTTGTTGTGAAAGAAAATGACACTCAGGGTTTTTAAAATGAGTTTAAAACTAAAGATTTTTCACTGCATTGCATGGTTTTTATAAAATGTTTTTCAAATTGGGATCCCACCTTAGGAATTTAGATTTTTCAATTTAAAAATGCATGAGAAAACCCGAGTCGTCACAAGAAATCTATCAATAGAGGTGTTATGAATAGAATTTTCATCTTTCAACTTTCTCTTGAGTACATATCCAAATCGAAGGAAAATATAGGGAGGAAGATCACCCTCATCCAAGGTCCCTTCAAGCTTCCATGATCAAATTCCATGGAGATAAAGGTAGTCTCAGCCTATGTCCAATTTCTTTCTTTCTTTCTTATTTTCCTTTCTTTCTCTTCCATATCCTTTCTCTTGCAAGCATACATGTTAGCTCATTCATTATTGTTGGTTAATCTTTGCATTCCATCTTAGAATCCAATCCATGAATTGCATGCATCTTTTATATAGTTACAAGCATAGTTTTTAGTGTAATTTCCCTTAAGTTTTGCATCTTACTTTCTTACTTTTCATTCTTGTAGTTCTTGTAAAGCATAGTTGTTTACTTCATTCTAGGTTTACATAGAAGCATTTCCATATTTCCCTTCCATTATATTAGGAATTACCTTCATTAAGATCCTATGTTTTTAATGCATTGTACCAATTTTTAGTGGATGCATCTTTTTCATGATCACTTTCATGATGTCTTCAATAACATGTTTAGATTGAATTCATGGTAGATTTTCCTGATAATTTAGTTTCCTTTGGCTAATTTACTTTGTAAATCTAGGTTGTAGAATAGTTTCCCTTTTAGCTTGCTTAGTTACCATGTTTTTAAGCCTTTCCTATTTTAGAAGTAGGTAGTTTCTAATTTTGGATTTCATGTTAGAACTTAGATCCCTTACTTTTTAGCTCTAAAAACTTTCAAATTTGCTTTTCATTCATCTTAAGAATGTTTTAGGATTAGTTTAGGTCCATTTTAGAAATTATTTGTATTGTAGATTCTTAAATCTTGCACTTTGCAAGCTTAGAAGTAACACTTTCGTAATATAGAAACCCATGTTTGACTTCCTATTTTTCATTGCTTATTTGCTAAGGAAGTTTAGAAACTTCACACTTAGTAGTTCATTGCATTTAGAAAGCATTCTTAATTTAGAAAGTTATGCATATCATTGTAGAATAAGGCACCTTACTTTCATGTAGTGTAAGCATTCCACTTTCTATTTTAAAACACACACACTTTCCATTTTCTAATTTGCATGCATGGATCCTTACATGCTAGATTTGTACACATCCCACTCTATGTTCTATTCCATTCTCACTTTTCTTCACTAACACACTCTTTCCATATTTCCTTATTTTTCCACTTTTTAATTCCATACACTTTCTAGTTCCATATTCACACACCCACTTTCTAATTTTAGGTTCACGCATTATCCATGTTAGTTAGCATTCATGCATCATTCCTCTTTCTCTCTTTCTAATTTCTTTTTATGGAGTTGGAATCAGAAAAAGGAAAGGATTATTAAAAATAGGAAAACTATCTAATTTCTTGATTATGGTTGAGGAAAACATGCAAATCCATCCAGAAGCCACCTAATCACCTCTTTATCTAAACTCTTTGAAGTTGCCCTCTTTCTTTTAAAAGTTTTTGGCATAGGAAAAATGTTACCACCTTTTCTATTTTGTTTTTCATCATCCTTCTTTCTTTATTGTGTAGTGATTATTGGGGAAAAGTATTAGCATTCCTTTTTTCTTGGTTGCATTAATACTTCATTCCCAAGGATCATTGGATGGAATTTTTCAGTTTGTGGTATGTTGGGAAACAGAGGATGAAAAACTTGGTGATAATTTAGTGTATTTTGGGTTGAAGAGTGTAAGCTCTTATTTAGGGACACAACATGTGGGCCCTATAGCAGAATTCAAGCCCCTTTCTTTCTCTTGATCTTGTAATAATTTCTTGTAATTTAGCCATTAATAATGTAGTTCTATTTCCTTTTCCTTCGTTAATTTGTATCTTAATTTAATTTATAGTTAGTGTAGCTTGAGAAAGTTACTTTAATATTTAGTTCATTGTAGTTTAGGTAGCTTCTTTAATTCTTATTTAATTGTAGTTTTAGATAGTTTCCTTTTCTAGTTAATGGTAATTTTAGGAATTTTCCTTTTTCTAGTTAGTTGTAAGTTTAGAAAGTTTCCTAGTTTAATTCCTTTCTTATTTAGATAGTTAGGTTCTTTAATTACTTGCTTTCTTATTTAAGGTTACTTTCTAATGTAGTTTAGTTAGAAATTGTCCTTCTCTTGAATGGTTTGGCTAGGTTAAAGTAAGAAGATTTAAATTCTAATTAATGTCATTTATCAAAGAGTCTTTGTGGATCCACTCATATTTGCTAATTTTATACTCCAATAGAGTCTTGCACTGGTGGTATTATTGAAGACACATCACCTTCTTCTTTGTAATCCATGGAATGTCTACAAATTATAGCAATTAGAGTACCTTCACTTGACATATCTTAAGGCTACCACATATCAAGTAAAGGTTACTCCCAAAGGATCTCACAAGCCCCATAGTCTTGATACCACAAGGTAATAATCCTGTTAAGCTCTTAGAATAGGCACTCATGAACACAAAGATGCAAAGAGTGTATGCATGCAAAAAATATCCTAAGATTGTTCCTCCATGGAATGATTTCTATTTTAGTATGCCCCATATTAATTCATCTATTCCATTCATGCATACATTTAGCAAACATACTCAAACATGCTAACATAAAGAAATATCTTTATGAAATAAAATATCAAATGATGAACAAACATAATATCAAATTGCACAATGAGCTAAAATTCTTATCAACCACTAGTACTACACTAAATGGAACTCTCAGATTTTCTCAAATAAGTTATTCCTTATTCCCAGTAAATTTCCCTAGTGGAGTCACCAAAATTTTTGTAACACCTAATAATGATACAAAAGGTGTATACATTATGATGTGTAGGTTTAGGCATTGGTAAATCTAGAAATTATATTTAGGAAGAACATATGTAAGCTATTGATATACAGTCCATGGTTTTTGCACCCTTATAGGTGATAACCTTTCATAAGTGTTCAATTTTGTATAAAAAGTACTCAATTAGTAGTCCATGTATTATAAATTATAGTGCATTATCGTAGGATTTTTTTCCAAAATTCACAACACATGCATTTCTAACCTAATGGTTCAAAAGTTTGATATTTTGTAGGTTTAGGAGCTAATTCAAAGTAAGTATGTGAATAATCATAACTTTCTAGGATTTAATTAGGATTTTTACTCTTTTGTAGGTGTTGAGAAGATGTTCTAACCGCTGGGATCAACAAAGATAAGATTTTAAGTTTCCTAGTCTATCAAGGAAACCTAAGTATGACAAGCCATTAGAGCCTTGAAGCCAAGGGACTAAGCCACCAAGCAATGAGCCATCAAAGGGAGCCAAATGAGCCAAGCTACCTAGAGTCACATGATTGGAGGAGAAATTCAAGCAATTATCCAAGCTAAAAATGTGATTTTCCAAGGGATTAATAGAAAGGAATTTGGGTGATAATAAACATGGTAAGATAACATGATAGGTGGACCAATAGGAGAAGTGTCCTTGAATTCTATCTCTCCATCTTTCCCTCTATTTCCACCTTTATTACAAGAGAAGATGTTCCATGCAACCTTCCTTGAAAAGTTGCACATCACCCCTTCTAATTCCATCCTCCCCACCTTCTAATCTCCTTTCCCACTTAATTTCTAATCCTATCACATATCTATCCTAGAGTCCTAGTTCAAATTCTTTTCTTTCCCATCTTATCTTAATCAAATCTTATCCATTGAGAAGGACAACTCACCTATAAAAGCATCTAGGGCATCCATGTCTCCCCCTAAGGAGAGTCATACCTCCCTCCTTGGAGGCTGGTTTTCCAAGCCTATATCCAACCTTCCACACCTCCATTAAAGTTCTTCCATGCCTTCTCCATAGGTCTTCTAAATTTAGGTTGATTTTCATGCTTCTTTTCATCCTTTACTACTCAGCTTTGCTTCTTTATTCCATGCAGTTTTTTTCTTACTTAATTTTCCTTGTTGTTTTCTTTTAATTTTGTGCTCAAGATCATCATACCCTAGGGCCACTAATCTCTTATAGTGACAGCCAAGTGATAGTAGCCTTTTGATCAAGCTCTTAGTTCCTTAAAATTCTTTATTTCCTAGCCTTTCCATTGTTTATCTTTCCTTGATTATCTATTGCTTTCCTTCTCATCTTTTCACTCTCTTTTCCTTTGGTTCTCTCATGTATCAACTTGTATTCTACTTATTGAGTAATGGATGTTGGATTGGAATTTGGGATGATTTTATGTATTTGAAGAGGATGCACTTTTATTTCTATGTTTATGTAATATGTGCACCATTCTCGTATGAATTTCAATTCAACAATTTTTTTTTTTTCTTTTTGCACACTTTCCATATGTTCATACACACACCTTTGGGTTAGTTTCCATGCTTTGATTTATTAGTTTAGTTCATTGTTGCTTAAGTTAGGTGCATGTTAGATTATTTTTAGTTAATTCCAAGTTTTGTTTTTTAGAAAGTGTCATTTTTAGAAGGTCTCCTTAGTTGTAGTTTCTAATTCCATGCATGTTTCTATTTCCATGTTATTTGTATTCCTAGTTTAGGTCAAATTCAATCTCTCTTTGGCTAGTATAAGTGGTTTAAGCAAGATTCTACCAACATACAAAATTGTAAGATTCCTCATGGAATTGACCTCTCTCGTGTATAATTACTACATTAATTCATGTGCTTGCGAATAATTTTAAAACATACACCAATCTTAGCCAATTTGTCTTACAAATATAATTGCATTTGCCATTTGTGGTAAGTGGCCACAAGTCCTTAGCCCATCATGGGATTCATAACTAGATTTCTACATACTAATTTCTCCATATGAAGGTATTAAACATCCTTTGGAGGTCATTATATGAGACATGTGGATTGGTAATAAGAAATTTGGGAAACTAGAAAATTGAGTCACTTTTGGAAGTCCATATGCAATTGTGCAACTGTTAATCCTCATAGAGGACAATTGCTCATGCAAATACTAGGCTGGTCTTAAAAATGCAAACATATGGATAACTAATAAGTAATGTAAAAGTGCTAAAACTAAAGTCAACTATAATAAAATAGAAGTAAATCGAACAAAACAAAATTCAAATAAACTAAACTAATAACAAAGGAAGAAATTACTCAAAGGCTGCTAATAAACCTATGCCCTCATATGAGTTCCCACTTATAGCTTTCCTCGAGCTTCACAAAATTTCATCAAAACTTAATACACTTAATCATCTAACTGAAAAAATTAGTTGGAAGTTAATCAAACTTCTCAAATAGTTTTGTAAGTACTTAATTATTAGGAGTTGTATTTGTGTCCATTTTCTCTCTTTTGATTATGTCAAGTACTTTCCTTTTACAATACTAGCAATCAAGGTGTTTTACTCATCAAGTCGATGTGGGACGAAACTTCCTAATAGGAAAGGACATAAATGGAAAAAACATGTTTTGCTGATGTAAGAAGAAAAATATAAAGCCCAGTGCAACATCATTGCAATGCAACAAGTTGATGAACAAGTATGAAAATTATGATTCTCCACTGATTAATTGTAACTAATTCATTAAAGTGGGTTTTATTGACATCTTTACTTCCTTTCAATTCTCTTTATTGACTAATAGTGTTTCATGCTTGATCGTCATGGGACACAAAATATATAACAAGTTTGGATCTCACCCAATTTATCCAAGTCAAATTTTTGTGTATAGACACTTCACACATGTGGTTTGGAAAGCCAATAACGTTCCCTTTTGTAGACATAATATTGGTTGTGGTCACAATGCTAAAGCAATGGATGATTAAATGGATAAGATGAGTATTTCCTCTTGATGTCTACAATGTTGGGCTTGATTTTTCCTTGCTAAAATGAAACTTAGAGCTTATATCTCAAAGAAAAATATCTATTGGTCTCATGGAAAAAATCCTCATGATATTCACAAGATAGGTAATATTAGAAACTTGGAGAGGTATATTACGGCAAAGGTTGGATTTAATTGTGCAAGGGAAAAATGTGATGTTTGAAAATTTAGAGAGCATCACTCAGAGAATGATAGAAGTCCATGAATTTCCTCTAGACATAGCCGATCATTCTATTCTTAGGGTGAAGTTCGGTGGATGGTTTTCATGAAATTCCCATTATCAAGAAGGTGATAAAAAATGGTATCTATAGCTAGGGTAAGATGGGAAAAACTACAACCATCTCTTTCACATGTCCACTTGAATGCTTTACTTCTTAATATTTATGTAGGACATATCAATCATACAATAGAGAGGAGCATTATCTGATCTCGACTCAAGTTCTATATGGTCATAATACATGTTTCAAAATTAAAGGGCATGACATTGACCATTGTTTCTTCTTCCCATGATCTAGAACTTTGGATGATAGTTTTTTGGGACAAGTTTCCAAATTTTATTTGGCTTTGAAGGAATTTAGCATTGTCCTAGTGCCATTGTGATCAACTATAGCTTTGCCATTGGCAAAAAATTTGCAAGGATTCCTAATCAACAATGGGTAAGGGTTTATCTAGACCTAGACCATCTTAATCATCAAATTCAATTACATTAACTATTTATGTGAGGTTTTGGGTAACAAGACTAGGAGGGACCTCACTTGACATGCAACCCCCATATGGCCTTCTTAGATCAAGTTCTCGAATGTGATGCCTTAGGTTCCAACATGTGTTAGCTATGTTAGCCATGGTGTAATTGCATGCACAATAATTATTAGGGTGGAGAGTGGTTTCTTTGGAAAGGATTCTAAAAATTCAAAAGTGTGATCTTGCTAGCTTGTTTTAGCTATCCAAAGCCTTGTGATGAGGTCATGCTAAGGTGGGTGAAGTTTCCATGAGTACTAGGACTTGATTCAGCATAGGTGCAAATTGTGGATAGGACATTTGAGGATTGAACTGAGTGTGAGTGGGTAATTGTTTTGGTAAAGCTGAGAGTTTGAGTCAAGTGGTGGGAGGTAAAGCTAGGATTTGATTAGGTTAATGGGGTTGGAGGAAGATATGTTGGACAAGATTTACTTATTTGGATGGTGTAGGTTTCTTGGCCTTGGAATCTCTCTTCTTGAATTCAAGTATTATAATTACTTAAATAATGTGGAAGTTGGATTTCTTGCCATACTTCTTGAAGTCATAGACGATCTTAATTGGGATGGTGATAGAGGATGCTCTTGCAGTCGAAGTTGATACTATGGGGAATGAGACTTACTTGCCATCTTCAAAAGGTATAACCTGAATATTTCATGCAATTTATCACAGTCTTCAATAATATCGCCAAAAGTTTCACCAAAATTTTGTTAGAAATTTCAAGGTCCAGGGTGGTGATCACTTTGTAAAAGAGGTTATGGAATCTCTTCACAAAGTTATGCAACAAGGTTTTCCCATGTGTTGACCCTTTCTCTTTCAACAATCATAAGCCATACCAAGGCTTCCCTAGTTAAATATCTTGGAAACAAAATCATTAGTCGTGGACCATCAAACCTAAAAGCTAACATGGAAATGTAAAAGGTGATGTGTAGCTTAGGGCACCCGAAACCATCATACGAAACCATCTAATGCATTTTGAAGTCTTTGGTTATGAGATCCACAAAAACAAGTTCCAGGCTCTTGAGGTGAAGAAAATGTGGAGCAAGTTGTTGGGATTCCTTAATGGTAGATTTGATTTCTCTTAATTGATCATGACTATGTTTTGGAGGTGCTTGAAGAGGTTTGTTCTGTCAGGATGGACCTCCAATCTTAGGGTTAGGATTTGAGACATTTTGTTAATGCAATTGCTCATTCTCGATGATATGTAAATTGATGTGAGCAAGAGCATAATGAAGTTTAGCTTGAAGAATCAAAAGATCAACATTTGATGAGTTGAGATTGTTGTCTTTCGTGGCTTTCAACAAGAAGCATTGACTCAAGGTCTCAGATGGAATGGGTTAAGAGGCTTGAAAGGTTGAGGAAGGCCTCGAATTCTTGTAGACTACCAAACCAAAAAAATGATTTCTTTTAAGGAGCTATGGTTATCTAAAACCACAATGAATAAGAATGTAGTTGAGAATCATAATAGGGACTTATTTAAGAAAAGTTTTATTCAAAAATTGCCTAACATGAATACTTTGGAGTGTAGTGGAAATTTTGAAAATTCAAAGAGAAGATTGAGAGATTCTTTTTGAAAATAGAATTATTATTCTTTTTTTTGGAAATTTGGGAGGATTTCAAAAGAAAAAACAAAAATTGAAAGACTTGAGAATGAGAAAGAAAATTTGGAATTTGAGGGGCAAAGAGAGGAATTGGGATGACAAAAGTAATACACTTTATTGAATTGTGGAAGATCCTATTATTGGATGAGTGCTATCTAATGATTCAAGTACGTGTCTTAAACGATTGTGGGAGAAGTTTTCCTAGTGTTTTCCAACATGCACATGAACTCCATGAGGTGTAAGCTAGGGTTAAAGCTTCAAGTCCCTTGGCAGAATGACAATTGTTTGGAAATCATCCATTAATGTCACATGGCTACTATCCTTTGATGCACTGAAAGCACACGGCTAAGCATTGACCCTTTCATTCACCTCCCTCGTACCCCATATCGTCACTTAGTCTCTTCATTTATCAACAACCAAAGCTTGATAAGACAAGGGTCTGGAATACAGGAATCCATGAATATACAAATGGATGAGTGATGTGTGTGAAGGCAAATGTTGTTCTAACATCTAATTATGAATGTGAACAAAGCAAGTAAATAATGACAAACTAAGCTATGCATGATGCACTATGAGTAACTTATTTTACTCATGTTTTGAACATTATCTCTAGGTTCCTAAACTTGTGAAATGAAAATTCAACCAAGGGAATCTCCCAAGCAGAGTAACCAAATTGTAGAAACTTTTTAGGGCACCCATGAATTTGGAAGAGAGTTTATCTTGACCTAGGTTAGATTTATAGAGTTTTTGTTGTTTGAAATGAGAATTAAGATGTTTTATGAAATGTGCATGGTTTAGGTTTCATTAAACATCTAATTTGGGGAAGGGGGTGATTAAGGGTTGGGATTCTAGACTCTTTTGGCCTTTTCTAATAGTTTAATTAAGTCTTAAACATAATTTCACAATGAACCCAAGTAGGTTATGTGAAAGAAATTACCACTTAATGTCAAAGAAGACCTTAGATTCCTAATGACTCAAAGAGTCTACTAACAAAAGATTCTCAGTTTGGATATCTCCAATGACCAAGGTGGCATAGAATACAAGCAATTTAAGATCCATTGACCTTCTAGATTCAAGACACTATCTAGTTTGAGTTTTCCTTTAACTAATATAAGAATCTAGAATAAGAATCCAAAATATAATCAAGAAAGCATTAAGATAAGTCACTCATAAAAGCATTGCTTTGTAAATTAAGATCCATACATCTCATCATACAAGTGACCTTGGACATTAAACAAACATAAAATAAGAATAAAGAAGTGCATGTAAAGGAATTATAAAAGCATAGCTGCCTATGCATTTCTTCAAAACATGAATTAGAATGTTCTACAAACATGAAACAAGTTATAAAGGAAGAGATTTAAAGGCAAAATAAATGAATCATGAATAGGGATAAATGAGAACTATGAACAATCTAAACACTAGTTGTATGAATATGAAATACAACTCAAAATGAATTGGAAACATAGACTGCAATAAATTAGAAACATGAAATGAATTAGGAACATTGAATGCTTTAAAACTAGAATCATAAAATGAATTGAAAACATAGAATGCATTAACCTGGAGAGTAGAAACATAGAATATATCAAACAAGAAATCGATCAAGCTAGAAACATAGAATAAATGCTAAGTGATTGATGAATTGAACATGCATGGAATATGAATTTGACTAGATGAATAATGCAAGATCATGGTGTAAATGCATTTTCTCATATATGATGGAATGCTTAAGAAAGATAATAGAGAGGAAGTGGATTCCTCATGGAGAAATATCCTTAATCATGGGATTCATGTTGTTCTCAAATGAAACACCCTGCATCAACATAGTGGAAGAGAATTCCTTCTTCTTTGAACTTTACAAGAAAGAAACAAAATTTGGAAATTGTAAAAATAAAATATTTTTTATTAAAAGGAGATTCATGACATAATCACACAAGAATCCCCTCTGAAAATATATTGCTTTTAGAGATTTTCCTCCTACAAATAAGTTATAGGGATTGATTCTTCTTTATTAGAGTTCTCTTAGAAATTATCAAAACAATGTAAAATTTGAGAATATTTGAAATCATAGGGGGCCTATCTATGAATTCATGGTCCTTCACCCTTGGATTTCAACCTTTCAAATCAAACCTACAAGAATGATTCTAAGTACCATTTTTCTAACATCAGGGATACTAAGAAAAACCAACAATCAAATCATCTTTCAATATATAAAAAGTGTGAAAAATGAAAAGAAAATATAAAGAAATGAAAGAAAATAGTGTATAAAACTATAGAAAATGTAATTTTCTCATTCTAGGGTCAAGTAATTCTTCTTTACTAGAGAGATTTAGAGATTCCACTATTCTTATCAAGAGGGAATAATTTTCCAAGTGCCCAGTTTAAAGAAAAACAAAAAGTAAATTAGAAATCTCTAGCCTCTAAATACAAAGAGAAAATAAGAAAAAGATGTTCTTCTTTCTAGGATAAAGAGCTCTATCTTCCTTAAAGAGAGCAAGAGATGCCACTAGCCTCTCAAGGGAGATAGAAACTCATGCAACCAATTTAGAAAAGAAGTTAGGGTTTTGTTTTAAGTGCAAACTCTAGATATTTCAAGAGCTACCGCTTAAAGTGAAAACCCTAGTTAGTTTGCAATAGGAAAAGGAGAGGAAAACTTGCTAAGAATCACGCCCTTCCATGAAATTTCATGTCCCAAATAGGGAAAAAGATCCTCTATTTATAGCATTCATGAGAGGCATCTTTGGTAATTGCATTATTTGTGTTTTGAACCTTAAAGTTCATAATCATGTACTACCAGATAGATCTTTTAAAAAGCAATCGACAACCTAAGTTTTGCCATAATGGATGGTTTAGATTATTTCAAAAAACTTTACATGGAATCCATGCTAAGAGTGAAATCTTTGTTTTGAAATTTTGGAGATTTTAGAGCAAAACTTGGGTGTTTTTTATCATTTTCAAGATATTTTTAAAATGCTTAGTGTGTGTGCATGCAACTCAAATCATTGTTTCCCATTTCGAAGTGTAGGCTCTCAAAATTCATCATCTAGTACAGAATTTGGTGTCTAGAATACCTATCCCACCTATGTAATTAACTAGCAAATCGCTCAATACCTATAGGTTAACAAGTTCATCTATTTATTGACAACTTTACAAACATTTGACTATATTTTTTAAGCAGAAAGAAAAGAAGCCAAATTGCCACAGAATTTCACCCTAGGTCCCTTCTATTCTTCTCTCCCACTCATATTGACTTTACATTTTTACTTCCCCCTCAAATAACACTTCTCTTCCACACGGCTTTCTTCTCTAATCTACATAAACCATCTTAAGAGGTATTTTCAATTATTTAGTGGATTATTTATGTATGAAAGTATAATAGATCAAGTTCTCCAATGTAACATGATCTTCAAACTTTAACTAATGTAGTATTTGGTTGTTGAATCATTGAACGAGAATGCACATGCTCTGATCTCCTTCATGGGTGTTGAGATAGATATTCCTGTAGTCCTCCTAACACCTACTCTACTCTAATTATTTTTGTTCAACTTTCAAATTGCTGTAGTTTTTTTGTTCAAGTGATATGTGTTCCCTTGCTGGTTGATAAGTATCTAATTTTATATAAAAATTACCTATTAGTTACCCATGTGTTATAACTTATAGGGGGTAAATTAGGGTTCTTGACCAAAATTCATAACACATATATTTTCTACCTAATGAAATAAAAATTTGATATTTTGTAGGTCTGGAGGCTAATCCAAGATAAGTATGTGATTAATGACATTTTTTTAGGATTTAATTACAGTTTTTCACTTTTTGTAGGAAGTGTGATGTTGATCCAACGGCCAAGATCAATTGGGATGAAAATGAAAGATCAAGATCAAAAGAACAAGTTAAAGCGTAAAAGTCATTATTTCAACATGAGATCAATAATGAATATCATATTTAGGACAAGCAATAGATTCAATTATAGGAGTCAATAGTGGCCAACGTGGGCCCATGTACAAGCCATGCAAAATCCACCACCTTTGCATAGGTTTCACTTAAGCCACTTAGCCATATTCAAGCCACGAAAAAGAGGACAAGCTAAGAAGCCTAGACAACCACAAAAGCCAAGGATTTAAGCCATTAAGTTAAGCCAAGAAAGCCATCTAAGCTAGCCATGAAACCAAGCCAATGGAGCTTTCAAAGTGAGCCATCATAAGCCACATAAGCCAAGCTAAATGGAAGGCCATGATTGGACAATAATCTAAAGAATTATCCTTGAGATTTATGGGACTATTTGAAATATAATTGAGGGAAAAAACACTAGGATGAGATGGCATGTGGACCAATAGGAAGTGACCCCTCTATTTTTTATGTCTTTTTCATGATTTTCTCACTTTCCACTTCACTACTAAATATCACTTTCTATTCATGAGTACTATCTTTCTAAGACTTCACCACCTTCCCAAAATTCTATTCCAACCATCCACAAATCCCCATTTCATAGGAAACTATCCAACCAATCACTTTTCCCCACCTCATCTCTCTTTCCTAGTTTTTTTTCCTATCACTTTCTTTCCTCCCATCTTCTTATCTCTTTCCTACATCATCCCAACCAACCAACTTTCCATATGTTAAGGGGACACAACAATTTTTGAAGGGGGGAGATGCCTCCTCCTAAAAAATGGTGTCTCCCCACCTTGAGACAACCAAAAAGCTCAGCCCTCATCTACTCTTTGATAAAAACCCTAGGCAGCCCTTCAAAACTTTATCCTAGCCATCTAGTTCTCTTTATCTTTCATCCCCATCATACCTTAACTTTAATACACCCTAGAAAACTTAGGAAACAACCTATAAAAGAGGATAAGAAGAGAAGAATAGGAGAATTTTAGAGTTAGGAAAATAATGCCTCCTCCAAGGGACGAGGCATCTTTTTCCTAAACCCCTTTCTCTTACCTTTTTGCATTGAATCTTCTTCTTCTTTAAGTGGGCTGTTCTTTTCCAAGTGCAACACAACTAGGCTTGGTTTTATAGTTCTTCCTTAAAAGGTTGGTTAGTTCCTTTTGATCTTCTTCTCTCTTAAATTTCTTTTAACTTCCATTGTTGTTAGTGGAATGTTTCCTTCATTGACTTAGTTCTTTTTGGTTGTGATTCAAGATTCAAGTTGTTTTTTACCTTGAAGTGATAGCCAAGAGAAAGACACCTTGAATCTAATCTCCTCCTTGCTTAGATCTTTTGTTGGTGCTTCCATTCTCATGCTTCTTTTCCCAATAGTTATCTTCAATGGTTCACATGCAACTTTCTAGATATTTGGATAGTGATTAAAATGTATTGGGGATTTCTTTAGAGCATAAGTTATAAAATATGTGTGCCTATTCCATGAATAGAATGCACCAATTTTTGTAGTGTTACTTCTTTCCAATACATGTTGATGACTAATGGAATCTCTTTTGATTGATGGATGATAATGATTTCTTCTTGTTCACTTGTTGTATGTTCATAGTATATAGTTAATTGAATTTCTTGTTTTAGATTCCCAAGATATTCAACCAAAGACCTATGGAGACCATGCATACAACTTAAAATATTAAACACATGATTTTATAAGGTGCTTTATGCTGAATTTAGGATAACATTGGAAACTCTCCATGGTTGTTTATAGTTCATTAGTTTATTTGCTCATCTTAACAAGCATGAAGATCACTTTCCTAATCATTTGGATGTCATGTGTGCAATCCATGAGTGGTACACATGGTTTTGAATGATTTGGTGGTGTTGGCTTTCAAGTTAGTTGAATACATTCATATTAGGAAAAGTTAGTTTAATTAGTATTTGAATGTCAATTGTAGTTAGATTGCTTAGCATGATGTCCGATTAGCTAGTTAAATATTTCATTCCCATGAATACAATTGCATTCTTTAGGATTTGCATGATTAAGAAACTAGTTGACTAGTTGAATGTTTATTTAAATTAATTTCTCAATTTCATGCTTAGAAATTTTGATTAGGAAAGTTGTTAAAATTTCATTTTTTGAAATTTTTTATTTAGAAAGTTCTTAATTTAGGAAAGTCATAAATTTAGAAAGTTTTCATTTAGGAAAGTTTTATTTTTAGAAAATGTGTTTTAGGAAAGTTGCCAAATTTAGCATGTTTTGATTTTTGCATAATTTCCATATTCATGTGTTAATTTTCATTCTTATTTTATGAAAGATCTCCTTGATTTGGCTAGGTTAGGTAATTTAAAGTAGGGACCACTAGTATCATAATCATTCAATTCCTCATGGGATTGAACTTCTTATGTGAATTATTACAACTAATTCGTGCACTTGCAAGTTTTAACTTAAAATAACAACACTAGTGAGGTATGTCCTTTTGACTTGTTCTCTGCATTATTCTTAAGATTCTCCAAATTTTTCTACTATTTTTTAGGATCAACTTTAGAAATTAGCCATACTGAATGAAAGGTGAGGTAGTGCAGCAATTTCTATACTACAAATATCAAAGTAAGACTGTGCTATAAGTTAAATAGAAAAGCATATTTTGTTTACTATCATCAGTAACTTGGGCCAACATGGTGCTGATAAAATTATCCAGAGTCATAATAAAAAGGATGACAAGCCGATCATCCATAAGGGCTATTAATTATGGTTGCCAAGGTTTTCATTAAAAAAATTTATAAATAAAATTTAGAAAAGAAATTCTCCAATAGGATTTTTTTAATAAAACATTTGAAATATATAATAGACACTTATTTTCTCAATTCCACCTCTCAACTTAGTATCACTTTAAAAACCTTCACATATAATAGTGGAATAAGAATCATACCATTCCACGGTTTCTTGTTCACAACCCAAACAATAAAGAATATAAGTTCAAGTTATAATTTAAATTAAGTATATCAGTGTCACCTGTCTTATTACATTCATCATCAAGTGTTCATTGGACCAAAATCAAAATAATAATAAAAATGTCCAACTAACTTCTTATTCATACTTCTTTTCTTCTGATTCTCCTTATTTAATTCCTTCTAGTCTACTGTTGAGTACTCTCATGCTTCACGTGAAATGTTGTGTAGGGGTGAGCATGTTGAATCAGTAGGAAAATGCCTAAACTAGTCATTTGAAAAGTCCAAAAAACATGTATGTGCAAATTTAGCAATGCAAATAATTAAATGCTCAATATCAAAACTTTGTGGTTACCAAATCATTTTAAAAATCTCATAAACTTTTGATTTGCAAATACATATGGGATCATGTCATATCATATTGTACCATGTTATATCACATATTATCAAATCATATCTGATCGTATGACATCATATCACATCATATAAATCTATAATCTTGTCATATCTCTAAATAATAGTGTCCTGTCACTTGCCTAATTTGGTAATGGTCAATATCCTCGAGAATGACTGACATGCCATTCCATGTCCCATAACAATAGGGTCTACTATGCACGTAAAGGACTGTCCTCCCACTATGCTTGGCCGCGGATACGACACGGGTTGCATCAGTCCTCATGGGGGCACTGGATTAATTCAAGAGTAGTCCCCTCATGAAACATACACATGACCAAGCCTCTTAGGGTAGGTATCTATATTAGAAGCCAATAGTGAACTGATCTTACTAGCAGAGCAATTAGAGGGTAATTCACCCCTGGCTAGGCTCAATTTTCACAAGTTACCTAATTTTAGGCTAGGCACAACTCTCCCAAGTCACCTAATTTTAGGCTAGACACAACTCTCTGGAGTCATCTAATTCCATTCATTAAAATATTTCACCTTACTCATGAAATTCATATAGAGCCGCAGTTTTACATTCCATAATACATCATACAAAATATTTCACAAACTTTCATTTAACAAGCCATATTTCAATTAGCATAAATCATTGACTAGCTTATTCTAGCCTTTGCATCGGTACTTGTTTATCCATAGCCCAACATTTCCAAAATCATATATTGTACCATATTCTATAGCATGTGAAAAATAATAGCTTCATTTCAAGTATCAAAGTTGTCAAATTAGTAGTTATTTCAATCACAAATTATACTTACCATAGCTCAAATACAATGCACACATATATAACTTACATTCATGGGTCAAATTTTCAAAATCACATAATATCATACTATCAAACCCTATATGTTGATTCATCGTTATGAACGCTATGGTCTATGTCCATATCCAATACCAAATGTGATGCACCATGCCTGTGTGTTGTGCACATGCCCAATATCATGTACACTGATATGTGCCTGTGTGTGGTGCAAGTGAGAAGTACACTAGTCCAGTGCATTAGGCTAGGCCTATGCACAATGCAGTGGAGTGATGCACCATGCCCAATTGAGGCATAGTGTTTTGGAGTAGTGTAATGTGTCTGACTATAGTGCAATGTACTGGAGCAATGGCCATGTGTTTGGTACTAGGCTTACTACCAGACACTAGGTGCTAAGCTAGTTACTCATGAGATGGGTAATGTGGGTACTCATGCATTGGCTGCCGAACACAGCAACCATGTGTTGGGCATCATGCATACTGCCCAAGTGCTAGCTACTATATACACAGCCCAGATGATAGGTGCTATATGTCATGTGCAAGCTTTGTGTGCCAAACACACTACGATGCAAAAGATGTCATGCATTAGGTGCTAATTATGCCACCCATGTAGTGGGCACCATGTGTGATGCCCAAGCTAGGCATTGTGTAAAACACCATCCCATGCACTAGGTAACAAACACATTTTCCTTACATTAGGTGGCAAACACATTACCCATGTACTAGGTGGCATACATGCTACTCATGAGCTGGGTTCCAAACACACTACCCATGCACTAGGTAGCATGCATGTTGCCCACAAGTTGGGTGCTAAAGTCCTTCATAACTTAGATCTATGAAATTTAGTAAATCACGCCCTAATTAGGTCCATAGTTAAACTAAACTTTACATGCTTAAATCTATTATAGTGACTATGATACGACCATGTCATAGTAGGACCAAAATCAACTATAGAACTAAATTGA
Source organism: Warburgia ugandensis (assembly GCA_035236585.1). NCBI lineage: Eukaryota > Viridiplantae > Streptophyta > Magnoliopsida > Canellales > Canellaceae > Warburgia > Warburgia ugandensis. The sequence continues at coordinate 54,430,482 of CP141132.1, forward strand.
ACCACGTAAGATTCATTATATAATCTCATGTGCATCATGTCCTAACATAAAGTATATTAGACTAAATCTAAGTTCCTGTCATGTAAGATCAAAACCATGGATTTCTAAGGGTTATGCAAAATCAACTAATACAAAGTTTTATAACATGTGCATGAGATCTACAACAAAGAAAATCCCAACCCCAATGCATTGATTTCTTGTTTTTATATCTATGCCACAAAAAAATACATAATTTAAAATCCATGCCAATAATAATGATAATATCTCATGCGCATCAACAATAAGAGAGTGATTGAAATTTGATCAAAGCTAATCCTATAACAAGGCCCATAACCTTATTGGTAATATTATCAAATAAGATGAAGACGCAATGATATGTAAATGAAAGCATCTTATCTTTATTAGAGATGCTAAACTGCATGGAAATATGTGCACAATTCTAACAGCACAATCACTCATTTTCGAAAGACAAAAAAATGTAACATGTATTGATATGGAGCGACAAGTTCACACTTATAAAAAAAAACTAGTTCAGATAAATTCATGTGCCCCTTACCTATTGAAGAATACCAATCTTCTATGATCTTCTTCTTCAAAATGCAAAATGGATAGTCATTCTTGTTGTAGCCTAATTCTCCTCTGCTTCTCTCTCTCTCTCTCTCTCTCTCTCTCTCTCTCTCTCTTTCTCTATTCAGCCTAGCCAGTGTGTCCACCACTCTTTATGTAACACCCTTAATTTTTTATAATGAAATTAAATAAATATTAAAATTGAGAATTTCAATGAAAGCAGCCTGGAATATTAGGGTTATAAAATATGAACATCTCATAGAAGTGGAATCAAGGTATGAGAGATGTATAATTGAAAACATATGCGACAAACGCTTCAAAATGACTGTAAGCACGATAATTTCTGAATATAGATGAAAAATCTGCATTTTTCTTCATTTTAATGAATGAAAGGGCAAAATGATAATTTGAGAAATAACCAAGACCTGAGACATCCAAATCTGGAATGTACTCAGAAATACGAATCCAATGCCATTAAGTACGCTCAATTTCGAGCCCGGGAGAATAAAATGGATTTTTATCCATAAAAGAGCAATTTGGTCTTTTCACACACATGTGGGGCCCACATGGAGCCCACAAAGGGATCCAATGTCTGGAACACATGCAATCATTAGTCAAACAACTACCACCTACTAGTGGAGGAGGTGGTAGTGGGAATATAATATACATTAAATAATAAAAAAGGAGAAAACATAATTATTGCATGTTATTATTCACGAGGTCCCCTAGTATGCTGCAAAATTTTAGACCTAGAAACCCCCCCAAACTCCCCCAAACTCCCCCAAGTTCTTCTTCTTTCTTCTCTTATTCTTTTTCACTCAGGGTGTGTTTGTGGATGCTCTCGGCTCTCCAAACTCAGTGGAGACGTGTTGCGCATCCTTGGACGCGTTGTTCCCGTTGGAACTGGGTTTCTGTTAGGAAAGCCTATTTCAATTAGTAATCAATTTTCACCCATTTAAACTTCATCTCTACCATTGGATATGTTCGTCAAAGGGCTCTTTACAAAAGCCCCTTGATTTGATGATGATCCACCTCTCAGATTTCTAGAAAAAGAAAAATGAAAGTTAATCCAGTTAGGGTTACCATCTCCGGCTGTGTCTTCACCAAATTCTCGCCAATCAGGCCAGTGAATGGAGATATTACCCCCATTTATATCTTTAGAATAGGGTTTTCTTCAAAAACCCCATGGTACCTCACAATCTCCGGCAATGGCAACGGCAACGGAGAATTTTTCGTCTATATATTTTTTTGAAAGGTAGGGTTTTCTCTACATTTCTCCGACTGGTTTCTCAATCTCTGGTGAGCTCCTCCCCTCCAGACTAGCACAGGTAGGTGCACTGGTACGCCTCTTTCATTTCTGGTAGATAGGCAAGGTTTTCCGGCCACCTGGAGAACTCCCCTGCCGTTGATCCGTCAGGAACGACGGATCCAGCATTGAGGGTTGTGATCTCCTCATCCCTGGCTCAAATCCATATTCTGAGCCATTAGATGACTTCCTGGGATCCCAAAACCCCAGGAGATGAAATCTGGGCCTTTGATGTTAACAGATGGAGGAGATCGGGTCACAGGCGATCCGACGGTCCAGATCGGACCGTCTTGCCTGTAGCCGGTCACCGCTGCCCAGACACCTGGAATGGGCAGTCACAGGCATGGGATGCTAGTCGTCCTGTACCCATACCCGCACCCACACCCGCACCCAGATCAGATCAAGGCCGTTCTCTTTTAAACTGAGATCTTATTTTCTAATTCAGAGCTCGATAGAGCTCGGAATTTAGATCAGAAAGTTTCTACATATTCCTTGTCACTTGATCTAGATATTTAATGTATTATATCCATGCTTCAAAATTTTATTTTATATGTTATTTGTTAAAATCAGTATCCATGATCTTAGATCATGGACCAGATGACTTTAAAAGACAAATCTGAACCGATGGATGTCTTTAGATACACTCTAATACCTTACAATCATGTTCACAGTGAGATTTATGTTCTTATATATGAATGAATTTACCAAAAACAGTAAAGATGGAATTCGGCCCTTAAAACGGGCTGAAATCTTAAAATCTTAATTCTGATGGTAATTGACCTTTAAATTTAGATATGAAACTTTCCTCAGATTGATATTAATGTTAAGAATACACTGAACATTTTAGATCATATTTTTAATTAGTATCTACATGATCTATTTAATCAAATCCATGCCATTGATCTGGATCGTGGCCCACATGACCCCAAACATAAAATCGGAACCGTTGGATGTGTTTACAAGGTTCCAAAACCTTAAAAACCATGTTCACAGTAGAATTTTTATGTCTCTATATCAGTCCAACAAACCCAAAACAGTAAGGTGAAATTCAGCCCTTAAAAGGGCTAAAATCTTAAAATTTCAATTCCGATCTCAATTGAGATCCAAATTGAGATCAGAAAGTTTTTATGCATTCCTTGTTATAATACAAATGGACTGAACCTATAAAATTTTAATTTTAATTAATTAAAATGTCTGTAATTAAGTGGATAAGTAACTAACATCCTTGATCTACAAGATCTAGGATGATAAGACCACTACTAACTTTTTGGATGATGATTTTATAATATAATAAATAATATCAGTAGATTAAATGGTATTGATTATGTAGATCTTAAGATATCTAGCCTTCAGAGTTACTAAAATACCTAAAAATGAATAGTATCTCCTAGATCAAGATGATCCAGGATGATTGGACATATGGATGTATTTTGATGATGATATTTAGATAAGATCATAGGGATTTAATGAATGGATGATGTGGATTTGGACTAGATCAAGATCTATGCCCTTAAATAGTACAAAGTAACCTAAGATCTCGTTGACCGAGTAGATCAAGGAAGATCAAATCAATGGATGAGATAAATCCATGATTTAATAATTAAATTACATCAATATAATATGTTGGATCTAAAATAAAATGAAGGATTAAGATCTAAACCCTAAAGAGATGAAAAATAAATATGGATCAATTAAGACCCTTGGATCATGATAGCATGTTAGATTGCTATTTCAATTATTGACCATTATTGTATTTCATTTCTTAGTTGAATTAATTATAGAAATTTTCATTTATGTTATTTATGCTTTATATTGATGCTATGCTTGAGTAATGAAAATATCATGGAAGTTGTAATTGAATGAAATTAGAATGAAAGGACATGGACATGGATATATGACATGGACTTAATAAGGATCATAGTTAGTAGGATAATATAAGGAATATAAATTCCTTGGTCCAACTTAGGAGAATAATAAATCTCCATGAATGACATTTTAGTTCATCGATTGAATTAAAAACAATTAGAAAGAGTACTTTGGATTAAATGCTCATAGGAACCTTATGAAGGGTTGAGTTAGGGTCAAGTTAGTGAATGTGGGACATAGTGGTTAAGGGGGTTATCTAATAGAGCTACACTCTCCCCCCACCTTCCGTTGACGTTTATGAGTTTTAAACACCTCCTTACATGAGGATTGAAGTAGCCACTTTGTGTTCAACCATTCAAATAGTAAGCCTTAGCCAATTTGACATAAGAGGAGCAATCTAGATGTAGAATGAAATAAGCTACCCTCAACCAATAAAACATTAATTGGTTGAGTAATAATAATAAGAGCATAAAATGTAGTAAATCATTTAATCTTAATAAAAAATGGTAATCAAGATAAGGATGATCAAACAATATCCATAGGATCTTGGATGATCAAAAACAAATACTAATGTAGTATTGTATTACATGTGTATCTGTATAGTATGTATGCGTATGTAGAAGAACATAGATAGAGAATCCCAAACCCTTGATCAAATTTGATTCAAGGAAAAGTAGGGTATCATCTATAGAAATACATACTTGAATAGGGAAATAACCTTATACATATGGTTTGACAGATGGATGACTCCAGACCATGATGGACATTGTGGAAGAATACACTGGAGATGTATGAATCAAGATACTACTTTGAGGTAGGTGGATATACAAAGATATATTAGAGATTCATGTATAGATATACATGATTATCTGTCTAAAATTATAAACCCTCATTGTATCAGTATGCTTGGTACCTTAACATAGTCATGATCCAAACAAGTGGTTCAAAACTTATGATCCAAAACATATGATCCAATTGAGGGATCCAAAACATATGATCCAATTAAGTGATCCAATACACATTGATCAAACAAAGTGATCCAAAATATGGGATCTGACCAAATGATCAAACAAAGTGATCCAAAACATGGGATCTAACTAAATGATCAAACAAAGAGATCTAACCTCATAATCTAATCCACTTGATCTAATTTAATGATCAAGTATAATGAGGTGAAAGTACTGAGATATGAAGACTAAGGAAACCCTAAGAATAGGGCATGTATAAAATTCCAGCCTTAGTTAAACAGACAGATCGTCTGATATGTACAATATATTTTTCATACAAGTATGGAGACTTGTGGTTTTGTTTTACACAGAGATAGAGACTGGGGATGCTATGCTAGGGAAGTTATGAGGGTGGGTTTGGTCACCCGCTTCCTGAAACTTATATGATGATACCATGCCCAAAGAGAGGCTAAATGTCGGGTGGGGCAGTAATGGGAAGGCCCCACTATGACAGCCATGGTCCACCCCATGAGGACATGGATTGATTATTCCACAGTTGGTGTCAGTGGAGGATTATACAGTTATCCAGGCACGCTGTACGGATTGAGGCTGGATGCATAGTAGTCCTAATGTATTTTGCATTATGATGCACATATGATAGGCATAGTATGATGCCATGGCATGATGATATGCCATTACATGAGTTCCTAGAATGAACACCCCATATGATAATTGACTAGGTATTGCTCTCCTAAGTAGGAGTATAACCAGGGGAAGGAACAAGTGTTGAGTAATCTTTGGCTAGGTATTGCTCTCCTAAGTGGGAGCATAGCCAGGGGAAGTGACATGTTTTGAGCAGTCTTCACTATATTAACTAATTTGTCATGTACTACATAAATAACGTATGTACCCTATGTGGAGATATCTTATGAATGGATAGCTATGATGAAATAAGGACTGAGGTATGTACTCTTATGTTGATGAAGTAGTGTGTTTTTGTATTCCCCTACCAAGCATAGCTTGCTGAGGTATTGTACATGTTTCCATGTTTACAATACCTCAGACACAGAGAAGGAGGGTTAGAAGCTCAAGACTATAGAAGACTTAAGAAGATGTGGATGAATAATCAAACTAGATACCTCCTCTTGAAGACTTGTATTTTATTTGAGGGAATTGTATTATACTGAGAGCTTTTAATGTATGGTGAGGTTTGTAAATTTTGGATTATGTAATTTCGATAGGTATTGTACTGCTACCGTGCTGTACTGTGAACCACTAGATGGATCTTAGAAGTTTAATAAAATCATATTCCTTCAATGGAATTTTATTTTGTACACAAATTGTACTTATGTTATGTATGAAGTGGTGACTTGGGTTTTCAACACAAGTTTAAAAAGAAAAGAATTTTCGCTACTTTGTTTTGCGAATTTTTTTTTTACTGAGGGGACGCCCTTGCCTTTGAAAAATATATTATAAAATGTGTTTCAAAAACCTGGATCGTTACAGTTGGTATCAGAGCTATTCATCCAGTCACAGTACAGTACCATCATGTCCAATATGAAGATGATTATCCAATTAGAGGATGAGGATTAGTGAGTGGATAAGAGATAAGTTATTAGTTGATGAGAAGGAGTTTGTGATAAACTCATCAGTTAAGAGATAAGTATAGAAGGAGTTGACTCATTAGTGAAGGATAAGTCTTGAAAGAGTAGCCTCATTTGTTGAAGAGTATGTAAAGAGTTTACTCATTAGTGAGGAAAGAGTAAAACTCATTAGTTGAGGAATATGGAAAGAGTTGACTCATTCGTGAAGAAAGAGTTAACTCATTAGTGAAAGATGAGTATAGGAAGAGTTAAACTTATTAGTTGAGAATGAGTATAGAAAGAGTTAGTGTAATGAAGGAACAATATAGTATAAGTAGATATTACCTAGTGAAAGAACTAGGAATACTACTTAGCAAGTAAGAATTCCAATAGAGGGAATAGTAAGATATAGAAATCAATAAGGAAGACATTTCAATGGATGTAAGATATGATGTTCAGGTCTAACCTAAAGTCCTGAGTAAACATACATATGTATAAATAAATTACACCAATACTAGTATGAATATAACCATTATTAAGTGAAGTGTGTACATGACCCTTGCTAAGTGAAGGAATGGAGATAAAGCGAAAGAAGTGATAAATTGGAAAATGTGATGGAAAAACTCCAACCTTATAGAAAAGGTGAAATGGAGATTTCTGAGAAATAAGAGCTAAAGTGGAAACTTCATAATTATTATAAATAAACGTAAGTGTAACAGTTATAATTTCTACATATATAGTGTTATGGCAATTAGTTAAATGAAATTAATCATCAAAATTGAGATGATATTACTTGAAAGGAATTTAAGGAGATAAGTAGGTAATTTGTCTCCAAACTTAGTAAAGGCAAAGGATTTAATAAAGAGATGATGAAATTTTAGAACATGAAGATATGATTTTTGAAATTTGAATGAAATAAAATGGGAGAAGAGAGTTGATATGTAAAAGGACAAAAATATGATCCCAAAATTATTAAGAAAGAAAATTAAACCATGAGGATATATGGTTAACAAGGAAATTATAGCCCTATATATGGTACAACAAATATGAAATCATCAAGTTAGAAATTATATTGGTATCAATTGTGGAAATTAGCACAAAATGATTTTTAAGGATTTGAGAGTTATTGATATAATAACTTTGGGGATATTAAAAATAATTTTGGGAATATCATAAAGAGAAGTACAATTGGCCAAGATGGTGAAACAATTCTTGAAAATAAGATAGAAATATTGATATGATGAATTGGGACAATATAGTGATGGATTATCATAAAGATGAGTACATCTTATTGATCAAGGAAAATGAAGAGCTAAATATGAATAGAAATATTAATTCCACTTGTATGATAGAGTGGTGATATTGAAAGATTTAAGGAATATAGTAGGGAAAATATATTTTTGGAGGAAGGTTGAGAAAAAACATGAGAAATGAAGACCTATAAACAAATAGTGATATATAAACTGAAGTGCAAAGTTTGGAAAAATGAGATGATTATGAATAAGGCATGAATCCAAATTTTTGGAAAAAGAAATTGTTAGAACTTTTAAGATATTTTGAGAGTTTTCAATCTTACATGAGATTGAATGAGGAAATATCCACAATAGTTGAGGAAAAGAATATCAACTTATTCGAATGAGTTGAAAGAACAAATTTTAAGGATAAAGAGTGATTATGGAAATTTACAATAGGAAAATAACAAATTTATTTAAGAAAAGAAAATGGAAGGATCAATGTAAGGATGCATTAAACATAAAAGAGTTTATTAAGGAGATTTATTACCTTGTTCTCCATAAGGATGCATTGAACATAAATGATGTTGAGGAAATTAAGTATCCTTTTTCTCTATAAGGATGAGCATTTTAAAATTTATTATTATTAATTGGGAATTAGAAAATTCAACATCATAGTATAGAATCAAAACAAATTGTAGGTTCTATGAATTGGATAAATGATATTCATAAATTTGAGGATTAAAAAATATATTAGATGAAGTGACAATGATATATGGAAATGGATGTCAAGTAATCAAGAGCATTCATGGGATATATGCTAGATGCTGACAAATCTTGTTATTCATCTTGTTACATGTTGATTGAAGAAAGCAAAGTTTAGGGTTATATAAATTTTAAGGATACCATGGAAATTGACCCCAATAAAGGGGGAATGTGAGATCAATATATGAAATGACAATGACAAATTAGAGAAATATATCTCTTATTGATTTTAATACCCAAAGATATTTAGTGCAATCATGCAATGGATTACATAAATCCAAAATGAGTTGATAATAGATTGTTGAGAATTGAAGAATATATGATAAATTATGGAGTTTGTAAGGCCTTGAGATGGGATGATTATAAAGTTAATATGGACTCTTTTAATTGGAATTATCAAGAATATTGCAAAATAAAGGATTGGTATGATATGGTTATGATGTATGCTTGAAATAAGCATGAGGAAATGCATAATCTAGAAATTTTAAAGCCTATGATATACAAATAGATATGTGAAAGGAAAAGAGATAAACATTATCATATATGGTAACAAGGTTCTGAATATTGTTCTGAATATGAGAAAGGGATAACAAAAGAGAGTGAGGAATGTATATGCAGAGTAAAATGACACTCAAAGAGTGTTACAAAAACAATGGATGGGATAAGAATGAGGAAAGAATCATCACAAGGTTACCACTCTTCAATGATAGAATTTGAAAAGAAATTTCTCAATAAAAGGAAATAGTAAAGAAGTATGAATTGTGCAATAAAAATGAAGTAATCACTTCCAAATAATGGAAGAACAAGGAAAGAGATAATTACTTCCAAAGATTGGAAGATGGTTACAAAGAACAATAGTGGAAGTTATAGAATCCAATCACTATGTTATTAGTGTAAGGACTATACATAGTAAGAAAGCTATGTCAAAACTTTATATGTTGAAAAAGAATGAGGATGAGCTACATAGTAAGAAAGCTATGTCAAAACTTTATATGTTGAAAAAGAATGATGATGAGCTACATAGTAAGAAAGCTATGACAAAACTTTATATGTTGAAAAGAATGAGAATGAGCAATAGAAGATAGAATGGAAAATTTTCAAGTATGGAAAGATTGATGAAAGTGAGGAGTAGAAATTCAGCCAAGTAGAAGGTTTGAAACCAAAGGATAATTCAGTTAAGAGTTATTAATCCTTTTGGGAAAGTCTAACAAAACTCAGCTTAAGTGAATGAGGCATAAGTGACGTTAGACATGCGTGAGCATTTCAATAGCAACCAACCATATGATTTATACCTTTGATAAGAAGGTAGTAGGAGAAATGAATGTAAGGAAAGAGGATTTCCTTAAGTGGCAAGGCCACATGTGTAAGGCTATGAAAGAATTATGAAAACTCCTAAGTGAGTTGATATGCAAATTTTGAGGACGAAATTTTTGTAAGGAGGGTAGATTGTAACACCCCTAATTTTTTATAATGAAATTAAATAAATATTGAAATTGAGAATTTCAAGGAAAATCAGGCTCGAATATTAGGGTTATAACATATGCACTTCTCATAGAAGTGGAATCAAGGTATGAGAGATGTATAATTGAAAACATATGCGACGAACGCTTCAAAATGACTGTAAGCACGACAATTTCTGAATACGGATGAAAAATCTATATTTTTCTTTATTTTAATGAATGAAAGGGAAAATGGTAATTTCACAAATAACCAAGACTTGAGACATCCAAATGTAGAATGTACTCAGAAATACGAATCCAACGCCACTAAGTACGCTCAATTCTGAGCCCGAGAGAATAAAATGGAATTTTCTCCACAAAAGGGCAATTTGGTCTTTTCACACACATGTGGGGCCCACATGGAGCCCATAAAGGGATCCAACGTCTAGAAAATATGCAATCATTAGTCAAACCACTACCACCTGCTAGTGGAGAAGGAGGTGGTGGTGGGAATCTAATATACATTAAATAATAAAAAGGAGAAAACATAATTATTGCATGTTATTATGAAAACCACTCAAAACACTTATAAATAGACCTCAGAAAAATTCTCAAAAATCTTCATAAAATCATTCACGAGGTCCCCTAGTATGCTGCAAAATTTTAGATCTAGAAACCTTCCCAAACTCCCCCAAGTTCTTCTTCTTTCTTCTCTTATTCTTTTTCACTCAGGGAGCATTCACAGACGCACCCGGCTCTCCAGACTAAGTGGAGACGTCTTGCACGTCCCAGGACGCGTTGTTCCCGTTGGAACTGGGTTTTCGTCTGGAAACCCTATTTCAATTAGTAATCGATTCTCACCCATTTAAACTTCATCTCTACCATTGGATATGTTCGTAAAAGGGCTCTCTACAAAAGCCCCTTAATTTGACGATGATCCACCTCTCAAATTTCTGGAAAAAGAAAAACAAAAGTTAACCCAGTTAGGGTTACTGTCTCCGGCTGTGTCTTCACCAAATTCTGGCCAATCAGGCTGGTGAATGGAGATATTACCCCCATTTATATCTTCAGAATAGCGTTTTCTTCAAAAACCCCATGGTACCTCACAATCTCCGGCAATGGCAACGAAGAATTTTTCGTCTGTATATTTTTCTGGAAGCTAGGGTTTTCTCTACGTTTCTCTGGCTGGTTTCTCAATCTCTGGTGAGCTCCTCCCTCCAGACCAGCACAGGTAGGTGCACTGGCACCCCCTCTTTCATTTCCGGTAGATAGGCAAGGTTTTCCGGCCACCTGGAGAACTCCCCTGCCGTTGATCCGTTGAGAACAATGGATCCGACATTGAGGGTTGAGATCTCCTCATCCCTACCTCAGATCCATATTATAAGCCGTTGGATGACTTCCTGGGGTCCCAAAACCCCAGGAGATGAAATCTGGGCCTTTGATGCTAACAGATGGAGGAGATCGGGTCATAGGCGATCCGACAGTCCAGATCGGACAGTCTCGCTTGTAGTCGGTCACCTGGAATGGGTGGTCACAGGCACGGGATGCTGGTCGTCCCGTACTCGCACCCGCACCCAGATCAGATCAGGGTCATTCTCTTTTAAACTGAGATCTTATTTTCTAATTCAGAGCTTGATTGAGCTCGGAATTTTGATCAGAAAGTTTCTACACATTCCTTGTCACTTGATCTAGATATTTAATGTATTATATCCATGCTTCAAAATTTTATTTTATATGTTATTTGTTAAAATCAGTATCCATGATCTTAGATCATGGACCAGATGACTTTAAAAGACAAATCTGAACTGATGGATGTCTTCAGATACACTCTAATACCTTACAATCATGTTCACAGTGAGATTTATGTTCTTATATATGAATGAATTTACCAAAAATAATAAAGATGGAATTCAGCCCTTAAAACGGGCTGTAAGGGCTGAAATCTTAAAATCTTAATTTTGATGGTAATTGACCTGTAAATTTAGATATGAAACTTTCCTCAGATTCATATTGATGTTAAGAATACACTGAACATTTTAGATCATATTTTTAATTAGTATCTACACGATCTATTTAATCAAATCCGTGCCATTGATTTGGATCATGGCCCACATGACCCCAAACATAAAATCAGAACCGTTGGATGTGTTTATAAGGTTCCAAAACCTTAAAAACCATGTTCACAGTAGAATTTTTATGTCTCTATATTAGTCCAATTAACCCAAAACAGTAAGGTGAAATTCAGTCCTTAAAAGGGTTGAAATCTTAAAATTTCAATTCCGATCTCAATTGAGATCCAAATTGATATCGGAAAGTTTTTATGGATTCCTTGTTATAATACAAATGGACTGAACCTATAAAATTTTAATTTTAATTAATTAAAATTTCTGTAATTAAGTGGATAAGTAACTAACATCCTTGATCTACAAGATCTAGGATGATCAAACCACTACTAACTTTTTGGATGATGATTTTATAACATAATAAATAATATCAGTGGATTAAATGGTATTGATTATGTAGATCTTAAGATATCTAGCCTTAAGAGTTACTAAAATCCCTAAAAATGAATAGTATCTCTTAGATCAAGATGATCCAGGATGATTGGACATATGGATGTATTTTGATGATGATATTTAGATAAGATCATAGGGATTTAATGAATGGATGATGTGGATTTGGGCTAGATCAAGATCTATGCCCTTAAATAGTACAAAGTAACCTAAGATCTCATTGACCGGGTAGATCAAGGAAGATCAAATCAATGGATGAGATAAATCCATGATTTAATAATTAAATTACATCAATATAATATGTTGGATCTAAAATAAAATGAAGGATCAAGATCTAAACCCTAAAGAGATGAAAAATAAATATGGATCAATTAAGACCCTTGGATCATGATAGCATGTTAGATTGCTATTTCAATTATTGAACATTATTGTATTTCATTTCTTAGTTGAATTAATTATAGAAATTTTTATTTAATTGTTTATTTATGCTTTTTATTGATGCTATGCTTAAGTAATGAAAATATCATGGAAGTTGTAATTGAATGAAATTAGAATGAAAGGACATGGACATGGATATATGACATGGACTTAATAAGGATCATAGTTAGCAGGATAATATTAGGAATATAAATTCCTTGGTCCAACTTAGGAGAATAATAAATCTCCATGAATGACATTTTAGTTCATCGATTGAATTAAAAACAATTAGAAAGAGTACTTTGGATTAAATGCTCATAGGAACCTTATGAAGGGTTGAGTTAGGGTCAAGCTAGTGAATGATGGACATAGTGGTTAAGGGGGTTATCTAATAGAGTCACGCTCTCCCCCCACCTTCCGTTGACGTTTGTGAGGTTTAATCGCCTCCTTACATGAGGATTGAAGTAGCCACTTTGTGTTCAACCATTCAACTAGTAAGCCTTAGCCAATTTGACATAAGAGGAGCAATCTAGATGTAGAATGAAATAAGCTACCCTCAACCAATAAAACATTAATTGGTTGAGTAATAATAATAAAAGCATAAAATGTAGTAAATCATTTAATCTTAATAAAAAATGGTAATCAAGATAAGGATTATCAAACAAGATCCATAGGATCTTGGATGATCAAAAACAAATACTAATGTAGTATTGTATTACATGTGTATCTGTATAGTATGTATGCGTATGTAGAAGAACATAGATAGAGAATCCCAAACCCTTGATCAAATTTGATTCAAGGAAAAGTAGGGTATCATCTATAGGAATACATACTTGAATAGGGAAATAACCTTATACATATGGTTTGACAGATGGATGAATCCAGACCATGATGGACATTGTGGAAGAATACACTGGAGATGTATGAATCAAGATACTACTTTGAGGTAAGTGGATATACAAAGATATATTAGAGATTCATGTATAGATATGCATGATTATCTGTCTAAAATTATAGACCCTTATTGTATCAGTATGCTTAGTACCTTAGCATAGTCATGATCAAACATATGATCCAATTGAGGGATCCAAAACATATGATACAATTAAGTGATCCAATACACATTGATCAAGCAAAGTGATCCAAAATATGGGATCTAACCAAATGATCAAACAAAGTGATCCAAAACATGGGATCTAACTAAATGATCAAACAAAGAGATCTAACCTCATAATCTAATCAACTTGATCTAATTTAATGATCAAGTATAATGAGGTGAAAGTACTGAAATATGAAGACTAAGGAAACCCTAAGAATAGGGCATGTATAATATTCCAGCCTTAGTTAAACAGATAGATCGTCTGATATGTACAATATATTTTCCATACAAGTATGGAGACTTGTGGTTTTGTTTTACACAGAGATAGAGACTGGGGATGCTATGCTAGGGAAGTTATGAGGGTTTGGCCATCCGCTTCCTGAAACTTATATGATGATACCATGCTCAAGGAGAGGCTAAATGTGGGGTGGGGCAGTAATGGGAAGGCCCCACTATGACAGCCATGGTCCACCCCATGAGGACATGGATTGATTATTCCACAGTTGGTGTCAGTGGAGGATTATACAGTTATACGGGCGCGCTGTACGGATTGAGGCTGCAAGCATAGTAGTCCTAATGTATTTTACATTATGATGCACATATGATAGGCATAGTATGGTGACATGGCATGATGATATGCCATTACATGAGTTCCTAGAATGAACACCCCATATGATAATTGGCTAGGTATTGCTCTCCTAAGTGGGAGTATAACCAAGGGAAGGAACAAGTGTTGAGTAATCTTTGGCTAGGTATTGCTCTCCTAAGTGGGAGCATAACCAGGGGAAGTGACATGTTTTGAGCAGTCTTCACTATATTAAATAATTTTTCATGTATTACATAAATAACGTATGTACCCTATGTGGAGATATCTTATGAATGGGTAGTTATGATGAAATAAGGGCTGAGGTATGTACTCTTATGTTGATGAAGTAGTGTGTTTTTGTATTCCCCTACCAAATATAGCTTGCTGAGGTATTGTACATGTTTCCATGTTTACAATACCTTAGACATAGAGAAGGAGGGTTAGAAGCTCAAGACTATAGAAGACTTAAGAAGATGTGGATGAATAATCAAACAAGATACCTCCTCTTGAAGACATGTATTTTATTTGAGGGAATTGTATTGTACTGAGAGCTTTTAATGTATGGTGAGGTTTGTAAATTTTGGATTATGTAATTTGGACAGGTATTGTACTGCTACCGTGCTGTACTGTGAACCACTGGATGGATCTTGGAAGTTTAATAAAATCATATTCCTTCAATGGAATTTTATTTTGTACAGAAATTGTACTTATGTTATGTATGATGTGGTGACTTGGGTTTTCAAAACAAGTTTAAAAAGAGAAGAATTTCCGCTGCTTTGTTTTGCGAAATTGTTTTTATTGAGGGGATGCCCTTGCCTTTGAAAAATATATTATAAAATGTGTGTCAAAAACCTGGGTCGTTACACTTTATGAGATGTCTTGGCTAGTTACCAGTTAGGATTGGTCCACTTTTTCCTAATATATGTATTTCATATCCTGTTTTTTCCACTTTTCTCTCCAATCTTTCACTTCTCAGATCTTAGTATTATTCTAACCATATTATGTACCTTAATTTCTTTCCAATCTTATGCCCCGTAGATCTTCATTTTTTTCTTTCATTAGATCTGTATGATCCTAGCCTTGCCTTTCCTTATACTCTAGATAACAATCCTAGGTTGACTTCCCTAATTTTTGATAATCCACTTAATTTCCTTAATTTTCTTCTTATACTAATATATCTCAATTTTCTAACCAATATTGGATCTCCATACCAAGTGGATTCATTGTATGTGAATGTTCTTTGGTTTTTGGGAATCTAGTTTTTCTCGCAAAAATTAAGTTAGCATGTCATTTTGGTAGTTTGAACTCTAGACCTAAGTCATTATCACTCACTCCACAACGAGTTGAGCTAGCTAGGTTCTGTTGTTAATTCTTTGTAAAATAAACATCTATATAATAAAAATGCAAGTTGTTACATTAATACAAGATGTTATTGAAAAAACTTTAGCAAGCATCACCCATTTAAAACAAGGCATTCCTTTTTATAAACCGAATGGTTTTAATCTCCCATTTATGCTAGCAATGAACAGTCTAATGCAGGAGAATTTGTCTTGAAGCCTTCTAAGTTCATGTAGTTGTTAAGAGGACACAAGGATTGTGTTGCCTTGATTTTAACTAAATCAATTTCAATTCTCTGATGCCGAACTTAACCTAAGAAATTTTTCAGAACTCAAGCCGTACACAAATTTAAGGGGATTCATTTTGAGCTAGTGTTTACAGAGTCATTGAAACATAAATTATAAACCCTTAAGATAGGATTGTTATTGCTATAAATTGACCACTGAATTGTCAATGCTGAATTACAATTGGATGTGGATAAAATAAAAAAGAACTATAGTCATGGCCCACTGATAAATACCTCCAGCATTTTTAGGGACATAGGGCTTAGCTTTTTGGTAGAGAATGCCTTTAGCCCTATAGAGCATTATACACTATGCATATCTAGGATCCATTATGATTTGACTATATCCAAAAGTCCCATCCATAAAAGTTGATCTCTCCTAACCAAGAGTAGAATCTATGAGAATTATTGTAATTAGTAGCAGGAAGTGATGCATAGGACATGAGGCATTTAAATCACAACAATTGATGCATAAGCAAATTTATTTATTCTCCTTTAGAGAGGCACGATGTTAACAATCCATTTGGGATACTAACTTTCCTAATAAAACTAGCCTTTATAAGCTTTTCAAATTTAGCCTTGAGTTGTTACTATAATTTGAGATTAAACTATCTTTTTGGCTATTTTATGGGACGTTTAAGGAATCAATAACTATTTCATGTACAACTACCGGACATTCTAAACCTGAAATCTTATGATACATCCTAGTAAAGGCATCATTAGCTCTAAGAAATTGTATATAGTATTGTTTCTCTAGTTCATAAAAGGAAGCATTTACAAAAGTAGTCTTCAAGTAATCTAGAGTGCTTAAATTGACTTCTTACAAGTCATTTATACTAGCTTGAACACCATCTTTGAACACCTTAGGAGTGCAAGGAAACCTTGGACCCATCATTATGTGAGGAGGTTTAGTCCTTCAACATAGAAGGGGAAGAGTCAACAACTTGTGAAACCATGAAAATAATTGTGCATGTAAGAGTGATAACAATGATGGACATTGCATAGTCAGGTACATTCTAAAAGGCTAAAATTTATACTTTTATGTTGAACCAACATCAAACTCTTCATAAAGTAGGTCTTCACATGCAGATGGAACTTTAGTGCAATTCAGATTGACACCTATGCATTGCATCATGTTTGGACCATCCAAAAGAGCAAGAAGCTTGATCGTAGGACTGAGAAATCATGCACTCAATGTATTTTGGTCTTCTTTTGAACTTCAAAAGCCTCAAAGAAGTAGAATTAAGCATCAACTACATGATACATGTAGAACTAAATGGACAACGATTATCCCAAACATTCTTTTCAACAGTCTTTTATGTGTTTGAAACCTTAGGGAGGGTCAATTTGACTACTTCATTATCATGTAACCATGGATGTCCTAATAATGCATTGATATTTGTGGTATAGAATAAAACTTCAAAGTCTATTTTACCAATTTAAGGCAGCAACGAGCAATTTTGATAGCCTTTTGACAACTTGAAACCTTGTATCATGAGGTTAGTATCAGTAAGGTCTTGTTTGCTCATACCATAGAGAGAAAAAGTCTGTAGGTAGTAGATTAGTTGCAAACCTTGATTCAATCATGATTTTAGTAACCACTTCATTGGCTAGTTTAGTCGATATAAATAAGGGCCTATATGAGATTTCATGCCAAATTGGAAATCATTGTTGTTGAAAGTGATGGATGCAAATGCACTCAAATATCATATTCTACAGCATACACTAAGTGAACTTGATCAGTTCAAATCAAGGTTGCATCGTGTAGCTCAAGTGACATTATTAGCACATCATCTATGCCTATAGAAGTATGCACTTTCTATAAATGTCCAGCCATGTTATAATCAAGTAACATGGTAATCACCCTTGCTTCTTGTTGCACAATACCCTAGCCAACTAATTTATGTTGGGACTAGAATCTCAGTGGAGGTTCCATTCTAGAAGACAACTATCACCCAAATCTCAACCTACATGGGTTAGGGGAAGTGGTAGCATTGCAATTTTGACTCAAAAAACACAATTTGTTATTGCTCTAAGCACAAAAGCATCATACTAAATTATGTTGAATAGAGGTCAATACCTTTTATCTTGGCCAAACCCGCCAATACTCTTATTGATCTCAAAACCAATGAGCATCATGTCCTCAATTGCTTTCTTAGATAACCAAGGGTTGAGCAAACGACGAATATGAGCTTTGGCTCTAAGCCCTCTTATAAGAGATTTTATGTGCATATGATAGTAGATATAAGCTCCTATGGCTGTGCCTTCTCATGTGTCACCAGCAATCAACCACCTAGGGTTCTGCTTTGGGTACCCATTTGATAAGAGTATGTCTATTGTAGTAATGATAATGCCTCCTTGGTGTGGAGGAAAGATGTTCAAAGATAGAAGGATACTCTTCCTATTTTGGTGGAAGGTCTAGGATTTCAACAATGATAGGGCTAATTTCTAAAGCCTCTGTCATGTTAATCATCATACAATTAATTTTTGGAAAAGAATTTGTAGTGAATCATTCTAATTCTTTTATCTAGTTACTCCTTTGAGGAACTTAATCGTGTAGCTAGTGTGGGATACTATAAGTGGTAAGTTGGAACTTTGTTCTTTTCTTACTCATAGACATGATAAAGCTCTAAATCCTCAAATGGGAGAGTCATTAACTCATGAAGGGTAGGCCAAGTATTTTTTGGCTTCCTAGCCATGTTAAGATATGCCCATAAATTGTTACAATGAACCTTACAATTGGATGAGCAAGGGGTCAGGAGGTAACTCTATTGTGGTCAGTTAGGAAGGTGAGACTTCTTTGTGAAGAACTATGGTGGCCGGGTTGTGAGGAACTAAAAATTATGCTTTAAGAACTTGGGTCATTAAATTTGGTATCAAAGCCCGAGTTTATGTCATCATAACCAATTATTTAATAAAATTTTACAAATGATCAGCAAAGTAGGAAATTTTTAGCTTTGATTTGGTAGAAGAACTTCTAGGCTTAGTATAAGTAGAAAAGATAACTTACACTAAATTAGATTGTCTCTAAAAACAAATGCCACCAGGGAGGAATGTAGAAGCAACCCCAGGTACTGCTGGTACCCCTTCAAGTTCAACGGGGAATGCAGCAAGAGAAGCTATCCAACTATTAATGGAACATCTAGGCAATACTTACAGAATCAACCACAAGCATTATGAGCTTATGTGGAATACCCATCACGATTACTTCTAGTAGGGATAGTGAATTCACATCACAATTTTCGAGATGTGTGAAAGAGTCTTTGGGATCCTCATTGAGTTATGGTAGAACATTTCATCCTTAGACAAATGGCCAGTCCAAGAGGACAATTCAAACTCTAAAAGATATACTAAGAGCATATGATATTGAATGGAAAGGAAATTGGGATGAGATCCTACCATTGGTTGAATTTGCAAACAATAACAACTTTCACTCAAGCATCAAAATGGTTCCATATGAGGCTTTGTATGTGAGACTTTGTTGTTCACCTACTTGCTAGTATATAGTCAAAACTAGTAGAATAATGAGCCAATAAAGTGAGACTTATTCAAAAGTGACTCCTTGCAACTCAAAGCAGATAGAAAAGCTACACTAATAAGAGGCATTGGAGCTTGAAGTTTGAGGTTGAGGATCATGAGTTTCTAAAGATTCTCAAACCAAAGGAGTCATCGAGTTTGGAGTGGAAGGGAAGCTAAGTTCTTGATTCATTTGTCATTTTGAGATTCTAGACAGAATCAGTTTAGTAGCATACTAGTTAGCATTACCACCACGGTTATTAGAGATTCATAATGTTTTACATATTTCCAATGATGCCTAGGGATTGGAGAGAGCTTTTCAATGATGCCTGATGGAAAAAAAAAAATGACGTTAGAGGTCCATGTGACGAACAAATTAAGTTTAAATATTGATAATGTCATTCCCTACTTAATTTGGTTTAGACATTTTTTTTAAAATAACGAGGCCCTACACCACCTAATGTCTTACCTTGATTGCTAAGAAACATAAGAAAATGTGATTAGTATGGTGGGTAGGATGTTGGGACATGTAGGGATTAGATTAGGCAAGGGAGATGGAAATAGAATATGTTTAGGAAAAGGAAAATAGGTTGGAGACGTCTTTAGAAGTAGTAGACGCCCTATATTTAGAAGAAGGTTGTTGTAGGAAACAAGGAAATTCAAATAGAAACTCTTAATAAAGAAGAACGCCTAAGGCTAGGGAATTTTAGATAATAACCAAAGGAAGAGAGAAAGGAGAAAGGGAGAAACAAAAGATCTATGAGAGAAAAGGAGAGGAAGGAAAAATGGAGGAAAACATGAGAAATCTTTGTGAAATTGTCCGTGAGGTAGGTAATATAAAAATGCAAAGTTTTCAGTAGATTTTGAAAGTCTTAAATTTTTGAAAAACATATTTTCATTTATGCTTACATGTACATCATTTTGATCTATAAATTTTCATAGGATGGTTGGACGTTTACATGGTTATCCTTTTTCACTCACTACTATAAAAATTTGATTTCTAACTAATCATGCTTTGATTTTAGAAAATTGTCTAGCATATTTATATGCTCCAATTTTGGATGTTTTCATAGTATGTTTACATGCAAATATGGACATTTTGTACTGTGAGTCATGTTTGATTATGTATGTTTCTTTAGCATGTTTGTCATCCTTTTTCAAATATGTTTTCCAGAAAAATTTTAGTGCCTTATTATGGTTTGTTCTATCATGATTTCATGCTTAGAATGAGATGCTTTTTGACATAGGTTTGTGTTCTATTGAAATTTTTTTATAACAAACTATTCAAGCTATAATCTTGGACATTAATTTATGCATTCTCCATAATATATCTATGCAAATTTAACATAAAATTATAACTAGGTTTAGTTCTTTTTATAGAATGATTTTTCCTATTCTGTTAGATTCAAATTCTAGTATGAAATTGTGTATCTATCATACTTTCTTTTGTCTAAAAACGAACCTGTAAAAGAAGTTTTCTAAAAAGTTTTGAAAAGAGGGGCATAGTTGCATGGTTTTATGACGTTGTGATTGCTTAAGTATTTTAACATATTTCTCCTCAAGTTTAAAATGAATCATGGTGTTTAATATTTTAGCATGCTAATAAGCTCTTCCAAACATGATTTTTTATTTAATTATAAGCTTAGAAACTTGATATTTTATGGCCCCAAAATACGCATGTAAATCACGATTTCAGTTATGCAAAATTTTGTGTCTATTAGATGCCCCTTTTTATCACTGTTTTGAGTTGGAAACCATAGGCTACAATACAAGTGTGGGTTGTTAAATACAATTGGTAAAATCATGATTTTTAAATCTTAAAGTGAGTTTGATAAGTTGATTTTCAACATGGCCTAAGTTATGTAAATCATAGTTTTTGAAACCCAAGGAATGTTGGATTTTAGCATGCTATTATAAGATGAAAAATGATGAGTTTTAAACTCTAAATTGATGCTAAGTTATGCATGGTTTTGAGCATGAAATTGTACATTGCATTTGAACTTTTTGAATGAGTTCACAAAATAGTGCAATAACGCTTGACATAGCATGAAAGTAAACTTTTATGTAAATTACTTGGACATTTGTCTTAGCTTGAAAAAATCCTTTAAATGATTCATATTTTGAATTGTATTCTATGTTTTTCCTATGATTTGGAAAAATGTGTAAGGGTATAATGAAAATAATTAATAAGTAGTTATTTATGTAGTTTCCTTGCATTAAAAACACGTTCTTAAATCAATAGATTGTGATGCTATAGATTTTGACTTTACAGTTTTAGTTTTATCTATTGATTATATCCCACATACTCAACCTACCAAAAACATTACAGATCAATTCAAGAAGGGTAGGAGTAAGGAGTAAAGAACTCAAGGATGAAGAAGCATAACTGAAAAGTGAGACATTTTGCTAATTAGAGTTCATATTTCTTATTTTATTTTTTTGTTGACTATTAATGTACTCATGCACTAAGTACTAGACTATGTTTATTGAAATTTACATTTATAATTGGCATGTGATTGATAAACCTTGAGAATAATTTTTTTGAATTAAATGGAATATGAATTAGATGTGAGTCTAGTTTTGAATGGACAATGCTCCCAATTTTTTAAAATAAATTTTTTGAACAATATTTTTATAGAAAATTGATTTAATGATATTTTCAAAATAAGGATCTCACATTTCAAGAAGAAAATTATGCTTTGGTTGAAGGGCTCAAGAAGCCCTTAGCCTTCTTAGAAGGAGTTGTCTCTTTTGTCTTCCTCAGGGATCTAAATGCCATGAGTGTTGTGTGGGTGGATGCTTAACATCTATTCAGACCCTTGACTAGTTTAGAGAAGGGTAGTTGAATGTTATAGATATTCCATAGGAGGTTACCCTGTTAGTTCTTACACCATGAGATGGTGCACCCTTCAAAAGGAAAGAGGAGCTACAAGCTTGTCAAGGGAAGCTAGTGATATTGCTAGCATATTTATCAACATCTTTGAATGGTGCACCCTTTAAAGTGCAATTCAAACTACAACCTTGAAGAGGGAAACTGGGCTACTATTAACACTTCTTTTAGCACCCTTGAAAGATGTACCTTTAGGAGGGGAATTAGGGCAAACTTCATTGTCATTTCTTTTCCTGCTTAGAATCCTCAAGCTTAGCTTTGACTTGGGTAGTGCATATGCTTATCACATTAGTAGGAATTTTGATGATAATGTTTCCCACAAAAAAGCAACCAACACCCTTTATTTCCACCTTTCATGTCATTGAGTGAATTTGCAAGCAAACAAGAAAAGAAAAATAATTTCAAGTTGAAAGTAGAGATATGTCCCACATGATAATACCAGAAAATCTATACAAGCTTAAATGTCCATTTCATCATTTGTGGTAAGTAAAATGCAAAAAAGATATGATACTTTTTTGTTTTTTTTAGGATAGTCTTCTTATTAATCAAATGAAAGTGAGTACATATTTTCAACCCTTTAGGTTATCAATTATGTATCAATAATAAATGATAAAACTATTAATAATCCATCACATTCCTAAATTAAGTGTCATTAGACATTGGCTAGAATAGCCATACACTAGGTTTATGGGAGACATAGAGTGATAAAAAGGAATTTGAGGCAAGATATGACCAGCCATGCAAAGGTACAAGTAATCATTACTACACATGAGGTTTTTAAAGTTGGCATAAAGAAGTCATTATATTGACTACTGACTTCACAAATATTTTTACAAGTGGGTTAGAAAAAAACAACTTTAAAAGTATAATCTTAAGAAGTCATTTAATGATAAACAACTTTAAAAGTCTACGCAAAGAGGAATTGTTTTATGAGAAAGGACTTTTAAAGCCGTTTGACTCAAATGAATTCAAAAGTGTGAATTTTTAAAGTCATTTATGTATAAACAATTTCAAAGTTATTGACTTTTGAAGTTGTTTAGACCTAAATGATTTTAAATGTCAATAACTTTTGAAGTTGTTTAAGCCGAATGACTTCAAAAGTATATACATAAGTTTGGTGCAAAGATTATTTTATACAGGAAAGGACTTTTGTAGTCGTTTGATTCAAATGAATTCAAAATTTATTGACATTTAAAGTTATTTAGGTCTAAACAAATTTCAATTTCAATTACTTTTGAAGTCATTTAGCACCAAATGACTTTAAAAGTTAGCAAGTTTTTAAGTCATTTGAATCAAACAACTTCAAAAGTCCTTATCCACATATACTTCTAAAATCATTTGATTCAAATGACTTTAAAGTCATTTTCTACTAAATGACTTTAGAAGTTCTTGTTCATCTATAAAAAATCCGAAATCATCTCATTTTTTCCTATATTCCCTATTCATGTTCTTCTTCTCATGAGTGGCATGATGGAATTCTCCTATGGTCCTTATGCCTCTCTCTTTTTCCTTTCTTGCTTTTCCTTTTGAATATTTTGATTGTTTGTGTCATCAAAAATACTGTAAGTAAACAATGACTTCTTCTGATCATGAATTGCTTTCTTGTTACTAACTCTCTCTATTTCACTTTATATATCAAGTGGGTTTTCTCACTATAGATGATGGGGTTAAGAAGCATGTTAGATCATCCTGATTTTATAAAATTCATATGATTTCATTACAAATGATAACTACTTCTCTCTCTAACCCTCACTATTGGAGATAGGGAAAACATTACAATTTATGGTTCTCATCCAAATTTGGGGTTTGATGAAGAGTGGTGGTTATACCATCAAGTTTTGACCAAAGAAATTGCAAGACACACTCTCTCCCCATAGAATGGTGTGAGCTGAATACTATGAGGCCAGATTTTGATGAAAAAGAGCAGATTCACTCTTTGATCTTATATTAATAAGATGTAATAATATGTAACATTTGATATATGTAACATTGGATATATTCAAAAGATAATTTGATTTCCTTGTTTGTGTATTTGTTTATGTATATATATATATATATATATGTCTGTATGTATGTATGTGTAAAGAATGCATGAATCAATGTTGACTATCATAAAAGAATTGGTTTCATTGTGTAGTTATGTAAGATATTGTAATGTACAAAAATCAAATATATATATATATATTTGAAGTAAAAAATATATTAGTTTGTAGTTGTTTTCTGTAAATAACATTAAAAGTCACAAACTTTTCAAGTCATTCACCTTAAATGATTAAAAGCGAAGACTTTTAAACTCATATAAGGGAAACAACTTAAAAAGTTTGTGAGTTTTTAAGTTGTTTATAGTAAACAACTTTAAATTTACAAGTCAGTTTTAAGAGTTATTTCATCGATTTTCGTCTTGCTTTTTTCGACTGTGTTCATGATCTATGCAAAAACACTAAGTTGAATTTTGGTATGACTATCCTCAACCAAATCCTAACTATGAATTGGAACTACATTCACAAATTCAGGGTCGATATTGATTTTTTAGTATTGGTTAGTATCTCTTTGTTTGTCTCATATGTATTATGCATATTTGAAGAATTTTTACAAGGTTATAGTAAAAAACTTTCCTTTTTAAAGTTAATTTTCTTTTTGGATGTATCCATCATATTTTTCTTATTTTCATCATTAATTCAAAATTTCCACATGTTTCCATGCATGTAGTGTAATTATTTGAAATACTTCTAATTATTTCCGCATGTCTCCACATATATATTTGCTTCAATTTCTTATGATAATGGACAAATATGCTTAGATGACTACAACAAGAATATCAAAAGAATATGAGGAGGGAACAACAAATTTCATAGAGTTTGCACTTGGGGCAGGTGTTAATCATAATCACATGCATTGTCCATGCTCAAAATGTGGAAACTTGAAAAAAAGTAACTGTAGGGGTATTAAGAGAATACTTGTGCTTTAATGGAATCGATAAAAGTTATCACCCAAGGATTTACCATGGAGAAGAACTTTTGCATAGGCCCTCGACAAGGCCTAGATGATATGATTAAGATATTTTAGGAAGTGTTAGAGATAGCACAGTTATATCGATGTCTAAAGATGCATATGATGACTTCTAGGATGACCTTGAACAATTTAATACTACATTAGAGGAAGCCAATGAGCCATTGTACCCTGAGTGTAAAGATTGTACTAGGTTGTCCGCAGTGGTAGAACTTTACAATGTGAAATCAAGATTTGGTTTTTCAAATCAAGGTTTTACAAAAGTCTTGAAAGTAGTAGGTAAGATACTACCAAAGAATAATAAATTCATGAGGCCCACTAGGAGGCAAGGAAAACCATGGCTACAATAAGGTTGAAGTATGAGAAGATACATGTGTGTCCCAATGATGGCATCTTATATAGGAAGGAGCACAAGGATAAAACTACATGCCCAACTTGTGGACATTTAAGATGGAAGTTAAAGAAAAATTCAACTGAGACAGTTATAGATGTTCTTACAAAGGTTCTATGGTGCATTCCCTCTATTCCAAGGCTCAAAAGAATATTCTGTATAACAGAAACAGCAAAGAAATTAGTATGGCACACGAAGGACAAAGTAGCTAATAGCTTTCCATGCCATCTAGTAGACAACCCAACATGGAAGCTCATAGACTTCATGTGGCCTAAATTTGGTGAAGAATCTAGAAACCTACAACTTGCATTATCAGCATATGAGATTGATCTTCATGGTTCTATGAACAGCGAGTATAGTTGTTGGCCCATTATATTGGTTTGTCACAACTTCCACCATTTCTATGCATGAGAGGAAGTTCATGATGTTAACTATGTTGATATCAAGTCTAAAGTAGCCGAGGAATGACACATGTACTTGTCTCCCTTGATTAATGATCTTGAGACATTATTGGATGTAAGGGTTGAAGCATATAGCATATACAGGAATGAGTCGACCAGCCTAAAGGCTATATTGTTGTGAAAAATAAACGACTTCCCTACATACGATAATTTATCTTGATGCACCGTGAAGGGATACAATGCTTATCCTATCTGTAGTAATCAAAGATGTGTTGTATAACTTAAACATGGTAGGAAGATGGCATTCTCGGTAACAGGAGATGGATGCATAGTCACCATCCATATCATTTTAAGAAGGGAGATTTTAACGATAGTGTAGAGACAAGGACACCTCCAAAGATGTTAACAGGATGACAAGTATTTAAGCAGGTTGAAAACATTAATGTCTTATGGTGAAAGAAGAAATCAAGTAAATATGAAGGTGAAAGTAATTGTAGAAGTTGTTGGAAGAAGAAATCATTATTCTTTCATCTTGCATACGAGAAATCACTACATCTATGCCATGTGCTTGAGGTCATGCATATTAAGAAAAATGTGTGTCAAAGCTAGACTAGTAACTTGCTTAATATCCCAAGAGAAACAAAGGATGTACTTGCAGCTCCAATGGATCTTATGAAGATGGGTTTGAAAAGGTGGTTACATTCACAGGATAAGGGCAGTCGAGGAACATAACTGCCTTAGGCAAATTATTTGCTCAATATAAAGGAAAGGAGAATGGTGTGTCAAACCCTGTCAGACCTCAAAGTCACAGATGGCTACTCTTCAAACTTTATAAACATTGTCTCCATGGAAGAGCTAAAATTTTTGGGGATGAAGTCCCAAGATTACCATGCATTGATGTAATAACTCCTACTTGTAAGAATAGGTTCAGTGTTGCTTGACAAAGTTAGGGGAGCTATTACAAAATCCTACTACTTCTTGAATGCTTTGTGCAAGAAGGTGGAGAATGGTTCAAAATTATAAGAAATTCAAGATCATCTAAAGAAAACTCTATGTGAGATTGAGACTATCTTTCCACCATCCTTCTTTGATATCATGGTACACTTAACAGTGCACCTCATTGTTGAAGTAAGACTCTATGGCCAGTTTACTTGCAATGGATGTACCCATTTAAGAGTTACATGAAAATTTTAAAAGGGTATGTATGTAATCACAACTATTGAGAGGAGTGTATAGCCAAATGTTATATTGTAGAGTTCTACACAGAGTACTTATTAAGAGTGGATGTGATTGGAACCCCAAGAAAGAAACAATTGATTGCATTTCATAATCCCAAGGTTGGCAAACCTCTATCGAGTGGTCGTGTATTGACCATTGACTATAAAGAATGGGACTAGGCATCTTTATGTGTTGTGAAATGTTGATGAACTCCAACCATACATTGAATAAGTTGATCATGTACTTAGGTGAAAATTAATTGTTGATGGTTATATTTTCTTTGATCACTCCATTAATTTGTCTGTGTGTGTACATTGGCCACATGAATGTTCGCAAGGCAAAGAATCCAACTTACGTAGAGAAACAGAAGTGGCTATAATTTAAGCATTGTGGAACTTTCAATACTTGGCTCTGTCAAAAGGTAAAATGAAAAAAATTCATACTTAATTAATAAACTAAATTTTGTATATATGTATGTATATAATCTTACTTAATTACAATAATCATATATCCTACTTAATAAGTGTATCCATAAACTCAAGATTAGCTAGAAGTAGCAAACAATGGTATGTTTGAATCCTTGGGCTGGATGGTGATGGAACCACAACTAGAAGCAACAAAATATGCTAGATAATCCATCAATGGTTATCACTTTTCATGAAAGACTATGATAACTCAAGAGTGCAATAGAATAGTGGGGTTAGCTTAGTTGCCAATGCTGCATTCTTTTTCAGTTCAAAAGATAACAAGCCAATAGTGGCAAATGATATTTACTATGGGGTTATAAGAGAGATATGGGCCTTGGATTATACTTGTAGAACTGTGGTTGTGTTTAAGTGTGATTGGATGGAACACAACAAAGACAACATTAAAACTAATGCCCTTGGTAGGACATTGGTTGACCTCAACAAGATCGGTTATAAAAGTGATCAATTTATTTTGGAATCTCAAGAAAAATAAGTATTTTACATGCAAGACAGACGTGGTGAGAGATGATCAACTACTTTATCATCATGTCAGAGGGATTTTTATGATGAAGATGACCTAGGAGATACTTAAATAGATTACCCTTGTATTGCCAAAACAATCCCATCAATCAAAGTAGTACTTGGTGAGAATGAGGATTATGTGCTATGTGAGTGACAATGGTGAGGAGGGTTCTTAGGTTTGAAAACCATAGTTCAGGGTATATGGATTGTACTAGTGAGTTGCAATATAATTCAAAATTTATAAGTAGCTCTTTTTTCATGAGCTATATGGATTGATAAGTGAGCTATATGTGACTCTATACACACACACACACACACATCATAAAAAGATGATAAATGTAGAGTTATTCTAAAAAATATCTTGATTTCCTTGTTCACATGTTCATGTGTGTGTGTGTGTGTGTGTGTGCAAAGAATGGATGAATCAATGTTGACTATCATAAAAAAATTGGTTTCATTATGTATTAATTGTGTTGGATATTGTAAAGTACTAATATAAAATATACATATATATCATTTGAATTGAAAAAAATTTATAAAGTCATTTATTGCAAATGACTTTAAAATTATGTACTTTTAAAGTCATTTAGTTCAAACGAATTTAAAAGTCTATACTTTTAAAGATAATTGCACTACTGACTTTAAAAGTAATGACTCTTAATGTCATTTACACTAAACGATTTCAAAATTTCTACTCTGAGTTGTAATTATTCTCAACCAAATCACAATTGTGAATTGGAACTACATTCACATGTTCACGGACCCTATCGATCATTGAGTGTTTGTAATTATTATCTCTTTGTTTGTCTCATGTATAGACATATATATATATTATATATGCATGTTTGAAAAAAAATTGCATGATTATGTTGATGAAAAATTTATGGAAATAATGCCTATGATGCCTAATCAAAAATATACTAGATTAAAAAATTTTGATCCAGTAATGAAAAAGATAAAACAATCTTTGGGGTCCCCATATCATAGTTAAAATAGTAACTTTGGATGGTAAGAAAAGTATGGATGTGATCACCAAGAACGATCAACCAAATTTACACTAATCATTATGTAACATATTTGATTTTTAAATAGAAATTTATTATAATTTTGAATTATGTAAAATGGGGTGAAAAGAGAACAATTTTGAAATTCTCAATTTTTGGAGTTCTAGAAAGTAAAAATTTTATAGACATCAAATCAAATGTTAAAACCTTAACATTGGGACTATACTTGAAAAAATGATTCCAACAACACTAAGTATATTTAAACTAGAATTCAGACAAATAAGTTTTGTTTTCTCTTGAAAAAGGCAATTTGGTAATTGCACATAGTGGGCCCCACTTGCAAGAATTTGAGATTTGAGTAGCTTTCATCTTTTTTTACTATAATTAACTATATCAATGTACTAAATAGTAAAAACAAATTTATAATTTTCAAGTTTAAAATTTTCCAAAATTAAATTATTGAGTAACTAAAGGAGGGAGCATTTTGATAATGGCACCCCCCCTCCCACTTAAGTCATTAATTGACAAAAAGAGAACAGATCAAGGCCTGTTCTCAAAAACTCGGCAGGAGAAAACCCTAGCAGAGCCAAGAAAGAGGGAGGATCTAGGTCGCCAATGATGTTACACATCGACGATGCCCAAACCCACAGGACAGAAAAGCCAACAGTGAAAGAATAAGGGGGAGTAGAAAGAGGAAGAAGAAGGGGGAGTAAGAGAGGAGAGAAAGAGGGGGGATCCTGGCCACTGGCAACTTTCCACTCCAACAATGCCCAAACCTACCCAATGATGAGAGAAGAAGAGGGAGAAGAAATATGAGAAGAAAAAGATGAAGATGAAGAAGGCGGAGAAGGAGAGGAAGAGAGGAGGAGAAAGAGGGGGGATCTAGGCTGCCTACAACTTTCCACATCCTAACCCGCCCAATGGTGGGAGAAGGAAGAGGAGAAGAAAAAGAGGAGGAAGAAGAAGGCGTAGAAGGATACGAGAAGAGAAAGAGGAAAAAGAAGAAGGCACAAACATTGGGTAATTGGTGCTATTTTTGCCAGTCAACAAAAGAAGGTCATTTGTTAGAAAATGATGATCAATGTGATCCATCTATTGAAGAAATTCATTTGGAGATCCCTAAGTTGAGGTAGAATCCGTGGATCCCATATGAGAAATTGATTTCTTGAGTTTGATCGCTAGGCACTTAACTTTAACTAAGTTTAATGTGATATTTAGAGTTCTTATTAGCATGCAGAATTTGGTTATTAAATAATGATACTTTATACTAAACAAACAAAATATTTGAATGACTAAATATGTGCTTGAAAATGTTAATGTTGCACTAGTTGTAAAACCCAAATAAGAGAGTGTGGACTGCCCTTTTGGACTGAAACTTATACGTACACCTACTTGATATTAAAGCACTTAGAACATGATTTACTCTTTGACTGCCTACAGATGTGAGAAGAGTCCAAATAGCATCAAAGAATGCATCAAATGTTAATAAACAAAGATGATTAAGTATAATTTAGATAGTCAAGAACATTTAAAGTTAGTCATTCAAAGAAGAAGATCACACACATTCACATCAACATAATAAACAAAACAAAAGGTAGTTACTAATCTGGGCAAATGATTCATTCAAATCAAGATTGGAAATATGCTCTACAAATGAATTACATGATATATAAGAACATATGAAACATGAAAGAGACTAAAGATATGATCTTTGGCTATGCACAAAAATGAAAAATAGACCAAGATAAGAATGTTTAAGCTATACTAGAGGCAAAAAATGGTAGAATCTTTTCTATAGATTTTTAAAGGGCCAGAATAGATTTAGAATGTAAACAATGCAAACAAAAATTTATAATAGATTCAAGCTAGACATGAGTTAAACATAAGCAAAGAACTAACATGCAAATGGATCAAAAATGTTCATTGATTATGAATTAATCATGAAATGAAACAAATGGAAACGTGAGAATGATTTGCTAAAAACTAGACATTACATTGGATGATAAGAGATATTAGGAGATGAAACTCACTAATAATGTAAGGACAATGAATGGTAGAATTGAAAACTTAATTACAACCAACCAAAAACTATATAATTGAAAATTGATGACTAATGATTTGAAATATGCAAGCAAATGAAATATGCCTTTTAACTATTCTAAGTAGCATTATAAGACAATTAAGAAGAGATGGAGAGAGAGATTCTTTCATTATTATTTTTTCAAAAGAAGATGTTTCTCATCAATTGTGACAGAAACACAATTTTTCTTCCTTCAATTTATCTAAATGAAAAAACAAAAAACTTGTAAAAGAGTAGTTTGTCTTCCAATTTAAGTCAAATCATTACATACATCATGCTAGATGCTTCCCTTAAAAGGTTTTTACTCTTAAAGTAGTTCTTTCAAAGAAAAGACCATGAGAATGGGTCTCTCTTTACAAACCTGCTCTTAAAAAATGTAAATTCAACTAAATGAAGAAAAGTTGTATGGAGCCTTAGAGGATCTACTTAGAAAGTTAAAATTTTCCATCCTTGAACTTGAACTTTTATAAAAATGACTCAACCTAGTTATAACCCTAGAAACATAAAATTCTAATTAGAAATTCTATTTTATATTTAAATATAAGAAAGAGGATGAAAAATAGAGTAAAAAAAAATATTCTCTTCTAGGAGTGAGCATTGAAATCCATAGGATAGATATTTCAATATCATCTATGGAATTCAATTCTTATGCCTAATGTAGTTTTTTATTTAGGATTCTTGCTTTAGAAATACTCTATAAATTTTACTAGAGTCTCTCCCAAATTAATATCCAAATCCTTGATCTACATTCAAGCAAAAACTCCAAGCTAATTAAAAGATGGAATGAGTGGAAGATGACAAAATAAAAATAAATTGCTAAAAAGATACATAGGATGAGATTTTCTAGTCTATTCCCTCCATTTTTATGCTCCAAATGAATAACTCCATTTCATGTAGCCATGTTTAGGAACAAAATATAGGTTTGTGTATAAGGAATTACATTTAAGAATAAAAGATGGATATGTGTTTAATGAATAACTCCATTTTAAGATGCATCTTTTACATTGTGCTTTGAACTTCGGAATTACTTGAAATTTATCGTTTTCTATGATACATCGTCGCATTTGAACTCTTAAGTTTTAATTGCATTTATTTTTTTTGTATTTTTAGTCCATATTTAGAGGTTTCCCTTCATTGAAAAGTTTAATTGCATCATATGTGAGGTTTAATTTTCATTG
Organism: Warburgia ugandensis; assembly: GCA_035236585.1. Lineage (NCBI taxonomy): Eukaryota > Viridiplantae > Streptophyta > Magnoliopsida > Canellales > Canellaceae > Warburgia > Warburgia ugandensis. The sequence continues at coordinate 54,463,099 of CP141132.1, forward strand.
CTTAAAGTTATTGCATCTGCAAAATAATACTTTAGTTTGTTTCTAGGTTTAGTTTTCGGTAAGTTTAATTTTAGAAATATCTATACTGAGTAGGTTTTTATTTCCATGCATCATCTTATATGCTTTCAATTTTTTTACCACATATGTCATGTCAGTTTGTTTTCTTTAAATTAATTACATGGCCTTTTTTATATCATTGTTTTAATATCATTATGTTCTTCTTTGTAATAATGATGGAACGAGAAGATGTAAATGAAGAATATGGCCAAAATGAAGAGCATGAACAAGAGGCACACATGAGCAGTACTCAAAAGAGAAAAGGCAGAGGGCAAACAACAATGGAAAAGTTATTAAGAGAAAGTCTAAGGGAATTAAAGGAAGTGTCCAATACAACAGCAAAGGGCAAGAAATAGGTGAGAGGGTAGCCTCTTATAGTAGTTTCCTCTGCTATACAGTATGAAGCATGGTTCTTATTACATTTGAGGACTGGAGACATGTGCCATCCTCAAAAGATTCAAAATGAGAAATGGTGAAGGTAGGTAAACATGAATAACATGTATTATATAATTTATAACATACCTTATTTTAAAATATAGTAATTTGTTGTGTAGTTTGCATAATGCCTTTGATGTTCCTAATGAGAAAAAGATGCATGCTATACAAGGAATTAGTGAGCAATGGAGAAAATAGAAGAACCACCTTGTTCACAATTACTTAGTTCCATATGTCAACGATCTGTCAAGGTTGTACACATTGACTACCATTTACTCCAATGTCATTGACCAGGATGTGTGAAATGCATTTGTACAGAACCGTATGTCCACTAAATTTGACGTATGTGCAAGAATGATATTTCATTTAAGTAATTACATGTAACATTTGATTGTTGTAGTTGATTACATATGTACAAATGTGAAGGCAAAGAGCACAAGAGGAAGAAAGGTGCATGAAACTAATATACAACACCACCTGTCCAAGTTGGGGTATCCTCATTTAGAAGAGCACAAAGTAAGCATTTGTAACAATTTATTCCTTTCAAATTAATGTTACTATAGTTATATACATTTTGTTCTCTAACTATAGTGTCTTTGCTTGACAACAAAAGAAATTTGGGACAACATAACCCATTGATCGCTCCATCCTCTGGAAGGTGGTGCATTCAATGGGTCGTACTGGCAACAAATTCTTAGACGAAACTACTGCATAAATTGCTTCTCACATTGTAAGTGGTTCCACCTTTCTATAAATTTTATATAATCAATTAGATAACATGATCATGTCTTTTTAATTAAATTTTGCAGGACATTCTTACCCAAGAAAGCAAAACTACAGAAACTTTAAGCAGCACTGCTACCAATAAGGATATCTTGCATATGGCTATAGGCAATAAGAAGGACGACCCTAGTTGAGTTAGGGGCATGTGGAGTAGTATTGTTCCTTCTAAATTCTTTAGTAAAGGACATTTACCTACAGCTCAAGATGAGGAGGCCTACTGTGAGTTGGTTAAGAAAATAAAAAGGAATTTATTTAATTAGTTGCATAAGGGAGGTTTGATGATAATTTCTCCATCCCTACACATAATTCTTGGAAAACCCATGTACCTCCATCAAATGCAAGCTACAATTCTCTAACTGAAGAAGATCATGAAGGACATGGGGTATCCCTTGAATAGGAAATTCCAGCCCAGGAGGTATACATGTAGACAAAACTGGAAATTTTCATTGTCCATTGGTAATAATTCTCTATCTTAACCTCCCTATTGTATATCTAATCTAACTTGCATGTGGATCAACGCCTGTTGGCCTTGGATTCCCATCAAAACATCGTGGCAATTGATTCATGCTATGACCATGAATCAACTGTTTTGCACGAAATTGCTATGCCACCACATACTAAGCGAGTATCCATTCCCATGGCTTTGAATGTTAATGCATGCCTATCATTCCATTTAGAAATGGAAAATATCATAACCATTAGGCAGGCAGTTGCATATCACATCGTTTAGTCGAAGGAACTAGTGATTCCCATAGAGACCACAACATGTATCTTATCATACTACCTTCCTCGTGAATATTTTCTAACTAAAGACCTCAATTTAATTGTTTAATAACTTTATACGATTAATCAACAACAACATGCAGCATCAAGGTCGGCCACCTTTGCACTATCACCTACTGCTACTGCACCAATGGAACAAGTACTTGTATATATCTTTGTTTTTTTTCATCATAAATTAAGTCCTATTTATTGATTAATATTATTTAGCTAAAAAAATTTACATCTTTTGTAGCATCCGTCTAAGAAGCATGTGGAAGTCCCACCTAACACACCTTGATCCCTAAGGTTAATCTACCGTCTAATCAATGACGATATGGCAATCAACATACAAATCAAGAAGGGAGTGCTTACTAAGGACATTGTTGAAGTGCTAATTATGACAGAGGACCTATTACGAGTTTTCCTATGGGATCAACTCGAGCACCCTCACAGTCTCCTACATGGGGTATATGCACATTCTTGCTTATAAAATATTTGACATTGCATGTTATATTTTCATGGTATAGGTAATACTTATTTCTTTTATACAACTTGAATGATGTTACTAGCCTTTTTTGAGGGTGAGGATACACTTTACCAATTCCTTGACCCTAGCATCATTTCTAGAGTGGCGGAGCAATGACCTATAGAGAGCATGTTCAGGATATCTTACCAGGCTTCTTCTGCTACTCTAAGGGATAGGGCTTAATGATCCCCTACAATAGCAGGAAATTTTTAATTTTCTTATTTTCTTACCAACTTATTATATACTTAGGGATTGTTAACTTTAATTGCAATTCATATGACTATCTATGTAGGGCTCATTGGATGCTGCTCGTTTTGGATGTGTATGGTGCGCATGCTTTCTTTTTTTATTCTTGTGGAGCACACATCCGTCCTACCCTCGTAGAAATTATAAATAAGTAAGATTTTATTCTTTTCATGTATTATGTGTAGATAAATAATTTGTTATTCATCTATAATGCATTTGAAATTTAAATTTGTAGAGTATGGTCCGAATGGGCTAATCTGACCGAGACTATACAACCATCGAAACTCATTTGAAAGAATGTCAAGGTATAGAAAATACTTAATTACTCTATTTTACCACTAATTAAACATACAATATTTCAAATGATATTTATGGATTCTTTTTGTTATCCTTGTTGCCTAGTGCCCTAGACAACATTCTAATTGGGAGTGTGGTACTATATATTGAGATACATGAGGATCCTAATATTCTATAGTTATCAACTTTTCAAGTCAGCTAGATAGAAATCATTTATTAAGCAAAATCTATTAGCACTTTTAACTAAATTTAAAAGCCCCATGTGTAGTAGTGAATGTATCATATGATTCCCAAGAATAATAAGGTCATAAGCTAGCATTGTGTTAATCAACATGTGCTGAAGTCAAGTGACTTGAGGACCATAAATTGTGATTTCTATATGGAATACCTTTCTAAGCATAAGGACTAATTCCTAGACTTGGTTATGTGTACAATATGTTGGTATGAACCATGGCTTAATATTAAGCAAATAATCGACTTAGACTTGATGGGTCCAAGTCTGGCTAGTCAATCCCTTAAGTAAAAGTACCATGGTTAGGACAAGATGGTCCAAGATGCATGATCATTAGCCATAGGCATGACCATAAATACAGAAGGACATGGATGCTCCAAGATAGGACACTGAGGAGCATAGACCAGAAATGGATCATAGCATATCACCAAAATTTGGGATCAAGTTAGAGCTTTAGACCTAGAGAGCATATATCAAATTGGGTCATAGCAAAATTCCTCAAGAAGCAAAGACAAGATTAAACTTAGGCTCCTATCTCTCCTATATACCTAAACCAGTAAGAGAACTTTGTAAATTTCCTGATCTTGAGAGAAGAGCTGTCAAATGGGCAAGTCAAGTAGATTCTAGTTGGGTTTGCTCAAGTAATGAGTCAAACAGGTACAAGTAGGATTACATGTTTACATTTTGACAAATTTTAAGCTACCTGAATTGGCATGTACTGCATTCACTTATCTTGTTCGAATGCAATGTAGTTATATGTTCCCCCCATATGAAAGCAACACATATAACTTAATGAGAAGTTCAAAATTATCAAGAAAAAGTAATGAAAGGAACAAGAAAACATAATATGCATGTCAAACTAGTTATATATAGTAAGATAAGATGTGAGACCAAGATGACTCATAACTGAACTGTTGTTACCACAAATCCTTTCTACTAGAGGCGATGTCTATTCAACTCTCATGCTTCTTGTTCAATTTACTAAAGTAGAAGCTCCTTTACATTGAAGTTCTTAACATTTTAGGAAATCCCTCACAGAAAAGTCTCAAAACCATAAAATAAGGATTATGATATCCACCATGTCTCTAGAACAAATGACATGAAATATAATTAAAATACTGGGGATTGCTAAAATAAGTCCATATACTAAATATCTAAAGTATGAACTTCTCGTTACTTCATATTTATCCAAGGTCCCACCACAAAGTGCCATACACATCCTTAACTATAGCAAATGCAATCTCCTTTTAAGAATAAGTAGCCCTCCATTCAATTACTACCTATGAAACAAAAAAAAGAAGTTACTAATGGAAAATGTGGTACGCAAATGGCCATGACAGAAGTTTGTTTAAAGACATATAGACTAACAAGGTCAATGAACTTTCACCAAGTTAGAAACAGTGCAATGTTGTAATGCATTTGATACTCAATCCTTTATCCGATGCATCAAACTAAAAGTTTCATCACAAATCAATAAGATAACCCCTCTCTTGAACTTCTCACCATAGTTAAAATCAATGAGATAAGCCATCTCTCCTACAAATCTCAACCTCCTCATTGAACATGCTCTTCTAGTGGAAGCAATGTAGGACATTAAGAAAACTATCCCATGTCCAGTTCAATTGTAGTTATCTTGAAGCAGCTCTTTTAAGAACACTGATCATACTTATAACTCATCAAGACAGCTTTCTGGATAGAAAATAAGTAAAAACTAGATATAACTTCAGATTCCAATGTAAAAATAGTTTTCATAATCCAAAAAATTAAAAAAGAAACAGCACCATATGACAAACTATAAGCCTATCATTAGGGAAAATGATACCTGAACTCCATGATCTCACACATAAGAGGTTTCAAATCTTGAATCAATTTCCAATAGAGTCCAGTTCAACTATTGTTACTTTGAAGCTGGTCTTCTAAGAACACTAATCATACTCATAACTCAGCAAGAGCTTACTAGATAAATAGAAACTAGATATAAAATTAGATTTCTATGTATAATCAGTTTCATAATCAAGAAAACTAGAAGAGAAACGGTACCAAATCAAAAATTATGAGCATGTCACTAGGGAGAATGATATTTGCACTCTATGATCTCACACATATGAAGTATTTTTTCTTCAACCACATCCCAGGAGATAATCCATGTCCTATTTAACAGTAGCTTTTTTTGAACCTACTCTTTTAAGAACACTGATCATACTCACAACTCAACAAGATAGCTTTCTAGATAGATAATAATGACAAACTATATAGAACATCATATTTCTATGGATAAACAATCTTCATACTCTAGAAACTAGAAAACAAAATATCATTATCAAAAACTATAAGCCTATCATTGGGAAAATGGTGTCTACACTCCATGATCTCATACAGATGAATTTCCTAGTCATGAACCAAATTCTAGCAGATGATAATCTAGAGCTCATATCAAGTTAGATGAAAACAAAAATGGCCTCATGGAGCAAACTTAACTAGTTTCTTCATATAGAATAAAAAGTAACCACCAAGATTTCATGACCAAGCAGAAGCTAAAAGGTTATATGTCAATATACTAACAAAATGGTCCTTATAAAATAAAGAAATAGTTGAATGATAGAGAAAGAATGTTAAGAATATGACCAAGCATTTGGTAAAAGAAGTGCATTTACATCACATCTCATTTATAGAGATGAATCGCTTAAGTATAGCTTACAAACGCATGGGGTACAAGGATCAGAGTACTATAGCATTTTACTTATCCATCACCTGCTACTATTTAAAATAGTATCCTACTGTACAGCTGATAATCAAAATACACTATTTCATGTTTTGCTGCTGACAAATGTTCAAGATATGTAGGACATTAATAAAAATGTAAACCTATATTGCTAGAATCTAATCTCACACATATGAAAGTTTCCCTAAGCTGCAATTGTTGAATAAGAAAATGAAGAATTTTTTTTTATGTGACAACAAAGAAGCAAACAGAACCCCTCTAGTTAATTCCAAAATTCTCCCATACACTAATAGATCCAAGTCTTTATCATCATATAGTCTCCATGAAGTATGAATAATAATCCATGAGCTGATTAATGCTTCAAGGACCTGAGATGCTACTAGTGCCCATGACCATTACTATGAATAAGAAAACCCTAGAAGGTCCTTCTATACATTGGTATGAATTTTAGAACTATAGACATTAGGATTAGAAGCTATGCAATGTTAGGATTGATTCAATCATACACAATAGGAGATAAGCAGATTTGCGTGGTTTAGCCAAACTTGGCCTTCATCCATGGGAGAGGAGGTTTCACTACCTAATTAGATACAAAGGAAGATGAGGAGGAGGCTCAGAGCTTCCTTCAACCTTCCTTTGTTTCTTTATGTACAATTTCTCACCAACTCACGTATACAAACCCCAACATTACATATATATAGGATTCTCACTCACATAGATATGGACCACCTGCGAGTCCACCATAACAATCTCCTCCTCCATGGCCATGGGAGGAGGATGCACTACAATCCTTTCAACTTAACTCAGCTTCCCCAAATTACAAGTATGTCTTTTCGCCAGCTCCCCCTCCAACACTCGTTATTGCTTTCCAGTGGCTCCTTTAATAGTCTGCGCATATCTGTGACTTCTCCTTGAAGGGTTACTACTCTCCTTGCTCAACACTCTCTGCTAAGTTTAAGTGCTAATCAGTCATCAAGTGTACCATAAGCATTTAGAAGCTTGCCACCTAGAAGCATGCCAGTTCCTTTCGCACCCACCCTCATTGGCTGCCCTCTTTAGCTACTCATAAATATCACTCAGAATAGTCATGTCCACTCGTAATGGTCATCAAGTTAACTCTAAATGGTCACCGTGTCCACTCAAAATCGCTTTCACCTTTCATTGAGTCATCTCATCACTATTCACTGAGCCATCCCACCACTATTCACCAAGTTATCATAGTACGACTCCCAAATCATCTTGCTACCTCCACTCGTGGTCACCAAGTCCACTCATAGTAGTCACTAAGTCCACTTTCTGCACTTGTTTGTTGAGTCAACACACCAGCTATCAACAAGTTCACTCCCAACTGTCACCAAGTCTACTCACCAGCTAACACCAATCCATCCACTCCTAGCTGTTACTAAGTCATCTCCTAGCTATCATCAAGTTCACTAACAACTGTCACCGAGTCTACTCATCAACATGATTTTCCTGAATAGGGGTGTCATTATCAATTTCATGAGGTGCTGATGTTGTTCCTCTAGGGGTATCCTTGTCAAAATTATGGGTGCAAAACTCTTATCACACAGGAATGCTCATATCAATCTATAGGGTACCAAAAACATTCCTTTTTTTTTCTTTCCTTTTTTTTTCTTTCCTTTTTTTTCTTCCTCTCTCTCTCTCTCTCTCTCTCTCTCTCTCTCTCTCTCTCTCTCTCTCTCACTCTCTCTCTCTCTCTCTCTCTCTCTCTCTCTCTCTCTCTCTCTCTCTCTCTCTCTCAACTTTTTATCACACAAGGATTTCTTCTTCTTATTTATGATCGAGTTCTGATTAGATCAGTACGTCTCCCCCTTTGTAGTTTGGTGTCTCCAAGTTCTACTAATAGATAAGTAGTTGTTCTTCTGTAGCCCACCAATCTTTTCTTCTCTAATTTCTCCACCAACAAATCTTTCCCTATCAAATCAGTGCATCTCCCCCTTTCTACAGTCTAGCATCTCCGAGTTCTGCTAATAGATTGGCAGTTACTCTTCCACAACCCACCAATCTTTACTTTGTTGATCTCTCCACCTAGAGCTCTTCCTTCTTCTTTTTTGTTTTTTTTCATTTACTTAGTCTTTCCAATTTCATATCCTCCAATCAATCACTCTTTCAAAAAGTTTCTTAGTGTGGCTCATAAGTTTGATCACTCAATAATTAGTGCAATTCTATATGTCTCCATATTCTTATAAATTGGTACAATAGAGCTCTATAGGTAAAAGATAGATTCAACCACTTTTACCTAATCTTAACCATCAGATCATCTCTAAAAGGTTGATCTGACCATTTAATATGATGGTCCACACTCATCCTGAGTAATTGTCTATGAAATAAGACCCTAATTCCATCTTTAAAATCATTAAAAGATGGATGACGATTAGGATTAGACCACTTTTGACCATTAAATTACTAGTTGAGAGGGTGAACAGCATATCAGAGAATGATCTGCTACTGTTCCCCACATCTGATTAATGATCGGTTAAATAAAATTTCATTCGTAGTTGAAATGAGAAGAAATCTATTTATCTAATTCATAATCAAAAAATTTGTGGATCAGATCACATTAGATGATAACTTGATTGAGTGACCAATCCCAGACAGCAACAAAAACATAGATTGAATGTTGTAAAGTGCTAATCCACATAAGCGACAATATGTAACTACGCAGATCAGTAGAATGAAACTAAAAGTAATGATAAATTATTCAAAATTTCTAGTTTAGGTTCAACAATGGATTTAAAACCTGATGTTTTCATGACTTTGAGATGATCTAAACTGTTAAATCATAATATAAATTCATAGGATGACTTGAAGGTGTATAATTGGTCCCAATAAACCTTTATGTCATTGATGACAAAGGGTTGGTTGGAACTTGAACCACTTCATTTGAATTCTGATCATCGACTAGGAATGAAAAACAAACTAACTAACAAACCAAAACATGGTTCATTGGCTAACAAGATTCCGCAATGAGAGAAATCAAGACCCAACAAGTTCTAATAGTGGGATCGCTGGCCTAGAGTGTGAATATCATATCATAATGTGATTTGAGTTATATGAAATATTATTTGACATTAAGCAAACAAATTTTAAATGTGAGAACTAACAATAATACAAGTGTTATATTGATTGATTATTTATATGTTGCTCGATACAAAATGAGGAGATTGATTTAATCTAAGTTTTCATCTGAGCTAAGTTGACATAATCAAAATCAAAGCGCATTGTAAGAGGTAGATAATCTGATACTACCAAGTTTCAATGAACTTCAAAATGAGAAGATAGTTAGTAAACTACTAGTGGTTTAGAATGGTTTGGTTTTACCAATGATTTAATACAATGTATGTTATTTGAGCTTATATGATTTTCAAGTAGATTCATGATTTATCATGTGTTTCTTATCTAACATTCTTAGAAAATGAGGCATGTAAATTGATATATGATTTTAAGTTCATGTTGTATACCTATTTTTGAAAGAACAATGAATTATTTAGTTCAAAGTATCCAAATGTTTACTTTACTTGAGAGATATGAGAAGATCGAGATTTGTATATGCATAATTTCTGTACTCTAAAAGCAATGCCTGAAAATGGATGTTTTGCACAGGGTTTGTATGCCATATGATACTATTTTGAGGTATATGAATATGAGTTGAATTGGATTTTGAGCCATGCTTTGAAATGAATATTTGAGATGCATGGTTTTTCATAAATGCACAGTGTCTTATATGACTTAAGATGTATGATGTTAACATTTTGGTTGTGATTGCCCATTGGTTAGTTTGCTTGCATGTGTTGCAAAGAGACCATTGGTGAGTGTGCCTTCATGTGTTATAAAGGGACAATTGATTAGACCCCTAGCATGTGTTGCAATGGCACAATTGGTTAGTCCACCTGCAAATGTTGCAAAGTGACCATTGATTAGTCCACCCGCATGTGTTGCAAAGGGACATTTGGCTAAGTCTGCCTAGCTGTGTGCACAAGGACAATTAGTTAGTCACCTTGCATAAGTGCATAATGACTTGGTATTTGCCCTATATGGTTCATCTACCTAACATGTGTTGTCAAATGACTTTTTTTGGTATTTGTTTTACTATCAATGATTTTTTTTTACAGATGAGCTTTCTATTTGAAATGTAATACATTTAGTGGTTTGAAATGGCTGACATGTAGTTTAACTGGTTATTATGAATTTTAAAGTAATCATATGTTACTTGATTTGTCAAGTATGGTGAGAATTTTGTGGATGATATACATACATATATATACATGCATATGTGTGCTTATGATGCATTCCATGTGATGACTTATGGCCACGTGATTTTATCATCAAAGAAAGATTTCTACAAATCATTGTATGTGTATGCCGTGATTTTGGTTTTGTAGTAATGGATTATCTACTGAGTATGTTGTATACTCACCTTACCATTTTTTACCATAGGTCAACTCAAAAAGAATTAGAAAGGAGATTAAGATTCTAAGAAGGCCACTTGTTGATTAAAGAGGGTAAGTAGCAAGGTAATCTAGAGTTTCATTAAGAGACTCAAATTATGTTGACCATAAGAAATATTTCAATCTCATATGTGATCTGAATTGTAATTGGGCTATGTTTGATAAGTCCTAAGGATATTAGATGTTTTTGAAAAGGAGAGAATGTCTCCAATTATGTTTAAAATTCAAATGAATGTTTATCAAGTACTTCCATGACATGTTTTAAATGTCTTATGTCCAAAAAAACAAAGAAAACTCTACTAGATTTTTCATAGAAATGTAGCGCTCCTTTCACCGAGAATCCATTTTAAGAAAAGAAAAATGACACTTGGGATTTTCAACGTGGATTTAAAAGAAAATATTTTTCTACTGTTATTTAATTTTCAAAAATGATTTACAATAGAGATCAATCTCGTTATGTAATTGTATTTTGCATTTAAAAAGTATTATAAAAACCAAGGTCATCACACGATCCTAATCTATTACAGATCATCATATACCTTAAATTTAGCCTCACTTACTATTTTATTAACAACCTTTTTAACATTCTTACATTGCTTAGAGATTTTGTTATTTCTAGTCCTCTACCATGCTTTAAAACATACCTACTTTTCTTTAATAACTTTTTACACTTTTTCACTCCACTACCAAGTTTCTTTTATTGATTGCATTTTACCTTTAGATACTCTTAGGACATCTTTTGCCACTTTCTTAATAGACCCGGCCATATTAATCCACACGGTATTTACTTCTATTTCATTATTCCAAATTCCTTCTACCATCGACTTGTTTACGAATGATATTATTCTTTCCTCTTTTTAAGTTCCACCACTTAGTTTTAATCATTAATCTACGTTGTGAGGTTAAACATTCACCAGGTATCACCTTAAAATCCTTACACATTGATCTTTTTGTATTCCTAACTATAAAAAGTCTATTTGGATTTTATAGTCCACTTTTATATGTTATTAAGTGTTCAACCCTCTTCTTAAAGAATGTGTTTGCTAGGGCTAGGTTATATGCCAAAAGAAAATTTGAGGATAGCTTCCCCCATCTTATTTCTTTCTCCAATACCATACCATCTGTGTACCATATCATATCCTTCCTTTTCTTTTCCTGCATAACCATTTAGGTCAACTCCTATAAATATCCCCTCTATGATGGGAATTTCTTGCATGACTCCCTCAATATCTTTCCAAAATCATCTCTTGAGTCTATCCTCTAACCCTACTTGTGATGTGTATGCACTTATAACATTAATAATCTTCTTTCCCAGAACAAGTTCTATTATTATAATTCTATCACTAGTTCTTTATCATCTACAACTTTATCCTTTAATTCTTTATCCACTACTATCCATATGCCTTTTCGTAGTTTAGACACAGTGATTTCTCTATTTTTGGCCCCTTTCCACTTGTTTTCTTAAATACAAGCTATTTAACTCTCCTATGTTTCATTGTATCTACTAGCTCTAGACTCTTAGTTGTCAATGTGCCTATATTCCATGTGAATATACAAATCTTATTCTCCTGAGTTAGCTTATTTACCCACCAACTTCTCTACCCCTATGACATAAACCAATGTCTACTTTCCACTGCACTTGGGTTTTGATGCAGTGCATCATTTTTTAGGGAACACTCTAGCAGCCCTTGTCCATTTTCCATTGCACCCAAAATCTAATGTAGCGTGTCGCATCTAAGGGAAATGCCCTAGTATCCCTTACCCATTTTCTACTACACCTGGGATTTGATACAGCTTGTCACTTATGGGGACGCCCTATCTTGAGGGAATGTCAATGATCGATTCATGTCAATGGTTATGGATATCTGCGTTAAAATGTGGAAGAAAGGAAATGAACATAATAGGTATATAAAAACTAAGTGGTAGAAATTAAAAGAAAAGAAGGTAGCATCATTTACAAACAAGTTGATGCTAGAAGGAAACTAGAACAATGAGACAAAAGTAAATACCATGTAGACTAATATGGTCAAGTCCATCAAGAAAGTGGTAGAATATGTCCTAAGAGTATCTAAAGATAACAGGCAACCAACAAAGGAAACTTGGTGGTGAAGAGTGAAAAAGTGCAAAAGGTTATTAAAGAGAAATAATGTGTTTTAAAGCATGGCAAAGAATAAAAAATAATGAAAACTTAGAGCAATATAAGAATGCTAAAAATGTTGCTAAGAGAGTAGTAAGTGAGGTTAAACTCAAGGCATATGCTTATCTATATATAAATTAAGATCAAGAAAGGTGAGAAAGATGTGTTTAAAATTGAAAAAGTAAGAGAACAAAAGAGTAAGGACTTAGACCACATTAAGTGCATTAGAAGTGATGATGAAAGGATACTAGTAAAGGATGACAAGATCAACAAAGGTGAGAAAGTTCCTTTAAAAAATTACTAAATGACAATTACCCTAAGAACATAGGGCTTAAAAGTATTGCATACCCAAATAATGTTGGACATTATAGATACAACCGTAGGATTAGAATACCTAAAGTGTAAGAGGCCTTGAAATGGATGAAATTAAGAAAGGCCATAGGGCATCATGGTATACCAATAAAGGTTTAGAAATATATGGGGGATACTTGAGTAGTTTCGTTGACAAAATTGTTTAATAAGATTGTAAAATTGAAGATAATGTTGGATAAATGGAGGAAGGGCTCTATTGTACCAATTTTAAGAATAAAGGAGACATAAAGAGTTGTACTAATTATCAAGAGATCAGACTTATGCACCATACCATGAAACATTTTGAAAGAGAAATTGAGAAAGGCTACGACATGAGACAAGTGTATCAAAGAACCAATTTGGTTTCATGCTCAGGAAGTCTACCATGGAAGCTATTTTCCTACTTAGACAATTGATAGAGAAATATAGAGAGAGGAGAAAGGACCTCCACATTATCTTTATTGACTTAGAAAAAGCTTATGATAGGGTCATTAGAGCATTAATATGGTTGGTGTTGGGCAAGATAGGGGTTTCACACAAACATAATTAAGGATATTTATAAGGAGGCAGTAGGAAACATTAGGACAACTAGTGCAGAGATAGCTTATTTCCCATCACTATAGGATTGCACCAAGAATTGGTATTGAGCCCAAAACTTTTTACTTTGGTTATGGATGAGTTAACAATACCTCTACCTGAGGAGATTCCATGGTGCATATTATTTGGAGATGACATAGTTTTGATTGATAAGACAAGGGAGGGTGTTAACACAAAGCTAAAGTTATGAAAAGATGCATTAGAATCTACAAAATTTTAAATTAGTCAAACTAAGACAGAGTATGTGAAATGCAATTTTAGTAAGGAGAGGAGCAGGACTAGAGCACTAGTAAAGATTGATAACCAAGAAGTGCCCCAAAAGACCACTTTCAATACTTGGGATAAAAAATTGACGAGAGCGAAGTGATTGAGAGGGAGATTGCCCAGAGAATTCAAGTGGGTTGGAACAAATGACGATGCACCTCTAGAGTTTTGTGTGATCAGTGGGTGCCACTCAAACTGAAAGAAAATTTTTATAGGATGGCTGTAAAGTTAACCATACTCTATGGATCAGAGTGTTGGGAAGTTACGGAACATGTACACAAGGTGAACATCGTCGAAATTCAAATGTTGAAATGGATGAGTAGCAAGACAAGAAAGGATAGAATTAGAAGTGAAAACATTAAAGGAAACTTTGGAGTAGTACCAATATGTAACAAGATGAGGGATATTAGACTTGGATAATTTTGGACATGTCCAACAGAGATGAAAGACAATACCGGTTAAAAAGAGTGAGATGATCCAAGTTGAAGTCTCTAAAAGGGAAAGGGGAAAGCCCAAAGGAACATGGAATAGAAGTGGTGGGAAAAGAATTAAAAACTTTGGGATTAAATAAAGCCATGACACTTAATAGAGGGGAATGGAGGAACAAGATTCATGTGGTCGACCCCTAATCAAGATAAGGTCTTGATGATGATGATTTGTCAATTTTTAAATGAGAGGAGTAACTAGCCTAACATCTAGAACCACCATTGCTGACAAGATTAGTAACATTAAAAATAGGTTAACACCCTTGTATAATGCATCTAAGAAGTGAATGCTTGTGTAACATTTGGTTTTACTTTATTGTTAATTAGAAAGCTAAGAGGTGTTTGTCATTTCATTAAATGAGATGAGCAGCTAGCTTGACATCTAGAAATAAGCATTACGGACAATATCAATAACACTAAAACCTACATTAACATAAATTAATCAAATATAAGCCTTGTCTTTTAAATTGTTTTATCTATGTTTTAGTGTAGTAAATGTTAAATTGCTATTCATGGCTAATCAATTCCCTAATTGTTATCCCTATATAAAAAAATATCTAAGAAGTGAATACTTCTAGAAAGCTAAGAGTGGTTTGTCATTTCATTAAATGAGAGGAGTAACTAGCCTGTCATCTAAAACTATGCGTTGTTGATAGGATTAGTAACACTAAGACCTAGATTAACATAAATTAAATAACCACAAAGCTTGTCATTAAATTGTTTTATCTATGTTTTAGTGTAGAAAATGTTAAATTATTGTTCATGGCTTAAATTAATTCATTGACTTTTATCCCTATATAAAACAACATCTAAGGGAACTAAAATGCAGCCTAAGATGAAAAAGGATTGTTATGTGTTTTGAAACCTAAGGCAGTGAAGACTTACTCTAAAGAAGTTTTACAACTAGAGAAGATAGAATTCAGAGTTCCAGCTCAATCAAGTAACTTAAATGATTCTAAATTTAACATAATGGGGGTTGCTTTTAACAAGAATAACAAACTCTAGATAAAATTATTTAGGAACTAATATCCTACTATTAACAAACTATGGATAGTAACCTTGTGCCCTGCTATTGACAAATTATGGATAGTAACCTTGTGTCGTACTATTGGAAGCACCTAAACAAGGACAAAATTATGTGAGTAGAATATTACACAAAATGAAGGAAACTATTAACTCAGATTAAAAGAGACTCAATAAACAATACTAAAATTGAAGCAACTAAAGAATTTTTTCATGATCACATTCAATAAACCATTCTCCCTTTGATAATTTCCATCAAGATATGCTATTAAAAGCAAGGTCAAAGAGAAACACACACACAAAGAGAGATGGAAAAATTTACCTCATTCCCTTGTTTTCTAAAAGAATAGGCTAGATTCTTTAGTTTTCCAGCAAGAATAGACCAGCAATGCATTGTATAGAGTCTCACAGAGAATCAACTTAGTTTCTCTGGTTTGTCACAAAAGGTAGGTAATACTATCATGTGGAGAGTTGGAGAGAATTATTGGACAGAGTCGAAGAGAGTCGAGTTTGGAGATCTTGCATCCTCTTTCATTCTATTTTGCTTAGGAGAAATAGATTAAATTTTAGGGTTTTTTGCAAAAATTCCATTACATTTTGGCATTTTTGTAAAAAAGGAAACAATATTTCAATTTTGCAGATTTGTCATTAAGTTTTCATAAACTTTGCAAATTTTCTAATCTATTAAGTTTCCATCCTCCTTCCCTATTAGTTTTTACAAAATTTTGATATTACCCTCATCTAGCAGAATAGCTACCTCACAGACAAACATGTGCTCCTCAAAGGAGGTGTTGAAAATGGGTACCGCAACCAAGGGGTGGGCGCCGCTGACGATCATGTGAGGCTAGCACAATTAGGCTATTGATCGTCAAGGGAAATAGGGTGTTGATTGAGTCTCCCAAAGCAGGGTGTCTTTGACGAAGGAAATTAGGATTGCTCGCTGGAGGGAGGCATCAGAAATAGGAACCGCAACCACGAGGGGAGGGGCACCGATGATGGTGTGAGGCGAGCACAATCAGGCTGCCAATCATCAAGGAAAACACAATGCCGATCAGGTCTCCTAGAGAGGGCAGGGGTGGCAGCACTGATGATCGTGTGAGGCTAGCACAATCAGGCTACGATCATTGGGGGAAAAAGGGAATCTATCTAGTTTGGGAAGCACGATCAGGCCCCCATGATTGGAGAGAAATAGGGTGTCAATCAGGTCTCCGGGGGAGGGGGGGCTGACGATCATGTGAGGCAAGCACGATCAAGCTGCCGATCGTCATCTACAAGGGAGGGGTTGGCACCAACAATCCTGTGAGGTGAGCACGATCAAGCTAGCGATCGTCGGGGCGAGCAGCACCAAAAATAGGGTGTTGATCTAGTCGGGAGGGGGGAGGGAGGAACATGGTGTTGATTGGGTCCAAGGGTATCAAAAATAGGGTGTGTACGAAGAGCGAGGGGTGCTAATGTGCCGCCAAAGGAAACCAAGGCCGAGCAAGGGAATAAGCTAGAGACTGGAGGTAATAGGGGTTGCCAGAGGTTGACAAGCTAGAAAGCAGGGGAAATACACCAGAAACAGGGCTGCCGAAAGGGGATCTGGGTAATATTGGAATTTATTAAAAATTAACAGGGAAAGAGAAAGTAAAACTAACAAAATGGCAAATTTACAAAGTGCATGAAAATTTTATGGCAAATTTGCAAAATTAAAAATTGTTAGACTTTTTAGCAAAAATGCCAAGATGTAATGATATTTTTTGTAAAAATCCTTAAATTTTAAGCTAATGTAAACTGGTAAATGGCTGACCTGCATAGTGCATACGACCTGACCGTGCATTGGATGGGTAGGTCGGTTTACGAGCATATTTAAACGGGCAAACTTTTAGAATTTGAAAGGCTCCGAAAATGTGATTTGATATAATGAAATGAGGAGAGATCCCAATTTATTTTGGGTAACCATTGATGTCGGGACACCAAAATGATAGCCATCGTAACCGGCGTACCGGCACTCAAATTCATAAAACCATTTGATCCAGGTCAGGAGAAATCTCATAAATGTGTTTATAGTTATATAATCGTTGCCAAGACAGGATGGCATTGGACTCCTTCACTTGTCCAATTTCAACTTCATTCGAAGTAGACTCGCAGATGCCACTCATGAGACAAATGAGAGTGACTTGACGCTGCTCTTTTATCTGATCAATCGACGCCACTCTGCAAACAAATGAGACTGGTTGACACCATCTGGGGGGGGCAAATGAGAGTGGCTGGTGCTATTTGTTGACCGATGAAGGCGACCAGCTCCACACTGAAGAGAATGGATAATGGCCAACACCTCGCTCGAGGCCAACGAAGGTGACCAGCGCCACTTTCTGCTCCACTTGACTGATTCCATTTCACATCTTCCCATGCCACCCTCAGATCAGCAAGAGACACTCAGTGCTTTATAGATATGTTTCTTTATTGGAGTCTAGAGTCCACTGTGCATATCTTAATATACCCAATTAATTATTATTGACGGTCCAAGAGAAACTCATGGGAGATTTCTAATTTGTATATGAACGTGATATTAGCATAATCTAGACCGTTGATATTTGGAAAGACAACCTTGTGGAGATTCTATACACTAACTTATAAGCAACACACCCAACATGAAATTCTCTATAAAACCTAAGCAAAATCTGTAGCAGTCAGGCTAACTCCACGCCAAGCGAAACTAACTAATATAAAAAGCATATATTATAGACAATCTAGAGGTCCAACGACAACGTTAAAACCGGTTTTTTACCAAAGAAAATGTTAATAACTCGTTTATTTCACTTTAAGAAGGCATTTAGAATAGAATGTATAGCATCTACGTGGTAGCCTAAAGGACTAATGCTTAGATCATGATGTTTTGTTTTTTTTTTGAGAGAGAGAGAGGTAGTTTTATTAATGGGGAGAGAAGCCTTCCCGTGGCCGTACACATAGAAAGACCGAGATGATCGAAGGTAGAGATCTACATAAAGTGGCTTAGTCGATACCTCAAATTCTCAATTCTTGAAGTTTTCAGCCTTCCTAGGCAAGTGAATCCGCGAGATTACTTGTTGATTTTAGAGAATGGGTGAATGTGACCTCCAAGTCCCCTATAACCATTTTGATCTTATCAATGAGGTGCCAAAATCTCCATAGGTGGAGGATTGATTATTTAACCAAGCAATAACACTTTTTGGATCTCCCTCCACCACTAGGAGCGACCATCTCTGATTGTTTCAAATGTGTATAACTTCGTAAATCGATTGTATTTCTGCTTCTTTAGTTCATGACTAATTAATTTATAATGATTGCTTCCATTTGTTATCGAACAAGGAATTAGCAACGCGATTGTAGTTTTGTATTTGTATATTAAATCTCAAGAGTCAAACGTAATATTTATGAATAATTTGTCGAGACTTTTACTTAAATAGAGGAATTCAAACTAGATGAACAGGTCAATCTTCTAAAGGGGAGGCTTAACCAACCGATGTCACGAAAAAAATTTGCATGACACTTAACCTCTTCACCTGCCAAACCCGCCCAACGTTAATGAGTTAGGCTGCAGATAAAGCACTTCATCCCTCCTTTAGTAATTCTAGCCAAATCTGTTTGACCCACAATTTGCCCGGCTTACCCAATTAATAGCTGTACCCACAGGGACAAATTTTGGTTGATCCGTTCTATTCATCTTTTATTCTCTCCATAAAGGATTAATAGTATGCAGTTTTACCTTGCATTTTACAAGAAACTATTTTCACACTTTAAACCTGTGACTTCAAAGTCACACGACAACAACTCTACCGTTCTTCTTACCAAAAAAATATAAATCATGTTGATAAAATTTTACTTTGTTGGTATAGTACACGACGCTACGTCTAAGTCAGTGAAGTGTCGTCCACTTTTGCCTGATGTCCCGACTCTTTAGCTCTAAATATTTTGTAGCCCAAAGATAAAGGTAGCTGGATGATTACGACTTTCGAAAACTCTGCTTCTTAGCAATTGATAATGGACAGTTCTATTACACAATGATTCAACCATCCATTTCCCGTAATCAGAGGGGTATTTTTTCAGATTCTAAGATCCGCAAGTCGTCACTGTTTTCGTTTTAAGCATTAGTCATCCTCAATTAGAATATTCAGATGGACGGGTATAATCAACCATAAGGCGGGGCTACCGTGTCACACGCATTCATCTTCTTGGGGATGCCATCCTAAAAGCAAAACAACATAAATCGACCCCAAAACTTCCAATCCCGGCGAACGTTGGCTTGTAACGCTACCATCTCGACTATAAGTGTGAAACACGTATCTCAAGCTGCTTAAAGTACCAGATACGTGTCCATGTCCAGAAAGGAAAAACAGGTTATAAAAGAGCAAGCAGGATTTGAGTTGCGCCATGCCAAGAGGAAATCGATATCCGCAATCTTTTCGTACGGTCAGTTCTAGCAGCGTTGCAGTAGTAGGCGATCTTTCGCGGCCAAGGAGAAAATGGCGTCTCATGAACAAAGCTACCCAGCCGGTGAAACCAAGGGCCAAGCTCAGGTGAGTCTGCATCTCCATCTCCGTAGTTCCTTTCATATCTGTGCATGATGCATGTGAAGAACTCTTGCAATGTATGTTGTATGATGAATGTGCGTAGGAAAAGATGGAGAGTATGACGAACAAGGGAAGAAAAGCTGGGCAAGCTATGAAGGACAAGGCAAATGAAGCTGAGCAGGCTATGAAGCATAAAGCAAATGCTGCAAAATATAAGGAATCGAACACTGATAATTCTGCCCGGGAGCTTGCACAGGAAGACAGGGAACAAACCGGGAGCTATCTCAAAGAGAAAACAGATACAGCTAAACAGAAGGCATCTGAAACTGCCCAAGTGCCTGTGATAAGGCTCCTGAAACTGCTCAGTCTGCTCGTGACACTGCCATGGTTGTCAAGGAGAAAGCGGCAGCTTGCTTCAGAATGTATGCACACATCTCTAACATCATATTTGCTCAATGCTATTTGAATCTCACGTTTTCTCAGGCTCCTTGTTGATGATGTTGGCAGTTTTATAATCTGATTGTTTTCTTTTTCCTTTTGTCAGGTCTTGTGTTTTATTTTCAGACTGGAGAACAGGTGAAGAGCATGGCTCAAGGAGCTGCTGATGCCTTAAAACATACTCTCGGGATGGGAGAAAAAGAGGAAGACAAGACTGCCGAGATAAGGAACTGCTAGATGGAACTGAGTACTACTTTACTCAGTTCTAGTTTTCTATGCTTGTTTAGATTTGTATGATTTTCCTTTGTTTTAAATGCCCCTCTTCATTGGCTTGGACATGAATTTCAGTGTCAGGTTTCTCAAAATGTTCAGTTTCTTTTCTTAATTCGTTTCAATTTATCTCGGCTGTGGAAACCTTTCTTTTCTCACTCTGTTCAATTTATTTCGGCTATAACACGAAGCTATTGGTGCTACTATTTGGTCAGAGCCTAGGAGTGGCAAAATACCACACGATAGCACGATTCGAACACAACACGGATTTAGTAGGTTAGGGTTGAGTCCTATCTTATTCGTGTCATTTATCAGGTCAACTAGAAAATGACAAACCCAAATTTGTGCTTTGTTCGTGTCAACTACGAGAATCTATCACGTTAACTCGTATGACCCACGACCTGCTAACACTTCATGTTGACTCATATGACTCGCAACCTACTAACACTTCATGTTGACTCGTATGACTCGCAACCTACTAACACTTCATGTTGACTCATATGACACATGACTTGCTAACACTTTGCGTTGACCCGTATGACGCATAACCTGTTAACACGTCGTATTGACCCATGATACTCGTAACTAGTTAAACCGTCATGTTGACTCATCTGACCCGCGACCTATTAACCCATTGTGTTAAGCCATTTGACCTATATAAGAAACAGAACTTGATTTATCTATCTTAATAAATAAATAAAAAGACGGTTATTGAAAACCTGTCCTTTATTCTTATTGATTTAGATTGATATCGTCCTATATTGATGGTAAGTTGGTAAGGTAAGGTCTAACTACTAAGTAAAGAAATAACAGTGATAAGTCTGATAAAATGATTCATAATAACATAGGATGGTTACTCAGTAGCCATCTTATATTTTTAATAAAGATAGTACAATTATTCAGTAATCGTCCTATATTTTAACTAATATAGGATGGTTAGTGAATAACCGTCCTATATTCTTTGACGTGACATAGGATGGTTAATTAGTAACCATTGTATATTACTTAGTAATATAGGATCGTTATTGAGAACCGTCCTATAATCTTATAGAAATATAGGATGCTTTTTTAGTAACCATCCTTTATTATACAACTTTATAATCTTTACCACTAATCACTTTTTCTATTTTTTTGTTGGTTTCTAACTTTCTATTTGGTACATGTACAGTCTTCCTGTAGTTATATTTATCAAAGTAAATTAATTCAACAATTAATATGTGTGCGACAAAATAACACATTCACTCTATTCTTTATGCTACATTTACATTCATTGCAGTTGTACACATTCACTTCCAATATTGAACATTCTTAACTACCCCATACACTTAACATTGAATTGAACACTTAAACTAAAAAAAAAATGGAATACATTTACAATCGTTACACATTTGCTTACAAGTTCAAACATTGTATATATGACTTCCTAATATAATACACTGACTTCACATTGAATTGAATATTTGAGTAAGTGAACTAAAGAAAGCACACCCATATATAATACATTCACAACTCCATACTTTCCCTCTATAGGCAACCCTATGTCTAGTTGAACACACCAACCTCCTATCATTAAAATAAAGAAAGCACACACATTGAGACATACTTCAATCAAAAGAAAAATGGAATACATCTATAGGAATGGACTTATATTTTGTATTTCATTTGAGTAAAAAGTACATTAATTCATTAGTTACTCAGTCAGTATGTGACAAAAATAACACATTCACTTTACTTTGTAACATCTAGGTTGCATTTATAATCATTGTACACATTCACTTCCAACATTCCATAACTTCTTCATACAGTTCACATTGAATTGAACTAAAAAAATTCACACTCAATCACTCATACATTCACTTCTCTATAGATAGCCATATGTCTAGTTCAGGACGCCAACTTCTCATCATTGAAAGTTTGAAACAAAGAAAGCACATACATTAACACAATATGCTTCAATCAAAAGAAAATTGGAAGACATTCATAGAAATGAACTTACTTTTGTATTTTATTTGAGTAAAAAAGTACATACATAATTAATACATTCATTTACATCAGTGAACTACAAATTAAAATTCATAATTTGTTATGTCCATTCCATTCTAATATCGTCTATAACTCTTGCTTTCAAAATCTGCCTATAAGAAACATATAATAACTTAGTTCAGACATGTAATCTTAGATTCAGTCAGAAAATATAGAAAAATATAACATTGATTAGTATTTGTCTTACCTTTTTCAATTGTGAGATTATATATCCATTGCAAATGAGGGTCCTCATGTATCTGAGAACATAATACCCACACTACTAATCAAATTTTTATTTAAGGCACTGCACACCACTGTCACCAAAGACAATAGAGAAGGTTCAAATATCATGTCAAATAAGATCAGGTTTTAAATTTTGGTAAATACCATTAATTAGTAAACCTTACCTTTACCTTCTTCCAGTTGAGTTTTGCTAGGTGGTCAATACCTTCCCAGTGTTCTCCCTCAGCCCATTTATGTCATGCACTACACATATAATTGAAAAGCATTAGATTATGAATAATATGATAGTTATCACTTATCAAGTGAGTAAATATTATAATAAAAGAAATAATAAAGACTTGCTTGTTTATAATTTCTAATCAGGTGTTCCCAAATTTGCACTCCATAAGAATAAAAAAACATTGCATGGCCACCATGCACATCTAAAGCTAGCAGCATCCAATGGGACCTATAAAAAGAATAATTTAGTTGTAAGTTCACAAATCTTAACTGATATAGATATTCTTGTGTATGAATTATGAAATTGAAATGACATAATTTAGCAACGTATGTTATAACTTACCTACTATTGTAGGGAATCAGTAAGGCCTGCCCATTCGCCCAATGCATGAGCCCAAGTATGATATCTTCAATTTGTTTATCCATGGGTAAATGCTCCAATCGAAAGACAAGAGCAAGGTCAAGGAACTTATAAATGTCCTCGACTTCTACTCTTTGCAACTTATTGTATAAAGACCTACATTAGTAATTTGGGTTAATGTCAAATCAAGTGTTATTAAAAAATCAAGTAATATCACTTTGATTTGTAATAGTCTAATAGAGTAATTACACAACATAACTAATATAGACGACGATATGCATGTATTCCAATTGAGCCATATTACATATAGTTAAGAGGTCCTCCTTAAAGAGTGGAACCTCAACCATGTCGTCCATAAGCACACCCGCCTTTATCCTTTTGGGGCTAATTTTCTTATCTCCATTGACCAATCTGTATAGTACCCTCAGGAATTGAGGAATGTTAGGTGAAACCTCCACATGATCCCTACACTGTAGATGTAACATTCCAGAAATTAGTAATAAGTATATACATATACCATTATATAAGTATACATAAAAGAAGAAAGGCAGAGAGATAAAATTTTATCATACAACTATACAAGTATATATAAATACCTGGGAAGGCTAGGATGGGGCTACATTAGCCACTACGCCAAAATTTGCTACCAGGGAGGTTGGCCTCAATGGGACCTCGTGTTGCTTCTAGTGACCCAACATGTTGTAGACAATATCAATCAATTAATAATTTAGGAGAGGACTTAAAAAGTGCAACTGAAAATGATGCCATGACACCATATATATACCTTGCATCTCATTGGTTTGATAAATTCCTCTAGTCAAGCCACATGATATCCAATTACATCCCCTATAGTTTGAATATCATCCTCTTATATCGAAAATAGAAGGGGGGCATCTAGTTGAATGGCGACACTAATGCACACATGCTTAGTGTGACGATACATCAACTTGTTGTGCAAAGTAGTGGAAGTCATAGAATGAACCTTGTGCAGTGTTGCCACAATGACATAGTTCTCAAATGAATGTAGCTACAACATGCACTAACCCACCTACAATTGAGAAATAATATATATATATATAATAATTAGTGATGAAAAGGTTACTAAATAATTCAACATTACAAAAGTAAACATGTCAATATACATACCTCACTGATCGGGACATCACCTTCAAATACTTGCTTTGCCACCTCTTCTTTGATGTAGGAGTGCAACTATTGTCAGATTGGGTGGTTGAACTTGAGGGACAATATCCTGACACGAACATCTTCTGCGACTATAGAAGTCCATATACAAATGATTCTTGACCTTGTTGTATATCTCCACAAAAGTTTGCTCCTTCCATGCTTCCAATTCTTCTACTGTAAGAGTCTATTTTTTTAAGGAAGAACTTAGAAGGAACCACACCACAACCTTGACCCCTTACTAAGCTAGGGTGCTCGTCCTTGTTGCTCATAGCCCTATATAGGATGTCCTCCTTTGTAGTAGTACTGCTTAAAGTCCCTGTAGGTATAGCTGTAGTTGCACTTTCTTGGGTCAACTCTTCATGCACATGTAAATATCATAACACGATCAAATCCCTATTATATATGTAATATAATGTAAGAGATACAAAGATAGGTAGTAGTGGCAGTACTAGGCACAAAAAAGTATAAATCCACTTACAATTCATGATGCAATTTCTACATTCATTTTGTTAGTGAAGGCCTGGGAGTTATGCCCTTTCGAATGTCCCATTTTCCAAAGAAGAGCACGGTTTATGGGCTCCTTTGTCCCAGCCTTCTTTTACTGCTAAGAGAGACACTAAATCAGAGTTAATGAAATAAAAATCTACTAGATTTAGACAGAAATGAATTGTCACATGATATACTTAGTTCTTCTTCCTCTAACTATGCGTAGCCAACCCTGGAAAGGTGGTGTTGCATATGATTAGTTACACACACCAATTGTCCTTTTTATACGCTTTGCCTGGACATCAAAGTAATCTAATCAAAATATAATCAATTTTGATAATTAGAGAAATCAAAATATGGATAGTTTAAGTTGTAATTACCTCAAAATCAATGAGAGCCTAAACTATACAAATTGATTTCATGCTTCCTGGTCGATGAAGTAGGAATATAACTTAGGGACAATGTCAAGCCTGAAAGGATCATTGGCATTTGGAAGTATGTACTTCCTTACAAGCTCACACTTCTATTTTCTTCATTGTTCACCAACCCTGCAATGCATGCTTCTTTCACTCATTAGATATGGTAAAGCCAAACTACAAAATAAAAGAAGAAGTAGGTTAGTGTAGCAAAGAAAAACAATATAAGGGATATATTATGTTATATATAGAAAGAATTTACATACCTTGACCATCTCCCATATTGTATCTTTAACTGTTGGTGACAAATATCTCCAATTAGACACTAAGATTGGCTCCATATTTCTAACAATGTAGCATATGAAACTAGCATAAGAATGTGCACTAGCACCTATCACCTGCCCTTTACTGTTGAATTGTACAGTCTCTTTTATTCCCTTTGACAATCTCTTATATATATGTTCCATTTTTGTTGGCCCTTTGCCCTTTCTCTTGACAGGTGGTGTACATGTGTTCCATTGTTCTTCTATTCTTCATGTTCCATGTTTACTTCACAAGTGAAAACACTATAATTAGATCAGTTTTCATTCAATCAAACAACAAACAAGTGAAGGTGAAACCTAGCTCACTAGTCTAGGCTTATCTAAAAGTTATGTGAGATAAGTACTATTCTAACTAAACTGAGGTCTAAAATCAAAGAGGTTACATTTCAAAATGGTGTTAATAAGAAAAAGAACTGAGCATTAGTTGGAATCTTGGGATGGTCTCAATTCCATGCTCATTAGTTTAGGGTTATCTAAAAGCTGCATGAGAAAGACACTATTGGGATGGTCTCAATTCCATGCGCATTAGTTTAGGGTTATCTTAAAGCTACGTGAGAAAGGTACTATTGGGATGGTCTTAATTTCTCACTAAGTTTCCATGACACATGAGTCATGTCACAAACTGACAATAAGCATGTTCATACTATCTTCCAAGTTTCCAACTACAAACCTCTCTTGCTAATAAGAAAAAATTCAAGCGTTAAATTTCAAATAGGTACTATTCTGTTTTCATAGACATGCCAACAATGCCAAGCAATTTGGATGATACAATCATGCATGCAAGAGACTCCATGCAGATGCAATCATGAAGATCGTAGTTGCAAATAAAGACATTAAGTTAAATGAGTTTAAAAGACCTATACCTAAAAAATATTGTTAACCTTAACCCCATCTTGTGAGATGTACTGTCATAAGCTCGTTATATAACAAAAATAGGGGTAGAAAATGGCGACATAGAAATTCCAAGAGTAGTTAGGTTACCTCCTTCCATTTCCTCTTATCCTTTTTCTTATGTTTGTCTTCTTCTTCTTTAGTTCTTCTCTCCTCTGTCTCTCTCCTTCTTTTTCTTCTTCTTCTTGCTTGAGGTATTAGTAGCACAGCCAAGTAGGTTTGCACAATCAGTTTCTCCCCTGTTCTCACTCTCTCTCCTTATTCTTCTTCTTCTTCTTCTCTCTCCTTGTGTCAGCTAACACGATTTCTCTCTTCCTCTCTCTCCTTCTTCTTTTTCTTTTGGTCGAGATTTTTGCTCTAGTTGAGGGAGGTTTTGGACTTTAAAAAGAAATTTGGTATGGTGAAAGAAAAAGAAATATAGGACGATTCTACGAGAATCGTCCTATATTACATAAGAAATATAGGACAGTTATTACATAATCATCCTATGATTATGAAAAATATAGGACGGTTATCTATAAATTGTCCTATATTAATAATAATCATAGGATAGTTTAGAAATAACTGTACTATATCAACGATATATTAATACACTTTAAATTCAAAATATAGGACAGTTATTTGATAACCATCCTATAATTATCAAAAATATAGGATGGTTAGTACATACCCATCTTATATGTACAGAGCATATAGGATAGTTTTACATTATCATCCTATATTTAATATAGGACGGTTATTAAGAAACTTTCCTATATTTATGTTAAG
This sequence comes from Warburgia ugandensis, assembly GCA_035236585.1. Classification (NCBI taxonomy): domain Eukaryota; kingdom Viridiplantae; phylum Streptophyta; class Magnoliopsida; order Canellales; family Canellaceae; genus Warburgia; species Warburgia ugandensis. The sequence continues at coordinate 54,490,642 of CP141132.1, forward strand.
AATTTCTTTACTATGTTCTCTATAATGACAAATTATGAATGTAAATTAGCAATGATGCTATTATTTAGAGCACATTTATGAAATATGAATGGCATGGAATTCCATTTGTAGTTGGCTATATATGTACAGTTGTGCATACAATATGTTCATATATTGCTAAAGAGTAAAGACCAAAGTAGACATGTCAATACATGGTAGAGCCTCAAACTCTCAATGTAGTTAATGTTTAGAGATATGGTTAGATAGATATTTTGAATTTGGCTTTCCTCTTGAAGTTTCTTCTTATCAGAACTATTTGACCTTGAGTTATAAACTATAAAGAATGATAATGAACAAATAAACTTATTCAGACAAAATATAGATTTGGAGACATTATCTATATCTCAAGGTCAATTGGTCAAACTTATTGCTAGTGTCCAAATTTGATAATTGCTACATTCAACATAAACTTTTTGTAGAGACATTATCTACATATATAACCTAAAATTGATAATTGTTAATAATTAAAGGCCCAATATCACATTGTAGTAGTGCAAAGTGAAATTGATAGTAGCTCCTTATTGCTTAAAGTATAAAGGCTAATTGGATAAAGCATATATGAATAGAATATCAGTGCTAACAAGTGGCTAAGTGAGTAAATATATAGACTTTAGAGTTTGAAGTTGGGAATCGTTGAGTGAAGTAAATTAATAATATTTTAAGTTGGCAAGCTTGACGACCTAAGCTAAGTGTAGCTAAGTAGTCCCTATTACAACTTGTCAAGGTGAGCTGTGGACTTCAAACCACCTCCCTAACAAATTTTTATACAAAAGAAAGGAAAACAATTATTCAGTAACGCCTACTCGCTTATATCTTTTTGCCCTCTCACGGATCGCAACTACGACGTGTGACATGTTTGATGACTGATGAGAGTGAGGAGGCGGTCCATTGGAATGAATGGGGGCTGGCTGCTAGCCTGCTGTGCTGATGCTACTTTGCTTGCTAGACCTAGAAGCCTTGGCCCTTGGAATAGCCTCATGCAGTCACTAGTGAGGCCCTCAGTGATCTAATGATCTCAATTCTACAGATGAAATGAAGGATTAGAAACTTATAGGCTTACATTGATTAAAAATTTAAATTGTTGCAACATGATGACCTAAGCTAAGTGTAGCTAAGCAGTCCCAACATCAACTTGTTAATGTGAGGTCTGAAGTTCAAGCCACCTCATGGGCAATATTTTTTAGTAAGGCAAAAACATACAGGATAGTTCCTTAAAAACCATCCTATATATTTAACAAATATAGGATGGTTATTTCACAATCGTCCTATATTTAACAAAATATAGGATGGTTTTTTAATAATCGTCCTGTATATTTACAAAATATAGGACAATTCTGAAAAAACTATCCTATATATTTATAAAATATAGGATGGTTCTAAAATAATTGTCATATATTGTGTCTTTTCCTTAAAAATTGTTAGTGACACACTGACAGTGAGTTGGATTTAGACTTTAGTGAAGTCCACTCTAAACGGACCAGACCTCACGTGATGTTAACAAATAACAAGTTCTTATCCTTGTGGATTGTGGTTGTTGTTGGGATTCATGACTAGGGAAGACAATCCTTTCTCACTTTCTGACTCTGAGTTCTGAATTTCTAAGTTCTAATTGAATGTAGTTACAAACTTATAAGGAATAAAAATCTAATCTAGTACGACCGACGACCTAAGCTATGTTTAGCTAAGCAATCCCAACAACAGCTTGTTAAGGTAAGGTCTGGAGTTTGACCCACCTAATTGGCAACTATTTTAAGTAAGGGAAACAAATAAATATTTATCTTAATACATAGGATGGGTTTTGAGATAACTGTTCTATATTTATCACAATACATAGGATAGTTCTGGGGTAACCATCCTATATCTGTGTCCAAATTATAGAATGGTTATCTAATAACTGTCCTATATTTATTATTAAAATAGGAGGATTATTCTTTAACCATCCTATACTTTTTAATAATGTAGGACACTTCACTTTAAACCGTCCTATATTTAGTGATATTATAGGACAGTTGTCTTCTAACCGTCATGTTTTATCGTTTTTATTTATTCAGTTTTTACAGACATCCATATTTATCAGATGTAATACAAATGTCCAAAGCGCAAAAGTGGAAAAGAAGAAGCCCTATAAAAAAAAAAACTAAACAAAGGATAACCTCGAGGCAAGGGAGATAGATTTAGAGCTTTTGCATGGAAGTCGGAGCAAGTTTTTCTTCCCTTTTAGGTTTTTCTTCTCAAATATCTTCAAAAAATCTTACACAATGAGCACACCTACAGTACCACAGGTATGTATTTCTTATTTGTCCTTTCTTTAGCATTTTGTTTCTCTCTTTATTCCTCACTCGAGTAATATGTTTTTCTTTGCTTATTCACTCTATGATTCTTGTTTGTGTGATTCTTTATATTGTTTGATTTTGTTTGTTTGATTCTATATTTCTATGCTTGTTCCATGTTCTTATTAGTATGACCTTTAATGAAGTAATTAGTGTTTACGGTAAACTAAATTTTTCTTGTCAATTGAAATATAGGCACAAGTTGGGAGCAATGATGTGTCTATTTGAACATGGTGCATGACAACAAGAACGATGATGAGCTTGCTGATTTAGAGAACATTGAGTTAGTTTCGAAATCCAACAGAGGTAAAAAACATAGGAAGCTAATGTCTCTAGTTTGGAATTGTTTTGAACACCTTCCAATATCAGAAGATAGAAGGCAAAGGTGTAAATCCAAGAAGTGCTCTCGATATATATTTGCAATAGTAAATTTGATACAGTTAATTTAAAACGTCACTTAAAGGCTTCTCAATGGAGCTACTCTCATGATATAGGGCAGATGCTTTTATCTCAAAGTCAGGGGAGTATGTCACTAAGTTCTAAAAAGTTTGATCCTGAATATTTTCATAAGTTAGTAGTAGTTGCAGTTGTTATGCATGATTTGCCTTTTCAATTTGTTGAGTATGATGGAATTAGAGATGTACTAAAATATTTATGTGCAAATTTGCATTTGATTAGTAGAAATACAGTAAAAGTATATGTGCTAAAAACGTATAGAAGAGAAAAAGGAAAGATAAAAGAGATGTTAGTGTTGGCACCTAATAGGATAAGTTTGACATATGATTTGTGGACTTCTTGTATTACTGATAGTTATATAAGTCTCACAGCACATTTTCTAGATAGTGAATGGGTCTTACACAAGAGAATATTAAATTTATGTTTTCTACCACCTCCACATAATAGAATATCATTAACAAAAAAAGTATACTCATGAGTAGGAGAACGGAGGATTGAGAAAAAAGTTTTTTTCAATCACTTTAGACAATGCTTCTACTAATGATTCTTCTATTGAGCTGTTAAGACATCAATTGAACATCAAAAGCACACTTATTTGTGGTGGAGAGCTCTTTCATCTTCATTGTTGTTGTCATGTTTTGAATTTGATTGTGCAAGATGGTTTGAAAGAAATAGATGATGTTATTCAAAAAATTCTAGAGAGCATCAAGTATGTCAAAGCATCGCAAGGTAGAAAGCAAAAAATTTAAGTATGCAAATCACTAGTCAATTGAGACCAAAAAGGGCTTAAGGCAAGTTGTCCTACAAGATGGAATTCAACATATGTGATGCTTGAAAGTGCTCTTTATTACCAACGTGCATTTTGTCTCTTAGAACTTGACTCAAATTATAAGCATTGTCCTCCTATCGACTTATGGGTAAAACGATGCAAAACTTTTTAAGTTTTTTCCTATTTGTTATAATGCTACCTACATGTTTTCTAGATCCAAGCATCCTATAACAAATCTCTACTTTTGTGTAGCATTTGTAATTTATTTGAGTTTAACACAATACATGAGAAGTGATTATGACCATATGAAGAGTATGTTCAGTCAAATGTTTGTTCAGTTTTCACAGTACTGGTTTGCATTTAGCACAATTTTGGCAATTGCATGTGTGTTGAATCCTCGATATAAGCTCTCCTTTGTGGAATTATCACACTATAAATTGTTTGGTAATGGTTGCTTGGAGTTTGCTCGAGTTTCAAAAAAAGTTATTATCTCTCTTCAATGAATATATGGTTAAGAGTTCCCCGAATCCTTCCTCATCTTTCTTTATGGATAGAGGTAGTGCGCTTAATGTTAATGATAGATAGAACTTGTCATATAGTCAAGAGATTTAAGATGTAATGAAGGTAATTATATTTATATATTTCATTTGTCACTTAGGATATTATAATTTACTATGAATTGTCTTACATTAAATTGAATAATATAATTACATTTGAATTAGGAATTTGATACATTTGAAAGTGAAGAATGTTCTTTGGTTATGCAAAAATCACAATTGGAACTTTATTTGGATGAACCATGGTTGCAAAAGTCAAAGCTGGACATTCTTGCATTCTGAAAAGGCAATCAATACAGGTTGATTGATTAATAATCTCAATATTTTTTATAATCTTATTTACATTTATATTTGATGAAAATATTGATTTCAAGTATCTTGAACTTGCTGCCATGGCTCGTGTTGTCTTGAGCATTCTTATATGTACAGTTGCATCAGAGACTACTTTTAGTGTTTGTGGTTAGGTTCTTGACCAATATGGGATTGCTTTAAAGCCAGATACAATGCAAGCATTGATTTGTGTAAGAGATTAGCTATATGGATTGAAAGGTAATAATTTATGATTCTATGTTTAAATGATATATTTTTTATACACATATATTATATTTTTAAAAGCTTAATAATGATTAATACATGTTTATTCTATATCATTGTAGACTCTATCATTACAATTGCTATGAATGAGCTTTGTGAAGACATTGTAAGCATAAGTAATAAAGCAGGACCACCTCAACCAACTAAAGACTCTAGAACAATTCATTTTGATTAATTTGTACTTGTATACTTTTCATAACTTACATTAATTTGTTGTGTTTGATAGGGATGGAAGTGGATTTCTCTCATGTGCTGGTTATTTACTAGTCAGTCAGTTACTATTACAGTCATTTGATTCATTTGAATACTATTCTCCTCTTTTAGGACCTTATTAGTGGTGTAAACTATGTTGCTTCTATTTTTGAGATACTCATGATTATATTTATTCAGATCCTCTATTTCTTAGAAATAGTCTTTGTATCTTAAGCTTGAACTTCAGTTCAGAAGGAGATCATGGAAAAGAAAGTATCAAACATCTGCCATGTCTTCGAACGAGAATAAGTATCATCCAGTGCTATGTATTATGTAATAATACTTTTTTCTTAATCATATTTCTAGGACCATCTCAAATGAATACCGATAACGAAGTTAGTAGTTGACCCCATGCTATCATGCATAACAAGGGTATTGCTCTTCTAAAGGAGGTGCGGAGCTGCGAATGCCTGAGAAAGCTGCCCTACAAATGGTAGAACATCCAAAAGCACCTCAACCAACTATTTATTAGAGGAGGCACATATGATATGGATGAACTTGCTGAAGAGTGAAGACATTACAAATTTACATGGATAAGTAACAGTGCACGAGTACCTTAACCAACTAAAGACTCTGGAACACTTCATTTACATCAATTCGTACTTTTGTATTTTTCATAACTTACTCAATATAATGGGACATGTATGATGTTTAGCATATTTATATTTTTTTTGTTTCCATTTCTCATTTATTTTCTTTTTTAAATAGTTTGTATTAATTTGTTATGTTTGGTCTGTATCCCTTTTTGAAGTCTATTTTTTATTTATTATACTTTTACAAAGTTTTTATTTATGTATTACTAAGATAGTTGTTGAATAAAACATTACAGGAATTTTATTGGTATGGTTCAAGTTCACTAATACTAAATCGTGTCGTGTCAGATGGGTTGTTCTATGTCATGAAATGTCACAAATTATCGTGTTACAGAGTCATGTCGTGTTGACTCGTTTAATAAACAAGTCGTGTTAACAATTATGCCCTGTCGTGTGACCCGAACACGATTCATTTCCATAATCGTGTTACACGAGTCATGTCACCCCAACACGACTTATTAACGTAATCGTGTTACACGAGTTGTGTCATGTCAACTCCTTTAAGAAGTGGGTAGTATTTGAATCACATGTTTTTGACATGATTATTAATCATGTCATATTCGTGTCGACCCATATACTTTAATGGGTCAATCTCAACACACCCCACCAACAAGATTTGCTACGCCTACAGAGGCCTTTGAAGTAACATGTTGTTGACCTGCCTACCTGTACGAGGGGCTGCGCCTTTCGCCACTTTCACTCCCTGGATCATTCCCATGGATGCCGCATCCAAATGCTTTGCACAAACAATCGTATGTAAAAAGTTCTTGGTTAGAACATTCTCCATCTCAACTAGGTGGGAAAGAGGGCCTTTCCTTTCCTCAACAGAGAGCGATTTATCCCTGGCTGTTTACTTTAGGAGAGGGTTTCTTTCAAACAAAGACACCCAGCACGGTTTGGTCATAGTGCACCCCATTACACTCACCCATCTGAATTCTCCGATTTCGGATGACTCTGTTTCGTGAGGAGCAAGGATTGGTTGAGACTGGAATCAGGAAAAGGATAGTGCTCTTATTTTCAGACCGTGTCTCCTCTTCCGAGATGAGCGAGTATCGAGTAAGCCTTGTATTCTCTGACTCTAGATTCTTATCATTTTCTCGGACCGTGTCTCCTCTTCGGAGATGAGCGAGGATTGAATAAGCCTTGTATTCTCTGACTGTGGATGACTCCTCTTCGGAGGGTAGCAAGGATTGGATGAGCTTGGAATCAGAACCAGGAAAAAACATGCGCTCTCCTCGTAGCGAAGAGGAGCAAGGATTAGACGAGCCTGGAATCAGAACCAGAGGAGGATGTGCATTGTTTCATAGGACATAGACGTCGGATTATCTGAAATACCATTTATGGATCGGATAGTCGAATTATCGGAAAACCGATTTATGGATTGGCTTTTCAATCAGATGAGTCATCCGAAATCCGATTGATAGACTGGAGTTTGGATTGGAATGAAAACCTCTAGCCATAGAAAGGAAAGGATTTGGATTATAAAATAAAAAAAGAAAATGGGTTGGAGATGTGGATTACGCATTACATCCGAAGATTATCTGATTCGATGTAATTCCATCCTAATTTTCATAAGACTATATATATATATATATATATATATATATATATATATATATATATATATATATAATTCCTATTACCAATCTATCTGCTTTTTGAATTTGAACACCACCCGTCTGTTCGGTGAATTCCAACAACTGAAGCGTAAAATTTTATGAATTTTAATAACAACGCGTGACTTAGTATTTCCGGAACCCAGCCTTCGATGCTGGGTATGGATAACACAGACATTGTTCATGTCGGAGATCATCTTTAGAAATCTTTGTAGTGTTAATTGAACGAAACAAAGCACCATAGAGCATTTACTACTAGCACTCATGCTGCTCTTTCCCTCCTCTGACTCTCACTCTCACACGAGATAAGTGTCCAAGAGAGTGACTATTAGAGTACACAAATTCAATAGAGGAGCGACTTTTAGTGTACACTAATTGAATGAGGCGTCACACTCTTTCACGGGATAAGTGTCCAAGAGAGAAGATTACTAGCGTACACAAGTTGGATGGAGCTTATACATGGGGCTTTACATCGCAAGCCTTTCATCTCATGAGTCTGCAGCGGGATAAATGTCCAAGAGAGACGGCTATCAGCATTAACTGTCCGGTGTTATCCGTGGCTGCACGTTGAAGAAGCTTTTCTCTGCAACCCACAGTTGAAGTTGCCCAAAGAAACATGCTTCCATATTTGAAAACTGCTTTGGATTTAAGAACAGCCTTGAAAAAGCCCCTTTCTGCAACTCTCAGTTGAAAACATGCTTCCACATCTCCCTCACCACAATAACTTAATCATATGACTGATGGAGGAAGAGCCAGATAAATACCAGTCAGACTTCAGCGAGCATATTATGAGATAATTGAGTATACAAGAAGGTTCGCGCTGCTATCCGCGCCGATCCATCTGTAAGTCAGGTCTCCGATTATACCTATCAAGCAGTGCAAGAGATAGAATTTGAAGAAACTAACCTATGAGGACAGGCAGGTAAAGCTGATTGTGCGCTTTAATGCTCTCAATTCAGCTGGATGTGAAGATGATGATGACGAGCAAAGGTACTGTTGATATTTAGCCTCGGTCTATTGGCACTCTCTATGTACGTCGATATAGAGCGGAATCGATATTTCCAGCTTTCTTTCCCTTTGTTGACAGGCAGATCTTTTGTTATTAGTTGATGGGCTGTCTTTGGGATTTTACTCGAATTAGACCCCTTTCCAATTTTGACCCAAGTGATGAACGCCCAGTATGTTGTAGCGTCTTGTGAGATATTTTTAGTTTCGTTTTGTATGAAGTTATTATTGCCTGGAAAAAAAAAAATGCGTATGAACTCTGATTCTTCTTCTCCTCCCTTTCATTTCCATATCTTCATCGATTTACAGAGTGTCATTATCAAACAGCGGAGCTTTCCTGGTTGCAGAGATTTACTTTTATAGTACGGCATATGCTCTTCGTTCCAACCCGCCCTAGGCATGTATATTTGGTGCGGGTATCCATTTTATCACCGTGTAAATGACAATCTTACCCTTAACCGTCTGACCCCGCCACCTGCAATGGCCCTCGTGCGATTCGTTCAATCCACCTGTTTGACACCTCTACCGTAAATATTCACTGGGGTTTATATATAGGCCTACATCTGTTCGCTGTACAGTGCAAATCATTCATCTTATAGGTTAGAATGTTTTATACACCAATCCGCATAGCCAATGGGATGATCCGACCCGAATCCTCATCGCCAATGGGATGATCCGACCCGAATCCGCATCGCCAATAGGATGATCCTCGCCTTTAGATTCTCTGAGTGGTAAAATAATTGCTAAATGCTGAAAGTTTCTCTCAAACTCAGGATCACGTCAAGGCTACAAATGACTTACATAAAGATTCGGTCCAAAAGATGAATGGTTTAACAGGGTTCTAACGTGTATGCCCAGACAGATATGGCTCATATGGACCCAAGATATATGATAAATGAATGACCTCGGACATTAAATTCGCAGATTTGTAAAATAGATGGCCAATGCTCGATAGTTACTTCGTCGTCTATTTCTTTGACTCCAGAATTAATGTCAAGACCATCTAAAAATAAGATTTTCGAGGCAAGATCTCGGAGATGAATGATTTAGATTATCAAAACATTAACCTCACTTGTATAGCTACGCATACTTACAGTTTGATATACACCCAAGACCATATATAGTTCGGTTCCATAGGGGGAACCATATATTTATGTGGGTATACTTTATCTGAAATTGGGAATATTGTTGGACTAGTATTTTCTATAATTTTAGTTGAAAATAAATATTTATCTTCTCTTAACAAAATTCACTGATAACCTAGAATTCTAACCCGATGGATTGGAATGGGAATATAAAAATTCGAAGTAAATCTGAACCGAAACTGATAGAATTGAATGGATTGAATTTGGGTTATTGGTATCTGAACCGAATCCAATCCGTTGGCAGACATTGATGAATTGTAGTGACATATTTCTCTTAATTAGATTTGTTCAATTTCTTTTCTTAGTTTGTTTTTATTTATTTTGACTATACGGTAAGGCTAGTGATGTTGGCTATTTAATCAAAGGCCTTTGAATTTCCCATGTTAACGTCCTACCCTTACCTAAACACGATACAAGAAATGCCTTCATTTTTATTCAATTCGAGAGGAATGATAGCGTAGTGCACAACATTGCAAAAACTTGCTATATTGCAACAGATTTTTGCTTGACAGGCCCCATTTGACTCATCCATCTGAATTCAAATGTAATTCTATAAGTAAGAAGCACATATGTGAACCCTATATAGCAAAACTTTAAAAAAAAAAAAAAAAAAATAGATTTTTTAGCTTGCCATTGATTGTGCATGGATTGATCAACTTTTCCATGCCCAAACAAGAGGTCCATTACCTCCTTTGCATCATGGGAAAAAGAAAAGGAAAAAGTTTATTCTAGGTCAATTTCATTATTCTTGCATTTTTGCATCATTCATTCTCTCTTCTTTTATTTTCGATTTTCTCTTGCATGTAGAGTAGAAAATTAGGATCTTCTTCCTACAAGAAACTCTAGTGAAATTTCTAAAGTCTCTTCTAAGAGAGGAATTTCAATTTATACACTATATTGGGCAAAAAAATTGAATTTCATGTGAGTAGTCGAATCTCTGGTTTAAGTAATTCAATTTCACTTCTAAAAGGGAAAACCCCTTTCATGCTTTCTTTATTCTATTTCTTGCATTTAGAAAGTAAAGTAGACTTTCCAATTAGAGTTCTTCTTTAGTATAATTTCTATAGAAGATTTGTAATGGAACCTCTACTCTATACTCTAAGCTAGGCATAAGAATTTCATATGTCCATCAAGTGTAGAGAATTAGTGGAATCTCTAATTTTCCCTTGAAGATAATGAGAAATTATCAAGTATAGAAGAAAGAATTTGAATTTTTCAAATCCTAATTTACATAAAGTAGTTTCATTAATTTAAAAAACTTTGATTTTTCTTTTTTCCACTTCTTTCTTGAAATCCAAGGATGAAAATTCTAAGTTTCTCTATGGGAAAAATATAAACTTCTAGGATTTTTGGCTTTTCGGGTTTGTTTTATGAAAGTTGAAATTTAAGGATGAGGGTTCCTCAAGTAGTAGATAGATTTCCTAGAAATTTTCACAACTTTTCAGTTTTCTTTGATTTATGATTTTCAAAGAGTGTAGCTCCGAAGAAAAATCCATTGACTTGAATTTTTTTTTTCTTTGAAAGAGGCACTCTAAAAGTGGGAAAGCTTAGTGTGGTATATGTGATGGTTCCTAAATTCAAGAAGACAATTTCATTTATACGAGTTTATTTTCATTTCCTTTGAAACTTCAAGGAAGAAGGAACTTGTATCCATCATCTTTGATGAGAAATGACTTACTTTGTAACTAAACAAGTCTCCTCTCTCTCTTATTCTTAAGTATCCCATACTAGAATACTACTGTAGATACAATGTATTAGTTTCTTTCACCCATTTCTAGTATTAGTTTCATGTTTCTAGTTTCTAATATTCATTCTAATATGTTAGTTTTATGTTTTTAAACATTCATTATATTCAATTCCTAGTTTTAAATTAATCTAGTATATAATTCATGTATATGTCATGTTTCATTCTTCATGTAGTTTTAGTCATGTTTCTATAAGTTTCTAACATCAAGTTCTAGTACTCTTTATATATTCCACTCATTCTGTGTTTCTAGTCCTTAATTTCATATTATAGCTTTTCTTTCCAATTGTGGACTTGTTTCTAATTCTATGAACATTTTCAATTTCATGTATGTTGCTAATTTCTTGTATTGTTCTATTTTTCTCCATGATGTTAGTTTTTTACATTATATGCTTCCAAATCCATATATTTCTTTAGAACCATGCATCACATGTTTCCATTCCTTAGACTTCTAAATTTATGCCTCTAATTTCTATCTTAGGGGACTTGTGTAAGTCTTATTAATGTTCTAATTCCTTTATATGCCTTTAGTCTTTTGAATTAGTATACATCATGTGTTTCTAGTATGCATTTGACATTTCCTACAATAGCATGCATAGTATGTATTTCTATCATATGAAGTCATTTATTTAGTTTAATCCTTTACCTTAGAATCATGGTATATTTTCCTTTATGATTAATCTTTGGAGTGATATGTGTGTGTACTCTTTGTTTTACTCTAGATGTTAATTGTTTATCTTTTATGTACTTAGTGCAATGCAACCTCAAACTAACTACGCTTTTAAACTTAGAAGGAAACGATGGCTTGATCTGCTTGCACTCCATACCACTTTAGTTCTTAAAGATGTTGAACTCGGGTCTCTACTATAATATCCGTTATTTTTAAATTCTAAAAATACATGATTTGTGGAATTTTAGAATTTGGCAAAAATTGAGGTAATTGTAGAATTTTAGAAAATTAAATCATGAGTTAAAACCTCACTAATTGGAATGTACTCAGAAAATAGAATCCAATGCCACTAAGAACGCTAAAATCAGAGACCGGAGGAAGAATGGCTAATTATTTTAATTTCTGTATTTAATTAAATGGGGTAAAATAGAAAATACATGTGGGCCCAAGGACTAGGCACGGGAACCTATGAATGAGGCTTTAAAAACCTGCCCCATTTTCCCGCATGGCCATAACTTCCCCCCCCCCCCCCCCCACCCATCTCCCATGTCACCGACGATGGCGGCGCTGGCAACAACGTGGATAGCCCCCTTCTAGGTGCACGCGGTGACAAGAAGCCTTTCATTTTTGCTGGCCTAACCAAGGAAAGTCACCCTCCACTGTTTTTCCCTTCTTATATTGAGTTCCACCATTTTTAATGTCAGAAAACAACGTGGAATGTTGTTTTTTTTATGACTGCATGAATCTACTATTTTTGCATCAATAACCTAATGAAACGGTGTTAGATGGATGATCTGAACTGTTCATCTTGTGCATGGTAACACAAAGAACAAACTCATAAATTTTCAGGGTAATCGGACGACTAGGGATGCTGAAAAATCAAGAAAACATTAATGGGGAGATTTTTATTAATGTAATGAAAATCGTGTAAAAATAGGAGATAATGATAAAATTTGTTGAAGGAGAGCTTAAAAATGGGATGTACATGAAAAATAAAGCAAAACAATGCAAAAATCACAAAATTTGGAGCACCAGTAGGTCGCCGGTGGCGGCCAGAGTCCGATTGTCGTCTCTGGCGACGGCGGCCAACCGACCATCATTCCTAACGACGGTACCAAGTAGCGGCAACTCGACGGCAACCTCGGACGATGCCTGCACACAGGCGACGCTCAGGCGGCGAGCGCACACTGGCATGTCAAGCGACATGTGACATGCAATGCTACATGCATGCGTGACACACGACGACATGCAAGGGCATGTGCTCGCAGTGCACATGTGAGCTTCACACTGGCAGCATATGCTCCAGTGACACACACTCATGTGGCACGTGCGGAGTTGCTTTTTCTTGATTTTTTTTGGATTTTTCTAAGCTGTTCATTCACAAAAAATGTGATTTTAAGAGTTACAGAGGTCCAAATCATGATCCGAAAGAGCCGTTGCAATCATCTCGACGACACAAACCTAGATTTAAATAAAAACTTAGCTTTGAGCACTTTTAAATGATTAAACTACTAAATACTATTAGATGACCTAGATCAGGCCTTAAACCTTAATGGTATATGTCAAATATGAGATGATCTCGGGGATTAAAAGAGTAGATCTCATTGAATAGTGATTTTCACCATTGATCTAACAGGTGCCTTAGGATGTGTTGATCAGAGAGCAATCTGGCCATTAGATCGACGCGTAATCATAAAGATATATGTGAATCACTAAATGAAATAGAAATTTACTAGATCATGATGAAAATGAGTAGGATTGAAATCGAAAATGACATATGACGGTCTAGATGTTAAGAAGATAAACATCTAGCTCAGGATTGCCCTAATGGAGGGTTAATCAGATGATCTGAGCCGTTAATATAGGATTACCTTCTAGATCAAGGAAATTGTCACTTGGATTTGTCAATTTTGAGATGTGAAAACACCAAGTAATTGATGACTTATGATGTGACAAGTATGTCAAGGTGCACGATGCAATATAGCTTACGCGCTTGATTGGAGTTTCGCGTTTATCAAGATAGGTGATTATATTCAAGATTTTTTCTTGATTTCATGATCATGACTTCTTACTTGAAATTCTTGAGGCACCTGTTTTACACCCTATCGTATTTATTAAAATGTGTTATTAATTCACTTTTGATGGCAGGACATTTGATTATACAATTATCCATGTTTTCAAATGTGATGGTTTATATGTTATCATCTATTTTGATTCAACCTTTTGAGGTTTATTTCACTTGGGAGTTTTTCATGATTTATAGCATGTTTTGCTGCTTTATAATGGGTGTTTCTACCCAATGGTACTATGCTGGGAGGGTTGTATGGTTGGCCACCTGCCCTTTGACTTTGAGATGATGATGATTAAACATTGCCCTTGAGTGGTACAGGGCCAGGTACATAGGTGGTGGTATCATGGGTAGTCCCCCCTACGGGTCCATTCCCCCCCATAGGGACGGAGAAAGTCTTCTGTTTAGGTGTCAATGGGGAGCGGTAGTGGTTTAGATCGTAGTATGGTTGCCACTGCAACATAGTAGCCCATACTATTATTCTGTATGCTCATGTGAATTTATATGTGGGGTGAACTAAGGTAAGCCAGGCCTAGGCAGTGAGGGACTCTGGGGGCTAATGCGGACTGCAGAGGAGGGACCCAAGGTTGGTATGAGTACTCATTACCAATGATTGAGTGTCGTAGAACACTCTTAAGGCTTGTTTTTGGTACTGTACCCTGTTTTATCATGACATGCATTATATTTCAATGTGAACAAGGATTCTTATTGCGTTTAATGGATACTCATCCATGTTTTGATCATACCTTGATGCCATGATGTTTTGCTCTAATATTGTATTGCCTCAGATGAAAAGCATGTTTTGATCCTGATTGTTCGTTCAAATTTATGAGATTTATGAGCTTTACATTCTGAACGTGTGATGATTTCATTTGCCTTATAAATGATTTACTTTATTGATACTCGACATGATATTGGTACTCTATGCAAGTGTTTATTGCATGTTTTATGATATTCTACATGATATTAGTACTCTTTGCAAATGTTTATCGCATGTTTTTATTTCTCATAATCACCTACACAAGCATGCTTGCTAAGGCATTGCTTCGTTTGCAATGCCTCAGATACAGAGAGTGACTACACGTTGACGCACTAATAGAGCACGTGAAAGTGATGGCAGTTTTCTAGTAAAGCATCGAGGATGTTCAGAGATTATGAGGTTTGTTCAAGACCTTACTTTAGGTTTTGATTATGGACTATACTTTAATTAAAATTACAACCTGACTTGGATTTAAGAATATGGATTCATGTTGGATGTTATGGATGTTTGGAGGGACCTTGGGTATTTTTTCATGACTTAATTTTCTTATCCATTGTTGGAGTGTATAGTTTTATTGAAAATAGTATTTGATTGTGGATGGGTGTGGAGACTGAGTCTCCCATATGTCATATCTTATGTTATGTTTATCAAGTTATTTTATATTGCACTGGTCATGTGCAATGGTCCAAAATACAGAGAAGACTTTGCCAGATTTTTGGTAGAAATGGTATTTCATTTCACCGTTAAATCCATAGTTTTGTAGTTGTATGACTCCCTAGATTTTGAAAGAAATGCTTTTATTTAAGTTTTTGTTTTAGTCACTTTAAAAAATCAAAGTTTTTAAAATAGGGATCCCGACTATTTTTATAAATTGTTATTATATTATTGTAAGAAAACCCGAGGTGTCACATCTAATTAATAGAGTAATTTGAGTAATGATAGACCTACAAGTGACTACTTCACTCATAATCTACTTAGATTTATATGAATCTAGGATAGAGACTTAAATAGAATTATTAGGAAATATCAAATTATCTTTAATTCCCAACCCTTCTCCCCCTAATTAGAAGATTAATCCAAGCTAAAAGAAAAACACAAGCTCTACAAACCACCTTTTAATTAGCATGTTAAACAAATCACAATTTCTAACCTAAAGAAAGATAGAAACTCCCATTTTCATGGGTAGGTTTCTACTTTCTCACACTACCAAGCTCCTCAATTGATCTATTTTTCCTCTCAAAAATTTCATTTTGTTGAGGAGTGCTAGGGCTAAAAACCAAGGTTAATGCCATGCTTTTCACACCAATTTTCGAAATGACGATTTTTGAATTTGCACTTCTCATTAAAGAGATGAAGTAATCTTTTTCATTCTAACGTCTTTTGCAAAGTTTTGAAAATACTTTGAAAGGTTCATCTTTTTAAGCCAAAAACAAACCAAATAAATCTTGAAAATTCATCCATAACAACTGATGCATATCTTTTACCTCAAAAGCTAGATGATTTGAGAGACCGAAAGAATCTAAACGTAGCATTTGCAAAGGACTTTCAGTCCAAACTATTTTCTTTGGTTTGAAAAAATTCTTTGTTTGCTTTTCCTTTTGACAGGCATCATAAGGTTTGTCTGTAACTACCTGAGGGCCCCACACACAACAATATTGTCCGCTTTGGAGACTGGGACCCATATCACCCAGCCCCCTCACGGCTTTGCTCTTCCCTTGCGGGAAAAGGCCTTGTTGCATATAAAGTCCTCCGAACCTTTATCAACAGCCCAGTAACTTTCCCCTTAGGTATGTGGGACTAACTCTCAGTCCCTCTCTGCCTTCATCCCCTCAATTCATCTTGGTCTGTTGCCTCAGACTATCTTGGGGCCTCGCCCTCAAACCATCTTGGCTCACCCTTAGGCCATCTTGGCAGACGGTATCAGGTTCATCGTGCGCACCACGGGGCGCAGCATGCGCACGCCATGCGGGGGACACGGGACAGCACACGCGTGCGCCACACACGAGATGCATGGTGCGACACGCGACGCCGCTCGAAGGATGGGCGTTGCAACACGAGTGTGCCACGCGGCACGACATTCGCGCGCCACGTGGAGCACCACACTTGCAACGAATGTGCGGGCACGGATGGCACGTGCGCGGCACACGCACCGCACGTGCATCATGCCCTTTTCTAGATTCTGAAGGTTTTTGACCATCTACTCATAAAAAAATGTGATTCTAGGAGCTATAGAGGTCCAAATTACAATCCGAAAGAGGGGTTGTGATCGTCTCAACAAGGCGGACCTAGATTTAAGATAAAAATCTAGTTTAGAATAACTTATTAATAACCAAACTACTAAATGCTATTAGATGATTCAGATCAAGCTGATCAATAGATGATCAGGCCTTAGATTTTGATTGTACACATCAAACATGAGATGATCTAGGAGATTTGAAGGGCAGATCTCATGGAATTACCAAGAGAAATGATCTTGATGATCAATTTAGGAAACTACTTTAGGATGCGCTGATCAAGAGTGATTTGACTATCTGATCAATGCATGATCATAGAGATACATGTGACATACTAGACAAATAGAAATTTTAAGGGTCATGATGAAAATGAGAGGTTTAACAATCTATGATGACTTATGATGTGACAGGTATGTTTGGGCGTACGACTTGATATTGCCTACGAACTTGGTTGGAGTACGGCATTATCGAGGTAGGTGATTTCATTTGCAATTTTTCATGATTTCTCAAATCATGACTTAATGATTGGAACTTTGAGGCATAGGGTTGTATGCCCTAGCATGCTGCAGGAGATTGTTTTTCACTATGTATTATCGATATGCGTGCTACTTCCCTTGTATATGTTTTATACACTATTTTTGGCATATTTTAATTACATTGACTTGACTACAGAGATGTTGACACGTGGGAGTCTCTATGTCTTGACAATTAAGGCTTTTGGGCTAATGATGGGATGTATCCTCCTTCCCCCGTGAGTGCCTGAGTACCTGAGTGCCCCATGGGGGTGAAAGGGTGAAAGCGGAATTGGAACTGGTCTTTCCATGAGTGCCTGAGTGCCCCATTGTGGGTGAAAGGGTGAAAGCGAAAAGTACTGAGAGTTGACCCCACGTTGTCGTGAGTGTACCTAAGACACTCATAAGGCTTAACTACGTATGATGTTTCGATGCTTTGTTATGCATTCATGCTATTCTTTGAATATAGAGTCATGTGGCTATGGATTACTTGTATCTGCATATTTTTTCAGATTTGGCATGTCCTGACACCATGACTTATGTTGCCTTATTTTTATCATGGATTTAGCATATTCCTCTTCACATGAATATGAGGTTTTCGTACCATGTTACTTCTTATCATTTTATATTGAATGTAAATCACCTACACAAGCATAGCTTGCTGAGGCATTGCCTTGATTGCAATGCCTCAGATACAGAGAGTGACAACAGGTTGACGCGCTAACAGAGCAGGTAAAAGTGATGACAGCTTTCCAGTAAAGCACGGATGATGTTCATAGATGACAAGGTTTGTTCAAGACCTCACTTCGGGTTTTGAGTATGGGCTGTACTTTAAGCACGGATGAATTTATGTTGGATGTGATGGCTGTATGGAGGGACCCTGGGTGTTTTATGGTGACTATATTTTCTTATCCATTGTTGAAGTATATTTTATTAAAAATAGTATTGGATTATGTGGTTGGGTATGGAGACTGAGTCTCCCATATGTCTGGTCTTACGTCATGTTATCTGGTTATTTGGTATTGCACTAATCATGTGCAATGGTCTAAAATACAGAGGAGTGTGACTCCTCGAATTTTTAAAGAAATGCTTCTATTTAAGTTTTTATTTTTTGTCACTTTAAAAATCAAAGTTTTTAAAACAAGGATCCCGACTATTTTTGTAAATTATTATTATATTGCATGAAAAAAGCTTGGGGGTGTTACAGTTGGTATCAGAGCCAGTTTTCTCGTGATGGGGCAGGCTAGCCGCATGCATGGACATGTGTAATGCCCGAGCAATTTACGCTATTTTGGACGTTCTATGGGAAATAAACTGTGTTAAATGTTTTACTTTATTTAAAATAGTAAATGAAGTAATTTGTGAGGAAACTTAGTACCATTAGATTCTACTTGAAAAATGGAATCCAACACCTCAAAGAACGCCTAAAACGAAGTTCGTATGAAGAAGTTACGGCCGTTTAAAAATTAGGGGTATTTTTGTAAATTAAACAAAAAATGAAAAAGGCAGAAAACACAGGGGGGCCGTTTTGATAACGGCACCCCATCATCTTCTTCCTCTAGATTTCTCCAGAAACCCTGGTTTCCAGAGAAATCTGCCACCGCCATAGCAGGGCTATAAAAAGCCCCATCTCCCCCTCTCCAAAAACATGATTTTTCGGTCATTTAAGACTGAGGTTTCCGGCAGAAATCAGAAACCCGCCTCAACGCAGCTCCCCTTCGTTTTCTGGCAATGGCCAGGCCCAAGTCAGGCTGGCCATTGCCATCTCCACATGTCCCTCTTTTCTTTCCATTCTTGGCAATGGGGTTTCCCCCCTTCTTCGAGTTTTCTGGGGAGCAGGCAGACCCATCGGGAAAAGGGCGTCCCCAGGCTAACCAGGTAAGCCGTTTTTCCCTTGTTTCTCTCCGTTTTGGTTCCCCCAGGCCAAGATCCATGCCGAATCTGGTCTGTCCCAGCCGGAGAAGACAAAGCCGGTTCCAGGAGTACGGCAATGCGTACACTGTCCCAGGTGCGGCCTTCGGGTACGCACGCGACATGGGGCATAGGTCCTGGCTTGACCAGGATGCGCGAGGTGCCCTGGGAGCTGAGACACGCCATGTTACACCAAAGGTGCGTTCGTGCGATGCCATCCAGGATGCACGTCATAACGCGTTGCTTGAGCTTGCATGTGCGCGTGCAAAACGCGGTCCCTGGCACGGCCTTTGGGTGCGCACGCACGTGAGGCGGTCGCGGTTCAACCAGGATGCACGGGTGTCCTGGGAACTGGGACACGCAGACCTAACAAGACTATAAGGATAGGATTAGAGGACAATTTACAGAGTTAACCATGGAATAGTAGATCCACATCATAGGATCTAGCCTGACAATGAATTAGGCAAGGACCATGGACCCTAAAGGCAGATCTAGCGATCTAATGTCTAAATAGAATGAAATTAATAAGGACTCCTTGTATCCATTCATACCCAGGAGTTTATAAATGAGACCCAGGGACGGGTTGAAGTGATAAAGGACGCGACTCCAGGAGACTTTGAGGTAGGTGCTCTATCGCTACTAGACTTTTTAAAAGAGACATGATCATTTTGAGAATGCATGTTTTAAGTATAAGTTATATGACTTGTTTAGCATGACTTAATCTTATAAACGAATTCAGCATGCATATGACAAATACATTATGCATAGACATGTTTTGCAAACAATTGCATATATTGCATGATTTGTGAGCATTGAGTTCTTGAAAAATTGCATGTCCTTAAGGGTTACCAAAAGACGCTGGAGTGCCCAAAAGATGCTGGGTAGGCAGTTGTGAGGGTCAGGCAGTTGTGAGGGACCCGAAGAGGACAGGTTTTGAAAAAGAGGTTTTCGCTTGTTTGATCTTATATGATTTGGGCTAATAAGCTCATGGGCGCTATGCCGAGAGGTATGGGTTGGCCTCCAGCCTTTACCACTATTAGGTGAGATGGGTACCACGCCCAAAAAGGGCATGTCCCTGCTTCGACTGCATGTGGTATAGGGGGCTACCACTAGTGTCATGGCATTGGGTCAAAGTGTCATATGTCCCATAGAGGCATATGACCTTGTGTCCCTAGGTACCCGAGGACCACACGGTGACGAGTTCGTGGGCATAGTTGGGCTCTATGGTTTGAGGATTTACTTACATTGCACATGGCATGACATGAGGTTGGTCGACCATACCAGATATCCATGAGTTGGATTCAGTTGAGCATCTAACCATATCATTATGTTTATGATATATATATATACTTTCGACTTGGATTATGTTATTCTTTAAGTCATCAGTATTCCAGTACAACAGTGGTTTTTATATCGATATTGAACATGATTGTTCGAACATGCACATGTTTTAAAGAGCATATGATTTTAAACATAGCATGCATTGCAAAACTAGTAGTGATAGACTCTTACTGAGTATAATATATACTCACTCTATCCTTAACATTTTTCAGGATAGTTCCACTCACAAATAGAAGACGCCTCAGGAGGTATTAGTGCTACGAGCAAGTAAATCAAATAGGAGACAATTATACATGTAAGTAAACTCTCTACCCTTTGGACATGTATTTGTATTTAATTACAGTTGGGCTGTGTGCTGTGAATGGATAGACCTAGGGAAAAACATTTATGATTTCTGAAGTTTTTCAAAAAAACTACTTAGGTTGTTGTGAAAGCAAATGACACTCGGGGTTTTCAAAATGAGTTTAAAACTAAAGATTTTTCGCTGCATTGCATATTTTTTTATAAAATGGTTTTCAAATAGGGATGCATCCCGCCTTAGAAATTAGATATTGCATTTAAAAATGCATGGGAAAACCCGGGTCGTCACAACGTGTGTCCCTAAAGGGGGAAAGGTGAACCCACAAGCGTTTGCCAAGATGTCTTGAGGGGGATGCCCAAAGATAGTCTGAGGTAGCCCAAGATAGTATGAGGGAACGAGGGTGGGGAGGTACTGAGAGTTAGTCCCACATTGCCTGGGGAGGGAGATATGGGCTCGTTATAAGAGTTCGGAGAACTCTAACTATTACAATGCGTTTTTCCTGGGAAATCAGGGAAGAGCAAAACCGTGCGGGCTACGCCCAAAGCGGACAATATTATGACCGTTGGACCTGGGCTGTTACATTGTCCTTTTGAAATGATACTTTGAGTAAGCCGAATACAAGTTCTTTCTTTTACAATTTATGCAAGCAATCCCTACTATTATGAGCTGATCTATGTCATAACCAAGAATCATCACTCTTAGAAATAAGGTATCTTTTTCTTGAAACAAACATCTCATTCAAATCAAATACACACATGTTACCTGCTCCATGACCAACACATCTAATATTTTCATTTATTTTATCAATGATAAAGCAAAAAGGTGGTTCAAACTTGACTTATTCCATAATTGACTAAAATGACAATTCAAACCTTCAACATACCAAACTTTTTCAATGTAAGCAAGGCACTACTAAAATTTGGACTTCCCAAGATGACAAAATGAAGACAATTTTACATAACCGTCTAGGGGAAAAAAGAAAAGAATATGGTTACAATGAAACTGTCTTAAAAAATACATTTAAGAAGACAGTTACAGAAAACCATCTTAAGAAGTCATTGGAGAGAGTGAAAATTTTTTACAAGAGAGCTTAAAAAGATGGTACAAGGAAGTCTTAAAAATTCATCCCTAAGAAGATGGTTACAGAAACTATCTTAAAACAACCATGATTAAGAAGATAGTTTTTAGTAACCATCTTGAAAAATCTTAACAAAGAATTTAAAACTATGTTTGAAAAAAACATGGTTTGAAAGATGATTTTGAAAAAGTGACTCTAAAAACCTAAACTTGCTTGTAAAATATGATGTTACAACTAGGTAAAAATAGTAAACCCCCTTTTCTATCTCATTCTTCTTTTTAATTTGTGAGGATTATTTTGCTTGGAAGGGGATTTTGTGATTGGAAATGTTGTGGTTAAGAACTAAGTTAGATTGTCAAATTTTTCATTTTTTTTTTTTTTTTTCTTGCATGCTACCTACCAATCAGTAGAACTCTTATCACTATCAAAATTTGATGGCGGTACTACTGGGGCACCCACCCTTTTCTTCCATGGTCTCATTTGCACCGTCTTCCCCTACTGTTTTGGCCCCACATTAAGTATCCGAATTGGGAGAAAATTGACAATTTTGTGGTTAGATTTTAGCTTCTTAGTTGTTGTAAATTTGCTAGTTAGTGAGTTTAATTACTGTTCATACTAAGAGTACTATTCATACATAATAGATGTCTAACATATCAATAGTTTCAAAGCCATACTATCTATGCTAACTACTATAAGAATAGGAATCTGTATGTGTTGAGCACTTGAAAACCTAACATTTTGATGACTACTATGTGTAGAGATTTTATTAGTCTAGAATTGCAACTATTTTTTGCTAATTTGGTATGGTTTTACCATTGTTTAAAAGATTGAGAAACTAGATGTTTTGTAACTTGATTTGCTACTGATTGAAATGCTTTACCTATGTAGGAAAACTAGAACATTGAGAACAATTCAACCCAAGTAAGCCTCATAAGAGAAAGGGTAGTGGATGAATAAAAGTGGAAAGGGTTAATAACCAGGATGCATAGAATAAATTTGTACAATTTCACTTACCTCTTGAATTGACAAAGTTTAAAGAATTCGAAGGTGGGAAGTAGTTAAGAAAGGAAGTTTTGACTGGGAATATTTAGTACAGCAAGCTAGAGGAACCATATTGTTTCTTTCATTGAGAGGTCTTGGCTTATAGTTCCTATTTGAATAAGATCTTGTTGATATCAAAGAATCAAAGGACTTGCGAGAGTAAGGTGTGAGTTGAATACTAAGAGGCCAAATTCTCATGAGATGGTTCTATATTCACTCTTTGATCTTGTAAACATGTGCTTAATAGTAGTCTTAGGCTTGTATTACTAAAACAATGCCATCAGTCAATGTTGCTGATAAAAATAAGATGGATTATGAATGTGATAGTACTAGTGAGGAGGGTGTTTGAGTTGAAAATGATTTATGTGAGAAAGCAAATTAAAATGTAACATTTGATATATGTAATTAAAAAATGGTTAATTAGGAGTTATTTGCATGTGTTCTTGTATTATGAACTATTCTAAATGCAAGAAATCTAAAAGTTAAAACTAGAAAAGAAGAAAAATTATACTAGACTATATGGACAAAGGAAAAAGCCAGAAATACTCTAGAAGAGACTCTTCCTTCAAAATTTTGAATATATATATATATATATCTTTGCAATTATATATTATATAGATGTGTAAAAAATGGCCTAACCCAAGAAGTCATTAGAGGGAGTTAAAAAATTTTATAATTTTTTTGGAAGAATTAAGAAGATGGTTTTCTAAAACCATCTTTAAAATGAAATATACAAGCAGTGATCTAAACCATTAAACAACAATTAACAATGCATATCTGAGTTTTCCAACAATGGGGTGAATTGTCTAATTTTCTATTTATGGCTAAAAAATCAAATCAATAATTTGAATGGCCGAGATTGCACAATTATGTTTAATGATCGATGGCAGAAAAATAGATCTAAAGTTAATATTGGTTCGCATTTGATGTAAAAAATATTTGAATCATCAACTAAAAAGTGATGTTTGTAATGACGGTTTGGGAATTTGTCTTTAAAAGTGATTTTTTTAAAGACAATTCAAGCTTTCATCTTTCAAAACGACAACTTTAAAGATGGTTCAGTGTTCTGTCTTGAATGCAACAAATACCATACATGCTTGCTTTAAAATATTTTGGTAGTAAACCTGCCTATTCCTGCCTTGAGTTAATGTTTTTATATATTAGAATGAATTTTAACCATTGGATGGCTG
This sequence comes from Warburgia ugandensis, assembly GCA_035236585.1. NCBI lineage: Eukaryota > Viridiplantae > Streptophyta > Magnoliopsida > Canellales > Canellaceae > Warburgia > Warburgia ugandensis. The sequence continues at coordinate 54,514,848 of CP141132.1, forward strand.
AAAAAATATGAATTCAAATGCATTCTAGAAGAAGGTGAATAGAAGAGATAGAAGATGAAAGCATGAAGGGAGCTTAGGAAAGGGTGATCTTCTTCCCTATGTTTCTCATATCTTTGGCCTTGAGCTCTAGGAAAATTTGAAATATCTTTAACTCATTTAAATACTTTTATTTATAAATTTTTAGAATGAGGTTTAAGAGGGTTAAATGGTTGAGATTAATCTATTTCAATTATAATCTAATCAAAGGCTAGATGGGGGCTATGTTTTTCACATATAGGAAATAGGATGGAGATGGAAGAGAATAAGATGAGAAGATAAATAAATAAAAAGAGGAAAGACTAAGGGAAGAAGGGAATAAGTATGGAAAAGAAAGAAATAGAAACTAAAAATAAAGAGGTAGCTTAGGAATGAAGACAGGAGGTGGAATGAAATTAGAAGGATAAGAAATACGTAGAAAAGAAAATAGATAGGAAGGCAAAGGAAAAGAGGTAATGGAATCTAGGATTTTTTTCAAATTTAAAAAGTCCTAAGGAGGGGGAGCATGGAGTTCAAATTGATGTGTATATGTATGATTTAGAAACCTTAAAGTTGTAAGAACCCTTGGATGAGATTAGGTGATTTAGATCTTATTTTTCTTAGAGTTTTGGGTTAGCTTTTCAACATTGAAAATGTACTTAAGGTTTTAATCTTTTCAATGCTTCATTCCTAGCCCTTACATTATGCTCACCCTTAAATGAATGAAATCCTGTCATGACATGCAAATCTTCTTTAAACTTCATTTTCTCTCCATTGTTGGATTGAATTGCCTTAGGATAAATGGTCTTAATTCTTTAGAAATATCTTAGTATATTTCATGTAGACCAATTGTGGTTCAATATCTTATGTAGATAAGACATCCAATCATTAATTCATCTTCTTCTTTTAGTTGAGTAGGGGATAAAAATAAGAAAAAAGTCTTTATACAAGTCTTGTTTTTATTTTATTTTTAAAAAGCTTTCATTGTATATTATCTTGTTATACATAAATTGAATTTCTCTAATAAACTTCTTAATCTGATAAAATCTATGCAATTATGATTAGAATTTTGCCATCTTTTCAACCTCATTTAAGTTGGAGTTATGCATGAAATTCTTGACTGCTCTGAGACTCCATTCAATACTCTTTAGAATGATTTGTACCATTGAATTTTAAGTTGGAGTTATGCATGAAATTCTTGGCTGCTCTAAGACTCCATTCAATGCTCTTTAAGATGATCTGTACCGTTGAATTTTAATATGAGCCATCTAAACCTATTTTGATTGATCTGCAACATATAAGACTATATTAGAATCATCTAAACAATACATTATACCTCTAATTAACTCTGATGATTATTTGACCTCTAATTAACTCTAATGATTATCTGACTGTTAAATTTAACAAATCAACTATTAGATGATCAATTGTAGCTAAAATTCATATTTTATCTAAAAATTACAAAATTGATTGATTAGATGATCTAATTAAATGCTAAATAACAAGTATTTTGACTAAAATTAAACACTTAATAGTGGCCTATAATGTAGCTTGTAATGCAAAATTGCTCTTTCAATGATAAAATTGATTATTTGTGCATTTTTTTCCATTTGTATGCTCCATCATCATCATCAAGACCTTATCCCAATTAGGGGTCAGCCACATGAATCTTATTCCTCCATTCCTCTCTATTAAATACCATGACTTCATTTAGTCCCAAAGTTTTTAAATCTTTCCTCACTACTTCTATCCACGTTCTTTTAAGCCTTCCCCTTGTCCTTTTAGAACCTTCTACTTGTATTGCCTCACTCCTTCTAACTGGTACCATTGTTGGCCTCCTTTGAACATGTCCAAACCATCTAAGTCTAATCTCCATCATCTTGTTACCTATTGGTGCTACTCCTAAATTTCCTTTAATATTTTCATTTCTAATTATATCCTTTCTTGTCTTACCACTCATCTATCTCAACATCCTCATTTTTGCGAAACTCATCCTATGAGCATGATGTTCCTTAACTGCCCAACACTCTGATCCATAGAGAACGGCTAGCCTTATGGCCATCCTATAGAATTTTTCTTTTAGTTTGAGTGGCACCCACTGATCACACAAAACTCCAGATGCACATCTCCATTTGTTTCAACCCGCTTGAATTCTTTGGGTAACCTCCCTCTCAATCTCCCCACTCTCATGAATCATTGATCCTAAGTACTAAAAGTGATCTTTTACAGGGACTTCTTGGTTATCAATCTTTATTGGTGTTCCACTCCTACTCCTCTCCTTGCTAAAATTGCATTCCATATATTCTGTCTTAGTTCGGCTAATTTTAAATTCTTTAAATTCTAATGCTGCTCTCCATAACTCTAGCTTTATGTTTACACCCTCCATTGTCTCATCAAATAAGACTATTATCTGCAAATAGCATGCACCAGGGAATCTCCTCGTGCGTATGTTTTGTTAACTCATTCAAAACCAATGTGAAAAGGTATGAGCTCAATGCTAATCCTACAATGATAGGAAAATTACCAATTTCGCCACTAATAGTCTTAACATTTGTTACCACTCTCGCATACATATCTTTAATTATATCTATATACCCTTGTGAAACCCCTTTATTGCCCAACACCATCCATATTAACTCTCTATGGACTCCATCATAACTTTCTCAAAGTCGATAAAGACCATGTGGAGGTCTTTTCTCCTCTCCCTATATTTCTCTACTAATTATCTTAGTAAGAAAATAGCTTCCTTGGTAGACCTCCCAAGCATGCTAAACCTACAAAATAGCAAAATTAACCCTAATTTGTAATAATTAAGTGATTTTTAAGGCTAAAATCTTCTAAATATAAGAATATAATATATATTAAATACCCCCAAATTTAAATTTTAATAATCCTTGAGCAAAACTACAAAAAAGAAAAGAAATTAAAAAACAAATACTAGCCACTTTCACAAGTGTTCTCATCTACATTTAACATATGCAAAAAACATTTAAACTTATAAATTACCCCTAGTAAACAAGTTATAATCTCATAAAAGTTTTAAAAATGATACCCATAAACATTTTCAAAAAATCTTATGAAAACCCTTCATTTATTTTAGAAAATCTTGTTAAATAAGTGAATGTAGGATGAGCAAATTCCACAATATTTGGTGAGAGAGGACAAGCAAACTCTGACACAAAGGAATTAGCAATAGTATAGCTGGTAGGGTAGATGATGATGTTTGGACTAGTTGAGTGTGTGGGATAGGGATGATCGCTTGATGGTTTTCCATGGGAGAGGGAGATGCTAAATTAAAGTCAACTCAAATGAGTCTTTCTTCCTATTAAACGTGGTAGGAGGAAATCTCTTCCAACTGACGAGCAGCTCCCTAACTATCCAGTGCAATGGTCTTTTGTTCTAGTTGGTAAGCAACGCATATAGTTGTGTCAAGTTCGAATCATATATCACGCAGCTGCCGATCATTCATGAATGTTTGTTGAACCCTCCATAGCACCCCAGTCATTACTACACATGAACAACTTTTGCCACTGGGTGAAATGTGGAACACCAGCTGATGCCAATCAGCTATGATCCTTTTATTATACAACTTATCAATATTTTACATCTTCCAAACAATCATCGCCGAGACAACGATTTATTTTTCCGTAGGTGATAATGGCAATCAATTTCGTGCAACTGTCTCCTACATCACGGTATACAATTGATGCCCACAAGATTATGTATACGATCAAAGAATGGAGGAAAAGACCAAGAATAAAACATGGGCCCCATTTTCATTTCAAGCATTCACAAGAAATATGATCTTCACTCCGCAAAGAATGTGAAACAAACCTGGAATTTGATCGACCGCTAGACGTTACATACCTTGCTTGTCACCAAACATACCCAATTTAAATGGCCCACCAACTACAAATCCACCAAAGGGGCCCATTAGGCTTCCATTTGTTTGGTAAAATCTCATAAGAAGAAAGAAGAAATGCATCTTATTTATTTTTAAGAAAGGATACTCCCATCAGAAATCATCAACAAAGATGAGAGCAACTTTTGTTGAGAGAAAACATTTGCAGTAATATAACTGTTTTAGGAGAGATTCCCTTTCAGGTCAACATTTAGCAAGATATTTCTTCGTGTCAGTAGGTTTATTTTTAGAACAGAGGAGCCTATCAGAGATCTAGGGATAATTGACACTGGATTCTTTCTAGTAGGCTATGAACATAATAAATGCACAACACAAGAATTGAATTGGATACACCCGTTAACGATGGCTAACACAGCAACCATTTGAATCAAAAGGAAATAATGTCCTATGAAATGTTTACAATCAAATTGAGGACCTTTTTGCATCTAAAACTTCTTTAAGTTTCCGACCCAAAGCAAAAGCCAATGGGGGAGGAACAGCATTGCCAATCTGCCTGTGCTTGCTTTGAATGTTACCACAAAATTGGTAGCTATCTGGGAAACCCTGCATGCACAGATAATCATCAAGGTGTAAAATCTTTAGTTTCAAGAAACATGCATGCATCCCTTTGTTCATGCATGATTCTGTTAAAATCAAAGCAAGAATTACATGGGCAGTCTGGAACATGAGAAAGAGGAAAATTTTGCGACAATGCACTTCAATTAATCAAGGCGCATGCTTTCATGAATGGTTGTATTTTATAAAAGTATCTTTTTAAGTTTGCACATGTAGTCTGTGGAGGATCAGGTAATTTTGTAAACCTCTTTCTACAAATGGCAGGTTAAGATGGTTTGATAAATGGCTTATACAAAGAAAGAAGAATCAGTAAAGCTCAATAGGCTGTTGTTCAAGCAAACAACAAGAGCATTCAGTGTCTGAAAGAAACATCCAATTAAGTTCAGCATGTAAAAAGTTAGGGAGTCATTTACATCTTTACGATTGTCAGGGGAACCTCTTTTGTGGAGTATTATTGAAGCCTTTCCTTTCCAAGGTGATCTTTCCAAAGAGCAAATGACAAATACTGATTCTTGCTAAGCAGGGGACTTTAGTAACAATTTTAAAGCAATGCCCACTCATGTTGTAGGTGAACATAGAACCTCTTTGTTGGGGATGAGGTTCAACAGAACATAAAAAATGCATACATGCGTGCGCGTAGTAAGTTTCAATGTAAAAATCTAAAGTAGACATGGAAAATGAGAAATAACTATCTGAGACTGATTCAGATGATGCAGTAATAAATAACAGCAGTTATGAGATAAAGAAACTGAGAACATACCTGAGACCGTGCACACTCGCGAACAGTAAGAATCCTGTCTTGCTCGGGGTGAAAGCACATACCAACCTTACCCATGGGCTGGGGGTCCGTAATGGAAGTTGGAAAGTTCCCTTCCCAATCCAATCTTCCAAATAGTCCCTTCCATTCATTGTGCCTCTTGGCTGTGTTTGGGAGGCACCAAGGTATCAAATCAACCATTTGTCCAGTTGACAGTTTAACCTGCACTCATGCACAACCTCATATTAACTCAGAGACCATATATAGCAATTCATTAAAAATAATACTAGACCATACAAGTTGATGTAAACATCAGATATAAACAGCACGGCTATTGTAAATCATAATAGTGGCACATCAATAGAAGAAAAGTTGAATTGAATAGCAGTACCTTCTCATCTGGGAGGTCACGCCAGTCAGCACCAGGGTGCTTTGGGATCCGCTGGCATCGGATAAAATTTAATTCATTCATCTCTTTTGATATATGATCAGTTAAGACCAACATTCTCCCTCTAATTTGCTTTTGAAACCAAGACACTGGGTCATTTTCATACTGCGTGACAAGCAAAAACAAGAAACTGTTGTAAGAGCAAAGAAATAAAGTCAAGAAGTAAAGGATATTATAATTTTATTTGCAACGAACAGACTCACATCTATATCAGCGTCAGATGCTCCATTTCCAACCTGTGGGAGATCTCCAATAGTATCCCTAACAGTTATTGATCGGAATGGTGCCCCTGCAGCTGTACTCCTAACCGCAACATATTGAATATTTCCTGGCAATGTGATTTTCAGTTCTGGACTTCCAAAGACATGCATTGGCTCTGGCCACTCAGGAAGCATCTCTTTCGAAGAAGCTGCCCATATGAATGCTCGTTTTCTAGACTGGGAAACACCATAGCCACCAGCCTCCAGAACACCAAATCTCACCTAACCAAAATAAACAGAAGCACAAAGTCTCAGAACTCAGCTCTCCAGCATGGAATTTCAGAAATCCAACCCTAGATGATCAAAAGAGACCTGATAGCCCATTTGAAGAAGTGAAGCGACAGTCAGACGGAAGGTCTGTCCTTTATTGAAGGAAACAAAATTCCTCACATTCTCTAAAAGAAAGAACCTCGGCCGGAAGTAATCAGCAAAAGACAAAAATGCCAAGATCATCTCACACTGAACTTTACTCCAAGTGCTTTGATTAAACCGATTCATACCAGAGAAGCCCTGGAGAAAGCAAAGGGGAAAATGTAAGCTGAGAACTATATGCATATTGTGCTTAAAATGTCAGATCCCGAAAGAAAGCAACAACATAAGGACATGATGTGAAAGCTAATAACAAGACCTGACATGGAGGTCCTCCATTGATGAAATCAACCTGACCCGGCAATGGTAGGTTACTGATCTTCTCCTCCCCAAGCAATCCAGCCAACTCAGCAGCTTCAGGAGTAGAGATACATTCATTTGCATCCCCACACTTTTCCATTATAGCCCTACACTCAATTCAATTATCAATCAAAGCAGGCACAGAGAAGAAATAAGACTATCATAATACACAATGGAGATTGACACACTTGCACTACATATCAATGAAAAATGTAAAGGCAACAACTTCCTTCATTTGGACCAAAAACATCTATAGGAAAAATAGTTGAATATAAGTGCATTTCTAGGAAATATGCCCTCAAGAAACACAAGATTCAAGAACAAATGAAAAAATGGTCATGATACCTGAGAATCACATTGCAGTTGTCAATAAACACCAATGCCTCTGGATGGTTGCGGGTAAATGCTTCCCCTGCAGGCTCTTCATATTCAATTGCCCATTTGGTAATAGAAGCCCCTGCATTTTTTGGAGCATATGATTAACAAAGTGTGAATAAAACATTGCCAAAAGGAAAAGAAATGAAAGACTTTAGAAGAATCAATATGAACAAAACAAACCAGATTGCTGTAATCCCTCAGACAAGCCACCACATCCAGCAAAAATATCTAGAGTAGCCAAGCAGTTTTGTTTGTTGGAATCATCAAAATCATCTTCTCCTTCTATGCACTTCCCCTTTTTCTTTCTTGATGAACCATCATGAACAACCTTTCCAGTAGAGAACCTTAGCTTGATACTAGAATGGAGCTGTGAACAGAATGGATTCAGTTAATTGTCAAACATATTGCTCAGCCACAGAAAAGTAGTCTTGATAGCACATAGACATCAAGCAACTTGACTCCATTCAGGAAGGAACTAGTCTAAGGAATATCATTAGTGTTAGACTTTTATCATTTTAGGAACTTTCTTGTAAAGAAAGATATGCTAAAATGCTGTACCTGTTTCAGGGCACCTTTGGCAGGATCATACATATGCTCGCAGAAAAAGACATGATCAGATATAGCAAGGCCATCCAGCAATAGAAAATCATGCTTCCTTCTAACTTCACACTTCCCTTCTATCATCTCAACAGGCACGCTGAGTATGGTTTCACTGTAATAGACCTGGCATTCCCATACAGAACCCCTCAGAATAAGATATGAAAATTAGACAATAGAAACCAACATAGAAAATTGCAAATGCAGACAAAAAGCAGCCAAGGCCAGAGTCAACTCAATTGACGCAGGGTAGGACTCAGCTAAAGCAGATAACTTGGCCAGGGTTAAGAAAAAGCAAATAAAATAGGAAAGAAGATAAACCTTTGTGACTGAATGAACACTAACATTTATTTCAATTTCACATGTTGAGGCACGCACTAAGATGGATGAACCAACCATGAGGTCATTGGTTGAATTCCATCTGGATGGTCTTGTGCTATCTACAAGGTATCCAACTCATTCAAGGAGTTCTTGACTAAAGTATAGAATACGTTTAACTCAGCAAAACTCAGTCAAACCTAATTATGAAAAAACAGGAGATGGAAACTGTTTCAGGTTCCAAGCTAAATGGGGCACGTTTTGGTGCTATTACAGAGACAATTTATTGGATGATAAAATCATATACTAAGAACAATTTATAACTGGATGCACATTCAACTCTTGGTAAAGCAACTATGAATGATTCTCAGGACAAATCTTACTTCTCTAATATCAGAGATGTATGCCTTTTCAGATGAGATGTCCTCAGGCCTGTAAAATCTCCTGACTGCGACTTGAGCATATTTTGAGTCAGCCTCTTTGGGCCCTATGGGCACTCCAATCTCCAGAAGCTGACAAACTATGTAGGCCTTCAGCCCTACACTTCTCCCAGACTTAAAAGTTGCTACATCTGGAAGCTCTGCAGTAAAATGCTGAGGGCAGACATAAATAAAATCATGAATGCAATATTCAGTCTTCTTGTAGATAAAACTCATCTTTGAATTTATTTTAAATTCCTCCTGTTGCGATTCCCTTATTTTGCATGAGTGACAAACACCAGTTCCCATACCCATTGTTCCAAAAGGAAGAGTAACAAAAGCACCTCTCTCAGGACAATATAAGCTTTTACAGTAGTACTCCAAAGGTAATCCTCTCTTTTTCCTTTCCTCTGCTTTCGCTCTGTCAATCTTGTCTGCATTGGCATTCTCCTTCCTATATTGATGTCCCCATGGCATTAACCGAATATCCATAACAATGGTTTGTTTAACATCCCCTAACTCAAAATTTATACACTCATGCGTTAGAAACAGCTCCCTTTCATTTGCAGTGTTCCCAAGGACAGTCTGCAATCCCCTCTGTAGCACTCTACCATGGGCCATTTTCTCACCATCCAATTTTTCAAACATATACTCCACATAGACTATGACTGGACTTTCTTCCAACTCATCAGCTTCAAGCAATACAGCTCCACCCACAGCAATTATGTGTCCACGAACCATTGCACATTTATAAAGAGTCTCACCAGAGTTCATTTTGCCTACTGACTCTTCCTTCCATCTGATCTCAGGCACTATGGTCTTTGATTTACATGTTCTTGTAGCCAACTGGATTTTTGGAGTACTGTCTTGGACCAAGTCATTCCCCTCTTCCAATTCTTCCTCAATCTCTTCTTGCCCCTCCTCCACATCCTCATCCTCTTTCTCTTCATCACCAAGCCCCTCCTTTGCATCCTCAGGTAAGTAGTTTGAGTAGTACTCTCCCCAAAGTCTATTAATGAGCTTTGTCGTGGTAGCCTGCATTACCTTCCTCTTTGATACTACAGGTGTGAGCCCTGCACTGGGGTTCAAGTTTTTTTCCTTCTTCAACATCACCTTCTTCTTCATAATTAATTTAGTGTGGTGTCTCTCCTCCATCTTGACAGAAAGACCACTAGCAAAAGAGCACTTCCTGATCATCTCATCAGGAAATTCGGCAAACTGCTGAAGAATTATCTGCCCATGAACCACAACATATCTCTCCACAGCCACTGGATTAGAAGAAATATAAGCTGGATGATCCTTTTCAAAGTCTGAAACTTTCTTGATGACATCTGCAAATGAAAGTTTTGATGCCCGGCTCTGTTCCTTCAGCAAGGTGATGATGCCTATTGCAAGCCTTGCAGTTTTAAGAACCGGTTTATGCCATGGAGCATATTGCTTTGATGGTTTGCCAAGCCTGTACCTGCATGTTGAAAAGAAACCAAGACTTAATTACCAAGTTCTTTAGCACTGATAGGATATCTAGAAGCCATAAAACAGATAATAGGTGGAAGAGGAAATTACTTGCAAGACCTGATAAAGTGATATGTGCAATGAATCAAACCTAGGTTACCTATTTCTTCTAATAAAAATAATAAAAAAGGAAAATACCAGGCCATGTCTGTTCGAATTGATATGAAGACCATTGATGAACCAAACTCAATCATCCATTCCTTAATTGCACTCAAATAAATAGGAATTCCATGTGCATTCACTGCTTCTGATGAATTTGAAGATTGCACTAGGTCTGCATCAATACTGTATCCACTTCCATCATCCTCGGTCATAGTCCCCGAGCCAAAAATCGTTACATCCACTTCAGCACATGGTTTCATTGGAAGGAGCTCTAAAGAAATAAGCCTTGAGTCTGAATTATAAAGAGACCAGTTGTGAAGCATGCTGCGGGGAAGCTCATCAGGATAACACATACTGGTCTCACTGTCAAAGAACATATATTCGTCCATTTCTTGAGTGGACGCCTTGTAATATGCAGGAAGAGGATAGTCATTTGCAATCTCATCCTCATTGATTTTTATATAGAAGTTGTTTGAGGTCGAATTATGGTTACGAGTTCTCTTCTGTTTCATTGATTTCCAGTATTCCTCCTCCTGCAAGACCCGTGCCAACTTCTCATCCTCATCTTCATCAATTGCACCAGATGAAGAACCAGAATGATCGAGTTTCTGTCCATCCTTAATCTTCAAGCTCCCAGAAGAGACCTTTGTGTCCAGCTTGTTAAATTCACCCCTCTTCCTGCATTCATCTCTCAAGGCAACAAGAACAGGCAATCCAGTGAATTTCAGATCATTTTTCATCGATGTCTCATCTAACCCTATCAATTGGTTGTATATGAAGTCTCCTAAGGAGATGAGAAAATCCTTGCTGGGTGCTCTGCCACCAAAACTTTTGCTTCCACTCATTGAGCGGACAACACCGGCAAGCAATTCATCTAGACTCAAGTCAGGATTTCCACCAGAAGATATTGACAATTTCTTGAAAACTTCGATACATATGCGTGCCTTTTCAAAGAAACGATCAAAGAACTTCTTGTAACTACTTGCAGGTCTAACACAATCATAATCTGCAATATCAGTAGAAACCCAAACTATTGGGGACCCTTCTTCATAGCCAGAGATTGACCAGGACTCAATTCGCCCAAAGCCTTCACATCTAACTCCCTTCTCTTTATCTGAACCTCCATATGAAGGCAAGATTAAGGCTGTAATATACAAGTCATCAACTTCAGACACTTCAAATGGCTGTGGTGCACCATTAATATCATGGAAGATGAAATCCACAAGATCTCTTATTGGTTGATCTTCTTGTCCAGCCTCAGTCAATCTGACAGCGAGGCTCTCTTCTTCCACCAGACGCTCCTGCTTAGTTCCAATGATACAGGATTTTTCAGGTAAACGGAAAGATTTTTCCTTGAAACCTGAACTGGCAGCAGCTCGCTTTGGCATTTTTCGAGAAGCTACAGGCTCTGTGCAGTTCTCTGACCCACGCTTCTTGTCTTTTGTGTCTTTTACCACTGCCTCATTGGTGTCCATTTCAACATGAGCTGCAGCAGTACTTGTCTTTCTGCCTCTGGTTTTGCTCTTCAATCCTGCAGCAGAGATTTATACAAGTATCAAAAGATATTGAATTTGCTATAAAAGCCTGAAATAAAACCCAAGAGATCATGCGTAGAGAAGAGAAAGAACAAACACAAGGAGAGAGAAAAGGGAAACAAAAAATAAAAACAGGGGACTAGAACAAGAACAGCATTGAGAAGATGAACCGTCAAAAGAAGGATGTTAAGAAGAATGTGGAAGACAAACAGCCAGAATACTTGAATGCATAAGGATAAAAGAAAGAAAATGAACAAAGAACTTAAGAAAACTCACAAGATTAAGAGAAGAAGATGGCCAATTGTACATGAAATTGCTGAAAAAGACATACCAGAACCTCCCAATTGAAGAACACAGACCAGAACATACATAAATACCTGCTGAAAGAACCTAAGGGAACATTAAAAACATCAAGTAACTTTTAATTAAGGGTCGGCGTAAAGGCCTCGTGACATAGGCAAACAAAATAACAATCAATAGAAAGACACGGCACCTATGAAATGAACAGGAATAGATGCCGATATAGAACAAATTGCAGGAAATTTAAAGCAAGATGTAAATGAAAAGCGCAGGCAACAAAATAAAAAGAAATACAAGCATGCTACTAAGTAGCCACGTAAGAAGCTACATATATGGCTACAAAGAGCTTCATAGTACCCCATGATTAAAAAAGAAAATATAGATATATCGAGGAGAAAGAACACAGACCAGAAGAACATGAAGTAAAAACCCAAATATTTTTTTAAAAAAAAATTGCCAAACAGAATACCTTTTAATTGAGCTTTCTTGCACCCATAATAAAAACAGGACGCAAACTCACAACCAAACTGAACAAGGAAAGAAGAAGGTAAAAACAAGAACAAACAGCCGAACTATAGATCAAAAGAAAAATGTCCAAATAAAAAAAATGGAAAATAGTAATACTCTTTTCTTTTGGGTTTTCATAGGGAAAGAGAGAAACCAATTGAGGTAACACAAAGCAACACGAAACCAGACAAAAAATTGATCAATTTCGCGAAACTTATAACAAGTCTCCAAACCAACATAACATTACGGAAATGAAGAATTGCAAACTTATTGCTTTAATACTAACTCAAATGAGCGTCTATGATTTGACATCGATTTTATATAACAAAAAACAACAAATAAATGAAAACCAGAAATTAGGAGAATGTACCTGAACGGTTGAGCTGGGTGGATGAGATGGGGTTTGGATTTAAATCCAAGACCTTTGCAGATCCCATCTTCGATTGTTGTTTCTCAGTGAATTGAAAGGTAGAAAGACAGAGAGTTTCGGATCTATGAGGAGCCAAGGGATTTAGGAAAACCCTCAAGAGGGGGATGAAGGAGTTCTTCCCGAGGGATTCTGGGAAGGGTTTTTGTGGTGTTTTTCAAATGAGAAACGGGCGGGAAGACTCTTTTTTGCCATTTTTTTAGAATTCGCGCCACCAAACATTGTAGTTCTTTCCGTTTATGGCGGATTCTATTTTTGGATTTTTCAACGCAGTTCCCGCAAAGTGAATACGCAGATTTTGACAAGGAAAATAACAGCTGCTCTTACCAAAAATAAATAAATCATATATATGGTTTAATTATCCAAGACGTTAATCTAGTAGAGCTAGTCACGGATGAGCCACTCATCTATACTTACTGTAAATGAGGAACGGTTCTTCGAGGAGAAAACGCTCCAAAGCGTACCAAGAGTCGAAGACTGCCCCTACAGCATTCATTTGGAATAAATTATCAAAAAATTAAGTGACTTAAGAGAAATTATTGCATTTAGACAATCCTAGTCAACTTTTTAAATCATTGAGAGATTAAATAAAAATTCAACATCCTAATATTGATTTCGATTTCTAACCTAAATAAACTAGGCTAAAAGCATTTAATGGTCATAGAATTTGACTTCTAGCCTATCTAAGACATTCCAAATAAGATGAGTGACTAAGAAAAGATAGTACCTATACCTTCCCCTACTCTTGAAAATTCTTTGGGTCAAATTTGGAATGACATAGTACAATCATAATACTTATCTATCATAATATAGAATTTAGAGGAATCGTGGTATGAAGTGAGGCTGCACTCAAATAATGGTGAAGCGCCTCCACTTTTCTATAGTAGGCCCACATATCATCGATCCAAGTTGTTCATCTGACACACCTAACTTTGGATATCTCATGGCCCAAAAATCATTCCAAACGAAAATCATTAGCTTCCAATAATTTATATTTTAGTGCATTGAGATAAAAATTTTGCTTCTAGTGAGCTTCTAACTACATATCTACCAAGATGAAAGTGGGTGTTTCACCCTTGTTGGGCTGTTGTCTTATTTTATACCAGCATTCCTCTAAAATTTACATAAACTAGAATCTAAGTATTTATAGTTCAAAGTCTCTAATAACATAGTTCTATAAGTAATTATTGATTTAGCTCTATAAGTAATTATTGATGTGCTCCTAGAAAAAAGAAAAGTTGCCTCTCTTGAAAAAGAATACGGTTCCCTTTATAATTAATGAGATTCTTTTGAAAAGAGAAAGTAAAATGATTTACAGACGCAAAAAGGATGCTAACTACATGGAGCCCTCCTTTGGATAATTGGGTACATTCATCATGTTTGTCATTCCTTAGATTGGCTACCTACCAAATTTCATAATCAATGGATGACTATAGCCATGCCTTCTATTTCTTGTAACAACAATGCCCATCGAAACTTTTAACTAAAAGACAACGGTCATGATTTTTTGTATAAGGCCTAAATGGGCAAGCAGAACGTGAAGAACACTTCAAGTCACAAATTTAGGACTATCTTAGTTGTGTCCTTTTTAGCATGTCGATAGAAGAACTCGTAAGCAAAAAACTGACTTCGATTTGCATATGGCCTCCCAACTTAAAATTCAGTTTGTAAGTAACCTCGAACTCTATATTATTTACAATAAGGGCCTTAATTATTAAATCAATTTGTCAAAGGCCCAAATAGACAGAAGTAATTAAATGTCCATTTAAGCAAAGGCAATTCCATCATCTCCAAACATAAACTTATTTTGGTAGTAGTTATAGTGGTTTCGAAAGGAAGAACTATACACAAGCACACAGCCGCAACTGGATGAAGAAGATCATTAGTTTTCATTTTTTACAAAAACATGATTTCACCTATGAGAATTTCAATAAAATGTCCATAAAGTCCATAGTTTGGTGCTTGTGTTTTTGAAGAATTGTAAAATAGAAACAACTAAAAGTAGAGAATCAAGAATGATGAAATGATGTTCTACAACATCACCTAATGGAAGAATCTTAACAATACAAAACTAAAGGTAGAATGAAGGTAATAGAATCCAAGAAATATTGTATGTGAAATATCAAGATGCAATAACTATTCCAACTTCCCATTTGGCTCCTAAATCTTAAAGACCCATTTCCTCTTAAATTCACAGCCTTTTTCACAGCAAGAGTAGAAATAAACCCATACGTAGTTGAGAAACCTAATTCATCTACAATACTTAATAAGTTTCCTTCATTTACCCACATCATGCAATAGACTTTGGAGAGATGCCATATCATGCAGCCACAGATGACACCCTAAAAGATCAATTTGGGATTTTTCAAATTCTGATTGTAATTTACCCTAGTTTATGTTGTAGATGATGCACAAACAAATTAGTTTGATTCATGTGTTTGGCCCAAATTTCAGTTGTAGACAATGCCAGACAAATATTTGGGGACTTTTTGCCCTTGTTTTGCCCCAAAGAAGACAATGCTCAATCTTTTTCAAAACTAATTGCATTTTCTTCTTAAAACATGAGGGGGTAGTTGAAAAGATGAAACTGTCCCCACATAAATAGGTAGTTAATGACTTCTGTCTATTCGGGCCTTTGACAAACTGATTTACTAAGTTGAGGGTCTTCTTACTGGCACTTTTTCAAGAGTTACTTGTAGGCAAAATCTAAATTGGAGGCCCACATGAAAAATGAAGCCAAGCAAACCCTTTTGGGCTTCTCGCTCTCCAAAATCACAAATGTGCATACGCATGTGTAGGTGACTAGTATGCGATAAGCATTATTCAATTATAAGCCTTGATTTGGTAAGAATTATGGGCAAAAAGAAATTAAAAGCATACCAAGACTATAAAATTTACTTCATGAATCAATGATGGGCCCATTTGCATTTTCTAACGTGTCCTTCGAAAGCCCACATAGGTGTACCATATTTAGATAAGCCTATATTCTGTGCCTTGTTCATTCAGTCATCATAGCATGCTCTATGTGACAAATGATTTGGATTATTTAAGAGATGGAGTCCACTTGCATTCTTATCTACAATTGTTTTCCACAATTATATTTTAATTTTTTATTTCTTAGTGCAAATAAAGAATTGCAAAGGAAACCAATCCTAGATCCATCCATCCCTATTGCCAAACAAGTTTCACTAAAGAAAAAAATAAAGAGGAAGGAGGGAAGGAGGTGACAACCTCAAACATGTCTTTTGGAAAATCTGATCCTTACCTATAACATTCTAGTATTGACACACTTTTTTCCTATAAAATAGCAATCAATAATGATGAATGCTAGAGTCTTGCTAAATAGGACACAAAATTGTCATACAACTCCCTCACCTTTACCATAGTGGGTTTCTGTAATATCCTTAATTTTCAATACAAAACAAGAAATTACTAAATAAATCAAATTAAAAATTTAGATATGGAAATTTTTCCTGAAAACTTAAGAATTTGAAAGTGCTCGTCGATACGATTCCAATGCCACTAAGAACGGGGAAAATGGAGCTCAAACGAGGGATTTATGAGCCGTTGAAGTTGTGAGGGCATTTTGGTCATTTGACAGAGACGTGTTACACAGGGGTCCAAATTGATAATGGCACCACCGTCTTCCACACGTCTCTACCAGTTCTAGCAAAATCGCCGGAGAGACATGGAAAGAGACGTGAGGGGAAGAGAAACTCTTCCCCTAAGACTCTAAACCCTATATCTACCCTTCCCCAAGAGCCAAAACGCACCACCTTGAGCGTTCCTCTGGGTTTTTACTCAGAACCCTAGCCCTGCAAAGATCGCACTTTTTCGGAGAGTGGAACCCCGGCAACACTAGCAACCCCAGCCAGACGCAAGGTAAGCCTTAAACCCTATTTTTCGTATTTATTAAATAGGAAAAATTAATTAGAAAAGCATTTAAAAATAAGAAAAATCAAATTTCCTAGGAACTCTATGTACGCTACTGTTGGAGTGTGATTTCATGATTGAAACCTTGTCCGTTTGAAAATCGCACCGTCCAATTAGTGCACATGAGACCCAATATCAAACCCTTTAAATTTGGGAGAGATCCAACGGTGGGTTTCTCCAAAAAACACAAAAACCAGTACTTAGGGATGTTTTTAGGAACGTGGGAAAAATCATTTAAAAAACATGGTTTTTGGAAAAATCAGTGAAAAATGAGGGCATAAATGGATTCTAGAGGAAATTCTGAGAAAAACGGCACAAAAATTGAGCAAAACGGGAGCTCTATAGCTTCGCCGGAGACGACTGGAATCCGGTCGTCTTCTCCGGCGGCGGTGAAGTCATCAGCGGCCAGGTGTTGACGCCAGGATGCCCTGATGGAGACGCATGACGAACGCACGTCTCTGTGCACGCATGCAGCGGTCACATGTGCGGGAGCTCATGAGTGGGCTGTCACATTGGGTCGGGACGTGCAACTTCCTGGCGACCGTGATGCACGTTAGCCCCATTTTGTGTATGTTTTCACTAAAATTTGATTTCTGAGAGCTATAGAAGTCCAAATCACGATCCGAAAGAGGCGTTGTGACTATATCGACGACGCAGACTTAGTTTTAACTTAAAAATGACCACTTTTAATTTAGAATTTTTTTTAAATAGTGATGTGACTTGTACAGGTGCACTTGAACATACCAGTTAAAGGGAGTTATTAGCAAGCTAGTGGTCTCACATTGAGATAGGTGACGATAATTAATGCTTTGCCTTGATTTTTAAACCATGTTTAAACATAATATCATGTGTGATTGTGTTTTAAATTGCAATTATCATTTAGCGTGGATTTCATGCGACTTTGAGTACATTATGATTATTCCAAATTGAAATCTTTTATTGAATAAACTTATTTCAAATGATTTTATGAGCATGATGTTAATTAGTTATGCTTAAATAGAGACTTATTTCTTATTATATATAGGAAATGCATGGATTTACATGGAAATGAGAACAGGGGCTTATTAGCTGGTCCTTTTATAGGCTAACCCCAGGACGAGGGGCATGTCTTGGGGATTGCGAGTTATGAGTGCTATTGAGTTTTAGCATATACATATGATTTTCATGTTTTATATTTGATGACAAGTGCTCTCGCCCGGTGGGCGTCATGATAGGAGGGATAGGACCGGCCACCCACCCTTTGAGATTGTGATGTGATGATATTGTGATCTGATAGACACCTGTCCATAGATGGCATTCGGTAGGGGTTTGGTAACATGGATAGTCCACACTACCAGTCTGAGCCTTTCCATGGTGTCGACGGAGAGCGGCGGTGGTTGATACCCATGGAGGGTTGCCACTGCAGCATGATGACCCATATTCTTATTATGTGTGCATGTATGATGAGCATGGTTATGGATGGTATGCCTGGGTGTGACGACACTCAGAGGTTGGGCATGAGTACTCCTGATCAGTGATGTTAGCGCGATGTGGTGGGACCCATTACCTTAGGGTGCCCTTATTATTATTGTATGCTCATGTACATTGATTTATGTCATGTTTTGACTCCGTGAAATGCATGTTTTAGCATATGGAATAAATTGACATTTATTTGGACATGACATTATGATACTGCTATTTTCATAAATGATAGACTTTTCATCAGTGCTGTTAATTATTTTTTTCATTTATTACATTAATTGTCTATGTACCTACACTAGCGATAGCTTGCTGAGGCATTGCTTTGTTTTGCAATGCCTTAGATCTCGAGCGTAACATCAGGGAAGGAACAGCTGTTGAGAAACTGTGAGAGCTGCTGAAGATCTTTTTCCTATAGTTTTAGACAGTGATGTAAGTCATTAAAACATGATTATCATTTGTATTTAATCATGGACTGCATACTTTCTGTTTGGAGTTGATTGAGATGTTTGGACATATGTTGGACATTTATATGGGATGTTATGATAGATAGACCTTGGGCCATATTATTATTGTGTTTTGGACATTTATTTGATTTAAAATAAAGGTGCTGATTTATTTAACATTTATTGATACGCGTATTATTTTATTTACATGTATGTCGATTTGAGAAAGGAAAAATAACACCCGGAGTTTTTAAGAATTGTTTTAGTAAAATGATAATTAAAACTTTTCTCATGGAATCCCAAATGCTCTTATTCAAAATGCCATTATTATTATAAAAAAAAAGTGTCTTAAAAATCCGGGGTGTTTCAAAGTTGGTATCAGAGCTTAGTCTAGTCCATCATAATCCTTGTAAATGTCCATTTATATGTGAGTAACAGTCCATAAATAGTTGTAGAGAGAGAAACTATGAGAGATGAACTTACACTTAGTGACATTTAAAACTTTTGACAGATGGCTCCTCGAAGAAGGACAAGGTCTACCCCTGCTACACCCGTGGCCCCACCTGTTGAGTCCTCTAATCAAGGGGATCGAGACGCTGAGTTATTGAATCGTTTAATGTCAGGACTATACCACTTATACAACAGCAGGTTAGGACAGCTGTTGACGCTGCTAACCCTAGACCTATTCCACCACCTCAAGTGGCACCCATGGTTTCATCAGTTCAGTCCTCACAACCAGTACAGGAACCACCAGTACCTAGAGCCACTGAGGGCGATACTACCAATGAATCTAAGAAGATAGACAAATTATTAGAGAGATTCCAAAAGATGGTGAAACCCTTTTATGGCGATGGTAACACGGAGGAGGCCGAGCGATGGTTATTTGAGGTAGAGAGGACATTCGACGCTATGAAGATCTCACTAGAGGATCAAGTTAGAGTAGCCTCCTACCTACTGAAAGGTGAGGTCGGCTTCTGGTGGCAGACTTTCACACTCACCCGACCAGATCCGATCGAGACGATGACATGGGTAGCCTTTAAACAGGCTTTCGACACCCAGTATTTTCCACCCCATGCATTGCAGTCCATGAAGAAGGAGTTTGCCACGTTGGAGCAGAGGGACATGACGGTTCAGTAGTATCTGAACCAATTTACACGACTGAGGAGATTTGCACCTCACGCGTTGGCCTCAGACATAGAGGCAACCGATAGATTTGTGGATGGGTTGACTCCTTGGCTGAGAGATTGGGTGATTTCTTCGCTACCCACTTCTGTGTGAGATGCTGCTGATATGACGTCCATGCATGCGAAGAACTCTCTCAGGACTAGAGGGAGTGCGTTCCAGCCCTTTGAGGGCAAGCGGCCGTTTGGTGCTATGCAAACACATGGTGCATCAGGTCATCCACCGCAGGCCAAATTTAAGAGAGACACTGAGAGGAAGAGATGTGATAGGTGCAAGGGTTGGCATCTTGGGCGAGGGTGCAATATATTTGATAGACCACAGCAACAGAGGCAGCCCCAACCACAGTGGTAGCCCTATACACCTTACAAGAGACAGCCATACAGGTGTTTCAACTGTGGAGACGTTGGCCATTTCATTAAGGACTGTCCTAAGGGGCAGAGAGAGAGGTAGACCAAGATGGGTGCAGAGACAACTAACGTGCCATGTAGCCAGGGACGAATATTTGCCATCACGTCAGGATAGGCGCAGGCATCACACCAGGTCGTAGAAGGTACTCTTCAAGTCTCAGATCGACATGCCAAAGTTCTTTTTGACACATGGTCTACACATTCTTTTATATCATGTATTTTTGCATCTTGCCTTGATGTATGTGTACACAAACTAGCATTTGGATTAGATATTAAGACACCTGTGGGAGAGACAGTAGAGACTACAGAATATCTTAGAGATATACCTGTAGAGATATCAGGCGTGAGTATGGACACTGACTTCATATTACTAGACATGGTAGACTATGATATTATTCTTGGGATGGATTGGTTAGCCAACTATGGGGCTATGGTAGAGTGCCGAAAGAAGCGAGTCACTTTTCTTATACCTGGGCAACCTTAAATAGTGTTCCAGGGTAGGAAAGATTAGTCAGGTACATGCATCATTTTTGCTATGAAGGCGGCACGATTTTATGCACGAGGGTGTAATGCATTCCTCGCATATGTGACTGTTGAGGACAAGGAGCAACCACGGCTTGATGAGATTGATGTTGTCCGTGAATTTGCTGATGTCTTTCTTGAGGAATTACCAGGATTGCTGCCAAGTAAGGAGATTGACTTTACCATCGACTTGGTGCCGGGTACATTGCCTATCTCTAAGGCACCATACAGGATGGCTCCAGCAGAGTTGAGATAGCTTCAGGTACAATTGCAAGAGTTATTGGATAAGGGCTTCATCAAGCTGAGTGGATCACCATGGAGAGCACTAGTCCTTTTCGTGAAGAAAAAGGATGGATCACTGAGACTATGCATTGACTATCGGTTGTTGAATGGTGTTATTATAAAGAACTTGCAACACCCCGGATTTTTAAGATACATTTTTTTTTTAATAATAATAATGGCATTTTGAATAAGAGCATTTGGGATCCCATGAGAAAAGTTTTAATTATCATTTTACTAAAGCACTTTTTAAAAACTCCGGGTGTTATTTTTCCTTTCTCAAACTGACATACATGTAAATAAAATAATACGCATATCAATCAATGTCAAATAAATTGGCGCCTTTATTTTAAATCAAATAAATGTCCAAAACACAATAATAATATGGCCCAAGGTCTATCCATCATAACATCCCATATAAATGTCTAACATATGTCCAAACATCTCAATCAACTCCAAATATAAAGTATGTAGTCCATGATTCAATCCAAATGATAATCCTATTTTAATGACTCACATCACTATCTAAAACTATAGCAAAAAGATCTTCAGCAGCTCTCATGGTTTCTCAACAGCTTTTCCTTTCCTGATGTTACGCTCGAGATCTAAGGCATTGCAAAACAAAGCAATGCCTCAGCAAGCTATCGCTTGTGTAGGTACATAGACAATTAATGTAATAAATGAAAAAAATAATTAACAGCACTGATGAAAAGTCTATCATTTATGAAAATAGCAGTATCATAATGTCATGTTCAAATAAATGTCAATTTATTCCATATGCTAAAACATGCATTTCACGGAGTCAAAACATGACATAAATCAATGTAAATAAGCATACAATAATAATAAGGGCACCCTAAGGTAATGTGTCCCACCACATCGCACTAACATCACTGATCAGGAGTACTCATGCCCAACCTCTGAGTGTCGTCACACCTAGGCATACCATCTATAACCATGCTCATCATACATGCACACATAATAAGAATATGGGCCATCATGCTGCAGTGGCAACCCTCCATGGGTATCAACCACCGCCGCTCTCCGTGACACCATAAAGGAAGACTTAGCATCTGTCCCCATGGAAAGGCTCAGATCGGTAGTGTGGACTATCCATGTTACCAAACCCCTACCGAATGCCATCTATGGACAGGTGTCTAATATATTACAATATCATCACATCACAATCTCAAAGGGTGGGTGGCCGGCCCTATCCCTTCTAGCATGACACCCATCGGGTGAGAGCACCCGTCATCAAATATAAAACACAAAAATCATATGTATATGCTAAAACTCAAAAGCACTCATAGCTCGCAATCCCCAAGACATGCCCCTCATCCTGGGGTTAGCCTATAAAAGGACAAGCTAATAAGCCCCTATTCTCATTTCCATGTAAATCCATGCATTTTCTATATATAATAAGAAATAAGTCTCTATTTAAGAATAACTAATTAACATCATGCTTATAAAATCATTTGAAATAAGTTTATTCAATAAAAGATTTCAATTTGGAATAATCATAATGTACTCAAAGTCGCATGAAATCCATGCTAAATGATAATTGCAATTTAAAACACAATCACACATGATGCTATGTTTAAACATGGTTTAAAAATCAAGGGAAAGCATTAATTGTCGTCACCTACCTCAATGTGGACCACTAGCTTGCTAATAACTCCCTTTAGCTGGTATGTTCAAGTGCACCTGTACAAGTCACATGACTATTTAAAAAATTTTCTAAATTAAAAGTGGTCATTTATAAGTTTTTAAGTTAAAACTAAGTCTGTGTCATCGATACAGTCACAAAGCCTCTTTCGGATCGTGATTTGGACTCCTATAGCTCTCAGAAATCAAATTTTAGTGAAAACATAGACAAAATAGGGCTGACGTGCGTCACGGTCGCCAGGAAGCTGCGCATCCCAACCCAATGTGACAGCCCGCACAGGAGCTCCTACACAAGTGACCGCTGCACGTGTGTGTAGAGATGTGTGTTCATCGCGCGTCTCCGTCGGGGCGTCCTGGCATCAGCGCTTGGCCGCTGACAACGTTACCGCCGCCAGAGAAGACGACTGGATTTCGGTCGTCTCAAGCGGAGCTATAGAGCTCCGTTTTGAGCAATTTTTGCACCATTTTTCTCAGAATTTCCTCTAGAATCCATTTATGCCCTCATTTTACACTTATTTTTCCAAAAACCATGTTTTTTAAATGATTTTTCCCACGTTCCTAAAAACATCCACAGGTACTGGTTTTTGCGTTTTCTAGAGAAACCCACCGTTGGATCTCTCCCAAATTTAAAGGGTTTGATCTTGGGTCTCATGTGCACTAGTTGGAGGGTGCCATTTTCAAACAGACTTGGTTTCATCCGTGAAATCACGCTCCAACAGTTGCGTGCACAGAGTTCCCAGGAAATCTAATTTTTTATATTTTTAAATGCTTTTCTAATTAATTTTTCCTATTTAATAAATACAAAAAATAGGGTTTAAGGCTTACCTTGCGTTTGGCTGGGGTTGCTAGTGTTGCTGGGGTTCCACTCACCAAAAAAGTGCGATCTTTGTAGAGCTAGGGTTCTAAGTAAAAACTCAAAGGAACGCTCAAAGTGGTGCGTTTTGGCTCATGGAGAAGGGTAGATATAGGATTTAGAGTATTAGGGGAAGAGAAACTCTTCCCCTCACGTCTCTCCTGCGATTTCGCTAGAACTGGTAGAGACGTGTGGAAGACGGGGGTGCCATTATCAATTTGGACCCCTGTGTAACATGCCTCTGTCAAATGACCAAAATACCCTCACAACTTCAACGGCTCCTAACTCCCTCGTTTGAGCTCCGTTTTCCGTGTTCTTGGTGGCGTTAGAATCGTATTGTGAGCACTTTCAAATTCATAAGTTTTTAGGAAAAATTTCCATCTCTAAATTTTTAATTTGATTTATTTAGTAATTTCTTGTTTTGTACCGAAAATTAAGGATATTACATCCTTCCCTCCTTATACAAATTTCGTCCTCAAAATTTAGCTACAAACCTCTATGTAAATAACTCTAGATGAATCTTTCGCATCTCCTCCTTTGTTTCCCTGGTAGCCTCCTGTAATGAATGATGCTGCCAAAGGACTTTGACTAAGGTAATGGTCTTATTCCTTAACTCCTTGACTTTTATATCTAGGATGAGCACTGGTCTCTGCTCAAATGTCATGTCAGACTATAGCTCTCCTGAGATCTACTCCAATACGTGTGAGGGATCTGGCACGTATTTCCTCAGCATAGACACGTGAAAGACGTCATGTACATTTGCCAACTCTGGTGGTAAGGCCAGCTGGTATGCCACTGTGACACCTCGGGTTTTAACAAAACTTTTTCCTCATTAATATAAAAATACCAATACGTTTTAAGAAAATAGACGGGATCCCTAAAATTTAAAATTTTATATTATAGAGCTTTTAACGCAGCTTTAAAAGAATTTCTCGAAAGCGTAAACTTCGGGGGTCAACTTCATTCAAAACTGTAATAATAAACAACATTAAAACGTTGATACTCTGAGCATGCTCGATTAAAAACCACAATAAATACATGGGCTAATTTAAAGATGATAATAGATCATTTCAAACGTCACCAAGTTCCATCCATAATCACCACAATATTTCTATCTAAACTTTAACAATCCTCCATAACATAATATGAGTCCAATCTATAATATGTATCCACATATAATAAAGTCTCAAAAGTCTAATCCAAGTGACATACTCTAATATATGTCCGAAGGAGAAAATAAAATGGAATGTCTTCAAGTCTCCTTCCAGATCCCTGCTACTATGCCTACTTTCCCTTATTGTTATTGCGTTCCAAATCTGAGGCATTGCAAAACAAGGCAATGCCTCAGCAAGCTATGCTTGTGTAGGTGATTACACTCAAATAAAGTTTAACAAAATTTACAATAGAATTCTTATAAGGCAAGCATACCCAAAACATGTCAAATAACTGAAATGCTTGCCATTACAACTTTCACAAATCAGATGCCGAGGTAAATCAGTATAGCATGCAAGGCATGATCAAAATACAAGGCAAGTACATCAAAACCATACTAGTATATATACCCATGGAAAGATATGCATGCAATCATTGATACCAAAACACTGTATCAAAACTATATCAAAATTTCTCCAATATACTCAATCACATATACTCAATCACTAGTGATGTGTATCCATACTAACTTTGGTACCTCCCGTGCAGTCAACATCAGCCCCCGGAGTCTCTCACGGCCTAGGCCCGACATGCCCCGGTTCACCATACATACAACGTCATATAAACATGCACAACTATATGGGTTACTATGCTGCAGTGGCAACCCCATCAGGGTCTAAACCACCGCCGCTCCACGTTGACACCAAACGAGAGACTTTCTCCATCCCCATGGGAAGGAACGGACCCGTAGGGGAGACTACCCATGATACCACCCCTACGTACTTGGCCCTGTATCACTCTAGGGCGGTGTCTATCATCATCCTCATCACAAAATCAGAGGATGGGTGGCCAACCCTACAACCCTCCTAGCATAGTACCCACCGGGTGAAAGCACCCGTCATAAATCATCGACAAGGTATAAATCTTATAAACCTTGTAAATACGTTATAAATAATCTCAATAACACAATTAAAGCCCGACAAACATTGTCATTTCTAAATAGAAAAGTCATGCTATAACACGAAAATAGGGATCTAATTATGTACACGAGAAGATGAAAACACATGTCTCAAAGCTTTAAAATCCATTCATGGTTATTGAAATCATGAAATAATTGAATAGAATCACCTACCTCAGAAAATGCAATGCTCAAATCATTTACGTGGAAATATCACGTGGGGCGCTCTGACGTACCTGTTACATCATAAATCTTCCATCATTTGGTAATTCAATACTGTTTAACCCTCTAATCTCCCAGATTATCTCACATTTGATGTAGACCATCAACCTCTAAGGCCTGATCATCCATTGATCAACCTGATTGAGACTATCTAACAACATTTTATGGTTTAACTCTAAAAACAGAATTTATATCTAACTTTTCAAGTCACATCTACGTCCGCGCCATCGATACGGTCGCAACGCCTCTTTCGGATCTTGATTTGGACCTCTGTAGCTCCCAAAAATCAAGTTTTTATGAATGAACGGGTCAAAGGACCCCAAAAATCACAAAACTCGTGCGTCGCACGTGAGGGCGCGTGCACAGACGCGCTAGGCGTCATTTTTTTTGGGCTGGCGCGTGCACAGACCCGCTGAACGTGTCTGCGCTGCGTCTCTGTGCGGATGCGTGCACAGACGCGCTAGGCGTCGCTTTGTGAGGCGCGCACGCACGTGTACTGCCTTCTTGCACGCGCATGCACCATTTCTGTGCGTTGGTTTTCGTGCGCACATTTTGTTGTGTTGTCGGTGTGCTGCATTCCGCGTGGCGCGTGGTGCATGGCACCACGTGTTGCCTGTGTGGGTGCGTGGGCCTACGTGGTGCGCGATAGGGGGTGACACGTGTCGCGGTGGGTTGCCGTCACCGGAGAAGACGACCGGACTCCGGTCGCCGCCAGCCATGCACAAGTGTCCAAATGGTGTGATTTTTGCACCGTTCCATTCAGTTTTTCGTGTAGATTCCATATATGAGCTCCTTTTCAACCATGTATGCCATTCTCTAGTGTTTTTATACAATTTTTGTCACGTCCTTAAAATTTTTTCATCTACTATTTTATGAGTTTTTTGGCACATCTAGCTGTCCAATCACCATGAAAATTCATGGGATTGTTCTTCATGTTACAATGCCTATGATGGACGGTTCAGATCACAATTTGATGCTGTTTCATCAGTTTACTTTAATAAAAACAGTACTGCCTACTTGTTCACCGAAAAACGGCAATCCACACCATTTTCCGGCGTTAAAAATAGCATAAACTATAGGTAAACACAGGGAAATGGTGGAGGGTGGCCTACCGTGGTTAGATCGCCACTGCGTGTGCCTGCTCGGGGAGTTCCTCATCACTGCCTTATGTCGCCAAACTAAAATCAGAAGTGAATGGTTTGGCTGCACACGAGACAGGGCAGGCTTTTATAGCCTCATTGTGGGTCCCACGCCCTGTAGGCCCATGTATATTTACAATTTTACCCCTCCTATTATTATTTTAAAACTATTAATATTTTGGGTTATTACATCCTCTCCCCCTTATAATAAAATTTCATCCTCGAAATTTAAATAGGTGCATACCTTTAAGGAAAAAGCTCTGGATGCTTTCACCTTATATCATCCTCCATCTCCCATGTAACCTCTTGAGTTGAGTGATGTTGCCAAAGAACTTTGACCAAAGGAATGACCTTTTTCCTCAACTCGTGGATGTTACTATCCACGATTCGTATAGGAAGCTCATCAAATGTCATGTCAGGTCATATTTCTCTAGGAATTTGTTTGAGTACGTGGGCTGGATCCGGTACGTACTTCCTCAGCATGGAAACATGGAAAACATCATATACTACAGCCAACTGTGGGGGTAAGGCTAACTGATAAGCTACTGGTCCCGCTTTGCGTAGAATTTCGAAAGGACCAATATATCTAGGACTGAGTTTCCCCTTGACACCAAATCTCATCACGCCCTTCATAGGTGAAACTCTCGAAAATACATGTTCTCCCACTTCAAACTCTAAGTCCTTCCGTCTCTTATCCGCATAACTCTTCTGGCGACTGTGGGCTACAAGTAACCGTTTCCGAATGAGTCGGACTTTCTTTGCACATTGCTCAATCAACTCTGACTTCACAATCTGTCTCTCTCCCACGTCACTCCAACACAACGGAGACCGACATGGTCTGCCATAAAGTCCCTCATAAGGCGCCATGCCGATACTTGTGTGGTAACTGTTATTATACGCAAACTCCACTAGTGGCAAATGCTCATTCCAGCTGCCCCTCCAGTCCATGACACAGGCCCTCAACATGTCCTCAACAGTCTGAATGGTCCTCTTAGACTGGCCATCCGTTTCGGGGTGGAAGGCCGTACTGAATCTCAATGTCGACCCCAGAGCCTCCTGTACACTCTGCCAGTACTTTGAGGTGAATCGTGTATCTTGATCCAAAATAATCGTCAATGGTACTCCATGCAAGCTCACAATCTCCCTGACATACAGCTTAGCCAAACTATCCACAGTCTGTGTCTGTTTGATGGGGAGAAAATGGGCAGACTTCGTCAATCGATCAACCACAACCCATATCATATCATGCTCACTAGTAGTCCTTGGCAAGCCCACTATAAAATCCATAGTGAGATGGTCCCACTTCCACTCTGGAAGGTCTAATGTCTGCAATAATCCCGCTGGTCGTTGATGCTCTGCCTTGACCTGCTGACAGGTCAAACATCTTGCTACGCACTCACCAATATCTCTCTTCATCCCATTCCACCAGAAGTGTCGTCTAAGGTCCTGGTACATCTTCGTACCTCCGGGATGAATAGAATATTGGGACTGGTGCGCCTCCTGGAATAAGTCGTGCCTCAACTGATCATCTGCAGGCACCACTAACCTACCCCTATATCTGACACCCCCATCTGGCCCTCTGGAAAAATCAACCTCATCTACCATGTCCTGTATCT
Source organism: Warburgia ugandensis (assembly GCA_035236585.1). NCBI lineage: Eukaryota > Viridiplantae > Streptophyta > Magnoliopsida > Canellales > Canellaceae > Warburgia > Warburgia ugandensis. The sequence continues at coordinate 54,543,401 of CP141132.1, forward strand.
CAGCATCACTAATCTGTGCCTAAAGAATCTTGTCAAGGAACCTAGATCGAGTCGAGAGATTAGCAATCATCACCCTCGATTTTCTGCTCAAGGCATCAGCTACAACATTGGCTTTCCCCGGGTGGTATTGTATGGTAAAGTCGAAGTCCTTGAGGTACTCTATCCATCTCCATTGCCTCATGTTCAGATCGCTCTGAGTAAAGAAATACTTGAGGCTTTTATGGTTTGTGTATACCTCAAATTTCTCTCCATATAAATAGTGTCTCTAGGACTTCAATGCGAACACCACTACTGCCAACTCTAAATCATGGGTTGGGTAGGTCACCTCATGAGTCTTCAACTGTCTTGATGCATAGGCAATAACCCTCTCATGTTGCATTAACACCGCTCCTAAACCTCTGCCTGATGCATCGCAGAACACCACATAGCCACCTGACCCTGAAGGTAAGGCCAGTACTGGCGCAGTAGTCAACCTCCTCTTGAGCTCTTAAAAGCTCTTCTTACAAGCATCAGTCCAAACGAACCTAGTATCCTTCCTAGTCAAGGTGGTCAACAGCAAAGCGATCTTCGAGAACCCCTCAATGAATCGTTGATAATAACCAGCCAAACCGAGAAAACTACGAATCTCTATCACGGTTGTAGGCCTCTCCCAATGTACAACTGCATCCACCTTGGCTGGGTCCACGGCCACACCATCCTTGGATACCACGTGTCCCAAAAATTGCACCTGTTCTAACAAAAAATCACACTTACTGAGCTTCGTGTACAAGCGATGATGGCGAAGCGCGTCCAACACAGTGCGAAGATGCTCCTGATGGGCCTCATGGCTACGAGAGTAGATCAGGATGTCATCCACGAAGACAATTACAAACCAATCTAAATAAGCTCGAAATACTTTGTTCATCAGGTCCATGAACATTGTAGGTGCATTTGTTAAACCAAAAGGCATTACCACAAATTCATAATGGCCATACCGACTCCTAAAAGCAGTCTTAGGAATATCCTCTTCTCTAATCCTCAACTGGTGTTAGCCTGATTTCAGGTCAATTTTAGAGAATACCTTTGCCGACTGCAACTAATCAAATAAGTCATCAATACGAGGCAAGGGGTACTTATTCTTTGTAGTAACACTGTTCAGCAACCGGTAGTCGATGCATAGCCTCAAAGATCCATCCTTCTTCTTAACGAAGAGGACTGGTGCTCCCCAAGGAGACCCACTCGGTCTGATAAAACCCTTATCTAGAAGCTCCTGTAACTGTACCTGGAGCTCTCTCAATTCTGCAGGGGCCATCCTGTAGGGCGTCTTAGAAGTAGGTGCTGTACCTGGCACTAAATCTATAGTGAAATCAATCTCCCTGCGTGGGGGTAGTCCTGGTAGCTCGTCTGGAAACACATCGGTGAAATCTCGCACCACATCAATCTCCTCAATCCGTGGCTGCTCACTGTTAGTCATCGTGACACAGGCCAAAAACACTCGACAACCTCGAGCGTAACATCGAGTTGCTCTCATGGCCGAGATAACACAAGGGCCACTATCACTCCTCCTTCCCTCGACTACAACCACTGGTCGATTAGGTACACAACATCTGATTTGCTTCTTACGGCAGTCTATCGTAACCCAAAAAGTAGCTAACCAATCCATCCCCAAGATGATATCATAATCCATCATATCTAAAAGGATAAGGTCAGCATCCATCTTAATGTTGGATATCTCCACTGGTACCTTCTCAATATATTTCGTAGCCTCTACTGCCTCCCCTGTCGGCATCAATACATCTAACCCAAATGCTAATTCGTGTGTGCATAAATCAAGGCATGATGCAAACACATGAAATAAACGAATGTGTAGACCCTGAGTCAAAAAGAACTCTAGCATGTCTATCAGCTACTAAGAAAGTACCTTCCACCACCTGGTTCGAGGCCTGTGCCTGCCTCGACGTAATAGCGAAAACACGTCCCTGACTACGTGGCACTGCCTTTGTAGCAGCATCTGTTCTCACTGTCTTGTCTCTTTGACCTCTTGGACAATCTCTGATCGCATGACCTACCTCACCACATCCGAAGCATCTGAATGGCTGTCCTGGCTGGTACGGCTGGAGCTGCTAATGATGGTAGAATTGCTATGGGCCCTGATGCTGACAGCCCATTCCTGGACATGGTCGCCCCATATGTTGACCCTTACAATGAGGGCACACTCTCCTATTGTTGTCTCTCCTCTGTCTAGAAGGGTACTGATGATCTGGACCCCCTTGGGGTTGTGTGGACATGGTCTCTTGCCCTTAAAGGGCTGACCCATCTCTCCCCTGTTCTGTGCTAAGTCTTTTTCTAGTATGGAAGCTACGTCTGCAGCATGCATCACCGTGGTCGGACATGCAATGAGTACCTCATGCCTCAACTGTGGTAGTAGCCCATCAACGAATCTCTCTGTATCCTCCTTGTCTGAGGCAAAAGATGTATACGTAAATCTCCTCAATGTAGTGAAACGGTTCAGATATTGTGGAACCATCATACTCCCTTGAGTTAATGTGGCGAATTCCCTTCTCATGGCATGTAGGGCATGAGGAGGAAAGTACTGCTTGTCAAAGATCTCTTAGAAATCCTCCCATAGTGGTGGTGGTGAGGATAAGAAATGAGTCTGTTGCTGGGTCTTCCACCAAAACCCAGCCTCATCGATCAACAAGAAAGTCGCCAATCTCACTTGATCCTCTGGCTGGATCTTCATTCCCTCAAAGGCCTTCTCGACCTGAAATAACCATCTTTCTGCTATTGCTGGGTCTCCTTGCCCACGGAAAGAGGGTACCATCTTTTGGAACCTCTCAAGTTGTTTTGCTGATGGATCAGGTTGTTTCGAGGATCCTCCCTCTGTATCTTCTGGCATAGGAGCTGTCTGTGCCTAGTGGGATGACCGAGCTGAAGTGTCTCCCTGTGCTGCTTCAGTCATCGATGGGCGGGCAGAGTGAATAGCCCGTACTGCCGCCTCCACCTGCTGTGTCATCTGTTGAGCCAACTGTGGCATAAGCTCCTGAACTACACGGGCTACTATATTAGCCTCTGAATCCCCTTGCTTAGGTGTCGCAATAGGAGTAGCAACTAGTGGAATAGGAGTGGATCTTGTCTTCCGTCTAGAAGCCATCTGCCAATGTTTCAATATAATATCATGTAAGTAATTCTCCTATCTCTATCTCAATCCAAACACTCCTTTGCCATAACTCAATTTGGACTCATAAAGTGGTGATGATGGAATGAACCTGGGCTCTGATACCAAATTGTGACACCCTGGGTTTTAACAAAACTTTTTCCTCATTAATATAAAAATAACAATACGTTTTAAGAAAATAGACGGGATCCCTAAAATTTAAAATTTTATATTATAGAGCTTTTAACGCAGCTTTAAAAGAATTTCTCGAAAGCGTAAACTTCGGGGGTCAACTTCATTCAAAACTGTAATCATAAACAACATTAAAACGTTGATACTCTGAGCATGCTCGATTAAAAACCACGATAAATACACGGGCTAATTTAAAGATGATAATAGATCATTTCAAACGTCACCAGGTTCCATCCATAATCACCACAATATTTCTATCTAAACTTTAACAATCCTCCATAACATAATATGAGTCCAATCTATAATATGTATCCACATATAATAAAGTCTCAAAATTCTAATCCAAGTGACATACTCTAATATATGTCCGAAGGAGAAAATAAAATGGAATGTCTTCAAGTCTCCTTCCAGATCCCTGCTACTTTGCCTGCTTTCCCTTGTTGTTATTGCGTTCCAAATCTGAGGCATTGCAAAACAAGGCAATGCCTCAGCAAGCTATGCTTGTGTAGGTGATTACACTCAAATAAAGTTTAACAAAATTTACAATAGAATTCTTATAAGGCAAGCATACCCAAAACATGTCAAATAACTGAAATGCTTGCAATTACAACTTTCACAAGTCAGATGCCGAGGTAAATCAGTATAGCATGCAAGGCATGATCAAAATACAAGGCAAGTACATCAAAACCATACTAGTATATATACCCATGGAAAGATATGCATGCAATCATTGATACCAAAACACTGTATCAAAACTATATCAAAATTTCTCCAATATACTCAATCACATATACTCAATCACTAGTGATGTGTATCCATACTAACTTTGGTACCTCCCGTGCAGTCAACATCAGCCCCCGGAGTCTCTCACGGCCTAGGCCCGACATGCCCTGGTTCACCATACATACAACGTCATATAAACATGCACAACTATATGGGTTACTATGCTGCAGTGACAACCCCATTAGGGTCTAAACCAGTGCCGCTCCACGTCAACACCAAACGAGAGACTTTCTCCGCCCCCATGGGAAGGAACGGACTCGTAGGGGGGACTACCCATGATACCACCCCAACGTACTTGGCACTGTATCACTCTAGGGCAGTGTCTATCATCATCCTCATCACAAAATCAGAGGGCGGGTGGCCAACCCTACAACCCTCCTAGCATAGTACCCACCGGGTGAAAGCACCCGTCATAAATCATCGGCAAGGTATAAATCTTATAAACCTTGTAAATACGTTATAAATAATCTCAATAACACAATTAAAGCCCGACAAACATTGTCATTTCTAAATAGAAAAGTCATGCTATAACACGAAAATAGGGATCTAATTATGTACACGAGAAGATGAAAACACATGTCTCAAAGCTTTAAAATCCATTCATGGTTATTGAAATCATGAAATAATTGAATAGAATCACCTACCTCAGAAAATGCAATGCTCAAATCATTTACGTGGAAATATCACGTGGGGCGCTCTGACGTACCTGTTACATCATAAATCTTCCATCATTTGGTAATTCAATACTGTTTAACCCTCTAATCTCCCAGATTATCTCACATTTGATGTATACCATCAATCTCTAAGGCCTGATCATCCATTGATTAGCCTGATTGAGACTATTTAACAACATTCTGTGGTTTAACTCTAAAAACAGAATTTAGGATAGTTCCACTCACAAATAGAAGACGTCTTAGGAGATATTAGTTCTACGAGCAAGTGAATAAACAAAGGAGACAACTACATATGAGTAAACTCTCTACCCTTTGGACATGTATTTGTATTTATTTACAGTTGGACTGTGTGCTGTGACTAGATAGACCTTGGGAAAAACATTTATGATTTCTGAAGTTTTTCAACAACTACTTTGATTATTGTGAAAGCAAATGACACTCGGGGTTTTCAAAATGAGTTTAAAACAAAAAGATTTTCTGCTGCATTGCATGGTTTTTATAAAATGGTTTTCAAATAAGGATGCGTCCCGCCTTAGGAAATTAGATATTGCATTTAAAAATGCATGGGAAAACCCGGGTCGTCACAAAACCTCAACACCCCTTTCATAGGAGAAACTTTCAAGAATACATGCTCACCTTCAGAGAACTTTAAGTCTTTTCGCCTCTTGTCTACATAACTTTTCTGTCGACTGTGAGCTGTCAGTAACCTCTTCCGGATGAGTTGGACTTTCTCTGCACATTCTTCCACTAACTCAGATTTCACCACCCATCTTTCTCCTACATCACTCCAACATAAGGGTGACCAACAAGGTCTGCCATAAAGTACCTCATATGGAGCCATGCCAATACTAGCGTGATGACTATTATTATAGGCAAATTCCACCAAAGGTAAATGATCTTCCCAGCTACCCTTCCAATACATAACACAAGCTCGTAGCATATCCTCAATAGTTTGGATGGTCCTCTCGCTTTGTCCGTCTATCTAAGGATGGAATGCTGTGCTGAATTTCAGTCTCGACCCTAAGGCCTCTTGCACGCTCTTCTAGTATTTTGAGGTAAATCGCATATCTCGATCCGATATAATCGTCAAGGGAACGCCATGTAGACTGACGATCTCCTTAACATATAATTTCGCTAAACTATCCATGGTCTGATTCTATCTGATAGGAAGGAAATGAGCGAACTTGGTCAACCTGTCCACAATGACCCATATCATGTCGTGGACGCTAGCAGTCCTCAGAAGACCCAGAATAAAGTCCATGGTAATATGGTCCCACTTCCACTCAGGAAGGTCCAGTGTCTGAAGTAATCCTAATGGATGCTGATGCTCAGCCTTGACCTGCTAACAGGTCAAACATCATGCAACGCACTCTCCAACATCCTTCTTCATACCATTCCACCAGAAATGCCTCTTGAGATCCTAATACATCTTCGTACCCCCAGGATGAATTGTATAAAGGGACTGGTGTGCTTCCTGAAGTAACTCGCTCTTCAATTCATCATCTGCTGGTACTACCAACCTTCCCTTAAATTTGACTCCTCCATTTGGTCCCCTCAAAAAATCTGTCTTATCTGTTAGATCATGTGTTTCCTTATCTTTGTCCTGTGCCTCTAAGATCCTGTCAAAGAACTTTGACCGAGTCGTCAAATTGGCAATCATCACACTCGACTTCCTACTCAGGACATCTGCAACGACGTTAGCCTTCCCAGGATGGTACTGTATGGTGAAGTCGAAGTCCTTGAGATACTCCATCCATCTGCGCTGCCTCATGTTCAAATCACTCTGAGTAAAGAAGTACTTGAGGCTCTTATGATTAATGAATACCTCAAATCTCTCACCATAAAGATAATGTCTCCAGGACTTCAACACAAATACCACCGCTGCTAATTCCAAATCATGTGTTGGGTAATTTACCTCATGTGTCTTTAGCTATCTAGATGCATAGGTAATTACCCTCCCATGTTGCATCAACACTGCTCCTAATCCCTTGCTAGAGGCATCACAATAAACTACATAACCGCTTGCACTTGATGGTAAGGTCAATACCGGAGTAGTAGTAAGTCTCCTCTTGAGCTCTTGGAAGCTCTCCTCGTAAGCCTCAGTCCATACAAATGGAGTGTCTTTCCTGGTCAGGGTGGTCAATGGTAACGCGATCTTAGAGAATCCCTCTATGAAACGACAATAATATCCTGCCAAACAGAGAAAACTGCATATCTTATTCACTGTCTTGGGCCTCTCCCAGTGTAGTACTGCCTCTACCTTTGCTGAATCCATAGCCACTCCATCTTTAGATATGACGTGGCTTAAGAAATGCACCTGGTCTAGCCAAAAATCACACTTACTGAACTTGGCATACAACTGATGGCGACGAAGTGTGTCCAATATCGTGTGGAGATGCTCTCTATGTGCCTCATGACTAAGCGAATAAATCAAGATGTCATCCCCGAATACAATCATGAACTTATCCAAATAAGCTCGAAAAACACGGTTCATTAGATCCATGAACACTGCAGGTGCGTTCGTCAATCCAAACGGCATCATTAGGAACTCATAATGACCATAACGACTCCTAAAGGCAGTCTTCGAGATATCCTCTTCTCTAACCCTCAGCTGATGATATCCTAACCTCAGATCTATCTTGGAGAACACTTGTGCTGATTGGAGCTGATCAAATAAATCATCTATGCGTGGCAAAGGGTATCGGTTCTGTGAAGCCCTGGGCCGATGAGGGAGGGCCAAGAGAAGGCTGGCAAGCTTCTAGGCTGGGGTGAGGGACAGAGAGTTAGTCCCACATTGCTTAGGGAGAGGAAACTGGGCTATTTATAAGAGTTCGGGAAACTCTAATGGTCACAACGCGTTTTCCTTAGGAAACTTGGGAAGAACAAAACCGTGAGGGGTGTATGGGTGCCCCAAAGCGGACAATATTGTGACTGTTGGAACCCCGGGGTGTTACAAATGGTATCAGAGCCAGTTCCCCCCGTGGTGTCGTGGCTAGCCGCACGCAGCCGTCTGGTCGTGGCTATCACGCGGGGACACGTGTTCCCTAAGGGGGCAAGATGTGAAGCCTTGGGCAGATGAGGGAGGGCCAAAAGAAAGCTGGTAGGCTTCTAGGCTAGGGTGAGGGACAGAGAGTTAGTCCCACATTGCCTGGGGAGAGGAAACTGGGCTGTTTATAAGAGTTTGGGAAACTCTAACGGTCACAATGCATTTTTCCTAGGAAACTTGGGAAGAACAAAACCGTGAGGGGTGTATGGGTGCCCCAAAGCGGACAATATTGTGATTGTTGGAACCTCGGGGTGTTATAGTTTCACCTTTGGTTGATCAGACTGTTCATCTTATTTATCTAATTATTGATATCTTGTATCCTTAACATTACCACCATCGAATGATTCTACTATTCAAAATGTGACTTTTACTAGTTGATTGTAAGTTGTTTGCTAATCACTATTTTGGACTATCTAAGTCACTGTGGATAATCTTTAGATTTCAAACTTGGCAAACATCCATATAGTCAGAGAAAGCAAATGAATGGGTCTAATCAACCAAATGCAAGGGTTGTCATAGTAAAAGTGAAGAGTTGTAGACTCTAGCATTCTTCATGGAAAAAGCTTGCATTTTTTTTTGCAAAAATGGCAAAAATCAATTGCATTTTAGCACAAATCCCCTTATTTTTATTCGAATAGTATGTTGTATTTTTTTTTAAAGGCTATGTTTGCTATCATGATTGGATATTGACATTTTTCATAGTTTTTGAATTATTTTCATTCTTGATTCACCATGTTTTAGAAATGACAATAGAGTTTGTTTTTCTATGTCTAATTGGTCATTTTGTAGAAAATATGATGAGAACCATGATATAATGTTATTCTTAGTCTTAATGTTTTTCTATTGAGTGTGAAGTGAATCTAAATAAAATTTTACACCCAAGAGAGGCATTAGGGGGTTAAATCATGACTAGTTCCAACCATATCAGGATTGAACCCAAAGGTCTAATGCAAAAGGTGATTTGAAAGCTAGTTGTGACATGAAATGCTTGTGGGTTAGTAAAAAGGTGAGAAACGGAGTGCCCAAAGGCACATGGATCTTGCTTGACCTACTTAGCATGTAGTTGGAACTATGTGTTTGGTGTATTTCACTAGATCCATGGGCAATCACCCAAAGGTGAGCTTAAGGAGTTTAAACTAAATACATGATAATATCTTGTTTTCACACAATAGCCACACACTAAAATTTATCTATGGGATTGAGGTTAGAGTGAATTTTTGCTTATCGTGAACTATGATTCATGTTTTCTTGTGCATGGCTGTTATAGTTATTTAATTTTATGAATGAGGCTTAATGCAATAAGATAATGGATCTAGTCATGGTAGTGTGAGAAATTTTTGAAATTGAGCCATTGATTGATTTTATTCTTAAGGATAGGAAAAATAAAATTATACTTGTTGAGTGTTCATGATTATGACTATGTTCCTGTGTAAACTTCATGTTGGGAGCATCTTTATGAATCCTTTGGAAAAACCACTTTAGCCTTCAACTCCTTACATGACGCATGTAAGATTTGGCTTTAGAAATATACACCAAAGTATCATATTTCTATACTTTGGCCAATGGTGGTGGCTTACATGTTGCATGAGGTGTGGAGGCCTTAAATGGATTAGTGAATTTCCTAATAGAATCTCTAAACTCAAACCTTTCTAAATAACTGGAATGGGAGAGTAATACATGATAGCAACTATGCCAAGGTCTACAATTTGTTTTCACATCATGAATGGACCCCACTAGTTTTGCAAATAAACATCTCAAGAAGGATTCAAATGCCCCTTAAAAAATTCATCAAAATCTTTAAAAAACAATGTTGACTTTATTATTGTAAATTGGAAGTGTCATTTAGAATAAATCCCAACTCTCTATTTCATGTCAAATTTAGTATGTCAATTGCCTTCTTTCATATATTTTCAAAAATGGGACATCTAGACTTCACAAGTGTAAACTCAAGATGCCAAAAATTATAATCATGAAATAGAAAGTTTTTTCTTGGTAACGATGCAAGTCCACTTTACAATCATAAAGTCTAATACTTTATGATCATAAACTCTAAGTCTCAAAATCCTAAACTTTAAGTTTTTGACATTGCCCTTACTTGTGCTTGAAATTATGCCTCATGTCATCCTTAATTTCTATAAATAGAAGGTCCCTTCCTCATTTTCATCAATAAAAAAATCAGAGAAAAGCTCATTTTGAGTAATTTCCTTTCTATTCTTGCACTCGTTCTCTTATTCTTTGTCTTTCTTAGTTTTAGGGTTTTCTCTTGCATATCTATTTATGATAGAGATCTTAATTTGGGAAAAACTCTAATGAAAATTTTAAAGGTTCACCAAAACAAAAATCCTAATCTCTAAGCTACAAGACAAAATAACTGAATTCCATAATAGATAGTAGAACCTTTATCTTTAGGAAATCAATTCTCATTCCTAAGAGACGAAACCCCTTTTTACTTCATTTTTTATTCTCTTTCTTGCATTTAGAAAATAGAGTAGGATTTCTAATTGGAATTGTCCTCCAATGTAACTTCTAGGGGGTTTTATGGTAAAATTATCATTTTATTTTCTATATTGGGTACAAGTTTGCTTTCTTTCTTTCAAAGCTTAATGGATTAGTGGAATTTCTAATCCCCCTCTAAAATAAAGTAAACATTTAAAACCCTAGAAAAAAGAGCTAGGCTTCCTAATATTAATTTTCATAAACTAGTTTTTTCAATTTCAATTCGCTTTAATTTTATTTTCTTCTACCTTCTTTCTTTGAATCCTAGGATAAAACCCTAAGTATCCTAATGGAGAAATTTGGAGTTTTTGGGGTCTATTTAAGTGAAATTGTTTTGGTGAAAGATGAAGTTCAATGATGGAGAATCTTGAATTTTGAAATAGATCTCTTAGAACTTCCTACAAGTTTCCATGATTTACTTGAATTTACCTTTTCTAAAAGTGAAGCACCAAAGAAAGACTCTTTCCCATGGTTTTTTCTTTGAGTGAGACACTCTAATATCAAAGCAATTCTAAGAGGAAAGTCTAGCATGATGTATGTGATGATTTTCTCTAAATTATAAGATAACTTGATTTTTACAAGTTTTCTTTTCTCTTGATTTCTCTTTAAAAGTTTAAGGAAGAGAATATGTTTCCATTACACCTAATGAGAAACATCTTCTTTGAAAAAAATAAATAAAAATCCTCTCCCTCTTCTTAAGCATCCTATATTATTACTTGGGGAGAGAGAATCTGTTTCCATTATACTATGATTTTTTTTTTTCAACATGTAATTATCTTGATGTGGTTACATTTCCAGTTCTATCAGTCATTATGTTTGGTTCATTAGTTTCATATTTATAATGTTTCTTCCATTTAATTTTAAGTCCTTTGTCATTTTAATTTACTAATTAGTTACTAGCAAGATTGTCAGGTTTCTAAGTGTTTCTTATTCATGTCTCCATCATACTTGATTTATTCCATTTTTATTCATGTACATGAAGCACTTTAGTTCTTTGACCCATGTTCACTTTATGTTCTAGCCTAAAGTTTGTTCTCACTTTATGTCATTGTTCTTATTCCTATTTTCATGATTCTAATCTTAAAGCCTCCATTTATTATTCTTGGTTGCTCTTCATTCTTATTTTTAGTTATAAATGATATCTCTAGTTTTTATTTTTTTCATGTTCATAAGCCTCTTAGGACATGCAATCCATGTGTCTCTATCTTACATTTAACCTTAGGCATTAGTATCCATTGAATGCTTCTAATTCCCATGGAGGCGTGTTTCCAATCCTCATTTTAATGCATCTTTTATCTAGAAATGCTCAATGTTTATCAATTTAGTGAAAGACAACTTTAAACTAATTAGGTTTTCAACCTAGAAGAACATGGGGGGTTTGATTTTCTTGCACTCCTTAATTCTTTAGTTTTTGGAGATATTCAAACTTAAATCTCTAGCCTAGTAGACTCATTTGGGTCGTTAGGCACGATGGCTCTCATTATCTTAGGCAGCGACTCCTTTCCATAAACTACTTAGGTTCATATGAATTTAGATTAGAATCTTAAATAAAACAACCATAAAGGATCAAGTTAACTCTAGGTCTCTTCCTGCAAAATTACAAATTTAATTCAAAAATTCTATAAACCATCTTTAATCAATATGAAACTAATTGTAACCTAGAGAAAGATAATAAAACCCTTTTCAAACTAGTATGACACCAAAAAAATGGCTACAAGAACAACCTAACATAATCACTATGTCAAGGCTGATTTATGCTATGAAATGGTGACCACTTGATCAAAATTGGACCCTTAGTTTTGTTTTGATGGGGTGTTGAAGAATAGCCTCGGTGAGGTAGGCACGAGGAAGTTATTTGGGGATGACATGGGAATTCTATTGCTGGGTTCTTGAAATGTTTATGGCACAAGTCTAACAATGAGGCTGAGTGGGAAGCCTTTTAATGGCTATCTAGCTTGGTCATAGTTTGAACCGAGATTCCCAAGTGGAGGTAAAAGCCATACAGAAGGAAAACAAAAGCAACATATCATGGAGGTCTCATTAAACGAGGAGTAAGTGTAAAATGTTGTTGGTGGAGTTTATAAATGTAATCTTTTGCATATATATAGAAAAACAAGCACTATGTTGCTAATTTCTTTGCCAAGAGGCAAGTTGATACAAAAGAGTTAGATGTGTGGTATGATAATCCTCCACCTTTTCTGATGCAATAGCTCTTGCATGATACATTTGTTGTATACGATTATTGTTTGCTTAATTATGATTTGCATTTTAATAGAATAGTTCTTCACTTTGCTTCAAGAGAAAGATTTTATTTTATTTTTCATTTTCAACCACTTAGTAAATCTATTGACAGTGCATATATATGAAGACTAGTTGCTTTATATGTAGTCATCATCATCATCAAGACCTTATCCCAATTAAGGGTTAGTAATGTGAATCTTGTCCCTCCATTCCCCTCTATTAAGTATCATGGCTTCATTTAGTCCCAAAATTTTTAAAATCTTCTCATTACTTCTATCCACATTCTTTTGGACCTTCCCCTTACCCTTTTAAAAATGTCAATTTGCATTGCTTCACTCCTACTCAGTGCTATTTTTCATCTCTGTTGGACATGTCCAAACCATCTAAGTCTAATCTGACTCATCTTCTTACCTATTGGTGTTACTACTATATTTTCTTTAATATTTTCATTTCTAATTATATCCTTTCTTCTCTCATCACTATCCATCTTAGCATCCTTCGGATATGCTCATCCTATGTACATGTTGTTCCTTCGCTACACAACACTCTAACCCATAGAGCATGACTAACCTTACAGCCATCCTATAGAATTTTTCTTTCACTTTGAGTAGTAATCGGCAATCACACAAAACTCCAGAGGCACATCTCCATTTGTTCCAACCCACTTGGATTCTCTGGGTAACCTGCCTCTCAATATCTATGCTCTCACAAATTATCAATCGAAATATTAAAGTGATCTTTTAGGGGGACTTTTTGGTTATCAATCTTTATTAGTGCTCCACTCCTTGCTAAAATTGTATTCCATATACTGTCTTAGTTTGGCTATTTTCAAATTCTTTAGATTCTAATGCATCAGTCCATAACTCTAGCTTTGTGTTTACACCCTTCTTTGTCTTATCAATCAAAACTATATAATCAAAAAATAACATGCACCACAGAATCTCCTAGTGTAGATGTTTTGTTAATTCATTCATAACCAACATAAAAAGGTATGGCTCAATGCAGATCCTTGGTGCAATCCTATAACTATAAGAAAATCATAGTCCCTCTGCTAATAATCATAACGTTTGTTACTGCTCCCTCACAAATATCCTTAATTATGTCTATATACCCCCGTGAAACCCCTTTCTCACCCAATACCCACCAATCTAGAGACCCTATCATACTTTTTCTAAGTATAAAGGAAATTTTCAAAGGACTTATGTAGATCCACCATACATTTTGTATGGTGTGCCAACATAGCAATGATCTATACTATTCAACTAACTCTACTAACTTTGGATATCTTACGGCCAAAAAATCATATCAAGTGGAACCAATAGTATTCCAAAATTGTGTTTTAGTTGGTTGAATGTAAACTGTTGCTAATGGACAACTTCTAATCATTTGTTCTAACAAGGCAAAAGCATAATTTCTTATAGCCTAGAGGTACCCTTTATGCATAAGTTTTGCAACAATATATATCCAAAGTTAATCTTAGTCCTAGTAGTCAATTAAACTATAGTATCATTTTTGGCTTAGGTTATTAAGCTGAATCATATGTTTGATTATTGAATTGGCTTAATCAACCTATTAGATGATATGGATAGTTGAGACTAAAGGAAACACATTTAGGTCAATTTATGAACGAGCCTTGTATTATTTCTTCCTGTTTAGTTAGGACTTGTAAATCAAATTATAAGTATTACATAGCTAGAATTAGACGTAGCTATTCACTTGTCTAACAAGCAAGCTAATTAGGAAATAGAAAAATCATGTATTATTTATTTGCACGTAAGAGGATAGAAATCATTGAATAATTTTTTCTCACCTCTTGTGTATGGTTTTGGAGTTTGAACAAAGAAGAGAGTTGGAAGCCTTGAAAGATTCAGCCCTGACAAGCCTCTTGGAGATCCTAGTACATGCTTTGGATAGTTGATAAAAAAGAATTTATGTGAAGATTTTCCTTGTTTGCCTATAAATTTTTGTTGCGCTTTCTTTTTTTCTTTTTTTATCTCTAAGTTTATGGTTAGATATTGATGCTCGAAAGAAAGATTTATTGGGGAAACTTCATAGATTGATGAGGTAAGATTTAAGTACACCTGCATCTCAATTTTATGTTATTATGGACTAATTATCATGCAATTTTGGACAGGAATGGGTGTTTTTTATCTCTATGTTTTGCATGTATTTTGTGGTTGGAGAAAGTTGGGATCATTATTGGTATTAGACCTAGGGTTTTCTCCAATATAAAATCACATTTTTAATGGCCTTTAAGATCTTCAAAGTGACCCAAATTGGACAAATTTTAACATGGGTATAGGTATCTTGCATAGGACATGTTTTAGTCCTCATTTTGGGACTATTTTGCTCCACGTTTCTAGGCATTTTTTTGCTTATGGTTAGGCCTATTATTATATAATTTAAATCATCCATAAATATCAAATATTAATCTAAAAACTTGTTTATTGTCCCCAAATAGTCTTGAACTCTATAATTGTTAGACTATGATTTAGGTAAAATTTAAACTTAAAAAAGAGGTCAACTTGAGCTATTTGTTCGTACTCTAATTTCATACTTTATTTTATGATTTTAAAATCCATTATTTATTGTTTAAAAATTTCATAAAATTTAGAAGTTAATGGATCAGGTTTTTGAACCTAAATTAATGATTAACCAAATCACTAATTATGATTAAATTCAAGATCACCAATTACGATTGAATTCAAACATGTTTAGGGGACTATTATAGGGAATTTTTCATCCATAATTTTCATGTTATATGTCACTTTGTGTTTCAAATTATGTTATCTTAATGTCTTATAAAAATTTAGGACCAGATTTATATGTAAAAAGTCCTTAGTTTTCCTTAAGCTAAATGTGAAATTTATGTTATCATTGGCTAGTAATCTACAACTTATACTTTGGTACTATTTTAACTCTAATCTAAATCATTTTTTTCATATAGTTTTTGAATAACTCATGGGTGTATAGGCATGAATGTAATTTAAGTCTACATCAGATAGCTTATTAAGCTAGTTTATACTATTACTTGTTTTTGGTGCTAGAATTGCATGTTTATGTGAACTAGTGATTGGGAGTTGACTATTCAAGCTTGTTGCAAACATTATAATATGTGTTTATGTTTTAAATAGTGTCTGGTAATTTCACTTGTAAATTAGAATGACTGTATGTAATGTTTTAAAAGATAGTTTGTTATATGTTTAATGTTGTAAAATAAGGAAATTGGTTGTGCTAATTGTTCTTATTCATTTATGTTTTTTATTAAAAGAAAGATGGAAAAGAGTATAAATTTATAAAGTAAATTCTTGTGTATGTGAAAATTGGTTGAATTAGATTAATTATAAATTTTTATAGAATGATTTAATTGATCTTGAGTTGCCTGTATAAACTCAAGGTATTTTTTTTATTATTGTTGGTTGAACACTAAACTAATAGATGGTTTAATTATATGTTTAAATTTAGTGTGATAATCAATAATGACCTCCAAAACTATTCCTCAAAACTCACTATAGAAGTTAAATGGTAACAACTATCTAATTTGGTGGAGGAGAACTTGTCATATACTCCTCCAAGAGTCAATTGAATATGTACTTGATTCTCTTATTTTTGAACCAACTATTGATGCTACTGTAGAATGGCATCAAGCATATTAAAAGTTTCTTGTGGATGCTAGGAAAGCAAGGTCTATAGTATTGATTTTCATGGAACCAAATATTGAAATCTTATTTGATACCCAACCTACTTCCTATGCTTTCACTAATGTTGTGGCTATTAATTATGGGAGCACTCTAAATCTTGTATTTCTCTTCTAATGAAACATGTAATCAAATGAAAAAAAGAGAGTCCAATAATATGATCGAACAAGTTAACTCTATGTCATTTGTAGCTAAGGAATTGGCAAGTTTGGGGAATCTGATACATGAAGAAAAATAGATGTTTATGACTCTTAATAGTTTACTTGCTCCTTGATTTTCTACACCTATTGCACTTGGTTTTTTAGAAACCATTGTGACAATGGATAGTCTTGTATTCATGTTAGGATTTGAAGTCCAAAGAAGAGAGAGAGAAGAGACTTCGGAAAAAATTTCCATTGTAATCAATCTAAAGATAAAAGGTAAGGATCCACTTCTAAGCCAAATTAAATTCATGATAAGAAAAAAAAAAATTCAAAAAGGGTAAGAAACATGTGGTTAGTGGATTTGATAAGGGACTCGTTAAAGCTAACTATCCTAAGAAAAGCAAGGGAAGAGGTAAGAAGCCAAATTGAAGAGTGGAGATATCATCTACATGGTTATTGAATTATTGCTCATAAGATAAGATGTTAGAGTCATCACTTGGTTCTGCTTAAACAAGTCATATTGCAAAGGCTAGGAAACTATTTACTAATTCTTCTAAAAATTGTAAGAATCATGGCCTAGGAAAGCATTAGCTTAGATTTTTATGCTTTCTTATTAGAATCATTAATGATTCTAGGTAGGTTTAATAGCTTGAATATGTATTAATAGTGATTAAATAAATCATAGTCAGAATATAGAGTAAATGGTTTTAGAGAATTTACTTGTACTTATAATATATGCTAAAGGGCATATGAGGAATTGACTCATTTTACTCTTTGATGAGATAGCAATAAAATGAGCATGCTTATTTCCATAGACAATAGTGTGGAACACTCTTGTGTTCTTCGTGGAGAAATTACTGACTCATCTAGTTTGAAGAATGGTAAGGGTGCTATGTTGGTGAAGTTCCAAGGCATTAAAGGGAGAGAAAGCTCAAGGAAAAGGTATGCAACTGACTGCTTTCACTATAGTCTATGTTTTTTGAATCTTCATTTGTAAAATTCATGAATAGTTTGATATGTAATAGATTTTATGCATTTATTTCTTCGATTTTGAATGCTACCATAGTTTATATTATTACTATAGTGGTATTAAAGCAATTTACACATCTACAAATCTGAATTTTGAGTTTTATATTAGGGATTTAGAAATTTCTACTTTGTTTCTTCTTTTAGTGAAAAAGTTACTCAGGTTTTTGACTGAATTGAACTACTAGAGTTATAAATAATTGGTTATTAATAATTTGTAGCTTAACCAGTTTATTCAATTTGAAAACCCATATTTGGGTTGAGTGGATTTTACTCTTTTCTTTCCCAAATGAATTTATAGATCATTTTTTGAAAGAATTTGAAGTCGGGTTTAGTTTAGTTTAGTTATTGTTTTCCCAAAAAGTCTCTTTGTGCTTTAGTAGATATTTAATTGTGATAGTTGACTGTTTTCTACTATGTTTTGCTTCAAGATTCATGATTTTAGATTTAGATAAATTTATGCATGACAACTATTTGCTGAAATGTTTGGGAGAGAATTTTCAGAATTTTTTCCTTTTATTTGAATAGGTATGCTATTTAAAAAAACAAGAAGGTTATGTTCAATGTCATGACTGGATATTGACATTTTTAATAGGTTTTTAATTATTTTGGCTCTTGATTCTTCATGTTTTTGAAATGACCATCTATTTTGTTTTTTATATCTAATTTTTGTGCAAAATATGACAAAAACCATGTTATGCAGTTTATTTCTTTAGCTTAATGTTTTTCTATCGAGTGTGAGATGAGTCTAAATATAAATTTTACACCCAAGGGAGGCATTAGGGAGTTAAATTATGACTAGTTCCAATATATTAGGATTGGGCTGAAAGATCTAACGGAAAATGTGATTTGCAAGCTAGTTGTGACATGAAATAACTATGTGGGCTAGTAAAAAGGTGAGAACAAAGTGCCCAAAGGCACATGGATCTTACTTAACCTACTTGGCATGTAGTTGGAATAATGTGTTTGGTGTATTTTACTAGATCCAAGTGCAATCACCCAAAAGTGAGCTTAAGGAGTTTCAAGCAAATACATGACATTATCTTGTTTCCATAGAATAGCCAAACACTAAAATTTATTAGCGAGATTGAGGTTAAAGTGAATTTTTGGTTATCATGATCTGTGATTCATGTTTTCTTGTGTGTGACTATTATAGTTATGTAATTCTATTACTAATGCCCAACGTAGTTAGATAGTGGATCCAATCATGGTAATGCATGAAGTCTTTAACATTGAGCTATTAACTGGTTCAAATTTTAAGGATTGAAAAAATAAATTGTGCTCTTTATTGGGAGTTCATGACTATGGCATTTCCTTCATTAAAGAGAAGCATAGTGCGCCAACAATGAAGGCACCTCAATCCAAGGTTGAATTGTATGAGAAATGGATGAAAGAAAACAAGGTGGCCAAATGCTACATTTTGAATTCTCTTAGTAAGATACTTTAAGGAAGTTCAAAGAATTTCGATTATGTGAATGATGTTATCAATAACACTGACATGAAGTTTGCTAGAACTTCAAAGTCAAGGAAACCTGCATTGGTCATTAAGTTGAATGACTTAAAACTCTCTCGTGGAGAGAGTGTAAAATATTATGTTATTCAAATGATGAGCTGTTATCATGAATTGGAATAATTGAGCATTAAACTGGATGAAGAGTATGCTGCTTTTATTATCCTAAGTAGTTTGCCTAAGACATATGAAAACTTCCTCATAAATTATAACACAAATGTGAGGAAGTGGATAGTTGATGAGTTGTTGATTCAATGTGTTCTTGGGGAAGAAAGGTAGAAGATAAGAAGGAATGTGCAAATTTGGTTACATACAAAGGAAAGCAATTACTTGAGCCAAAGAAATTTTTATAGAGAGGTAATCAAAATTTTAAGAAGTATGCTCTACCTATCAAAGATAGTATGAATCAAAAGAACGATTTGAAGTGAAAATAAAAAGATTTTTTTTTTTTTTTTTTTTTGGTGTTTAAGCCAAGTTACTTCAAAACAAGTTGTTTGAAGCTAAGAAATGGAATGAAAGCTCTCAATCCAAGTTAAGTATGTGGATATCCCTTCCAGTACCTAGTGGGTTGATTCTAGGTTATGGTTCACATCTTGAAAACTTTATAGGGGTTTCTACACTAAAGAAGCTTGAAGAAAATGAGAGGCATGCCTACATAAGAAACAATCAAAGAGTAGTAGTGATTAGAATTGGCACATATGTTTTAAAGTTTCTAGGTGGACATTCTTTAATTTTGGAAAATACTTTATATGCACCTAATATGAAACATAATATTGTATTTGTATTTAAATTATATGATATAGGGTTAAATGTATAGTCTTATGGTAGAGAAGTTTTCATAAAACAAAAGGATTTCCTTTAGTGAAAAAAAACTTAACAATCTTTATAAACTTTTCTTTGAAGTTGTCTTTGCATCTTCTATAGTTGATTTACATGTTGAAACATATAACTATAAGAGAAAGAGAGACTTATTGAATTCTCTTTTTCTTTGGCATCTCATTTAGGACACATCAATAAGCAACAACTTGTAATTCTATGAAAAGAAAGGATTTTAAAAAAAATATGTGAAAATTATGGAACTTGGGAAAATTATTTGAAGAGAAAAATGGTGAAATTTACTTTTCAAATACTTGAAAAGTACAAAAATCATTTTGGCTTTGTTCATTTAAATGTTTGTGGACCTTTGGATGCTCATAATCAAAATAGTCAAAAGTATTTCATTACTTTCATAGATGATTATTCTTGAAATGGATATGTGTATCTCATTGCACAGAAGTCAGATGCTTTTGAAGTGTTCAAAGATTACATGAGTAGAGAATCAACTAGAAAGAAAGATTAAGGTGCTCCAAACAGATAGGGGAGGTGAATATACTTCACATTTATTAGAGGAATTTTGTACTAAATATGAAATTTGCATACAAACTACTATCCTATACAAATTTTGTACAAAAAGAAGAAGCATAAAATTGTTGGAAATGGTTAGATGTATGAAGTGCAAGGTTGCATTACCACAATCATTCTAGGGTGAAGCTTTGAAGACAATAATGTATGTATTGAACAAAGTTCCTTCAAAGTCAATTCTAAAAGACCTTAAGCTATGGATAGGTAGAAAGCCCTGTTTGAATCACATAAGAGTTTGGGGTTGCGATGCACATGCTATCATGCTTGGACCCAATACTTCAAAATTGGGTGATAGATCAATGAATTACAAGTTTGTGGGGTATCGTAAACATTATAAAGAACATCATTTGTATGATAAACCAAATGATTTAGAAGGAGAAATCATATTTGAAAGTATAAATGTTAAGTTTGATGATAATTCTTTCTTAGTGGGAGCAACAAGAAGCTTAAATTGGTTAGTCATCCAATACCTTTGAAGAATTCGGAGATGAAAGTAACTACTAGATCTGAAAGACCAAAAAGATTGAGAACACTAGGTATAGGAGATGATTATATCACTTATCTTGGAGAATCATTTCTTATGGTCCCAAATATTGATTTTGAAGACCCAATCACTTTTAAAAAAGAAATTACTAGAAGTCATTTATTATTCTAAACAAAGGCAATGATAGATGAAACAAATTTTGTAATCAAGAATAATGTGTGGAAATTGGTTGACTTGCCAATGAATTGAATTCCAATTGGGTGTAAGTGGATATTCAAGAAAAATAGAAAGTCTAAAGGCAAAGTGGAAGTTTATGAGGCAAGGTTTGTGGAAAAGGTTTCACACAAAGAGGACGAGAATATTTTAGTGAAACTTTTCTCAAGTGTGCACAAAGTATTCATTGAGAATCGTGTTATCCATTACAACATCCCATGATTATGAGTTAAATTAGATTGATATGAAAATTTCTTTTTCATAATAGAGATCTAAATGAAGATATCTACATGCATGATATAGCCTGAGGGTCATCATAAAAGAAGGGAAGGTTTGCAAGTTACACAAATTTTTGTATGGTCTCAAACAAGCTTCATGCCCATGGAATATAGAATTCCATAAAACCATGTTGGAATGGATTTGATAGTCGCATATATGTTAGTAAAATATTGATTCTAACACTTCATGTGGTGATATATGACTTACAAGGAATGATTTGATGCTTATTTAGGAAGCCAAGAGTTGGTTGCATCAAAAGTTTGAGATGAAAGATATTGGAAAAGCTTTCTAATCAAAATCCGAAGGACAAATGATTAAGGATGTTAGACTATCTCAAGAGGCATATCTAAATTCATTATTGAAGTGATTTTCAAAGGAAAATTGCAAAGAAGGAATATATACTACTTTTAAAGGAGATAGACTTGATGAATTAAAATGCCCTAAAAATGATCTTGGAAAGGCAGATATGCAAAAAATTTCATATGCTTTTGTAGTTGGGAGCTTAATGTGTGCTATGACATGCACTAAGTCAAGCTTATGTTTTATTGTGGGGCTACTTGGAAATATGAAGCAAATCTAAGTCTTGGGCATTGGTAACTACAAAGAACATACTTCTATATGTTAAGTGAACAAAAGCATTCAGACTAGCATATTGTGCTAATAATTTGAAAGTGCAAGGGTTATTTGATTTATATCATAAATTTTGTACAGACACCTTGAAATCAGCATCAAGATATATCTGTACTTTGGATGGTGGAGTAATTTTATGGTGTAGTAGAAAGTAGAAATGCAACACTCAATCCTTAATGGATATATTGCCTACAAAATTAGGATATACCTTTACTTTGGGTAATGGAATAATTATATGGTGTAGTTGAAAGCAGAAATTCACCACTTAATCCTCAAAGGAAGTCGAATATAATTTTAGCAATGAGGCCGCAAAACATGCCATGTGGTTGAAACAACTCATTACTGAGATTACAGTGATGGAGTAAGATGAATGCAATTTATATGACATATACTATCACTCAAACATGCAAATCTAAGTTAAAAATGCAAACCTAAAGCAAGGAAAATAAAGGAGTTTAGATAGGGCTTACAATGGGGTCCTAGGTGATAAGTTTTTAATTTTGCATAAAACCCACCCAATTAGTTCTCGTGTTACAACTTGTAGGGGTAAATAAGAGTTTTTAGACCAAAATTTATAACACAAGCATTTTTGACCTAATAACTCAAAAGTTTGATATTTTGAAGGTCCAGAGGTTAATATGAGGTATGTATGTGATTAATTATATTTTTTTAGGATTTAATTAGGATTTTTTACTTTTTGTAGGAAGAAAGATGGTGATTCAGTTGTCGAGATTGATCGGGATTAAATTCTAGATCAAGATCAAAAGATCGAGTCAAAGCCTCAAAGTTAACATGTCAATATATTCCAAAGCCAAGATCATCTTGTGGACCAGTAATGGATCTGATTAAAGGAAATAAAGATGTCCAAAGTGGGCCCATGAAGTAAACCATGCATTCCCGCCACCTTGGTCATGAAAGAAGGTGTGAGCTAAGGAATTCAAGACAAATCATACAAGCCACTCAACCTAAGGGTTGAAGTCAAGAAAGCAAGCCAAGGAAGTTTCCTAAGCTAGCCATGAAGACTAGCCAATGGAGCCCTCAAAGTTATCCATCAAAGCCAGTAAACTAAGCTATATGGAAGGCCAGGATTGGAGGAAATTCAAGAGGATTATCTATAAGATTCAAAGGGATACTTTGAAAGAATTTAAGGGAATGTTCATTCGGATAGGTTGTCATATGGATAATTAGGATGAGAGCCTTCAAATTTTGATGTTTTTCCCCTTTTTCCCACCTTTTTATCACTTTCCACCTCATCACCAAAGACCACCACGAGTTTGACTTTCTACTCAAGAGTTCTACCATTTTATAACTCTTTCACCTTCCTAAACTCCCTTCCTAACTATCTAACCAATCCCCACTTCCTACAAAACCACTTAGCTAATCAATTTTCCCCAAGTGAGCCCACTTTCCTTCTAGAAAAAAAAAGACACCTATATCCTTTTCAAAATTAGAAATCAACTAGCCCATGCTTCTCTCTCTCTCTCTCTCTCTCTCTCTCTCTCTCTCTCTCTCTCTCTCTCTCTCTCTCTCTCTCTCTCTCTCTCTCTCTCTCTCTCTCTCTCTCTCTCTCTCTTGCTTATGTCATGTTTATGATACCATCTTGCTAATTTATTATTCACATAACCTTCCACATTCAATACCTTAACCCTAGGGCACTGTCCTTATGTTTTCACCCCATCTTAAGTGAGGAAACCACTCATCTATATATAGCCCCATGTTCCATACGAATTTTCTAAGTAGAGGTCGGTGACATACCTTGAAATCAAGCTTTCCTTTAGTGTTATTTGCTGCTGAATTTTGGGATTTCTTAGATGCTTTTCTTCATTTGGTTTTCTAGTAATTGTCTTGGTTATTTGCTCTCCAAGTCAGGTTAGTAGTTTTCTTACTTTGGTTTAGTTTTCATTGCTTAGTTCCCATCATTTTGTTTCTAGTTTTGTAGATTTCTTTCCATCTAACTATCTCCTTTCTTATTTACCTCAATTATACTTTTTTTTCTTTGTTATTTAATCAAGATTCAAGTTAGTTATTCTCTGGTAGTGACAGCCAAGAGAATAGCTAGCTTAAATCCTTGATTTCTCGACTTGAATACCATGTTTTTTGCCTCTTTTTCTCTTACTTTTAGGCTATTTTTCCTTAGTTCACCCACTTAGCCTCTGTTATTCTAAAATTCCTTTCTAAGTTTTCTTTGCATGTTATTATAATTTAGAGTGTGAGCATTATATTGGAATTTTGTTTATATTTAGATAGAATTCCAGGCTTAAGAAAAGTACACAATGTTAGTATTTTGTGGTCAGTTTTATGCGCTTAATTTTGATGTAAATTGGATATGATTCATTAAAGTTTTGCTAGAATTCTTGTTATAGAATATTTCTTTCATCAATTTATTTTGTATTTGGGTTGTTTTCTAGAATAAAAGTTATGGTTTCAATACTTTCTAATGCAAGATTTATTAATTGTTCTTAAGTACTGAAATCTGGAAATTGGTTTTTCCTTAACTTTGTGCTATAATTCCAACCATCAAAACATCTTATTTTCCTGAATCGTTAGATACCCATTTAGATTTTCATTGTTTTTATTAGATCCCATAGTTAGTTTGCATAGTAATTCACTGTAGGTGCATTTAATTTCACCATCTTTAGGGTTCCAAAATCATGCACATAGTCCAAAAACCATGTGCATGGTTCTAAATCCCATTCCTTTTAGATTCTTGATTAATTTAGTTACTTAATTTAGTCTTAGCAGTAGTTAATTCATCGTTTCCATTGTATTTTAGTTTTATAAAGTTTCTTTTTTGAATTTTAGAAAGTTCAATCTTTAGGAAGTTTAAAGACTTAGAAGTGAAAGTATCTTTAATTCTAGTTTCCATTCACATGCATGTTTCTAAATTTTTATTAAAGTTTGTTAGATGTCATTAGTTATTTGTTTTTTCATGTTATTTTAGTGTTAGAAAGTTTCCTATATTGGTTTTAGAAACTTCTAACTTTAGAAAGTTTCTAATTCTAATTTAGGAAAGTTTCCATTTTAGTAGTTTCCTTAGTTTATGTTTCCTAGATTAATTCATGCTTGTTTTGCATTTGTTTCCTTTAGTTAAATGCATGCTAGTTTAGGAAAGTTGTTAAATTTCATTTTAGAAAAGTTTCACTTTAGGAATGTTTTTAATTAGGAAAGTCATAAAATTAGAAAATTTTAATTTAGGAATGTTTTAATTTTAGAAAGTGCATGTTTTAGGAAAGTTTCACATTGAGTAGTTTCTTGTTTTTACTTAGTTTCCAATTTCATGTTTTAAGTTCCATTCTTAATTTAGGACAAAACCACTTAAATTTTGGCTAGGTTAGATAGTTTAATTAAACAACACTAGCATGCTATATTGCAAATGATTCATGCACTTGCCAGTTTTAATTAAACAACAACACTAGATAAAAGTCTTCTTGTACAAGGGTGAATCCATGTACATACCTCATACAATTACAAGTTAGGATGGTTCACCATTGTTTGAATCGAATTGCGGTTTAAAATTTAAATTACAATATAACCTCACTACAATTCCACTCAAAATAAAAAAATAAAGTAATTATCTAATTTAAGCAACTCCAAATCCTTTTTCCAAATTTCTAGAAAAAGAAAAAGAATATTGAGTATCAATCAATAATAGGAGTTGGAAATAATATGAAACATCTAATTAAATGAAAATATGAGATATGCACCTGAAAATGCCTAAATTCTAAGTGCATGATTCCTAACCTATGATTAGTGGTTAAATAATCTAACCTAGATCTAATCAACAATTTCATTGCGAGTCCTAGGCAACGACGTCAAAAACTTGTTCTTATTTTAAAATTACTGCAAGCACATAAGTCTAAGGATTTTGGAATCCATCACATTAATAATTAACATTCATACATAAAATTAATTGATTTAGTTCAACACATGTTAATAATAAAATGATGGAATACTAGCATGAAAGATGTGTTCATTAAAAATCATAATTTACTTATTTTCACAATTCTAATGAATTGCATAGGTTAATTAGCATGGATTCAAAGCATAGCTTATATTATTTATGATAAATTTTTTTCTAAAAAATATACTAATTATTAGTTAATCATATATTAGTCTCTAAACTAAGGAAAATACATCATACTTGATATGAATTTTAAATCTAGTACAAAGTGCATGGCTCTATTGTTGCATAGATACAAAAAATGTGGATCGATCCTATGAGGACTCTAAATAAACATGCCCAATTCAAATTTAAGTTACTACACTCTAACCTAGCCACCATTAAAAGAAAGCAATTAAACTTGGCAAGGAAATAAAGGAATAAATAAAGCAAGCAAGGAAAGTAAACTAACTAAGAACAAAAAGAAACTTTCTTACATAGAATGTGATTATAATGAATACAATAAAGGAAACAAAATATGCAAAGAAAATAAAATAAGGAAACTTTCTTTGAAGTGTTAGTCTATAGGAATCCTTAGTTGAACTAGTTTCCTTACACGTCCACTTCTTTTCCTAGGCTTGAATTCTGGTTTACAACCTTCTTTCTTATGTCACTCAACAAGGGCTTTTACACTTCTTTTCAACCCATAATATACTAAATCTACCACCAAGCTTTTCTCATCTTTAACCCAACATGCCACTTACCCATAGATCAAATCCCAATCCAATAATTACCAACCATAAAAGATGAGAAGAAGAAGAAGATGGAATGGAAAAAGAAAATAAATTTGTGCTTCTCCTTGGATAGAAACTCTATAAAGAGAGTAGCTTTAAAAGGAGAAATTAAGAGCAGCAAGAAGTGTTCATCTTATGTTAAGGTTAGAAATAGAAAGAGGCTTCCTATCTTAAGGAAGAACTAGAAAAAGGAAAAATAAAACAGAGATAGTGGACCTTGGCTCAAGACTCACCAAATTCTAGCCTGAGGAGGTGATGAAGGAGTTAGGTCCTTACTTAGAGTCTTCCTACTCTTCAACATGATGCCTTTAGCTAAAAATCTTGGATGGATTATTGGATGAACTTAATTCTCCTTAACCATACATTAGGATTGGAAGGAATCCCTGACTTCCATAGAAGTGGCATAAGACTTTTTCCTTTTCCTTTTTATTACCAAATCCCAAACCAAAAAGAAAATAGAATGCTAGAATAAGGAGGTCATGTGTGCCAATGAAGAAGGAGGAAATGCGTGTAAGAGTGAAAGGAGAGAAGGTTACGTGCATGTAAGAGAGTGGAATGAAGATTGCATGGAAATGAGATGAAGATGGAGGTGTTCATGTAGGGTCTGAAGTAGAATGGGGCATGAAATCTAAGGATGGAACGTGTAAGAGAAAAGTAAGGGTGGATGGATGTTTGTAAAAGCTAAAGGGGTGTGTGTATGTGAATAAAGGATGAAAGGAGAAGATGTGGAATGTAAAGGAGATAGAGGGGAGTGCGTGCAAGGGTAGAGTGAAAGGTGGGTGCGTCTAGGGACTAGGACAGATGATGATAAGGTGTGGAAGAAAAATCAATGGAGGAAGGAGGCTTGCAAAGTATGTGTGCAATGCAAGGTGGTGCAAAGCATGGGAGAGATGGGATGGAGGAAAGAAAGGAAGGGAATCAGAGAGGAGTGAGAAAGAAAGAAGGGAAGTGGGGTTGAATGAGATTGTTACCTCTTCTACTTGTGGCGTACTATTGGATCTATGGGAGAGTTGTTGAGAGAAATTTCTCTCCCTCTATTTCTTATAGGTTTAGCTTTCAAGTCTAGGGAAAATAAAAAGATCCCTTTCTCCTTATTCTTACCTTTATTTATAGAGTTTTTAAGGTGAAGCCCTAAAAAATGGATGGCTGAGATGACAACGGGAAAGAATCAAGGAATGGTTGAGATGTAGGAATGGAAGGAGTTGAATAAAGAATGGAAGGAGTGGGTGGGGGTGTGGAATTCACTTAGAGGAAGATGAATTTAATAACATTAGAAAGAAAGATAAGGGATGATAAAGAAAAAGAAACAGAGTGAAAGAGATAAAAGAAAATGGAAAGAGAATAAGGGAGGACTAGAAGGAGCTAAGGATGGATGGAGAGAAAGGGAGAAAATCAAGGAAAAGATGGGAAATGGCAAGTCATGGGGGCGAAGGCATGGAACACTTTGGTTGTGTGTGAGAAGTTTAAAAAATCTAAAAATAAAGATGGACTGTTAGATGGAAAAGGATGGGGTAGATCTTTCCTCCTTAGTGTTTTACCTTTAATTCTCATGGATTTGGTGGTGTCTAGGTTTGTGACTTTTCTTTACTTCATTCTTGGGCTTGAATGGCCAAGATTCTTTTCATTTTTTCTTAGCAAAATAATCATCTTTAAGGGCTATTTTTTCTCCATTGTTGGATTAGAATGCCTTAGAGTGGATGACATAGATTTCTTTTAAGATTTCCTTATATACTCTATGTTTTTCCTTCTTTTCCTTCAACCTATCATTATTTTCTCTAGCCAATGAGCTTCAACGAGAGTGGAACATCTCCCCCCTCAAAAAACACAATTTTCTCCTAAAATGTAGGTGGGCATCGCCCATCGAAATTGTCTTGACCAATGGGGCTTGAGTTTGGTCTTCATTGTAATCTATATTTTCAATGGTCCATCCTCATTAGGTTAAATTCTAATTAATTTCTTAGGATATGCATGAACAAGGATAGATCTTGGCCTTTAATACTTGAAAAGTAAGGATGATTTTTAACCTTAGGTTTTTGCTAAATTATCTCTCTCCTCTTCTTCTTTATTTTCTTTACCTCTTCTTATTTTTTTTCTCTTACAAACGTGGAATTAAGTGTGAGTGTACCACAATGCATGGAAAAGTCACCCCACTCTTAGAGTGATCCCATCTTTTGGTTGAGTAGGAGAGAGAGTGAAAGGAATGTATATCATGTGCACCCCGATCTTCTGACTTGTTTTATTTCAAGAAAAGCTCTCATTGTATGTGTATCCAATGCATGTGAATTGAGATTCCCTTATAAGCTTTTCAAGGTGATAGATAGCTTGCATGCATGCATGGGAAGTTCTGTCACCATACTTTTGATATGAATACCCTATTTAGTATGGATAATGTCGATGTTCCAATTAGTGTTTCTAACTACTCTGTGTTTGGTAACATCATTGACTTATCATTTTGAATTCCCAGACTTCATCTTTGGAATGTGGGCCCTTGATATATCTTGGATTCTAAACTTGCTATGTTTAGGGTTTTTATTATGAAAAATAACTTTTTTTTCTCATTTATACCTTGACCTATAAAATGTAGATTAGCCATAATTAGTGATGTTTAAGTTATTTTTGGGGCTAAAACTTGCTAAATATAGAGGTATATGTATAATATATATATATCTAATATCCGTAGACTTACATTTTACTAATCCTCTAGCAAAACTATAAAATAAGAAATCTAAAAAAAAATCTTAACTACTTTCCCAGGTGCTGTTGTCTACATTTAGCACATCCGAAAACCTTTGAACCCTTAGTTATCCCTAGTGAATGACTTGTAATCTCATAAGGGTTTTGAGAAATGATACCGATAAACATTTCAAAACTCTTATAGAAGTCTTTTATCTGAGAGAATTTTCTTCTATTCTACATTTATTAAATTTCTAACTTTGACATGCTAATAAAAATGAGCAACAATTCAAAAGTCTCCCCATATGCTATTGATATTCCATTATTTCATCAAACCTTGGACTATAAGTGTGTGAATTCAAGCAATATATACATAATGATTGGACTCTACTATAACCTAAATTACTATCCAAAAGCATGTTTTGACTCAAATCTCATATAATATTCTTGCCACTTAGAAAGGAGTATTTTTCATTAATATGTGAGTAGAATAATTCTCATCAAAGCTAATTTCTCATGTATTTCACATCAAAGACAATAACTTTGAAAAAAAATATGATAACGGCCTTATGAAAGGATATCAACTGTTAGGAATGTTACCTTCTACCATATTCCTTCTCATCCATTATCATATCCAAGTCATAATTTTCCTATGACCAAGTTAGGAATTCTATTAGGATGAAACATGGGCTTAGGATAGGGTCATTAAAAGAATGGGTATAAGGATAAACAAATATTGTTTTGAAAGATATGTAAAGTTCTTCTACCAATGCATTCACAACTTTCTTTTCTACCAATTAGAGGAACATTTCCTTTTCATTGGCTATCTTTTTTATTTTTCCTCTTCAACTCTTGGAATAGCCTTTCTTTGTTTTTTTTTCTCTCTTTTTAGCCTTTTTTGTGATTATCTCTTGACTTGTATTGTTCACACTTTTCTCAAGATATTTCTTCAACCATTTCTACATATTTCCAAGACAAACTAGGTAACGGATATATGATAGGGATTAATAAGGGTACTGGTCAGTGGTTTCACAAAGAAAAGGCTCAAGGGATGAACTAGAGAAAAATAACTTAAGAAAGGCTAAATGCTGTGGGTTAACCAAAGATGGCCTTTATCATTTCCTAGGTTTTGTATGGATTCAATTGACCATAAGTTTAAGAGATGTATGGTATAATCTTTCAGATGTTTTCTTAATAGTTGACTAGGATGAAGAATAATGAGGCCAACTAGGAAATTAATTTCACTAAAGAAAACTCGACATTTACACACACCCACACACATAACCTTCAAAAAGTAAGAATGCCTCTAAAATCACATGGATTATAAGTCTCTACAAATCATCTTTAGGATCTCTAAGTTATATTTACTCTTCAACTTAAACTATATATACATCTATTTTGTGCAATGAATATTTAGAGTTTAATTTTGTGAAAATCTTCAGATAAAGAGAAAATAGTGTACCAATTGTATATAAATCTATTAATAAGCTAAAGTTCAAAGCTATACTAAATATTTATAAAAACTAAATTCTTATCCTTGTAAAGGAACTTATCATAAAATTTTCAAATATTTTGATTTTTTCAAAAATTTCAAAATAAATTCAAAAGAAAGGACTAAAAAGAACTCTAGACACATCAAAATTTAAATACCCTACCCTAAGACTTAAATTAAACATTGTCCCCAATGTTATAAAATAAAAACATAAACAAATAAAATAACTAAGTAAAGAGAGAAAGGTTAGAAGGATAATACCTACACTCCAAGATATGGTGCATGGATCTGTTGATGTGACCAATGCTGCAAAATGTAACTATACTAAAACTAACTAATCTGTTAAATCTAAACCTATAGTAACTAGAGGGAGTGTCTAGAAAAGCTCACTCCATTCAGAATTTCACAGTATTCAATGTACATTTTTCACCAGAGATGCATGGATGGGTTAGCATAATAGAATTGATTATCGTGCATGGAATTGTCTAGTAAATAATAGATGCTAATAGGGCCAATAAAGAAGATATGTCATGGTATCATGTCTAAGATAGCATGTCATTCAATTTAAGTACACGGATAAATGCCACATTAGACAAGGTCATACTCATAAGTTCTAGATATCTATTAAACAGTATCAGTTAAATTGTACTGGTGAAAATCTTGTTGGTCATTAAAACATCATCATAATGGTTGCATTAAAATCATTGGTAACAAATCAGGGGGTTCACTCCTAGGAGTTCCCCATGTAATCAAAATAAGTACTCAAGTCCAACTCACCAGTAGATAACCAAGTCAAGTATCGTTCTATCTCAACTCGTCAGTTGATAGCCAAATCAATTACTACTCACTAAGCATCACAACAATCTTGCCATGCCCTCCAGCCTAACTATCATGGTAACCTAGTTTTTAGGTCAGGACCAACTTTAGAGAATGATCAACCTGTCAGCTTATGTCAGTGTACTAAATCAAGTACAATTAGCTGAATGACACAACAATCTTGCATCTAGATCTAGTCTAACACTCGAGAATGATTGACATGCCAGATCATGTCAAGTTGTAGATTTGTACATACGGGAGTTACATGTTGCTGTCCATGTAAGTTTCCAAATAAAAACTATATGCTAATAGGCATTATGTATCACTGTCCGTATGAGTTTCCAAAATCAAAATCATATACTTAAGGTGCTACTTATCTCATCCCTGTAAGTTTCAAAACCATATATTCACAGACATTACATATCACCATCCTTATGAGTTTTCAAAATCAAAACCATATATTTATAAGCATTATGTATTTCTGTGCCTATAAGTTTCAAAACCATATACTCACAGGCATTACATATCATCGTCCCTGTGAGTTTCCAAATCAAAATAGCAATGCAAAATCTCTTTTCAATACCTTTTCAACACACTCCTTTTTCAAGATAGATTTTTCAATTAACATAATCAAACTATAGTGGAAGTATAGGTATAAATGAGTTTCCTCATAATGCATCTATCAATTCCTAGCTAACCATGGTAGGTTCTTTAAGAACATGTCTTCTTACTAGTTTTAGTTCATATCTTATGATAATTGTTCAACTAGCCATGTTCAATTGGTTTCTACTTTCATAGTCATTGTCGTGATATTTCATATTTAATACTTTGGTCACTAATTTATAACCTAAGTACTGCCACATTTTCCTTGGTTTATCCTAGTGTTATCTGTTTCTTATCTAGCATTTCCATAGCTTATTTCATGTCAATTTCCATGACATATTCATGGAATTTAGCTCTTGCTTATGTCATAATAATCTCCATGTCACATTCATAGTGTTAGTACGTCATCCTATGGCATTTCTCTTCATTTAAGTGCTATGTCAAGTACTTAATCATCACCATAGGTCCTACTTAGCAATTCAAGTAGCATTTACATGATGTACACAAATCACTGACCATGACATTTCGCTCTTAAGGAATTATTATAACATGTCTAATGCTCTTACATAGCAAATTTAAATGGCATAACATGTGAGATATATATGGAGTAATTAGGAACATTCCATTGCATCACTATGGAAAAGTATTTCCGTGGTCTCATCATAACATTCATGTAATATGTATATATTGTAAGTTTAATATTAATTTGGGTATCTTATGGCATTTCATTGTCATATTATTTCCATGGTCTTTTACATAACATTTTAAGTGGGAATGGTCATTTATTTAAGTGACAATTCCTTAGTCTTAAGTGTCACATAGGAAATTTTAATTCACTTTCTTTGGGGGTCATGCCCTTGATCATATTCCTTCAATTTTAAACTCCAAAAATGGTTTGAAGTCTCTTTTCTAAGGTCTGGTCCAATTATCAAAAGTCCATCAACTGCATATGTTACCTAGGCTCAAATCTTACCACAGAGTTGCCTAGGATCCTAAGTCCATGTCCACCTAATTTAGAAAAGAAATTCATATGTTAATAAGGATCAATATTACCTTTATTATTGCTGATATAGGCATATGTTGAATTACACTTTTTTCATGAAAACTCCCACTCCAAATGCTGCAATGGTAGTGAGTTAAACTGATCCTGTAATAACCCCAATTTTTGTAATTAATTGAGAAAATCAATAAAGTTTGAGTTTTAGATATTTCGGGCTGAAATATTAGGGTTATTTAGAATATACTTTTTATAAAAGTGTAATCAAATAATAAGACATGTAAAATTAAAATTAAACTTAGCAAACCCTTCAAAATGACTATAAGCATGACAAATTCTGAATTCGAATGAAAAATCCTTTAGTTTCTTCATTTCTTGGACAAAAGGGTAAAATAGTAATTTTACCCAAAAAATCAAAATCTCCCAAAAATCAAAATATGAGACATCAAAATTTAGAATGTACTGAGAAATACGAATCCAACGCCACTAAGTGCACTCAAATCCGAGATCATGGGAATAAAACCCAAAATTTTATACATAAATGGCAAAACGGTCTTTTTACACTATGTGAGGCCCACAAGGGACCCAAAAACGAATCTTATGAGCAGCCCACGTCAATTCATGGGTCAACAAACACCAGCTAGTCTTGGGAAAGAAAAATGGAGCATGGGATACTTTCATGCCATTTAATAATAAAAAATTAAATATTATAATCATGAAAAAAAAGACCAAAATGCCTACAAATACAACCCCAAAAATCCTCCAAAAATGCTCATAAAATTCCCACAAAATTTTTGTCACTCTCCCTAAAAAATTAGACCTAGATCCCTCCCCAAAAACCCAAAATTTCCAAGAGATATCTCTCTTTTCAATTTTTTCTTTTCTTTTTAGATTGGAATAAGAGACTTAAAATCAATTAGGCACTCTGTTCCAAATCTAATTTCACCAATTTCACCATGCAAAACTTTCCACCATATCTATTCTACAAAACCCCCAAAGCAATTTCAAGATCCAATGGTTCAAACAACGAGAATTTGCAAGAAAGGTGGATCTTAGGCCATATCTTCATCAACAAGGTATTCTTTTTAAATTGGGCATAGAACCAAGGTTTCTTCTCCAATCAGGTAGGTGAGAATACTTTTTGTAGATGTTTAATATTGGTTTATGTAATTTTTAGTTTACTGTAATTTATTTTGATGATAAAAAAGGTAAAAATAAAGTAGTAACAGAACCCTTAATTTAGGATTACAGGGTGCTCAGATGAAAATTCTGACTGCACCAATAAATCCATAAGGGTCCAAAACCCTTAGGGTAGAATTTTCACAATGATCGAAGACGTTTTGGGCTCTCAATTGAGAGAGGATTGATTGGACGGTCCAGAATGGACTATTCGATCTCCTGATCTAACAGCGCCCAAGACACACATGTAACGCACCGTAGGAAATGGCGCACGCGAAAATGTTTTGCATGCATGCTGCGTGTGGGACGTCCTCCCAAGCTATACGATGGTGCGTCCATCAAACCGACTAGCGGACGCGCTCGACGAGTGTCCTGTTTACGGGCGCGTGGACGACGAACGTCCCGCTCATCCCATCCGCGTCCATGGATGCCCCGTGTGGGTGCTTTTGTAGTTCATCTCAGCAGACGCGCCCGACAAACCAAGCTCGTTCCACCCGACTAATCTGGGCTGTCCATTCCTTGGGCCCAGAACAAATCCAGGCCCTAGGAAGGACTGCGAACTTCTAGAGTCATCTGAACTCCAAATTGAGATCGAAAAGAAGCTATGGAAAGCTTGAAACCTCTATTTTTTGATGAAATAATAAAATAGACATAATATTCAATAAAACTTTCTGTATTAAAGAAACAAGTTTCCAATTACCTAGATCTTTAAGATCTGAGATGATCAGATCTTGAAAATATGTTTTAATAATGATATACTATTGAAATAAAGTGATATCTATGGTTTATTTGACATATGTGAGATATATTAAGGGATCTACCTATTATGGTAGAAAAACCCTAAAAATACAAAGGGATCCACTTGATCAATCAGATCAAGTGTGATTAGATCATTGTGATGGATAAAATGAATGTTGATATAATGAAATCCAAGAAATCATGGATGGATTATGACAAAAATGGATCAATATGATCTTTGGACCTTAATAAAGAAAATTCCCTAAATATAATTAATACCCTTAATCAAAGGAAAAGATCTAAGATCAAATGGTTGGATCATAAGTAAAGGTTTCTAAAAATGTTAATGTAATTAGTTTCATTTTATATAATAGCATTTTAAATATGATTATGTTATAAAGCATGCTAGTATAACATTTAGACTTTAGCTTGATATGTGATTTCATTGTTATCATAAGGTGCTAGATTTAATTATCTTAGGGGCACTTTAGTATGATTTCATGCCATTCTAACTTAGGACCATGCTAGAATTTCATATAAGTTTATACTATAGTATAAGATTATACCTTAAGTCCATGTTAGTTTAAATTGAGGTATATTAGAGTAATTTGAAGTACCTTGTCTCATTATCATTAAGTGTTAAATTATGTAGTTTTATGCTTTGAATTTATAATTCATTTATGGTTAAATGTTATTAGTAGATCTGCTTGTTATGAGATAAAGAGCATAAAACATCAAAAATGTAATCTAATGAGAAAGTAGAGTTTCATGACACAAATAAGAATGGAGTACTTTGGACTTGATTAGTAAGGGCTATAGTTAGTAGGACAATATAAGGATTATCAAATCCTTGACCCAAACTAGGAGAAGAATAATAAACCCCATGAATGACATTATAAATATTCATGGACTTAATTAAAATCCATTAGAAAGAGTATTTAGGGTAAACATGCTTATAAGAACCTTATGAAAGGTTGAGCTATGGTCATTCTAGTGAATGATGAACATAGTGGTTAAGGGGGTTATCTAATAGAGCCTCGCTCTTCCCCTACCTTCCGTTGATATGTTTGTGAGGTCTAAACGCCTCCTTACATGAGGATTGAAGAAACCACTTTGTGTTCACTCATTCAGCTAGTAAGCCTTAGCCAATTGGAAATAAGAGGAGCAGTCTAGATTTAGGCTTGAATAAGTTACCTTCAACCAGCACATTAATTAGTTGAATAATAATAATAAGAGCATAAAAGGTTAGTAAATTACTTAACCTTAATAAAAATAGTAAGTAAGATAAGGATGTTCAAACAAGATCCATTAGATCTTGGATAATCAAGAACAATAAGAATAAGAATATTATATTGTACTTAAGGTACTCCACCCAAAACCATTGTCACATATTGAGGTTACTCTGCAAAAAAAAAAAAAACATTAAGATTTTGTGATTGGTTAACACGTCAAATTTTTTGCCATATTAATTGTGCCTCCACATCTTCAATGCAAATAAGATAAGAACTAGATCCAAGTCATGAGTAGGATAGTTCTCTTCATGTTTCTTAAGCAGCATAGAGGCATAGGCTATCACCTTCCTATTATGCATAAGGACACACCCAAGTCCTTTACCTAATGCATCATTGTATATGACAAAATTACCACTTCCCTCAGGTAAGGGCAAGATGGGTGCTCATGTGAGTCCCTCCCTAAGCTCCTAAAAGCTCTTCTTACACTCATCTATTCATGTGAAATTGTGGTCCATCTTTATAAAGGTGGTTAATGACTACACAATACGAGAAAAGCCTTTAATGAAATGTAGGTAATACCCTACCAGACCAAGGAAACTATGTACCTCAATCATGGTCTTAGACTCTCCAATTTATAAACCTGATAAGTGTTCAATTTTGCATACAAAGTACCCATTTAGTAATCCATGTGTAATAAATTGTAATCATTATGCTAGGGTTTTGTAGGAATTACATAACATAAGCATTTCTAACCGAATAATTCAAAAGATTGATATTTGCCAAGTTCAGGAGATAATGTGGAGTAAGCATGTGAATTATCATGATTTTTTAGGATTTATTTGTAGTTTTTACTATTTTATTAGAAGTAAATGATGATCCAATGACTTATACTACACTTTGCAAAGTTTCTCATGGGTTGAGCTATATCAAGAAGTGCCTGTGTCTCATCGCATGGCCATTACCCTGCAGGAGCTAATTAAGGAATTTTGATCGAATAGTAATGTTGGAGATAGCATCACTCGGCTTCCTACTTAGGGCATCTAGAACAACATTTGCCTTTACTAAATAGTGAAGTCGAAGTCTTTTAGGTACTCCAACCAGCACCTTTGTCTCATATTGAGGTCACTTTGCAAGAAAAGACATTAAGCTTTTATGATTTGTTGAGACATAGCATTTTTTACCATATAAATAGTTCCTCCTCATCTTCAATTCAAATAAGATAGTGGCCAGCTCCAAGTTGTGAGTAAAATAGTTCTCTTCATGTTTCTTGAGTTGCGTAGAGGCGTATGCTATCTCCTTCCTGTTGTGAATAGGGACACACCCCGTCCTTTACTTGATGCATCATTGAATACAACAAAACTGCCACTTCCCTCAGGTGAGGACAAGGTGGGTACTAATGTGATTCTCTCCTTAATCTCTTAATATCTCTTCTCACACTCATCTATTCATGTGAAATTCTGGTCCTTCTTTGTCAAGGTAGTTAACGAGTGTGCAATATGAGAAAAGCCTTCAATGAAGTGCTAGTAATTACCAGCTTGACAGAGAAAATCATGACTTGGATCATGGTATTAGGCTTTCCCACTAATAAACATGATAAGTTCTCAATTTTTGTGTAAAAAGTAACCAATTAGTAGTCCATGTGTTATAAATTATAGGCATTATTCTAGGGTTTTTTTGAAATTTCACAATACATACATTTCTAACATAATAATTGAAAAGTTTGATACTAGGAAGGCTCAAAAACTAATTGAGAGTAAGTATATCAATAATTATAAAATTCTAGGATTTCATTAGGACTTTTACTCTTTTGTAGGAAGTGAGAAATTGATTCAAAGGCCTATATTGCACTTTGTAGAGTTTTTTTTGCTGGGCGAGCTATATCAAGAAGTGGTTGTGTCTCATCGCATGACTACAACACCTTCTAGATCTAACTAAAGAATGCCGAGTGAACAATAATGCTGGAGATAGCACCACTTGACTTCCTACTTAAGGCATCTACAAGAACATTTACTTTGCCTAGATGATACTAAATGGTGAAGTTGATGTCCTCAAGGTACTCCAACCAACATCTTTATCTCATGTTGAGGTCACTTTGCAAGAAAAGATACATTAAGCTTTTGTGATCGCTTAAGACATTGAATTTTTTTCCATATAAATATTGCCTCCACATCTTCAATGTGAATAAGACAGTGACCAGCTTTAAGTTATGAGTAGGTAGTGTTGTACATGTTTCTTGAGCTGCCTAGAGGCGTATGCTATCACCTTCCTATTGTGCATAAGGACAAACCCCAGTCCTTCACCTAATGTGCCACTCCATATGACAAAACTGCCACTTCCCTCAAGTAAGGACAAGATGGGTGCTGAAGTTAGTATCTCTGTAGCTCCTAGAATTCTTCTCACACTCATCTATTCATGTGTAATTTTGTTCCTTCTTTGTCAAGGTGGTTAAGGACTACACAATATGAGAAAAGCCTTCATTGAAATGCTAGCAATACCATGCTCAACCAAGGAAACTGTGCACCTAAGTCATGATCTTAGGCTCTACCACTGGTACACTTTATAAGTGTTCAATTTTATATAATAAGTATCCAATTAGTAGTTCATGTGTTATAAATTAGGGGCATTGTTTTAAGTTTTTTTTGAAATTTGATAACACATGCATTTCTTATCTAATAATTTAAAAGTTTGATATTTGGTAGGTTCAGGAGTTAATTCGGACAAAGTATGCGAATCATCATAATTTTTTAGGACTTAATTAGGATTTTTAGTCTTTTATAGGATGTGAAAAGATGATCCATTAGTCTATTTTGCATTTCATATAATTTTTTGTAGGCCGAGCTATATCAATAAGTGCCTATGTCATATTGCATGTCTACTATGCCTACATGATCTGATTAAGGAATGTCGACTGAACAGTAATGTTGGGATAACACAATTTGACTTCATACTTAGGGCATCTACAACAACGTTTGCCTTACCTAGGTGATACTGAATGGTGAAGTCGGAGTCTTTAAGGAACTCCAAGCAATAAATTTGTTTGATATTGAGGCCACTCTACAAGAAAAGATGCACTAAGTTTTTGTGATTAGTTAAGACAGAGAAATTTTTACTATGTAAATAGTGCCTCAACATTTTCAATGCAAATAAGACAGCGGCCACCTCTATGTTGTTAGTAGGATAGTTTTCTCCATCTTTCTTGAGCTGCCTAGAGGTGTATGTTATAAGTATTCTTTTTTGTATACAAAGTACCCATTTAGTGGCCCATGTATTATAAAATATAGTATTATTTTTGGGGTTTTTTTTGGAAATTTGTAACACATGCATTTTTGACCTAATAATTCAAAAGACTGATATTTGCAGGTTTAGAGGCTAATCAAAAGTAAGTATGTGAACAATCATAATTTTTTAGTATTTAATTATGATTTATTATCTTTTGTAGGTGATGGTGAGGTAATCTAATAGCTGAGATTGATCGAGAAAAGAATTGAAACCATACATGAGTTCCTAGTCTAATAAGGAAACGTAAAGAAGCCAAGGCCTAAATGTCATCAATCCAAAGTGTGATCAAGGTGCAAGATTAACTTAGAGCAAGCATAGAAGTAATTGGAAGAACTAATGGTGATTAAAATGGGTCCGTGCACAAGCCATGCAATTCCACCACCTTTGTACGAGAGTCATTCAAGCTACCTTAGCCATATAACCCATAAGGGAAGCTAACGAGCTAAGGAAGTCAAGCCAAGCCACTAAAGTCAAGGGTGTGACCCATGGAGGCAAGCCAAATGAACCCTCAAAGTGAGCCACTTAAGCCAATGCTACATGAAGTGATACTATTGGAGGAGAATTTCACTCAATTATCCTAAGCTAAAGGTGAGTATTTAAGAGGATAATTAAGAGATTTTTTGGTGAAAATAAAAAATAAGTAAGCATGCATGTGGACCAATAGGAACAACCTACCTTTATTTTCCATTCTTTTTCTCTCTCTCCACCTCATCCTACATCATCCCCAATTTTCCTCAAGGGGGAGACACACCTTCCTAAAATGGTGGTGCCTCTCACCTTCCTAAACTCCCATTTAGCCCACCCACCTCACCTTCTATTCCTCCACTTTCTTCTTAGCTCTTTTTCTCTCTCTATGCCTATCTCCATCTCATTCTTTCTAATTCTATAAGAATTCGATGTGAAACATCTTAGAGGAGGTGGGCTTCCACACCTAACTCCTAAAAAGTAGGCGAACCCTCCTTTTAGTTGTCTTAATGTTTCCATTTTGGTTGCCCTAATGCTCATTCATCTCAAACACTTCTTGGCATCCTCATCATCTCCACTTTCCATCACCCATCCAAGGGTTACTAGTGATCCATCTAAGTCCTAAAGGGATTCACATGTCCAAACAAAAAGGCTATCAGTGGTGTTCTCCTTTAGATGTCCTTAGGCGCCCACTTTCTACATGCAACTTCCTAAGTATCCTAGCTTTCAAAACCACATCTTTCTTTCTCCACCCTAGGATCAGATACCATCAAATTTAGAAGGTGGCCAACCACTATAAAAGAAGCTTAAGGGTTCCGCATAAGACACCTTTGAGAAGGGGAGGATGCCCTCTCCTAAAAAGGAGGCGCCTCCACCCTTCTTCCACTCTTAGGGTCTTCAATGCTTCTTCCATGGTGGCCTTTCTCTTCCAGCCTTCCACACATCTTTCTTGCTTGTTTTCTCCTACAAGTTTAGGATAGTTCTTTCTTTCAATTCCTTGGTTTCAGCCTTTAGTTTATTACTTTGTTTTGTCCTTTGATTTCATGCTTTAAGTTTCCTTGCTTTATTGCCTTAATTATTTTGATCGTTGAATCTAAAGGCTAAAAATTTCTTGTAGTGACAACCAAGAGAGCATAGCCCTTAGATCAAGATCCTTGTCCATCTTTCTCCTTAAGTTCCTTACCCATCTCATGCTTTCTTTTCCATCTTTTTTGTCTTGCTTTCCTCAAATCTCTCTTGGAATATATACATGCTTACTGTTGATTGATGGTTGGAAGATTGAATAAGGCTTTAGGATTTGTTTTTGGGTTTAACAAGGGCGCATACACTCCTTGGATGGTGCGCACTGCACTTGTAATTTCTGAATTCAATCAATTCAATTTTTAATGTTAAGCGGCCCCTTGCTTTAATTTTAATTCTTCATGGATATTTAATTTGTTTTTCCATGCTTAAATTCCTTGTGTTTCATTTTGGAATTAGTTGCATTTAAATTCCAATTGAAGCACTCAACTTGAACCTTGCGCACTACCCATGGGTCATGTGCATGGTCTTGTTGTGTAGCCTGAGAACATTGATTGTAGAAGCTTAGGTTTCCATGCATTAGATGATTAGTTTCATAAATTCTATATTAGATTAGGTTGCATCCTAGCTCATACATACCTTAATGTTCCATTCATGAACGTTGGTTTACTTTGTTTCATGCACTTTCCATGTTTAAATCATGCATACCATGCTAGCTTATATTACATGTTTGATTTCTTAGATTAGGCCATGTTTAGGTTTAATTGGTCATTGTCTATGTTAATTTGCATGTTAGGATAATTTTAGAAAGTTTCTAATTGCATGCAATTTTAGTTTCGATGTTAATTTAACTCTTAGAATAGGAAACAAACCATCTCTTTCAGCCAGGAATAAACAATTAAATAAGATCTATCCAACATACAAATTCGTGAGATTCCCCATGGGATCAACCTCTCTTGCAGGCAATACTACATTGATTTGGACACTTGCAAGTACTGTAAAAGCTACACCAGTATGCTATCACCTTCCTGTTGTGTATAGGGACACGCCCTAGTCCTTGGGTAAATAAGATCTATCCAACATACAAATTCGTGAGATTCCCCATGGGATCAACCTCTCTTGCAGGCAATACTACATTGATTTGTACACTTGCAAGTACTGTAAAAGCTACACCAGTATGCTATCACCTTCCTGTTGTGTATAGGGACACGCCCTAGTCCTTGGGCAAATAATACATGCAATACTACATGCAACAAGACTACCACTTCCCTTAGGCAAGGACAAGATGGGTGCTGATGTGAGTCTCTCCTTATGCTCCTAAAATCTCTTTTCACACTTATCTATTCATGTGAAATTCTAGTCCTTCATTGCCAACGCAATTAAAGACTGTGCAATACGAGAAAATCCATTAATGAAATGCTCATCATACCTTTGCCAAACTAAGAAAACTATGCACCTCAGTCATGGTCTTAGGCTCTCCCACTGATAAACTAGATAAGTACTCAAATTTGTATAAAATGTACTCAACTAGTAGTCCATGAGTTATAAATTATAGGCATTATTCTAGGGTTTTCTAAAAATTTCATAACATATACATTTCTGACCTAATAATTCAAAAGTTCGATATTTGACAAATTCAAGAGCTAATCTAGAGTAAATATGTGAACCACCATACTTTTTTAGGATTTAATTAGGGTTTTTACTCTTATTTAGGAAATAAAAAATCTGATCCAATGACCTATATTGTGCTTCACATAGTTTTTCGCTAGTCGAGCTATATTAAGAAGTGCTTATGTTTCATTGCATGACTATTGTGCTTGTAGGATTTGATCAAGGGAAGCAGAGTGAAAAGTAAAGCTGGAGATAATACTATTTGACTTCCTACTTAGGCCATCTACAACAATGTTTGCCTTGTCCAGGTGATAGTGAATGGTGAAGTCAAGGTCTTTAAGGTACTCCAACCAACACCTTTGTCTCATGTTGAGGTCACTCTATAAGAAAAGAAACATTAAACTTTTGAGATCAGTTAAGAGAACAAATTTCTTACCATATAAACATTGCCTTATGATCTTGAATGCAAATAATACAGCCATTAGTTGTGAATAGGATAGTTCTCTTCAAGTTTCTTGAGCTTCCTAGAGGAATATGCTATCTCCTTCCTGTTGTGCATATGGATACACCCCAATCATTTACCTGATAAATCACTACATACAATAAAACTACTAGTTCCCTCAGGTAAGGACAAGAAGGGTGCTGATCTGAGTCTCTCCTTAAGCTCCTAAAAGAACTTCTCACACTCATCTCTTCATGTGAAATTTCAGTCCTTCTTTGTCAAGGTGGTTAATGACTGCGTAATACGAGAGAAGCTTTCATTGAAATGCTAGTAATACACTACCGAAATGAGGAAACGGTAAGTGTTCAATTTTGTATAAAAATTACATAATTAGTAGTCCATGTTTTATAAATTACAGGCATTATTATAGGGTTTTTTCAAACTTTCATAACACATGCATTACTGGCCTAATAATTCAAAAGTTTGATATTTGGTAGGTTCAAGAGCTAATCCAGGGCAAGAATGTGAATCATCATAATTTTGTAGGATTTAGCTATGGTTTTTACACTTTTGTGGGAAGTGAGAACATAATCCAACGGCCTATATTGTTCTTTGCAGAGTTTTCCATGGGTCGAGGTATATCAAGAAGTGCATGTGTCCCATCACATAACTACTGCTACTGCAGTACCTAATTAAGGAATGCTGAGCAAATAGTAATGTTGGATATAACATCACTTTACTTCCTACTTAGGGCATCTATGACAACATTTTCCTTTCCGTGATATATTGAATGGTAAGGTTGAAATCCTTAAGGTAACTCTGCAAGAAAAGATACACGAAGCTTTTGTGATTAGTTAAGATATGAAATTTTTTACCAGCTAAATAGTGTCTTAACATCTTCAATGTAAATAAGGCTATGGCCAGCTCTAGGTTGTGAGTAGGATAGTTCTCTTCATGTTTCTTGAGCTGCCTGTAGGTGTATGCTATAACCTTCCTACTGTGCACAAGGACACACACCAATC
The DNA here is from genome assembly GCA_035236585.1 of Warburgia ugandensis. Taxonomy (NCBI): domain Eukaryota; kingdom Viridiplantae; phylum Streptophyta; class Magnoliopsida; order Canellales; family Canellaceae; genus Warburgia; species Warburgia ugandensis. The sequence goes on from CP141132.1 coordinate 54,587,596, forward strand.
CTTTACCTGATGCGTCACTAGATACCACAATTGCCAATTCCCTCATGTAAGAAAAAGATGGGTGCTAATGTAAGTCTCTCCTCAAGCTCCTAAAAGCTCTTCTCACACACATCTATTCATGTTAAATTCTGATCCTTCTTTGTCAAGCAGTTAACTATTACACAATACAAGAAAAGTCTTCAATAAAATGCTGGTAATACCCTATCAAACTAAGGAAACTATGCATCTCAGTCATGATCTTAGGCTCTCCCATAGATAAACCTGATAAGTTTTCAATTTTATATAAAATGTACGCAATTATTAGTCCATATGTTATAAATTATAGGCATTATTGTATGAATTTTTTGGAATTTCATAACACTTGGATTTCTGATCTAATAATTTAAAATTTGATACATTGTAGTTTTAGGAGCTAATACATAGTAAGTATGTGAATCATCATAATTTTCCAAGATTTAATTAGGGTTGTTACTCTTTTGTAGGAGGTAAGATAATGATCCAATGTACTGTATTATGCTTTGTAAAGTTTTTGCAGGTCCAAATATATCAAGAAGTGCTTGTATCTCCTCACGTGACTGCTATGTGTGTAGGATCTGATTAAGGAATGTTGAGCGAATAGTAATGATGAAGATAGCACAACTTAACCTCCTATTAAGGGAATCTACAATAATGTTTGCCTTACCTAGTTGAATGGTGAAGTTGAAGTCATTAAGATTCTCCAAATGACACCTTTGCCTCATGTTGAGATCACTCTGAGAGAAAAGATACATTAAGCTATTATGATCAATTAAGACATCGAATTCTTTACCACATAAATAGTGCCTCCATGTCTTCAATGCGAAGAAGACAATGACCATCTCTAAGTCTTGAGTTGGATAGTTCTCTCCATGTTTCTTGAGCTGCATAGAGGTGTATGCTATCACCTTCTAGCCCTTTACTCACTGCATACGACAAAATTGACACTTCCCTTAGGTAAGGACAAGATGGGTGCTGATGTGAGTCTATCCTAAAGCACCTAAAACCTCTTCCCACACTCTTCTATTCATGTCAAATTTTGATCCTTCCTTGTCAAGGCCTTTAATGACTGTGCAACATGAGAAAAGCCTTTAATGAAATGCTGGTAATACCCTTCCAAACCAAGAAAACTATGCACCTCAATCATGCCCTTCGGCTCTCCTACTAATAAACTTAATAAGAGTTCAATTTTGCATAACAAGTACCTAATTAGTAGTCAATCTGTTGTAAATTATAGCATTATTCGAGGCTTCTTCTAGAATTTCATTACATGTGCATTTCTAACCAAATAATTCAAAAGTTTGATGTTTAGCAGGTTTTGGATATAAACCAGAGTAAGTATAAGAATCATCATAACTTTTAAGATTTAATCATGGATCTTAGTCTTTTGTAGGAAGTGAGAAATTGATTTAACAACCTATATTGCATTTCATAGAGTTTTTTTTGCTAGTCAAGCTAATCAAGAATTGTTTGTATCTCATTGTATGACTGCAGTGCTTCCTGGATCTGATTAAGGAATGCAAGCGAATAGCAATGTTGGAGATAAAACCACTCAATTTCCTACTTAGGGCATTTACAACAACATTTGCCTTGCTTGAGTGATACTGAATGGTGAAGTTGATGTTCTTGTGGTACTCCAACCAACCCATTTATCTAATGTTGAGGTCACTCTGCAAGAAAAGATATATTAAGCTTTTGTGATTGGTTAAGACATCAAACTTTTTACCATTTAATTATTGCCTCCATCTTCAATGCTAATAAGATAGTGACCAGCTTTAAGTAGTGAGTAGGATAGCTACCTACATATTTCTTGAGCTGCCTAGAGGTGTATGCTATCACCTTCCTGTTGTGCATAAGGACAAACCTTAGTCTTTCACCCGATGTGCCACTCCATATGACAAAATTGCCACTTCCCTCAGGTAAGGGCAAGATGGGTGCTGAATTGAGTGTCTCCTCAAGCTCCTAGAAGCCCTTCTTACACTCATATATTCATGAGAAATTGTAGTCCTTCATTAAAGCAATTAATGATTGTCCAATACTAGAAAAGCCTTTAAAATGCTGGTAATACTATGCCAAATTGAGCAAATTATGCACCTCAATCATGGTCATAGGCTCTCCCACTAATAAACATAATAAGTATTCAATTTTGAATAAACAATACCTTATTGGAACTCCAAGTATTTTAAATTATAGGCATTATTCTAGGATTTTTTTAGACTTTCATGACATATGTATTTCTAAGCTAATAATGTAAAAGTTTGATATTTGGCAGGTTCATTGACTAAACCAAACTAAATATGTGAACCATCATAATTTTCTAGGATTTAATTAAGGTTTTACCTCTTTAATAGGAGGTGAGAAGATGATTCAAAGGCCTACATTGCTTTTCATAGAGTTTTTTGTGGGTCTAGCTAAATTAAGAAGTACTTGTGTTGCATTGCATGACTACTAAACTTGCAGGATCTAATTAAGAAATGTCGGGAAAATAGTAATGTTGGAGACAACACCTCTCAACTTCGTACTTAAGGCATGTTCAACAATGCTTGGCTTCATACTTACGGTATGCCAACCAATGCCTTTGTTGAATGTTGCGGTCACATAGTAACAAAAGATACATCAAGCTTTTGTGATCGGTTAAGATATCGAATGTTTTACAAAATAAATAGTGCCTCCACATCTTCAAGGCAAATATGACAATGGCCAGCTCTAAATTATGAGTAGGATAGCTCCTTCATGTTTCTTAAGCTGCCAAGATGCATAAGCTATGACCTTGATATTGTGCATTATGACATACCCTAGTCCTATACTTGATCCGTCATTGCATACAACAAAATTGCCACTTCCCTCAGGTGAGGACAAGATGGGTGCTGATGTGAGTCTCTCCTTAGGCTCTAAAAAGCAATTCTATTACTCACTTATTCAGGTGAAATTCTGGTTCATTTTAAAGGTGGTTAATGACTATCTAATATTAGAAAAGCATTTAATGAAATGCTAGTAATACCCTACCAGATTGAGAAAACCGTGCACATCAGTCATGGTCTTAGTCTCTTCCACTAATAAACTTAGTAAGCATTCAATTTTGTATAAAAGGTACCCAATTTGTAGTCCATGTGTTATAAATTGTAGGCATTATTGTTGTGTACTATTTGGAATTTCATAACACATGCATTTCTAACCTAATAATTTGAAAGACTAATATTTGATTGGTTCGAGAGCTAGTCTAGAGTAAGTATGTGGATCATCATAACTTTCAAGGATTTAATTAGGGTTTTTACTCTTTTGTATGAAGAGAGAAGATGATCCAATGGCCTATATTGTACTTAGCAGAGTTTTTAGCAGGTTGAGCTATATTAAGAAGTGCATGTCTCATCGCATGACTACTGTGCCTACAAGATCTAATTAAGGAATGTTGAGTGAACAATAATGTTGGAGATAACACCACTCAAATTCCTACATAGAGCATCTACAATAATGTTTGCTTGCCTTAGTGATACTAAATGATGAAGTCGTAAAACCTTTATCTCATGTTGAGGTCACTTTGCAAGAAAAGATACACTAAGCTTTTGTGATTGGTTAAGACATGAAATTTTTTACCAACTAAATAGTGCCTCCACATCTTCAATGCAAATAAGACAACGGCCAGCTCTGAGTCATGAGTAGGATAGCTCTCTTCTTATTTGTTGAGATGGTGAGAGGTGTCTGCTATTGCCTTCTTGTTGTGTATAGGGACATGACCCAATCATTTACTTGATGCATCATTGCATTCGACAAAATTGCCACTTACCTTAGGCAAGTACAAGATGTGTGCTGATGTGATTCTCTCCTTACACTCCTAAAAGCTCTTCTCACACTCATCTATTCATGTAAAATTCTTGTTCTCCTTTGTTAAGGTAGTTAACGACTATGCAATACGAGAAAGGCTTTCAATGAAATGCTAGTAATATGCTTCTAGTCCAAGGAAACTATGCACCTTAGTCATGGTCTCAATCTCTTCTAGCGATAAGCTTGATAAGCATTCAATTTTGTATAAAAAGTTCCCAATTAGTAGTCCATGTGTTAAACATTATAGGCATTATTCTTGGTTTTCTAGGGAATTTCATACCACATACATTTATTGCTTAATAATTCAAAAGTTTCATATTTGATAGGCTTAGGAGCTAATTTAGACTCAATATTTGAATCACTATAATTTTTTGGATTTAATTATTGTTCTTAGTCTTTTGTAGGAAATGAGATGTTCTAATAGCCTATATTGTGCTTCACAAAGTTTTTTGCTGCTTAAGCTATATCAAGAAATGCCTATCTCTCAATGCATAACTACTGCATTGGTAGGATTTGATTAAGGAATGCCCAGTGAACAGTAATGTTGAAGATATCAGCACTTTACTTCATAATTAAGGCATCCACAATAATGTTTGCCTTACCTAAGTGATATTGAATGGTGATGTTGATGCCCTTAAGGTACTCCAATCAACACCTTTGTCTCATGTTGAGGTCACATTGCAAGAAAAGATACATTAAGCTTGTGTGATTAATTAAGACAACAAATTTTTTACCATATAAATAGTGCCCCCACGTCTTCAATGCAAATAAGACAGCGAACAACTCTAATTTGTGAGTAGGATAGTTCTCTTCATATTTCTTGCTATACCTATAATCTTATGCTATCACCTTCCTATTGTGCATAAGGACACACCTTAGTCATTTACCTAATGTGTTATTACATACAACAAAACTGCCACTTCCCTTAAGTAAGGACAAGTTGGGTGCTGATATGAATCTCTCCCTGTGCTCCTAAGAGCTCTTCTCACACTCATCTATTTATGCAAAATTTTGTTCCTTCTTCATCAAGGTGGTTAATGACTACTCAATACAAGAAAAGACTTCATTGAAATGATAGTAATTCCCTGCCAACCGGAGAAAACTGTGCACCTTAGTCATGGTCTTACATTCTCCCACTCATGAGTCCAATAAGGGTTCAATTTTGTATAAAAAATACCCAATTAATGGTCTATGTGTTATAAATTATAGGCCTTATTGTAAGCTTTTTTTAGAATTTCATAACACATGTATTTTTGACCTAATAATTCAAAAGTTTGATATTTGGTAGGTTCAAGAGCTAATCCAAATTATGTAAATAATCATAATTTTCTAGGATTTAATTAGGGCTTTTACTCTTTTGTTGGAAGTGAGAAGATGATCTAATGGCTTAAATTCCTCTTCGTAGAGTTTTTCCCAGGTTGAAAGGTCCACATCATGTTCTATTGTGTTCCAAATGTCCTAAAAATTATCATAAAAGTAAGCCAAGCTTTGAAGCCACTCAAGCTAAGCCAAATTAGTTATCAAAGTAAGCAATTCAAGCCATTCTGCATGGAGTCACATGATTGGAGACTTTTAAGAGGAAATTATCCATGCTAAAAATGTAATTTTCCAATGGACAATTAGAATATTTTGAGGGAGATTTTTATAGGGTAAGATATGCATGGGTAGGTGGTCCAATCTAGCAAAAAAACCCATCTTTTATGTCCATTTCTATTCCATTTTCCACCTCAACTTAGGCCTTCCATGATTTTCACTTAGTGTGAGATGTCCCCCTAAAAAAGTGGCACCTCCCTTAGCTATATGGAATCTTCAAGCCACTGAAATTAACAATTTCAAGGAAAAAATCAGCCTGAAATATTAGAGTTAGTAAAAATGCACTTCTCATAGAAGTACAATCAAGGTATAAGACATGTATAATTGAAAACATACTCAACAAACCCTTCAGAATGACTGTAAGCACGACAAATTCTAAATTCAGATGAAAAATCCTTACTTTTCTACATTTTTATGAACAAAAGGGTAAAATAGAAATTTTACTCATAACTGAGACCTAAGACATAAAAACTTTGAAATGTACTCAGAAATACTAATCCAACGCCACTAAGTACGCTCAATTTTGAGTTCATGGGAATAAACTCTATTTTTCTCCATAAAGGGCAAAATGGTCTTTACACACTGTGTGGGGCCCACAAGGGACCCACAAAGGAATCCAATGGCCAGAGCACGTGTAATTATGAGTCAAACCACTACCACTTACTTTTGGAGAAGGAGGTGTTAGTGGGAATCCAATGAACATTGAATAATAAAAAGAATAAAACATAATAATTACACATAATCATGAAATACACCCAAAATGCCTATAAATACTTCAGAAAAAAATTCCCCAAAATGTCCACAAAATTCATCACGAAATTCCCTAGCCTCTCCCAAAATCTCAGCTCAAAACTCCTCCCCCTTCTCTCTCTTTTTTTCCTTCTTACACTCTCTCTCTTCTCTCTCTAATTGGAACAAGAGACCTAAATTTAGTTAAGCACTTTGTTCCAAGATGAATCTCACAAATCCCACTTTCCATGCAATCCTAGACTCCCTTATCTACAAAACTCAAAAACCAATTTCAAGACCCAATGGTGAAATCAATAGGAAATCACAAAACAAGGGACTATCAATCTATATTATCATCAACGGGTATTTTTCTCAAATTGGGCTTCAAATCTAAGTTGTTTCTCCAATCAGATATATAAGAATTGGCAATATATTGATCTTCTAAGTGGAAGTATAGCAAGGGACGGATCAAGTTTTGAGCAATTTTTACTATTTTAACTGATTTATCCCATACCACATAAATAACATATATATACTCTATATTGAGATAACTCACAAGTAGATAACCATGATGGAATGATGATTGAGGTAGGTATTCTTATATTAGTAAAGTAGTATATTTTTGTATCCCCTACCAAGCATAGCTTGTTGAGACATTATAAATGTTTGAATATTTACAATATCTCAGATACAGGGAAGGAGACTTAAGGAAGTAAAGCTTGAATACTTAGGAGCTCAAGATGGTAGAAGACTTGAAGGGAATAATCAAACAGGGTATGGCCCAGGAAGACATGTATTTTTATTTGAGAGCATTGTATTGTATTGAGAGTTTTTAATGTAAGTGAGGTTTGAACTTTGGATTGTGTAATTTGGACAATGGTTTGTAATTATAATACAATGACTATGTAAGAGTGAACTACTGGATGATTCTTGGTATTCAATAAAATTTTATTTTACACAAAATTTCCATATGTATTATGTATCCTGAGGTGAGACTTGGGTTTTGGTACAAAAAAATTTAAAATAAAATAATTTCTACTGCATTATTTGCAAATTTTTTTTACCGTTAAGGGCCTTGCCTTTGAAGAATGTTTTACAAATTGTGTTACAAAAACCCAGGTTGTCTTAGCCACATACCACTTTCTTATTCCTTATATCTTTATCTCTTTCCAAATAAAATCTTATCCTAATATCATCCTTGCTCCTCCACCATTCAAAATTTTTGTAAAACCATGTCCAAGCCCCACATGATTTCCACTTCAAATCCCTTATGGAGATTTACAATTTTTCCCATTCAAAAGAAGTCCCCAATGGTTTGCACTTTCTAATGCTATTCAATTCTATAAATCAATGTGTTTCTAATCTTCATTGCTTACCTCAACATTATATTTTGATTAGGGTAGATTCTTCACACATTTAGGAACCTAAAACACAACAAGAACAACCCAAAGAGTCCCATGATTTTGAAGAGGATGGGATGCCTCTTTCCTCAAAAATTGGTTCCTCATCCAAAGGTAATCTGTAAGGTTACTTGATTGCTACTTTCTCTTGTCTACCATGCCTCATTTCAAGCACTTGTTCTTTGGTTTCCAAGCTTCCTTTCTAAGTAAATATAGTTTTCATTTCCTTGCTTTCATTGTTGTTTGTTAGTTTATTTTGATTCCAATTTCCTGCGCATAATCCAGCCTTGATTTCCCTTAAGTTTTTGTATTCCATTCTTATTTAGTTCTGACTTTATTATTCTAGATCCAAGGCCTCTTCTCTCTAGTAGTGACAGCTAAGAGAAAAAGTTACCTTGTCTCTTCTTGTTTCCCCTTCATCTTTTCCTTGTTTCTATCTTAGATCTTGGTCTATTTTTCTTGTTCTTTTCTGCCATCTTCATGCTTTTTCATACTATCTTTCTCTTTGATTTTCTCTCTTAAATTCACATAATGATATCTAAGTTTATATTGGGATCATTGGAATATGTTTAATCTTTCATTTGAAGTTGAGATCTTGCTTAAGAAAAAGTGCACAATTTTCAGCCTTGTTATCTATGTGCATGTGCACCACTTTTTTATGTAATTTCAAGTCAATGAATGAAACTATTTCAAGAGTATGACTATTTTTTTTATTTTGGTAGTAAAAATGCACATAACATTGAGTGTGATGTTCCATGAAAAGTGCTTATTAGGTTGCTTTCCATGCATTTCTTGATTTGAGTTTAATATACATCATATTTCTGGAATTTTTTTGATTCATGCATAATTTCCAGTAGTCCATACACTTTGTTTGCTTAATTCCTTCAGAATTTTTTTATTTATCATTTTAGTTAGTTTAGTTAGTTATTTGGTTAGATTTCATGTTAATAAGCTTGTAGTTTGTGCATTCCAGCCATCTTCTCACTCATGAACCATGTGCCTAACTCCATGGTCATGAGCATGGTGAATGGGTGATTTCCCTTTAAATGGTTTTTTGTTTGTTGATCTCATGATAGGTCAGCATTAGTTAGTTATTTGCATTGTAGTTTAGTTTAGAAAGTTTCCATATTTAGTTTTATAAATTATTAGTTTTAGTAAGTTTCTAATTTTAGGTTCAGGAAAGTGTTAGTTTAGGAAAGTTCATTTTTAGTAAGTTTTGTTAGTTTAAGTTTCCTAGATTCATTTGTTCCAGTTTTGCATTAGTTTCTTTTATTGAGTGTATGTTAGTTAAGAAAGTCTTTAATTCCACTAAAAATATTTATTTTTAGAAAGTTTCCTTTAGTTCATATTTCTAATTTTATGCATGTTTTCAGTTCCATGTTCTTTAAATTCATAGTTTAATAAAACCCATCTCTATTTGGCTAGTTTAAGTAATCTAAATAAAATCCAATCAATATCCAAATCTGTAAGATTTCTCTTGGGATTGACCACTCTCATGCAAATTACTGCATTGATTCATGCGCTTGTGATTAATTTTAAAGCATACACCAAAACCACCTCAATTTCACAGGATCTATTGTAAGGCCATTCTTGGATATGATATACCCAAGGAAATGCACCTCATCTAGCTAGAAGTAGCACTTTATTAAACTTATCATAAAGCTTAGGGGCTTGTATAGTATCCAATACCATCCACATGTGCTCTTCGTGCTCCTATAGTAGATAAGGAATCATAGGCAAATACTATGACAACCTTGTTTAGATAATCCCTGAACACTATTCATCAGGTCAATGAAGGTTGCAAGTACATTAATTAACCCAAATGACATCACCAAGAACTTGTAATGCCCATAATTAGTCTTGAAGGTAGTCTTTGGTACATTTTCATCTCATATCCTTAGTTGATAGCTAGTCTTGAGATTAACCTTGGAGAATACCTTGTCTGACTGCAATAGGTCAAATAAATTGTTGATACAAGGCACAGATATTTGTTCTTTGCTATAATCCAATTTAGCTGCCTGTCGTCAATGCCAAGCCATAAGAAGCCATCCTTCTCCTTAATAAACAGCATAGGCCCCCCCTAGGTGATACACTTAGGCATATAAAACCTTTATCTCATAACTCTTAAAGCTAAATCTTTAGCTCCTTCAACTCTACGAGTATCATATGGTAAGGAGCCTTAGAGATGGGAGCTCCACTAGGTAGCAACTCAATCACAAACTCCATCTCTCACCTAGTTGGAAAACCAGACAGCTCCTCAAGGAATACATCATGATAATCCTACACCACATCAATGTCCTCTATCTAGGGTCCAGACTCCTAATCATGTACTACTATGTTAGCTAAGTATGCCTAACAACCATGTGTCACCAAGCGTGCTGCCTGTAGAGCTAAGATGATCCTGACACTAGTTGTGTCAAGTCACCCCTAAAAATATAAATTCCTCTAAGTTTGACCACAAAGCTTCACAGCCTTCCTTCTATAGTCCACAATTAAGTTATGTTTTGTTAATGAATCCATGCCCAGGGTGATGGCAAAGTTAGTCATCTTTAGGACAACTAGATAAGTAGTAAGTCTCCTATCTTCTATAACTATGGGGAATTCCTATAAGAATTTCTAAGTAACCATGCACTCACTTATTGGTGTGCTAACATCCAAGTGAAAACCTAGTCTACAAGTAGGAATGTCAATGCTAGATACAAAATGGTTGGATATGGACTGTGTAGCATCTTCATCAATTAGAATATGTGCATATCTATCTTAAATAAGAACAATACCTCCAACTACTGCCCTAGAGATACGAGCTTGGTTAGTGGTGATTGAAAAAATATCCCCTAGCTCTTGGGGATTGTGTCCTATTGTCTGGGAGGGGAAATGGACCTCTCATGGCCCGTGGACAATCTCTCACATGTTGGCAATGTTGGCCACATCCGAAGCACTTGCCCTTGCTAACATAACAGAGTACACATGGAAGGAAACACTGGCATTTCTGACACTTCCTTCAACTTCCCTCTTTCTTCTTGGTCTGCATGCCTAAAGGCCTTGAAGGTTGAGTAAAAATCTTCATGGTAGCAAACTTCCTCTTCTTCTCAATTGTTTCCTTGGGATTCGGGCCATTACTGTTGCTCATATCGCTCCATGAATCTTCCAACTCTATATCTAATATGAATGTAAGTTTCTCAGCTCTAGCAATGGTGGTAGGTTGGGATGTTAATATGTGGCTCTTAGGTTTGAAATTCAGCCCTCTAATGAACTTTAGGCTGCTTTCTATCCCAAACCATAAATGTTTAGGTGCAGATTGTCGCAAGATGCACAAAGTCTACCTCATACTAAGTAACCATCTTGATGCCCTACACCAAACTCATAAACTCGAGTTCCATCTTCTTCACACATGAGGAGGAGAGAATCTATCTATGAAGACAATATTAAAATTGTCCCATGCAATCGTCTCACTATCATTGACATAGTTCCTCTAGATAGTAGGCCACCACATCACCTCCTCACCTATCAAAAGAAAAGTGGCCACCACCACTTGCCTCTCCTTTAGGATCTCCAAGTAGTGAATATTCTCTCTACATCATAAAGCCATTTCTCTCCTACCTCTGCCCCATCTTGGCTTGAGAACTTAGGAGTGATTGTCCTAAACCTCTCCAACATATTGTCCCCTTTAGGACCTCATCAATGCTTGGTGTATGAAAGGTTGGCTCTCCTATCCCCCTGGGGTCATGTAAGCACTGCCTAAAGTAGTAGCTCCACAATCTCATTAGCTACATTTCCATGTGGATCCCCGTGGTAGTCAACCTATCCATAGGAGGTGCAAGGTTTGATCTACTTCTCTAGGGAGGCATTTGAAAATAACCAAAGCACCTATAAATTTTCTAGTTCAACTAATTTCTTAGGGTTCCTAACTTGACTCCCTAATAGTTGACACTTATTTTTTCTATGGAACTAACTATGTGCAGTGGGGGTATGAGCTTTGATATAAAAATCTATGATATCCCAATTTTATAAAACATGTTTTTAAAATCATGAATAATGTAGCAAAATTCATTTTTAAAACATATGCAAATGAATTGTAGAGAAACACATAAGTGACATAGGTAATTTAGAAAATCCCACACTCCTCACAGGGGCCACCAAACAAAATTCATTTCATAGCATTAAAATAAGAGAAAAATCACAGTGTATGCAAATAAGAATCACACCCCAGGATTGCCACTAGTCACAACTATGTCCAATTTTGTGATTTTTTAGTTGAACTGGCAAGAACACAAATCAGTTGTAGTAATTCACAAGATGGAGGTTGATCCCACAAGGAATCAAATAGATTTGTGATATTGGTGGGTTCTTCCTTAAACTACTTAACTTAGCCAAAGATAGTGAGATTTTAATCTAAACTAAGTGTGGAAGCAACATAAATCTACACATGGATTATGAAAATATACTAGCAGTAAACATGGTTCATCTTAGAAATATTCCTAAAATCACACTTCCTAAAAATACAACTTCCCTAAGATTAAAACCTTCTAAATTTTGAACTTGCCTAAATTAACTTTCTAAGCATGAAATTTGGAAACTTTGCAAATCTAACTAAGGAAACTACTATAAGGAAATTAGGCAACAAATATACCACTTTCCTAAGCTAAACTTTCTAAAGATGAAAATTAGAAAATTTCCAAATAATGCAAGCAAACTAATGGAAGCTAATACACAAAACTAATTCAACTACTCACTAAGCAATGAGTTCAAGAACATGATTAACCAACAAATCTAGGGAAAGCACATCTAGAACCATGCACATGACCCTAGAATGCAGTGCATGATTCTAGTGTGATTCCTACTTATGAAAACTTGTAAATATGCTACTAAAAAGTGTAAATGGTAGTGGGGAAAGTACATGGACAGAATTGAAGAACAACTTAGGAAAAAATAACATCTAACACATGACATGTGACATATAATGAAATCTAATTCAAAGACAAGTAATGATGCTCAATACATGAAAACAATCAAATTTAGATTTAATAAATAAGTGAAATAAACTAATCCTAAGATAGCATGATTTAAACAACACTCTAAACACTTCCACAATCATCCACCAAACTCTCACAATCAACAACTAAAACCCCTTAAAACCATGCGCCCAGACCATGGGTTGTGTGCATGAGACAAAGGTGGTTTTGGTTGTGTCGAAGTATAACACCTCGGGGTTTCAATGGTCACAATATTGTCCACTTTGGGGCATCAATATTGTTATTGAGAAGCCCATACCCGGGGCGTTACACAAAGTCTTTGTTAAGATGCATTACTCAAGTTACTTGAATGATAAACTATGGAACCAGCAGCATGCAAACAAGTAAGCATAAAAAGATCACTAACATTCACCAACAAAGGATGGAAATATTAATATTCAGATCATCATTGTATTAAGGCTAGATTACAAGGATGGTGTGCACCATTCTTGATGTGTATGCACCATGCATTACACAATATAAAACCTAGAATAAAATTCCTCTAGTCCCTCCTACTCCAACAAGCATGAAGATGCAAATCGTAAAGAGAGCAAGCCAGAACTTAATGGAACCAAAGGCTAAGCAAACAAGTTGAAAACATGGGAAAAGAAACCTACCTTTCTCAAAGGAACTTGCATGGAACATAGAGAGAGAAACCCAAAGTGAAGAAGACTTGAACTCTAAAGGGAAGATGTGTAAGAGATGAAGGTTGAATCAAAGTTGAATGCCCAAAAGAGAACATCATGGAATTCACTAAGGAGAAGGGAGGCCTCGCTTCTTTAGGAGCCTCCTCTCTCCACCCAAAGACATCTCCCATGTTGTGAACCCTAGGACAATTTATAGGTTGGCTGACCTTCTACAATGGCTAGACTATGATCCTAAGGTGGGAATGAGGTGGGGATTAAGTGATAGCTAAAGTGGTTAGGAAAGAAAGAAAGAAGTGAGGATAGAGATAGAATGTGAGAACAGAAAAAGAGATCAATGGGTGTAGCTGGCATGCAAAGATTGGCTATCATAGAGAATGGAATGGGAAGGGGCTCCTACCTTGTAGGATCTAGTTGTGGAGCACCTTTCCTTGAAGATTTTCGCATGGAATTAAGGTAAGGAAAAGGGGAAAATCATGGGAAGAGTTTGGGTGATGAAAAGAAAAGAGAATAAAGGATGAGATGGAGATGGGGACATGGCAACTTCTGATTTGGCCAACCAATGGTGGGGGCACCATTTTTCTAGGAAAGAGAAATCTCCCCCTTTGCTTTTCACATGGAGTTCCTATGGGAGTGAGAGAGAAAACAAGATGGCAGCCTGTGGATTAAAAGTAGATAGTGAGGATGATACAAGAGATAAGAAAGAAAGATTGAGATGGGAAAAGATGATTGGTTGATCTAGGATGGAGTTAGGAGGTGGGAGAGTTTTAGAAAGGTAGGACTCTTCGGTGAAAATTGAAATTCACGGTGGTTTTGTATGGTGAGGTGGAAAGTGAGAAAAACATGGAAAAACAAGAAAATTGAAGTGGGTTCTTGCTATTGGTCCATATGATACCTTACCTAAGTGGATTTTCCCTCAATTATATTCAAATTAACCCTTAAAATATAGGGTATTTCTTTCAATTTTCCTCCAATCATGGCATTTCATGTAGCTTGGCTCATGTGGCATAATGGCTTGCTTTGAGAGCTCATTTGGCTTGGCTTCATGGCTAGTTTTAAGGGCTTGTTTGGCTTGGCTTGGTGGCTCAACCCATTGGCTTTGATAGCTGGATGGGCTCCTTAGCTTGTCACCTTCTTCATGGCTTGTATATGGTTAGGTGGCTTGAGTGAGTCCCATGTAAAGGTGGTAGGCTTTCCATGGGCCCAGTTTAGCCACCTTTGACTTCTCCAATTCCATCTTTTACATTCCTTAGGTGATCTTAATCCTTGACTTCATATTGGATTGATGACATTTGGGCCTTGACTCGATCTTTTGATCTTGATCTTCAATTTCATCTCAATTGATCTCGGCAATGAGATCATCATATCGCTTGCTGCAAAAAGTGAAAAACTCTAGTTAAATCTTAGAAAAATATGGTTTTCACATACTTACCCTAGATTGGCCTCTGAACTTGCAAATGATCAATTTTATTATTATTATTATTTTTTTTTTTTTAGGTTAGAAATGTTTGTTGTAATTTTTGGCTGAAAACACTAATTTAAAGTTACAAGTTGTATTATATGGGTAACTAAATGGGTGGTTTCAGTACAAAATTAGACACTTATCATACTCCTCAACTAGCATTTTTCTAATCTCGAGTAAAACATGTGAAAAATCATAAAAGAATGGTTACCTTTTTCTTAGGTACTCACAATTGCATTTAGCACATGCAATAAGCCCTTAAACTCCTACATTACCGCTAGTGGACAAGTTAGGTCTCATGCGATTTTGCGGTGAATATACCTACAAAATTCCATAAGGTTGAGTCCTTTATTTTATCTCAAAGAATTTTCATCCATTAGTGCTCTACTACTTTTAACAATTTAATTGAGATGAATGATAATTCTACAAATTATCCACATGCTAAAGTCATTTTATTATAGTTATTTCTTGGACTATATGTGTGTGTACACTTACATAAGTCAAGACTTCATCCATTGGTGCTCTACTCACTTTTGAAAATAGGTAATGGATCTTTTGTTTTCTTGGGTTATTCTTAGTTAAGGTAAATGGGGTTAAGAATGAAAAGGCTTAATAATAGGTTCAAGGGCTAATTAGAGGTATAATATATTGTGTAGGCTCTATGTCTTTGGTTTGAACAAGGATGGCCAATATCATTCCCTAGGTTTCTTAAAGTCTATTGGATTTAATGAATTTTTTGAAAAGGAAGGTATTAATCCTATTAATTCTTGGCAATTATGTAAAACAAGGATAACATGATCAAACTAAAATTATGTATGTCGAATTGCTTATAATTCTCTAAAAGAAGATAGACTTTAAAACTCGCTTGGTTATAGGTTTCCACTGATTTTCCTCAAGGTCTCTAAGTCATACATCTCTATTAGTCTAGTCTATGTGTTATGTGTAAATATTTTTCAAGAATTTACTTTCATAAAATGCTTTAACACATGAACAACTTTCAAAACTAGACATATGCACTTCCATTAAGAGGTTAAAATAATAGAATTATTGTGTTTTTGAAAATTTGGTACTTATCACAATAAAGGAACTCTACCTCAAAAAAATTTCACAAAATTTTTTGCAAAACAAAAGAAAATTAAAAAACATAACAAAGGTCAGAATCTTTATGTACATCTATACCCCCAACCTGAATTAACATTGTCCTAAATGTTGGGAAACACGGGATCTTATATGTTGGTAGAATGACGTAGAATATTAAGACTTTGAAAAGTCTTTGGGTTGCCTCCTCATGAGCGCTAAGTTTTATGTCCTCATCAAGGCATGAAGATAGGTGTAAGGAATGTGACTTGTAAGGTGCTCTAGATCATTCTAAGGTAGATCATGGTATTTTAGTGCCTCTAACAATGTATCTTCGACCTCAGCATTAATCAACTCTAGGAAAGGTTCTAGCCTTTACCTATCAACTTTAAGGATTTCGTCATCCTTCTCTATCTCGATGGCCCTAAGAGGTTATACAATGCATACTACATAGGATCTAGTCCATTGAGATATGAGTTTTCTAGAAAATAGATGTAATCTTAAATTATACAATAAGACCTTTGGTCTTGGTGTGAAGGATTTCCTTAAGATTAGTTGATCTTAGGTAACCTTCATTTAGTCTTTATATAAACATGTAGATTCATATGCATCTCTTCTCAACTCATCCAACTCATTGAGTTGGAGTTTTCAAAAGGTCCCATCAGCATCTAACTCAAAATTGAGCTTTTTTATAGCCCAATATGCCTTGTGTTTCAACTCCACTAGTAAGTAGTAGGCCTTTCCATAGACCAAGCAGTATGGCGTCATTCCTATAGGAGTTTTATAGGCAGCGCGATAGGGCTATAAAGTGTTGTGAGTCTCACAGATCAGTCTTTCCTACTTGGATTGGCTATTTTCTTGAGAACACACTTAATTTCCCTATTGGATACCTGCACTTGTCCACTAGTCTTGGGGTGATATGGGGTAGCTATTCTTGGTGTGGAATCAACCTCTTGCAAAAATAAAAGGTAGGGCTGCCTACTTTAGGACATTATGGCCCTCCCCTTCCCCGAACCCCACATAGGTGGGAGCTCTGTGCACTGGGGCTGCCTTTATTCTTTGCTAAACATCATACTTCTTCATTAAATTTTCAAATACATTATTACAAAAATGTTTTCCCCATCGATAATTATGGCATATGGGGTACCAAACATTAGAAATATATTTTGCTTTAAAAATTTGACCACCACCTATGGTCATTGGTTTTGCAGGGTATGGACTCCACCCACTTGGACACGTAGTCCACTCCTACAAGGATGTACAAATACCCAAAAGAATTAGGAAAGGGCCTCATGAAATCTCTGTTCCCAACATCCAAAGGCTTTACAACAAGGATGGGGTTTAAGGGCATTATGTCTCTCCTCTTGAGACTTCCTAATCTTTGGCACCTAGCACATGATGTGCAGTAAGCATGTGAATATTTAAAAATCGTGGCTAGTAAAAATCACGCTGTAAAATTTTTCCAGCCATCTTTCTAGTGTGGAAGTGACCCCCACAAGCATGATCATGATAGAAGATGATGATTTTGTAATGCTCACTTTCTGGTACGGATCTCCTTATTACCTGATCTGGATAGTACTTAAATAAGTATGGGTCATCCTAAGTCAAGTATTTAACCTCAGTCATAAACATTTTTTCTATCTTGTTTGGTCCTAATTAGGCATTTGTCCTAAAACAAGATAGGTCATTATATCTCCATACCAAAGCAACTAGGAAATGTGCATTAACTATTCATCCAGAGAGGATTTAGTTATGGGCACATTATTTCTAGTGTGCTTCACCACTAACCTAGATAAGTGGTCTGCTACAACATTTTTCGAACCTTGCTTGTCCTAAATTTCTAGGTCAAATTCATGTAGATCAGCTTGGGTTTTGCATCTATTTTAGAAAAGAGATATTTTAGAGCCACATGATCCAAGTACACTATGACTTTAGAACCTAACAAGTAAGATCTAAACTTATCCAACACAAACATGACCACTACAACTCTTTTTCCATGGTAGAATAGTTGACTTGTGCATCATTAAGTGTTTTGCTAGCATAATATATCACATGGGGAAGTTTGTCAATGTGCTGCCCCAAAATAGCTCCAATCTCATAGTTCGAAGCATCAAACATTATCTTAAATGGTGCGCTCCAATCAGGTAGTTGAATAATAGGTGCAGAGGTCAATTCACCTTTCAGCCACTCAAATGCTTTTCTACAATCCTCATCAAAGTTAAAAGAAACCTCCTTTATAAGTAAATTGCGTAGGGGGTTGGCAATCTTGTTGAAATCCTTTATGAATCTCTAGTAGAATCTAGCATGACCTAGAAAAGAGAAAATTTCTTTCACTATCCTTGGTGGAGGAAGGTTGGCTAATAAATGCACTTTGGCCTTATCTACCTCTATATCATTATGTGATATTTTGTGGCCTAAAATGATACCATTTTGTACCATAAAATGGCACTTTTCCCAGTTTAATACCAAGTTTTTTCCTAACACCTTGTAAGAACTAATTTCAAATGTTGCAAGCACACATCAAAGAAAGACCCAAGTACCTAGAATTCATCCATGAACAACTCTAGAAAGCTTTATACCATATCAAAAAATATGCTCAACATACACCTTTGGAAAGTGGATAGAGCATTGCATAGTTTGAAAGGCATATGTAGGTAAGCAAAGGTCCTAAAAGGGTATGTGAATGTGGTCTTCTGTTGATCCTTAGGTGTATAGGAATCTGGTTATAGCTTGAATAACCATCTAGAAAACAATGAAAACTATGGTATGCTAACTTCTCAAGATTTGGTCAATAGAAGGGAGAGGAAAGTGGTCTTTCCTTGTGACCATGTTCAATTTTCAATAATCAATGCAAACTCTCCACCCAGTGCTCATGCGAGTGGGCACTAACTCATTCCTTATTCTTCATTACCGTGACACAGGATTTCTCTGACCATGTCCTTTATGTGGGAATTTGATCTTCTTGGGGTTTCCCTGGAAGATATTGCATTTTCTTTGAGGTGGATCCTATGCATACACAAAGATGGATTAATCCCCTTGGTTCCTACTCTAATCCACCCTAAAGTAGTCTTATGTTCGTTAAGAACATTATCTGACGCTATTATTACAAGTAAGGATTTATTAGTCCTAGATATAAGTGTTGAGATTATTAGGTAGGGACTTTAGGACCGAAGAAGGTGGTTGGCCTATAGAGGGTACTGGAATAGACTTTGATGGAGGAAGTGGCTCCACATGAGGGCCCTATTTGGAGGTGTCCTTGATTGAAGTAGCATCTAAAAGGTTGTTTACCTCCTCAATGGACTTGTCTAAATTAGAATTAATGTTAAAGTACATTAGACATGCCTCAAGCGGGTCAGAAATGGATGGTGGTGGATGAATGTCTTGAATTAAACACTCGATCAAATTCACTTCACAAGAATCATCGAGGTCTAAATGTTGTTGGTTGGCATTAAAGACGTTAAGTTTAACTTTCATGTTGTAGAATGACAGTTTCATCACACCATTCTTATGGTTTATAATGGCGTTGGATGTCACCAAGAATCTTCATCCAAGTATAACTAGCTTCTAACTACCGAGTTCAGATACAGGCTGGGTGTCTAGTACAATGAAGTCGACAGAGTAGTAAAACTAGTCCACTTATATCAGAACACCCTCAATTAGACCACATGGTAATTTTACTGGTCTATTAGCAAATTGCAATGGGGTAGTGGTTGGTTTGAGCTCATCGAGATTCAGTTGCTCATAAATAGAGTATGACAATAGGTTAATGCTAGCCCCTAGGTCAAGAAATGTCCTACTATGACATGGTCTCCATTAATTCATGTAATTATTGGGCACCCTGAGTCTTTAGCTTAGGCGGGGTCTTATATTGAATCAAAGGGCTCACTTGCACAGTGAGAAAAGCTTTTTCTTTTAGTACATTTAGCTTTCTCTTTCTTGTGCAAAGCTTGTTTAGGAACTTGGCATAGGCGGGGACATCCTTCATTACATTGAGAAATGGAATTTTAATTTGTACATGTTTAAATACATTCATTAGCTCATTGCAGTTTGTTCCTTCCTAGCATTGTTTAGTAACTAATTAAATGGGACTTTGGACACATAGAGTGCCTCGACTATAAGTTCAATAAAAGATTTCTGTCATTTGTCCTTCTCTTGTGGTTTGGGTACCTCATTTTCCTCTCTAGTTTCCTTAGGCTGCCCTACTTTGTTATTGACCTTATGGGCACTCCTAAGGGTGGTTATAGACTTGACCCGCTCATGAGAGTTATGAGTTTGAGAACACTACCCTGTCTCAAATTAGCCCTTAGGGTTAGGGATGGTTTGACTAGGGAACTAACTCTTTCCTCTATTTTGTAGTGCAGCAAACAATTGGCTTACCCACATTTCTAACTTGGCTATGGCTTGAGAGCTAACATGGGCTGAATGTGTAGTGTCATTTATCCATTGGTGTAGGGCCTTATTAGTATCTTCATTTTGCTTCAAAGGTCTTTCAATAAGGGCATGCATATTTTCCTCAAAAGATGGTTTATTTGGTTGCTGAGGTTGTTGGAAGCTAGGTAGCTACTAAGGAACTATAGCCCTAGGAAAGTTTTGGGTAGGGGGTTCACAAATGGTCTCCCCTGATTATTACTCTTTGACCATGAAAATTTTGGATCCCTAGCCCATCTAGGATTATAGGTCTTAGAATATGGGTTGTTGCTAGGATTTCCATATGCATTTAATGCACTCTCTTGTTCTAGAAGATATTTGTTAAGTGCTCCATTTGATGGAAATGTTGTAGTTATTTAGGTTGGATTGGAACAAAGAGCACAAACATCTTGTGGGGGCTTAATAGATGTGGAAGCCATGAAGGCCTGAAGCATAGTTTCAAGTTTGTCTACTCTCCCATCATACTTCTTCATTCTTTCTAATATAGAGTCGAGCTTGTATGCTAGAACTATGTGAACTCCAATCTCATATAGGCCCCCTTTTTTTGGAGGTCAATTGTTTCTCCCTCTCCTATTAGAATAATCCCATTACTCAGAATTATTTGCTAATGTCTGAAAAACTTCCGAAGCCTCTCTCCCATCTTTTAGCATGAGGGCCCCTCCACTTGTTGCATCAACCATTTGTCTATTTTCAGGGGTCAACACCTCATAGAAGTATTGAACCTACTTCCATTTCACAAATCCATTATGTGGTCATTTCTACAGCATTTCCTACTACAATTCCTAGCATTCATAATATTGTTCATCATCCCTTTGTTGGAAATTTATAATTTTCCTACATAGGGCATTCATATTGTGAATAAGGAAGAATTTATTCTAAAACTTCCTAGACAATTGGTCCTATGTATTTATGGAACCTACCTCCAAGGAATTTAGCCATGACTTGGCTTTATCCTTGAGTGAGATCAGGAATGACCTAAGCCTAATCAAGTCATCTGGAAAATTTTGGAACTTGACCATGGCACAAATACCAAGGAAATCCTTGATATGGAGGTATGAATCATCTTATTCTCAACCATATAAAACAGGAAGTAACTGTATGACTCCTGGCTTTAATTTAAAGTGGTTTGCGTTTGTTGGAGGTAAAGCTATACATATGGGGTGTCAAGTTGGAGTGGTGCATAGAAATATCTAATAGATTTATTCTCGACTTCTGTTGGTGGTGCAGTCATGGAGATAAGAATGTGGTTTCTTACCCCTTTGCCTAAGATTGCATTCAACCTTTAGGTCAAAAGGTACTAGCTCTAAGTTCTGAGATCGTGCCCTTGCATAAGCTACCCTACTTCCTAATTAAATGTCGTAACTATATGCTAACTCTAACTTTATATGATGCACAACCAATCCTAGTAATAGCTAATTAAGTAGCATGTTAATTATGTTCTATTACTACATAGGTGGTAGGTTCTTAGACTTAGATCTAGACAGATCCTCCTTTTATCTAAATTTGACTACTGCTTACTAGTTGGGTTCTACTCTAAAGTGATTAATACAATCCTCATGTCAAGAGGCATTTAGATCTCAACTAACGTTAATGGAAGGCATGGAAAAATCACTTGGACTTCAAGACACCCATTATAACCATAGTGCTCAGAAGCCACTAGAGTGACAATAGATAGCGTCCTTCTAAAAGGTTCCTATGAGCTCCATAACCCTACTTTTACAAGATGCTTAGGTAGAGGTAAGCACCCTTCTTTTTAGGGGTCACATAGACATTAGGAACCATAGGCTACCAAACATAGCAGAGGGTCAGATGGGAGATAGTCTGGAAGTGTACAGTTTATAATCATGGTTCACTTTGCTTTAGACCAGAACGGTATAGACTACCAATACAATGTTATAGATATAATGAATAGGGACACTTTATGAATGAGTACCCCAAGAGACCGAAAGGTAGTGGACCCATGATGGAGAATGTACCTTGGAGTCAGGGATGCATATTTACTATCACATCTTAACAAGTAAGAGCCTCAAATGCAGTAATTGAAGGTACTATTTTAATTTTAAACATACGTGCTAAAGTTTTATTAGATCCTGGTTCCCTGCATTTTATTATCTCCATCATTTTTTCATCTTGTGTGTGTTTACCTATACATAGTTTGGGGTATGGCTTGGATGTAACTACCCCAGTACATGAATCATTTAGTAGTCATAAGTTTCTCAAGGATGTACCTATTAAGATAGTGGGAGGCAGCTGAAGGCAAATCTCATTCTACTTATTATGATGGATTTTGATGTTATATTGGGAATGGATTATCTAGCAATGAATTGGGCAATTGTGGAATATCTTAGGAAGAAGGTCATGTTCTGTGTACTAGGAAAAATATTAATTTCATTCCAAGGGAAATTAAATACAAATTTGACCTGGGTCCCAACATTCCATATACTGTCTGCTTTAGCATAAGCCTCACGGTTTTGCTCTTCCCCATGGGAAAACAAGTAGTGAGAGGGATGCCCAAGCCTTATAACTAGCCTAGACTTCTTCTGCCTAGGTAATGTGGGACTAAATTCTCAGGATCACCTAAAGGCTGCCATCCTGTAGATTAACATCCTCACTTCGAGACTACCCACCAAGAATGCGCTCTAGGCTCCCTCTTTCCCCCTTAGGGAACACACATCCCCATGTGTGACCACACTTTGGGTCCACCAAGCGACCATGCCTAGTTTAGGCCTACCATCACTAGGGGTTTGGCTCTGATAACAATTTTATAAGATGTCAATCTAAAAGCTTCTCCCATAATGAATGTTAAGAAAATAAGCCTTTCAAATTGTTGCTTACAGTTAGGAATATTTCTTGTTCATGATTATTTAATCATTTAGGCTACATTATCTAGTATAAGTCTCCCTTAGACTAGGTAGAAAAAAATCTCTCTTTCTTTGTATACAATGATTTGTTTTATTGTATATACATAAAATAAGTACACCATGCATTGGTGTGGGCATGGTCATCAATCACTTAATCCTCATCTAGTACTTTTAGATATAAAGATTGAATGATCTATTAAGTAAGGCCATAGGACTCCAAAAGATCAAGAGATCCTTACTGTAGAAATGGTCGAAGTAGTAGAAGTGAAACCATTGAAGAATTACTCTACTCCTATCCAATTCAACTACCTTCACACAAATCTTTACTTGCAACAAATACAGACCATTTTGAGTTAAAACCGAGAGTCATTCAATTCCTACCAAATTTCTATGGGTTAGATAAAGAGGATCCATACCATCATGTTAAGGAATACCTTGATATTTGTTCTACCTTTAAATATCGTAACTTCTTTGATGACACTATTAGTTTGAGGTTATTCCCATTTTCTATTAAGGATAAAGCTAAATCATGACTCAACTCTCTAAATGTAAGGTCCATCATCACATGAGATCAACTATCCAGGAAATTCTTGAACAAGTTTTTCCCAGTCCATAAAACTAGGACCCTCAAGCATGAAATCATAAATTTCCAACAAAAAGTGGGAGAGCATTTCTATGAATGATATGAATGTTGGAAGGACTTGCTTCTAAAATGTCCCCACCAATGATTTGAAAAGTGGCAACAAGCTCATTATTTTCATCAAGGTCTAACTTCATAGAACCAACGTATGATAGATGCAACAAGTGGAGAGGCTTTCATGAAGTAATGTGGAAGCCTAGAATTTCTTTGAAACACTTACTGGCAATTCCCAGCAATGTGATTACTCTACCTGAAAGGAAAAACATTCATAGCTGCAAAAGTAAGATAGTATTATGAGTTAGGGGTCACTCCTAATCTTTATAGTAAAATTAATATGTTAACCTAGAAGGTAAACAAAATAGATGATCTTTCTCAATGGTTAGATATCTTCATGATGAACAGAAGTCTTGTACAACCTCAATCTGAGGTATGTTTGGTCTATCCTAATCCAAATCACTTTGCTCCATCTTGTTTATCTAGCTCTATTTTCCTGAATTTGTTTTCAAAGTAGGCAAATGTTATGAATACATATCACCGACCTAGTAACAATAACCCTTATTATGTGACCTACAACCTTGGATGGGCTAGGCATCCTAACTTTTTGTGGTCAAAGAATAACCATCAAGGGGTCCATAGGGGAGACCCCCTAAACAACCTTTTCCTAGAAGTAACATACCTTGATAGCAACAATATCTTCCTCAACAGTTTCCACGAGAGCAAAGGAAACCTTCTTTGGAGGAGAAGCTAAACACCTTTATGTAAGGAACTTTACAATTTCAAAATGAAACAAAACAATTTTAGAATAAAAAGAAATAAGCCTTGCAAGCCAAGTCACAGTCTATTGCAAAGTTGGAGTATCAAATGGGCTAGCTCTCTATTGCTCTTCAATAGCGGGAAAAAGGAAAATTATCTATGAATCAGTATTAAATCACAAGGGTAAGTATGAGATTAACTATAATCAAGAAATTTTTTTATCAAAACCTTAAGGAGCGAAAGATAAGTAGATAATCATGTAAGCTAGGCTAGGACAACACTGCTAGAAGAGTCATTTGTGTCATAGGGTAGAGATAGTTGTAATTTTTTCATTCTTCATTTTTTATGGCTACATTAATGAGGTCAATGCACTATCCTTGGAGTGCAAGTAATATCATTCTAACCCTTCTACTTGATTATTTTATTTGTCCATGCTTTTATTTGGAAACACTGGAGACAATGTTTAATTTGTCTAGGGTAGGGCAGTAAAATTTTGATGTGTCCATAAGTTTTTGAATCATTTTCTTTTATATCTCTAAAAATTTTAAAAAAATTGATGAAAAATTGATGAAAAGTTCCTTTAGAGGGGTGAGAATTCAGATTCTCTGACTATGCAAGCTATCTTTTGAACTTTAGCTTATTCATAGATTTGTATACAATTAGTTAATTATTTTTCTTTTTCTAAAGTATTCCATAAAAAGTTAAACTTGAAATATTCACTACATAAAATAGCCATATGTATAGTTCAACTTGAAAAGTAAATATAACTTAGAGATCTTGAAGAAGATAAGTGGAAACTATCAACCCATGTGAGTTTAGAACCAATCTTTCTTTGAGAGGGTTATACTTAAATTCAAAATCTTCTTTTGTTAGCATAATTTCCTAGTTGGTCTAATTATCCTTCATCTTGGGGAACCATTAGGAACACATCTAAAAGACTACACCATATATCTTTTAATTTTATGGTCAATTCAAGGCATATAAAAACTAGGAAATGATAGATACCATCCTTAGTAAACCCAAAGCCTTTAGCACTCCTATGTTACTTTTCCACTAGTTAACTCCTTGGGCCTTCTATAATAAGCCCTTTTCTTTTTGAACTAATTAAAAATTACCCTTATTAAACCCCTACAATATGTCCATTACACAATTGTTTTGAAAATAGGTAAATTTTGTTGAAGAATTATCTTAAAGAAAAGTATGAGCAATACAAGTCAAGAGATGAACATCCAAAAAGGCCTGATAATAGAAAACAAAAAGAAAGGTTATATGTCAAAAGTGGAAACTTGAAGAAAAATGTGAAAAGGAAATGTTCACTCTTATGGGTAGAAAAACAAATTTGTGAATACATTTTAGAAGACCTTTACATATCTTTCAGGCAACCTTTGTTTATCCTTATATCATTTTTTTTATAACCATATCCTAAGACTATGTTTCATCCTAGTAGAAGTCCTAACTTGATGTTAAGAGAAGTATGACTTTGATATGATTATGAATGATAACAGAAATTAGTAGAGTGTAACATTCTTAATGGTTGGTATCCTTTCATGAGACCATTATCAATTTTTTCTAAGTTATCGTTCTTTTGTATAGAATATATGAGAAATTTGAACTTGATGAACATTATTCTATTCACGTATTAATGAGACATACACACATTTTTTGAGTGAATTCTTTATGTGTGTTAAGTATTTCCTATAAGATTTGAAGTCAAAGCATATATTTGAATGGAAATTTAGGTTATAATTTCCTTGGAAACCTATAATTGTATATATATTGGCTATATTCACATACTCACATTCCAAGGCTTGATGAACTAATGGGATAACTTTAGCATAAGGGTAGGATTGTGCACTACTAATCATTTCTATTAGAGTGCTAAAGTTGAGAGTTAATATAAGCTAATATAAGAAGATTCTCTGAGATAATTAAAGGACTTCCATAAGAATTTTTAAAAATGATTATGGGTATCATTTTTAGAAATCCTTACAAGATTACAACTTGTCCATTAGGGTTAACCTTGTGGTTTACGGGCTTTCTATATATGCTAAATGCAAGCAATATCACTTCTTAAAGTGGTTAGGATTTGTTATTCATATTTTGGTGTTTTGCTCATGGATTGGAAAAATCTAAGTCTGAGGGTATTTGGTATATATAGAAACATTACATGCATAGCTCTATATTTAGAAGGTTTTAACCCAAAAATCATTTAATTTTCAAATTATGGTTAATTATACTATTTTGCAGGTCTAGGGTACACATTGAAAATACATAAAGTTATCAATTTTACCCCTGAAAGAGCAATTTCATGTTCCTAGATACATCATGGGTCACACATGCCAAAAAATGAAGTTTTGGAAGTTCAGAATGATCAATAGGTATCACTATAAAAATCAAAATAGCCAGAAACCATACGTACAACTCTTACTCAAATGAGGGTAAAAAAGCGAAAAAATTCTAAGTCATGCACACTTGCATACATTCTACCACCTTAAGAATCTTATGATAGAAGTTCAATTGATGTACAATGGAATCATATAAAATGAAATCTTCTTAGAAAGAAAAGAAGAATGGGGCCCTCATGAAGACTTATTTCCTCTCTCTTACTAAACCAAAGGATGAAGAATTAACCAATGATTGGATGAAGAAGCACAATTGATCCAAATGAGAATAAAAAGATTTCTCTAAGGATTGATTCATTCTTTTTTATTTTTAGACCATTCATCCTAGGACAATCTAATCTAATTGTAAAGAGAAACTGAAGTTTAAGGAAGATGTACATACCATAAAGGAATCTCATCCATCCTAGTAAAGATAACTATGATCTAAAGACTAGGATTGAAGAAGGAAACCCTAACCACCTTTTCTATATTGAAAAGTCAAACCAAAACCCTAAGGAAGGAAGCTCCTAACCAGCTATTCTTATCCAAGGGTCCTTACGCGCACGCAAACACACACACACACACACACACACACACACACACACACACACACACACACACACACACACACACACACACACACACACACACACACACACACACACACTGAATTGGACTCTAGGCTCCCACTTCTTGGGACTTTTTGCATATGAAAAAAAAATCCTACATTCCCTCTCATGTTTTATATTTCTTTCACTTTTCTCCCCACCAATTTCCTTTCCTACTTATTGTTATCTCGCCATTCTTTTTTCTTTCCTTTTCCATTCTATATCTTCTCAATTTCCCCCACTTTCCTAAATTTGAAAAAGGTGTCTCCCCCATTAAAAGTGTGATGACCCGAGTTTTTGAAACACATTTTATAATATATTTTTCTAAGGCAAGGGCGTCCCCTCAGTAAAAAAATTTCACAAAACAAAGCAGCAGAAATTCTTTTATTTTAAAACTTATTTTGAAAACCCAAGTCACCACTTCATACATAATATAAGTACAATTTGTGTTCAAAATAAAATTCCATTGAAGGAATATGATTTTATTAAATTTCCAAGATCCATCTAGTGGTTCACAGTACACAACCCATTGTATCCTTACAATACTTGTCCAAATACACAATTCAAATTACAAAGTTTTAAATACAATACATGCCCTCAATACAATGTTTCAAGGGATATACCCTTATTGCTTATTCTTTAATAGTTCTTCAAGTCTTGAGCTCCTAAGTCTCCTTCTCTGTATTTGAGATATTGTAAACATTCGAACATTTACAATATCTCAGCAAGCTATGCTTGGTAGGGGATAAGAATGTAAGTTATTGACAGTAAAATCTCAATATTCACTTGTCCCATAATTCATTCTATCATAAACACATTCATAGACCACTATTATTGATATGAACATCTCATTTCCTTATCATTTGTGTTCACCTTTATACATACATATTGTATAAGAACAAATCCATTAAAATTGCAAAAATAATCAATAATCATTTCCATACAAAATTGATCAACTCCTTTCATTATAAGAGATTTGTATCTCAGCTAGTTACTAAATTGGGATTTTTTCTTCTTGGAAAAATATTGGTAATTTACAATTACCTGGCATTTCATCATGCCATCCCTTAAGGCATTTCATTATGCCAATTTCTTATGCATCATAATGCAAAATAATCAAGGACTACTATGCTTGTAGTCTGATCCGTACAGTGCGCCCGGATAACTGTTCAATAATCCACTTATACCATTTTTAGTGGAAATTACAATATCCATGTCCATATGGTAGGACCATGGTTGTCACAGTGGTGGCCTTACCATAATTGCCCCACCCGACTTTTAGCCTTTCTTAGGCTTGGTAATCAATATCATCAAGTTTCAGAGAGTGGGTGGCCAAACCCTCTTAACTCTCCTAGCATAGCATCCCCAGGCTTATGCCTGTTTAAAACAAAACCACAAGCCTCCAAACTTGTATGTAAAATAATACTTATACATATCAGACTATCTGTCTGTTTATCTAGGGCTGAAATAATTTCTACTTTCCTATTCACTTAGAGTTGTTCTCAATTCACAACTTAACCATTTAATACTTATTTTCCTCATCATTTGGTTGGATCATATTTCAATTTGAGGTATTTACCTTAATATATTGGTATCATACATGTCAATACTTCAAAACATAAGATCATGTATTAGACATGTATCTTCATGTAAAGGCATTCTTAATAATCCACCTACCTCAATAAGGTATTCTTACTCCTTGAAATCTGCCATAGTCTCGATCAACATATATCTGTCAAATCATATGTATAATGCCATTTTTCTAATCAAGGGTACATACTACATGGTCTTTTGATCATCCTTATGTAGGATGATCTAAATCTTTCTTCCTTGAATATCATATATCAATGGGTTTAATATCATCTATACAAATACTATCTATATCATACATAACAATCTAATTTACATTGATGTTTCTTTTTCCTTATTATTTATTATCATACAAGATCTCATCTTGTTTGATCATCCTTATCTTACTTACTATTTTTATTAGGGTTAGATAATTTGCTATCTTTTTATGTTCTTACTATTATTCAACCAGTTAGTGTCTTACTTGGTTGAAGATAATTTATTTCTTCCTATTACTAGACAACTCCTCCTTATTTTAGGATGACTAGTACTTACCAGTTAAAGTCTGCTCAAAAAGTGGTTAATACAACCCTCATGTAAGGAGGCGTTTAGACCTGTCTTACGTCAATGGGAGGTGAGGGAAAACCACTTGGCTCTTGTATACCTCCTATAACCACAATGTTCAGAGTCCACTAGAGTGGTACTAGCTCAACCTTTGACAAGGTTCCTATGAGCTCTTTACCTTAAGTCCCTTCTCTAATTGATTTTAATTAATTTCCATGGATATGCATAATGTCATCCATGGATGTTCATTATTTTCCTACTTTGGGCCAAGGAATTGGTAAACCATTCCTTATATTGTCCTACTAACTATAGCCCTTATTAAGTCAAAATCATTCATTCATCTTAGTTGTTCATGAATCTCTATATTTCATTAGTTTATATTTTTGGTGATTTATGTTCCTTATATCTTAACAACTACTTAACAATTGAATAAAATTTGACAATAAGTAAATCATAAACTTGAAAGCATAAATCAAATATAAGTTTAACAACTATATACTAACATTCTTCGTATGAATGTAACTTAAGCTAGTGAAATAAAACTAACATGATCCTAAGTTATGAAATACATAAAATTGTACTTCTATCTTAATGGAATCATGTTTAAATATCTAATTTACACTAACATGATCCTAAGATAATCAAATCTACTAACAAATTACTCATTTAGGGCATATCATACTAAAATTTAAAGATTACACTATCATGCTTTCTAACTTAGAACATAAATCACATTTACACCTTTATGTCCAATAAAAGACAGTTAAAGTAATTATATTAAGATTATTATAAGCCTTTAAATATGATCCAACCATTAGATCTTAGGTGTTTTCCTTTAGAACAAGGGTTTTAATTACCTTTAAGGCTTTTAATCCATTAAGATTCAAAAATCATATCCACTTGATTTTGTCACATTTCATCCATGATCTAACTTGATTTCATCATAATATCATCCATTTAATCCATCCCAAGGATCTGATCATTCTTGATCTCATTGATCAAGTGGGTCCCTTTGTATTTTTTTATTTTTATTTTAGGGTTTTTCTACCATAAAGGGCAGATCCCCTAATTTATCCAAGATCTGTCCAAATTTACCATAGATATTACTTTATTACTTTATTATATCATCATTAAAATAAATTTCCAATATCTAATCACCTCAGATCTTGAAGATCTTAGAAATTGGACACTTATTTCCAAAATACAGAAAAATGCAGAAATAATTTTTAGAAATATTATGACTTCATTAGAAACTAGACATTACAAGCTTTCCATAGCTTCTTTCTGATCTCAATTTGGAGTTCATATGACTCCACAATCTTAAATTGAATTTTATAGCTGTTCCTATGGTCCAGATTTGATCTGGACTCAACAGAACTAATCTCTCTCAATTGAGGGTCTAAACCTTGTTAGATTTTCTTGAAAATTGTATCCTAGGGGTTTTTGACGCTTCTGGATCGATTGGGATGCTCAAAATTTTCATCTGAGCTCTCTATCACCATGAATTGAAGGCTATGGTTTTTACTTTATTTTTACCATTTTTCAGTCAAATTAAATTACAGAAAAATAAAAATTACACTAAAACATATTAAATATGTATGGAAGTAGTTCCACCTACCTGATTGGAGAAAAAAAATATAACCGGTTGATGATAATATAGCCTGATTGTCCACCTTTTTGTGATTTTCTATTGTTGGAACCGTTGGATCTTGAAATTGATTTGGGGTTTTTGTATATACTGTAGTATAGGAGGTTATGGATGGTGAAATTTATCAGATTCTACTGGAACGGAGTACCTAATTGAATTTAGGTCTCTTGTTCCACTTAGAAAGAGGAGAGATAAATAAGAAAAATAGAGATTGGGGAGGGATGAATGAGAATTTGGAGTTGGAACTCCAGGGAAGATTTGGAAATTTCGTGGTTAAGGTTGTGAAAAGTTTTGGAAATTTTTGAGACATATTTATAGCCAAATTTGATTTTTTTTATCATTTATTTTGATAAGATATTTTATTACTTTAGAATTTTTTATTACAAGTGCATTCTCCATTCTCCACTACAATCTCCACTACCAGCAATAATGCACCGAGCAATTATTGTTGCTTCTAGAACAGTGGCCCACTTTTATGTGAAAAGACGTTTTTGCCCTTTGAACTCCAAAATTGGAGAATAATAGGCAATATTTGTCCGAACTCGGAATTGAGCGTACTTAGTGGCGTTGGAATCGTATTTCTAAGTGCTTCATGAATATTGAGGTCTTATTTCTTGGATATGTAATATGGGTAAAATTACCATTTTACCCCCAAATGGAGAAAATTAAGGAATTTTCATTTTAACTAAGAATTGAACATACTTAATGTTGTTTCGATCAGTTTTCCAAGTACATCCATAATTTCTATGTTTTAATTCATTTATAATCTCCATAAAAAGAGAATTTTCAATAACTTAATATTCCAGCCCAGAATTTCTAAAAATTCAAACTTTATTAATTTGCCTTAATAAGTTACAAAAATTCGGGGTCATTACAAAAAGCCAACTTCTAATTTTAATTATACTTCCTTCCCTTCACACCTAGGCTACGTCTTTAGATCCCCATTCTGTTTTTTCCTTTTCTTTTCTCCACTTATTCCCTCCATACCTTAACCTTTCCCATTCCATTCTCTTTCCGTTTCCACCTTAATACCTTCCATCTCAGACTCTATTCCCTTATTTGAATTCCATACCCCCCTATAGCCCTAGTTTAATTTCTAATAAAATGGATTGATCTCCACCATTGATTCCTCTTAAATCCCACGCTAGAAATATATTTGTTTTGAATGCATTATGGACCTTTCAACTTTCCCTGGAGAAGATGGCCAAAGTTAAGAGAAACAGAGAAAGGACAATCACCCTCACCCAAGCTCCTCTCAAGCTTCCATGTTCAAATCCTTTGGAGATAAAGATAGGGTCACAACCATTCCAATTCCTTTTCTTGCTTATTTTTCTTTTATTTTCTCTTCCATTCACCTTCTTCTAGAACTCCTAAGATGTTGCCCCCAAGCCCAGAAAAATGGAGGGTTTTTTGTCAAGTTCCAATGGACAAGTAAAAGCCTTTTGAAGAAGTTGAAGATGATTTTGTTATTTTCTCCTCTTTCTTACAAATGAATATGCATATGTATATTTGTTTGTAAGTAATAAGAGAAAATAATGAAATCATCTTCAACTTCTTCAAACTATGGCAACCATAACATGACATGAATCAATCATTGACGTTCCCTCAAGCTAAAGTGTCCCCCATAAGTGACACGCTGCATTAGGTGCAGTGGAAAATGGAAAATGGCCAAGGGTTTCTAGGGCATTTTCCCAAAAGTGATGTGCTAAATTGGATCTCAGGTGTAGTGAAAAATGGGCAAGGGCTACTAGAGCATCCCTTTGGAAGCAACACACTACATCAAAATTAGGTGCAATGGAAAATAGATATGGGTTCATGTCATAGTAGTCGAGAAGTGCATGGGTAAATAGGCTAGCTTGAGAGCTTAAGATTCATTTCACCACATTGAATATAGGGGCATTGACATGTAAGAGTTTGGAGTTAGTAGATGTGATGAAACGTAGAAGAGTCAACATCGCTTGTATCCAAGAAAACAAGTGGAAAGGGGCTAAAACTTAAGAAATTGATGGGTATAAGATCTAGTACATGGGAAAGTATAATAATAGAAATGGTGTAGGGATAGTGGTGGTTAAATAATAAAAGGATAATGTTGTAGATGTTAAAAGAGTCAATGATAGAATTGTAATAATAAAACTTGTTCTAAGAGACAAGATCATAAATGTTATAAGTGCATATGCACAACAAGTAGGTTTGGAAGATATAATCAAGTAACAATTTTGGGAAGATAGTGAGGGAGTCATGCAAGAAATTCCCAACATAGAGGGGATAGGAGCAAACTTAAATGACCATGTAGGAAAACAAAAGCAAGGATATGATGGGCACTTGGAGGGTATGGTATCAAAGAATAAAATGAGATGGGGGAAGCTATCATCGATTTTGCTTTGGCATATAACCTGGCCATTGCGAATACATTCTTCAAGAAGAGGAATGAACACTTAATAGACTTTAAAAGTGGACTCCATAAAAGCCAAATAGATTTTTTTCTTTTTTTTACTTAGGAATATTGTAAAATCAATGTGAAAGGATTGTAAGATCATACCTGGTGAGAGTTTAAACTCACAACATATGTTAATGGTTATGGATATTTACATTAAAAAATGGAAGAAAGGAAATGAACGTAATAGGTGTCCAAAAACTAAGTGGTGGAACTTAAAAGAGGAGAAAATAACCTTAGTCACAAATAAGTTGATGATAGAAGGAAACTACAACAATGAAACAGTAGTAAACACAATGTGGATTAATATAGCTGAGTCCAATAAGCTAGTGATAAAAGATGTCCTAGGAGTACCTAATGGTAAAATGCAATAGTGTGAAATGTTATGAAAGAAAAATGGGTGTAAAAGGTTGTTAAGAGAATAGTAAGTTAGTCTAAACTCAAGGCATATGATGATCTCTATAGTAGATTAGGATGAAGAGAAGGTGAGAAAGATGCATTTAAACTTGAAAACATAAGAGAACATAAGGGTAAGGACTTAGACCACATTAAGTTCATTAGAAATGATGATTAAAGGATATTAGTCAAAGATGATGAATCGAACAAAGGTGGGAAAGTTACTTTCAAAATATGCTAAATGACAATTGCCCTGAGAATATGGACTGAAAGTACTATAAACCTAAATAAAATTGGACATTATAGATATGACTGCAGGATTAGAATACTTGAAGTGAAAGAGGCCTTGAAAAAGATGAAATTAGGAAAGGCCTTAAAGTCCATTGGTATACCAATAGAGGTTTGGAAGCATATGAGAGATACTTGAGTAGTTTGGTTGATAAAGTTATTTAAAAAGATTATAAAATCAAAGAAAATGCTAGATGAATGGAGGAAGAGCTCTGCTGTACCAATTTATAAGAATAAAGGAGAGTAGGAAGGACCTTGACATGGTCATTATTGACTTAGAGAAAGCTTATGATAGGGTACTTAGAGCATTAATATGGAGGGTGTTGGGCAAGAAAGGAGTTTTGCGGAGGTATATAGACATAATTAAAGATATGTATGAGGGAGTGGTAGCAAATTTTAAGATAATTGTAGGATTACACCAAGGATCGTCATTGAGCCCATACCTTTTCATGTAGATTATGGATGAGTTAACAAAACATTTACATGAGAAAATTCTATGGTGCATGATATTTGCAGATGATATAGTTTTAATTAATGAGACAAGGGAGGGCGTAAACAAAAAGGAAGAGTTATAGATAGAAGCACTAGAACCTAAATGACTTAAAATCAATTGATTTAAGATAGAGTATATGGAATGAAATTTTAGCAAGGAGAGGAGCGAGAGTGAAGCACCAGAAAAGATTGATAACAAAGAAGTCCTCGTAAAAGACCACTTTTAGTACTTAAGATTGATGATCCATGAGACTGGAGAGATTGAGAGGGAGGTTACCTAGAGAATCCAAGATGGTTATAATAAATGGAGATGAACATTTAGAGTTTTGTGTGATTGGTGGTGTTGTTAACTGCAAGTGCATGTGTAATGCTCGAGCAATTTATGCTACTTTTAACAAAAATTGGACATTCTATGGCAAATGGACTGTGTTGAATGTTTGATTTTATTTAAAATAATAAATTAAGGAATTTGCAAGGAAACTTGGTACCATTAGATTCTACTAAAAAAATGGAATCCAACGCCTCAAAAATCACCCAAAACGGAGTTTGTATGAAGAAGTTATTGCCGTTTAAAGATAGGGGTATTTTTGGAATTTAAACAGAAAAATGAAAAAACGAAAAACGCAAGGGGCCGTTTTGATAACTGAACCCCATCGTTTTCTTCCTCTAGATTTCTCCAAAAACCGTGGTTTCCAGAGAAATCTGCCACTGCTAAGGGCGGCACCGCCATAGCAGGGCCATAAAAAGCACCATCTCCCCCCTATCCAAAACGTGATTTTCCAGTCGTTTCGAGACTAGGGTTTCCGGCAAAATCGGAAACCTGTCTCAAGCCAAGACCCCTCTGCATTTTTCGGCAATGACTAGGCCAAAGTAAGGCCGGCCATGCCGTTCTCGTCTCCCCATTTCCCCTCTCTTCTCTTTTCCGATCTGGGCATTGGGGTTTTTCCCCTCCTTCAAGTTTTTTGGCGATAGAGGATTTTTAGAACCAGGAACGGGTTCCACCTCCGAAAAAAGGGCATCCCAAAGCTGCCCAGGTAAGACGTCCTTACCTCCTTCTTTGGTTCATCCCCCTTTCAGGCTAGATCCAGGCTGGATCTAGCGTTCTCAGAGGTTTTCCAGCCGGATTTCCTGGCCGAAAAACGTCCCCAAACCGGCTCAGATGACCTTGCACGAACCAGGCATCCCAAGGACGCCATGCTCCACCTGCACTTGGGACTGGGTCCTTGGGGTGGGTTCCAAGCATACAGCAGTGCGTACACTGTCCCAGGTGCGGCCTTCGGGTGCACGCGCGACATGGGGCACGGGTCCTGGCTCGACCAGGGTGCACAGGGTGCCCTGGGAGCTGAGACGCGCCATGCTACAAGGTGCGTCCGTGCGATGATGCGCATCATAACGCGTCACTTGAGCATGCATATGTGTGTGTAAAACGTGGTCCCTGGCACGGCCTTTGGGCGCGCACGCATGTAAGGCGGTCGCGGTTCAACCAGGATACATGGGTATCCTGGGAACTGGGACACGCGGACCCAATGAGACTTTAAAGTTTAGATCAAAGGACAAATTACAAAGTTTAACTATTGTAAAGTAGATCCATCTTATAGGATCTAGCCTGACAAATGAATTAGACAAGGACCAAGGACCCAATAGGCAGAGCTAGTGATCTAATGTCTAAATGGATTGAAATTAATAAGGACTCCTTGTATCCATTAATACCCAGGAGTTTATAAAGGAGACCCAGGGACAGATTGAGTGATAAAGGACATGACTCCAGGAGACTTTGAGGTAGGTGCTCTATCGCTACTAGACTTTTTAAAAGAGCCATGATTGTTTTATGCATGTTTTAATTATAAGTTATATAACTTGTTTAGCATGACTTAATTCAGCATACATATGATAAATGCTTTATGCATAGATAAGTATTGCAAATAATTGCATATACATTATGCATATATATGTTTTGCAAATAATTGCATATACATTATGCATGGATATGTTTTGCAAACAAATGCATATATTGCATGATTTGTGAGCATTGAGTTTTTGAAAAATTGCATGTCCTTGAGCGTTACCAAAAGACGCTGGAGTGCCCAAAAGATGCTGGATAGGCAGTCGGGAGGGCCAAGCAGTTGTGAGGGACCCAAAGAGGACAGTTTTTGAAAAAGAGGTTTTCGCTTGTTTGATCTGATATGATTTAGGCTGATAAGCTCATGGGCGCTATGCCGAGAGGTTTGGGTTGGCCTCCAGCCTCTACCACTATTAGGTGGATGGGTACCACGCCCAAAAAGGGCAACATCGCTGCTTCGACTGCATGTGGTACAGGGGGCTACCACTGGTGTCACGGCACTGGGTCGAAGTGTCATATGTCCCGTGGAGGCATATGACCCTGTGTCCTTAGGTAACCGGGGACCACACGGCGGCGGGGTCGTGAGCATAGTTGGACCCTATGGTTTGAGGATTTATTTGCATTGCATATGGCATGACGTGAGGTTGGTCGACCATACTAGATATCCATGAGTTGGATTCAGTTGAGCATCTTATGCATTTTATTATGTTTATGATATATGATACTTTTGACTTGGATAATGCTATTCTTTAAGTCGTC
Organism: Warburgia ugandensis; assembly: GCA_035236585.1. Classification (NCBI taxonomy): domain Eukaryota; kingdom Viridiplantae; phylum Streptophyta; class Magnoliopsida; order Canellales; family Canellaceae; genus Warburgia; species Warburgia ugandensis. Next base: position 54,625,011 of record CP141132.1, read on the forward strand.
AGTATTCCGATTCGACAGTGGTTTTTAATATTGATATTGAACATGATTGTTCGAACATGCACATGTTTTAAGAGCATACGATTGTTTTAAACATAGCATGCATTGCAAAATTAGTAGTGATAGACTCCTACTGAGTATAGTATATACTCACCCTATCCTTAAGATTTTTCAGGATAGTTCCACTCACAAATAGAAGATGCCTCAGGAGATATTAGTGCTACGAGCAAGTGAATTAAAAAGGAGACAATTATACATGTAAGTAAACTCTCAACCCTTTGGACATATATTTATTTATAGTTGGGTTGTGTGTTGTGACTGGATAGACCTAGGCAAAAACATTTATGATTTCAGAAGTTTTTCAAAAACTACTTTGAGTATTGTGAAAGCAAATGACACTTGGGGTTTTCAAAATGAGTTTAAAACTAAAGATTTTCCACTGCATTGCATGGTTTTTATAAAATGGTTTCCAAATAGGGATGCATCCCGCCTTAGAAAATTAGATATTGCATTTAAAAATGCATGAGAAAACCCGGGTCGTCACAGTTGGTATCAGAGCCCAGGTTTTATCCTTTCACAACCAGTCCAGCATGTCCAAGGGTTATAGACAATTGAGGGAATTCAGAAGGAGTAGCATAAATAGGAGTGGTAGAGATGACTACTTCTATTTGAAGATTACAATATTAATGCTCAAGGCATTCCACCATAAATAAATAGGTGAAAAAGGAGATGGGTCTAGCAAATACTTAGATATTGGATGGCTTAAATCTTATTAATATGGATTGTTGTGTGGTGCAAAAACTCATATATGGACCATGTTATGAGAATGATGAATAAGGACATTAGTGAACTTGTTAATAGATAGTTCTGACCTGCAATAAAGTAATCTTATCAAAGGTGAGAAAATTAAAGAACCTAGATGGCTATCTTACCATCATAAAGAATATTAGAATATGAGTACACTATCACAAGGATATAATATGAGTATGATAGGGGATGTAAAAGATAGACTTTGAGAAGAATTTTGATGATAATCTAAGAGGGATGAGAATGCAAGATGATATTAGGAAATGACTGTGACTCGAACTAGGTCACGAAGGTATGGATCTTGAAGGACTTAGCTCAAGTTTGGATGCCTTAATTGGAGTCTTATAAAGAGTGAAGTGCTATCGAATAATAACTACTTGAGTATTATGGAACAAATCTGAAGATGTATACAAGTGACATATTTTGTGATTAAGAGGAACATAACACAAATATGATAGGTAAATGAATTCTACCAAGTTATCAAAAGATTTTGACAATAATATTGGGGATGATAGATCGGTGATAATAGATTGATCCTAACATGTACTTGTAAGAAAAGTATAGCATGATCAAAACGTCAATGTCATTATTAAGACATTGTATGAATTTTATTGAGGCTATAGGCAATTGAGGATTTCAATGATCTTAAGACAGTTTAGAATTTCTTAGAAGCATTCAGTTTATCATATCTGTTAAGAAAAGGAGTAGATGCAGTATCAATTATATGCAACAAAGCATATAGAGACATTGATCTAGGTAGACCAAATGAGGATTTTGAAGAAAAGAGAGAAAGAGATAGAGATGTAACTATAAGTATTCGACGAATATTGAATAATCAAAGTAAGAAGATCATGACTCTATGAAGATACATACAATTCTATCATCTTGAATCCTATAGGAAGGAAGATCAAACAAATGCAAAGGAATAATACTAGGTGAGTTGGTCATCTTATTGTAAAAGAGTATAAAAGAGAGGAAGCATATGGGGTTTAAGACTTTGAGTAGAGTATCGAATTTCAGGAGATTATGTGACAAGAAATTTTCAAAGAAGAATGGCGACCAACTAGAAGTTAAACTTCTACAAATAGTTTGATATCAATTAGATTCTTATCAGATCCATTAGCTTATGAGGAACACCAATGGATATAATCCACAAAAAGGAAAATTTGGTGATATCCCACCTTGCCAATAAAGTATATTGAAAAAGGAATTAAGCAGGGACAGTAACTTGTCCATTTAGCAATAGGGTACCATCAAGGATCAAATTGAGGTCTTACTATCATAGATTGGAAAACCAAAAATCTTAAGACCATTATTTAGCCATTACCTTTAGAGTACTGTTGACTAAATAAAGGTATCCCACCCTAATTAATCAAGTATGTTAGTATTTATGAGTTAGTAGTCAAAGTTATATACTCAGAGGGATATTATAAGTATTTAGACTTGAGTTTTCCTTGAAAGAAGTACTTGCTAAACTAAGTCATTTGAAGGTATGAGGTCAGTTGATGAAGACAATTGCAACTGAGATGGGAGCAAAAATAAGAAGTAATCTAAACCAATGTGAAAGATTTTCCAAACCTTAATGGCTACCATGACAAGGTGAAGAAATTACTTTGAGACTGAAAAATACTGCTGACTTGGATTAAAAAGGAAGGCAAATAAGTATTGATCACTTTAGAGACCCTTGAGCTTATGACAAAGATATATCTGGAAAGAGAATCAAATAAAGTCTTTCTATGTGTCTACGAAAATGTTCCATTCTTACCTTAATGTTTTTTGTTTTTTTTTCAAATTTGATGATTTAACAGCTTCAGCATAACTTGATGTAGTAGCTATTGAATGAGAACTGCTATTGTAAGCTAAGTATGAGGAGGCACTTGAAGAATAAAATTTGAGGAATTGAGAAAATCACTACTTATGAGGATACCTCCTGACAATACAGACTGCATGGTTGACCATAAGGCCTTGATAAAAGATTACACAATTTATTGACATGGGGGATGAAAGGAGAAAAAGTGAGATGGCTAGCACACTATAAGGTGTAGAATTAATGTTACGTTGCCTTTAGACAAATAGTTAGTTGTTATGTGCATATACTAAGTACGAAAAATCAATTGAAGGAATTTCCTAAGGACTAACCCTACTGGATTGAGAATAGAACTTTTGGACTGAAAGGTTACAAAGAAAACCATCAAGCAAAGAAAGGACAAAGAGAATGATGACAAAGGATTCAACCATGACCTAGTAAGGGTACTCGGTTATGAATAAGATACTTTTTTCTTTGCATAAATGGGAACATTATTGAAAATCCTAATGACCAATTGATGTGAATAGTGAGGTAGGCCTCTGACAAGAACAATTGACCCATGATGATGAAACGACCATTAACATTTGACATGAGAAAATCGTTTAATGAATTCAATAACTATGAAACTAGATATAGAGTTAGGACATTTTACTTTCAGTATATGATGAGGTCCTCGATGGAAGATGCTACTAATTGGCTTTCATTTTTGAATATAACTTTGGTTGAGGAATCAAGTCACATATGGAAAACGACAGACAGTTGAAATTCAAAGTTAATCAAGGGTTTGGCTATAGAGCACATGATACCATGTCAATTATTGAAGTATCTTGGGGACAAATAGAAAAGATAAGAAGCAAAGTTAGACAATAGAAAGAAGGTAATCTTTTGGGGACTCTTGCTAATGACATATAACCAACCATTAGAAGGAGATATGGATGATGAAGAGATAATAGATGAAAGACAAGAAGAAAAAGGGATCATCCTATGATATTCAAAAAGGACTATGAGAAATAAGATAATATGATCTTGAAAGAAGTATGGAGTAATTTATACATGAATAAAGAAATATGATCCTACAAGGAGACTATCTTATACATGATAAGAAAAGTATAGGCATCTAAGGATTTCGAGATAGATGAATTACAGCTAGAAACCGGTGTTGTTAAACTGACACGTATGGGAGTATGCATCAGAGTATGTAGCGAAAGCGGCCCTTATAGGTAAGGCCTTGTAGGAGGAACAATAGAAATGATAAATTGAGGTTGGGCCTAGATTTGATTCCTAAGGGGGAGAATGCATTCACCAAGAAGTTATCTAAGAAACAAATATCTGGAAGATGATAATTTAATGAATTTCGAGGACAAAATTCTTTTAAGGGGGTAATAATGTAATGCCCAAGCAATTTACGCTATTTTTAACAAAAATTGGACATTCTATGGGAAATGGACTCGGTTGAATGTTTGATTTTATTTAAAATATTAAATGAAGGAATTTGTGAGGAAAATTAGTACCATTAGATTCTACTAGAAAAATGGAATCCAACGCTTCAAAAATCACCCAAAACGGAGTTCGTATGAAGAAGTTACGGCTGTTTAAAGATATGGTTATTTATGGAATTTAAATAGAAAAACGAAAAAACGAAAAACGCAGGGGGCCGTTTTGATAACGGCACCCCATCATCTTCTTCCTCTAGATTTCTCCACAAATCCTGGATTTTAGAGAAATTTGCCACCACCAAGGGCGGCACCGCAATTGGCAGCACTGCCATAGCAGGGCTATAAAAAGCCCCATCTCCCCCTATCCAAAATGTGATTTTCAGGTCGTTTTGAGACTGGGGTTTCCAGCAAAATCGGAAACCCGTCTCAAGCCAAGACCCCTCTGCATTTTCCGACAACGGCCAGGCCAAAGTTAGGCCAGCCATGCCGTTCCCGTCTCCCCATTTCCCCTCTCTTCTCTATTCTGATCTGGGCATTGGGGTTTTTCCCCTCCTTCAAGTTTTCCGGCGATAGAGGATTTTCAGAACCAGGAACGGGTTCCACCTCTAGAAAAAGGGCGTCCCCAGGCTTCCTAGGTAAGACGTCCTTACCTCCTTCTTTGGTTCATCCCGCTTTCAGGCTAGATCCAGGCTGGATCTAGCGTCCTCAGACTTTTTCCAACCGGATTTCCTAGCCAGAAAATGTCCCCAAACCGGCTCAGACGACCTTGCACGAACCAGGCGTCCCAAGGATGCCATGCTCCACCTGCACCTGGGACTGGGTCCCTGGGATGGGTTCTGAGCATACGATAGTGCGTACACTGTCCCAGGTGTAGCCTTCGGGTGCGTGCGAGACATGGGGCACGGGTCCTGGCTCGACCAGGGTGCACGGGGTGCCCTGGGAGCTGAGACGCGCCTTGCTACAAGGTGCGTCCGTATGATGATGCGCGTCATAGCGCGTCACTTGAGCATGCATATGTGCGTGTAAAACGTGGTCCCTGGCACGGCCTTTGTTCGCGCACGCATGTAAGGCGGTCGCGGTTCAACCAGGATACACGGGTATCCTGGGAACTGGGACACGCGGACCCAATGAGACTTTAAAGTTTAGATCAAAGGACAAATTACAGAGTTTAATTATTGGAAAGTAGATCCATATTATAGGATCTAACCTGACAAATGAATTAGGCAAGGACCAAGGACCCAATAGGCAGAGCTAGCGATCTAATGTCTAAATGGATTGAAATTAATAAGGACTCCTTATATCTATTCATACCCAGGAGTTTATAAATGAGACCCAGGGACGGGTTGAGTGATAAAGGACGCGACTCCAGGAGACTTTAAGGTAGGTGCTCTATCGCTACTAGACTTTTTAAAAGAGCCATGATTGTTTTATGCATGTTTTAATTATAAGTTATATAACTTGTTTAGCATGACTTAATTCAGCATACATATGATAAATGCTTTATGCATAGATATGTTTTGCAAATAATTGCATATACATTATGCATAGATATGTTTTGCAAATAATTGCATATACATTATACATATATATGTTTTGCAAACAAATGCATATATTGCATGATTTGTGAGCATTGAGTTTTTGAAAAATTGCATGTCCTTGAGGGTTACCAAAAGACGTTGGAGTGCCCAAAAGACACTGGGTAGGCAGTTGTGAGGGACCCAAAGAGGACAGGTTTTGAAAAAGAGGTTTTTGGTTGTTTGATCTGATATGATTTGGGCTGATAAGCTCGTGGGCACTATGCTAAGTGGTTTGGGTTGGCCTCCAGCCTCTACCACTATTAGGTGGATGGGTACCACGCCCAAAAAGGGCAACGTCCCTGCTTCAACTGCATGTGGTACAGGGAGCTACCACTGGTGTCACGGCACTGGGTCGAAGTGCCATATGTCCCGTGGAGGCATATGACCTTATGTCCTCAGGTACCCAAGGACCACACGGCGGCGAAGTCGTGGGCATAGTTGGACCCTATGGTTTGAGGATTTATTTGCATTGCATATGGCATTACATGAGGTTGGTCGACCATACCAGATATCCATGACTTGGATTCAGTTGAGCATCTTATGCATATCATTATATTTATGATATATGATACTTTCGACTTGGATTATGCTATTCTTTAAGTCATCAGTATTCCGATTCGACAGTGGTTTTTAATATTGATATTGAACATGATTGTTCGAACATGCACATGTTTTAAAGAGCATACGATTTTTTTAAACATAGCATGCATTGCAAAACTAGTAGTGTTAGACTCCTACTGAGTATAGTATATACTCACCCTATCCTTAACATTTTTTAGAATAGTTCCACTCACAAATAGAAGATGCCTCAAGAGATATTAGTGCTACGAGTAAGTGAATTAAAATGGAGACAATTATACATGTAAGTAAACTCTCAACCCTTTGGACATGTATTTATTTACAGTTGGGCTGTGTATTGTGACTGGATAGACCTGGGGAAAAACATTTATGATATCTGAAGTTTTTCAAAAACTACTTTGAGTATTGTGCAAGCAAATGACACTTGGGGTTTTCAAAATGAGTTTAAAACTAAAGATTTTCTACTGCATTGCATGGTTTTTATAAAATGGTTTTCAAATAGGGATGCATCCCACCTTAGGAAATTAGATATTGCATTTAAAAATGCATGAGAAAACCAAGGTCGTCACAACATGGGCTATTGTAGTGTAGCATATGTAAGTACGAGTCGATCCCACAAGGACTTCCCTTAATAATTTATAGTTTAAATAAAATTCAATTGTTCAAAAATTAAAAATAAGTGACCAAAATTAAGTGAAAGTGTAATCATAATTTAGATATATTTAATCAATGAAAACTAGAGAGTTCCAAATTCAAAAAGATAGGAAATTAACAAAAAAAAAAGAAATATCTACTTCCCTATCTTAATCACATCATTTTCCTCAAATCAGGTATCTTCAGTCTCAATCGGCCTTCATCACTTTCTTTTTGATGATTCTAATTAGGGATCCAATGGTTGGATTAGGTAGATTCCCTAAAATCTTAAAGATCAGGAGTAAAGAGTGACTTTGGGTTTTGAATGACTTAGATTGATTTTTGGAGTTTAGATTAAAGATCAGGGATATTGAATAAGCTAAGGGATGTCCTCATAATGAAATTTGAAATTTAATTGAAAATCTGACCTGAAACAGAGGAGAAATAGAGAGATCTTGTTTGTTAAGGCTAAACCGTTGATTAGGTTAAGCCTTAATTAAATAAGCTCAGATTGTGTAGTTCCTGGATAACAAATCATAGACAAAATAAAACTAGAATAGAAGCAGGGATACAGAGGGATTAAAATGAGGGACTCAGATGGAATTTAGGATTAAATGCCATGGGTAGAAATGGAATTAAGGGAAAAAATAGATTTAAGAAAAAGAATGGAAAGTTGATGATGCAAAGGATGACAGTGAAGAAGGGGGAGAAATAGAAAACCCTTGTCATGTTTCTTCCTTTGAGCTGTCCGGTGTGACGCAAGGAAAGGGGTAGTGCAGTGGAGTGGAGACTGGTCGATGATGGAAGAGAAGGTGGGTTGATCGTAGAGAGGGGAGGAGCAAGGGGTGCCGATGTGGTGGAGGGGTTTTTTGACATTGTTGTGCCAGTGCCTATGATAATCTGTAGTGAGGCAGGGAAAGAGAAGGTAGCTGGGAAGGACTGTCAGGTGTAGCAAAAGAAGAATAGGAAGATGGGGCAAGGCGTTGTAGGCTAGCCTGTGATGGAGAGGAGAAAAAAACAAAAAACCAATGAGCAAAAACAACTGGAAAGCAAAGGAAAATAGTAATGGTAAGCTAGTGATGGAGTGTAAATAGAGAATAGTGGAGAGGAAGGGGTCAATTTGCAGTCTCTTGCAACTGCCTCCTATAGTCACGGTTAAGAAGAGGAATAGAATAGAGATGAGAAAGTGGAGGGAGAAGAAGATAAATAGCATGGAGAGGGAGGAAAAGAGGGAAAGAAAGTGATGGGTTTCCTCTTTCTTTACAATGTTCAGCTAAAGAGAGAAGGTGGTAGTGGATGGCTTCCTCTCTTCAAAGCACACCACCTTTTAATTTGCCTTTTAGCTTACTTTCCTCCTTAGAGAATTCTAACTATTGGGGATTTCCAAATCTTCTCTATGTTTTCCTTTAAAACAAATTTTCCTTCAAGAAGCCATTCCATCTCCACATTGAATCTTTATTGGCTGATCTACATCGTTGAAATTAGATATGAATCATCCAAGCCTATTTTAGTTGATTTGTAAAATATAAGACTATATTAGAATTATCTAAACCATACATTAAGCATCTAACATGCTCCGATGATCATCTGACCATTAAATTTTATAAATTAATCGTTGGATGTTTAATTTAAACTTTAACTCATATTTTATTAAAAAATTATCAAATTGATGAGTCTAATTAAATGCTAAATTAAGGTTATTTTGGCTAAAATTAAACACTCCCCAACCAGCATTTTGCTAGTCCAGAGCAAAACATGTAAAAGATCATTTTTTAAAAACTGATATAAGGTGCCACTTTTGGAGGTACTCGCAATTGCATTTAGCATATGCAACAAGTCATTAAACCCCTAGGTTATCCCTAGTAGATGAGTTAGGTCTCGTGAGGGTTTGCAGCGAAAACATCCATAAAATTCAATAAAGTTGAGTTTCACATTTTATCTCAGAGAATCCTCATTCATTACCATTCTATTTGTTTTTAACAACTTAATGGAGAAGATTTGATAATTTTACAAATCATACACAAATGAAAGACATTTTATTTATTTTTCAGATTGCATGTCTGTGTACGGCCACATAAATCTTGATTTCTAACTGGATATGCTTAACTTCTGGTGGAAATATATCTTGACCTCAAATCCTCAAGGTATACTCTCAAAAATGAAGCTTTTAGATAAGAACTTGAATATATTTCTCTTATTATGTGACCAAATCCAACAAGCTAATGGTTAACATAAATCTTTTAAATGCTCATGTGACAAAAGGAAAGTGACCCCTATGAGTGGATATTATTACCAAGAATATTAGTGGTAATTTACCTTAAATATTTCTTTTTATCTCCTCTTTAGGGCTATGTTCCACCTAAGATCAACAAGTCTTGAACTAGGATGAAACATAAGCTTAGAATAGGTTTAGAAAAAATGGGTACAAGGATTTCAAAGGTTCAAAATTGAGTAGAGGTCTTCAATGAATATCTATTAGGACAACTTTCCTTTTGGGTTGTACTTGAAGCTCTTTCATATTTTTGTCTTTCTCTTTCAAATTTTTTTTTAGCTTCTTTGGAAGAAAGACAACTAATTTTCACACTTCTTTGACTTTTTTTATCCTTTTCTACTAACTCTAGTCATTTTGACAATGGCTAATGGATATTTATTTTACTAGCTTATTCTAAGTTAAGGTAAGTGGGGTTAAGAAAGAAAAGGCTTAATAACAGGCTCAAAGGGGCTAACTAATGATATGATATACTGGGTAGGCTTTATATCTCTAAGCTGAGCAAGGATGGCCAATATCATTTCCTAGGTTTTTTAAAGCCTATCAGATTTAATAAATTTTCTGGAAATAAATCTATTACTTCTATTTATTCTTGATAGTTAACAAAAGCAAGGATAATAGAATCCCACTAAATTATGTACACTAAAGAAATTATGGAATTACTTATAACTCTCTGAAAGAAGATAGTCCCTAAATTCATTGGGTTATATGTCTCCACTAGTTTTCCTCATGGTCTCTAAGTTATACCTCTCTATTAATCTTGACTATGTGCTGTGTGTAAATGGTTTCTGAGAATTAACTTTTATAAAATGCTTCAACATATGAATAGTATGCAAAACTAGTCATATACACTCCCATTAAGAGGTGAAAACATTAGAATTACTAAATTCTGAACATACAGTTCTCATCATAATAAGGAAACTCTTTCAAAAACATTTTCTTTTTCTTTTCTTTTGGAAAACTCAAGAAAATAAAAAATCTTTGTGTGCATCTACACCCACCCCTCAACTTGAACGAAACATTGTCCTCAATGTGCATCTTCAGCCATACATTAACAATAGAATGTACAATGTGTAAGAAAGTCCTCCAGTAGATCAAAGGTAGACAATGGTGGTAGAACTTCTGGAATTAAATCTTCAATCATGTTGTGAGAGTCATCAAGATCTAATTGTTGATGGTTGGCATAGAAGACATTGAGCCCAACTTTCATATTTCCAAAGGATAATTGTATTACACCATTTCTACAATTTATGATTGCATTGGACATTGCTAAGAATGAATGTCCAAGAATCATAAGAATCTAATTACTAGGGTCTGCTATAGACTGGGTATCCAGGAAAATGAAATCAAGAGGGAAATAAAACTAGTCTACCTATATTAATACATCCTCAACCATACCATGAGGAATCTTAATTGATTTATCAGCTAATTACAATGTGGTGTTGGCTTGCTTAAGCTCACCAAGCCTTAGTTCCTCATAGACAAAATATGGCAATAGATTAATATTAGTCCCAAAGTTAAGTAATGTGCTATTTATGACATGATCTCCTATAATGCAAGAAATTGTATGACATCCTGGATTTGTAAATTTTGGTGGGGTCTTGTGTTGACTTAAAGAGCTCACTTGTTCAGTGAGGAAGGCTTTCTTTTATACATTAAGCTTTTTCTTTATAGTGCAGAGCTTTTTAAGAAATTTGGCAGAAGAAGGAATATCCTTATAGCATTGACTAATGGAATATTGATTTGTACATGTTTAAATACCTCCATCATCTCATTAAAATTTATTCCTTTCTCAGCCTTGTCGAGTAATTGAGGGAATGGGTCTTTAAGCACATAGTGTGCCTCCACTATAAGCCCAAAAGGATTAGGAGATGTTTGTCTAATCTCTTTCTCATATGTTTTGGTTGCCTCTTTGTCCTCTGCATTTTCCTTAGCCTGCCCTAATTTGTTATCTATCTAAAATTGACCCTTAGAGTTGGGGATGGGTTGACTAAGGAACATACCCTTTCCTCTATTATGTAGTTCAGCTAACAATTGCCTTACCTGATGTCTAATTTGGCTATGGCTTGAGAGTTGACATAGGCTAAATGTCTACTATCATTTTGCAACTGGTGTAAGGCCTTTTGGGTGTCATTATATTTTACAATTTTTTAAAGCATGGTATGGAAGTTTTCCTCTAAATATGGTTTCTTTTGTTGTTGAGGTTGTTGAAAGCCAAGTGAATGTTGGGGAACTATGGTTCTAAGAGGAAAGTTTTGGACAAGCGGATTTACAAATGGTCTCCCATGGTGGTTATTCTTTGACCAAGATAAATTGGGATGCATAACACATCTAGGGCTGTAGGTCTCAGGATATGGGTTATTGCTAGGTTGGCGATATGCATTCAATGCATTCGCTTTGTCAACAAGATAGTCATTCAACACTCTATTTGATGGACAAGATGAGGTGATATGGATTGGGCTAGAACATATAGCACAAACCTCTTGTGGAGGTTTATGGGATAAAGTAGCATCCATGAAAGATTCAAACATTGTTTCAAGTCTGTCCATTCTTCCACCTAATTTTTCAACTACAGAGTCAAGTTTAGGGGATAGATCACTATGCACTCCTATCTCATAGAGACCCCCTTCTTAGTGGGTTGGTTGGTTCTTTCTCTCTTATTTGAATAATCCCATTGCTGAGAATTATCAACCAATGTCTGAAAGAACAACCATGCCTTACTTTCATCCTTTAGCATGAGGGTCCATCCACTCAATACATCTATCATTTGTTTATTTTGAGGCGTCAATGCCTCATAGAAGTATTAAACTTGCCACCATTTCTCAAATCCATGACGAGGGCATTTCTGCAGCAGCTCATTCCACCATTCCCAACATTTGTAATATTGTTCATCATCCCTTTGTTGGAAATTGATAATTTCATGATGAAGGGAATTTGTTTTATGAACAGGGAAAAACTTGTTCAAAAACTTCTAGACAATTAGTCCTATGTATGCATGGAACCTACATGTAAGGAATTAAGCCATGACTTGGTTTTGTCCTCAAGTGAGAATGGGAATAGTTTAAGCCTAATAGAATCATCCAAAAAATTTCAGAACCTAAATGTGGCACAAATATCAAAGAACTCCTTGATATGTAGATAAGGGTCTTCTTGGTCTCAACCATAAAAAGTAGGGAGTAATTGAATGACTCCTAGCTTTAACTTGAAGTGTTCGGCATTTGTGAGAGGTAAAGATATGCATGATGGGGTATTAAGTTGTAAAGGCACATAGAAATCTTTAATTGTTTTGCGCTCGACCTTTGCTGGTGGTTTAGCCAGGGGGATAAGAACAAGGTTTCTTTCCCCTTGTCTTTGGTTGCATTGAATCTCTGGGTGAAAAGGTTAGCTTTAGGTTCTGAGATCAACGTCCTTGCATAACTTACCCTAATCTAAAATGTCTTACTTTATATGCTAACTCTAACTCTATGTGATGTGCAAACAATTGGCATAATCAAATAATCCTTAGGTTTATAAGCAACAATATTTTGAATTTCTTGAATTTGTGTGGGGACAATGCTTTTAGATTAACCTAATCTAACGCTCCTCCTCTTTTTCTAAATGACTACTACTTACCAATTAGGTTCTTCTCTAAGGTGGTTAATACATTCCTCATGTCAGGGGGCATTTAGACCTCAACTGAATCAATGGAAGGTGTGGAAAAATCACTTGGATTTTAAGACACCCACTATAACCATAATACTCAAAAGCCACTAGAGTGACAATAGATAGAGAGTCCTATGAGCATGTGAAGTCCCTATAGGTCTCTTTTAATTAATTTTAGATTAATTTGAAAGGTAAGGTTGTGAGCTTGTGGTGATTATCGTAGGTGGGCTAAGAAGTGGTGATGAAATCCACCCTTGATCTTCTGGGGTTAGTTGCCCTTACTAATTAATTTCGATACTCCATGGAAGTTCAATCAACATATAAACCACCTTAAAGCAATAAACATGCCCTAATAATGCAATTAAAGGCAATAAACTAATGGAAAATCTTAAAAATGCAACAATTATCAAATATGCTTTTTATATGCAATTATTCTAGCAAACAATGCAAAATTATTCTAAATGCAAACCATAATCTAGGAAATAAAAGGAATGAGGAAAACTTACAATGGAGTTTCTGATGAAGATCAAGTGTGGGCTACCTTATCGCACACTTGTCCTGTTTTAATACAATCCTTTTAAAATTGAAATTAAAAATTGCAAGTTACAATAGTCCTCACTACAAGATTTACTCCAAAAAAAGAAGAAAAAGTCCTATTCTAGGAAAGTAGGGAAATTATATTTATTTGATGAAACTCCACTTGCCAATTTCCTCCACTTTTCAATTTTTTGAAAAATAAAAATAGCAATAAGAACCAAATTTAGAAAATAAGGTAATTATACACTAAGAAAAATAGTAATAAGTAACTGCAAGTGCACGAGCTATTGTAGTATAGTGTATGCAAGTTTGGGTCAATCCCACAGGGACTTGCCTTAATAATTTGGAGTTTAAATAAAATTTAACTATTCAAAAATTTAAAATATGTGATAGAAATTAAATGAAAGTGCAATCAAAATTCAGATATATTTAATCAAAGAAAAATACAGAGTTCCAAACTAAAAAAGACATGAAATTAACTAAAAAATAAGAAATATATACTTCTCTAGCTTAATCACATCATTTTCATCAAACCTAGTAACTTCAGTTTCTATCGGCCTTCATCACTCTCTTTTTGATGATTCTCATTAGGGATCCAATGGTTGGATTAGGCATATTCCCAAAAATCTTAAAGATCTAAACTACAGAGTAATTTTGGGTTTTGAATGAGTTAGATTGATTTCTAGAGTTCAAATTAAAGATCAAAGATATTAAATAAGCTAAGGGATGTCCTAAGAATGAAATCTGGAAATTAATTGAAAATTTGATTTGAAATAAAGGAGAAATAGAGAGATCTTGTTTGTTAAAATAAAACTGGAATAGAAGAAAGCATATAGATAAAATAAAACTGGAATAGAAGCAAGGATACAGAGGGAATTAAAATGAGGGACACAGATGGAATTTAGGATTAAATGCCATGGGTAGAAATGGAATTAAGGGGAAAAATAAATTTAATGAAAAAAATGGAAACCTGATGATGTAGAGGAAGATGGTGAAGAAGGGGGAGAAAGAGGTGTGAAGACCTGGGTTTTCCCATGCATTTTTAAATGCAATATCTAATTCCTAGGGTGGGATGCATCCCTATTTGAAAACCATTTTATAAAAACAATGCAATGTAGTGAAAAATATTTTGTTTTAAACTCATTTTGAAAACCTCGAGGGTCATTTGCTTTCACAAAAACCAAAGTAGTTTTTGAAAATTTCAGAAATCATAAATGTCTTTCCAGGTCTATCCAGTCACAGCTCATAGCCCAACTGTAAATAAATACAAATACATGTCCAAAGGTTAGAGTGTTTACTTACATGTATAATTGTCTCTTTTTGATTTACTTGCTTGTAGCACTAACATTTCCTGAGGCGTCTTCTACTTGTGAGTGGAGCTGTCTTGAAAAATGATATATTTGGGTGAGTATACACTATACTCAGTAGGAGTCTATCACTACTAGTTTTACAATGCATGCTATATTTTAAAACATATGTTCTTTAAACCATGTGCATGTTTAGACACTCATGTTCAATATCGATATTAAAAGCTATTGTCAAAATAGAATGCTGACGACTTAAAGAATCGGATAATCCAAGTCAAAAGTAACATAGATATCATAAACATATACTATGATATGCATAAGATGCTCAACTGAATCCAACTCATGGATCTATCATGTCATGCCACATGCATGCAAGTAAATCCTCAAAAACATAGGGCACACTATGCCCACGACCTCAGCACCATGTGGTCCCTGCGTACTTAGGGACTCTCAGTCATAGCCTCCACGGGGCATATGACACTTCGACGGGTGCCATGACACCTCCAGTGGTAGTCCTCATTTACCACAACAATCGAAGTGAGGACAAGCCTTTTTGGCGTGGTACCCTTTCCACCTATAGTGGTAGAGGCTGGGAGGTCACCCTGAACCTCTCGACATAGCACCCACGAGCTTACTAGCCCAAAAACATCTAAATATAAAGCCAAAGCTCAATCATCACAAATCATGCAATTTATGCAATCATTTTCAATGTCCTCTTTGGGTACCTCACATTGCCTGGCCCTCACAACTGCTTAACCCACGTCTTTTGGGCAATCCAGTGTCTTTTGGCAACCCTCGAGGATATGCAATCTTCGTAAATTAGGCACTTTATGCATTTCTTTTCAAGACATGTGAGCAATGCATAAAAATCACTTTATGCTAGTATCGTGTTTAAAGCCATAAAACATGAAGACACGTTTGCATACTAGTTTTTACATTAACTCAAAAGCAGGTCATGTGCATAAGGATGTAGCATAAGCTTATATGTCATAAAGATAGGACATGTAACTTAAAAAATTAAAACATGCATTAGAAAAGCAACCATGACTCAAAACATGCAGTCTCAAAGCATCATGGTTTCTTTTTAAAAGTCTAGTAGCGATAGGACACCTACCCAATTTGATCGCACTAGTCTCCTTGTCCTCGTACGTTCCTGAACATGGTTTAGGGGAAAAAAGTTAGCTTAGCCTATTTATATAGGTTCTAGAATAGTTTACCTCACTACTAAGACATTAAGGGTTCATTCCCATGCCTAAGGGCCTCCTAAGGTCCCTAACTGGGCCTTGGTATAGTCAGGTTTGCAAAGGTTTAGTGGCCCCGCGCCACTATCATGGTTTAATGGTCATGTCAGTCTCAGATAAAAGCTTGATCAGGTATTTTATGGTTTGGATGTGTGTCCGCGCCATCGATACAGACACAACACCTCTTGCAGCGCCTCAATCGGAGTCCTAGAACTCAAGTTATGGGTATTTTAGTGTTAAGAATACATAGAAGGCCCAAAACGAGCCATGCGTCACTGCTCTCAAGACGCACGTGTGCCCTTGTAGAACTAAGACCCGCACCCGCAGGTTGCATGGGCTCGAGGGCCATGCCAGGGACCACATTTGCACGTGCACATATGCCTAAGCAGAACGCTATGACGCGCATCCTAGATGGAGTCGCGCAGATGGGTCTTTGGCATAGCACGACGTGTCTCAGCTCCCAAGGCACCCCGTGCATCTTGGTCGAGCCAGGACCCATGCCCCACGTTGCGTGCCAGAAGGTCGCTCCAGGGACAGTGCCCTAGGCATGCATTATGCATCACGCCTCTGGGACGCCTTACCTTGGACGAGTTCCCACCCTTCTGGTTCCGTCCATAGAGGGCTAGTCTTTTCTGGCCTAAAAACTACCCAGATCCAGTCTGAATCTGGGGGAATCTAATGGTACTAAGTTTTATTACAAATTTCTTCATTTAATATTTTAAATAAGGTAAAAAATTTAACACGGTTCATTTCCTATAGAATGTCCAATTCATTTTTGTTAAATGAATGCAAAAATAGTGTAAATTGCTCAAGGCATTACATCATTACCCCCTTAAAAGAATTTCTTCCTCAAAATTCCACAAATTCTTACCTTCAAGTCAGCTGTCTTCTTGATAAGACATATTCTTCCTGAGGACTCCCTTAAAACTCGAACTAAGAAATTTCCTTTTGCTCCAACCCTATATGTCTTTTTATTAATTCCTCAAGTTAGTACGTAGAGGAATTGTGTCCTTAAAACCCTTTCATGTTACCATGCAACCCATCCTAAGCACATTCTTACTTTACCATCTTTATAATTCCTTCCTCAAGGCCTTACATATATATATCGTTAATATATCTTCTTTGTTTTAATTTACGTACATATGGGCTGCTTTCGTTGCGTACTCTAATACATAGTCCCATGCATGCCAGTTTAACAATACTAGTTTCAACTATAGTTCGTATAGCTACCCATCCTTAGATGCTCATATTCCTCTGATCATGTATAGGATAGTCTCCTTATATGACCATACTCTCCTACTCGTATATAAATTACTTCATACTTCTTTGAGATCCTATGATCTTATTCCTCCTATTTCATTTTGAATAGCATAGGATAATCCCTTTTTCCTCTTGTCTTCCATTTAGTGATCTCTTCATCATCCACGTCTCCTTCTAATGGTTGGTTGTATGTCATTAGCAAGAGTCCCAAAAAGCTACATTCTTTCCCGTATGTCTAATTTTTCTTCTTATCTTCTTCGCTTTATATTTTCCCCCAAGATACTTCAACAGCTGATATGGTATCATGTGCCCTACAGCCAAACCCTTGATTAACTTTGAATTTCAACTGTCTGTCGCTTTTCTACTATAACTTGGGTCCTCAACCCATAAAATAATTCAAGTAGCATCCTCCATCACTAATACTATCTCATATTATGATTAGGATATCTGAACTATACATTACGTTTCGTAGATGTTGAAGCCATCAAATGCTTTTCTCCTTGAAGAGTTTATGCAAACTCATGTCAAATGTTTTATGGTTAATTCATCATCATGGGTCAAATGTTCTCGTCCAGAGGCCTATCTCACTATTCACATCAATTTGTCATTAGGATTTCCAAACAATGTTCGCATTTATACAAAAAGTCTCTTATTCATAATCGAGTACCCTTACTAGGTCATGGTTGAATCCTTTATCATTATCCTCTTTGTCCTTTCTTTGCTTAATGGTTTTCTTCGTAATCTTTTAGTCCAAAATTTTTATACTCAATCCAGTAGGGTTAGTCCTTAGGAAATTCCTTCAATTGATTTTTCATACTTAGTATATGCACATAACAACTAACTATTTGTCTAAAGGCAATGTAACATCAAATCTTCACCTTATCATGGTAGCCATTAAGGTTTGGAAAATCTTTCGCATTGGTTTAGATCACTTCTTATTTTTGCTCCTATCTCAATTGCTACTGTACTCATCATACTCGTAGCTCCTTCATGATGTGGCCTAATCAACTGTCCTCATACCCTCAAATGACTTACTCTAATAACTAACTTATTTTAGGGAAAACTCACGCCTAAATACTTATAACATCCCTCTAAGTATATAACTTCGACTACTATCTAATAGATACTAACATATTTGATTAATTAGGGTGGGATACCTTTATTTAGTCAACAATACTCTAAAGGTAATGACTAAATACTGGTCTTAAGATATTTGGTCTTCCAATCTATGATAGCAAGACCTCAATTCAATCCTTGATGGTACCCTACTTGCTGAAGAAAGACAAATGGACAAGTCACTATTCCGGCTTAATTCCTTTTTCAATATACTTTATTTACTCATGTAGTGGCAAGGTAGGATATCACCAAATTTTCCTTTTTATGGACTATATCCATTGGTGTTCCTCATAAGCTAATGGATTCTAATTGCAATAATTGATATAGACATCAAACCATTTGTAGAATTTAATTTGTAGTGGATCACCATTCTTCTTCGAAAATTTTCGTGCAGCATAATGTCCTTACATTCAATGCTCTACTCAAAGTCTTAAATCCCATATGCTTTATCTCTATTATACGCATTTACAATAACATCATCACCAACTCAATTATTATTATTCCTTCGAATTTGATTGGTTTATCTTCCCAGATGATTCAAGATGAAAGATTTGTATGGATCTATTCTTTCCTCAATAAAGTCATGACCTTTCTCTATTCACCCATTACTTATAGTTGCATCTCTATCTTGTTCTCTTTTTTTTTCTTCTTAATCGGTCAAAATCAATGTCTCCATTTGAGTGGTTGCATATACTCGATCTTCTTGTTAGACAGGAGAAACTTGATACTTCCAGGAAATGTTGAAGTTTTCTAATATCATCGAAATCCTTAATTGCGTATAGCCTCAAGAAAATTCATAAAATGTCTTAAAAATGTCATTGATCTTTTGGTCATGCTATACTTCTACTCAAGTTATCATTATTAGATAGCACTTTACTCTTCATAAGACTCCAATTAAGTTATCCAAAATTGCTCTAAGTCTTTTGGGATCCATGCCATTGTGATCTAGTACGAGTCACAATTATCTCCTAGTATCATCTTCTATTCTTATCCCTATTAGACTATCATCAAAATCTTCTAATGACTCTCTTGTGCTCAAATTCTTTGTCACTCTTCTTAAAGTTTGCCTTTTACATCCCCTATGATACTCATGTTATATCCCTTTTGATAATATACTCATATTACAGGTCAGATAGCCATCTGGGTTCTTCAATTTTCTCATCTTTGGTGAGATTGACTATTACAGGTCAGAATTATCTACTAATAAGTTTACTAACATCTTCATTCATCATTCTCATCATAATCTGATCCATATATGAGTTTCCCTGTTTGCACCTTAATCCTTAAGTCGTCTTAGACTAGATTTTGGATAAGGGTTGCACTATCCTCTGCATAATTATTTGTTAAACCAAGTTGTGTTTCACCTATTTATTGATGGTGTGCATCATTGTGATTTGATATTATTCTTGTTCTAGTCATCTCTACTACTTCTATTTATAATACTTCTTCTTAATTTTCTCCATTGTTTATGATCCTTGGACATGCTGGACTGGCTGTGAAAGGATAAAACTGGGCTCTGATACCAACTGTGATGACCCGGGTTTTCCCATGCATTTTTAAATACAATATCTAATTCCTAAGGCAGGATGCATCCCTATTTGAAAACCATTTTATAAAAACAATGCAATGCAGCAGAAAATCTTTTATTTTAAACTCATTTAAAAAACCCCAAGTGTCATTTGCTTTCACAACAACCAAAGTAGTTTTTGAAAATTTCAGAAATCATAAATGTCTTCCCAGGTCTATCCAGTCACAGCTCATAGCCCAACTCTAAATAAATACAAATACATGTCCAAAGGGTAGAGTGTTTACTTACATGTATAATTGTCTCTTTTTGATTTACTTGCTCGTAGCACTAACATTTCCTGAGGCATCTTCTACTTGTGAGTGGAGTTGTCCTAAAAAATGATATATTTGGGTGAGTATACACTATACTCTGTAGGAGTCTATCACTACTAGTTTTACAATGCATGCTATGTTTTAAAACATATGCTCTTTAAACCATGTGCATGTTTGGACACTCATGTTCAATATCGATATTAAAAGCCATTGTCAAAATAGAATGCTGACGACTTAAAGAATCGGATAATCCAAGTCAAAAGTAACATAGATATCATAAACATATACTATGATATGCATAAGATGCTCAACTGAATCCAACTCATGGATCTATCATGTCATGCCACATGCATGCAAGTAAATCCTCAAAAACATAGGGCACACTATGCCCACGACCTCAGTGCCATGTGGTCCCCGAGTACCTAAGGACTCTCGGTCATAGCCTCCATGGGGCATATGACACTTCGACGGGTGCTGTGACACCTCCAGTGGTAGTCTTCATTTACCACAACAATCGAAGTGAGGACAAGCCTTTTTGGCATGGTACCCTTTCCACCTATACTGGTAGAGGCTGGGAGGCCACCCCGAACCTCTTAGCATAACGCCCACGAGCTTATGATCCCAAAAGCATCTAAAGATAAAGCCAAAGCTCAATCATCACAAATCATGCAATTTATGCAATCATTTTCAATGTCCTCTTTGGGTACCTCACACTACTTGGCCCTCACAACTGCCTAACCAGCGTCTTTGAGCACTCCAGTGTCTTTTGGCAACCCTCGAGGATATGCAATCTTCATAAATCAGGCACTTTATGCATTTCTTTTCAAGACATGTGAGCAATGCATAAAAATCACTTTATGCTAGTATCATGTTTAAAGCCATAAAACATGAAGACACATTTGCATACTAGTTTTTACATTAACTCAAAAGCAGGTCATGTGCATAAGGATGTAACATAAGTTTATATGCCATAAAGATAGGACATGTAACTTAAAAACTTAAAACATGCATTAGAAAAGCAACCATGACTCAAAACAAGTAGTCTCAAAGTGTCATGGGTTCTTTTTAAAAGTCTAGTAGCGATAGGACACCTATCTGGCTTGGTCGCGCTAGTCTCCTTGTCCTCATACGTTCCTGGATTTGGTTTAGGGAAAAAAGGTTAGCTTGGCCTATTTCTATAGGTTCTAGAATAGTTTACCTCACTACTAAGGCATTAAGGGTTCATTCCCATGCTTAAGGGCCTCCTAAGGTCCCTAATTGGGCCTTGGTATAGTTAGGTTTACAAAGGTTTAGTGGCCCCACGCCACTATCATGGTTTAAGGGTCATGCTAGCCTTAGATAGGTGTTTGATAAGGTATTTTATGGTTTGGGTGTGTGTCTGCGCCATTGATATAGACACAACACCTCTTGCGGCGCCTGAATCGGAGTCCTAGAACTCAAGTTATGGGTATTTTAGTGTTAAGAATACATAGAAGGCCCAAAACGGGCCTTGCATCATTGCTCCCGGGACATGCGCGTGCCCTGGTAGAACTAGGACCTGCACCCGCAGGTTGCATGTGCTCGAGGGCCACGTCAGGGACTGCATTCACACATGCACATATTCTCAAGTGGCAGGCTATGACGCATGTCTTAGATGGCGTCGCGTAGATGGGTCTTTGGTGCAGCACGGTGTGTCTCAACTCCCAGGGCACCCTGTGCATCTTGGTCGAGCCAGGACCCATGCCCCACGTTGCGTGCCCGAAAGCCGGGCCAGGGATAGTGCCCCAGGCATGCGTCGCGCATCACGCCTCTGGGATTCGTTGCCTTGGACAGGTTCCCACCTGTCTGGTTCCGTCCACAGAGGGTCATCGTTTTCTGGCCGAAAAACTGCCCAGATCCCGTCTGAATCTAGGGGAACGACAAAGGGGAGATAGAGAGGGATATGGGGGCATACCTAGGTAGCCAAAGATGCTCTCATCTTGGTGGTGCAGCTCCCTCTTTCCCGGTTGAAAACCTAGGTTGCTAGTAAACTCGAAGATGGGAGAAAACCCACCGTCTCGGTGCAATGAGAGGAAGAAGGGGGGAGAAAAAAAAATGGGAAGGACGGCTGACCCGAAGGGATGACCTAGCCATGCCGGAAGTTGCAGAGAAGCTAGAGGAGGGTTTTCTACTGAAAAGGTTGCCAGAACCCTAGTTTGAAATAGGGAGAAGATGGGGAAAAAGATGATTGGAGTAAGAGGGGGAAGAGGGCTTTTTATAGAGGGTGAAAGGCAGTGTTGCCAATGGCGGTGCCTCCATTTGTTGCTGCCCTTTAGAGGCAGTGGTGGAAACCTTTGGAAACTGGGGGGTTTCTGGAGAAATTGAGAGGAGGAAGAAAACAGGGGGTGCTGTTATCAAAACGGCCCCTGCGTTTTTCATCTTTTTCGTTTTTTAAAGATAAATTACAAAATTGCCACTAATCTTTAAACGACCGTAACTTCTTCATACGAACTCCGTTTTTGGCGTTCTTTGAGGCGTTGGATTCTATTTTTCAAGTAGAATCTAATGGTGCCAAGTTTTATTACAAATTCCTTAATTTTATATTTTAAATAAATTAAAACATTTAACATGGTTCATTTCCTATAGAATGTCCAATTCATTTTTGTTAAATGGATACAAAAATAGCATAAATTGCTCGGGGCATTAGAAGAGGACATGGGTTTCCTCCTCTGAGTTGTCTAGTGCAGTGCAAGGAAAGGGCAGTGCGGTGGAGTGGAGCCAGGCCAATGATGGGAGAGAAGGGGATGGAGCAGGTGGGTTGATTGTAGAGAGGGTAGGAGCAGGGAATGCTAGTGTGGTGGAGGGGTTTTTCGATGTTACCATGCTAGTCCCCGTGATAGTCTAATGTGAGGTAGGGAAAGAGAAGGTAGTTGGGAAGGACCATCAGGTGTAACCAAAGAAGAGTAGGGAGATGGGGCAAGGCGTTGTAGGCCAACCAGTGATGGAGAGGAGATTAAAAAAAAAAACTTAGACGAGTAGAAACAATTAGAAAGCAAAGGAAAATAGTAATGGTAAGCCAGTGAAGGAGTGTAAACAGAGAACAGTGGAGAGGAAGGGTTGATTTGCAATCTCTTATAGTTGCCTCCTATAGTCACGGCCAAGAAAAGGAATAGAATAAAGATGAGAGAGTGGAGGGAGAAGAAGATAAATAACTTGGAGAGGGAGGAAAAGAAGGAAAAAAATGATGGGTTTCCTCGTTCTTTGCAATGTACAGCCAGAGAGAGAAGGTAGTGGTGGGTGGTTTCCTCTCTTCAAAGCCACCACCTTCTAATTTGCCTTCTAGCTTACTTTCCTCCTTGGAGAACTCCAACTATTAGGGCTTTCCAAATCTTCTCTATATTTTCCTTTAAAACAAAGTTTCCTTTAAGAAATCATTCTATCTGCACCATTGAATCTCTGTTGGGTGATCTTCACCATTGAAATTCGATCTGAACCATCTAAGCCTATTTTAGTTTATCTGCAAAACATAAGACTATATTAGAATTATCTAAACCATACATTAAGCATCTGATAAGTTTGATGATCATTTGATCGTTAAATTTAACAAATTAATGGTTGAATAGTCAATTTAAGCTAAAATTCATATTTTATCCAAAAATTATCAAATTGATGAGTTAGATGATCTAATTAAATACTAAATTAAGGATATTTTGGTCAAAAATAAACACTTAAAAAGTGACACCCACTCAAACTAAAAGGAAAATTTTAATAGGATGATATAAGGCTGGCCATACTCTATGCATTAGAGTGTTGGGCAGTTAAGTAACATCTTGTTCATAGAATTAGGGTAGCAGAAATGAAGATGTTGAGATGGATGAGTGGTAAGAAAAGAAATGATAGAACTAGGAATGAAAACATTAAACTTCAGAGTAGCACCAATAGATAATAAGATGAGGGAGATTAGACTTAATTAGTTTGGACATGCCCAACGAAGACCGAAAAGAGCACTGGTTAGAAGGAGTGGAGCAATGCAAGTCAAAGGTTCCAATAGGGCATGGTAAAGGCCCAAAAGAACATGGGCAGAAGTGATGAGAAAGGATTTATAAACTTTGGGACTAAATGAGGCCATGATACTCAATATAAGGGAATGGAGGAACAAGATTCATGTGGCCAACCCCTAATCAGGATAAGTTCTTCCTCATGATGATTATGATTCACCTTCTTCTAGCATGCATTCACTTAGTTTTTGTTTGATTAGATTGCTCATGCACAACATGCATCATCCATGTTACATGTAGTTGCATGCATATTTCCATTTTAGATTTACTTTAGTTTTTCAAATTAACTTCTCAGCTTTCCTTACTTTGTAGATTATGCATAGCATAGTAGTTGCCTTCATCTTAGAGTAGTGTAGATGCATATCATGTTTTCTTTCCATTGAAGTAGGAATTTCATACATATAGATGATAGATTTTCAACACATTCCATCCAATTCGAAAGGATGCATTTTTTTTCTATCCAAGTAGGCTAGGTTTTATTTACTTCCATTTAGCTTGATCTAATTCATAGTCTAGCTTTCCATTTAGCTTCCTTAGTTTCCATGTTTTAAGTAATTTTCTAATTTAGAAAATAGGATAGTTTCTATTTCTATATTCATGTTTGGAACTTAGATTTCTCACCTTTGAGATTAGATAATATTCCAATTTTCTTTCCATAAACATTAGGATTGTTCTAAGATTAATTTAGGACCATTTTAGAAGTTAGTTGCATGATAGATTTTAGATCTAGCACTTTCCTAATTTATACTTAGAACTTTCTTAAATTTGAAACTCATGTTTGACTTAGTTCGACTTTCTATTTTTCATTGCATACATGCTAGGGTTAGTTTAGAAATATCATGCATATTAGCATATTAAATTTAGAAAGCATTCTTAAATTAGAATTCCATGCATAACATCAAATATCATGCAATTAGTGTGAGCATCATCACTTTCTAATTTAGAAACACACACACACACACACACACACACACACACACACACACACACACACACACACACACACACACACACACACACACACACACACACACACACACACACACACTTACTTTCTGAGTTACATGAATGGATCTTTACACGTTAGGTCTTACATTCCTCATTCATTCTCATCTCTTAATCTCTCATTCTTTCACTTTCCTTCATTTACCCAATTCTTATCATGTTTCTAATTCATCCACTTTCTTATTCCATACACTTTCAATTTTTGTGTCACACACTTACTTTATAATTTTAGATTTCATGCATAATTCATGTTTGTTAGTTGATGCATCATTCTCGTCTTTCTAATTTCTTTTTGTAGTGAAAAGGAAAGTAATCTTATGTCTTTATAAGGCATTAAGGAAACTTTCTAATTTATTAATTAAAGGTTGAGGAAACATGCAAATCCATCCATAAATCCACTCAAATTCCTAGCTAAGGGCTTCATGTTGAAGGATAGGATCACATGTCCCTACTCCTCGCTTCATCTTCTTCTATAGCTTCCCTATTTTAAAGATGAAGGACCTCTATTCTCTACTTTATCTAACCTCCTTGAATATGCCCCCTTTTTATAGTTTCCAGCTTAGGAAAAATAAAATAACATTTTCTATTTCACTTTTTCATCATTCTTGTTTCTTTCCTAAGTTGGTGATTATTTAGAAAAGATGTTAAGGCTTCTCTTTTCATACCTGCCCCAATACTTCATTCCTAAAGATCATTGAATGGGATTTGGTGGGTTGTGGCATGTCTAGTTAAGGAGATGAAAAAAGCTTGGTGGTAACTTTAGTGTATTTGGGTTAAAGAGAAGTGCACAAGATCCTATTGAGTGA
Source organism: Warburgia ugandensis (assembly GCA_035236585.1). NCBI lineage: Eukaryota > Viridiplantae > Streptophyta > Magnoliopsida > Canellales > Canellaceae > Warburgia > Warburgia ugandensis. The sequence continues at coordinate 54,650,885 of CP141132.1, forward strand.
CATAAAATGTAGACCCTACAACATAATTGTGACAACCCAGGTTTTTATGATGCAATTTTATAATAACAGCAAGATCGATCTCTATTTTAAAATATTTTTTTGCAAAAAGGATGCAATGAAAGTTTTCTTTTAATCAAAACTTTTGTATAAAAACCCTGAGCATCATTTACAAATCTCAGTGAATAGATAATGCATAAGGCCGTGACACTTTTTAAAACATATAAATGAATAATTACTATTCCTAAGATTGTTAACCATAGCCCAAGTTACAAATAAGCACTTACAACTAAGTTTACATCAAATACAAAAGAGTTACTTGATAAGTCCTCACTCAGCCTTACCTATGCTCACTTGACTGTGGCCTTAATGCTGTTTGATGCTCCTTCTAATTGTACTTTGTTTGATCCAGAAAAATGATGGATTGGGTTGAGTATTCATCATACTTAGTAGGTAACCTGATACTACTAGTTTGAAAACACGACATGTGAGAGGGGTTATGATAAGCCTATTTATAAGAACATGCAATTCTATTTTTGGGTAAACATAGGTATGTATGCATAAACTATGAAATTCATAAATTAGTAAGATAATTATTACTAAAGCAATAATAGTAAATCAACTCATGCATGCATATATCTCAGCGAACACATCAATAATAATAGTAGCTTTATAAAAATCTTAAATTACTAATTTTTCAAGGTGGATAAGAGCATCATCATGAATCTTTCAGTAAACAACTCAAACTGACTGGTCACAAGTACTCGTATATGACCATCTCAATGTTATATGCATATGGATAAAACTAAAATCGTAGGGTCAACTATGCTCACGATCAGCACACAATTGGAATCATGTGGCTCCAGTATTTGGAGACCAACCCACCATAGCCTCCATGACGACTATGGCTATCCTCGAAAAGGGTGTCATGAACACCTCCAATGGTCGTCCCTGTTTACCACAACAATTGATGAAGGGACAATGCCATTTTGGTAGCAATACCATCCACTTTTTGTGGTAGAGGCCGGGAGGCCAACCCCATGCATAAACAACCACTCAACATAGTGCCCACTAGGCTCAATAGCCCAAAAATATAGATACATGAAACCCCAGTCTCAATCATTGTAAATCATGCAATGAGTTTCAACATGCGAGCAATGCATATATTCTAAATCTCAATTATCACAAATCGTGCAATTCATGAAACTAGTTCCAAAACATATATGCAGCGCTTATATAAAAAATATTTACTAAATAAGCAATTGCATGCAAGATCATAAGGAAAATCTGCATACTCATTATGAGAATATCAAATCGCAAAAAGCATACTAAACACGGTCATTAGGATTAAATAAATCAATTAGAGTTTGGAAATGCATTTGAAAACTTGGCATTATTAGACTACCTACCTCGATCATTGTCACTTAGCTTGTGTCCTTCTTCAATTCAAGCCCTAGAGTACCTCGGTGAGGTCCTGAATGTTATTCAAACATAAAATTCAAGTATTATTTTCTAGATTCACAGATCAACGGCTAGATCTATACGATTTATGGGTTTCTAGTGGTTGATTTATGTGATGTTTGGGTTGATCTTAGACTAATGATGTCCTAAGGCATCTAATTATTCAATTAATGAGATCTGATCATAGTTGATCTCATAGATCCATGAAATCTCTATGGGTTTTAGGCTATAGTCGTCTTGATCAATCTCATGATCCTAAATTTTATTGTATAAGTAGATCTGCATCATAATTATGAACACAACAATTCTTTCAGATCGTTGATTGGAGTTATATAGCCTTCTTAATTGCATTTTTAATGTTATGAATCTACAGACGAACTAGATTTAACAGTACCGGGCCCACACATCACGGTTCCCAAGACGCATATGTGTCCTGGTCGAACTGTGACTGCACTAGCACACTTGCGCACTCCCAAAGGATGCTTTGGGCATGCATCCTAGATGGCGTCGTGCTCACGCATCTTTGGCGCAGAAGCAGTTCGATCTGGATGGGATGGTTCAATCTAGACCGTCCAACCATCCTAGCCCTGGGTCACCGCCCAGGATGCCATGATGCATGGATTGTCCTGGGTTTTGGGGTCCCACAAACGCGTTGGGCAGCTCAGATCTTACATTCGAGCTACCCATGTAGTGGATCTGTAATAGATCCACCGTCCATTGGTTTCATTGGCAATTCATCGCCTAGTAAGACTAGATCCGGTCGGGATCTAGGGGAAAAGGAAGAGGGAAGAGAGAGGAGTAGAGTGGGGAGGAGGATCGTACCTGGGGAGCCCTCGATTCTGTGCTATGAAGGCCTTGAACGTGGTTGCAAACCCTTGTTGCCAAAACATTCTTGGAAGCAATTTAAGGGGAAGAAAATGTGATTTTTGGAAGAGGGGAGTGGAGGAATTTATAGAGGGGAGAAGGCAGTGCCGTCCCATGGCAGTGCCACCATTTTTTTCCGGCGCTGCACTGCAAGGGCAGTGCAGTGCGACAGCTAGAAGGGGATGGCGATGGAGAAGGTGGTGGAGAAGAAGACGGGGTGTTGTTATCAAAATGACCCCCTACATTTTGAGCCATTTTAAATTTTAAATGTAAGTTACAAAAATACCCTCCATCTTCAAAAGCCCATAACTTGGTCATACGACCTCCGTTTTCAGTGTTCTTTAAGGAGTTGGACTCCATTTTGAGCGTAGAATCTAATGATGTAGAATTTGTCTCAAATTCCTTTGTTTCATACTTTAATTAACATAAAACATCTAACCACCTATTAAGCTAATTAAACATATATTAATTCCCAAAATAAGCAAGCCATAACTAATTAGCAAATGGCAAACATCATGATTGATCGTGGTTGCAAAAGTGATATAAAAATATCGAAAAAAAAAAACGTGAGTCATTACATCATTACCCCCTTTAAGGAATTTTTCCCTCGAAATTCTACAATCCATTACTAGAAAAGAATTTAGGGTAGCTATTCCTCATTTCGGATTCGACTTCCTAGGTTTCTTCTTCGATAGATGCATTCCTCCACAAAACTCTAACTAATGGAATTTCTTTATGCCATAGCTTCTTGACTTTCTTGTCCAGAATCTGCATCAATTTTGTTTCCAAGGTTAGGTCTGGTTGTAGGTCGACTGGCACCTGCTCAAGTACATGTGTGGGGTCAAGAATATACTTCCACACATGAATACGTGAAAAACATTATGTACTTCTGGTAATTGCTGTGGCAATGCTATCTTGTAGGTAGCCTTTCCCACTCTATCCAGGATTTTGAATGGTCCAATAAATTGAGGACTAAGTTTCCCCTTTACACCAAACCTCATAACACCCTTAGTCAGAGATATCTTCAAGAAAACATTATCTCCAACTTCAAATTCCATCTGTCTTTGTTGCTTATTGGCATAACTCTTCTGTCGGCTTTGAGCTACGAGAAGTCATCTTCTAATAAGCTTCACCTTGTTTGCGCACTGTTCTTGTAACTCTGATAGCACAATTCTATTTTCACCCACTTTGTTCCAACATATAGGTGAACAACAAGGTTTTCTATAGAGCGCTTCATAAGGAGCCATGCCGATGCTTGACTGGAAACTATTGTTATATGCAAATTCAACAAGGGTAAACTTTCATCCCAACTCTCTTTCTAGTCAATTGCACATACTCTCAACATATCCTCTACTATCTAGATCGTACATTCAGATTGGCCATCAGATTGAGGGTAAAAGCCTTGCTGAAATTTAATGAAGATCCCAATGACTTTTGCACCGACTTCCATAATTATGAGGTAAAATGATTGTCCCTATTGGAAATAATGCTGAGTGGTATCCCGTGCAAACTCACGATTTCCTTAATATACAAGTGAGATAGGCTGTCCGTAGATTGATTATGTCATATAGGGAGAAAATGCACCATTTTGGTTAGTCAATCAATGATTACCCATATCATATCATGTCCCTTGGATGTTTTAGGTAGTCCTAAGATGAAGTCCATCATAATATGATCCCACTTCCATTCTGGCAACTCAAGTGGTTGTAGTAATCCTACCAGTCTCTAATGTTCAACCTTAACTTGTTGACAAGTTAAACACCGTGCCACAAATTCTCCTATATCTCTTTTCATACCATTCCACCAGAAATGTTGCTTCAAATCTTGATACATCTTTGTTCCACTAGGATGAATAGTGTACTTAGATTGATGTGCTTCTTTCAAGATTTCTCGTCTTATTTCATCATTGCCTGGCACTATTAATCTTCCTCTCATGAGAACACTACCTTCTACTTCCTTGATGAATTTTGGTTTTCCAACTAATGCTTGTATGTCAGTATCATTCTTTTGCATTTTCTTAACTTTCTCATTAATAGTGGATTTTATAGTCAAATTTGCTATAAAAGACCTCCCATGACCTATTTCGGGCTTGCACTCTATCACCTCGTATAATAATTTCCATCTTTTGGAATGTAAACTTGCACATATTCCTTGTGTCTTTCTATTTAAGGCATATGCTACGACATTAGCCTTCCCTGGATGATATTGAATGGAAAAGTCATAGTCTTTCAAGTACTCCATCCATCTCCTTTGTCGCATGTTAAAGCTTGTTGTGAAAAGATGTACTTGAGACTTTTGTGATTCGTAAAGACTTCAAATTTTCTCCATACAGATAGTGTCTCTAGATTTTTAAGGCAAAGACTATAATGACAAGCTCTAAGTCATGGGTAGGGTAATTAACCTCATGATTTTTCAATTGTCTAGAAGCATAGGCAATTACTTTTCCATTTTGCATAAGCACACAGCCTAATCCTTGTCTAGAAGCATCACTATAGATCTCAAACCCTCCACTGCCAGATGGTAAAGTAAGTACTGGTGCAGTGGTTAGCTTCCTTTTTAGCTATTGAAAACTCTCCTCGCATGCCTCATCCCACTCAAACTTTTTGTCTTTTCTTGTTAATTTGGTCAGGGGTAAGGCAATACGTGAAAATCCTTCAATAAATCTATGGTAATATCCCACAAGCCCTAGAAAATTCCTTACTTCTGTCACTGTCTTAGGCATATCCCATTTCTCCATGGCTTCAACTTTTTCTTGGTCAACCACAATGCCATCTTTGGAAATAAGATGACCCAGAAAATTCACTTTCTCCAGCCAAAATTCACACTTATTAAACTTTGCATACAATTTGTGTGCTCTTAGTGTACTCAGTACTACTCGTAAACATTCCCTATGGTCCTCAAGAGTTTCTGAGTAGATCAAGATATCATCCACAAATACTATAACAAATTTTTCTAGATAGGCTTTGAACACTCGATTCATAAGATCCATAAATGTGGCTGGTGTATTTGTCAGTCCAAAAGACATCACTCTAAACTCATAGTGTCCATATGTGGTTCTAAATGATGTCTTTGTAATATCTTCCTCCCTGACCCTAAGTTGGTGATATCGAGATCATAAATCGATCTTGGAAAAGACACGGGTTGACTGGAGTTGATCAAATAGGTCATCAACACGGGTAAAGGATACTTGTTTTTCACTGTGACCCTATTCAACATTCGGTAGTCAATGCAAAGTCTCATTGACCCATCCTTTTTCTTCACAAAAAGGACTGGCGCTCCCTAAGGAGATATACTAGGTCTAATGAACCCTTTGTTTAGCAACTCTTGTAACTGGGTCTTCAGCTCCTTTAACTCTACAGGGGCCATTCGATATAGTGCCTTCAATGTGGGGGTTGTGCCAGGTATCAGGTCAATAGTAAAATCTATCACCCTCTTTGGTGGTAACCCTGATAAGTCTTCAGGGAACACATTTGGGAATTCACAAACCACATCTACCTCCTCTAACTTTGGCTTTGCAACTTTAGTGGCTTCTATCTTAGCCAAAGAGAATGGACACCCCTGAGCAATGTGCTTTGTGCTTTTATAGCAAAAATAACACATGCTCCTGAATAATCTCTTTTCCCTTGTAAGGAGACCGCTTCTCCTCTAGGGAGGTTAAAAATAATCCTTTTCTTTTGACAATCAACTATTGCATTATGCGAGGCTAACCAATTCATCCCAAGTATGACGTCAAAGTCTGTCATATCTAGGTGGATTAGGTCTACGTTCATTTGGTTGCCCTCGACTATAATCGGAACATCTTGGAAGTATGTTTGTGTGGAAATTGACTTGCTTATGGGTGTCATAATTTCTAAGGAGAAGTCTAAGTCTTGAACTATAGTATCCATAGAAGAGGTAAAATTGCATGATATGAAGGAATGAGTAGAACCAGTATCAAATAATACTTTGGCAGGTCTATCATAGATATGAAGTGTACCTTCTACTATGGCGTTGGAAGCTTGAGCCTGTCTCTAAGTGATGGCAAATACTGGTCCTTGGCTTCGAGGGATGTGATCTTCCTTATGTTTCTCCTCCTTCTTCCTCTTAGGGAAATTTCGAGCTAGATATCCCATTTCTCTGCAATTAAAACACATAAAATGGAGGTAGGTACACGGCTTGCCTAAGTGATATCTGTTGCATCTGGGGCAAGCTTTGGATTCTCGATTTCTTCCTTTATTGTCGAATTGTCACTTGTGGGGGTGTCGAGATCCAAAAGGTTGAATGGGTCTTTTACCTTTATTGTTTCTTCCACCATTGTGGTACTTCGCATCCTTAGCAGCATGTGTTCTTTGATAATCCTTTTAAAAAAGAGACGCCATTTCTACAGACTTTGTTATAGTGGTTGGTTGAAATCCTATCACTCTATTCCTAAGACCTAGGTGTAATCCATCAACAAACCTTTCTATAGCATTTTCTTTGGTAGAGCAAACGTTGGGTGCGAATCTTCGAAGATTTATGAACCTATTCTTGTATTATTGCATGGAGAGATTGCCTTGTTCTAGATTCATGAATTCTTTCTCCTTTTGCTTCCACATATGACGTGGATAGTACTTCTCATTAAATACTAGTTTGAACTCTTCCTAGAGTATCACATCATTATCTCCAAAGTATGTTCTTTCGGCCATTTCCCACTAAAAGCCTACTTTGCCTTTTAGTACGAAACTGGCCATGGCAACCTTTCTATCTTCGAGAATTTTCATAGCCTTAAATAACTTCTCAATGTCAAAGATCCATTTTTTAGTTGTTGCTAACTCATCTTCTCCTGAGAATGATAGGGCCATTTTCTAAAATCGCTCAAGTTGGGCCTCTGTCCTGTCAACAATTCTTTCTAGAGAAGAGGCTCTTGTCGTAGGTGCTTGTGGTTAGTTCTACATGAACTACCCTATATGTTGCATGAATAGTTGAAAGGCTTCAGCCATTCCATTCCCAGATCTAGAGGAGTCGGGTGGAGGGTTATTAGGTCTTAGGGTTGCACCTACTCTTCTCCTTGGCGGCATCTATTTGACAAGACTAGTACCTACCTTTAGGGGACTCTATCATGCTATCCTAATAGTTTTTCTATTGATGTAACTTTATTATAAGTCTTCATTTCATAACTGGGCTATGAATAACATGAACCTAGGCTCTGATACCAACTGTGATGACCCGAGTTTTTATGATGCAATTTTATAATAACAGCGAGATCGATCTCTATTTTAAAATATTTTTTTGCAAAAAGGATGCAGTGAAAGTTTTCTTTTCATCAAAACTTTTGTATAAAAACCCCCAGCGTTATTTACAAATCTCGATGAACAGATAATGCATAAGGCCATGGCACTTTTTAAAACATATAAATGAATAATTACTACTCCCAAGATTGTTAATCACAGCCAAAGTTACAAATAAGCACTTACAACTAAGTTTACATCAAATACAAAAGGGTTATTAGATAAGTCCTCACTCAGCCTTATATGTGCTCACTTGACTATGGCCCTAACGCTCTTTAATGTTCCTTCTAATTGTACTTTGTTTGATATGAAAAAATGATGGATTAGGTTGAGTATTCATCATACTCAATAGGTAACTTGATACTACTATTTTTAAAACACGACATGCGAGAGGGGTTATGCTAAGCCTATTTATAAGAACATGCAATTCTATTTTTGGGTAAACATAGGTATGTATGCATAACTATAAAATTCATAAATTAGCAAGATAACTATTATTAAAGCAGTAACAGTAAATCAACTCATGCCTGCATATATCTCAGTGAACACATCAATAATAATAGTAGCTATAAAAATCTTAAAATACTAATTATTCAAGGTAGATGAGAGTATCTCCATGAATCTGTCAGTAAACAACTCAAACTAACTGGTCATGAGTACTCGTATACGACCATCTCAATGCTATATGCATATCTATAAAACTAAAATCATAGCGTCAACTATGCTCACAATCAACACACAACTAGAATCGTGTGGCTCCGGCATCTAGAGACCAACCCATCATAGCCTCCACGACAACTATGGGTGTCCTCGAAAAGGGTGTTGTGCACACCTTCAGTGGTCATTCTTGTTTACCACAGCATTCGAGGAAGGGACAATGCCATTTTGGCAGTGATACCATCCACTTTCTGTGGTAGAGGCCGGGAGGCCAACCCCGTACATAAACAACCTCTCAGCATAGTGCCCACTAGGATCAATAGCCCAAAAATATAGATACATGAAACCCCAATCTCAATCATTGTAAATCATGCAATGAGTTTCAACATGCGAGCAATGCATATATTCTGAATCTCAATTATCACAAATCATGCAATTCATGCAACTAGTTCTAAAACATATATGCAGTGCTTATATAAAAACTATTTACAAATAAGTAATTGCATGAAAGATCATAAGGAAAATCTGCATACTCATTATGAGAATTTCAAATCGCAAAAAGCATACTAAACACGGTCATTAGGATTAAATAAATCAATTAGAGCTTGGAAATGCATTTGAAAACTTAGTAGTATCAAACTACCTACCTCAATCGTTGTCACTTAGCTCGTGTCCTTCTTCAATTCGAGCCCTAGAGTACCTTGACGAGGTCCTGGATGTTATTTGGACATAAAAGTCAAGTATTATTTTCTAGATTCACAGATCAACAGCTAGATCTATACGATTTATGGGATTTTAGTGGTTGATTTATGCGATGTTTGGGTTGATCTTGGACTAATGATGTCCTAAGGCATCTAATTAATCAATTAATGAGATCCGATCATAGTTGATCTCGTAGATCCATGAAATCTCTATGGGTTTTAGGCTATAGTCGTCTTGACCAGTCTCACGATCCTAAATTTTATTGTATAAGTAGATCTTTGTTGTAATTACAAATGCAACGGTTCTTTCGGATCATCGATCGGAGTTATATAGCCTTCTTAATTGCATTTTAGTGTTGCAAATCCATGAACGAACCAGATTTAACAGTACTAGGCTAGTGCGTCATAGTTCCCAAGACGCATATGCATCCTAATCGAACTGCGACTGTACTCGTATGCTTGTGCACACCCGAAGGATGCTCTAGGGTGTGTGTCTTGGACGGCGTCATGCTCGTGCGTCTTCGGCACAGAAGCAGTTCAATCTGGATCTTCTAACCATCCTAGCCCTAGATCACCACCCAGGATGCCATGATGCATGGATTGTCTTAGGTTTTTTTGCGTTTTGGGATTCCACGAATGCGTTGAGCGGCTCAGATGTCGCATTCGAGCTCCCCAAATGACGCGCTATGACACGCGTCTTGGATGGTGTCACGCGGACACGTCTTTGGCGTAGGCGGGGTACACCTCAGCTCCCAGGATGCCCCGTGCATCCTAGTCGAGTCCGGAACCCACCGTACATGGCTCCCTTGCAATGGTTGCCCCAGGGAGCTTGTCACAGCCAGCGTCATGCTCGTGCCCCTTGGGTCATCGTCTTTGACGGGTTTCAACCCATTTGGTTTGGGACTGGCATTGTGATAATGCCTTCCAGCTGGAAAAACATCCAGATCCGGTGTGGATCTGGGCTGGGAAGGAGAGGGGAATAAGAGAGGAGTGAGGCTTACTTGGGCAGCCTAGGAGAGTGACCATCGTCGGTGGTGTGCCTGTTCTCCAGTCTAAAACCCCTGCTTGCCGAAAAATAGGAAGCAGAGAAAAACCCTAATGTCCGATGAGACCAGAGGGAGAAGGGGAAAAAGAGAAGGGAGGGGAATGGCCAGCCTGAGGACAGGACTGACCGTTGCCGGTCTTTACAGGGACAACTGATGGAGGGTTTTTTTTATTTTTTCTGGAACCCTAACTACTGAATTTTGGATGAAGGCAGCCAGAGAAAGAGGAGAAGAAGATGATCGGGGAAGAGGGGAACGCGGGCTTTATAGCCTCGCGAAGGAGGTGCTGCCCAAAGGCGGTGCTTCCATTGTTGCCATCTTACAGAGGCGATGCTGGAAAGGCAATGGCTGGAGGAAGAAGATGACCTGGGGGGTGCCGTTAGTAAAACGGCCCCCTGTGTTTTTGGGTCATTCTATTTTAATTATATTTTACAAAAATGTCCCTCTATCTTCAAACGCCCATAACTTTGTCATATGAACTCTGTTTTTGGGGTTCTTTGAGGCATTGGATTCCATTTTGAACATAGAATCTAATGGTACTAATTTTTCTCACAAATTACTTTGTTTTATATTTTTATTAATATTAAAAATCTAAACATATATATTGACCTTCAAAATAAACTATTTTTACAAAAGAGCTTCAAAATTTGAGGCATTACAGCAACTATTATTTTCTCATTCTTAATTCAATAAGCCACTTACCCAAAGTTCAAATGCCAATCCAATAATCATGAACAATAAAAGAAGAAAATAATAAGATGGAATGAAAGGGAAAACAAATTTGTACTTCTCCTTAGCTGAAAAATCTACAAAGAGGGTAGATTTTTAAGGAAAAACGAAGAGGAGGAAGACATGTTCATCTTTAGTTAGGGTCAGCTATAGAAAGAGGCTTTCTACCTTAAGGAAGATCTAGAAAAAGGGAAAATAAAATGGAGATAGTGGAAGTTGGTTTAGGACTCACCAACTTGTAGTCTAAGAGATGATGAAGGAACTAGCTACTTAGTTCTACTCAACCATTACTTTACGATTGGAAGGAATACTTGGCTTCCATAGAAGTGGCACAAGACTTCTTCCTTTCCCTTTTTGTTCCCAAATCCCAAAAGAAAAAGGAAATAGTGCTAGAAGATGAAGGGTGTTGTGCATGTCAATGGAGAAGAATAAGGATATGCATGTAAGAGTGATAGAAGAGAAGGTTGCATGCATGAAAGAGACTGGAATGAAGATGGCGTGGAAATAAGAAGACGATAGAGGTGTCTATGTAGGGGCTAATGTAGAATGGGGCATGGACTCTAATTGTAGAAGGTGTAAGAGTAAGGTAAGGGTGGATGGATGTGTTTAAATGCTAAAGTGTGTGTATGTGAATCAAAGGTGAAAGGAAAAGGTGTGGAATATAAGCGAGGTAGAGGGGAGTGCGGGTAAGGGCAGAGTGAAGGGTGGGTGCATGTAGGGACTGGGATGGATGGTGATGAGGTGTAGTAGAAAAAGCAAAGGAAGAAAGGGGCTTACAAAGTATATGTAACAACCCCAAATTTTGTAAATACTATTCTGGGCGTTATTATGTGAAATTAGAATTTTGGAATATAATTGGAATTTTGACCCAAATAAAATAAATTTTTATATAGAAATGGAATTTGGAGTGGAAACATGAATGTTTGGAATGTACTCAAAAAATTTGGTCCAACGATATAAAGAACACTGAAATTTTCACTATTTTATGATCTGGTTATGAAACCATTAGATAGTACTCTTAAAATGGAATCCAATGACCCAAAGAATGCTGAAAATGGAGTCCAGATGAGGAAGTTATGGGACTTCAAAGTCAGCGCTATTTTGGTAATTAAAAGTTAAAAAAAACTAAGAACATGAAATTGAAATTATAAAATCTGAATTTTACTCCTCGATATGAATCCAACGACACTAAGTTTGTTGAAATCAAAGATTAGACGAATAAACGGTAATTTTCTTACAAAAGGGTATTTGAGTAATTTTGCTAAGTGGGCTCCATTTATAGGAGTTGGAATGTGACAATCAATGGAGTTGAAAAGCATCATTGGTATGCCTTACCTTTTCTTTGACTGATATCATGGTGTTCAGAATAGTAAAAACACCATTATGAAACTTTAAAATCAATAAAAGAAAACAAAATTAAAATAACAAAAGGGGGGCACATTTGGTAACGAACCCCCCACTTAAGTGAAACATAGCGAACAAACTTAGGTCTATTCCCAAAACTCGACAGAACCTGATGGGGAGGAAGAGAAAATGGGAAAGAAGAGAGGGGGAAGAAGAAGAAGAAGAGGAAGGAGAAGAGAGGAAAGGAAAGGAAGGGGAAAAGGCGGCTTGCACACTGGAGAAGAAGAAGAAAAAGGGATTTTGGGGGGTTTCCATGTCGCCAAAAGATGAGAAGCTCCCTAGCGATAATTGGGGACTCGGATTTCAGATTTGAACCCCCCACCTTGCTCGCCTCAAAGTTTAGGGCAAAAGCCCTTTGGTTTTGCTATTATCAAAGGAGGAAATCGGGGTTTGGCGGCTGGCCGGAGTTTGCAGGCCATTGCCAGACACGACGATAGCTCGGATCCTTGATCCGAGTCATCTTCCATAGTTAGCTTAGGAGAACATGAACCCCATGGCTGTGATGAGATATGGGATGATTTAGGTCATTGATTGAGGGGGGAAACTACTATTCGATGAGATTGGGGAGTGTTCAACTGAAATTAAGGTAAATCTAGCTTATCAAAGGGTGGAGGAAGCCTGGAAACACACTATGAAGGTAAGATTTGTGGAACCTTATCCTTGATTTGTTGAATTTTGCTAAATTTGTATCATTTTATTTGAAATATAGGTTTAAGTGATAATCCAACTATTGAATTGTTAATCCATGTTTAGTAATGGATAGATCTATACCCAAGAGAAGTTATATTTGACTAAATATGTGATCTGTGCTAGAAAACAAATCAGACGATCTAGATCATTTGATTTGTTACTATTCAAACATTAACTTCTTGAAATCTAATCGATGATCAGACACTACGAATGAATCCTATGACCCTACATTAGCTAGGATGTGATTAGAATGGTGTAAATTGGATGAAAACCTATCAAGAAACCTCAGTCTAATCTATCACTATTCAAATAGTGACTAGTTGACATCGGATCGACAATCAAACCTCATAGATGAGTTCTGATTGTCAATCCAAAGCTGAAAATGGTCTATTCGACCAATGTAGACCCTTAAATTAGTTAAATCTGACCATGCAATCTAATAGAAAACATAATTTAGATGTCCACATAGATCCAACCATAGATCTCAACCCTAAACTAAGGACAGACATCCACAGAAGCCCTGATCAACTCACATGAGTCTTGATCATCCTTGTAAAGATCCGATAAGGATGATTCAGGCCTTGGATTTCATTAGATTCTTAAAATTATGATCATAATTAAATCTAAATATCTCTATGTATGTGAATGTATTAAGAAAAGAGTTTTTATGCATTAAATAGATTGAAGCATGTGTGGTCAATTGTGAAGAAAAGGGCGATTAAAGCTAGTGGAATTTGATGAAAGTGTCACACAAGGTAGGTGGAAATTTAAGACAGTATGTCTAAATAATAAGATGCATGTTCTAAACATGATGTTATTTCTGATTATAGATGTTATGAAACTAAAATGGCATGATTGATACTCGACATGCTTTAAATTGAAATGATGAAATAATGTTAATTAAAAGAATTGCATGTTATAATTGATGCTTATGACTTGTACATCATGTATGTGAATTGTGAAATTATGTTTATGGTACATGGGTACCATGTCAGCATTGATGATGTATGAGTCTAGGTTTATAAGATACATCGTTAGTAGGTTATCACCAAATGAGTGAGGATGTTATTCTTGTTATGAAATATATGGATAGGCGAATTGCATGCTATTATGATTATCTTACATCTGGGCATGGAGGCTTGAGAGTTTTGTTTTATATAGGCATATGCCTGGGGGTGCTATGTTAGGGAAGTTATGAGAGTTTGGCCACCCACTTCTTGAAATTTGATTATATGATGATACCTTGCCCTATGAGAGGCTAAAAGTCAGGTGGGGCAATTATGGGAAGGCCCCACTGTGAAAGTCCTGCCTCCCCATATGGGCAGTGACACAATATTTTTCACCATGGTATCAGTGGTGAATAGGGCAGTTATCCTAGTGAGCTAGTATGGATCAGACTGCAACATGGTATTCCTTATGTTTGAAGCACTATGGTGCTTATATTATGGAATTATGAGATGCCTTATATGATGTGGCATTATGATATGACTTATATTGTTTTCCTAGCAATGGCTGGAGGATTGTGGACCTCGTATAGTGAGGGGCATGAGGATTATATTGATATACCAATAGAGGCTGGATGACTATGAACCCCACATGATGAGGGGTATGATTCTAAAACCCAGTATAGTTTGGGAATGCAAATTAGATGACATTGAACTTATTCATAATTTTGTATGTCCTTTAACAATTTCCATATATGTGTATTATTGATATATGAATATGATTGAGGGAGTAGTTTCATATATGCTTCCATACGGGTTAATGAATGAGTAGATTTGTTATGCAGAGTATGGTTCATGGAATTAAATTATTTTATTCTGATGATAAATAATAAGTAAAGATATTTGATTTATTAATAAAATTATTGATAATTATGAAAACATGCAGATATTTGGTTTACAAATGGATTATTGAGATATGAAACATATTGTAAATTCAATTTAACATAATTGCTATGGAAATGAATATTCTTATTTAAGTGGAATAATTAATCTATATTTAAATCTAACATGCATTCTTAAACTCCCCTACCAAGCATAGCTTGCTGAGATATTGTAAATGTTTTTATGTTTACAATATCTCAGATACAAATAAACAGGAGAAGATGTACACAACAAGAGGAATCCAGCAACCATACTCATGCGATCAGGCATACACTTTATTTAAAGCTTTTGTATCGTGTAGCTAGTGATTTGAATTGTAATATTGAACATTTAATATAATGTTTATAGGGGCTATGTAAGTGAACCACTGGATGGGTCCTATTTTTAAGAAATGCATGTCTATCTTTTACAAAAACTATATATATGTATAGTGTGAACATGAAGGTTACATCTGGGTTTTTGGAAAAATAAATTTCAAAGTAAAAACTTTTGCTGTTTTGAATTTTAAAAATTTAGAGTGGCCACCTTTTGAAAATAAACCAAAAAATTTTTCATGAATAACCTAGGGTGTCATAGTATATGCGTGCAATGCAAGATGGTGCAAGGTGTGGAAGAGATAGGATGGAAGAAAGATAGGAAGGGAATGAGAGAGGATGTGGAAAGAAAGAAGGGAAGTTGAATTAGTTGGACTCTCATCTCTCCTTATGGTGTGCTTTTGGATCTATGAGAGAGTTGGTGAGAGTGATCTCTCTCCCTTTGTTTTCCCTCGGTTTAGCTTTCAAGTTTAAGGAAAAGCAAGGGATCCCTTTCTCCTTGTAGTTACCTCTATTTATTGAGTTTGTAAGGTGAATCCCTAAGAAATGAATGGCTGAGATGACAAGGGAAAAGAATCAAGGCATTGTTGAGATTTGAGGAAGGAATGAGTTAAATAAGGAATGGAAGGAGTGGGAGGAAGTATGGAATTGACTTAGAGGAAGGTGGTTTTGATGTGATTAGAAAGAAAGATAAGGGAAGAAAAAGATAAAGAAAAAGAGTGAAAGAGATAAAATATAATGGAGAGAGAATAAGGGAGGATTGGAAGGAGCTAAGGATGGATGCAGAGAATGGGAGAAAATCAAGGAAAAGATGGAAAATAGCAAGTCATGGGGAGGAGACATGGATCACTTCGGTTGTGTGTAAAAAGTTCAAAAAATATGAAATAAAAATGGTTGTTGGATGGAAATGGATAGGGGAGATCTTTCCTCCTTAAGGTTCTACCTTGAATTCTCATGGATTTGGGGGTGGCTAGGGTTTGTGACTTTCTCTACTTCATTCCTAGCCTCTGGATCATCTTTACCCTAGCTTGAGTGGATGAGATTCTGTTGAAGTTTTCTTATCCAAAAAGATCTTCTTTAAGGGCTCTTTTTCTCTCAACCTTTGGATTGGAGTGCCTTAATGTTGGTGACATATATTTCTTTCATGATTTTCTTATCTACTCTAGGTTTCACTTTCTTTTCCTCCCATCCCATCATTATTTTCTCAACCCAATGTGCTTCTAGAGAGTGGGACATCTCCCCTTGAAAAATACGTTTTTCTTCTAAAATGTAGGTGGGCAGCCCACCTACATTTTCTCTACCAATGGGGCTTCAGTCTAGTCTTCATTGTAGTCTATCTTTTCACTAGTCCATCTTCGTTTAGTTAAATTCTTATTGGTTGCTATGCATGAACAAGGATAGATCTTGGCATTTAACAAGGATGATTTTCAACCATGTATTTCTAGTAAATTGTCTCTCTCCTTTTCTCCTTTATTTTCTCCACCTTTTCTTGTTTTTCCCTCTTAAAAATGTGGAATTGAGTATGAGTGTACCACCTTGCATGGAAAAGTTGTCCCAACCTTAGAGTCTTACCATCTTTTGATTGAGTAGGAGAGAGGGTGTAAGAAATGTATCTCATGTGGGCCCCAATCTTCGAACTTGTTTTATTTTTGAAAAGCTTTGATTATATGTGTATCCAATGCATATGAATTGAGCTTCCCTTAAAAGCTTTCTAAGGTAGATGATAGCTCGCATGCATAAATATAGGATAGTTATTGAAAAACTGTCCTGTATATATACTGATAAATATAGGACAGTTTTTCAAAAACCATCTTATATATTGATAAATAAGGGATGGTTTTTCAAAAATTGTCCTATATATGGTCAATATAGGATGTTTATTCAAAAATTGTCCTATATACTAATCTATATAGTATGGTTTTTGAAAAAACATCCTATATTTTTTAGTAAATAAGATGGTTTTTAAAAAATCATCCTATATTGATTAGTATATAGGATGACTTTTGAAAACCCATCCTTTATTAGATAGATTTATAAGATGATTATTGGAAAACCATGCTATAGTAGACACATTCATAAGATGGTTATATAAAAATTGTCTATATTTCACTGATATTACACACACTTATATGACGGTTTATGAAAAAAATGTCCTATATTATTTCATATTTATAAGATGGGTTTTTGGAAACCATCTTTTACAAGCTAAGCTATATAAGATGGATATTCAAAACTGTCTTATAATATCTTTAAAATAAGATGATTTTAGAAATTATCACTACTACGGCGATGGGTTTATAAGACAATTAAAAACGGCTATAAAAGACTGTTACCAAACCTTCTTATACCCGGCCATCTTATAAAATGAGATGACATATAAGATAGTTTTATGAATCATCTTATATTAAAGATATTATAAGACGAGTTGGAATAACCATCTTATATCGGTTAACCTATATAAGACAATTCCCAAATACCCATCTTATAGACATGAACAAATGTAGGACAGTTTCTAAATACCCATTTTATATAAGACGTCTAATAAAGGACGATTATTGAATGACCATCTTATATAGTTTAGGATATAGGACAGTTATTGTAAAACCATTCTTTATACAAATGTATATAGGATGATTATTGGAAAACCATCCTATATACAGAATTGTATATAAGATGGTTTTTCAATTACCATCTTATATACATCTATATATAGGATGGTTATTGAAAATCCATCCTATATACAGTTCTGCATATAGGACAATTTTTTAATAACCATCCTATATGTAGACTAGTATATATGATGATTTTTCAATAACCATCCTATATTTTCTAAGAAATAAAGGATCACTTTTCAATAACCGTTCTATATTGCTTATAATTTCTTCACAAATTGTGTTCTCATTTTTGTTGGTGTCTGTTCATACATTGCCCTTGTAGTTTCTAGAGTTTAACACTTCATTTGTTCATACATTTATACACATCTAACATTTCCGTATTCCATGTCAAACTTCTCTATACTTCTTCGTGAAACAAAGAAAACATAAATATGATTAAATTAAGGTAAAAGGAACTTATGCATCCAATTAGAGCAATGTAAATTATATATCTGTCATAAAATTGATACATGTTCAATAACATTAGATGTCTACAAATTAAAAGTAAAAAATTATTTAGTCCATTCCATTATGATGTCATCTATGTCTAATTGGGTGTAACTCTTGCCCCCTAAATCAACCTGCAAGAAAACAAATATTACATCAATGACAAACATTATTGTTGGAATCATATAAGACATGTAGAAAAGTATAAGAATGATGGTCAGTCAAATTATATGTACCTTTCCCAATTAGGAGATGATAAATCCTTCTCAAATGAGGGTTCTTATATATTTGAGAACATAATACCCATACGTCCAATCAGATTGTTGTATAGGGCACTGCACAATAAATTCAACAAGTCATAAGGTTCAAATATCATGGGTAATTATAAGTCTATAGGTTATAGGGTTATACTAAAGTAGTAGTATACCTTAGCTTCACCCTTTTCTAAGTCAGTTTTGTTGGATGGCTAATATTTTCCATCTCAACACATTTATACCATGAACCGCACATATATAAGTAAAAGCATTGCATGTGAATAAAGGGGATATTTAGTAGTTATCCAACTATTATAATGAATGAAATAAAAGTCAAACTTACTTATTGATCAATTCCATGAGTGGGCCTCTGTAATGACTCCATTTTTGTAACCTTGAAATCCCAAGTTGGTAATGAAAAGTTCACTTTTTGGAGATAAGGGTATTTTGGTCATTTCACTATTCACCCTAACTAGACCCAGAAATTTGGTCCTTATAATGGTACCCTTAGGTGCGTCTCAAAAACATAAATCCAACAAGACTAGAATCACCCAAAACGGAGTTAAAATGAGCAAGTTATGGCCATTTGAAGTTCAAGGGCAAAATGGTAATTAAATTTAAAAACGAAATTTGGCTTGAGAAAACAGGGACCAGTTTTGATACAGGCACCCCCTTCTTCCCAAACATACTGGAGGTTTCTAGAATGACGGGGTGCAAGGGGAGAAACCATCGCCATTTTGGAGGTTTCTCCACCGCCATTCCATGGCAGTGGAAACCCCCCTCCAAAACCCTCTTTAAGCTCTATAAATAGAGCTCTTGGGCGCCTTCAATGGCAGCCCAAAACCCTGGGAAAAACCAATCTGGGGACTGTGTGCAAGAGGAGAAAACGTGAAGAAATACCCGACCACAAACCAGGTACGCCTTAAACAACTCCAAACCCATCTCCCCCTCAGTCTTAGGATGAATTTCCCTCAGTTTTTGCATGAGAAACCATGCAAAACAGGGCTCTAGGGAGCCACAACAGACCCAGGGAAAGTGCCTAGGGCGTACTAGTTCGACAGCTAGGGCGTCCCGAGGACGCCCAGGTCATCATGGAACCGAAATGCGCCGAATGCGTTAAAGGCAAACCAACGGGCTCGTCCGTGGATGCGCCCGCAAATGAAAACAAGGGCGGAAGCCCGGTGCGTCAGAAGACACGCCCTGTGGGCTGTGCCCCGCTGACGCGGGACGAGTTAGTGTCCCGGGCTCCCACCTCGAGTGGGTTTGCGACAAGGACGCCGTGCATTCTGCGAAAGCAGAACGCATAGCTTAATTGCTCCCAGGAGCGTGCGATCGTACGTGCGGGCCAGTCGACCAGGACGCAGGTGCATCCTAGGAGCAGTGACGCAGGCCCGTTTTAGGCCTTATATGTATTCTTAACACTAAATTACACATAACTTGAGTTTTAGGACTCCGATTGAGGCGCCGTGAGAGGCGTTGTATCCGTGTCGATGGCACGGACCCACCTAAACCATAAAATACCTGATCAAGCCCCTATCTAAGGCTGTCATGACCCTTAAACCATGGTAGTGGCGCAGGGCCACTAAACCTTTGCAAACCTGACTATACCAAGGCCTAGTTAGGGACCTTAGAAGGCCCTTAAGCATGGGAATGAACCCTTAATGCCTAAGTAGGAAGGTAAACTGTTCTAGAACCTATAGAAACAGGCCAAGCTAACCTTTTTCTCTTAAACCATGTCCATGAACGTACGAGGACAAGGGGACTAGCGCGATCAAACCAGGTTGGTGTTCTATCGCTACTAGACTTTTAAAAAGAACCCATGATGCTTTGAGAATGCATGTTTTGATTCATGATTGCTTTTCTATTGCACGTTTTAAGTTTTTAAGTTACATGTCCTGTCTTTATCCGTATATCATATAAACTTATGTTACATCCTTATGCACATGACCTGTATAGCATAAATTGATTTCATAAATGAACTTAGCATGCATATGAAGAATACATTGTGCATATATTTCCAAGACATGTGTTACATGCATAGACATGTTTTGAAAAAGGATTCTTGTCTACATGATAAGTGTAACCTTGGTCAATGAGGGCAGGCCAAAGAGAGCTGACAGGCTTCTAGGCTGGCAGGCTTCTAGGCAGAGTTATGACTTTGAATACGATACTTGCATGAGCAGATTTTATGCATTGCATGCAAGTTTTGCAACCGATTGCATAAATTGCATGATTTGTGATTATTGAGTTTTGAATAAATGCATATCCTTGAGGGTTACTGAAAGACACTAGGTAGGCAGTTGTGAGGGACCCAAAGAGGACATGTTTTGAAAAGAGGTTTTTACTTGCTTGATCGTATATGATTTGGGCTATTAAGCTCGTGGGCACTATGCCAAGAGGTTCGAGGTGGCCTCCCAGCCTCTACCACTATAGGTGGAAAGGGTACCACGCCAAAAAGGCTTGTCCTTACTTCGATTGCTGAGTGGTAACGAGGACTACCATTGGTGTCACAGCACCCAATCGAAGTGTCATATGCCCCGTGGAGGCTATGACCGAGTGTCCCTAGGTACCCAGGGACCACACGGCGATGAGGTCGTGGGCATAGTGGGCCCTATGTTTTTGAGGATTTACTTGCATTGCATATGGCATGACATGAGGATGGTCGACCATACCATAGATCCATGAGTTGGATTCAGCTGAGCATCTTATGCATATCATATATGTTTATGATATCTATGCTACTTTTGACTTGGATTATGCTATTCTTTAAGTTGCCAGTATTCTATTTTGACAATGGCTTTTGAACATGAGTGTCCAAACATGCACATGGTTTAAAGAACATATGGTTTTAAAACATAGCATGCATTGTAAAACTAGTAGTGATAGAATCCTACTGAGTATAGTGTATACTCATCCAATCCTTAATATTTTTCAGATATAAGTAAACAATGAAGGACAGGATACACCCGTGACAGAGAACGTCCAAAATTAAGTACAAGTTAGTAAACCCCTACCTTATCTTTTACTTAATGTTACTTGATTGTAGTTACTCTCTGTAGCTGGGGCTGTGACTAAGACTTTCTTGGGAATAGAGTTGATTTAAAACTATGCCATGGCTATATGATTTCAAAATGTGTTTTGACACTCGGGGTTTTTAAAATGAGTTTAAATTAAAACAAATTTTCTACTGCATTGCATTGTTTTTATAAAATGGTTTTCAAATAGGGATGCATCCCACCTTAGGAAGTAGATATTGCATTTAAAAATGCATGAGAAAACTCGGGTCGTCACAGCCTCGATGTGCAATACACAAGAATAAAAAAATAGTGCAATTCCTCTATGCACATCCAAAGTTAGCAACATTCAATGGGACCTATACACACACACACACACATAATATATTGATTGAAACTTGAAAAACTTAACTTATATACATATTAAGTATGTGGAATGCTAGTAAGACATGTAATAACTTACCCATTATTATATGGAATCAATAAGGCCTACCCCTTGTCACAACCCAAGAACCCAAGTATGATATCTTCTATTTGTTCTCCTTAGCCAAATGCTCCTTTGGACCAGAGACAACACTGGGGTCAAGGAATTTGTAAACATCCATGACCTCTAATCTTTGCATTTTATCATGCAAAGACCTGCATAAACTTAATGTCAAATACTTATGTTGTCCTGTTAATAAGTAATGTCAATTTGATTATAAGACATACCCAATGTAAATAATGATGTGCGTGTACTCTAGATGAGCCATATTACATATGGCTAAGAGGTACTCTTTCATGATTAGAACCTCCACATCATCAGAGTGCAAGCACGCTGGCCTCTATCCTTACAGAGCTAAGTTTGATATCTTCGTTGATCAGTTTATATATTCCCCTTAGGAATGGAGGCCTGTTGGGTAGAACCTACACCTGATCTCTACATTGTAGATATAATTTTTCATAAATTAGTAAAGAATATATATATATATATATATACACAAAGAGTCAAGGAGAATTAATTTTATACTAAAAATAGATAAATACCTGGGATGGGGCAATTGCTACACCTGTGTTTGTTACCGGGGAGGAGGTTAACCTCAATGGCTCCTTATGCTTCTTCTACTAAACATTACAATGGTATTTAAAATTTAAGCTAATGCATAAAAATTATTATTGAAGACGATGATGTGATACCATATACATACCTTGGAAATCATTGTTTTGATATACCTCTCCGGCCAAGCTACATGATATCCAATTGCATCCTCAACAATGTGGATATCATCGGCTTCAATAAGAAATGGTAGGGGGCATCTGGTTGGAAGGCAGCTGTAATGCACACATGCTTAGTGTGTGGATGCATCAAACTGCTATGAAGCATGAGAGAAAATGCCTCATATAGTGTAGCCACAACAACATAGTTGTCAACTGTATGAACCTGCAGCATGCAGTGACCCACCTATAAATTAGACATCACTTATATACATAAGAATAAATGAAGATTACAAAGACATTAAAAAGAGAAAAGGTAAGCATGCCAATAATTACCTCCTTGATTGGGACATCTCCTTCAAGCTATTGGTCATCCATCTCCTCATTAGATGGAGTGCAGCTGTTGTAAGATGGGGGTCATGGGAACATCTTGACTTGGACCTTTGAAACCCCAAGGGTCCTTGTAGAAATCATTCCTAACTTTTGCATATAGCTCATTCAAGATACTCTCCTTCCATGCTTCCATGACCTTTATTGGTGAATTTCTTCTAGTTTGGAAGAATTTGGAAGGAACCACACCACGCCCTTGGCCCCTTACTCGACCAAGGTGCTCCTCTTTGTTGCCCATAGCCATATACAGGATGTCCTCCTTTGAAGCAGTGTTGCTCAAATTCCCTATAGTTCCACTTTTCCTAGGTCAAATCTTCTTGCACATGCAATTAATAGAACATAATGATTTTCATTTATATATATATATATATATATAATTTAAGAGATGCAAAAGACAGATAAGTAAAACCACTTACATTTCTAAATACAATGAAGGCAGCATTTTCATCAGTAAAGGTCTGAGAGTTACGCCTTTTGAATGCCCATTTTCCAAAGAATGAAGCTATCGATGGGATCTATGGTCCTAGTCTTCTTTTGCTATCAAGAGAGACATTACTTTAGAGTTAATGAAAAAAAATTTAGGTATAGTTACATAGAACTAAACTATCACATGTACTTCTTGTTCTTCTAACCGTGCGTAACCAATCCTAGAGACGTGGTGTTGCATATGGTTGGTTGCATGCATCATTTTTCCTTTGACACGCTTTACCTACACATCAAAGGAACATGTAATGAACCACAATGAACTTGAAAAATAGATAAATCAAGCATTTTGCTACTTTGTAATTACCTCAAAATTTGAAGACAGGTGAGTTTGCACAAATTCATTCCATGCATCTTAGTCAATGATGCTGGAAGTATGTACTTCCTTACTAGATCACTCTTCCATTTCCTCCATTGTTTGCTAGCCCCATGTAGAGCATTCTTCTTATACTCATCAGAGACGTCAAAAGCAGACTACAAAGTAAAGCAAGCATTTGAAAACCTTCACCATCTCCCATATTGCATCCTTTATTGATGGTGACATATGTCTCCAATCAGTAACTGAGACTGGCACCATGCTTCTGACAGTGCAGCAAACAAAACTAGTATAAGAATGCACACTGCCACCTATAACCTACCCTTTACTATTGAATTGTATTGTCTCTCTTAGTCCTTTTGACTTTCTCTTAATAATATGGTCCATTTTTATTGGCTATCTGTCCTTTCTCTTAATGGGTGTAGTTGTGTAACACTATTCTTCATGATGCTCACTCTCTTCACCTTCCATTTTGCCTGCAGAAGTGATAACAATACATTTACAATATCACAACATATATATTGGTTTAAAAAGGACCACCATATAGGTTTCTTAAAACATAATGAAAATAAGCTCAAAAGGTTATTGAGAGATAATACCTGAAGAAAGTAACAATGAATAACAAATCATTATCTAAGCAAAGGATCAAAATTTAAGTAAAAACCAACAAGAAAATATGATATGACATAAGTAATGAGTACCCATTTCATCAAATGATCACAAAACAAACCCATAAATACAAACAAAGTGATCAAATGGTCAAATGTCACCCATGCATCGGGCAGAGCAAATATACTAGTAAAAATCTATACCAATTAGAAGATTATAATTACTTTTTTATTTTTTATCTTTTCAAATCTCAACATTCAAGATTTAAACTACATAGAAACACAATCTACAAGCATTGAATCCAAGTTATTTTTATTAATTCAAAGAATAATCATAATCTAGCATTTAGAAGCATTATAGACGCCCAAAATCAGCATTGTATATGGTAGAAAATATATGGTAAAAACAAATATTCTAGCTACATTTTGCATGCCTTTTTGAATGAAAAATCAAAATCTAAGACATGGGTCTAGCATAGTCATAATCAAGCATTTAGAAGTATGAAGAAGCTCAAAATAAGCATGACACATAGTAGAAAATGCAATTACAAGGATCACAATCAAGCATTTACAAGGATTAGAGACGTACAAAATCAAAAAATGAGAGAGATCCAATGAGAAAATTATACCTCTTTCTTCTTCTTCTCCTCCTCTAGGTTTTGGGTTTGAAAAATTCGAATAGTAGGGGGTTTGAAAAAAATTGTATGAACTGGGGGGGGGATGGCATGATTTCTCTCCTCACCCCTCTTTTCTTCTCTCTGTTTCTCTTCTCTTCTTTTCTCCACGCAAGGTTTTGGCTTTCAAAATTTTGAATAGGGGAAAGGGGGGGAGGGGGGGCTAAGGGAGGGGGCATGATTTCTCTCCTCCTCTCTTCTTCCTCTTTCTCTCCTTCTATCTCTCCTCCTCTTCTTCTTCTCCTAAAGGGTTTTAAGGGTTTGTAAAATTCAAAATGGGGAGAAGAAAACTTGGAAATTTACAAACAAATAAAGGACGGTTCATTGGACTCATCCAATATAAACACGAATATAGGATGGTTCTATAGAACCTTCCTTTACTCTTTTGAATAAGGGATGGTTCTACAAATTCATCCTATATTATTTTGAATTAAGGATGGTTCTAATGGTTCTATAGAACCTTCCTTTACTCTTTTGAATAAGGGATGGTTCTACAAATTCATCCTATATTATTTTGAATTAAGGATGGTTCTACAAACCTATTCTATATTATTTTGAATAAAGGATGGGTTGAGAACCATCCTATATTCACTTAAATACAGGACGGTTGCCCAAACCCTACCTTTATTTACTTGAATAAAGGATGGTTTTAGTAAACTCATCCTATATTGTTATGAATAAAGGACGGTTCTCATACCCATCCTATATTAGTATTCTCTTTGTGCATAAAATGTTCACCCACCAAATTTTTTGTTCACACTTGACAATTTTACAACTGCAACTCGTGCTTCAACCTACTGCCAGGGGGCATTGCCCCCTTGGACCCCCACCGGGGCTGCTGCCTCGAACCCTGCTTCTCAAGGGCATTGCCTTCGAACCCCTGTTATTTCTTTTTGTAACTATGTGATCATTAATGACCTCATCAACAACTAAGTTGGTCATACTACTGTACTACAAATCTCATACCAATGATTGAGGTGAGCATTGTCATATATATATATACACACTAACAACAAATACATGCACTTTTTATCCCCTCATATACAATCACATTCTACCCACTCACCCTCCTCACCAGCATCATGCACATAATCCATCTCACTCCCCCTATTAGATTGATTGATGGCATTGCTATAATGATTGAAGGGTAATCAATTGGCATGTCACCTAGGTCATCTTCATTGTAGAAGTCCCTTGGAGAGGTAGATAAAATAGTTAACCATCTCATATCATATCCATCTGGTACATTAAATACTTGTTTTGCTTGAGATGCCAACATAAGCTCGTCACTTGCTAGCCAATTTTATTGAGGTCAACCAATGTCAAGCCAAGGGCATTGGTTCTTATGCTATCTTTGTTGTGTTCCAACCAATCACACTTAAACACAACCACAGTTCTACATATATAAAATCCAGCTCCCATATCTCGTGTATAACCCCGTAATAAATGTTGTTAGCAACAATTGGGTTATTGTCCTTTGAACTTGAAAAGAAAGTGGCTTTAGGAACTAAGCTAACACCACTACCTTATTGTGCTCTTAATTTATCATGGTCTTTTGTGTGAAAGCTATAACCATTGATGGCATATCCAGAATACTTTATTACTTCTGGTCGAGGTCCCATTACCATCCAACTCAAGCATTCAGAAGTATTATGACCTAGAACATCTCACTCATCTACAACCTGTATGCAATAATATATTAATTAAAATGATATACAAGCATATATACTATATATATTATAAAATAAATAAATAAATTCATCATATAACACTATTTTATTTAATTAATTACCTTCTCATGAAGCCATGTCGTGAAGGAATGACAATGCTCATCTTGCAACCACTTCTCTTTCCGGGCATCTCTTAGATACCTCTCTTTTAGGAAGTCCATGACATACTACACAATGATCAGGGATGAAAATTATATAACATGCCTGATGTTAAACTCCAACAACATAAATGATTCAATTAATTAATGTAAAAGAAACCACCAAAGAGAGAAAATTAATTATGTACTCAATGTATGGTTGAACTTCATCAATATTAATATTGCATAAGATATAAAGGTGTGCATGCTCCTGTTTCTTACAATCAATGATTGACACATGACCACTGGATAGAGGTTCACCAACTCTTGGATTAATTAATGAACCTAAATGTTTCTTTCTTGGTATTCCAATAGCATCCACTCCTAATAAATACTCAATGCAAAACTCAACTACTTCTTCTACAACGTAACATTCAGCAATACACCCCTCTAGCCTATTATGAATTCATACATATCCTTTTAACACCTTCATCTATCTTTCATATGGTTACATCCATCGTAAATAAACAAGTCCACACAACCTAACATCATCGATGAGGTGCACTATTAAGTGTGCCATGATATTGAAGAAGGATGGTGGAAAGTTGTCTTAAGCTCACATAAGTTTGTCACTGAATGCTCTTGGATTTCTTGTAATTTAGAAGTATCCACCACCTTCTAACACAAAGCATTAAAGAAGCAGTAAAAATTAGTAATAGATCTTCTAACTTTATTTGGCAGCACTGAATGTATTACTACAAGTAGAAGTTGTTGCATCAATGCATGACAATCATGTGACTTCATCCCCAATAGTTTTACCTCTTCCATGGAGACAATGTTTCCAAAGCTTCAAGAGTACCCATCTGGAACTTTAATATCTGACAGGGTTTTACACACTATTCTTCTCTCCTCTTTGCTAAGCTCCTTTAGGCAAGTATTTTCCTCAACTGCCCCTATCATGTGGATGCAACCTTTTCTTCAAACCCATTGTCATGAGATCCATTTGAGCTACAAATCCATTTTTTGTTTTTCCCAACATGTTGAGTAAGGTACCAGTCAAGCTTTCACAAACATTCTTCTCAATGTGTATGACATCAAGCACATGTTGTATGTGTAGGGATTTCTAGTATCCAAATTCAAAGAATATTGACTTCTTCTTCTTCTTCCCCTATGAAACATCTATAGTTGCTTTCATTTGTACATGACGTTGCCTTCTTCTTCTTCTTCCCCTATGATACATTAAGGTTCTCAACTTGTTCCAAGACTTGTTGTCCAGTCAACCTGTTTGGAGGTCGATTAGTCTCCTCACTACCATAAAATTCTCCCTTCTTAAAATGGTATAGATGGTTTCTATAAAACCATCTTCTGTGTCCTAGGAATGCCATCTTCCTACCATGTTCAAGTCGTGTGGCACAAGTTTGGTTACTACAAATAGGACATGCATTGTATCCCTTCACTATGCATTTAGCCAAATTACCATATGCAAGAAAGTCGCTTATTGTCCATAATAGTAAAGCCTTAAGGTTGAATGTCTCTTTCTTGTATGCATCATAAGCTTCAACTCCTACTTTCCACAATGTCCTAAGGTCACCAATCAAAGGAGCTAAGCACACATCGATGTCATTTTCAAGTTGCTTGGGACTTGATATTAACATAGTTAACATCATGAACTTCCTCTTCATGTGCAACAATGGTGAAAAGTTGTAACAAACTATTATAACAGGCCAACAACTATACATGTTGCTCATAGTACCCTAAGGATTAATCCCATCTGCAAATATTGCAAGCCATAGGTTCCTGGGTTCATCTCCAAAATTAGGCCACATGAAGTCTACAAGCTTCCACATAGGGCTATTTGTTGGATGGCTTAAATAGTTATCACCCAGTCTCTCCTCGACATGCCATACTAGTTTCTTCATTGTTTCTTTAATATGAAACATTCTTTGAAATCTTAGAATAAGGGGAAAATACCATAGGACCTTTGCAGGGACATCTTTCACTTCCTAATCACTTGAATTCTTCCTCATCTTCAATCTTGAATGTCCACAAATTGGACATATAATTTTGTCTTTGTGCTCCTTTCTGTATAAGATCCAATCATTAGGATAAGTAGGTATCTTTTCATACTTTAAGCTTAGTGCAACCAAGGTTTTCTTTGCCTCCCATGTTGACCTAACCAATTTGTTCTCCTTGGGCAACATTTTACCAATGGCTTTCAACAATTCTATAAAACCATGATCTAAAATACTAAATCTTGACTTCACATTGTAAATTTCTACCACTATAGACAACTTGGTATAATCTATAGAACCAACATACAATGGCTCATCGGCTTCCTCAATTGCAGTTTGAAATTGTACTAGGTCATCTTGGAAGTCATTGCATACATCTCAAAACATAGGTGGAGCTGTCAATAGCCTATGAGGTATTTGCTCTCCATTCCACATACAAGGGCGATAGCTTTCATCAACTCCATTTAAGCACAAATGTTCTCATAATTCACCAACACTAACCTTTTTTAGGTTTCCACATCTCGAGCATGGACATCAAATTTGATTACAATCACCACCTACCCCAAGTGCAAACTCAATGAACTCTTCTATTCCCTCCTCATACTCCCTTGATGATCTTTCAACACACATCCAAGCATATTTGTCCATTGTCCAAAAGTGGGAAGACTGTCTACACATGAAAAGATTATAATAACAATAGGTTAGGCATTTAGACAAACATTTGGTTTGTAAAATGTACATAGCTAACATTAATATATATATATTTAAAAAAAATTAGAGGAGTTAACATTGAAGTCTAGTTAGGATGAGTAACAGTATGAATGAAGCAAAAACATGATTAATCCATGCAAATAAATGTTAACACTGATCCATACATAAATATGTGTATCATACAAAATGCATGAAGAAAAACAAAAGGAATTTTATAGCCATAAACATCAAAGAAAGTAAACATAATGAAAAAGTACAAGAAATAATACTACCCAAATGATATCAACTAAGAAAATACAAGTTTGGATAAAGTGCATGTAAATCCAACCCATTATTCATGTTTTTGTTGAAAAAGTAGAGAGTCAATTCAACTTTAACTTATAAGATATAAAAAATATAAGACAGTTCATAATACCCATCTTATATAATTTTATATAAGACAGGTTTGGATAACCATCTTATATTATTAGATAAATATAACATGGTTCTGGATAACTGTCTTATATTCCTTAAATAATATAGGATGATTCTTATGAATTGTCTTATATTAAGCTAATAATATAAGACAGTTTTGTGGAACTATCTTACATAAAATTATATAAGACAGTTGTGTGAAACCTGTCTTATATGTTTATAGTATATAAGATGGGTAACCATAACCATCTTATATAAATTTTATTTAAGATAGTTGTAGTAAAACCCTCTTATAGTTGTCGTCTTATAAAGCCCCAATTTTAGTAGTGTATATTGGTTTTCATTTTATAAGATGGTTTTGCAATTGTCTTTTATAGCTATTTTTAGCTATCTTATAAACCCTTCACTGTAGTAGCATACTTTAATTCTTAGTTAATTGTAGTTTTAAAAAGTTTCCTTGTTTACTTCCTTATTGCTTCTTTAAATAGTTTCTTATTTCTAATTGGTTTTTTTCTTAATTAGTGTTTACTTTCTAATTGCTTAGTTGTTTCCTTCTTAGTTAGTTATTTTCTCTTTAGTTAGTTACATATTTCTTTCCTTTATGTTGTTATTTTCTTTTCTTTACTTTCCTTGTCATTAGTTTTAGTTAGAATTTGTCCTTCTTTTGAATGCTTGACTAGGTTAAAGTAAGATAACCTAAATTTTAATTAACTCTATTTACCAAAGTGTCTTCATGAGATCACACATATTTGCAATTCTATACTCCATTAGAGTCATGCACTTGCGGCAATTATTAAAACACATCAGCTAGAACTATAATTTTAGCTTGGATATTTTTGTAACACTTGTAGACTCAAATGTGGTAAGATGTGTTGGAATTCTAGTCCTTAAGGTGATGTGCTTGTATCCTTAGGGAGAGAGCTTGATTCCATCTCTAGAATCATCTCTAGAAGATTTATTTTTCTTTACAATGAGACTGTATCCAAGTGTGATGTCTTCCTTTGTGCTTGATTTCCTATAGTGGTGATTTTCTTTATTTGTAAAATAACACAACTCTCAAATATATTGAAATTTTTTTTATCTACTTTTAATCTCAATGTTCTATACTCATTTGTGGTGATTTCTATGTCTGGTGAGTTAGGCATTTTTTTCTATATCTAGCATGCTAGCTAACTTTCACATCTTGTTCAAATTCTTAGTATCTAGTTGTCCATTGTTAAATTGGTATTAGAGCAGTAGGTTTTCATGGTGTATCATGCAAGACATATAGAAAATACCTACAAGGATTCTAAAGATCTAGAGATCAAAAACTTCAAGAGGCAAATTGAATGATTAGAAGAGCAGCTTAAATAGCTTAGTAACTAAGGACAAAGAGGTGTGAAATCCAAGATCAACTCTTCCAATGACACCTCGGACACCTATTCTATATCTTCCAAAAGCCAAGCTTCAAACCAAAAATCCTCATCTAGCAATGCTTTAGGGAAAAAATATAGTTTTTGTATGTCTGGAGGGAAAGTTAACATCTTGGAGTTGTAAGGCAAGTTGCAGCTTGAAGAATTTCTTGATTGGTTACATACAGTCAAGTGTGTCTTTGAGTATATAGATTTCTTACAAGATTCCATCGTAAAGCTTATAGGCCTAAAATAAAGAAATATGCTTCACTTTGGTGGCATAATTTAAATAAGCAAAGATTAAGAGACAAAAAAAGTAAAATAAAAAGTTGGGAAAAGATGAAAAAGGAACTCAATAAATGTTTTCTACCTAAGAATTATCAGATGGACACACTCCTTAAGATCCAAAACTTGAGACAAGAGAATTTGAGTATAGAAGATTACATTATGGAGTTTGAGCATCTCATGTTTAAGAGTGATGTGGTTGAGCCACTAGAGCAAAACATAGCATGATTCTTAGGCAGGTTGAGACAAAGACATTGGACACATGGTATGTTTCCAATAGTATTGGTCATTCAATGATGTTAGGAAATTGGAATTGATTGTTGAGAAGTAGCAGAAAGGTGTTTCTAAAAAAGGTACTTTTAAATCATATGATAAGAAGAACACTTTCAATCCAAGGAGAGATTCATCTTCTAGAAGAGGCCTAATAAACTTAATAAAATCAAATAAATTATGATGGTAATAAGCAGCTAGGATCCTCTAGTTCTACCTAAAGGAGATTCTTTAAATATCAAAGACTTGTACATATAGCCTTAGATTATCCAAATAGTAAGGTGGTTGTGTTAGTTGAAGAATCCAAGCATGAAGAGGAGGATTCACCTTCAGGTTTTGAAGAAGAAATTACCCTTCCCATGGATCAAGGAGATCATTGGTGGTGCAATGGAGTTTGAGTTTCATTCACAAAGATGATGATTGGCTACATTACATTGTCTTATATACATGATGTACTTCAAAAGGAAAAGTATGTAATGCCACCATAGACTGTGGTGCATGCTAAAATGTTGCCTCAACTGAATTAGTCAACAAGTTCAAACTGAAGATGAATATGCATCCTCAACCATATAAACTAAGGTGGCATGACAAGGGACATTAATTCAAGATACATAATTTTGTATTGGCAATTGGTATAAAGATGAAATTTGGTATGATGTTGTATTGATGGATGTAGGTCACTTGTTCACTGGAAATTCCATGAAGGTTTGAGAACACAACATGAGGGGTTTAAAAATACTTATTCTTTTATGTTCCATGGTGAAACATAATTCTTACACCCTTAAAACCTAAATTCATTTCAAAATCTTCGAAAATGATTCACTTTTGTAGCAAAGAAAAAGATGAATCTTAATTAGAAGTTTTAGTGTATTCAAATATTGAGGTAGATAATGAATCTATTGTTGATGATTTTCAAGAGGACACTTCCATTTGAAATCTTAGCATTAGAGAGTTTTGATATTACTCGATCATCATCTATTCTATACTTAGATGATTTGGACTATGATAAAGGATCTATCTTTGATAAGTATCTTAATGATGAAGCCTTCTTAAGTAGTTCCTTGTTGAATGAATGTTGGTTGAAAGAAGTAATTGTTAAACATATTCAAGTTTTAAACACGCAAACTGCTCAAGCATCTAATGGAGAATCAAGAGCCTATTAGTATTTCATATGCAGAAGAACAATAAGCATGGAAGTGGTGCTTAGCTTTTCAAAGATTGTTATTGCTTGAGACGCAAAAGAAGGATCTCTCCATCCAGATGTTTCTACCACCATATACATATGTATCCTTGATGAAGAGCATTATGTCTACTTTCCACAATGATGCTATTATATGTCTTATCAAGATACGTGATTTTCTAAAAATAGGCTTAAAATTGCTAACAAATTGGAGCTCTGTGGTGTTCAAAAATTGGTTAGTATTAATAACTTTGTGGTGCAATAGTATGATGAAACTTGTAAGGAATGGATTTCTGCCTTTAGCATCTTCGTCAGAGAATCACATGTAGGAAGTATACCTGATGGTGTGTTTTCTTCAAAAGTCATGAAGGAGTGCAGAGAAGACCATGAGATTCTCAAAACTATAGCATATTATAATAGTTTCAATCCTTTTGATGTTGAGAATCCTATTGCTCAAGGAATTTTGTTGTTGGATTGTTAAGAGAGGATAACAATAAAGATTTATTTGTCAACAAACACTGAAAATCTATTGAATTTCAATAGAGAGATTTGATACAATCTCTTTGCTTCTTAAAGAAAGTTGTTGATGATAATGTGCACAACTCAACGTTGAGTTTTTTTCAGCATGGGGAGAATGACACATTGTGCCTAGGAATTCCAAGATTGATGGTGGATCAAAATAGATCAACAATGATCTAAGCAATCTAGTTTGAACACCCATGATCAACAATGATTGTGAGATAATTAGCATGGTTTGTTAAATATGGATGCATTAACATAAAGCTTTTAAATGGTTTTGATTATCCAAATCAAGACTTTTCTATGCCATGATCAAAGATGCCTTGAATTGGATGTTCAAGATTAAATCTTGTAGGTCGTGATGAAGATGATGGGCTGGACATCTCAAATGAATGCCTTGAAGATCAAGGAAGATTAGTCAAAGAGTTTTAAAGTTTGGAATTTAAAATTCCCCACTCCCTACAAGTTACTTGGTCAAGGAGTCGAAGTTGACCATTCAAAGATTCTAACTCCTTGGACTTTGGAAAATGCTTTTTAGGGAAATCCATGAGCTTAGAAACTTCCTACTATGAAGTTAGAAGTTGGTTGAATATAATAAGTAACTCACCAATGAAGGTTTAGCAAGTGATCTAGATTAGAAAGTCATAGAGGTTTAGGGTTATATATTTAAAATGTCTATGTAGACTGTGCAACTTATTTATGTACAAGGTTTCTTTTGTATATTGTAATTGCCTATTATGAGAGGATTGTTCTCATCTACAAATACACAAATTTTGCATCAAATAAACATATTAGTTCCATTCAAATTCAAGTTCAAAAAGACATTTTTTCTATCGTGTGTTTGGATTCCTTTTTTTTTTTTTTTAGGATGGATTATGGGACATGTTTTCCACTAAGCGAAGATAGGGCAAAGTTGTGATCTTAGCTTGGACATTTCTATATCACTTGTGGACTCAAGTGTGGTGAGACATATTGGAGCTCTAGTCCTCAAGATGGTGCGTCTGTATCTTGTGGAGAGAGCTTGATTCTATCCTTAAAAGTTTTATATCTCTTGGTGGTTATCTTTCTTTGTGCTTAATTTCCTATGTTGGTGATTCTATGTATCTGTAGAAGGACCTAACTCTCAAATATATTGGACATATTTATCTTTCTTTCATCCTAATATTCTACTCTTTGGAGGTGATTTCTATTTCTATTGAGTTAGGAATTTTTTTTCTATATCCTACATGCTAGCTAACTTTTGCATCATATGTAATCTCTTAATACTTGGTTATCCAGTGTCAAAAATCATGGAATTGAAAAGGAATAGGATTGTCGTGGTTATATTTCCTTGAGAAAACTATGAAGTTCACAAGAATCAGGATTTTTGAGGTTATACACTTGAAAATCTTACAAAATTGAAAGGAAATTGGATTTCTGAGGTTACACTTTGTTCAAAAACTTTTAGATCACTTTTGGTAGGGAAAATATCATTTGGATCCAAAGGAAAGGATCATTTTTTTTATATGAAGATTTTGAAAGGGATCTTCTTTGATCTAAAAATTTTATTGAATTGAAAAGGACCATATTTGATCTGGAAATGATATTTGAAATTGCAAGGATCATCTTTGATCCAAAAATAAATTTTGAACTTGAAGAACTATAACTTTGATCTTCAAATGAGTTTTTGAAAAGAGTCATTTTAACCCTAAAATTATTTTTGAAAAGGACAAGGATCACTTTGACCTAGAAATCATTTTTGGAACTTGAAAAATATCAAATTGACTTGGAAATGAGTTTTTTGAAAAGGATAATCTTGGTTTGAAAATGATTTTTGAAATTGAAAAGGATCAAATTGATCCCAAAATATTTTTTTGATCGTAAAAAGCATCACTTTGATCTTGAAATGAGATTTTTTTAAAGGGTCGTCATGATCACAAAATTGATTTTTCTAATTGAAATTTTTTAAAGGATCATTTTTTATTATTAAATTTTTTGGAATTGAGCTTAAAAATGGAAGGATTTTGTTGATTTATTTTTATTTGAAAACATGATTATTAATTTTAGGCAAAAAAAAATTGACAAGTTTTGCACACTTTCATTTTTACTGAGTAACCTGATTCTATGCCTCAGGAAGCATAGAATGTTTGCATCAAAAGATAGAAATAATTAGCATGACTAGTTTAATTCTGTGCTTATTTAGATCAAGTTGTTAGGCCTGAAATGTATCTTTAAACCAAGTTCACTAATGCAACTGGATTAGGAGTCATAGATGTAAGACTTTTTACAAGGACCATGTAGAAAGTTTAAGAGACCTAGACAATGCACATGTCATATTGGTGTGACTTTAAAGTTAACTTGCAAGCACACAAATCAATTACAGTATTCTCATGTAAGCAAGGTCAATTCCACAAGGAATCTCAGGGATTTACAATGGATTGGATCCTATTCAAATTATTTAACTTGTGCCAAAAGGGAATGATTTGGATTAAATTAGGAGATTAAAGTACTCAAATTAGAAATATGTATGGAATCAAAAACTAAAACTAAAAGGGAAACTTGCCTAATTTAAAACTAAACAATGAAAATGGAAACTTAAGTAACTAACATACACTTAACTAAAGGAAACTATAGAACTTTTATAAAGATTCAAACTAAGCATGAAACTTAAGGAAACTACTAAATTAGACACTTTCCTAAATTAAAACTTATCTTACTTAAAACCTACCAAAAAATAAATTTTCTAAAATGTAAAAAGAAAACTTTCTAAACCTAAAAAAATATGCAAACAACTGATTAAAAATTTCTAAAATAATATCATGCAACTAACTTATCCAGAAGTCAAATAGGCAAGTGGTCTAGTACCATGCATGATCCATCGACTGAGCACATGATTCTATGGCCCAAAAGATGGCTATTTTTCATTATTTAGCAGTAAATTAACTTACAAAATAACTATATAATCTAATGAGCAACAAGAAAATCTAAATGGGTACCTAAGCATTCAAGAAAAAACAACGTTTAGGTGGCTGGAATTAAAGTACAAAATTAAGGGAAAAATAATTTCCAGATTTTAGTACTTAAGATCATTCAAAAAATCTCACATTAAAAAGCTATTAAAACAATAAATTATATGCAAGAAAATGACCCAGATCTCAAGTATTTTGATTAAATAATTAATCCATAACAAGAATTCCCAAAGAATTTTATCCCATCATGTTCAAATTACATGAAGAAATCAGACACATAAAGCGGTCTACAAGATATGTTAAGTGTGCACTATTCTTACTTGCAAAATTGATTCTAAAAAAAAATAAAACTTCAATATAAATCTCCTAAACCAAATTAAAATGACATGAGAATAAAATCCATGAAGGAACTTAAGAGAAACAAGGGTTAAGTGGGTGAACTAATTAAGCCAAAACTACCCAAAACTAAGATCAAAATAAGGAGAAAAACGTGTAAAACTAAGTGGAAACTTAAGCCTCTTAGATGTCACTACCAGAGGGAAGTTAAATTAGATCTTAATGGAATAAGCAATGAAAATTAGAGATTTAGAATCAAGAAAGAATGGGAACAAGGGTGAAAGTAGGCATGGAATTCAAAGAAGTAAAAATAACATGGAACAACTATGAAAGTAAATTACTAACCTGGAATTGGACAGAAAATAACCAAGAGAGTAATTAGAAAACAAGAGAATAAAAGCACCAACAAATTTCCAAAATCAAGCAACAACTTAAGCACTAAAGGAAAGCTAGAATTCAGGATTGTGTCAATCAACCTCTACTTGGAAAATTCGTATGGAACATGGGGTTATATGTAAATAAGTGGTTTTCTAAATTAGGAAGGGGTTAAAAAATGGGAAAAGTGGCCCTAAGGTTTAGGTGTTGAATGAGGACGGTTAGGTGGGAGATGAAGTAGCAAGATGATGTAACAAAGAGAGGTGAAAAGATGACATAAGAGAGACAAGATGGCTGATTTCTAATTTTGATAAAGGGTATAGGCATCTTTTTCCTACTAATTTTGTGATGTTTGGTTGATGGAAAGTCAAGGAATAAAATATTTGGAAAGATCTAGGGTTTTAGATCAATTGAATTGAAGTAGATCTAAGGTTTCCTATTCAAAAAACCACTTGATCACCAATTAGGAGAGTGGGGGAGGGGGTTCTTCCTCCCTTTGGATAGTTGCCCCCTCCTTCACTTAAGAACATGGAACCCTAGTAGGATGGGAAGATTAGGGTTAGGAAATGGATTATGAATGTGGGTTTTTCTCTCTTTATGGGTCCCATAATGCATGATCATCTTACCTTTTAAATTAATCTAATAAAATTCCTTAAAATTCACACTTTTAACAAACGAAAGTTGCTTGAATTGATGCTCCAATTGTGTGACTCCATGTGGGACTCCTCCTTGGGTTGATGCCTCATTCCTTGGTGGATTAAATGGTTTCATTTCTTGGCTTCAAGGCTTAGTAGCACATATGTCTTATCACCCTTTTTTGTTGCTTTAATGACTTAAGTGGCTTGAATGACTCCCATGCAAAGGTGGTGAAAATGTATGACTTGGCCTTAGGCCTATTTCTAGTCACCTTTTGCTTCTCCACTTGCCTTCTAGCTTACTCTAGGATAGTCTTAAATGTTCATCACACCTTGGATTGATGACATTTAGGCTTTGGCTTGCTTAAGTTTCCAAGTTAGATTAGAAAACTTCATGAATGTCTTCAATTTCCATCTCGATCAATCTCAACCTTTGGATTACCTTCTCAACACCCACAAAAGAAGAAAAACCCTAATTAATTTTTAGAAATTTATGATCATTCATATACTTACTCTAGATTGGCTTACAAATTTTTAAAACATCAAACTTTTGAATTATTAGGTTAGAAATGTATGTGTTACAAAATTTCGGCCAAAACCCTAATTTAACACCATAAGTTATAACACATGGGCTATTAATTGGGTACCTTTTATACAAAATTGAACACTTATCACACCTCCCAACCAGCATTTTACTAGTGTTAAGTAAAATATGCAGAAATCATAAAAACAAAATGGTTGCCATTTTCGTAAGTACTCACACATTTAGCATATGCCACAAGCCCTTAAGCCCTTAGGTTATCCTTAGTGGACAAGTTAAGCCTCATGAGGGTTTGCAGTGAATATACCGACAAAATTTAATAAGGCTACATCCTTTATTTTATGTTAGGGAATTCTTATCCATTAATACTATACTTGCTTTAACAACTTAATAGAGATGAATGAGAATTTTCACAAGTTATCCACATACCAAAGCTATTTTATTCCATTTTCATCTTAGAGTGTAGTGAGTGTGTAGCTACATAAGTTAGGACTTCTAAATAGATATGCTTATTGCTCCTTTGAAAAGATGTCTTGACCCCAAATTCTCATTGTTATACACTTAGAAATAATGATCTCAGAAAAGGGATCAAACAAATTTCTCTTTTTATGTGATCGATTCCAACAATAGCAATGGTTCACATACTATTGTAAGCATTGATGAGACAAAGAATATGATCCCTTAGATTGGGTGCCATTACCAAGACCACTAGAAACAGTTTGCCTTATTCCTTTATATTTATGTCTTTAATAAGGCTATGTTCCACCTAAGATCAATAGGTCTTCAGATAGGATGAAATGTAGGCTTGGGTAGGGTTCTAAAAAGAAAGGTATAAGGATTCAAAGTTTCAAATATGAGTAGAGGTCTTCAGTGAATATTTGTTGGATAACTTTACTTTTGGTTGTACTTTGAAGTGAATATTTCTCTATTTTTCCTTTCCTTTTATTTTCATAACTGCTTCTTTTTCTAATACTTTTTTCACTTTTTCTTGTATTTTTGAGAAGGAACATTTTCTTTGCACTTTAGATATTTTTCACTTCTTTGAATTTTTTCCTTTTTCTAAACTTTTTCTTTCATATCTACTCAATTTTGAAAGGTAGGTAATGGATATTCTTATGGGGGTTGCCGGGTTAGGGTGATATGGGTTTTGAGAAGAAAAGGCTTACCAAGAGGCTCAAAGAGTCTAACTAGTGGCATAATATCTAGGTAGGCTTTGTGTCATTGAGCTACAACAAGGATGGCCTATATCATTTCCGAAGTTTCTTAAAGCTTATCCAAGTTAATAAATATTCAGGAAATAAAGTTAATACTCCTAGTTGGTTCTTGGCATTTTGACCAAAACAAAGATACTGGGATCTTCAAAGTAATGATCATTGAAAAAAATATGGAATTACTTATGACCCTCAGAAAGATGATAGTCTCTAATACTCACTTGGGTCCACTAATATTCCTTAGGGTCTTTAAGTCATAACCATCTATTAGTCTAGACTTATGCACTATGTGTAAGTGTATTATAAGAGTTAACTTTCATAAAACACTTTAGGACATGGAAGAGATGCAAAATTAACTATATGCATGTCTATTAAGAAATTAAAGTAATGGAAATAATAAACTTCAGGAAATCCAATTCTTGTCACAATAAAGGAACTTTAACTTTAAAAACTCAGAAATTTTTTATTTTTATTTTTTTTGAAGAGCATAAAAAAAAACTTAGATATCTCATATATGTCAACACTCCCCAATCTAAACTAAACACAATGTTTTGAAATATAGGACATCTGTATGATAAATGGGTAATGTAGAATAATGAGATTCTAAAAATCCTGAGTTGCCTCCCAATGAGCACTAAGTTTAACATTTTTAGCCATACTAGATTAACTAATCTACTCTAAACCCAAATGATTAAATTAATCCTAACTCTAATAATGGAGGAATTTCTCACTCCCTATCAAAATTTCAAGATAGTCAATATACATCCTCCACCTAAACATTTTTGGTGGTGCTAATAATATGAAATAGTAGACCACCATGATTTTAAATTTTGTAGGACCACAATGAAATTGAGGATCCCCCATTTTCAAAATTTCATAGTAGTCAATAAATATCCTCCACCTTGAAATATTAAGCAGTAGTAACTTGATAGTATAAAAGGCTACCATGAAGTTTTTGGACCATATTGAAATGAATGGTCCTCTTTTTCAATAAATTGAGGGATAATGGTGCCTATAGTAATTAGTACATGTTTTTCCTTCTTCTCATATAAGCTGACTCTGCATTTTAAAAGGTTATTCTTAATCTAATGGAGACAGGGTGGGGCTTAAATCCTTAATGTTTTCTAAAGTGTACCCTAAAGCTAGTTGATGTTTATCCAAAGCATCAATTGACTCTTCTTCTTCCTATTCTTCAAACACAAGTAAGATTTTAAGTGAACCTATATTGTTATTTGGTGTTTGATCAAATAAAGTTTGTAGGTACCAATTGGGTACATTTTCTACACTGCAAGGTTCAAATTGAGTTCTAAGAAGTATAGGAGATTCTATCTTGTGATTGAGAACTATATGCTCAGCGTCTAAAATTTCATTCTCTTCATCAATGGATGCCTCATCAACATAATAAAAAAACAGGAGCAGGACATGACTTAAGTGGATCTACGTTGGAGGTTTCAAGGATGGCTAAAAATCTTGTAGCTCAAAATGATCATATAGAAGTCCCATCCTTATAATTATTTCAATGTTTCTATATGTATTATCCCTTAATGGTTTCATTTTCTTCTCTTTCATAAAATTCAGCCATAAATCGATTGTATTCTAGTCAATTCTACTCAAGCAATCATTGAGTCTCTTCACCAAGTTGGATATTTTCTAATGATTTTTCAGACTCATATGGCTCATATTGTTGTGGCATCAAGGTATTAGGAAAGGTTTGATCAGGTTGGAACCTTGATAGTTGTCCCTTGTTCAAGAACTGTCCTAATCAGGTCATTAGGAGATGCATACCAGATAATGAACATTATAAAATCATTTCCTTTTTCCATGACCATTCATATGGGAGCCATTTCAGTTCTAGAAAGACAACTGCAAAGGTTTGCATTATGGTTTTTATTGGCCCTTATTTTCAGGGATCCAATGCTTACTGCATAGATGTGCTAGATGTCAATAATTAGGGAGCAAAGGCAAAAGAAGTATGATGCCCCTGAACCTCATTCTTATCATTGAGCATTTTGATATTTAGGCATTGAATTTATGAGACCTTTTTCCTACTCTTGGTTATCCATACATCCTTGTGGGAGTGGACTATGTGTCCAAATGGGTGGAAGCAATACCATAAAAAACCACTTGGTGGTAGTCAAGTCTTTAAAAGAAAATATACTTATGTGCTTTGGTACCTCTAGGGCCATTATTAGTAATGGGAGGAAATAATTTTGCAATAGAATGTTTGAGAACTTCATGAAAAATATGGTGTTACCCATACAATTACTATCCATTTTCATCCTTAGACTAGTGGATAGGTAGAAGTGTCAAATAGGTAGGTAAAGAGAATTTTAGAAAAAATAGTCAATCCAAATAGAAAAGACTCGTCTTTAAGACTTCATGATGTTTTATGGGCCTATAATACTATATTTAAAACCCCTTTAAGCATGTCACCCTACCATCTAGTCTATGGAAAGGCCTACCACCTCCTAGTAGAACTTGAGCTAAGGCATATTGTGCTATTAGAAAGCTCAATTTTGACCTAAATACTTCTAGAACCCACAGGAAGCTCCAATTCAATGAGTTGAATGAACTAAGGAAAGAGTCATATGAGTCAACCAAGATATACAATGGCTGCATAAAAAGTCATCATGATAAACATACTCCCCGAAAGTCTTTCACTCTAGGATAGAAGGTCCTCTTGTATAATTCTAGATTGTATCTTCAATATCGATGGACTAAACCCTACATAGTACTTACTATTTTCCATCATGGAGTCATCGACAATGAAAATAATGGAGAGATTTTCCAAGTCAATGGGCAAAGGTTCAAACCCTATCTAGAGTTGGTCTACCCCAAAGTAGAAGAAATTTTTCTAGATGAACCAATCTACTAGGACCAACCTTAGCATGTCCCATGCCACCTGCATCCATCATAAGTCTAGCATTCATCACTATCATTTATCATTGCATAGTATTGTATGTCTAGCTGAAGACGTTAAACTTAATGCTTACTAAGAGGCAACCCAGGGATTTTCTTTAGAATCTCATTATTCTACAATACCCATTCACCATATAGGGACCTATGTTTCAAAACATTGGGTACAATGTTTAGTTCAGGTTGGGGGGGTGTAGTTATGCATGAGATTTCTGGGTTTTCTTATATTTAAAAAAGAAAAAAGAAAAAAGGTTTTCATGGCCAAAGTTTCTTTACTATGATGAGAATTTGATTCTCAAAAGCTTAGTATTTCTCCTACTTTGACTTCTTGATAGAAATGCATATGATTAATTCTAAATTTTATTCGTATCTTGAAGTGTTTTATTAAATTGAAATCTTGGAACTCACGTATACATAGTACATAGTCTAGACAGAGATGGTTATGACTTAAAGATGCTAAGAAAAATTAGTGGAGACCTATATACGCAGTGAGTATCAGAGACTATCATCTTTCTGAACATTATATGTAATTCCATATTTTCTTCAATGTACATTACTTAGAAAGGTCCAAGTATCTTTGTTTTGGTCAAAATTCTAAGATCTAAAAGAAGTACTAACTTTCTTTCCTAAACATTTATTAATTCTGATAGGCTTTAAGAAACCTAAGACATTGTATAGGTCATCCTTGTTTTAGTCCAAAGACATAAAGCCTACCCAATAAAAAATACTACTAGTTAGAATTTTGAGCCTCTTGGTAAGCTTTTTCTTTTCAAAACCCAATTTACTTTGAGCCAAAAACCAAATTAAAATATCCATTACTTATCTTTCAAAACATGAGTAGAAATGGTAGAAAAAATTTAGAAAAAGGTCAAGTGTCTAAGAAGTAAAAAATATCAAAGTGTTTACATAGAAAAGCTTTTCCCTCAATGAAAAAAAGGAATACAAAGAAAAATTAAAGAAAAAGAATTATTAGAAAAGGAAAGGAATGAAGAGAAAGGAAAAATAGAAAAGATATTCACTTCAATACATTCAAAAGAAAAGTTGTCCAAACAACATTTGATTGAAGACCTCTACTTAGATTTAAAACTATGAATCCTTATACCCTTCCTTTCAAAACAATTCCTAAGCTTATGTCTCATCTCATCTGAAGACCTATTGATCTTAAGGTAGAAAATAGCCTTAATAAGGGTATATATACTAAGGAATCAAAGTGAAATACCCCAACGTCAATGGAATCCATTCTAAGGGATCACATTTCTTTGTCTCAATTGTGCTTATAAAACTATATGAATCATTTGTATTATTGGATTTGGCCACATAGTGAGTGATTTCCCTTTTCTCTGAGAGTTTCATTTTTGAGTGTATAGCACTAAGATTTTGAGGTTAAGACACTTTCCAATGGAGTATAAGCATATCTCTTTAGAAGTCCAGACCTACGTAGCATGAACACACATTGCACTCTGAGATATAATTGTAATAAAATGGCTTTAATATGTGGGTAACCTATAGAATCTCTCATTCATCTTTAGTAAGTTT
Organism: Warburgia ugandensis; assembly: GCA_035236585.1. Taxonomy (NCBI): domain Eukaryota; kingdom Viridiplantae; phylum Streptophyta; class Magnoliopsida; order Canellales; family Canellaceae; genus Warburgia; species Warburgia ugandensis. Next base: position 54,694,998 of record CP141132.1, read on the forward strand.
TTAAAGCCAATAGATTACTAATAGATAAGAATTCTCTAAGATAAAACAAAGGACTTAGTCTTATGAAATGTTGGGTATATTCACTACAAACCCTCACAAGGCCTAACTTGTCAACTAGGGGTAACCTAAGGGTTTAAGGGCTTATTGCATATGCTAAATGTAATGTGAATACTTACAAAAATGGAAACCATTTTTATTTTCATGATTTTTTGGGAATAGCAAAATGCTAGTTGGGGTGTGTAATAAATGTACAATTTTGTATAAGAAGCACCCAATTAGTAGGTCATGTGTTATAAATTATAGGCATTATTCTAAGACTTTTTGAAATTTCATAATGCATGCATTTTTTATCTAATAATTCAAAATTTTGATATTTAGTAGGTTTAGGAGCTAATCCAAATTAAGAATATGAATTTTCACAACCTTTTGCAAGTTAACAAGGGTTTTTCATCATTTGTAGGTGTTTAAAAGATGATCTCATGACAAAGATCAAGTAAGATAATATTTGAAGATCACGATCAAAAGAGGGCCAATGACCTAATTTTCATCACTCCAAAACTCAATCAAGGTTCAAAATCATCTTAAGGTGAGCAAGAAGACAATAAGAAGAACCAAATGTGACTAAAATGACCCACGCAATAAGGCCATAAAATTCCATCACTTTTGAATGAGAATTGGAGACATGCATGAACTTTCCTAGCCTATCAAGGAAACCTAAGTAAGCCATGCCATTCAATCCTTGAAGCCAATGGAATTAGCCATTAAAGCCATCAAAGTGAGCCACTAAGCTACATGGGAGCCATGCCACATGGAGTCAAGATATTGGAGGACATTTAGAAGCAATTCCCCTATGTTAAATAATGAATTTCAATGGATAAATAGAAAGAAATTTGGGTGATAATCAACATGGTAAGATAAACATGCATAGGTAGACCAATCAATAGTGAAACCAAGTCAAATTTCCTTATCTTTCCCTCTCTTTTCCCTTCTTTTGTCTTTCTTTCTGACCCACCATATCACATACTTAGAAGTGAAGGAGTTCCACGCCACCTTCTTTGAAAAGTGATGCCTCCCCCCTTCTAAATTCATCCACTCCAAATTCTTTCATCACATCATGTGATATACCTTAAAGAAAGGAATTACATGCCTAATCCCTTGAAAGGAGGCACCTCCCCATTCCCTTTGCACAAATTTACAAAGTCCACCTCATTTCATTTTCTAATTTTTTATTTCCATTCAACCACCTAACTTCCCTACCAAGAGTTCTAGTTCTAATTATCATTTTTCTTCCTAGGATAGGATCTTATCACATTGGAAAGCAAAAAATCTAATAACCCAATGGAGTTCCATGCATAATTCAACTGGGGGGTTCCTTCTAACTCCTTCAAATCAAGACCAACAACTTGGAGATATTCTTAGAGCTTTAGACTTCAACATCTTGGCTGCCTTTCCTTGTCTTCCACACCTTTTTCTTAATTTGTTTTTTGGTTTGTAACTTAAATTACAAGTTAGTAATTTTCTTTATTTCCTTGCTTACTTTCTTTATTTCATAGCTTCCCTTCTTTATCTCTTTACCTAACTTTTGCACACATAGTTTCTCTTTGTTTCCTCTTTCTTTACTTCCACTTTTCTTACTTTTCTTGCTTAGTTCTACAAGATCAAAGTTATCTTTTCTATGGTAGTGATGGACAAGAGAATAGTAGCTTTGAATCTCTTTGTTTCCCATTCATCTTTTCCTTGTTTCTCACTTAGACTTAGGACTAGTTCCTATTGCTTTTTCCCATCTTCATTCTCTTACTCTCTTGATTTCTCTTTTAGGTTTCACATGCATGATATCTTGGATTAGTTTGAGATTGTTGGATTGTGTTTAACATTTTCTTTGAATCAAGTTCTATGAACTAAAATACTGCACAATTTTCAAGTTTGTTCATCTATGTAAATGCACACAATTCATGTACTAGATTCCATGTCGTTATTTCCAATAAAGTTTATAATTCATGTAAAGTTTCTTGTGGTTAATTCCAAGCTTGAATTTTATTCAATTTTTAGTTTTATGATCATGTTTCATGCCTTGAATTACTCGCATCATGTCTCAATCCATGCCTCATTTGATTTAAGCTTCATGAGCACCATATTTCTAGAATTTTACCTTTCATGATTCATGCATAATTTCTAGTAGTCCATACACTTTATTTTCTTGATTCCTTAGGACCACATTTAGCTATTTAGATAATTTAGTTACTATTTTAGTTAAATCCCATGTTATCAAGCTCTAGTTTATGCATTCCCACCATTTTCTCACTCATGAACCATGCACACAACTCCATAGGTCATGTGTATGATGATTGGATGATTTGCCTTTCAGTGAGTTATTGTTCCCTTGTTTCATGATAGTTTAGAATTACTTATTTAGTTATTTTCATCTTAGATTAGTTTATATAGTTTCTAATTTCATTCTTAGAAAGTTTCTAATTTTAGTATTAGAAAAGTTTCATTTTTAGTAAGTTTCTTAGATTCATTCATTCTAGTTTTGTATTAATTTCTTTTATTGAATGCATGTTAGTTAGGAAATTTTCTAATTCTATTGAAAATATTTATTTTTAGAAAGTTTCCTTTAGTTCATGTTTCTAATTTTATGCCTGTTTCCAATTTCATGTTGATTAAATTCCTAGTTTAATCAAAACTCATCTCTCTTTGGCTAGGCCAAGTAATCTAAATAAAATCCAATCAATATTCAAATATGTGAGATTCCTTGTGGGATTGACCTCTCTTGTGTACAAATTATTATATTGATCCATGCACTTGAAAGTAATTTTAAAGGTAAACCACAGTCTTTCTAACTAAGATTAACTGTCTTTTCTAAGATCCACTTAATTTCCTTATGGACACTTCTACTTGTCCATTAGTCTGAGGATGGTATGAGTAGCAATTTTTTGGTTGAACCATATGTAATGACTCCAATTTTGTAACATTAAAATCCCAAGATAGCCATGAAAAGATCAGTTTTTGAAGATAAGGGCATTTTGGTCATTTCACTATTCACCTTGACTGAACCCAGAAATTTTGTCCTGAAAATGATACCATTAGGTGTGTATCATGAAAAGGAATCCAACAAGACCAAAATCACCCAAAATGGAGTTAAAATGAGCAAGTTATGGCCCTTTGAAGTTCAGGGGCAAAACTGTAACTTTTACAAAAACGGATTTAGCTGCAAAACACAGGGGCCCGTTTTGATATGGGCACCCTTCATCTTCAACCTCTAGAGGGTTCTAGAATAGTGGTGATTGGAGGAGAAATCACCACCATTCTGGAGGTTTCTCCACCACCATTCAAAGGTGGTGAGAGCCCCCTCCAGAACCCTCTCATAGCTCTATAAATAGAGCTCTTGGGCGCCTCTAATGGCAGCCCAAAACATTGAAGAAAACTTGTTTTGGAGGAGCAACCTAGAGAGGAAAATGCAGAGAAAAACCCAGCAACGAGCCAGGTATGCACAAGATCCCTCAAAACCCGTCTTCAAAGTAGTCCTAGGATCAATGTCCCTAGGTTTTTGCATGAAAAACCATGCAAAATGGAGCCCAAGAGAGCCACCAAGGACCCAGGGATGTTCCCTGGGCTGCACTGGTTTGACAGGGTCGAACTAAGATGTCCTGAGGATGCCCCAATTCCCCAACAAACAGGACGTTCAAGTCGAAACGTCCCACGTCGTTTCCGTTTGAAAAACCAAACGGGCGCATCCAGGGACGCGCCCACAAAAGAGACAGTCAGGCGGAAAACCCAGCGCGTCTGTAGTCGCATAGCACACTAGCGACACGCGGGTTTTTCGTTCCTTAAGGAAGCCGGGGCGCACAACGCAGACGTGGAGCGCCCTAGCATTCCGGCTTTTCATCCTTGAGACCCTTATGTACGTGCGACACTAAAACGCTTATAACTTGAGATCTAGAGCTCCGATTGAGGTGCCGCAAAAGGCGTTGTGTCTGTGTCGATGATGCGGACACATCCAAAGTATAAAATCCATGATCAAGGCCTAATAAAAGGTGGGAATAACCCTTAGAATAGGATGGTGGCGCGTGGCCGCTAGACCTTTGGAAAACTAATGATACTAAGGCCCAATTAGGACCTTAGGACACCCATAGGCATAGGGATGGACTCCTAATGCCTAAATAATAAGACCCAACTACTCTAAACCCATAAAAGATAGGATAAACTAACCTTGAGTCCCCAAACCATGTTCAGGAGCGTACGAGGACAAAATGGTTAACGCGACCTAGTCAGGTAGGTGCTCTATCGCTACTAGATTCTTTTAAAAGAACTATGATTGTTTTGTAAATACATGATTTAAGTATATGACTTGTTTAGCATGCATGTGACAAATGCTTTATGCATAGACATGTTTTGTATATACCTTATGCATAGATATGTTTTGCAAACGATTGCATACATTGCATGATCTATGAGCATTAAGTTCTTGCAAAGATTGCATGTCCTTGAGGGTCACCAAAAGACGCTGGAGTGCCAAGGGCAGGCAGTTGTGAGGGACCCAAAGAGGACAGGTTTTGAAAAGAGGTTTTGGCTTATTTGATCTTATGTGATTTGGGCTAGTAAGCCCATGGGTGCTATGCCGAGGAGTCTGGGTTAGCCACCCGACCTCTACCACTATTAGGTGGATGGGTACCATGCCCAAAAAGAGGCAAGTCCCTACGCCGACTGCATGTGGTACAGGGGGCTACCACTGGTGCCACGGCACTGGGTCGATGTGTCATAGGCCCCATGGAGGCTATGACCGAGTGTCCTCAGGTACCCGGGGACCACACAGCGAGGAGGTCGCAGGCATAGTTGGACCCTATGGTTTTGTGGAGTTATTTGCATTGCATATGGCATGACTATGAGGTTGGTCGACTATACCATACTAGAGATCTATGAGTTGGATTCCATGAAGCATCTATTGCCTATCATGATGTTATGATATGTATGTATACGATACTTTCAATTTTGGATTATGTGATCCTTTAAGTCGTTAGTATTTCAGTTTAACCATGGATTTTAATATCGATATTGAACTTGAGTATTCAGACATGCACATGTTTTGAATGAGCACACGATTTTGAAATATCTCATGCATTATAAAACTAGTAGTGATAGGCTCCTACTGAGTATAGTATATACTCACCCAATCCTCAACATTTTTCAGACACCAAGTAAATACTTAAGAGCAAGGAACGCTTGTGCTAGGAAACACCCAGACTACGTACAAGTAAGTAAAACCCCTACCTTATCTTTCAATGTTACTTGATTGTAGTTACTCTCTAATAGCTAGGGCTGTGACTAACACTTTCTTGGGAATAATAATGTTGATTTAAAACTTTGTCATGGCCAGATAATTTGAGAATGTGTTTTGACACTCGGGGTTTTTATGAAAGATTGTTTTCCAAATGAAAAAGATTTTCATGCATTTCATACTTATAAAACAAGAGATCTCACCTTTTTATCAAAATTTCATCATATAAAAACCTGGGTCGTCATAGTTGGTACTAGAGCCCAGGTTTTATCCTTTCACAGCCAGTCCAGCATGTCCAAGGGTCATGAACAATAAAGAAAATCAAGAATAAGTAATATAAATAGGAGTAGTAGAGATGACTACTTCTATTTGAGGATTATAATATTAATGCTAAAGCCATTTCACCATAAACACATAGGTGAAAAAGGAGATAGTCCTAGCAAATACTTAGATATTGGATTGATTGAATCCTATCAAAATCATAGGAAATAAGGATTGTTGTATGGTGCAAATATGAAAACACATATATGGCTTATATTATGATAAGAATGATGAGGGAATGAAAATGTTAGTGAACTTGTTAGTAGATAGTTCTAACCTACAATAAAGCAATCTCATCAAAGGTGAGAAAATTGAAGAACCCAGATGGCTATCTTGCCATCATAAAGAATACCAGAAAATGAGTATACTACCACAAGGGATATGATATGAGTATGATAAGAGATATAAAAGAAAGACTTTGAGAAAATTTTGATGATAATAGGGATAAGCATACAAGATGATACTAAGGGATAACTGTGACTTGTACTAGATCACAAAGGTATGAATCTTGAAAGACTTAGCTCAATTTTGGATACCTTATTAGAGTCTTATGAAGAGTGAAATGCTATCAAATAATAACCACTTGAGTATTATGGAGCAAATCAAGTGACATATTATGAGATTAAGAGAAACATAACACAAATATGATAGGGAGATGAATTCAACCAAGTTATCAAAAGATTTTGATGATAATACTAAGGATGATAATAGATCGATCCTAACATGAACTTGTAAGAGAAGTATAACATGATCAAAACATCAATGCCATTATTAAGACATTGTGTGAATTTTATTGAGGCTATAGGCGACTAAGGATTTTAATGATCTTAAGGCAGGTATTCAGTTTATCATATCTGTTAAGTAAAGGAATAGATGAAGTATCAATTATATGCAACAAAGCATATAGAGACATTGATCTAGGAAGACAAAAGTGAGGATTTTGAAGAAAAGAGAGAAAGAGATAGAGATGTAACCACCAGTATTCAATGAATATTTGAATATTCAAAAGAAGAAGATCATGACTTTATGAAGATACATACAATCTTCCATCTTGAAGATAACCAATCAACTTCAAAGGAATAATAATAGTTGAGTTGGCAATGATACGTATAATAGAGAGAAAGCATATGGATTTTTTAAGACTTTGAGTAGAGTATCGAATTTCAGGAGATTATGTGGCTATAAATTTTCAAAGAAGAATGGCGACCAACTAGAAATTAAATTCTACAAATGGTTTGATATCAATAAGATTCTTATCAAGATCCATTAGCTTATTGGGGACACCAATGGATATAATCCATAAAAAGGAAAATTTGGTGATATCTCACCTTGCCACTACATGAGTAAATAAAGTTATATTGAAAAAGGAATTAAGCCAGTACATGACTGTCCATTTAGCAAGTAGGGTACCATCAAGGATCAAATTGAGATCTTACTATCATAGATTGGAAGAGCAATATCTTAAGACCATTATTTAGTCAAAGTTATATACTTAGAGGGATGTTATAAGTTTTTAGACTTGAGTTTTCCTTGAAAAGAAAAGTACTTGTTACGAACAGGACGTTCTAGTCGAAACGTCCCACGTCGTTTCCGTTTGAAAAACCAAACGGGCGCGTCTAGGGACCAGCCCGCAAAAGAGACAGTCGGGCGGAAAACCCGGCACGTCTGCAGACATGGCCGCTGAGGCGAACGCTGCAGACATGCAGCGCGCTAGCGGTACGTGGGTTTTTCATTCCTTAAGGAAACCGGGGCGCATGACGCAGACGCGCAGCGCCCTAGCATTCCAAATTTTCATTCTTGAGACCCTAATGTGTGTGTGACACTAAAACGCTTATAACTTGAGATCTGGAGCTCCGATTGAGGCACCGCAAAAGGCGTTGTGTCTGTGTCGATGACGTGGACACATACAAAGTATAAAATCTATGATCAAGGGCCAATAAAAGCTGGGCATGACCCTTAGAATAGGATGGTGGGGCGTGGCCACTAGACCTTTGGAAAACTAATGATACCAAGGCCCAATTAGGACCTTAGGACACCCATAGGCATAGGGATGGACCCCTAATGCCTAAATAATAAGACCCAACTACTCTAAACCCATAAAAGATAGGCTAAACTAACCTTGAGTCCCCAAACCATGTTCAGGAGCATACGAGGACAAAAGGGTTAACGCGACCTAGTCAGGTAGGTGCTCTATTGCTACTAGATTCTTTTAAAAGAACTATGATTGTTTTGCAAATACATGATTTAAGTATATGACTTGTTTAGCATGCATGTGACAAATGCTTTATGCATAGACATGTTTTGTATATACATTATGCATAGATATGTTTTGCAAACTATAGCATACATTGCATGATCTATGAGCATTAAGTTCTTGCAAAGATTGCATGTCCTTGAGGGTTGCCAAAAGACGCTGGAGTGCCGAGGGCCAGGCAGTTGTGAGAGACCCAAAGAGGACAGGTTTTGAAAAGAGGTTTTGGCTTATTTGATCTTATGTGATTTGGGCTAGTAAGCCCATGGTGCTATGCCGAGGGGTCTGGGTTAGCCACCCGACCTCTACCACTATTACGTGGATGGGTACCATGCCCAAAAAGAGGCAAGTCCCTACGTCGACTACATGTGGTACAGGGGGCTACCACTGGTGTCACGGCACTGGGTCGATGTGTCATAGGCCCCGTGGAGGCTATGATCGAGTGTCCTCAGGTACTCGGGGACCACATAGTGAGGAGGTCGAGGGCATAGTTAGACCTTATGGTTTTGTGGAGTTATTTGCATTGCATATGGCATGAATATGAGGTTGGTCGACTATACCATACTAGAGATCTATGAGTTGGATTCCATGAAGCATCTATTGCATATCATGATGTTATGATATGTATGTATACGATACTTTCGATTTTGGATTATGTGATCCTTTAAGTCGTTAGTATTTCAGTTTAACCATGGATTTTAATATCGATATTGAACTTGAGTATTCAGACATGCACATGTTTTGAATGAGCACACGATTTTGAAATATCTCATGCATTATAAAACTAGTAGTGATAGGCTCCTACTGAGTATAGTATATACTCACCCAATCCTCAACATTTTTCAGACACCAAGTAAATACTTAAGAGCAAGGAACGCTTGTGCTAGGAAACACCCAGACTACGTACAAGTAAGTAAAACCCCTACCTTATCTTTCAATGTTACTTGATTGTAGTTACTCTCTAATAGCTAGGGCTGTGACTAACACTTTCTTGGGAATAATAATGTTGATTTAAAACTTTGTCATGGCCAGATAATTTGAGAATGTGTTTTGACACTCGGGGTTTTTATGAAAGATTGTTTTCCAAACGAAAAAGATTTTCATGCATTTCATACTTATAAAACAGGAGATCTCGCCTTTTTATCAAAATTGCATCATATAAAAACCCGGGTCGTCACACCATATTTCATCATTAAATTTTCAAAAACTCTATTACCAAAGTGTTTTCCCCCATCACTAATAATGGCCCATGGAGTACCAAAGCATGCAAAAATATTTTCCTTAAAAAATGGACCACCACTTTGTGGTCATTGATCTTACATGTTATGGGTTTCACCTATTTGTACATATAGTCTACTCCCACAAGAATGTAAAAGTGGCCAAAGGAATTAGAAATATGTCTTATAAAGCTAATACTCCAAACATCAAAAGGCTAAATAATCATAATGGGGTTTAGGGGTATCATATCTCTTTTACCAAGACTCCCTACCTGCGAATATCTTGCACATGCTATGTAGTAAGCATGCAAATCCCTAATGATCATGGGCCCATAGAAACCGCACTGCAAATTTGTTGCAATTGTTTTCTTTACACTGAAGTGGCTACCACTTGCATGTTCATGGAAAAAGATCTAATGATGCTTACCATCTGGTATGCATCTCTTAATTACCTGATGGTGACATCCCTTAAATAAATGTGGATCATCCCATGAAAAGTGTTTAACCTTGGTAAGACATCTATGCTTTTCCTATTTGTACCAATGATATGGCATCTGATGGGTGAGAACATAGTTTACAATATTAGCATACCAAGGCAACTAGCCATCAACTACTCATTTGGAAATTACTGAGTTATAGGGCTGGACTCATTGTTAGATTGAATGACTAACCTAGACAAATGATTTACTACAACATTCTCAAAGCCTTTCTTATCATGAATCTCATTGTCAAACTCCCATAGTAATATAATCCTTCTAATGAGCCTAGGTTTAGCATCCTTCTTGTAAACAAGGTATTTTAGTGCAGCATGGTCAAAATAGATAATAACTTTAGACCTTAAGAGGTAAGATCTAAATTTGGTTAAGGCAAACACAACTGCTAACCTTTTCTATAATGAAATAATTGAGTTGTGCACTATTCAATGTTCTACTTGCACAGTAGATCACATGGGGAAGTTTATCTATATGTTGCCCCAAGACAACACCTATTGCATATAATCGAGGCATCAGACATTATCAAGAATAAGGCACTCCAATCAGGCAATCAAATAATGGGAGTAGAAGTTAATTCTGCTTCGAGCCACTCAAAAGCTTATTAGTAGTCTTCATTAAAGTCAAGTGTAGCCTCTTTAGCAAGCAAGTTGCAAAAGGGCTTGGAGATTTGACTAAAATGATTAATGAATCACTAGTAAAACCTAGTGTGGCTAAGCAATGAACGAATTTCCTTTATCGTCCTAAGAGGAAAAAGGTTAGCAATTAAATCTACCTTGGCTTTATCATCCTATATCCCATTAGCTAAGATCACATGCCCTAAAATAATGCCATTTGTCACCATAAAGTGGCATTTCTCCCAATTAAGCACTAAATTTTGCTTTCGACACCTAGAAGGAACTGGCTTTAGATGGTGCAAGCATCCATTGAAGGATGATCCAAATACTAAAAAATCATCCATGAACACTTCTAAAAGGCTCTCCACCATATTGAAAAAATTCTTAGCATACACCTTTGGATAGTAACTAGAGCATTACATAATCCAAATGGCATGTGATGATAGGTGAAGGTCCCAAAAGGGCAGGTGAAGGCAGTCTTCTCCTAGTCCTTAGGTGCTATGGGGATTTGGTTATAATTTGAATAACCATTAAGAAAGTAATAATAATTATGGCTAGCTAACCTTTCTAGCATCTAGTTAATGAAAGGAAGAGGAAAGTGATCTTTCCTCGTGATCAAGTTCAGTTATGGTAATCAATACGAACCCTCCACCCAATGGTCATGTGAGTGGGGTCATTTTGTTATCCTCATTGCGGACTACCGTGATTCCAAATTTCTTAGGTACAACCTAAACTGGGTTAACCTAGGTGCTATTAGAACTAGCAATTTAAGCACTTCATCTCTAACAAACTCTTTCATGTTGGGGTTTATCCTTCTTTGTTTCTTCCCAGATGGTTTAGTGTTCTCTTCAAGATGAATTTGATGCATACATAAAGCAAGGATAATCCCTTTTATATCCACTATAGTCCACCCTAAAATTGTCTTATGTTCATGTAGAACACTAAGTAGCTTTTCTTCTTGTTCTTGATTTATATATGAGGCAATGATCAAAGGCAAGGAATCATTAGGGCCTAAGGAAAAATATTTCAAGTTTTAGGCAATGATTTTAGAACCAGAGTGGTTGGTTTGTCACTGAAGGCACAAGAAAAAATTTGGATGGGTGAAGAGCTTCTACTTGTGGTCCCCATTTATAGGTATCCATGATTGCTACAGCATCTAAAAGAGCATTCACTTCATCTATGGATTTGTCTATGTCAAAATTGAGATTAAAACGTGCAAGACAAGCCTTAAGGTAGAGGAACGTGGAAAAGCATCTAGAATTAGACCTTTAGTCATGTTGACTACAAAGGAGTCATCAAGATCTAGATGCTGATGATCGGCATTAAACACACCATTATGACAGTTGATGATGGCATTGGATGTCATTAAGAAAGGATGTCCAAGAATAATCGAGATCTGACTACCGAGGTTTGATACAGGTTCGATATCCAGGACAATGAAAGTAACAGGGAAATAAAACTGGTCTTCTTGTATCAAGCAATCTCAACCATACCACATGGAATTTTAATTGATTTGTATGTAAGCTGAACATGGTGTTGGCTAGTTTTAGTTCACCGAGCCCTAGTTGCACATAGATAGAATACGAGAACAGCTTCACACTAGCCCCAAAATCTAACAGTGCCCTATCAATGACGTGGTTTCTAATAACACATGATATACTAGGAAAACTTAGATCTCTAAACTTTGGAAGGGTATTATGCTAAAGCAAAGAGACTACCTGCGTAATGAGGATGGCTTTCTTTTGCACATTTAGCTTATGCTTTTGTATGCCCAGCTCTTTGAGGAACTTAACACAAGAAAAGATACCCTTGATTACGTTGAGCAATAGAATATTGATCTAAACATATCTGAATACTTCCATTATCTCATGAAAGTTGATCCCTTTCTTTGCCTTGTTCAGAAGCTATGGGAATGAGGCCTTAGGCACATAAAGTGCCTCCACTATGGGTTCAAAGGTAGTTGAAGATTCCTATCCCTTCTTGTTCTCCTTGGTTGTAGCTTGGTCATTCTCCTCTCATTTATTTTCAGTCTGCCCTACTTTATTGTCTATCTAACAGCTACTCCTAAGGGTAGTTATGGAATTAGCTTGCTTAGGTGGTCTTTGTGAATTTGAAGTGGTGCTTTTTTCAAACTGTACCCTAGGGTTTGGGATTGGATGACTAGGGAATATTCTCTTCTCTCTATCATTAAGGGCAGCAAACATCTAACTCATTTCCATCTCTAGTATAGAAATAGCTTGGGAATTAACATTATTGTTCCATCATCTCTCATTCTAGAGGTGGGTTATAGCTTATCTAGTCAATCTTGGAATTTAGAAGATTCCTCTATAAACAACTTCATGGTTTCCTCAAATGTTGGTTTCTTTGGTTGCTAGGAAACTACTAAAAATTAGGAGGCTGCTAAGGAATTAAAGCTGTAGGAAAATTTAGAATTGAGGGGTTCATAGACTGAAGAATTATTAGACCATGAGAAATTAGGATGCCTAGCACATTGTAGATTGTAGGTCTCAGAGTAAAGGTTGTTGCTAGGATTGAGATATACATTCATAGCATTCACTTGGTCAAAATGATATTCAGGGTACACATGATTTGATGGATAGGCTGATAATATGTGTGCCAGCTAGAATAAGCAGAACAAACCTCCTATGGAGGTTTCATGTATGGACTTCTAGCCATGAAAGCATCAATTCTCTGGAACATGATATCTAACATCCATTCGTTGAGCCTAGGAGTCTAGTTTATGTGACACATTTGGGGCTAATCCTATTTCATAGAGGCTTTCTTTCCTTAGAGGCTAGCAATTTCAATATCATCGATTTGAATAACCCCATGCTAGGAATTTTCAGCTGAGGTTTCAAAGTACTGAACTTCATACCACTTCTCAAATCCAAGGTGGGGACATTTTTGTAGTAATTCATTCCATTGTTTCCAATAGATAGTATTTTTCATTTTCTCACCATTGGAAAATTATTATTTTCCTATGGAGGGCATTGGTTTTGTGCATGGGGAAGAACTTATTCAGAAACGTTTGCACTAATTGATCCCATGTGGTTGTGGAACCGACCACTAATGAATTCAGCCAAGATTTGGTCTTGTCTTTAAAAGAGAATGGCAACCTAAGTCTAATGGAATCACCAAAAGTTTTAGAACTTGGATGTGGCACATATATCAAAGAATTCCTTAATGTGTAGGTATGGATCCTCTCCTTTTAGACTATAATAAGATGGGAGTAACAGAATGACTCCATATTTTAGCTCGAAATGGTTTGTATTGGCAAGGGGTAATATGATGCATGAGGGAGTGTTTAATGGTAGTGGCACATTAAGGTCTTTTTATGGCCATAGCTTCAACTACAGCTAGGTTTACCATGGGGTTCTATATTTGTTCTCTTAGCCCTTGTCTAAGGATATGTTTAATTTCAAAATTAAATGGTGCTAATTCCATGTTCTAAGATTGATGACCACGTACACATTATGATGCAATCCTAAGTGTGACTACTAACTCTAAATGATGCGTAATCAATCCTTAATGGTCCACTAGGGAGCTGTTTTGCTATACTTTGTTAATCTATAGGGAGTAGCTTTTAGACCTAGATATAAATAGCTCCTCCTTTTATCCAGGCTCAACTACTACCTACTAGTTAGATCCTGCTCAGAGTGGTTAATACAAATCTCATATAAGGAAGTGTTTAGACCTCAACAAACTTTAGCGAAAGGTGTGGGAAAATCACTTGGATTTTGCATGCCCACTATAACCATAATGCTCAAAAGCCATTGAAATGACAATAGATCTATTCCTTCAAAAAGGGTCCTACAAGCTTAAAAACCCTAAGTCTCTTCCTACTTAATTTTAGTTTAAAATTTAAGGGTTGGAAGCATGAGCATACAAGGATTGATTTGATTAGCTAGGTGGGCTAAGGATCTAGTGATGAAATCAAGTCCCATTTTATAAGGGTTCTTGTGAGGCCCTTACTAACAATTTGAACATCCACCATAAAGCAGTAAACATGTAGTAAAATGGAAAATAAACTAATGCCCACTATATGCTATATAATAAAGGGTCCACATCTTAATGGACAAGGCACTATAATCAAACAGGTTGAGCTTAGGTTAATGCTTGTTAGATAGGTTCAGTTCAAATGCATCAATCCTAAAAATTATGCAACAATTTAATATGCATGAGTTATAATATATAAATTACACTACCAACTAGAAATGCAATTACACTAGAAAAATAAAGAGAGGGTTATCTACTTACAATGGGCTCCTAGATGTGAGTTGGCTCATACAAGTGTGGGGCCATCCAATATGGAGAGGAAGTGGCACACACTTGACTTGTATTATTACAACCCATTTTTAAATAAAAATTACACTTGGCCTCACTACAAGTCCTCTCTCTCTCTTAAAAATAAAACTAATCTAGAAAAACAAGGAAATCCTAATTACGTAGATGAAGCTTTGCCCCATGATGCCTCTCCTTTCACCAAATTCCCATCAAACAAAACAAAAAAAGATGTGTTAGTTCTGAAGAATTTTCAAAATATGTAAAAATCCTAAACTAATGCAATGTAACTATGACTAAAGATGAATCATTCTAAACTAGAATGTAGATACAAAATTTATTACAATTCCCAAACAACAACACCAAAAACTTGGTATAGTACTAATTAGTACTCGCAAGGGCACAAATCAAAGTAGTATGATTTCACACAATTGATGTCTATCTCTTGAGGAATCTCATAAATTTGTATTCAATTGGAATCTTATTTAGACTAATTACCCTGAGCAAAAGAGATTAGATTTTGATTTAATCTATGAATTGAAAGAACATGAGATTAGAAACATGCATAAAATTAGAACTCAAACTAAGAGGAAACTTCCTAAAAACTAACACTTTGTAAAACAATAAAATTAGAAACTAAGAATGGAATTAGAAACTTTATAAAACTAACATGCATTCAAGTAAGGAAACCAATGCAAAACTAGAAACATGAATAACTTAGAAACCTAAATCTACAATGAAATTTTCTAAGAATACAACTTCTAAAACTA
This sequence comes from Warburgia ugandensis, assembly GCA_035236585.1. Lineage (NCBI taxonomy): Eukaryota > Viridiplantae > Streptophyta > Magnoliopsida > Canellales > Canellaceae > Warburgia > Warburgia ugandensis. Next base: position 54,710,221 of record CP141132.1, read on the forward strand.
AAATTAGAAACTTCCTAAAAATTAAAATCTAATATAAACATTTAACTAAACATGAGCAATGAACATTAATGGAATCAAAACATTCATCCAAATTGTTCAATTAACAAAATCTTAACTAGGCATGCATGACAAGGAGAGTGTTCATGAATCATAACTTTGTTTATTGCTTGTGAAGTTCTTATAAGAATAGTGTGCATGATGCAATAAGATTGAAACTTAGAAACAAGCAAAAGAAGAGTGTGCACTATTCAAGAGCATGCTATATTGACTTCAATCTTCAACCTCTCATTTGATTCAACAATTATAGGTGGCATGCATATGTGTGAACAAAAAGAGAACGAAAGAGAGAGAATGAAAGCAAGATGGGAAACAATCCTAAAGTATAGCAAAGAAGATGAAGCACAATGATGACTAGAAAAGAATAAGGAGAAATCTAAGGATAATAACTGAGGAAAAGTAAGGAACACTATCCTTGATTTGAATGCTTAGAAAGATGATCCAAAAGGCTACTTTCTCTTAGCTGTCACTACAAGAGGTTGATGGCCTTTGGATGAAGGTGAATGAGAGAATCAATGAAAGAAAAACACCTTGGTATAACACCATGGAAGAGTTCACATGGATCGAAGGGAGAAAGTTTGCACAAAGGAGAAGCAAGATGAGTGGAAACTCCAAATCTTTGAAGATGGCATTGAAAGGCTTGAAGGAGGTGTGGAGAGGCTTGAAGGAGGCATGGAACTCCTTTATTAAGGATGCATTAAAAAACTTCCTCCCTCCTCTCCATGGTTTTCACATATATATAGAAAGGAATCTCTTGCTAATTTTTATCCTAAGCAAGATAAGAAAGAAGGTATAAGAATGGGGAAGAACAAGAAAATATAAGGATAGAGATGCTGAGATAAGATAAGAGAAGGATGGAGATTAGGAAAGTGGGAATTACAAGGGGAGATCACAAATAAAATTACGTTGAACTCCCTTTTGTAAGTGTTACATGATGGAAGGTGATAGAGAGAGAGGGAAAGATAAAAGGAAAGTCCAAGGGTGAGATCTCTTCTATGATTGGTCCACTTAGCATGCCACCTATGCATGTTGACGAGTCCACTTATTTCCCCCTATTTTTTCTCTTCAAAACACTTTTTTTGCAAGGTGGAGAATCACATTTTGTTCCTTAAAATGTGTGGACCCATGTGACTTTGGCTTAGATGGCTTCTAACTTGGTGGCTTCATGGCTTGTATGGCTTGACTTCTTCAAGCCATTAGTTCATGGCTCATGTGGCATGCATGGCTTGAAATCTTATGCAAAGGTGGTGGAATTCTACTGGCTTTAGCATGGGCTTACTTTTAGTCACCTTAAATTCTACCAATTGTTTATAAAAATCCATATGCTTGCTCTGGAATAATCTTGATCCTTACTTAAACTTTGAAATGATGGGGATCACAGTCTTTGGTTTGATCTGGATCATCAGTTCTCATCTAAAACAATCTAGATTGTTGGATCATTCTTTTAACACCTACAAAAGATTAAAAACACTAAGTAAAACTTAGAAATTTATGATAGATCATATACTTACACTAAATTAGCTTCTGCACCTACAACATATCAAAGTTTTGGATTATCAATTCAAAAATGCAATGTAACTATGACATGTACTACTAATTGGGTACTTTTTACAAAATTGACTACTTATCACTGACTAGTCAAAGATTGTAACTACTATGGCTAATGAAAGTTCTTTCTTAAGAAGTTTATAAGTTTAGGAGCTTCCTAATTTGTAATGTATGAGGATAAGAGTTGCTTGATAGTATTCCGTAACCAACCCAATGTTTATCAAGTAAAAATTTAGCTACAACCAAGCATAGGAAATTCTTATTGTGGAGATGTTACATCATCTTGAGAGTAACACTAGACTACCCTATCTTTGTTTCTAATACTAAAGCAAGTCCATCAAGTTTATCACTAAAAATCCACTTGGTTCTAATGACAAGACAGTCATGAGGTCTAAAAACTAGAGTGCATAATCCATTTCTCTCAAACTTATTACCTCTTTTGGCATTGTCATGAACAAATCTAAAGTTTGAAATAACATGATCAACGTTGTTGGGATCCAATTGAGATAAGAAATTAGCGCACTAACAAATATTTTGAAAGTTAGATTTTTTATTTTATTTCTTTTTACCCTAGCACATCAATCACCTAAGATTTGGTCTTTTGGATGATCAAAGACATAACTCCATTCTTTTGGCATTTGAAGATGGGATTGAAGTTCTTCATCTTGTTTCTATTGAGAACAATCAAATATTTTGATTGTGAATCACTTTCATTTGTCGTGAGCTTATCCATGTCTTTCATATCTAAGCTTGGTTTCATTCTCAAGTGTTAGATTCATCAAAAAAAGAATATGAATAGACTCTTCTACAATAGTAGTTCTCAAATTCAATATCCATAAGCTTTACCATTCATGGAATAACCAAGGAAAATACCGTTGTCAAATTTTGAATCAAACATTCCTAGATTATCCTTGGAATTGTTCAAGATAAGCATTTGTTACCAAAAGCATGAAAGAATGAAACATTTGGTTTTTTCTTTTCCAAAGTTCATAAGCAATCTTTTCCAAAATAGGTCTAATGATGCATTTATTGAAAATGTATAAGCTATGTTAGTAGCTTCTTATCCAAGAATATTTTAGGCAAAGTGTTTCACATAGCATAGTCATAGCAAGTTCCTCAAGAGATCTATTTTTCCTTTTAGCAACATCATTCATTTAAGGAGTTCTAGGAGCAAAATAATTATGTTCAATGTCATGCTTTTCATACCAATTTCCAAAATGGTAATTTTTTAAATCACTCTCATTATCACTTACAATGGATGAATTTGAAAACTTTTTCCTTTTTATAATCTTTTGTAGAGTTGTAAAAACATAGAAAAAAGTCATCTTTGTTGGACAAAAATCTTAACCAATTAAATCTGGGAAAGTTATCAACAACAACTAAAAAAAATCTCTTACCATCATAGCTAGCAATTTTACCAAGACAAAACAAATGAAGATGTAGGAGTTGAAGTGATCTTTTAGTTCAAATATTATTCTTTGGTTTACCTTTTACAAAAGAAAGATTTGAAAGTCCAATTGAAAGATTCTTTCTAGCAAGTTTATACACATAATTACACCAATACATCCTAACTTTCTATGCCATAAATATGATTCATCACTATTGGAAATGAGGAACTTATGATAGGAACTATTCAAGTTATTGATATATAAAATATAAAAAATGCCATCTCTTTGTCCTTTATATATGATACTCTTATCACTATTATGGATAATCAATCATGTGGATGATTCAAACTTGACTTTAAAACCTCTATCACACAATTTAGTGATAGAGAGAAAGCTACAATTCAATCCATCAACATATAAAACTTTTGTAATGAGAGATGGAGAATACTTTTCCCTTTTAATCTCTACCAAATGTGACAGGGCCACCATCTTTGGGTTTGAAATTTGTGAACAAGCCCTTGTCTCAAGTCAAGTGTCTTGAGCATCCACTGTCAAGTATCCATAAAGTCTTTGAAGCTTTAGCCTCAAGACACACATACAAAACAAACAAACAAACAAGTCTTAACTTTTGGTAACCAAACCTTTAGTTTGGGTCCATAGTGTTAGTAATAGGGGTATATGACTTTTTGACTACTTAGACTTGTTTGGAAATAGGTTTTCTTCTATCATGATGAGAATGTCTAACATGAACAACCTTAAGAGAACTTTTAACTTTAACTTTTGAAATACTATCTTCTAAATAATTTTTCTAGATAAGTTATCATCAACATATAGTTCATATAATGTTCTACACTTTCAAGTTAGAAATTTTATCAAGCAAAATCTTCCTTTTCTTATTCAAGAACTAACTTATTAGACAACAAGCTAGGACATTTATAATATAAAATTTCTTTTTTGGCCACCAAAGATTCCTTTTCGGTTAATAAGACTTCCTTATCATAAAGTAACACTTCTCTTTCAAAATTCAAAACCCAAACTTTTCTAAAGAACTAACTCTTAGATTTTGATTCAAAAGCAATTCTTAAAAGTACCTTTTCATTCATCATATGTATAGCCATTTACCTCAACATTTTCTTTAATTTCTATGCCTATTCTAGCCACGAAAGCAAATGGAGTAGTATCACCTTCATCTTTAGAAGTTGGTTCCTGGTCATCATCATCATCACTTAATATTGTAACCATAACCTTCTTATTCGTCAAGAGTGGACAGTCAAGATTCACATGTCTAGGCTTCTTATATTTGTTGCATGTGATTTGATCCTTCCTGATAGAAACATCCAAATCTTATGTGGTCTTCTTATAAATGTTCTTTCTATCACCAATTACTTTTCCTTCCACAAACATGTTAAACTTCAAGTGAGAAGAGCCACTTCTTCATCACTATTTTCATAGGTTTCATCATAGGACCCCCAATGTTCATCGAGAGAAGGTTGAAAGGTCCTTGTCTTCTTTGACTACACTAACTTTTAGACTCCATGATCTTGGTAAAGATCTGAGAAGCTTACTCACAAGTTATTCATTAATAAACACTTGACCAAATCCCTTTAGAGAATTGATAATATTAGTGAATCTACTAAACACTTCAAAGGCAAACTCACTAGGCATCATAAAAAATAATTCATAATCATGTACAAGTAAATAAATTCGTGTAGCTTTTATCTACCTTGTACCTTTGTGTGTTCCTTGGAGTTTATTTCCTTTGCAAATTCACACATGGAAATTCAAGTGAACTCTTTAACATCAAGAGTATAGTAGAGAAGATTCATGGCTTTATCTTCCATCTATCATCTTTTGTCCATTCATCTATGGTAAGGTAGTATTTCATACCTTCTTTAACAACGCATGGCTTGAAGAAACCATCTCTAATCAATCTCCATAGTTCATAGCCTTAAGACTTAATGAATATTTTCATCCTAGCTTTTCTATAATTGTAATCTATGCCATCAAATAGAGGTCATTGGGTAGACCTAAAACTTATGAAATGATCTTTGACTCATATGAAAATAGTAAAGGCACCTACCCTAATACCAATTGTGATCCCAAGAGGAATATGAGTGGACCCAAATAAAGTTTTTAAAAAGTTACGAACTTGAAAATAACAATTCTTCATTTTTGAAAGACAACTAATGATGCACTTGCACAACAATTGACAGAAGGATTTATACTGTTTCAGCAGTCAACAAGGAACCTACTACTTTTCCAAATCCAAACTCTACTTGAGTTTTGAAGGTATCGCAAGCTTGAGGTGCAACTAAATTCCTACAAGATTTTTACACCGCCACTTGATAGAGTGTTGACCATTAAGGGTAGGAGCAATTATAGAACCTATACCTTTTACAACACTGATAAAAATAATTATTTCTAAGAAAAGCAAGAGTATCATAACTGTCAAGAAGAGAAACTTTTACTCTCTAGGAATGATTATATATATCTCCACAAGAACTTGAGGATTAGCTTTAGATGTGAGCATAGATTTGCTTGATGATTCTTCTTTTCAACTTGTTCTTTTCAAGGAGAAGGGTGCTGGAAAGCTTAGGATTTTTGCAATTCCTAATGCACTTCTTTTTCTACTACCCTTGAATCTTCAAACTTAGGTTCAATTTATCACTTTTTCATAATGACATAGCCAATCAAACTTACTTTCTAATTGTTGGAGATGTAATAGATCCATTGCACACTTTAAACAATAGAACTAGAAAATAGCTTGCACTTGGCATTCTAATCAAAAGGGTAGTTAGTCATCAGTTGAATTACAGTTTGTCAAAGAGTTTCACTCTTTTGACAAACCTGTTAATCTTTTAGCTAGTTGGATTGAAGTAAGAAGTATAATCCTATTTTGGCTAATTTCAAGAGACATGTTGAAGTGATTCCTTCAATTGATTGGATGTACCTAAATTCCCTAGATAGAATTGATCATTTTTATTTAGTTGGTTGGTAGTGATATTGACTTGTTGACTTCATTTGAAATGAAGTCTCTACATATTCAAGTCTTCTATTAGACCATTGATCACATTTTGTTGACCTACTAATGATGCTAGAAATTCATGTGCAACTTGTACAATCTGAACAATTGGTTGAATATGCAGTTTACTATTTGAGAATTGGCTCAAATTGATTTATTATCCTATCTAATAAAGTTTGTCAGTTGGAAGATATCCATTGATCAATTGATTATTCCCAAACCATTTTGTACTTCGTGTGAGAGTTTCCTTTGACCAATGGAACTGGCACTTAACTGGATGGATATGCTTTGAACTTGAACACTTTTCCTCTTTATCAAGTCCTGACTAGTTGAATTATTAACAAACCATTGGAAAATAATGACAATTGAATTCATCTACTTTTGTAAGATTCATATGGTTTTGAAAGCAAAGCTCTAACTATTGGTTCTAGGATATGAGTTAGGATCCTTGCATACACAACATGCTTTCATAGTATAAACATTTTTTTATCATCAAAATAGAAAAGGTAGTGATATTGACTTATTGACTTCATTTCAAATGAAGTCTCTACATATTCAAGTCTTCTATTAGACCATTGATCACATTTTGTTGACCTGCTAATGATGCTAGAAATTCATGTGTGACTTGTACAATTTGAACAATCGGTTGAATATGTCATTTACTATTTGGGAATTGGCTCAAATTGATTTATTACCCTATCTAATAAAGTTTGTCAATTGGAAGATATCCATTGATCAATTGATTATTCCCAAACCATTTTGTACTTCGTGTGAGAGTTTCCTTTGACCAATGGAACTAGCACTTAACTGGATGGATATGCTTTGAACTTGAACACTTTTCCTCTTTATCAAGTCCCGACTAGTTGAATTATTAGCAAACCTTTGGAAAATCTTTAGTGACAATTAAATTCATCTACTTTTGTAAGATATAGATGGTTTCGAAAGCAAAGCTCTAACTATTGGTTCTAGGATATGAGTTAGGATCCCTGCATACACAACAAGCTTACATAGCATAAACATTTTTTTATCATCGAAATAGAAAAGGCCTTGGACTAACATTTTCAGCCTAACATTTCTATTAAAAATTGAAAGAATTTCTTATAATTGTGCAACCTCATATTAAAATGAAAAAGTTCAAGACACACCAAAAGGAATATTCCATGCATGCTTAACAATATCTTTCAAATTATGGTGATTAACAAATATATTCTCAAACAAAAATGCCTTTGCTTCTACTTCTAATAACAACTAAAGCATCACTTAAAATAGGATAATGATAAAAAATATATGAAAAATAATACCTTAAGGAAATAAATATTTCCATGTTGAATTACAAAGGGCATGCTCTAGTCTTTGAAGAGTTATTTTATTTCCAGACTTAAAATTTCTCTAAGGGAATGGGTATCCCACAAACCTTAAATCAATTAATCCAAGAGAGATTAATCCCACTCCAGAGTCAGATTGCAAATGATTCACTGGATTACTTCCTCTTTTTCACTTCGAGATTTAACAGAAGTAAAATCTTCTGCTAATGACAAATGATCATCAATTCTATTAATATCATTCCAAAGCTCTTTTCTTCTATTATCATAAAGACTCACAAAAAAATCAGAGACAACCTACCACGATAATATATAATGAACTAAACTAAGGCATTTGATATGAATAAGTTGATTAGACAAAATATAAAATAGGAAGTGGTGTGATAAAATCACTCTAGAGAAGCATTAATCCACCAAAAGAACCAATAGATGAAATAATTTGATAGATAGGATATACATCCAACAGCTTACTAATATGCGGGAAATAATTTTGGTTTCTCTATCCTTGTCTAAACATAAGAAAAATATTCGGGTTTATGCTTAGTAAAAATGTTTTCTCCTACCAAAACATATTTGCGATCTAGGAATTGTAGGAAAGATTTAACATTGACGCCTCAATTGACTATGCCATCTACCAAATAAAACCTTCTCACCTACATAAGTCAACATTGATTGATGAGGAGTGGGACCCATCTGGCGATCAAGTTGACATAGCCCATCATTATCCCAGCCTAGATGCAGAGGCTTTTTGAAGAGAGATCCTTCACAACAAATGAATTACCATCAAATTCAAAGTAACTTGAATTGTATTTGCAATTTTATGAATTGAGAATAAAACTGCTTGGAATATTTGGAACATGTAAAATTTAAGAGGATGAAAATTTTGTTTAGAATAGGAATGGAACAGTTTACAACATGATGGATAGCCAACGTGCGTCCTGTCTACTTTTACCTTGCTTGAGCCTCTATATTCATTTATTAATCTTTAATCTTTTAGATTTGGAGTTATATGATTCTCACCCTAAAAGCTTAAGCTTATAGATAGTGGGCCAATGATATTTATATGTCTAACTTATCCTTTCATATGAAAAGCCCAGTTTTTTTCTTTCTTTTTTATTTTTGCATGTGATTAAGTGTGGGCTCATCAACCGGGCATTTGAAATTACTTTGATAAATGACGGTCTCAGAATTCAAATTCATGACTTCTCGTTCAGTAAATCTCTCGTATGATGTCATAAATGCCATGGTGCTCTCCTGAGATTGAGGAAGCCGACATGATATTCATATAAAACATTGAGTACAAGGTCTACCCTCACAAATGAAAATATAAATCATATAGAGAAGATAAATTTTCTTTCTTCGTTCTTCTTCTTTTTTCCTTTTTTTTATTTTTTTGGCTGCATAGAGAAGAGAATTACAATATGTTATATAGTTGGAAAGATTGCGTATGACATTCTCTAAAAGAGGAAAAAAGAACTTCGTAATATTTGTACATAGAAGAATCACAAATGTGGGTCATCATTGTGTATTATTTATAGTTTCAAGCAATACATCCTAAGATATTTGTTGCATAGATTTTTAATTCTTATTATCAAATTGATCCTAAAACTTCACAAACTGAAGCGGTTTAAGTCGTCTCTCTCAAATTGCACTGATAATTCAAAATAACCTTGGTGAATCAAGTTGCATGGTCATTTAACTTAGTTTCTTCTAGTGGAGCTCCACTTAGCTGAGCTTCACGATGACTATATGATAAATGAATTATTACGGTAAGAATGCCCCTTTTCATGTTACCAGTGGATGGTCCCAAGAGCATCGACGATGCAATTTCTCGCTCATTTGCAATTTAAGCAGGATCTAGCTTGTGGATAATCTAGATATGTATTGAATTCTCCATATTCATCTGGGAGTCGCAGGATAATATAACACAAGCAACAAGTATATTTGGAACGTCTTTCATATTGGACACAAAAATTACTCAGCTGTTTTCCACGTCTCTTCTATAGATCTATAAGTCAAGAGGAAGCTTTAATGGATTACAATAAGTGTGACAAGGATGTATCTAAACCAATAAATAGAAGAACAATAAGCTACATACAAAGACACAGAATGATGTAAGCATGTATGTGATTTGGCAAAATTGCTTATATCGAGGGAGAGAAAAAGGAAAATTCCACTATAAGAAAATAGCTTTACAAGCATGAACCTTACTCGGTTCTTTCTGCTCTTCTTGTCTTTTCCAAACCACAATAACACACCTTAAAGCTCTCATCTTTTCTTTTTTTTCCCCTCTTTTCCTCCTTTACAAGAGAAACCCAAAAGAAGTACACCCCAACTTCATTTAGTATCCTACTCTAAAACCCCTTACATAAAAACAACAACACACCTTAAAGCTCTCATCTTTTCTTTTTTGTCCCCTCTTTTCCACCTTTACAAGAGAAACCCCAAAAGAAGTACACCCCAACTTCATTTAGTATCCTACTCTAAAACCCCTTACATAAAGTGGTCACTTAATGGCATGGGGTCCACCAATATAATGTTATGTACAGGATGCAATACATGCATCCTAATACCCATCATCTTCTGCTTCAACACTTTTACAGTAACTCATACTTCGGAAATTAAACTCACCCTCATACACTACCTAATCCTAGTCCATATATACACGTCCCCTCATAGGATAGAACCCATAAAGCATCTACCACTAGGATGTGGTGGCAAACTCAAACTTGCGACCTGCGAAAGGTGCAACATCTTCTCCAACCACTAGCCCAGCTAATTTGGCCATAGTTTAAAAACACAAAACTCTTCTTGACTCTAAGGTGAGGTGAGTCCACCTAACTCAAAGCGACTCATAGGTGACTAGAAAATATTTGAGTAAGATTTTTCATAATATTTTATGTTTTTGGGATTATACATAAAATTTTCACTTCACGTACATATGTCAAACATAGTGTAGTTCATTAAGATGTTATAGTGCTGCTCTAAAAGTCTTGGGCTTTTTTATATAAAACAAGTCAACTTAATGAATAACTCGATTTGTCATTGAATCAGAGTAACTCTGAACGAGTTTTGCAGTTGAAACGTGAGTTTCAGAACTATGAGTTTGGCTTAGAAAGTTAGTTATTCTTTTTGTTCGAAGTAATTTCTAACTCGCACGTGGATTTACCTTCTTGAATTAGAAGTTTATACCATCTAATAGAAACATAGAAAATGTCCCTACAAGTCCAATTTCAGATGATTCAGAGCGTCCTCTGACCAATGACCTTGATTGTAGTTTTGTGAGTGGCATATATATTTAGATGAGTAATTCTGTAATTTGGGCTTCGATTTAACGATCAAAGCCCGTTACAAGCCCACCAGCCGGGAACGACTTAAACCGGTGATGACTATGGTTGGAAACCACCTCCTGGTTGGATAAAGAACAGTTTTCGTGGTTCCAGTTGGGACAATCCATGCCAGCTTATATAGGTGGTTTCATTTGCAATGACAAAGTGCAGAATTCTCAGATTTCCTGGTCCAATAGGCATTATCTGATTCCACCAAAGCGGTGATGCCGCGAAAAAGGCAGTTCTATTATTTGATCGATTTCATGAGTGGGGCTTCGAAGTTCCAAAAGTTGACTGAAAAAATTGATTCAGTGGCATGAAGTATATATTCCAATCATGGGAGATTGAAGATCTCTTAACTAGCTAAAGCTTCTGAGCCGACTAGGACGCGACGCAGATGCTCTGACCGATGAAGTGCGGTGGTTTGAGAAAGTTAATTAATTAAAAAGTGCTCATAAGAGTCCACGCTCAAAAAAGCGTGTAAGGATTCCACTTCACCTTTTTCTCTTTTACTGGAAGATCTAAGCATAGTTTAAAAAGTCTCAAAACTTAACTTGACTCAAACGGTTGGCTAAAAAATCAGGAGAGTTAGAGTTAATTAAAAGCAACTCTCAGGTGATTCAAAAATAGTTGAGTGAGATTTTTAATAGTATTTTATTTATATTTGGGTATATATATAAATTTTGCATTTATATTCTATCACTAGGCAAGTTTGTTAAGGAATTGCATACTAGTTTAGAGGTCTTGTATTTCAAAATCGAGTATAAGCAAAACATTTTTGCCCTATAGCAAGTTGACTCGTTGAGTGACTTGATTTGACATCAAGTTAAGTAACTCAAAATAATTTTTTAAGTCCACTCATGAGTTTTAGAACTATGATCTAAGGCAATCATCTATTCAAAGTACACAAATTAGCTAACCTATGAGAAGCCACTTGTTTTTAATCTTTAAATCTTAAAAAAAAATAATGGTCATGATTTCGACTAAAAGAAACATAGGCTGAACGCATCCAATGAGCATGAAATTCTATAATTGACCTATTCAAGCCATTTTTAACACTATGAATTATCATTGTGCATGAGAAAAATATAGAGTGGACTTCCAAGCCTTTTAGCGTTGATTCCCCTCTATTGTTCTTGTCTTCCTCGTGTCCCTCTCTTGTTTTCATATTCCTTTGTGGCCTTGATTGCAATTTACAATCCCAACCATTTATAAAATCTTTAGCCCACAAAGGAATATGAAAACAAGAGTAACAGTAGAAGAGGAATGCTGATGTAAAGTGTGACAACACTTTATTGTTAATTGTTTAATTTTGGCAAAAAGACCCATACTTTAGCATTTAATTGGACCATCTAACTCATCAATTTAATAAATTTTTGGAAAAAATATAAAAATTAGTTCAAATTGACCATCAAGCTATAAATTGTCAAAATTAGCGGTCAAATGATCAATTGAGCTAAGTGGATGCTTAATATATGGTTTAGATGACTCTAATCTAGTCTTTGGTTTTGCAGATCAACTAAAAAAGGGTTGGATGGTTCAGATCTAATTTCAAAGGTGCAGATCAATTTGAAGATCTAAGGCAAGGGATGAAGTGTTCCTGAAAGAAGAGGGTTTCCTAATTGAAGAGAGTCCTAATTTGGAAGAGGGGTCCTAATTTGGGAGAGGAGAAAGTTTCCTAATAGGAATCTACCTCTTCAAGGAAAGAGTTTGAGAAAAATAAAGAAGTGGAAAGATTATAACGAGGAGGAATGTACGGAGGTTTGAAGTTTTTTGGGAGTTTGGAGTTTTGGAGTTTAGTTGTTTTCTTTCTCTTTTGCTTGCCACTTTCCTCTTCCTAGTTTGTTTAGAGTTTCCCTTGTTTACTCATCTCTATTTTAGGTTCACAGCCCTCGCTCTTGCTTTTCACCACCACCTTTCTCTTCACATCCCAACCTTCCCCTCTCCTTTCTATCTTCCACATTACTTGTTTGGGTTGCACCGAACCAGATCCTCAACCTGAGTTCCATCATCCATCGTTGCACAACCCATCATCCATCTCTCTCTTGTTTAGATCACTCAAACACCCAGCCTCCACTTTTGCACCACTCTTTCTCTCGAGTATCTTCCTCTTCAGCCCTGTATCCATCGCACCTCTTTGCCTACCGCTCACAAGCCCAGATCGAAAAAAGGAAAAGAAAAAAAAAAAAAAACCGACGCCCAGGCGATGTCTAGCTATGCGACGGCCATCTATCCATCGGCCAAGGCGTCTTTGCCCCAGACTCCCTCATCCCCATCACTTCCCAGCCATCTTGTCATTTTCCCTCATCACCGGCTACACCTTTCCACCGGTCCAGCGCAGCCCAGAATAGCCATGGACGACACCCAGTACCTGTCCTTGCCTCCATCAAGCCAGACCAGAATCAGAGAAGCCCATAGCTGGGCGACGCCCCAAGTTCCCATCCCAGGCATCAGTTTTTCCGTTCCCAGATGACTTCCCTGGTCACACCTTTCCATTAGGCCAGGCACGAAACTAGAACAAGAGCATGCCCAGCTATCTGCACATCTCACCATCTCCAGCATCCCCTTCTTCTCCGCTGATCTCTTCCAGCAAACTGTGTTTATGGGAGTTTTTGGGAAGTTTTGGGAAAATTTCCAAATTTGCCCTTGGAAGATTATTTTAATTTACATTCCATGTCCTGTTACTATTACTATTCGCGTTTTATGTTATTCCCATTCTAGTAATTCGCGTTCTGTGTTATTCCATTACTGTTTAACTCAATCAAAGGTTATGGTTTAACCATGGAAAACTTCTAATTTCTTGTTTGTTTTAATTTAGAATTTCAATTAATTTTTAGAACTTGTTTTTAGGATAGTTTCCTATTGAATTGTTGTTCCTAATCTCAAATTGGGTTATGAAAATAGATCTAAGCCATTAAATCTTAAATTCCTTAATTAGATTAGATCTTTAAAAATTTGAAGAATTTGACAAATTCCTCCATCAGATCATTAATCCAAGATATGTTGAACATATTGATGGAGTTTGATCAAAGTTTGGGATACCCAAAGTGAAGAAATTGGACAACACTTAAGATAGGAATTAGATTTTTCTTAATTTCTTCTAGTTTTAGTTTAGTTAAGGTTTTATTGTTTTTTTTTCTGTTCTTTCTAGAATTAGACCACTGGAATTTCATTGTTAACTTGAAGATGAAGTCTGATTTCTTTCTGTTAATTTTTGTGAATTAATTTAAATTTTAAATAATTAAATTTTATTAAAAACTCCAAAGTCTTAAAGCACGTCCTTGTGAGATCGACCCGTATTTGCATTAGCTATACTAAAATAGCCCGCGTACTTACAAAAAATGTTAACAAGTTTTTGGTATCATTGCCGAGGACCCACAATGGAGTTTTTATAAAATTTAATTAAAAAATCCAAAAAAATTTAAAATTAGAAAAATCCAAAAAATAAAAAAAATTATAGGAATTGTAGAGTTTCAACATTTTAGACAATTTTAGGTGCATTTTTCAAAATTTTTAGTGCATAACCACCTAATTTCCTAAAATTGATACTTATTTCTAATTTTCTTTTTCAGGAAAACAGAAAAGTGGAGGAATTTGGCACGTAAATCTTCATCAAAATGGAAATTTTCTTACTTTCCTAGAATATGATTTATTTTCCTTTTGAGTGAATCTTGCAGTGAGGATCCTTGTAAATTGCAATTTTTATTTTAATTTTAAAGGGTTGTATAATATTGGGCAAGTGTGGGATAAGGTGGCCTACACATGATCTTCATCAGAACCCCACTATAAGTTTCCTCACTCATTTAATTCCTAGATTAGAGTTTACATTTATATTAAAATTGCATTGTTTGGTAGTGTAACTCATATAGAAACCATCACTTATAATTGTTGCATTTTTAGGGTTTTGCATTAGTTTATTGCTTTTAATTGCATCTTAGGACACGGTTAATGCTTTAAGGTGATATATATGCTGATTGAACTACCATGGAGTGTGGGATTTAATTAGTAAGGGCACCCTACCCTCATAAGATCAAGGGTTGATTTCATCACCACTCCTTGGCCCACCTAGGATAATCACCTCATGTGCACTACCCTACACTTCAAATCAAATTAAAATCAATTAGAAGAGACCTATAGGGCCATCACATGCTCGTAGGACCCTCTTACTCAAACGCAATTTATTGTCACTCCAGTGGCTTTTGAGTACTGTGGTTATTGAGGGTTGTCTAATAGAGCCTCGCTCTTTGCTCCCCTCTTATTGACATTTGTGACGTCTAAACGCCTCCTTACATGAGGGTTGTATTAACCACCTTGCGTAGAACCTAACTGGTAAGCAATTAAAAGTATTGTCTCCACATAAATTCAAGAATGTCAAAATATTGTTGCTTATTAGCCTTAAGGATTATATTGTGCCCTTTGTTTGTGCATCTTTTTAATAAGTTAGGTTGCATCATGTAGGTTAGTTTTCATCTTAAGAAAAAAAAAAAAAAAAACAAAGCCTATCAAGAAGGATATGGATTTCATAGATTAGATGCATAGATGGATCAGTTAGATCTTATGGAAAGTCAATTGCTTAGGCTAATAGCTTTTAAGCAAGTTGCACCACAACCCCAATACCATAATGACTATACCTATTTTGAGCATCCCTATTCCACTCCTTCTTGACCCCCATCATGCTCCACATACAATGAATACTATCAAGAGCCAGTGGATGTACCTAATGCATTCACATACCCTAGCAATTTTTATTCTGATACAAATTATTAAGACTCTAATAGATGGGCTAGGCATCATGAACAACTATGGTCTCAGGATTACCAATATCAGGAAGAACCACAATGTTCTCACCCTGGTCAACTCTGCCATGATTATTCAGAATATCAGGGTCAACCATCATGTGTTTAGGCTACTCAGTCCCTTTTTCAGTACCCTAATGCCACAACAATACCAACCCTATGAGTCATTTCCTCTATGGGAAGAACCATTATTAGAAGAAAATATGCAGCATGTGTGAAATAATGGAACAAGGTATGGCTGCTAGGAATATGGAATTAAAACAAATGATGGAGGATTTCACTAAGGAAATAAAATGAGGGAAGGAGGAATTTGAGGAGACACTAAAACAAATTAGGGATAATGAAGGGCCATTTATTCTTGACACTAGGATGGAAATTTCTTATGATCCTTATGAGCCACAAAGTCTACAACCATCCTTAGAAATCTCCAACTTAGATATACTTGAGTCATGTCCTGATTCTGATAATGAAGAGACTTCTATTGATGAAGAGAATAAAGCTTTAGAAAAATCCAACCCTAATCCTCTAGATGTGTGTCCCACCTATTTTTATGATTTTGATGAAGACACATCTATTGAGGAGATGCATGAGTTGTTGGATACTGTGCCTTTGATGGACACTTCTCGATGGCAAGCTAGAGTATATCCTCTTATAAAGCATGAAATTCAATTTGCGCCCTTCAATGTAGAAGATGTACCTGATTGGGACCTAGCAGCCTTATTTGAACAAACATCAGACTATATAATATAGACACGATTGATGCTGTACCTGTGCTTATCCAATAGGAAGAAGCAGAGTTAGTTGATATGCATCAACCTACTTTAGGGTACACATCAGAAGATAACTAGGGTTTAAGCCAAACCCTGTCCCCACCTTTAGTAATACAAGAACAACCTATTAGAGAAAGGCAGAGTCAAGGTACTACCCTAGTTCAGGACAATGATATGGACACGGAGGAAAAAGATAGACTGAATAGAATGGTCATTATTATCCCTCCATTTGGTCAAGATAAGGACTGTTTGTCACCATATGGTCTAAGGAAATACATGATAGTTCATGCTGTCATTGTGTTACCCTCACCTCAATTGTCGAGGTAAAGCAATTATATTGACTACCATGAAATAATGAAGATGGGGGATCAACAATATGTTCCCACTACCTTCACAATTATGGTGATCTACTATATTATATTCATATCACTACCTAAAATTTCAAGGTGGAGGCCATATATAGATTACCGCTAAATTCTGAAGTGGCATGAGAAATCTCGCCATTTCATCTTAGGGTTAGGATTAGGACACATAAGCTGACCTAGTTAGCTCTAGGTTTAGAAAATTAGGTTAGGTAATGTCTGGCTGAAGATGTTAAACTTAGTGCCTATTGGAAGGCAACCCAAGGGTTTAGAGTCTACATCACTCAACTTCCATATAAAATCCTATGTTTTCAAACATTGGGGACAATGTTTTATTCAAATTGGAGGGTGTAGATGCACATAGAGATTTTAAATTTTCTTGAGTAATATATATATATATATATATTGAAAATTTTTGAAAAAAAATTGAAAATTTTTTGAAAAAAAAGTTTTTAAAGTAGAGTTCCCTTACTGTGATGAGAACTGCATGTTTAGAATTTGGTAAATATACTATTTTCACCTCTTAATGGGAATGCATATGATTAGTTTTGCATATCATTCATGTGTTGAAGCATTTTATGAAAGTTAATTCTCAGAAACCATTTACGCACAACACATAATCAACACTAATATGGAGATATGACTTAGAGACTTGGAGGAAAATTAGTGGAGACCTATAACCTAGTGAGAGTTTGAGACTATCTTCTTTTAGAGAGTTATAAGTAATTCCATGAATTATTCAATGTACATAATTAGTGTGATCCTGTTATTATTGTTTTGGTTAAACATCAAAGAATAAATAGGAGCAATAGCTTTAATTCTAGAAATTTATTGAATCTGATAGGTATTAGGAAACCTAGGAAATGATACAGGCCATCCTTGTTTAGCCCAGAGACATAAAACTTACCCAATATAGTATATCACTAGTTAGATTTTTGAGCCTGTTATTAAGCCTTTTCTTTCTTAATCCCATTCACCTTAACTTAGAATAACCCAGTAAAATAAATAACCACTACCCATCTTCAAAATGAGTAGAGTAGAAAAAGTTCAAAAATACGACAAAAAGTCAAAGAAGTGAGAAAAATTAGCTGTCTTTCTTCCAAAGAAGAAAAAGAAAAATATGAACTTGAAAAAAAAAAAAAGAAGCAAAAAAGAAGAAGAAGAAGAAAGACCAAAATCTAAAAGAGAAATTCACTTCAAGTACAAAACCAAAAGAAAATTTGTCCTAGAAGATATTCATTGAAGACATCTACTCAATTTTGAACCTTTGATATCTTTATACCCTTCTTTTCTAAACCTGTCCTAAGCCTACATTTCGTCCTAGTTAAAGACATATTGATCTTAGGTGGACATAACTTTAAAGAGAAGATAAAAAGAAAGAATTAAGGTAAAAGACCCCTAATATTCTTGGTGATAACATCCACTCTTAGGGATCACTTTCCTTTGTCTCATGAACATTAAAAAGAACTATGTGAACGATTAGCTTGTTGAATTCGATCACATAATGAGAGAAATATGATAAACCCCTTACTTTTATTTCTGCACATATACTTGTGAGAATTTGAAGTCAAGGCATATTTTCAATGGAATGTAAGCATATCTAGTTAGAAGTCAAGATTTATGTGGCTGTACACACACTTATGTACTCTGAGGAGTAGCTCAAATAAAATGTCTTGAATATGTGTATGGTGTGTAAAATTGTCAAATCCTCTTTCTTAAGTTGTGAAAAATTAGTAAAGTTGCTAATGAATAAGGATTTTCTGAGATAAAATAGGGGACTTGACCTTATTGAATTTTATGGGTATATTCACTGCAAACCCTCACAAGGCCTAACTCATCCACTAGGGGTAACTTAGGCGTTCAAGGCTTGTTGCATGTGCTAAATGCAATCGTGATTACTTACGAAAGTGTCATCTTATACCAATTTTGTGTAAAATAGTTGTCTGCATGTTTTGCGCGGAACTAGCAAAATGCTGATTGGGGGTGTGTTAATTAGACCATCCAACTCATCAATTTAATATTTTTGGAGAAAATATAAAAATTAGTTCAAATTGACCATCCAATTGTAAATTGTCAAAATTAGCAGTCAGATGATCAATTGAGCTAAGTGGATGCTTAATGTATGGTTTAGATGACTCTAATCTAGTCTTTGGTTTTATAGATCAACTAAAGAAGGGTTGGATGGCTCATATCTAATTTCAACAGTGCAGATCAGTTTGAAGATCTAAGGCAAGGGATGAAGGGCTCCTTAAAGAAGAGGATTTCGTAATTAAAGAGGACTCATCATTTGGAAGAGGAGTCCTAATTTGGGGGAGGAGAAATTTCCTAATAGGAATCTACCTCTTCAAGGAAAGAGTTTGAGGAAAATAAGGAAGTGGAAAGATTATAAAGAGGAGGAACATGTGGAATTTTGGGGGGAGAGTTTGAAGTTTTTTTGGAGTTGTTTAGTCGTTTTCTTTCTCTTTTGCTTGCCACTTTCCTCTTCCAGGTTTGTTTGGAGTTTCCCTTGTTTACTCATCTCTCTTTCACGTTCACAGCCCTCCTCTTGCTGTTCATCACCACCTTTCTCTTCACATCCCAGCTTTCCCCTCTCCATTCTATCTCCAACGCTACCTGTTTGGGTTACACCGAACCAGATCCTCAACCTGAGTTCCACCATCCATCGTCGCACAACCCAGCATCCATCTCTCTCTTGTTTACATCACTCAAACACCCAGCCTCCACTGCCGCACCACTGTTTCTCTGAAGTATCTTCATCTTCAGCCTTGCATCCATTGCACCTCTTTCCCCACCGCTCACAAGTCCAGATCAGAAAAAGGAAAAAAATAAAAAAACAAAAAAAAAATTGATGCCCAGGCAAAGTCTAGCCGTGCGATGGCCATCTATCCATCGGCCAAGGCGTCTTTGCCCCAGACTCCCTCATCCCCATCTCTTCTCAACCATCTCCTTTCCACTATCTCTCCAATACCCTCTCTTACTTGCATGCTTTGTTCCAGACAATGCCCATAAAAAATGTCATTTTCCCTCAGCACCAGCTGCACCTTTCCATCACTCCAGCCTAGCCCAGAACAGCCATGGACAACACCCAGTACCAGCCCTTGCCTCCATCATGCCAGACCAGAACCAAAGAACACCCACAGCTGGACGACGCCCCAAGTTCCCATCCCAGGCATTGGTTTTTTCGTTCTCCTCTACTTCTAGTCGTTTATCCCTCATCACCCCCGCACCAGATCACTTCCCTGGTCGCACTTTTCCACCGGGCCAAGCACGAAACTAGAACAGGAGCATGCTTAGCCATCCGCACATCTCACCGTCTTTGGCATCCTCTTCTTCTCCGGCGATCTCCTCCGCAAACTCTGTGTATCAGAGTTTTTGGGAAGTTTTGGGCAAAATTCCAAATTTACCCTTAAAAGAATATTTTAATTTACATTCCATGTACTGTTACTATTACTATTTGCATTTTGTATTATTCCCATTCTGGTAATTCGCATTCTGTGTTATTCCTTTACTGTTTAACTCAATCAAAGGTTATGGCAATCAAAGGTTATGGTTTAACTATGGAAAACTTCTAATTTCTTGTCTATTTTAATTCAGAATTTTAATTAATTTTTAGAACTTATTTTTAAGATAGTTTCCTATTGAATTGTTGTTCTTGATCTTCAAATTTGGTTATGAAAATAGATCTGAGCCATTAAATCTTAAATTCCTTAATTAGATTAGATCTTTAAAAATTTAAAGAATTTGACAAATTCCTCCATCAGATCATTAATCTAGGACATGTTGAACATATTGATGGAGTTTGATCAAAGTTTGGAATACCCAAAGTGAAGAAATTGGACAAACTTAAGATAAGGAATTAGATTTTTCTTAATTTCATCTAGTTGTAGTTTAGTTAAGGTTTTATTGTTTCTTTTTCTGTTCTTTCTAGAATTGGACCATTGGAATTTCACTGTTAACTTGAAGATGAAGTATAATTTCTTTATATTAATTTTCGTGAATTAATTTAAATTTAAAATTATTAAATTTTATTAAAAACTCCAAAATCTTAAAGCTCATCCCGGTGGGATCGACCCGTACTTACATTAGCTATACTACAATAGCCGGTGCACTTGCGGAAAACATCAATACTGAACACCCATGCAACTCTTCTCCTTTTGTATATTGAGTCTCACAAAACTGTTGATCCATAATGCTCATTTGACTCTCCTAACCCTAGTTATCCAGTTGCCCAAAAATCATGTTAAATGGAGCAATTTAGTAACTAAGAAAAGATATTAGCCTTGCTCATAGCAAAAATACTAGGCCTACATGGGCACACCCACACATCCCATGAGTCACACAAGAGTGTCTCTAAATTCCAAGATTGATGGTGGATCAAAGATTGGTAACATTGAACAACGAAGATCATCATCAAACTCCCTTGGATCGTTAGATTATGAGCATGATTGGTCACGGATGGATGGATGCCATCAACATAGAGTATTTGAACAAATTTTATCATTCAAATGGGACATCTTTGGGCTTTAATAAAGCACAACTAGAAAATAGACAAAGATGGATGTCAAGATCTAATCTTGAAAGATGTAAGGAAAAATCTCATATGAACATTGCAGATTTGCTTATTAGAAACCATCCTATGACCAATCAAAGTTTCCTATCTTGAATTAGTCAAAAATGTCCCTATAAGGGTTCCTTGGTCAAGGGTCAATATGTTGACTGGTCAATGATTCTAAGCTACCAAAACTAAGGAAAAGGCTAGCTTAAGAAGTAAAATAGTTTAGGAACTTACCAGTTTGTAATACATGTATTAGAATTTACTTAGTTGTGTTTGATAACTATCCAATGTTTAGCAAGTATTTATTTAGAAATACTAAAGTTTAGGAAAGTCTTCATAGACAAATAACTTGTATTTAGAAAGTACTAGCTAGCCTAGGAAACTAATATAATTATACAGTTTCTTAGTATATTTGTGTGATGCCTTGGGTTTTTATAATACTTTTTCAAAATTTGAGATCCCTTATTTGAAAATTCCTTTTAGAGAAAACATTTCTAAAACCTTGAGTGTCATTTCCTATACAAACAAAAGGACTTTATAGTCATTCCTATAAAAAATTTGACAAAGTTTCCTTTGTTTTTTAGACATATATGCATTTAACGCATGCGATGTGGAAAACCTGACAAACTTAGAAATCATTTTCATGTTTTGAAAACAAATATACAAACTTATCATATCTCAGAAACTCCAGTCACAACTACATCACATCACATTCCACTAAATGTAAATAAGTCAACTACTTCAAAGTAATTATACATTTATATTCTCTAATAGATCATAAAACCAATATCAAGTTGTAAGGCTCACCCTTTAGATACTGAAAATCCTAATCTCCTATAATCACAACTCCATGGTTTGCTTTCACGTCCTCACCTCGACCTGTTCATCCTTCCATTTTAATTATTCAAATTTGAGAAATTGTAAACAAATTATAATGTCTTAGTAAGTTTGTACTTGTGTAGGTGGAATCAGTCACTATTTTGGCATATAGTTCATGATTTACATAATCAATGCATTTTGGCAATTATTCATATCTAACCAAAATCGTGATGCTTCAAAGTATGTGGACATATTGAAACTTTAAGTTCCAAATCATAGTATCCATGAAATCAATTTACATGTTTCAAGAAATTCACTTGAATAAATCATACGACTTTTATAATTTTTTTGAAGATATTAATGCTTTATCCTTTCATAAGTATCCAAGCATTTCATGCCTTTGTCATTTCATGAACATTAGGTCATACAAAAATCCTTTTTCATGCATAAACACATTATCATTCAAGTCCATTCATAATATATAGTCCTTCAAGATCACTCATCATGCATGATAAATAGAAATGGTGTTATCAATGGTCTAAATTGTTTGTCATTCAATAGCTAAATTAGTTTATAAGGATCAAGGTATTTAATATTTTCATTATCATGAGTACAGGCAGTCATCTCCTATACTTCCTTTCATAAACACACTTCATTTCAAAATCATTTATGATTCAATATGTAATCATGCAGAATCACATATAATTTTGGATTAATTCAACTCATTCATGAACCAAACCCAAGAAAAACCATCAGTTAGAAAAATCAATTGGTTAAAATCTTTGGCTAAATGTAAATTTCAAAGAAAAAGATGGAGCCAATCAATAAAATTAAGTGGCATATTGTATGCTCAAAGCAAACCAGCATTCAATAAATCATTGATCTATCAAAACCAAAAGCTGGTCATGGTTTCAATAGCAAATCACTAGTTAAGGATGCACATAAAATATCAGCATGAAATCAAGTTGAAAACCAAATTTGTGAAAACCGAGTGGTATACAATTCTACTACTTTGATGATGTCATATAGTCATACCAACTGGATGGAAACATACAGTCCTATTATGATGGAATGAGCCTAGACTCTAAAGAGTGGCTAGCATGTCCAACATGCCTACAGCAATCAAACTCCCATGATCGTAATTATCTATCATCACCATAGGTAATTACCATCACCATATGTTTGCCACAGGTACCACATGGCCTCTTCACCAGCCATCATGGGGGTTACTAGCTATCCCAAAAGTAGTCCACATGACCAAACCACTTCCCTATAGCTCTTGTCGAGTTGGTACCTAAAATCATATGGTAGATGCAACTACTCCTCCTAGCATAGGGTTTTAGGATTTACAACCGCACGCTGCAAGCTTGCCTCAGTACTTATGCTTGTTGATAGACCACCCCCCCAATAATCCATGGGACTTTATGCCTACTTGTAGAGCACCTATCAATCATCCATGAGACTTATGCCCACTTGTAAAGCACTTGCCTGATAGTATAAATCACATAGCATTTGTAGGTCTTATAGCTACTCATAAAGCACTTGCCCAAACATCGATCAAATAGCATCCTCAGCACTTACAATTGCTAATATAGAACTTTCCTAAAACATTGACCACCAAAATCATCTCATGATGATAAAATTGCTTTTGAAACCCTTATGAGAAACCATTCAAATTCATTCATTTCCAATGCATGACAACCTTCCAAATCCATAGTCTCAATAAGCTATACAATATGGTTTCCATGAGATTTCAGAACATGCACTCATCATTCACTAGATAATGCACTTGGTATTCAAAAGCATGCATCTCATATCCACTTCAAAAACAATTAATGTCTAATTATTCATGCTTGGTTCATAGCTCATGACAATTAGTTCTCTTATAGGAGGTAATGCAACTTTCTTATGCTTTGAATCATCCAACAAAGCATCCAAAGCCAATGATTATATAAGATGGATCTTTAACAAACCATAAAAAAATGCATACATTTAAGTGAAACATAATAGAATTAATTATAAAGTCTTTATCAATAACAGTAACATGTTACATCTATAGGCCATAACATGTAGATATCTATTGTGTTTGTCTCTAGAATTAAGTGATCCTTTTCAAGCATGAATGTGAAGCATTTCATTTGAACATGTTTGAAATCATACATACGAATAGTTAAATCATTTCAATATATAGTTTTAAAATTGGGTTAAGGTAATCCTAGTTAATGGCTATTGATAAGACATTGTTTTTCTATCTTTAGTTATCAAAACCTTCAAATTCTTTAGCTAATCTTTCAATCTTGAGTACAAGTGTGAGCCGTAGAATCTTAAGCTTTCTTTTACCTTGATCAATCATAAAATCATTCTTAAAACATTACTTTAAAAATATGATATCTCCTAGGAAGTTGCTTAAGTCTTTCCATACTTCAAAACCTTGTGAGCTATGCTACAATCTTTACTCCATTACTAATGTACTCATTATCAATTCACACTACATGGACATTACAAATATTGTAATGTCAGGTTTACAAGTTCATATATGCTAGTAGTAAGTGCAAGGGTCAAACAATGTTTAAAGTATTATAATGTCCACTATTTGCTCTTGTATGTTCCTACCAAGTTGAGTAGTTCTATTACTCTTTTATCATAATGTTATAATTAAGGTAAACCAAGCATTTAAAGTCATGGTTAGCCATTCAAAATTATGATTTAATGAAGTGATATGTGTCGCATGATAACAACCAAGTTTTTCACATGTTAACAGAATCTTTGTAATTAAAGACATTACTCATGTTATATCATCATATGCATGTATTCATTTTTATTAGAACAAAACCAATCTTAAAATTTTCCAACTTACCAACCTTAATCCACATACTTCTTGTGGTTCTTATCCTCAATTCACTTGTATACCTCATTTAGCTCAATTTTTCGATTGACTAATCTGTACAACTAGTTGTTAATCCATAAATGGACAGATCAGATCAAGTGTCTTTGCCTTTGATTGGTGTACTGAGAGTTGAAGATATGCTGATTAGTTACTCTAACCATGAAACCAATATAGATTAAAGGGATATGTTGAGCCTGATCTCATAGATCATGTATCATATAATTAATCAACAGTCACATCATGGAAAGAGGGATAAATTTGTCACTCTTTTAGGGATTTGATAATAGATCTATGGTCAAATTAAGGTGAATACTTGAATCAATTGTGAATCTAGGCATCTAATCACTAATCTATAGTTAGATCAATGTCTGGGGCTAGATGAATGCATCTTAGATGATCTGGTGATAAATCTATAGCATCATGAACCTAGGTGCTAAGTGGCTGATCAACTATTAGATCATCTCAAAGGGGCTGATCAATCATAGATCTGGTGTTTAGTGATCGATCAATAGTTCGTTTGTGTGGGGGTTTGTAAATCAGTTATGGATCTATCATTTGGAGATGAATCAATGGTCAAATCATGATGGATGATCGAATTGGTCACAGATCAGGTGGTCTGGTTTTGATCGAAGGTTTAATCATGATCAACAATCAGATCTATGTGGATCTACACTAATCACACACTAGGAAAGTTCATAGGGGATAAATCAAGAATGTGGATGTTGGCTTCAAGCCAAGCGTTGATAGAAAGCAAGAAGAGAGAGAGAGAGAGATAGTGGGGGGGGTTGTTGTTCTGACATGGTTGGTCTTCTTAGGCAGGTGCGTTAGTCAGGTTGCATTGGAGGGAGAAGAATGAAGGGGGGATGGAAGAGTTGTTCTGAAATGGTGAAGAAGGAAGAAAAAGGAAAATGGGGGGTTTTGTGTAGTCAACGGTGCTGTAACACCAATCACTACGTGGATGGAGGAAAGAAGGGTTGTAGTTGTTGGAGAAGAAAGATATGAAAGAGGAGAAATTAGGAATATTGACGCAGTCGACTAGCTCAAGTAGTCATGTAGGGTCAGTTTACATTGGAGGAGGAAAATTGGAGGTGGATCAAGTCAATCTTTATCATCGCTAGCCTAATTCTCGTCACCACTGATAAAAAAATGAGGTTTTTGGGCTTTCATATGTGTCAGTTTGAATTCAATCATTGAAGACGAAGGTCATCTTGGGTTTTTAGGTTGGTCTCGCATGGGTCAAGAGCATCATCATCATTTTTTTTATCACTAACGAGATCCCAATTTCCAATAGTGATCGGCTAGAGAGGATAGTGAGGATGATCAGATGAGGAAAAGGCTCTGTTTTTATAGTAGATAATGAAGGGGATGATCAGAGTTGATGGTTCAACTTTGTCAACTGTCCATCTCAGTCCAGTTGCCAGAGAGGAAGGACAATTGGGAAAGGGGGCTCAGTTGCCCCATTTTTCTTCCTCCCTCAATGCCTTCCTCCCTCTATGTTCTCTTTCTTAGGTCGTAACCCTATGTGAGCAGCCACGTAATATGTGGCAGGTTGACCCTCCGTGTGTGAAGTTTGGCTCCATCCATGGTGGTTCTGTTTGCTAAGTCAAAGATTCAATCAGTGGGGGTGTTTGAAGTTTTTCTACCCAATCTCTATTTCTCACACGTTAGTGCCATTGGTCTTAAAGCGTACATTCTAAATATTGAGGTTTCGAGAGTCAACTAAGTGTCTTTCAAAAGTTCAATTACATAGAACTCAAAACACAGAATTCCAAAATCACATTTCATTTAAAATAAAATTGAAAATAGAATGAAATAGAATTTGGAAATTGGGGCTATTATGATTTGTACATTGTTTATTTGGGAGGGTTGTTCCCATCTATAAATACCTTAGCTCTAAGTCAAATTGGAAATTAGAAGTTGAATCAATTGGACTTTTTTTCCAAGGTTTAAGAGAGGGTGGATTGCTTCTCTAACATTATGTTTTTTGTATCACTTGAAGGTGTTGTGAGGAGCCTAACTTTGTATAATCACCTTAAGTTCGTAACCCTACCCTTCAAATCAATCTAAAATAAAATTAGAAATGACCTTTAGGGCCATCACATGCTCGTAAGACCCTCTTATTTAGACACGATCTATTGTGACTTCAGTGGCTTTTAAGCACTGTGGTTATAGTTGGTGTCTTAAAATCCAAGTGATTTTTCCATACCTTTTGTTGACATTTGTGATGTCTAAATGTCTCCTTACATGAGGATTGTATTAACCACCTTACTTAGAACCTAACTAGTAAGCAATAGTCAAATCTAAAGGAGAGGAGGAGTTCTAGATTAGGCTAATTTAAAAGCATTGTCCCCACACAAATTCAAAAAAATCAAAATATTGCTTATTAGCCTAAGGATTGTTTGACTGTGGCCTTTGCTTGTACCACATAAAGTTAGAGTCAGTACTTAGATTAAGACATTTTAGATTACGCTAGTTCATGCAGGGGTGTTGATCTTAGAACCTAGAGATTTGACGCATCCAATGCCAAGGGGAAAGAAACCTAGTTCCCATCCTTATGGCTGAACAACCAGTAAAGATTGAGCACAAAATAATTAGAGATTTTTATGTGCTGCTCCAACTCAGTACCCCATTCTGCATAGCTTTACCTCCCACGAATGTTGACCACTTTGAATTAAAGCCGAGAGTCATTCAATTACTCCCTACTTTTTATGGTGGAGACCGAGAAGACCCCTACCTACGTATTAAGGAGTTCTTTGATATTTGTGCCATATTTAGGTTCTAAAATATTTTGGATGATTTGATTAGGCTTAGGCTATTCCCATTCTCTCTTAAGGACAAAGCCAAGTCATGGCTTAATTCCTTAAAAGTAGGTTCCATGCATACGTGGGACCAATTATCTAAGAAGTTTTTGAACAATATTACGAATGTTGGGAGTAGTGGAATGAACTGCTGCAAAAATGCCCTCATCATGGATTTGAGAAATAGTAGCAAGTTCAATACTTCTATGAGGCATTGATGCCTAAAATAGACAAATGATAGATGTAGTGAGTGGAGGGACCCTCATGTTAAAAGATGAAAGTGAGGCATGGGAATTCTTTCAGACAGTGGCCAATAATTCTCAGCAATGGGATTATTCAAATAGGAGAGAAAGAACTAACTAGCCCACTAAGAAAGGAGGTCTCTATGTGATAGGAGTGCATACTGATCTATCTCATAAGATTGACTCTGTTTCTGAAAAATTAGGTGGAAGAATGGACAAGCTTGAAACTATGTTTCAATCTTTCATGGCTACTACATTATCCCATAAACCTCCACAAGAGGTATGCACAACTTGTTTTAGTCTAGCTCATTTAATTTCATCTTGTCCATCCAATAAAGTATTCCCTAAATATCTTGTAGACCAAGAGAATGCATGGAATGCATATTGCCAACCTAGTGACAACCCATATATTGAGACCTACAACCCTAAACAAGCTAAGCATCCCAATTTGTCTTGGTCAAAGAATAACCACCAATGAGGACCATCTATAAATCCTCTTATCTAAAACTTTCCTCTTAAAACTACAGTTTCCCAGTAGCCACATGGCTTTCAATAACCTCAATAACAAAAGAAACCATATTCAGAGAAAAACATCCATACCATGGTGGAACAAATTGTAAAAGGTAATTATTACACTAAAAAGGCCTTACACCAGTTCCAAAATGAGAGTAGACATTCATCCAATGTCAACTGTCAAGTCATCGCCAAGTTAGAGATGTAGGTAAGCCAATTGTCAGCTGAACTACATAACAGAGGAAAGAGTCATTTTCCTAGTCAACCCATCCCTAATCCTAAGTGTCAATTTAAGATAGGGCCAAGTTCTCAAAATCTTAACCCTCATGAGCATGCCAAGTCCATAACCACCCTTAGGAGTGGTCGTCAGATCGATAACAAAGAAGGGCAGGTTAAGGAAATTGTAGAGGAGAAAGAGACAATTATAACACAGGACAAAGAGAAAAGAGAGAAAAAACTTGTAGAACTTATAGTGGATGCACCCTATGTGCCTAAAGTCCCTTTTCCCCAATTACTGAATAAAGCAAGGAAGGGATCAAACTTTAATGAGTTAATAGAAGTATTTAAACATGTACAAATCAATGTACTATTGCTCAATGCAATTAAAGACATCCCTGCCTATGCTAAATTCTTAAAAGAGCTCTGCACAACAAAGCGAAAGCTTAATGTGCAAAAGAAAGCCTTCCTGAGCTCTTTAATGCAACACAAGGCCCCACCAAAGTTTAGAGATCTAGTATGTCCTACAATTACTTGCGTCATTGGAGATCATGTCATAGACAAGGCACTTCTTAACTTAGGGGATACTGCTAACTTGTTGTCATATTCTGTCTGTGAGCAACTATAACTCGATGAGTTAAAACCAACCACTACCACAATGCAATTAGCTGATAGATCAATCAAGATACTTCGTGGTTTGGTTGAAGATGTGTTGATATAGGTGGATAAGTTTTATTATCCTATTGATTTCATTGTACTAGACACCCAACCTGTATCTGAACCCAATAGTCAGATCCCAGTCATCCTTGGACGTCCATTCTTAGCAATGTTCAATGCCATTATTAACTATATGAATGATTTAATGAAACTGTCATTAGGCAACATGAAGGTTAAGCTTAATGTCTTTAATGCCGATCAACAACATTAGACCTCGATGATCCATGTGATATCAATTTGATTAAGAGTCTAATTAATGAGATTCATTCACCATTGTTCATCACTGACCCACTAGAGGCTTGTCTCATGCACATTAATGGAGAATTTGATATAGACAAGTCTATTGAGGAGGTAAACAATCTTTTAGATGTTGCACCAATCATGGATATCTCCAAGTGGAGTCCTTATGTGGAACTACTCCCACCTTCTAAATCTGTCCCTATACCCTCAATAGAGCAACCACCATCTTTAAACTTAAAAACCTTGCCTGATAACTTGAAATATTCATACTTAGGCCTAAATGGAACTTTACTTGTAATAATAGCATCAAACTTAGATAAAGAACAGGAGCGTAAGCTTTTAGATGTTCCTAGGGAATATAAAGCTGCTCTAGGGTGGACAATAGTAGACATAAAAGGGATTAGTCCACCCGTATGCATGCATAGGATACATCTAGAAGAAAATGTAAAATCTTCTAGGAAAACCCAAAGACGACTGAACCCCCACATGAAGGATGTGGTCAGAGATGAAGTCTTAAAGCTCTTAGATGTAGGCGTCATATACCCTATATCTGATAGTACATAGGTTAGCCCTGTTTAGGTTGTACCTAAGAAATCCAGGGTCACTTAGTCAAAAAAGGGGATAATGAGTTAGTCCCCACCCGCATGACCACTGAGTGGAGAGTTTGTATTGACTATCAAAAGTTGAATGCGGTCACAAGGAAAGATTATTTTCCTCTACCCTTCATTGACCAAATGCTAGAGAGGTTGACTGGACATAACTATTATTATTTTCTGGATGGATATTCTGGTTACAACCAAATTCCTATAGCATCAAAGGATCAGGAGAAGACCAACTTCACTTGCCCATTTGGAACCTTTGCCTACAAACGTATGCCTTTTGGGTTTTATAACCCTCTAGCTACATTTCAAAGGTGTATGTAGAGCATTTTCTCTGACATTCTAGAAAGATTACTTTAGGTGTTTATGGATGACTTCTCAGTATTTGGGCCATCATTTGATGAGTGCCTGTGCCACTTGAAGTTAGTCCTTGCAAGTTGTCAAGAAAAGAATCTTATCTTAAACTGGAAAAAGTGTCATTTTATGGTACGAAGTGGGATAGTATTAGGCCACATAATATCATCCAATGGGATAAAATTCGATAAGGCAAAAGTGGATTTAATAGCCAACCTTCCTCTACCAAGGTTGGTGAAAGAAATCCACTCCTTTTTAGGACATGCTGGTTTTTACAGATGGTTCATTAAAGATTTTAACAAAATTGCCAAGCCCCTGTATAATTTACTTGCAAAGGAGGCCACTTTTGAATTTGATGAAGATTGTAAGAAATCATTTGAGTGACTTAAGGCTGAGTTAACTTCTGCACTTATTATTCAACCACCAGATTGGAACACACCATTTGAGATAATGTGTGACGCATCGGAATATGCCAGTGGAGCTGTTTTGGGGCAGCGCATTGATAAAATTTCCCATGTGATATATTATGCTAATAAAACACTAACAATGTACAAATCAACTATTCAACCACTAAGAAAGAGTTGTTAGCTCTAGTGTTTGCTTTGGATAAGTTTAGATCTTACTTGTTAGGGTCTAAAGTTATAGTATACTTGGATCATGCGACCTTAAAGTGCCTCCTTTCTAAAAAGTATACAAAACCTAGGTTGATCATTTGGAAACTACTACTGTAAGAGTTTGACTTAGAAATTAGGGACAAGAAAGGTTCAAAAAATGTAGTAGCAGATCACTTGTTTAGATTAGTGGTGGAGCATACTAGCAATCAAGGGCCTATACTTGAGTCATTCTTAAATGAATAGTTATTGCATATTTCCCAGTTACCTTGGTATGGAGATATTGTTAATTATCTTGTTATAGGACAAATGCCTAATCATTGGACTAAACAAGATAAAAAGAGATTTTTAACTGAGGTTAGATATTTTACTTGGGATGATTTGTACTTATTCAAGTACTGTCCTGACTAAGTAATTAAGAGATGCATGCCAGATAGTGAACATAATCAAATCATCTCCTTTTGTCATGATCATGCACGTGGGAGCCATTTCAGCTCTAGAAAGACCTCTACAAAAATATTGCAGTGTGGATTTTATTAGCCTACCATATTTAAGGATGCACATGTTGACTGTAAGAAAAGTATAAGGTGTCAAAGATTAGAAAGTTTAGGAAGGAGACATATGATGCCCTTAAACCTAATCCTTGTCATAGAACCTTTTGATGTTTGGGGCATAGATTTTATGAGACCTTTTCCTAATTCTTTTAGAAATTTGTACATCCTAGTAGAAGTGGACTCCGTGTCCAAGTGGGTAGAGGCTATACCCTACAAAATCAATGACCACAAGTTTGTGGTAAAAATTTTAAAAGAAAATATTTTTGCATGGTTTGGTACTCCTAGAGCCATAATAAGTGAGGGGAGACACTTTTGTAATAAAGTGTTTGAGAACTTAATGAAAAAGTATTGTGTCAATCATAGGATAGCTACCCCATACCACTCTCAGACCAGTGGTCAAGTAGAGATATCCAATAGGGAAATAAAGTGGATTTTAGAAAAGACAGTCAATTCGAGAAGGAAAGACTAGTCTTTGAGACTTAATGATGCTTTATGGGCTTATCGTACAGTATATAAAACCCCTATACGAATGTCACCCTACTGCTTGCTCTATGGAAAGGACTACCACTTACCAGTATAGTTAGAGCACAAGGCATATTGGGCTATCAAAAAGCTCAATTTAGACTTAGATTCTGCTGGGACCCATAGAAAACTCCACCTCAATGAGTGGAAAGAATTGAGGAAAGACGAATATGAGTTTAAATGATCGTACAAAGACTGAATGAAGGCTGTACATAATCGACATTTCTTAAAGAAATCCTTCACACGTGGTCAAAAGGTCTTATTGTATATCTCTAGATTGCATCTATTTCCAGGAAAACTCAGATCTAGATGGACTAAACCTTATGTAGTATGCATAATCTATCCTCATGGGACCATCGAGATTGAAAAGGATGGACAAATCCAAAAGGTCAATGGTCAAAGGTTAAAACCTTTCCTAGAACTGCCTGACCTTGAAATTGAAGAGACACTTTTAGAGGCACCTCAATATCATGACCCACCTTAGATTACCATTCTAGGAGCCTTGTAACACTAGTGCACTCATCATTATGTTTGGCTGAAGATGTTAAACTTAGTGCTTATTAGGAGGTAACCCAGGGGTTTAGAGTCTACATCACTTAACTTCCATATAGGATCCTATGTTTTGCAAACATTGAGGACAATGTTTCATTCAGGTTGGGGGGTGTAGATGCACATATAGATTTTGAATTTTCTTGAGTTTTATTTTAAAAAAATTAAAAAGCTTTTAAGGTAGAGTTCCCTTACTGTGATGAGATCTGGATGTTTAGAACTTAATAATTCCACTATTTTTGCCTCTTAATGGGAATGCATATGATTAGTTTTGCATATCATTCAGGTGTTGATGTGTTTTATGAAAGTTAATTCTTGGAAACTAATTACACCAAGCACATAGTCTAGACTAATAGAGAGGTATGACTTAGAGATCCTGAGAAAAGTCAGTGGAGACCTATAACCTAATGAGTTTAAAGACTATCTTCTTTCAGAGAGTTATCAGTAATTTCACAATTTCTTTAGCATATATGATTTAGTGTGATCCTGTTATCCTTGTTTTGTTTAAAAATCAAGAATAAATAGGAGTAATAGCTTTAATTCCAAAAAATTTATTAAATCTGATAGGCTTTAGGAAACCTAGGAAATGATATAGGCCATCCTTGCTCAGCTTAGTGATATAAAGCTTACCCAGATATTATACCATTGGTTAGCCCTTTTGAGCTTATTATTAAGTCTTTTCTTTCCTAACCCCACTCACCTTAATCCAGAATAAGCCAGTAAATAAATATCCCTTACCCATTGTCAAAATGAGTAGGGTTAGTAGAGAAAGTTCAAAAATAGGACAAAAAGTTAAAGATGTGAGAAAAATGAGTAGTCTTTCTTCCAAAAAAAAAAAAAAATGAATGAAAAAAATGAAAAAGAAAAAGAAAGATAAAAATATGAAAGAGATATTCACTTAAAGTACGACCCAAAAGGAAAAGTTGTCCTAGTAGATATTCAGTGAAGACCTCTACTCCATTTTGAACCTTTGAAATCCTTATACCCTTCTTGTCTGAACTTATCCTAACCCTACATTTTATCCTAGTTAAAGACTTATTGATCTTAGGTAGGACATAGCCTTAAAGGGGAGATAAAAAGAAGGAATTAAGATAAAAGACCCTAATATTCTTGATAAGAACATCCACTCTTTGGGGTCACTTTCCTTTGTCTCGTGAGCATTTAAAAGATTTATGTGAACCATTAGCTTATTGGATTTGGTCACATAATGAGAGAAATATGTTTAAACCCCTATATGAGAGTTTCATTTCTGAGCGTATACCTACGAAGATTTGAGGTCAAGACATATTTCCAATGGAATTTAAGCATATCCAGTTAGAAGTCAAGATTTATGAGGTTGCACAAACATGGGCACTCTAAGAAATAGCTCTAATAAAATGTCTTTAAAATGTGCATGATGTGGAAAATTGTCTAATCCTCTTCATTAAGTTGTGAAAAACTAGTAGATTGCTAATGAATGAGGAATCTCTGAGATAAAATAAGGGACTCAACCTTATTGAATTTTATGGGTGTTAAGTGTTTAATTTTGGTCAAAATACCCCTAATTTAGTGTTCAATTAGAGCATCTAGGCCATTAATTTCAAGATTTTACATAAAAAATTTCATTTTAGCTTTAATTGGCCATCAACCATTGAATTGAAAGATTTAGTAGTTAGATGATCATTAAAGCTAATCAGAGGAATACTTAACGGTTCAGATGATTCTAATTGGGTCCTGTGCATTGCAGATTAATCGACTCAGGTGTGGACGCTCCAGATCGAATCAAGGATATCAGATGATGATGATGAAGTTTGATGGAAAAGGAAGACTTTGAAGAGTCTTAGGACAGGACAAAGTTGAAGCCAAAGTGGCCCCCACTCTCTCTCTTATCTCTCTTTTCTTCTCTTATTCTCTCTCCTTTATTTTCTCTTTTCTCTTTCCCTCTTATCCCCCTCTCTCCTACACATCTCTCTCTTTCTCACATCTCTTTTTCTCTTTTTATTCATATACCCTTTTCTCCATTCACCACCCTTCTTCACATCCCTGGCTGGGGGGACCTCTTCCCATTCTGCCTTCTTCCTCTTCTCTCTTCATTCTCTCCTCTCCTTCCTAGGCTAGAAGAGGAAACCCGTCAATCCCTCTTCTCTCCCACTTCTCTCTTATTTCTCCTCCTCCTTATCTTTCTTCTTCTCAACTCTCTTCCACGCATATCTCTCTCTCTCTCTCTCTGATGTACTCACCTCTCTTCTCCCTTCTTTCTCACACACAACTTTCCCCCTCCTCCCTTTCCCTTTCCCTTTCCCTTTCCCTCTATCTCTTTCTCTTTGTTCTTTCTCCATCCTCTTTCTTTCTTTCTCTCTATCTCGCTCATTTTATCTTCTCCGGCCAGATTGCCTAGCAGAGTCGGTAGTTCCCATCATTCCCCATCACCTTTGCTTCTTACTGGCCAGTACCCATCACTGGTCTGCTACCTGATTTCTCTTCCTCTCTATTTTCCCAGTTTCTCTCTCGATCTCCTCCTCCTCCCTTTTCTCCTTTTTCCTCCCCATCTTCTTCTTCTTCCCCATCACCGTCGCATAGCCCTTCTCTCTCTCTCTCTCTCTCTCTCTCTCTCTCTCTCTCTCTCTCTCTCTCTCTCTCTCTCTCTCTCTCTCTCTCTCTCTCTCTCTCTCTCTCTCTCTCTCTCTCTCTCTCCTAGTTCTTCTCAGCACTACCTGAAACCCTCCTCTGCTTCTTAATCTCTTGGCCGGCTCCACTTCTCTTTCATTTTCCCTCTCTTGTTATGCCACTTCACCGCACCAAGCTAAAACGGCCCAACACCGCACACATCCCCCAATCTACAGAGGCCGCACCTTAGCACTCTCTCTTCTCCCTTAGTCTGGAATGCCCTCAACCCTCCCCTTCCTCAGCATTGGATTGCTCTAGATGAGGAAACCCAATCCGGGTTTCCCACATGGTTTCCACTCCCGCACCCAATCTTTTTCTTCCCTTCTTCTCCGAGTCGGACGATCTTGGGGAAGAAAACCTAGAATGTGTTTTCTCCCACGTTCCCACTTCTCTCTTCCTACTACTTTCTTCTTCTTCCCCTCCTTTCTCCTCGCTTCTTCCCCCTTGTTCTCCGGTTTTCCCTCATCACCGTTTTCTTGGTTTTTCATTTAAAACCAGAAACCCTGAAAAATTATAAGTCTACCCCTGGAAGATCTCAGTAATTCCACCTCTGTCCTTTGTCCGAAATACCATTTGGGTCCCCAATTTAATTCCAACTGTATCCTCACTTTAATTACATCTGTGTCCCTGTGCTATTCTGGTTTTGTTTTATTCACATTCTAACTATCCATGGATAGGCTTATCCATGACAGCTTATTTAGTTATATATATATATATATATTTTTTTTGGAATAAATAATTCTGTAAATTGCAATAGCTGAATAAATCTGGATTTTATTTTATTGTTAGCTTATTTCTAGTATATTTTTTGTTTTATTCTTTTATTAATTGAATTTTATTTAAACTCCATCATTTTAAATCAAGTCTCCATGGGATCAACCCCTACTTGCATAAGCTACACTACAATAGCCGTGCACTTGCGGTTAAATAATCAACAAGTTTTTGGCGCCGTTGCCGGGGACTTGCAATAGAGTTTTTATAAAATTTAATCCAAAATCCAAAAAAATCCAAAAAAAAAAAATAGAAATTGCATTTTAAGCATTCTTAGGTGCATCTTTAAATTTTTTTTTAGTGCATAACCACTTTATTTCCTAAATTTGGTACTAATTGCTTTCTTTCCTTTTCAGGAAATGTGGAGCATCATCAATTAGATAGTTTTTTCTTGCTTTCCTAGATTATGAATTTCTATTTTCTTATTTTTGAGTGAATCTTGTAGTGAGGCCCCTTTGTAATTTGTATTTTTAATTTCAATTTTTAAAAGGTTGTAATAATACAGGGCAAGTGTTGGATAAGGTGGCCCACACTTGATCTTCATCAGAAACCTCACTGTAAGTCTTCTCACTGATTTAATTTTGATTAGGGTTTGCATTTAGAATAATTTGCATTTTTTGGTAGTTAATTGCATGTAGAAAGCATCTGTTATAATTGTTGCATTTTAGAATTTTGCACTAGTTTATTGTTTTCAATTGCATTTTAGGACACGTCTAACGCTTTAAGGTGGATTATATGTTGATCGAATTGCGATGGTGTGTGAAATTTAATTAGTAAGGGCACCCTATCCCTACAAGATCAAGGGTGAATTTCATCACCACTCCTTAGCCCACCTAAGATAATCACCTCAAGCGTGCAACCTCTCCATTCACATTAAATTAAAATTAATTAGAAGAGACTTATAAGGTCATCACATACTCATAGGACCCTCTTAATAGGACACGATTTGCTGTCACTCTAGTGGCTTTCGATCATTATGGTTATTGGGGGTTGTCTAATAGAGCCTCGCTCTTCCCCCACCTCCTGTTGACATTTGTGAGGTCTAAACGCCTCCTTACATGAGGGTTGTATTAACCACTTTGGTTAGAACCTAACTGGTAAGCAGTAGTCATCTCCTAAAGAGAGTAGGAGTGTTAGATTAGGTTAATTAAAAGCATTGTCCTCATACAAAATCAAGAAAATCAAAATATATGTGCTTGCTAGCCTTAGGGGATTGCTTGATTGTGTCCTTGATTGTGCATCATTCTAGGCATTTAGGTTGCATCATTTAGGATAGTCTTTTAAAAAAAAACAAAAAAAACAAAGCAAAACAAAAAGAAAAAAAAAAAAGAAAAGAAAAGAGAAGAGAAGACATGATCAGTTGCACCTAATGAATAATTTAAACACTCATCAAAAGAGTAATTTACACCCGAACATAATAGAGAAGATATTTCCCCATGGAGACACAATCCACTCTTTAATGATGATGAACCACCTTTCATCTTTGATAATTATGATGTTTCCTCATGGATGAGAAATGGAGGAATCATTCTCAACCACATGAAAATAGGAGAAAGAACCAACATAAAACACGTGAGAATAATTGGCATAACCAAAATTCTTGTGGGAAGACACTAAGAGCCTATTTGCATCCTAATTATACCAGCACACTTTCATGTATACTTTTACCTCCAAATGCTGGTATGTTTGACTTAAAGGTGGGAGTAATCCATTTACTTCCCAAATATTATGGGTTGGATAGTGAGAATCCTTACATGCATTTAAAAGAATTCTATGAAGTGTGCATGACTCAACATACACAAAACATCGAATTAGATATGGTAAGACTCAAACTATTTTTTTTTTCCTTAAAATAAAAAGCTAAGATGTGGTTTCATTCACTGCCATCAAGTTTCATACAATCGTCGGAAGAAATGACTAGGAAGTTCTTGAATAAGTTCTTTCCTAGACATAAGACAAATGCTCTTTGTCGAAATATAATGAATTTTACCTAGATAAATAATGAAAATTTCTATCAATGCTGGGAAAGATTTAAGGAATTATTGTTAACTTGTCCACATCATGGATACGAACTTTGGCATATAATTAGCTTCTTTTATGAAGGACTTAAATTTGACATGCGTCAGTTTGTTGAAATGATGTGCAATGGTAATTTCTTAAACAAACAACCTGAAGAGGTGCAATAGTATTTGGAATGGTTGGCAGAGAGTGCACAAACTTGGGCTGATTCAGAAAAAGTAGGTTTCTCAAACAAGCTTAAGTCCACCGGCACATCCTCTAGGGGAGAAATATATGCTACAACTAAAAAAGATGATATGAAAATAACATCTTTAGATAGAACAGTTGAGGCCATGGAAATGGAAAAATGTCCCTTTAAGAAAGTTGAACAGGTGTGTGATATTTGTGAAAGTAATACATACCTCACTCAGGAATGTCCCATTGATGATGAATCAACACATTCTTATGAGCAACATTTTTCCCCTTTAGAGACATATAGTTCCAACTGGAGTAATCATTCTACTGTCACAAATGAATACAGTACTTCACAAAAGGCCCAACACCAACCTTATTACCAAAACCAAGGACTACTTGTTCCTAGACTTTACCTTCCTCCACATAAGAGGAAAGTGGAGGATAATTTTCACCTAGTCATGCAATACCAGGAGAAGAAAATTGCTCAAATTAAAGCCCAATTAAAAGAGAATACAAATTCCATGACTCAATTGAAGGACATGATGTCTCAAATGCTACAAACCATTAATAAAGAGGAATGTCATATCCCACCAAATGAATATCTTGATGATATGGATGTAGGAAACAAGACTAATTCTTCATTTTTAGACATGGAACAAACAAAGGCAGCTACCATTATTCATAATGGTAACATAATTGAGCAATTTGGTCCTAAAAAGGATGAAATTGTATTGAAACTTGTCAGAAAAAGAGATGAATTTATTGATTAGGAAAATGTCACGCCCACTGATTAATATGACATACTTGCTCTATTTCAAAAAAGGCTGCATCGAACTCCCATAATTGTCTCTAATTTTGGGAAGCAGCCTAAAGATAAATTTATCTTGCCTTGTGATAAAATGAAAAATTTTAAATTGCAAGATAAATTTATTCATCATTCCTTTTTAGAGGCCTACCCAGCTCATTTTGTATGGGACCCAAGGAAGTTTCGAACTCAGTAATATTTTTCCTCTGAAAAATAAAGTATGTAGCTTAGTTTTTACTTTCTTCTTTTTCTTTTTTAGATTTTTTTATATACCTCTTAATTTTTTTTGCATTTCTCAACGCATTATCATCATCCTATTTTTAAAACATTGAGGGCAATGTTTCTATTAGGTTGGGGGGTGTAGAATTCTAGCAAATTCTAGTTTTTTTTTTTTTTTTTGGTTCTATTTTTAGGTGTTTTCCTTAATTTTTTAGAAAAAAAGAAGGAAAAATGAAAAATTTTAGGTCATTTCCTATACTATGATGAGAATTGGATTTTTTGAAATAAAATCTAGATAACTTTAGCTTATTAATGGAATTGAATATGATTAATTCAACTTTTTACTCATTTTCTAAAGTATTCCATGAAAGCAAAGTCTTAGATTACATATGTACACGTAGTTGCATATAGATAGTCTAGATTGATAAGTGGCTATAACTTAGAAATTCTGAAGAAATTCAGTGGAGACCTATAACCTAAGTGAGTTTTAGAGTCATTCATTCTTTTGAGAGGTTATAAATGTTCTTAATTTTCTTCAGCGTGCTTAAAGAAAATTGATCCCAAACTCTTAAATTTGGCTAATTACCTGAATAATTAGAATACTATCTTTAAAATTCTGAAAGTTCTTTGAATTTGATAGATTATAGGAAACCTAGAAAATGATTTAGGCCATCCTTGTTGTTAACCTAGAGACATAAAGCCTACCCAGAAGTATTTTTACCACTAGTCAACCAACTTGAGCCTTTTAATAAAAGCCTTTTCTTTTGTTGCCAAAATACCCTTTACCCATATAAACCCAGTATAAATTATCCATTACCCATTTTCTTTGAAAAATAAATTAGAGTTGAATGAAAGAATACTTTTAGTTTCAATGAAAGTAGAAAAGTGGATATGAATAAAAGAAATATTCTTCAAAGTGAGTCAAAAGTACTGGAAAAAAAAGAAGAAAAGAGTCTGAAAAAATAAAAAAAAGGTTTGAAGAATGCAAAGAAAAAGAAAAAGAAATATTCACTTCAGCAAAGAAAATAAGAATTTTCAACTTTAGTAGAAGACCTCTACTTATTTTTTGAAGAAACTTTGAATACCCTTATACCCTTTCTTTGGTACCCTGTCCTAAGCCTATGTTTCGTCCCAGTTAAAGACCTATTGATTCTAAGAGGAATATAGTCTTAATGAGGAAATGAATGGATAGGATTAAAAGAGTGGTATTTCTAAATATTCAAAGGTAATGGCATCTATTCCAAAGGGATCAAAATAATTAAATTCGTTAGTAACTCCCATTCTTCATGAGTATATGTGAGATAAATTTGCTTTTATTGACTCTTCTCACATAATCAAAAGAGAGATATGATTTAAACCCTCTATCTGAGAGATTTTATTTCTGAGTGCATGTCATTAGTGAGGATTGATGTCAAAACATATTTAAGATGGAGTTCCAAAGTTAGAAGTTTACTTAGAGATAAAGATTATTCTATGTGTAGACTGTATATGCACACACTCACTCTGAGATCTAAGCTTAAGTGGAATATTTTTAGCATATAGGTAGGGTTTTGAATTCTTCAGTCATCTTTATTAGTTTGCTAAAGTTAATAGATTTATTGAAGATAATTCTTTGAGAAAAATGGACATGACCTGAAACATAATTTTTTTTGAAATTCTATGAGTTGATTCTTCGCAATGGGTATATTCACTACAACCCCTCACAAGGCATAACTCATCCATTAAGGGTAACCTAGGGGTTCAAGAGCTTGTTGCATGTGTTAAATGCAATTGTGAGTTCCTACGAAAAGTGGCACCTTGTATTAGTTTTTGAAAAAAAAAATTGTGCATGTTTTGCTCGGGACTAGCAAAATGTTGGTTGGGGGGTATGTTAAGTGTTTAATTTTGGAAAAAAGACCCCTAATTTAGCGTTTAATTAGACCATATGACTCATCAATTTGGTAATTTTCGAATATAATATAAATTTTAGATCAAATTGACCATCCAACTATAAATTGTCAAAATTAATGGTCAGGTGATCATTTGAGCTAATCAGATGCTTAATGTATGATTTAGATGACTCCAATGTAATCTTTGGTATTGTAGATGATCTAAAGGAGGGATGGATGGATCAGATTGAATTTCAATGGTGTAGATCATTTTAAAGATCAATCAGGCAAGAGTGAAAGGTTTCCTAAAGAAAGAGGAGTTCTAATAAGGAGAGGAAACTATGAATTAGCATGGAAGTTAGGAGCAAGTTTCCTAGTAGTAAACTAGATCCTAAAGATAAGGAAAGATGGAGTTAGAAGGGGGGAGATCTATAAGAGGGGAAAGCTGTGGGATTCTAGGGAAGTTTTGAGTTTTTGGGGTTTTGGTTTTACTTTGTTTTCCTTATTCAACATTTTTTTCTTGCTTCCCTAGTCCTTTATTATACTGCATATTGTGTTTCTTGTTTTCACCGTGCTCCCTTCTCCCTTAATCTCCAACTCTTTCTTCACCCCAGGCTAGATGTTATCCCTCTCAGGTACTCCCTTCTTCCATCCATCACCTCTATTTAGCACCAAACTCATCACCCCACTTTCTAGTTCTCTCTTCTATCCTTCTTTCTCACTGTTCCTTCCTACCCTGCTCCACTTCCTCACCACACCACATCTCTCCCTCCACTCAGTTTTTCTCTTTTGATCTACTAAACTAGTGCTCAACCCCAATCACTAGTTTTCAGCCCCTAGTCTTCACCTCATCATTGATCCAGTTCCTAACCAATCCTCCTCTTTCACTGGCTGTTCCAGGTCACATCCCCATTGGTAGTCTAGTCCAAAGTCGACGCCCTATTCACCAGCACTGAAATTCCTAGCCCACCTTCTCTTACACCTCCTGATTAGATCTCCCTCCATTTCCTATATCTCTCTCATTCAATCTGTTCAACCACCTTCTTATCCCAGTTCTCTTAGTTCTGTGTTTACCACATTGGCTAGCCAAGCTCCTCTCAATGTCATCACTAGCATATCATCCGTTTTAAGCATCGCCTACCTCTACCACATAAGCCATCTATTTTCCAACGGTCCTACATAGCCCAGGTCTTCGTCTGACTACTTCACAGATTAGCACTTGCCCCGCAAATCTCCACCACCCAAATTCCTAGATCATCTCCTTCTTCTTCATGCCTCAACTAGATGAAGCCCCAAGCCCTCTCATCACCAGGCTTCACCTTCTCCAGGCACAACAACCCCCTACTCTGTTGCGATGTCTACTTCAATCTACTTCTAATGCCCCACCAAGCTAGGTCGACCAGACAACCCAAATCACCACCAGCATGCCTTTGTAACCCCTTGTTCTTTAGTCCACTACATAGACAATCACTAGCATCTGCACCTCATCCCCTCTGGCTTCATCTTCTCTGGTTCCTCTGTTTTTTCTATTTACGAGAAGTTTAAGGAACTTTCAGGGAAAATTTTCTTTTCGCCCTTAGTAGAAGATTTTTATTTACATTTTTTGTCCTTATCTACATTCTATTTTATTCCCATTCTATTATATGTAAACTGTGCTATTCTCAATTAATCTAGGAACTATTTTATCTATCCATATTTAACTAAATCGATGGTTCTAGTTTAATTTTAGAAAATCTTCAATTGCTCATCTATTTCAATTCCAATTTTCAATTAAATTTTAGATCTAGGTTATAGGACAATTTAAAGAACTTTTACAATTCCTGATCTTTAATCTGATAATCTAAAATTAGATTTTATCCGTTAAATCTCAAAATTCTTATTTAGTCCAGATATCTCAAAATTTTTAGAATTTGCCTAATCCCTCCAGTGGATAATTAATCAAAAGTGCAAGAAATATGTTGATGAAGGATGATTATGATTTAGGAGACTAGATCTATAGAATTTGAAAATAAGCAATCTAGGGAAGTGGAATTTTCTTAATTTTTTAGTTAAAATTTTGTTTTCTTTGATTTAGGAGACTAGATCTATAGAATTTGAAGATTAGACCTCTGTAATTTCATTGATTAAATACATCTGAATGTTGATTTCTATTTTTGTTAATTTTTGTCATTTAATTTCAATTTCTAAATAATTAAATTTTACTAAAAACTCCAAATTCTTAAAGCGCATCCCTATGGGATCAACCCATGCTTACATTAACTATACCATAAATAGCCTGTGAACTTGGGGTTAAACAACAATGTGG
This sequence comes from Warburgia ugandensis, assembly GCA_035236585.1. Taxonomy (NCBI): domain Eukaryota; kingdom Viridiplantae; phylum Streptophyta; class Magnoliopsida; order Canellales; family Canellaceae; genus Warburgia; species Warburgia ugandensis. The sequence goes on from CP141132.1 coordinate 54,753,798, forward strand.
TTGAGCTTGAAGGGCAAACCATAGCACACTTTTTGGGTGGCTTAAAGAAAGAAATTAGAGATAGTACGCCTATAATAGTTCTAATCATTCAATGATATTAGAAGGCTTGCCTAATGTGATGATTCAGGTTTTCAAAGATAATTTTTCATAAATTTCTTTAGAATATGTCAAGATATACTAGGAAAAATTTTACATTATACTATTCAAAACCACTCTTCAAACCTAGGTTCATTTTCAGAAAACTTTACGTATAGTGAAAATATAGATAGAATTAAACAAGCACTAACAAGACCCACTAGTCATAATCCAAAAAAATAAATCAATCCATAATGCCACATGAATAAGAATTACTTCCTTATTATATGTTTATCAACCATAATTCTAAGATACTAAATTAAAATAACTAAACTAAAGGTAAGACTACCCTTTGTACTTTATTTCCTCTACTTCCTACTTTCTCTCACTTGCACAAGTTGAACTAGTCCCTGGGAGTTTCATCCGAAAAGTTGGTGGTGGTGTGTACAACCACTAAGTAGGAAATTTCTAAGCTACTTTGGGAACAACAAAAATTCACACATTTATACAAATAAAACAATTTCATTCCATCAATCGTTCAACATCAAATTCGTTATAACAATAACTCAAATAAAGATTGGAATTGGGAGATGTACTAAACATCTAAATTAATTAGGAGAAGTGTCACACATCTAAAAATAATCATATCATATTATATAACTAAATTGTAGTGTCCTTCCATAGGCCTCATAGGATAATAATTTATACCCTCAACCTAGAGGAATCACCTTTTGGCTACACTCGATAGTAGACACCATATGATCTAACCACTAGCTCTTAAAGGGCCACCAGATCTAAATGGAAGTAGTCTTCCCATGAAATATACTCCCACAGAATTACCCTACTATTGGATAGGTATCCTATTCAAAGGTTAGGGACCAATCTAAATCTTCCTAGCATAGTGTCATTAGGGTCTTATAACCCTTTTGATGACTATCATGAGATGTACAAAATATAGAAATATAGGATGATATCATATGTTGTGTAAAATCATAAGTGACATTCACACCTTTGGTGCATAGTTTAGAACTCATACCCTCATTAGGTCCAAAATCAAACACCTTATTAGGTGAAAATATAGTATCTCAAGGCTAGCTCAATTCCATATGCAAAACCACAAGCCACATGAGTACTCAATTCTTTAATCAAAATTCATTCCAGTAAAGTACACACATTCTTTTTAAATCATAGAGTATTGTAAATCTCATTAAACATTTACAAGTGCATCCATGAAGGAGTGAGGTTAGGATTGGATGTACAATAGTGAATGAAGGAAACTTGAACTGGTTATATAACAATAATAGGTGGGGTTTTGGACTAATTCTACAACAGTAAAAGAGTGTGGCTTAGAAATGGCATTGTAGGAGTAATCACTATAGTTTTGGGATGTAACTTGGTCATAGTAATGAGTATCAAACAGTGGTTTTATAGCCAATTCTATAATGGATTTGTATTAGGTTTTACAAAGTATTTGTAATTAGTTTTTCATTGAAAATTTGGATTATACATAGCAAGTTTTTCATTGAAAACTTGGATTGGTTGTAGTAGGTTTGTAGTAGTTTTAACTAGGTATTGTAGTAGGTTTTCTTTTTACAAGGTTTATAGTAGGTTTTGTAATGGATTTGTAGCATGTTGTAGAGTGGCTTATAGGAGGTTTTGCAACTGATGTACAACAAGTTTTAACCATTATTTGTTGTAAGTTTTTAACAAGATTTAAAATAGATGTTATAGTAGCAATTGAATGATCTAATCATGTCAACGTGTGGATCAAGATCTTCAATGAAAATAATTCATCAACAACATCTAAAACAATGGGTCTGATAGGAAAATCTAGATGTCTGATGGCTAACTATCCTCACTATTCTAAACATGTTTGTATTCATCAAATCATCAAGGCTTAACTAACTATTTTTCATGGTTGTGTTCATGTTTCATTCACTCATTCATCAAAGCAATGAACTGGTGGATTTCTCACTTTTTTCCATGGTTCTTGCTATGTAGAATCTTCATTTCAACATAAACAAAGGAAGCAACGAACTAATTTTTTTCATGATACAAGTGTGGAACGACTCTTTCCCCTTACTATCATGTTTGTTATTCCCTAGTTAGAGATGATAATACCTCAACCAATCATTGCTGGACATTACTATTACTAATTCACATTATATATATAACATGTTCAATTGATAAACTCGTGCATTATAGATCAAATATTATAACATGAAATAATGTACTTTTCGCAAAAACTAAATAGTGACCCATGAAAAATAATGATGAAGATCAAAACACGTCAAAAACTAACTAAAAACACTTAGATTCATTGCCACAACTAAATTTAAACTTCATGCTAAAGCCATGCACCAACAACCAAAATAAAGAGATACACATTTTTAGTAGAGGATTGTGCTACAGTGTATCAGGCAAAATCTCTCTCTCTCTCTCTCTCTCTCTCTCTCTCTCTCTCTCTCTCTCTCTCTCTCTCTTATTTTTAAGGAAAATGAAAGATGGCTCAAAGAATCCCTATGCCACCTACCTAACATAGACTTCTACTCTATCTCACTCCCAAGGTCTCCAAGTCTTTATGCTTTGTTGGCTACAACTTCCCCTATTTTTGTAATGTATTTGACTCTGAAATTCATTAAGTTACAGTGCTCTCCAAGCTATTGTGATATATGTAAATATCCATTTATAAAATAAGTGCAATTTCAAAAAGTAGGCCAATTTTTTATTTTTATTTCGCATCGATTTCACACTTTCTTAACACTCTTTACTATAATCCTAAAGAAAAATTATGTGATCCTCCATCTATTAGGTATACAAATTGGGCCCATACCATGCTAAAATTTTGTAAGAATGATGATAAATCCTATCACTACCTTCTAACATGAATCTTGTGAAGTGTCATGCAAAAATTCTAGGAATGAAGTGGGCTAAAGGATGTAGCATTATGGCACTTGATTGCTAAAAAATCCAACAGGCCTACTAATCCATTTTCCTAATTATAGTAACATGAAAACACTATTGAACATTAGCTAAATCACTTAGAAGGGACCTTAGGTGTTTACCAACATCTCAAATGCATATTACCACAATTTGGCCTTAGGTTTTGACTTATGATAGTAGGTTGTAGATGTTAAAACTAACCAAGACAAGAGGAAGGTGAGTGGTGTGCTAAGAAGCCACTCTACCCTTAATGAGACTTAGTGTCTAGTGATAGGTTTGTTACAATTAGTTGGATTTAGAATTGAGAGAAGGATTGCTAACCTAAGAATAACATGTAGTATACTTGGCTAGAATGTGGGAACCTTAGAACTTCTAGTTTACTTAATTAGAAACATGCGTCTATATAAGAGAATAGTTATCACCTAAAGCACCCATGAGAACTTGGTGTTGGCAGCCATGTGGGTGCTTCAACAACCAAATTAGAAATTCATGAAATAAATTTCTACTTAATCTTCAAAACCAATAAATACTTTAAAAGGATCAACTAGGATGCTAATTCAACTGAAACCCCTGAAGGATAAGAAAAACCAACTCCATGGTTACCTTGGAAAGCTAGTAGTTGGAAGAATGCCCTATCACCAACAAGATGACTAAGGTAAGGTTAGGGAATCCTTATAGCCTAGGGAATAGACCTAGAAAATAAAAGAGAAAGTAAACATGAAAGGATCATTTGGTTCTCCAAGACTTAATGAAATAACAAAATGATATCACAAAGGGTACTATTGACGTAAATGATGATCCATGAGCAACATAAAGAATATACCTAGTTCCTTAGCTATGGAAGATATATAATTTAAAGGACATTCATACTTTAATGAAATATTGAACATCTCATTATATCAAGGACTATGACATAAAACACCATAAGCTATAGCACACAAAGTCCTTGGAATTTAAAGGACTAATGGATTCAAATATGACTTCAACTTATTATGTATTTGGTATGATGGTTTGATATTCATTGATGTTTTAGGAAGGCACTTTATGAGTAGTGGTGAGCCTGGTGGATATGGATTTATAAATGCTTTAGGTAGGTGCTCTACAAGCAACTATAAGCCTTGATGGCTATGATTTCATCAAAGTTTTAAGCAGGCACTCTAGTAATCATTGTAAGCCCTAGCAAATATGGTTTCATTAATGTTTTAGGTAGGCACTCTCTAAGTAGCTTTAAGTCTTGAAGATGTGATTTCGATTGCTATTATGGTAGGTGCTTTGCTAGTACTATAGGACTCGGAGACGCGAACACTTGGGTGGTAGTAAGACCTAGAGGCATGCATGCTTGGGATGGCAAATAAGATCTAGAGGTAGGCACACTTTGGGTAGCCATAACACCAAGGCATGCATGCTATGTGCCGTCAAAAGTGTAGGTGTTATCATTTTTCAAAAAAAACCCAGGAATAATGCCTATAATTTATCATGCATGTACTATACAAAATCAAACACTTATAAGAATTCCAAATAGCTATGCCTTTTATCTACATAGCTCTTCTATTAGTTGTGTAACTTTACGAACTAACTTCACGAACTATTGTTACCCTACATCGCTTAAGCAAGTGGGTGTATGGAAAGGTCAACAACACAATGCCTCATGGGTGCCATGTCAATGCTAGATTGGTAACTATTGTTGTAAACGAACTCAACCAAAGGAAGATGCTTAGCCTAGTTTACCTTCCATCCTATAGCATAGGCTCATAACATATCCTCAAGTGCTTGCATGGTCTTCTTTGACTACCATCTATCTATGAGTGAAATGTAATATTGAACCTGAGAGAAGTTCTCAATCCTTCATGCACACTATGCCAAAAATGTGAAGCAAACCTACTACCTCTATCTCTCTAGTGACTATCTATGTTTGATAAGGAGAAAATGCACAAACTTAGTCAATCTATCCACAACTATCCATGTCATGTTGTACCCACTAGAATTCTTGGGAAATCCTATGATAAAGTCCATAATAATGTGATCCCACTTCCACTTTGAAAATGCCAAGGTCTACAATAACCCCAGTAGCCTCTAGTACACTACCTTGACCTTCTAATAAGTTAGACATCAGGCTATACAATCACCAATGTCTCTTTTAATGCCCTACGACCAAAAGTTCCTCTTCAAGTCATGATTCATTTTGGTACCTCCAGGATGTTTGGTGTACTTCAATGCATGTGCCTCCTCTAATAAATCCTGCCTCAAACTTGCAACTGCTGGCACCATTAGCACAAACACATTTTTTCTATAACTCCCTCCATTTTTCTTATCAAGCATCAACCACCACATTCTCCTTATTAGGGTAGTATTAGATGGTGAAATCATAATCCTCCAAGTACATTACCCAACAGCACTATCTCATGTTAAAATTACTCTAGGAGAAGATGGACTTAAAGCTCTTATGATTTGTAAAGACCTCAAAATTTTCACCATACAAGTAATGTCTATAGATGTTCAAAGCAAAGATTATAGTAGCTAACTCCAAATCATGGGTGGGATAGTTCACGTCATGAGTCTTCAATTGCCTAGATGCATATGCAATCACCTTATCATGCTACATCAATTCACATCCAAGTCCCTTGCTTGAGGCATCACTGTATACTATGAATCCTCCATTACCCACTAGCAAAGTCAAATTAGGAGTTGTGGTAAGCCCTTTTTTTAACTCATGGATACTCTTCCACTCAAATGTCTACTTCTTTTGGTCAATTATGTCATAGGTTGAGAAATGTGAGTACATTCCTTAATAGATATTCAATAATATCCTATTAGGCTAAGAAAACTATGAATCTCCGTCATAGTCTTGGGTCTCTCCCAATTAGTGATTACTTCCATCTTCTTAGGATTAACTTCTATACATGCTTTGAGATAATATGGCCAAGGAACTAGACTTGGTCAAGCTAGGACTCACACATACTGAATTTGGCAAACAGCTAGTGAGTTGAAGTGTCCTCAGTACAATCCATAGATATTCCTTATGTTCTTCACATTCTCAAAGTAGATTAGGATATCATTGACAAATATAATGATGAATTTTATGAAGATATTCCTTGAGTACTCCGTTCATCAAGTCTACAAAGGCTACAGGAGCATTCGTCAGTCCAAATGGCATCACAAGAAATTAATGATAATCATAGCAAGTGCAAAAAGCTGTCTTAAGAATGTCCTCATCCTGAATCATCAACTAGTAATATCCCAACCTCAAAACAATTTTTGAGTAGACTTTGGTAGGCTGTATTTGATGAAAAAAGTCATTGATGAGAGGCAAGGGATACTTGCTCTTGATGGTAACCCCATTTAGCAATTGATGCATAGCTTCATGGACTTATCCTTCTTCTTAAAAATTTGCATTGGAGCTCCCTAAGGTGAGAAACTTGGTTAGATAAATCCATGATCCAATATTCCTTGTAACTACTCCTTCAACTTAGCTAGAGCCATGTGATATAGTCCCCTAGATAGAGGTGTTATCCCTGGCTTCAGCTCAATGGTAAAGTTCATCTCACAGCTTAGTGGTAATCTAAGTAGTTTTTCTAGACAGACACTCTAAAACTCTTGAACCACATCAATCTCCTTGATCTTCAGCCTTATCTCTTCTTGAGTTACCATGCTTGCAAGGTAAGCCACACACCCCTTAGCTATAAGTCTTACTATCTTCATAGCTGAAATGACACTCATGTCAACCATGTCTAATCTCCCTTGAAAAGTACAAGGTAGCTCTCATGAGTTGTGAAATGTGACTCCCATCTTTCTACAATCAATTATTGGCCCAAATTGTGCTTACGAATCCATGCGTAAGATGACCTAAAATTTCATCATTGTCAAGAGAAAGATATCTACATCACGCTTCCTACCTACTACACTAATAAGCACATCTTGTAGATATTATGTGCTAAGCCCACATCTCCTACTAGTGTACTAACTTATAAATAGAAACCTAATTTTTGTGTCATGCAGTAAGTACATTCTCCTATTTCATTTGAAGTGTAGGCATGCTCTATCATCAAGGCAAAGATTAATCCTTGACTCCTTGAAACTGGTTCTTGACAAGACCAGTGATTGTTCTTTCCTTTAAGGCAATCTTAGATGAAATGTCCCTACTCACTCCATTTGAAGCAAGAATGCTATTAATGGTTACAAGGCCTTCGAGGGTGACATCCCTTGCAGTATTGATGTCGTGTGTTACCATCCCCTCTCCTCCAAAAGTATGGAGTGATGCTCTATGTGGCTTGGAAATTTGGGTTGGTGCAGTCAGCTTCTCACCCTTCCATACCTGCTTGTGCCCTCATGTCCTCTTATATTCCTTCTAGGACTCCCTGTGGACTCACAAAAAAAATAGAGGCTAACTTCATCACTTTAGATAGGATGGCGGGATGAGCTATTAGTAGCTTACAACATAGGCTATAGTGTACCCCTTTAACAAATTCCTGGGCTGCTTGTTACTCAGTAGGACAAATATCAGTGGTAATTCATCATAATTTTAAGAACTTGGTCTCATATTACTCTACTATCATAGATCCCTAGACCAACCTCAATAATTCTTGTTCCTCCTACTCCTGGACATGAGGGATAAAATATTTGTTGGTGAAGATGATCTTGAAATTGGACCACTGAATCTCCTCTACATCATTGAAAAAAGGTCCTCTCAACTATGGGCAACCAGAACATGGACTCACCTACCATGACAAAGGTAACCACTGCTTCCTATCAATCTTTAGGAACTTTCATTGCCTCGAATATCTTCTTGATCTCATAGATCCACATATCTACAACCTCTGGCCCCTCTTCACCAATAAAATTTTAGGAAATCTTTTCAAATGTTTCCAACAAAGAGTCCCCCTTTTCCTCTATTGCTTCCCCTCCTATCTCTCCAAATGTTTCACTGCTTTGATTGGGAATCTATAGCCTTTGTTTCATCATCTATAGGAGAAGCTAGACCTTAGTAGTCTCATGTGGCTTAGGGATGGGGAATGGTATATGGATGATTGAGTAATAGCTCTTTGTCTCTTGGATACCATTTGGATTTTAACAAGAAGATATCTAATTGGTTTTCTACCTAGGTCATCTAGTGAACCTATGATATGTTTTTCTATTGTTGACTCTTATGGTTTCTAATTTTTTGGTTGTAAATAGTCTAAACAATGCCATGATACTAGCTATAATGACCCAAGTTTTCAAAAATAATTTATCATAAATTCCTTTAGAAAATGTTAGTATATGTTTTTTAAAAAACATTTAGTAAACATACTAAATTATACTTTTTAAAACCAATCTCCAAATCCCAATGTCATTCTAAAAAAATCCACATATAATCAAAATAAACACAGGATTAAACAAGCAGTAATAGGACCCCTTGGTCACAGCCTAAACAACTAAAGCATTCTATAATTCCACACAAATAGAAATTAGTTCCTTATAACATGTTTGTCAACAACAAGTCCATGATACTGAATAACAGGACCTCATTGTACTTTATCTCCTTTGCTTCTTGCTTTCTCTTGCTAGCACAAGTTGAACTAATCTTCAGGAGTTTGACTTGAAAAGTTGGTGGGGGTGAGTTCTATCACTTAGTAGAAAATTTTTAAGCTAGTTTGCAAACCATGAAAAATCACACATTTATATTGGATAAAACAATTTCATTCCATCAATCATTCGATATCAAATCCATGATAACAATAACTCGAATAAAGATTAAAAATTAAGAGATGTACTAAACATCTAAATATAATGAAGCAATGACATCTAATATAGTCATATAATATCGTATAACTGGATGGTGGCATCCTATCATAGGCCTCATAGGCAAATGATCTATACCCTCGAGGATGACCAAAATGTCTATCCATGTCTATATAAATGGATGGTCTACTATGCATGTAGAGGAATCAACTTATTGCTATGCTAGACAATGGGCACTATAAGGCCTAACCACCATCTCTCATGGAGCCACCAAATTTGCATAGAAGTAATCTTCCCATGATGTACACTTTTATAAAATAACCCTATTGTTGGGTAGGAATCCTACATGGAGGTCAAGGGTCAATATGAATCCTCCTAGCATAGTACCATTAGGGTCTTATAGCCCTTAGGATGACTCTCAAGAGTTGTATGAAATTTCTAAATACAAGATGACTATCATATGTCATATAGAATCATAAGTGTCATTCACACCCTTGGTGCATGCTCAGAACTCATATCCTCATCGGGTCCAAAATTGAGCAGCTTATTGGGTGTAAATATAAGATCTCAAGGATAGGTAAATTTCATAAGCAAAAGCACAAACCACACAACTACTCAGTTCAATAATTGAAATATTGTAAAATGCACACATTCTTTGTAAAATTGTAGAGATTTGTAAAGCTCATTAAACATTTTCAAGTGTATTAGTAAAGGAGTGAAGTTGGCACTAGTCATATAGCACTAAATGAATGAAATAGTTATATAATAGTAATGACTGAGGTTTTGGATTGATTGTATAGTAGTAAAAGAGTGTAGTTGAGTTTTGTAGTACTAATCACTATAGTTTTGGATTGTGTTATTAAGTAGTGGTTTCGTAGTTGATTCTATAATGAATTTGTTGGGTTTTCTAATTTATTTGTAACTAGTTCTTCACGAGAATCATGGACTATGTATAACAGGTTTTTCACTGAAAATTTGGACTGTTGTAGTAGTTTTGTATTAGTTTTAATTGAGGTTTTTGATAAGTGTCTAATTTGTACTAAAATCACCCAATTATTTAAACTTATGTTATAACTTGTAAGGATAAATTAGGTTTTTTGACCAAAACTTACAATAAATGCATTTCTCACCTAAAAGAACAAAAATTTGATAATTTGTAGGTTCAGAGGCTAATCTGAGGTAAGTATGTGATTAATCATTTTTTTTAGCATTTACTTAAGGTTTTTCACTTTTGGTAGAAAGCGAGATGATGAACTGACAGTCGAGATCGATCGAGATGAAAATTGAAGATCATGATAAAAAGATCAAGTCAAGGTCTAAAAGTCATTAATTCAAGTGAGAATAAGGATCAAGATCACCTTAAGGCATGAAAAATATGGAATAGGAAAAGTCAAAGATGACTAAAGTGGGCCCATGACAAGCCATGCAAAGCCTACTACCTTTGCTTGGGATTCACTCAAGCCACCAAGCCATATACAAGCCATGAAGGAAGTGACAAGCTAAAGAGCTTAACTAGCCATCAAAGCCAAGGGGTTGAGCTATCAAGTGAAGCCAAAAGAGCTCCTAAAGCTATCCATGAAGCCAAGCCCAATGAGCCCTCAAACAAGCCACAAAGCCATATGAGCCAAGCTACATGGAAAACCATGATTGGAGGAAAATCCAAAGAAATATCCAGGGATTTTAAGGATTATTTTGAGGATATTTCAGGGAAATTCCAATTGAGTAAGGTAGAATGTGGATTTATAGGAAGAACTCGCTTCATTTTTCTTGTTTTTCCATGTTTTTCTCACTTTTTCTCCCTTTTCCCCTCACCACACAAATCCACTATGAATTTCCACCTTTTCACTTAAAGAGTTTCAAATTTCTAAAAGTCTTTAACCAGTCCACCATCCTTAATCTACCCAATCTCATCACTCCATTTCTTTCCCCTTATCTCTCCATCTTTGCCCCCTTCTACCTCTCTTTCCTAACCACCTATCTACCTAAAACTAATCCTAACCCTTACATCCTAGCTTTAATCATCTCCACCCAAGGATCATATGCTAGAAAAGAGGAGAAGGCATTCGCCCATAAAATCCATCTAGGGCTTCCATGCGAGATTTATTCTTTGGAAGGAGGAAAGGGGGCACTTAAGAAAGTGGCACCTCCCTCTTCCTTAAGAAGTGCTCTATGATTTTTTACTGAAAGATTTTCTCCCCTTTGAAGCTCTTTATGTTTCATCCCATCAAAGCTTTCTTTTTCCAAGATCTCCATGCCTCATGAATAGCTTGAGAATCATGTTTGTTTTTTTTTTTCATATCTTAAGGTGAGTTTCTTCCCTCTTTTACTTGCTCTTTGTTGTGCTGTGTTAAGGAAATCTTGTCTTGCCATGCTTCTTATTTTTCATAGCTTTTTGCTTATATCTTCAACCTCAATTCCTTATTCCTAAAGGTCACAATTTTTGGTTGTGACAACCAAGATAAGGTGATCTTTAGATCTAGGAAATAGGATTCCTTTGGTTCATTCTTGTTTCCTATATTCTAGATCTATTTCATTATCTATCTCTTGGTCTTTTCCTTGAAGTACACATGCTATTTTTGGTGGTGGGTCAGAATTTGGGTGTAAGTTTATTTCATTTCAATTTATTATCATGGTGCACAAAATCCTAGAATATTGTGCACCACTCTTGTATGACTCTTGCTATAAAAAAATGTTATGTTTGAGAGAAGTTGATACTGATGAGTATTTGTTTGAGTTTTTTCGTAAGTTTTTAATTCAATCCATGACTCATGCCTAGCTATACGGGCAACAAAGTTAATCTTTTATGCACCTTTGCTTCATATTTCCCATGCATATCATGCTACTAGTCTAGTTGCATGTGAATTACATTCAAGAACCATGCACACATCCCATATGTGCATGGCTTTGAATGGTGTTCTATTAGATTAGTTCATTATTCCATCTTTCTCTTAGTTTATTTTCCATTCATACTTTGCAGCATTCTTAGATTCATGCATTCTACTCTAGTTGTTACATTCCTTTTAGTCAAGTTTTACACTTAGGAACTATAAGCATTGCACCTCACTTAATGAATTATTTTCATAATTTAATCATGAAAACTATGTTTCTTTTTATCATGTTCCTATATGCACACTTCTTGTTCTATAAACTTTGTGTTATCTTAGTTTCCATGCATTGTCTTGTGTTGGAATTCATATGCACAATTCATTAACCTTTACACACCCCTTGTTCTAGTTTTGCATATTAGTTTCTACTAGTTGCCGCATGTTATTTAGAAAGTTTCTAATTATCCACATTTAGGAAGTTAATTTGGGAAAGTGGTTGATTTATTTATTGTTTCTTTATATTAGTGGTTAAAATCTCATAATTAGAAGTTTGATTTAGAAAGTTGTTAAATTTTATTTTTATGAAGTTTTCAATATAGGAAAGTTTGATTTTTAGAAAGTATGTTTTAAGGAAAGTTGTTAAGTTTAGCATGTTTTAGTTTTAGCATGTTTCATGTGTTAATTTTTCGTTCTTAGTTTAAGATAAAATATGAATATCTTTGGCTAGGTTAGATAATCTAAGCAAGGACCCACTAATTACATAAACTGTTTGATTCTTCATGGGATAGACCTCCATTGCGTGAATTACCAAAGTTGATTCATGCACTTGCGAGCTAAGACTTAAAATCACAACAATTTTATAGCAAGTTTTTCTTTGACAAGGTATATAATAGGTTCTGTAATGGATTGATAGCATGTTGTAGGCTTGTAGCAGTTTTCATAACTAATTTTTAGCAAGTTTTGAACAAGGTTTAAAATAAGTATTATAGCAGTACCCATTGAACTAATCAGATCGAAGTCTTGATCAAGATCTTCAATGAAAATAGTCCATTAACACAACTAAAATAGTAGTTTTGTAAAGAAAATCCAAACATCTAATGGCTGACTATCCATACTATTGCAAACATGCTTGTATTCATGAACTCATCAAGGTTTAACTAACTATTTTTCATGGTAGTGATCATGTTTCACTCTCTCATTCATCAACGTAATGAACTAGTGGAATGCTCACTGTTTCCCATGGTTCTTGCTAGACAAAATCTAATGTTCAGCATAAAAAATAGTAAGAAATGGACTAGTTTCTTACAGGAACTCTACTTTCCTCTTTTACTATCATATCTGTTATCTCAACCAAAAAGTAATGGGCATTACAAACACTATTTCACACTAGATAACTACTGTCTTAAATTGAAAAAATTGTCTATCATAGACTTGAGATCATGACATGAAACATCAAATATTTTGCACAAACTAAGTAATGAACCATGCAAAACAATGATGAAAACATAGTTTATCAGGGACCAAAACATGTCAAAACCCAAGTAAAATAATGCCTTTTAGATTCATGACTAAAACTAAATTTAAACTTCATGCTAAAGCCATACACCAATGATCCAAAGACAGAAGAACAAAAGCACCCATGTTTTTAGTAGAGGAATGCATTATAGAGTATGAACCACAATCTCCTTTTTTTTTTTTTTTTTAAGGAAAATGAAAGCTAGCTTAAAGGTTCCTTATGCCCCCTACATGACATGGATATCTACTATGTCTTGAACTGAATCTTACTCCCAATGACTCCAAGTTGTGATGCTCTATTGGATGCAAATTCCTCTATTTTTACAAGTTTTTCACTCCAAAATTCATCAAGGTTGTAGTGCTTTCCCAGTTGTTATAACTCCTTTGTTTCGCCCCTTCTCTTCCTCTCCTTTCCTCCCTCTATTGTTTTAAGTGTTTTCTTTCTTTCTTTAGCACTCCACCATGTCTCTTATTATGGATGTGGTGCGGAGCTGGTTTTTAGGATCTAGATGGACACCTAGGTAGCCCATCCTGATCTTTTTAATAGGATGTCCAATCACTTCCCACTCTCCTAGAGAGTTGGATGTGTTTTTCCTTCTTTGCAGGCCTTATGTACATCACATTTTCTATACTAGTTTGAATGTGATTCATCTTTAATTCACCATCCCTTACGATTGGGTTTCCTAATGTTTCATTTTCTAATATATTACTACCTACCTTGATGCAATCATAGCCATCCATTATCTCATATAGGACAAAAAGTTCTCCTTGTATCTCAACTATTCATCATTCTTTTAGGAGTAAACAATCTTGATCATGAATCTTACCCATCGATATGAGATGTCCACTTGATCCAATTCTCATCTATAATATTAGCCATCAACTTTTCAATGGTTAAGATTGTTCCTAGGCTGTTAGATTAGGACGTCCATTAAATAATAAGATTTTTTAAAAGAAAGATGACGCAATTTGCTATTGTATTGACATGAACTTTGGACTAAAATTTGACAAATTCACAACTTAACCATTTAAGCTAACTAGGTTTCATTGATAAACACTTGCAAGAAGGTACATTACATAGTACAAAATTCTAGGACATTACACCTAAATAGTTGAGAAACAACAAAAGGAGGTCTCTAGAAAAGATGTTTGAAGCTCTTATTGAAAGAGAAACGCTTTCAATCCAGGAAGTGCCTCTAATTCTAAGTGGATGCCCAAGAATAGATATTAACAAATTCAAACTTAGAGTAATTCTAATAAGAAATTTACTTAGTAAAGTTCTAATGTGAAGGGGTATCTTAATTGTCAACGTCTTGGACACAATGCCTTCGAATGTCCAAACTATGAAGTAATTGCTTTGATAGAATAATTTGAAAGTAAAAAGGAAGAATCTCAAAATGGTTGTGGAGAAGATAGAGATTCCATTCCTATAGCTCAAGGTGAGAAGTAGTGGTGCAAAGAAGTTTGAGTGTTGTTCATGAAGACGATGATGATTGGCCACACTATGTTACTCTAACATGAGATGCACTTCACATGGTAAGATATGTGATGCTATAATCGACAGTGGTGCTTATGAGAATGTTGCTTCTATAGAACCAGGGAACCAGTCAAAGTTAAACATGGAACCTCATCCTTAACCATACAAGCTTAAATTGCTGGCCAAGGGATATCAAATAAGGTAACTCATATATGCCTAGTTTCTTTTTATATTGAAAGTAGTTATAAGGATGAAGTATGGTGTGATGTTAATCTAATGGATTCATGTCATTTATTTTTGGGACACACATGGAAATATGACAAAAAAAACCCAATATGATGGATTTAAAAATACTTACTCATTTGTTTTTAACAATGAGAAGCTTATTGTGACACCTTTAAATATTGAGATATATTATAAATCATCAGAAGTAATTCATTTAAGCATCAAACAACATTTTGATTCTTTTTTAGAAGTTAAAAATGCTACACAAGCCCTTAATGAGGCAGGGGATGAATTTGAAATCAACATCAAACCATCGATCGTACAACCATTGTTTAATGATTTGAAGATGCATTCCCTATGAAAATTCCTAACATCTTGCCTCCTATGAGAGATAAACAACACTGCATTGACATTTTTCTTGGATCTATAATTCTTAATAAATTTGCATACTGTACGAGTCCAAAGGAGCATGATATAGTTGCAATGCCAAATAGATGAATTGATAACCAAAGCTTTCATTCAAGAAAGAAAATTTTCTTGTGCAATACTCGCCCTTCATGCACCAAAGAAGAATGGACTATGGAGAATGTGTATCAATAGTAGGGCCATGAGCAAAATAGTGATCAACTATAGCTTTCCAATTTCCTATCTTGATGATTTGTTAGAACAACTCCACAATGCAATGACTTTTTCAAAGACTAACCATCGTAGTGGGTACCATCAAATTCAAATGAAATTGGGTGATGAATGGAAAACAACATTTAAAAGAAGAGATGGACTGTACGAATGATTGGTTATGCCTTTTTGATTGTCTAATGGTGTAGCTTTAAAATTACTCTCAAGAGCATGAATCAAAGTAGTATTGAAGCAAGAAAGATAGATCCTATAACAAATCTCATAAATTTGTATGTTGGATGGATCTTATTTAAAGTGATTAACTTTAGCCAATGAAAGAGATTGAATTGGATTTGAATTTAAACTAGGAAAGTAAATAACAAAAGAAAAGAAATATGCATGAAATTAGAAACTACACCTAAAGGAAACATTCTAAAAATAAAGATCTTCAATGAAATTAGAAACTTCTCTAACTAATATGCATTCAATAAAAGGAAACTAATGAAAAACTTGCATGAATTAAACTAAGCAACTAACTAAAGGAAACTACTAAAAAGGAAACATTCCTAATCTAACACTTTACTAAAAAAGAACTTTCTAATAATGGAACTTTTTTAAAAATCAAAAAAGAAACTTTTTAAACCTAAAATAAGATTCAAACAACTAATTAGAAACCATAAAAACATGACTAAGCAACTAAACTAATTAAGAATTAAAGAGAATTAACCCAAGTTCCATGCACATGATCCATGGATGGTACTCATGGTTCATGGGTTCAAAGATGGCCAGATTTAATGATACAAAAACAAACTAACTTGCAACCTAAACTATGCACTTAATAATCATCCTAAAAATCTAAATGGGTTTCTAAGGATTCAAGCAAATAAGATGTTATGATGGCTGGAAACAAAGCATTAAGGAAATTTTTTTTCAGATTTTAAGCACTTAGAATTTCAAATCAAATCAAGCATATAAAGCAACTGAATCAAGAATTTCAATGCATGATAACTATCCTGATCTAAATTACTTTGATAAAATAAACAATCAAGAACAAGAATCCTCAAATATTTTTACTAAATCAATGCCAAATTACACCAAAAATTGTGTGCATATAACATGTATATAAGCTGAAAATTGCACACAAAATTGAGCACAACAACTTAATCTAAACAACAATAAAAACACAATCTAATTCTCACAATATAAAAGAAAACCCAGAAAGGAATTCAAGTGAGAAGATGGATGAATGGATGAACTAACTATGGAAAATGATACTTAAAATTGAGTGCTATCAAGAGGAAAAAATGTGCATTTCTGGATGTCACTACCACAGAAGAACTAACATGAATCTTGATAGAATGAGTAAGAGAAACTAAGAAGATGATGCAAAGAAATGATGGAAAACAAGGTGAAAGGAGGAATTTGGAATTAGAGAACAAAAACACATGCAAAACAACTACGAAATCAAAGCAATGAAAATAAACTACTAACCTAGAATTTAAGTGCAAATAACAAGAGAAATAACTAAGAAATCTAAAGGAATAACAACCTAAAAGAAAGCCAAAGTCCAGCTCCAAATATCACCAAAGATAGAGTACTATATTTCAAGGTTTGTCACCAACCTCCACTTGAGAAAAAAAATGCAAAATTCCATCGGCTACTTTTAAATGGTTGGGTTTCCACGTTGGTGAGGACTTAGTTAAAGAATAGAAAGTGGATCTAGATCTAGGAATTCAATAAGGAACATCATGAGGAGAATGTGGTGGAGAAATTATTTGATGGTTTCTTCCATAGTTGGAAGTGGGGGAGGCATCTTTTCCTTTGGAAGGTGAGGGGAACTCCTACCATTCTAATTAGGAGAAAAAAGAAGAAAAATAGTAAGGAAATATGAAGAAAAATCTAGCATTTTGATGTTCTTTGAATGGACTTAGATGTAGGGACTTCCTAATTAGGAAACCACTTAAGATACCAACAAAGCAAAGGGGAGGCATTGCTGTTTAAGAAAGTGGCTCCCTCCTTAAGTCAACAACATGAAAACCCTAATGAGATGGGTGAAAATCATGGAAAATGGAAAGTGGGATTTTTCTCTTGATTGGTCCACCTATGCTGTGACACCCCGGGTTTTTCATAAAAAAGATTCTTGTCTATTTTCAAAAGGTGGCATGCCTCTAATTTTAAAATTCAAAAATAGCAGAAGATAGTTGTCTTTGAAATTCATTTTTCCAAAAACTCGGATGTCACCTTAACTCCCATACTACACATAATATAGTTTTTATAGAAGATAGACATACATTTTATGAAACAACAGGACCCATCCAGAGATTCACATGCATAGCCCCTATAATCATTATATTAAATGTACAAGCAGCATAATCCAAATAATTAACTACATAATACAAAAACTTTAACAAAATATATACCTAAGAGCATAAGTATGGCTGTTGAACTCCTCTTGCTTGTGTATGTCTTCTCATGTCTATTTGTATATGAGATATTGTAAACATAAAACATTTACAATATCTCAATAAGCTATGCTTGGTAGGGGAGACTTAACAAAACATGTTAATTATATATGAATTAAGAATTTTACATCATTTAAAAGATTCAATTATCTGTAAGCCATTAATACAATAGCTATTTATAATTCTTCTTCTTCATATGAATATAATAATCACATTTTAGATATTACACTTTACATGATATATTTGATATAAATAATCACTAGTATTCTAAATATGTATCATTATTATTTTTCATATGGTACCATACTCCAATTTTATGAACCATACTCTGCATAATATATCTACCCATTCACTTTCCCCATACGAAAACTTTTATAAAACTACACCCTCCAAATATATACACATAGGACTATATCATATATGTTGAAATCATTAAAAGTCATACAAAGTTATGAACATAGTCCATAGGTTTTATAACTTCCATTCCCAGACTATACTGGGTCTCAAACATATACCCCTTACCATACGGGATTTATAAAACTCCAACTGCTGCTGGTAACATCATAAAAGGCATCTCATCATGCCATCATTATAATAGGCATCTCATCATGCCATCATCATATAAGGCATCTCACCAAGCCATCATATACTCATGCCATCATGCTATCATATACACACCATAGTGCATCAAATACAAGGACTACTATGCCGCAGCCTAAATCCATACATCGCACCTAGATAACAGCATAATAATCTACTGATACCAACTATGGAAATAACAAAATTCATGTCCGCATGGGGGGGACCATGGCTGTCACAGTGGGGCCTTCCCATGACTACCCCTTCCGACATTTAACCTCTCATTGGGCATGGTATCCATCATATAATAAATTTAGGAGAGTGGGTGGCCTAACCCTACAACTCTTCTAGCATAGCATCCTCAAGCCTATACCTATCTAAATCAAAACTCTTAGGCCACCACACGTGGATGTAAAATAATTATACACAGGTGTCTTACCTGTCCATAATATATATATATATATGAATATCTCATCATAATCATAACATTCTAACTTTTTAGGTGATCGCCCACTAAGGATGTACTGTAAAATCCTAGACTCATACATCACATATGATGTAATGGTGCCCATGTACTATAAATGTCTTTTTATCACAATAACAGTTATGATAATTTTAAGAACAGATCATGTGTATCCTTTAATATCATTCAGTAGGCTTCAATTATAAGCATGTCATTCATGTAGCATTTCAAATTACAAATTTTCATCATTCACAAGTAAACATTTTTCATCATCATATATCATATGAAATGCATAATTTAAATGACATAATATCTATTATAAGAATAAGATCATGTTTAAAAACATGCATCTTACTATTAAGACATGCTTTCTTAATTATCCACCTACCTCGTGTAGCGAGTTCATCCATTTTCCCACAAGTTGAAAAATGATGCTTGCAAAGTCTCACTGATCCATATTGATCTAGTCCTTATTCTTCACCTGAATTCACCAAATTAAGTGATCAATCAGTAATCCTAAGGGAATAATCCTTTTTAACAACTTTTATAGTATGGACCATAGAATTTGATCTTATTCCATACCTAAATTCCTCAATTGATCTCAATTGTGGCTCCAGGTTAGCGAGATCATCTCTAGCAGGCTTCTAATCCTAATATCTTATAGGATTTATGATTTGCAAGCCCTAAGGGTCATGATAGACTATTTGGATAGCAAAAGTAAAGCCAGATCATCATTGTTGGATGGTCATGGATCTGCCCGATCGTGGTCGTACAGTATGGTTGTGTTAGGATCTCTGTTAGATCAATGTGCAGGGCATGATCAATCATAGATCAAATGGTTTGGTGTTAAATGTACAGTCAGATCTAATTAAAAGTTCAAATCTATATTGGATCTAGGTGCTAAATGGTTGACCTAAGGTTGAATCATCTCAAAGTGCCGGATCAGTCGCATATCTGGCATGTATTGACCAATCAACAATGAGATCATGATGAATGGTCAGATATGTCACATATCTATGTGTTGATGACTAATTAATGGTTTGATCATGTGTGGATTTGTGGATTCAATTATAGATCTGTCAGTTGGGTGACAAATCAACGGTCTTACCGCATTGGATGGTCAGATCAGTTACAAATCTGCCACTTGGTTACAGATCAATGACCAAATCATATTATATGGTTGGATCAATCATAGATCAGGTGATTTGGTGTCCGATCGACGATTTGATTATAGTGAATGGTTTGATTTGTGTGGATTTGCATAGATCAGAAGCTAGGAAGGTTCACAGGCGATCGGTGTTGGCATGGCCAGTCAAAGAAGGAGATGGGGGAGAAGGAGGTGGTGGTGATTGAGTGATTTCCAGTCCCGATCACTACCTGATCCAAGCCAAGAGGAGTGGACAAAGGAATATTGTGTCTGGCATGCTGGCATGCCTGGAGGCCTAACTGTGCTGGTGCAAGAACATGACAGAGGGAGTTTCTTGTGTGAATCTGGGCATGTCGACTTGCCCAAGGCTTGGCTGTGCCGAAGCCTAGGAGAAAAATAGGGAAACATTACCCAGGCTCATTAGCGACAAAGGGGGAAATGGGTTTGCTAGAGATTGCCATTGGGCAATCGGATTTGAGGGGAAAATAGGTGGATACAGTGCATATTTGGGCATGCTGGCTGTGCTAGTGCCATGGAGAACCCAAAGGAAAGCTGTAGGGGAAAAATAGACTGGAAAGAGGATTGGGATGTCAACTACTGGTTCTGTCACTGCCTAGCCCTAGTGAGGAAAAGAAACAGGGGGAGATTAGTGCTTGGCTAGCCGCCTAGAAGGAAACCTAATCTTGGTTTTCCCATTATCACCCAGAGAAATGTGATTTGGGGGAATAGGGGTTTGCTATGTGTCGGTGAAAAAACCCAATCTGTGTTATCTGTTGTCATAAAAAGACAAAGATCCACTATGGATTTGCTCAAAGAAGATGGACAGCTGGGGTTTGAGGGTTGCTGGAAAGATGCTGGAGAAGGGGGTTTCTTCTAGGTAGCCAGAAAACATAGATCCACTATGGATCTACTCGGGGAAGAGGATAAGTAGAGGGTTTGGGGGTTTCTTAGTTTGCTGGCCATGGGAAAGGAGACTAGAGGAAGGGGTTTTCTCCATTGCCTTCGAGCTAGCTCCGCTCGTTGAGTCAGGGGCAGTTGGTCGGAGAGAGAGAGAGAGAGAGAGAGAGAGAGAGAGAGAGAGAGAGAGAGAGAGAGAGAGAGAGAGAGAGAGAGAGAGAGAGAGAGAGAGAGAGAGAGAGAGAGAGACCAAGCCTGACATCTCTTCGGGTTTCCAATGTGAGGGGGGTTGCCAATATCAATTTGGCCCCCTTCTATTAAGTTACGTTTTTTTTTTTTAATTTTTAATTATCATATTGTCCCTGACTTCAAAGGCCCATAACTTCTTCATCCAGACTTTGTTTTCAGCGTTCTTTGGCTCGTTGGATTCCATTTTCTGAGTACTATTAATACTTTCAGTTTTAGTTCCAAATTATAATTTTATAAAAAGATATATCCCTTGAAAAATCATAACCTACTCATGGAATAGTAAAATTTTAGGGTGAAATTTATCCAAACTCCGATTTCAGCGTTCTTTTTGTCGTTGAACTTGATTTTTCAAGTACATTCCAAATATTCATGTTTCCACTCCAAATTCCATTTCTATAAAAATTTATTTTCTTTGGGTCAAAATTCCAATTAAATTTCAATTTCACATAATAAAGCTCAAAATAGTATTTACTAAATTTGTGGTTGTTACAATCTTCCCCCCTTAATTGAATTTCATCCTCAAAATTATTTTCATGCTATCTTTCAAACCATTCTAAGAGTATTCTCGTCTCATCCCAAACTTAATTTCTTATAATACCTTCCATGAAACAATATCCTCTAAAATATAACTGATCTTTAAATTGACTAAATACATTCCACTTAATGCACCACTTTTCCATCTGCCATAAACAATAAGGGACCACTTTCTCTGTGCCACTCTGATATTTGACCTTTGCTTGATAAGCCATCAAAACAATAAATTTTTTATTATGTTTTTCTTTCGTTTCAACTTCCAAAATCCTTTGATTGTAATGATTCTTAGAACACGTAATCTTTATCTCCAACTCAACTTTTCTATTTTCTCATCCCTTTTTCTCTTTATAATAACTTCAAAGAGTGACTATACATCTCTCAACTTAAATTAAATCCCTTCTGCATGTATTTAATCAATCCTAACATTAGGAAACTGCCTATCTTTTAGAAAATTAAGTGTTACATTTCTAACAAAATTTCAGCAAAGTCTCCTCTATTTTTCAGACTTACACATTTAACGCATGCGATTGTAATACACCTAATAAACCATTCATACATCCATAATATTTTTTTGAGACTCAGTCTCATCACATTCCAACATCCATCACAATATAAATAACCATTCATCCCACACATTCACCTGATGTGACAAATTTTCAAGATAATGCAATTACTTACCCATTTCCTCAACATAAGGTATAATATTCAGATCATTCTAAGGTACATTGAGATCTCATTATAAAACCATCAAATGAATAATTATTTAACCACACCTGCATCACCATCACAACCATATATCCTACAAAAATTTCAAGTCATTTCATAGACTGCCATCAAAGAGATCATCATCTAAATCCAAGAACATCTTAGACATTATCACATTCCAATTTACTGAAATAAGTTGTACAGCCTTAAAGGCACATAATCAACAACAATGCTCTTTAACTTAAGGATCAATGAAACATACAAACATAGATGCTAAGAATATCACATATGATTCAGAATTTAATACCTGAACTTACCTCCATTTGTATAAATTCAAACACTAAAATAATGCATCCATTGTTTCTCAAATGCAATTATGAATCTAATATCATTAAATGAACAATTTATTTTGCACTAACTGTGCATTCACATTCAAATACGTAAATATCATCATTGGTGTTTTCAATATCAATACATTACCATCACGATTTCAATACTAAGACTTCAATGCTTTCATCAATACAAACAAACATAAATGTTTGTCATACTTTCCCATGACACATGATTCAAAGGAATTTCTTCAGTTCATTTATCACATAAGATTTATATCCTCTATTCTTATATATATTAACAAATACTATTCATCAAAAGAGTCCAATTTCATAATGATGATCAATTGCTACTGGAATAAACTCGAAGTCCATCAATCACTGATGGAATATCTCAAATTCGAATACAATTCACACATCAGATCTGATCTTTCAAAATACATAATTCGAGAACCTTTCTAGAAATAAAGTACATATTCACATCACTTATTTTCTTAAAGTATGTCAGCCTTCATAGCTGGTGTCTACTTTTCATTTCTTATGATTACCATCTTTTTAGATATCCTACAGGCCATCCTGCCTGTGTCGACATATGAATTCATCATCAAAATCATCACTAGTCAACCAACTAGTGATGTTTATTAGAAACATTACCTTCTCATTTAATAATGGTTTATTGTAATGTAATTTACTTCTTTATCATGCACCATTTTTCTTGATTGAGTGGTTTATTTTACCATTCGCACATCCCATTTACAAAGAGAAGGAATAGACCAATGTTTTGATGATTTATGGGGCTCATAAGATGGACAATGGAAAGAAAAGAGTATCATCTAAGTTAGCCATAGGGAAAAATCCTAGAGTTTTCTGTGGGTGTAGTTATTTTAGCTTCAACTGGAGTAGCTGGAATACTAGAATGCCTATAGTAAGGGAAACTGAAGAGGAAAGAGCAAGAGGAAAAACAATAGTTTATTGTGCTTGACTTTTAATGTTTCTCATGCACACTTAATTTTAACTAAATAACTTTTACTTTAAGGAGCATACACATGAATATACCATGTATAAGGAAAAGTGAATAGAAAGGATGGAAAATAAAACAACAGTTTCTTGTAATGGAATTTAAGTCTTCATCATGCATAGTTATTTGCAACCAAGCAATTTTTACCTTAGGGAGCATACACATGAAAATGCTATGTATAGGAGAAGGAAATAAGCAAAGGAAACATGAAAAGGCGAGAAATATGAGGACATAGGGGAAGTAGCATGAGAATGGTCTAAGGAAACTAGAGATAGAGTAGAAGAAGGCTACAAGTCTAGGTAGAGCGAGAAGAATACAATGAGGTATATGAAGAGAATAGCAATAATGAAGAAAACAATTAAAAGCTAGAATTTGGGAATGCATAGGATGTCTCTTGTGCAACGATTTTAACTCATTTTCATTTTATTATATTTATCAACCTTTACCTCCATCTTTCTTCTATATCTTACATCATTCATCATTTATAATAACTGTAGTTGTCAACAATACATGTTATTCTCTAGAAAGGTATTCATTTGTTTATAGTTGATATAGTGCATGATTTTAACATATTTTGTCTTCTAAATAAGAAGACTCATATCATTACAATGTGCTTTCATATTGTAACAATCCATACTGTCTAACAATTTGCAATTCCATATAATATGAGTATCATACCCATGTCCATCATGCCAAATGATGGTATCATGCCCAAATCCATCATAACAATGAGGATAAGTATATCATTATTTCAATAAGACATAATAAACATTTCTTTGAATAAGTCCTTATAACATTGACTTATCCATCAACTGGAGTTATCATATCAACTCCATCCTTCAACTTTTCATTAACACATTCATATTTAGCATGCTTATACATAATAGAGAAATACACAATTCTTAATTTATCCAAAGTTTTGGTGTGGATCATTGGTTTCTTAAACTTATATGAGATTATACATATAGGCATATTATGCATAAGGTTTCATGATTAGCTTTGTCTTAAGTTTTTCTCCATTTTAGTAGTTATCACACACTATTATGGTAATAAGTTTATTATCAAATACTTCAATTTTCTTACATTAAAATATAATTCTTTCAAACATAGATTCTTCATATGTGATGTATGAATCTTACTCTAGGACTCTGTCCTAATGAACTTTCTACCATAAACAAAAAAATTTCATTGAATTCCTTCAACCAGTATTGTCTCTACAGATTCCTTTAACCTGTAATTTCAAAAATACTCATTTAGTCTAGTGTCATATGGTAGTTCTAACTTTCATTTCTTTGAAAGTTTGCAATTCTTCTAAGTTTCCTTATATTGAACAGATCCTTTATCAATTGTTTCTATTTCTCCTCTTCAATTTGCCACTCCTTAATTCACCTCTATTCCATCCTCTTCTAATACAAACCAAAGCTACACTCTATATTTTTTGTGTAACCCTTTCTAATCTATCACTTACCTCTTTTCAAACTAACTACTCTTACACTTAGTCTATGTGACCAATGAGTATTGTGAATTCACATTGATACTGGGCATATTTTCTATTTAACCTTAGGCAGAAGCATTTTACACTGCTATATGCTATGGTATTTAGGTACCTTAATAGGTAAAAGGATGTTTTACAACACTAACTTAGCCATTTATACTAACTGCTCTTTTGGTCCACTATTCACCATAATGGAATCGATAATTCCTTAAATCATTCTCCTAGTTGTCTTATTAGGGCATCTCCTTATGGTTTACTATCCCTCTGTAAGCTAGTTATACTAAATTACTCTTTCTAATACTTAACTCATTCCATTCTAATTCCTTATCTCAACTCACTACATCCTAACCTATATTTGGATTATTACCCTATAAAGGGCTACAAGTGATTGGATGAACCGCTCCGATACCAACTTTGACATGCCGACTTTTCATGATATTTTTTCACGTTAATTTTCAAAAGGTGGCATGCCACTAATTTTAAAATTCAAAAATAGAGGAAGATAGTTTTCTTTGAAATTCAATTTTCCAAAACCCCGGGTATCACTTCACTCCCATACTATACATAATATAGTTTTTATAGAAGATAGATATACATTTTATGAAACAACCAGGATTCATCCAGTGGTTCACATACACAGCCCCTATAATCATTATATTAAATGTCCAAGTAGCATAATCCAAATAACTAACTACACAATACAAAAACTTTAACAAAATATATACCCGAGCACAGAAGTATGGTTGTTGAACTCCTCTTGTTTGTGTATGTCTTCTCCCATCGATACGTATTTGAGATATTGTAAACATAAAACATTTACAATATCTCAGTAAGCTATGCTTGGTAGGGGAGAGTTAAAGAAAACATGTTAATTATATATGAATTAGAAATTTTACATCACTTAAAAGATTCAATTATATGCAAGCCATTGATACAGTAGCTATTTATAATTCTTCTTCTTCATATGAATATAATAATCACATTTTAGAGATTACACTTTACATGATATATTTAATATATATAATCCATTGGTATTCTAAATATTTGTCATTATCATTTTCCATATGGTATCCAATTTTATGAACCATACTCTGCATAATATATCTACCCATTCACTTTCCCCATACAAAAACTTTTATAAAACTTCACCCTCCAAATATATACACATAGGACTATATCATATATATTGAAATCGTTAAAAGTCATACAAAGTTATGAACATAGTCCACAGGTTTTATAACTTCCATTCCTAGACTATACTGGGTCTCAAACATATACCCCTTACCATATGGGGTTTATAAAACTCCAACCGCTGCTGGTAACATCATAAAAGGCATCTCATCATGCCATCATTATAATAGGCATCTCATCATGCCATCATCATATAAGGCATCTCACCAAGCCATTATATACTCATGTCATCATGCTATCATATAAGCACCATAGTGCATCAAATACAAGGACTACTATGCTGCAGTCTAAATCCATACAGCGCACTTGGATAACTGCATAATAATCCACTGATACCAATTGTGGAAATAACAAAATTCATGTCCGCATGGGGGGGACCATGGCTGTCACAGTGGGGCCTTCCCATGACTACTCCATCCAACATTTAACCTCTCATTGGGCATGGTATCCATCATATAATAAATTTAGGAGAGTGGGTGGCCAAACCCTACAACTCTCCTAGCATAGCATCCTCAAACCTATACTTGTCTAAATCAAAACTCTTAGGCCACCACATGTGGATGTAAAATAATTATGCACAGGTGTCTTACCTATCCATAATATATATATGAATATCTCATCATAATCATAACATCCTCACGCCCACCAAGGATGTATTGTAAAATCCTAGACTCATACTCATATATGATGTAATGGTACCCATGTACCATAAATGACTTTTTATCACAATAACAACTATGACATTTTTAAAAATAGATCATGTGTATCCTTTAATATCATTCAATAGGCTTCAATTATAAGCATGTCATTCATGCAGCATTTCAAATCACAAATTTTCATCATTCACAAGTAAACATTTTTCATCATCATATATCATATGAAATGCACAATTTAAATGACATAATATCTATCATAAGAATAAGATCATGTTTAAAAACATGCATCTTACTATTAAGACATGCTTTCTTAATTCTCCACCCACCTCGTGCAGCAAGTTCATCCATTTTTCCACAAGCTGAAAAACAACGCTTGCAAAGTCTCACCAATCCATATTGATCTAGTCCTTATTCTTCACCTGAATTCACCAAATCAAGTAATCAATCAATAATCCTAAGAGAATAATCCTTTTTAACAACTTTTATGGTATGGACCATAGAATTTGATCATATTCCATACCTAAATTCCTCAATTGATCTCAACTATGGCTCCAGGTTAGCGAGATCAGCTCTAGTAGGCTTCTAATCCTAATATCTTATAGGATTTATGATTTGCATGTCCTAAGGGTAGTGATAGACTATTTGGATAAGAAAAGTGATGCTAGATCCTCACTGTTGGATGGCCATGGATCTACCCCATTGTGGCCATATAGTATGGTTGTGTCAGAATCTCCGTCAGATCAATGTGTAGGGTGTGATCAATCATAGATCAAATGGTTTGGTGTTAGATGTACAGTCGCAGATCAGGTGATCTGGTGTCCGATTGACGATTTGATTATAGTGAACGGTTTGATTTGTGTAGATTTGTATAGATCAGAAGCTTGGAAGGTTCAAAGGCGCTCAGTGTTGGCATGGCTGGTCAGAGAAGGAGATGGGGGAGAAGGAGGTGGTGGTGATCAGGTGGTTTTCAGTCCTGATTACTACTCGATCCAAGCCAAGAGGAGTGGACAGAGGAAGATGGCATCTAACACACTGGCATGCCTATAGGCCTGGCCATGCTAGTGCAAGAGAGTGATAGAGGGGGTTTCCCATGTGGATCTGGGCATGCCAGCCTACCCAACGCTAGGCTGTGCCATGCCGAAGCCTATGAGAAAAATAGGGAAACATTACCCAAGCTCGTTGGTGATATAGGGGGAAATGGGTTTGCCAGAGATCGCCGTTGGGTGATCAGATTTGATGGGAAAATAGGTCAATATGGTGCGTATTTGGGCATGTTGGTACGCCTAAAGCTTGGCTGTGCTGGTACCGTGGACAACCCAGAGGAAAGCCGAAGGGAAAAAATTGACTGGGAAGAGGGGAAAGAGGATTGGGATGTGGCTACTTGTTCTATCACCACCCAGCCCTAGCAAGGAAAAGAAACAAGGGGAGATTGTTACTTGGCTGGCCTCGTAGAGGGAAACCTGATCGTGGTTTTCCCATTATCATCAAAGAAACACAAATTCAGGGAATGGGGGTTTGCTGCATGTCGCTCAAAAAAACCTGATCTAGGTTATCTATTGTTGCTGAAAAACACAAACCCACTATGGATCTGCTTGTAGAAGATGGAGAGAGAGGGTTTGAGGGTTGCCGGAAAGATGCCAGAGAAGGGGTTTTCTTCTAGGTCACCGAAAAACACAGATCCACTATGGATCTGGTCAGGGAAGAGAAGAAGCAAAGGGTGTGATGACCCAGGTTTTTGTAACACATTTTGTAAAACATTTTTCAAAGGTAGGGCCCTTAATGGTAAAAAAATTTGCAAACAATGAAGCAAAATTTATTTTCTTTTAAATTCGTTTGTAGCAAAACCCAAGATTCACCTCAAGATACATAATACACATAGACATTTTGTATAAAATAAAATTTTATTGAATACCAAGAATCATCCAGTAGTTCACTCTTACACAGCCCCTATATTATAATTGCAAACCATTGTCCAAATTACACAATCCAAAGTTCAAAACTCACATTACATTAAAAACTCTCAATACAACATAATGCTCTTAAATAAAAATACATGTCTTCAAGGGACATACCCTGATTTATTATTCTCTTCAAGTCTTCTACTGTCTTGAGCTCCTAAGTCTTCAAGCTTTACTTCCTTAAGTCTCCTTCCCTATATCTGAGATATTGTAAACATTCAAACATTTACATTATCTCAGTAAGCTATGCTTGGTATATGATACAAAAATATACTACTTCACTAATATAAGAATACCTACCTCAGTCATCATTCCATCATGGTTTTCTACTTGTGAGTTATCTCAACATAGAGTATATATGTTATTTATGTAGTATAGGATAAATCAGTTAAAATAGTGAAAATTGCTCAAAACTTGTTCCTTTCCTTGATTATACTTCCACTTAGGAGATTAATATTTAGCCAATTCTCATACGGGGATTTTTCTTCCAAGAACTCATGTACTGGCATTTCATCATGCCATGGCATTACGCTATGCCTATCATATGTGCATCATAATGCGAAAAAAATTAGGACTACTATGCCAGAGTCTCAATCCATACAGCACGCCTGGATAATTATATAATCCTCCATTGATACCAACTGTGGAAATAACAAATCCATGTCCTCATGGGGTGGACCATGGCTGTCACAGTGGCAACCTTCCCATTATTGCCCCACTTGACATTTAGCCTTTGTTTGGGCATGGTATCCATCATATAAATTTTAGGAAGCAAATGGTTAAACCCTCATAACTTCCCTAGCATAGCATCCCTAGTCCTAGCACTATGTAAAACAAAATCACAAGCCACCATGCTTTTATGTAAAATACATTGTACATATCAAACGATGTGTCTGCTTAACTAAGGTTGGAATATTTTCTATGCCCTATTCTTAGGGTTTCCTTAGTCTACACATCTCATTACTTTCACCTCATTTAATTAGGTCATTAGATAGTTGAATTGGATCATAGGATTGGTTTACTTAGTTGGATCATGTGATTGTATCATGACTATGCTAAGGTACTAAGCATACTTATAGCATGAAGGTCTATAATTATAGACAGAAGATCTTGTATATATACACATGAATCCTTAATACATTCTTGTACATCCACCTACCTCAAAGTGGTATCAAGGTCTTGATTCATACATCTCAAGTGGTGCTCACTCCCTATTGTCCATCATGATCTTGATTCATACATCTGTCAAACCATACATATCAAGTTATTCCTCTATACAAGTATGTATTCCTAGAAGGGATGCCCTAATTTTCCTTGAATCATATATGATCAAGGTTTCAAACCTTCTAAGTTCACAATCTACACTATAAGTAAAATCATAGAACAATACTAAAATCTACATTATATTTCTTTTATTTTTGTTTGTGATCCTTTAAGATCTCTCTTGGATCTTGTTTGATCTTCCTTATCTTATTTACAATTTTTATCAGGATTAGATGATTAACTAACCTTTTATGCTCTTATTATTATTACTCAACCTATTAATGTTTTACTAGTTAAGGATAGCTTATTCCATCCTAAGTCTAAATAGCTCCTCTTATGTCAAATTGGCTAAGGCTTACTAGCTGAATGGTTGAACACAAAGTGGTTACTTCAATCCTCATGTAAGGAGGTGTTTAGACCTCACAAATGTCAATGAAAGGTGAGGAAAGAGCAATGCTCTATTAGAGAACCCCCTTAACCACTATGTTCATCATCCACTAGTGTGACCTTAGCTCAACCTTTCATAAGGTTCCTATAAGCATTTTAACCATAAGTGCTCTTTCTAATTGATTTCAATTAAATCCATGAACATTAAAATGTCATTCATGGAGTTTCATTATTCTCCTAATTTGGGCCAAGGAAATGATATTCCTTATATTGATCTAGAAACCTATAAATTTTACTATGATTATGGTCCCTAAGGTTTTGGGACCTCCTAAACCCATCCATCAGCTCAGATCTCTAATTTGAGATCATCATGATCATGATCCAACACTATTGGAGAGGATTTTAGTAATTTTTAAGATTAAATTCAATTAAAAACATAAATATTATGAGTTTAGTAGCTAATACAAATGACAAGGATTCTATAGAAACTTCTGATCTAAATTTGGAGTTCATTATGTTTTATTCTTTTTATTATTCAATGTTTATTGAATTCCCACTACCACCTCCCTCTCCACTAGCAGGTGGTAGTGGTTTGACTCATTATTACACATTCTCTGGCCATTGGATTCCTTTGTGGGTCCCTTGTGGGCCTCATGCAGTGTGCAAAGACCATTTTGCCCTTTATGGAGATAAATAAGGTTTATTCCCATGAACTTGGAATTGAGCGTACTTAGTGGCATTGGATTCATATTTCTTAGTACATCCCAAATTTTTATGTCTTAGACCTTGGTTATGAGTAAAATTATCATTTTACCCTTTTGTTCATAAAAATGTAGAAAAATAAGGATTTTTCATCAGAATTCAGAATTTGTTGTGCTTACAGTTATTCTGAAAGGTCTGTTGAGTATGTTTTCAACTATGCCTATCTTATAGCTTGATTGTACTTTTATAAGAAGTGCAGTTTTAATAACCCTAATATTCCAACCTGATTTTTCCTTGAAATTCTTAATTTCATTATTTATTCAATTCCATTACAAAAGTTAGGCACGTTACAGAGGGTTTGGGGGTTTCCTAGTTCACCGGCAATGGGGAAGCAGACTGGAGGGAGGGGTTTTCTCTATTGTCAGCGACCTAGATCCAACCATTGCATCAAAGGTAGTTAGTCAGGGAGAGAGAGAGAAGATCGGACCCGACATCTCGTTGGGTTTCCAATGTGAGGGGGGGGGTGCCAATATCAATTTGGCTCTGTTCTGTTAAGTTATGCTCTTTTTTTTTAATTTTAATTATCGTATTGCCCCTGACTTCAAAGGCCCATAACTTCTTCATCCGAACTCTATTTTCAGCATTCTTTGGCTCGTTGAATTCCATTTTTTTAGTACTATCTAATGGTTTCAATTTTAGTTTCAAATTATAATTCTATAAAAAGGTATATCCCTTGAAATTCATCCAAACTCCGATATCAGTATTCTTTATGTCGTTGAACTCAATTTTTCGAGTACATTCCAAATATTCATGTTTCCACTCCAAATTCCATTTCTATAAAAATTTATTTTCTTTGGGTCAAAATTCTAATTATATTCTAAAATTCTAATTTCACATAATAACACCCAGAATATTATTTACTAAATTTGGAGTTATTACATATGCATGATCATCTTACCTTTTGCAAATATCACTCAAAATCTTCTAATTATCCCTTGAAAATCATACTTTTTAACATAGGATAATTTCTTGAAATGGTCCTCCAGTATTATCACTCCATGTGGCATGGCTATGTGTTGCTTGATGACTTAAATGGCCAACTCTCTTAGCTTGAAAACTTGGATAGCTTGGCTTATTTAAGTTTCCTAGTTAGATTAGGAAACCTCATGAATGGCTCTAATTCTCACGAAAAGTGTGAAAATTCATGACATTTTGCATGCATCATTTTAATCACCTTTGATTTCTTGCAATTGCTTGTGGGGGCTCTTCCCCTAAGTCCTTGATTGGGGTGTGTGACGACCCGGGTTTTCTCATGCATTTTTAAATGAAAAATCTAAATTCCTAAGGCGGGATCCCTATTTGAAAAACAATGCAGTGCAGTGGAAAAATCTTTTATTTGAAATCCAATTTGAAAACCCCGAGTGTCATTTGCTTCCACAACAACCAAGGTAGTTTTTGAAAAGCTTTAGAAATCATAAGTGTTTTTCCCCAGATCTATCCAGCCACAAAGACACAAATTTCAACTGTAATTAAATACAAATACATGTCCAAAGGGTTGAGAATTTACTTACATGTATAGTTGTCCCCTTTGTTTATTCACATGCTCGTAGCACTAATATCTGCTGAGGCATCTTCTATTTGTAAGTGAAACTATCCTGAAAAATGTTAAGGATAGGGTGAGTATATACTATACTGAGTAGGAGTCTATCACTACTAGGTTTGCAATGCATGTTATGTTTAAAATCATGTGCTTATAAAAACATATGCATGTTTGAATAATCACGTTCAATATCGATATTAAAAACCACTGTCAAACAGGAATACTGACAACTTAATGAAATATCATAATCCAAGTCGAAAGTATCATATATCATAAACATAATGATGTGCATCAGATGCTCAACTGAATCCAACTCACGGATATCTGGTATGGTATGGTCGACCAGCCTCATATCATGCCATATGCAATGCAAATAAGTCCACAAAACTATAGGGTCCAACTATGCCCACGACCTCACCGCTGTGTGGTCCCCGGGTACCTAGGGACACAGGATCATATACCTCCACGGGGCATATGACACTTATTCGTCGTAACTCATGCAATTTATGAAATCGGTTGCAAAACATGCATACAATGCATAAAATCTGCTCATGCTAGTATTGCATTCAAAGTCATAACCCTGCCTAGAAACCTGACAGCCTAGAAGCCTTGTCAGCTCTCTCTTGCCCGCCCTCATCAGCCCGCCCTTGTCGGCCCGCCCTCATCAGCCCATCCTCATCGGTCAAGGCTACACTTATCATGCAATCTATGCATGTAGCACATGTCTTGGCAATACATGCGCAACGTATTTTTCAAAACCTGTCCTCTTTGGGTCCCTCACAACTGCCTACTCAGCATCTTTTGGACACTCCAGTGTCTTTTGGTAACCCTCAAGGACATGTAATTTTTCAGGAACTCAATGCTCACAAATCATGCAATATATGCATTTGTTTGCAAAACATATCTATGCATAATGTATTTAATCATATGCATGTTGAATTAAGTCATGCTAAACAAGTCATATACTTAAAACATGTATTCTCAAAACAATAATAGTTCTTTTAAAAGAATCTAGTAGCGATAGAGCACCTACCTGGCTAGGTCGCGCTAACCCCTTTGTCCTCGTACGCTCCTGAATATGGTTTGGAGAATCAAGGTTAGTTTGGCCTATCTTTTATGGGTTTTAGAGTGGTTGGTCTTATTACTTATGTATTAGGGGTCCATCCCTATGCCTATGGGTGTCCTAAGGTCCCAATTGGGCCTTGGTATCCTCAGTTTTCCAAAGGTCTAGCGGCCACACGCCACCATCCTATTCTAAGGGTCATGCCCACCTTTGATTGGGCCTTGATCAGGGATTTTATAGTTTGGGTGTGTTCTTGTCATCGACACAGACACAACGCCTTTTGCGGTGCCTCAATCAGAGCTTTAGATCTCAAGTTATAAGCTTTTTAGTGTCACATGTACATAAGGACCTTAAGAGTGAAAAGCGGAATGCTAGTGCGCTGCGCGTCAGCATCATGCGCCCCTCTATTCTTAAGAAGTGGAAAATCCCGAATTGCTAGCGCACTGCGCGTCTATAGATCTGCTGAACTTTTTGCCCTGTTTTTCATTTTGCGGGCGCGTCCATGGACGCGCTTGTTTGGTTCTCTTCGAACGCGGTCTATGTGTCCTGTGCGGTAAGGAGCGTTTTGCTCGTTTGGGGGACCAGGGCGTCCTCAGGACACCCTGGTTTGACCAGTGTGGCCCAGAGAATGTCCCCGGGTCCTTGGTGACTCTCCAAGGCTCTATTTTGCATGATTTTTCATGCAAAAACTTAGGGAAAATGATCCTAGGACTACTGTGAAGACGGGTTTTGAGGGATCTTGGGCATACCTGGCTTGTTGCTGGGTTTTTCTCCTCCTTTCCCCCCCTTGGTTGCTTCTCTAAAACAAATTTTCCTCAAGCTTTTGGGCTACCATTAGAGGTGGCCAAGAGCTCTATTTATAGAGCTATAAGAGGGTTCTGGAGGGGACTCTCGCCGCCCTTGAATAGCAATGGAGAAACCTCCAAAATGGCGGTGATTTCTCCTCCAATCACCACCGTTCTAGAACCCTCTAGGGAGTTGAAGATGAAGGGTGCCTGTATCAAAATGGGCCCCTATGTTTTGCAGGCTAATTCCGTTTTTAGTAAAAATTACATTTTTGCCCCTGAACTTCAAAGGGCCATAACTTGCTCATTTTAACTCCGTTTTGGGTGATTTTGGTCTTGTTGGATTCCTTTTTCTAAGACGCACATAATGGTATCATTTTTAGGACCAACTTTCTGGGTTCAGTCAAGGTGACTAGTGAAATGACCAAAATACCCTTATTTCCAAAAAGTGACCTTTTCATTGCTAACTTGGGCTTTTAATGTTACAAAATTAGAGTCATTACATTATTACCCCCTTAAAAGAATTTCATCCTCGAAATTCCATAAATTATCCTCTTCCTAGTATTTGTCTCTTAGATAACTTCTTGGTGAATGCATTCTCCCCCTTGGGAATCAAATCTAGGCTCATCCTCAATTTATCATTCCTATTGTTCCTCCTACAAGGCCTCACCTATAAGAGCCGCTTGCGCTACGTACTCTGATGCATACTCTTATACGTACCAGTTTTAACAGTACTGGTTTCTAGCTGTAACTCATCTTTCTTGAAATCCTTAGATGCCTATCATGTATAGGATAGTCTCTTATTCATAACCGAGTACCCTTACTAGGTCATTGTTGAATCCTTTATCATCATCCTCTTTGTCTTTTCTTTTCTTGATGGTTTTCTTCGTAACCTTTCAGTCTAAAAGTTCCATACTCAATCCAGTAGGGTTAATCCTTAGGAAATTCCTTCAATTAATTTTTCGTACTTGGTATATAACAACTAACTATTTGTCTAAAGGCAATGTAACATCAATTCTCACCTTATAGTGTGCTAGCCATCTCACCTTTTCTCCTTCCATTCCCTATGTCAATATATTGTTCAATCTTTTATCAGGGCTTTATTGTCAATCATGCATAAGTAGTGATTTTCTCAATTCCTCAAATTTCATCCTTTAAGTGCCTCTTCATACTTAGCTTGTAATAGCAGTTCTTGTTTAATAACTACTTCATCAAGTTATGCTGAAGCCATTAAATCATCAGATTTGACAAACACTCAGGTAAGCATGGAACATTTTTGTAGACATATAGAAAGACTTTATTTGATTACCTATTGATCTCTTTTCAGATATATCTTTGTCATAAGCTCAAGGGTCTCTAAAGTGATCAATACTTATTTGCCTTCCTTTTCAATTCAAGTCAGAAGTATTTTTCAGACTCAAAGTAATTTCTTCACCTTGTCGTGGTAGCCACTGAGGTTTGAAAAATCTTTCACATTGGTTTAGATCACTTCTTATTTTTGCTCCTATCTCAGTTGTTACTATATTTATTGTACTTGTAGCTCTTCCATGATGTGGCCTAATCAACTTCATAATGTGGCCTAATCAACTGGCCTTATACCCTCAAATGACTTAGCCTAACAAGTACTCAAGTCTAAAGACTTATAACATCCTTTTGAGTATATAACTTCAACTACTAACTTATAGACACTAACATACCTGATTAATTAGGGGGGGATACCTTTATTTAGTCAACAGCACTCAATGATGATCTTAAGATATTTGGTCTTCCAATTTATGATAGCAGGACCTTCATTTGATCCTTGATGAAATGGACAAGTTACTATCCCGGCTTAATTCCTTTATTCACTCAAGTAGTGGCAAGGTAGGATATCACCAAAATTTTCGTTTTATGGACTATATCCATTGGTGTTCCTCATAAGCTAATGGATCTGATAAGAATCTAATTGATATTAAACCATTTGTAGAAGTTTAACTTCTAGTTGGTCGCCATTCTTCTTTGAAAATTTCTTGTCACATAATCTCCTGAAATTCGATACTCTACTCAAAGTCTTAAATCCCATTTGCTTTCTCTCTATTCTACGTATCATTGCCAACTCAACTATTATTATTCCTTTGAAGTTGATTGGTTATCTTTAAGATGAAAGATTTGTATATATCTTCATAGAGTCATGTTCTTCTTCTTTTGAATATTCAAATATTCATTGAATACTGGTAGTTACATCTCTATCTCTTTCTCTCTTTTCTTCAAAATCCTCACTTTTGTCTTCCTAGATCAATGTCTCTATATGCTTTGTTGCATATAATTGATACTTCATCTATTCCTTTATTTAACAGATATGATAAACTGAATGCTTGTCTTAAGATCATTGAAATCCTCAGTCGCCTATAGCCTCAATAAAATTCATACAATGTCTTAATAATGGCATTGATGTTTTGATCGTGTTATACTTCTCTTACAAGTTCATGTTAGGATCGATCTATTATCATCCTTAGTATTATCATCAAAAATCTTTTGATAACTTGGTTGAATAATATGTCACTTGTATGCATCTCTGGATTTGTTCCATAATACTCAATTAGTTATTATTCGATAGCACTTCACTCTTTATAAGACTCCAATTAAGGCATCCAAAATTGAACTAAGTCCTTCAAGATCCATACCTTTGTGACCTAGTTCAAGTCACAGTCATTTATTAATATCATCTTGCATTCTCATCCCTCTTAGATTATCATCAAAATTATTCTCAAAGTCTGTCTTTTACATCCCCTATCATACTCATATTATATCCTTGTGATAGTGTACTCATATTCTGATACTCTTTATGATGGTAAGATAGCCATCTAGGTTTTTTTATGTTCTCATTTTTAGTGAGATTAATCTATTATAGGTCAGAACCATCTTCTTTTTCACCTATTTGTTTCTTGAGCATTAATATTGGAATCTTCAAATAGAAGTAGTCATCTCTACTACTCCTATTTGTACTACTTATTCTTGATTTTCTCTATTGTCCATGACCCTTGGACATGCTGGACTTGCTATGAAAGGATAAAACCTGGGCTATGATATCAACTTGTAACAGCCCGAAGGCCCACACCCTGCAACGATATTGTCCGTGCTAGAGTGCCCATACACCCTGCACGGTTTTGTTCTTCCCCAGTTGCCCAGGGAAAAGGCCTCGTTCCGTGCATCAGAGTGCACAGCAGACATGATATTGTCCTCTTTGGGTCCCTCACCACTCTGGGTTTCATCCCTCAAGGTTTTGTTCCCTCAGGTCCCTCACCCCTCTTGGACTTCACCCCTCGGGAGGCCTCGTTGCAAGGGAAGTCCTCATCACTCTTATCAAGAACCCAGTAACTTTCCCCCAAGCGATGTGGGACTAACTCTTAGTCTCTGACCTTGCCTAGAAGCCTGCCATCCCTCTTGGCCCGCCCTCATCGGCCAAGGCTTCACAGGGTGCACCACCTCCAACACCCCCGGCAAGCTAAACAGGTAGCTTGACTCATGAAAAACTTTGCGAAGCACAATATAAGTTGTTGAATCATGTTCTCACTTTGTTCTAAATTAGCTTCTAAACTTGCAAAATACTAAAATTTTGAATTATTAGATCAGAAATGCATGTGTTATAAATTTTTAAGAAATCCATAGAAATAACACTATACTTTATAACATATGGGCTACTAATTAGGTACTTTTTTATGCAAAATTGAACAACACTTATTATATAATAACCCTAGTACTTTCACATATTTAATGACACATTTTTTTGAACCTTTTAGTAGGAAATTTATTGTTGTATGATTTGATGATATTCTTATGCATAGCAAAAGCTAGGAGGAGCAATTAAGTCATCTTCAACAAGTGCTACAAATGTTATGAGAACGAAAGTTGGGTGGAGGATATTCTCAACTAGTTTGTTCCTATATTTCTATTTAATTTTAAAAACATTCACAACTTAGCCTCATTCTACTAGAGGTTCCCCAAAAATTTTAGCACAATTATTGATCCAATTACAGAATGCTTAAATGGTGTAACTTTTAAGTGGACAAAAGAAGTGCAATAGGGTTTGGAACTTATCAAGCATAAGGTAATGAATGCTCTTATCATTTTTTTACCTAACTTTTGTTGTGTTGTTTAAGTAGTATGTGATGCTTCCAATGTTGTAATCATTACAATTCGAAGCCAAGAAGGAAAACTAGTTGCTTTCTTTAGCAAGAACTCAATGATTTGCAACAACTACTCCACAACAAGAAATTCTATGATATTGTGCAAGCATCAGAACACTGGAGCCAATATGTTAAGTGTTTAATTTTGGCTAAAAGACCCTTAGTTTAACATTTAATTAGATCATCTAACCATTCAAATTTGCAAAATTTAGCTTGATTTTAAATTTAGCTCAAATTGACTATCCAAACTTTAATTTTTTAAAATCAACAGTTAGATGATCATTAGAGCTTATTAGATGATTAATGTGAAGTTCAGATGATTCTAATTTAGTCTTATTTTGCAAATCAACTAAAGGAGGGTTGGATGGCTCATATCTATGTTCAACAGCGCAGATCAAGTGAAGATCAATAAGGCAAGAGTCCTAAAAGGGAGAGGTTTCCTAGTGGAAGAAGAGTCCTAATTTAGAAGAGAAATTCTTAATAAGAATCTACCTCTTAAAGGAAGGAGGTGAAGGAAGATTATGAAAGAAAAAACATTATAAAGAGGGAGGACTATACAAGGCTAGAGGAGTTTTTTTTTTTTAGTTTGGAAGTTTTGGAGTTGTTGGGAGAGTTTTTTTAGTTGCTTTCTTTCCTTTTGCTTGCCAGTTTTTTTTTTTTTTCTCTCATCATCTTCCTCATCTTATTCATTGTTCCCTTTTGTTTTTCACTTAACATTCAGTCCACCATGCACATTCTCTAATTCAATCCTCTCCCATCTCTGTTCATGTTTTCCTCCTCCCTTGATCTCTATCTCTCGCACCCATCCCTTTGCTATTGCCGCACACCCCATCTCTTTGTTCTCTTTGCTCACAGCCCTACATCCATCGCACCACCGTCTCCACTCAGCCCATCCCCATAACCCTCTTCATCAGCCATCACATAACCAGGCAAGAGCTAGCTCTATTCCAGACGATGCCCAGACCAAAGGTGTCTCTTTTCTCTCATTCTTTCTCCACGCTCCACACTGCACCGTCCTAGCAATCTCTCACTCTAGCATCAACCACCAAACCCATCATCAATCTTCCCAAGCCACAATGAACTGTCGAGCATCCCCGGCACTCCTCTATTCCCATCGTTTTCCACCCTTCCAAATCATCTTATCTTCATGTTAGCACCAGACGACGCTCTTCCTAGGCATCATTTTTATTTTTTTTGGATCACCACTGGCCCAGGCTTCCCTTGCCTTCATCACCCTTTTTGCCCATCGCCCAGATCATCTAGTTCTGTTCATTTGATGCCTAAAAAAGTGTCATTTTTTTCTCTTTAGACGAACTTGCCCACTCCAACCGGCAACCCATCTACTCCGAACAA
This sequence comes from Warburgia ugandensis, assembly GCA_035236585.1. Classification (NCBI taxonomy): domain Eukaryota; kingdom Viridiplantae; phylum Streptophyta; class Magnoliopsida; order Canellales; family Canellaceae; genus Warburgia; species Warburgia ugandensis. Next base: position 54,794,193 of record CP141132.1, read on the forward strand.
TACCAGGCATGAACTTAGAACTGGAGCACTCCCAACTGTCTTCCTTTTCATCAGTTCAGGTGATCTCCTCTGGCAGAGCTATCTTCTCTGGTAGATTTGAAGTTTCTCGGAGTTTTTGGGAAGTTTGAAACAAAATGCCAGATTTAACCTTTGAAGAATAATTCAATTTACATTTACTATCATGCTCTTATTTTTGTTTTATGTTATTCCCATTCTGAGTTATTCGTGTTTTGTGCTATTCTGTTACTGTTTAACTCAATTAACGGTACTAGTTTAACCACAGATAACCTTTAAATTCTTGTCTATTTTACTTTAGAAATTCAATTAAATTTAATAGAATGTTCTTAGGATAGATTCTAGTTTAATTATTGTTCCTGGTCTTCATATGGATTCTAAAAACAAATCTAAGCCATTAATCATGAAATTCCTTAATTTGATTAGATCTCTAACACTTTGATGAATCTGACAAATTCATCTGTCAGATCACTAATCCATGACATGTTGAATATAGTTAAGGAGTCTGATCAAGGTTTCTTATACCCAAAGTGAAGAAATTGGACAGTACTTAAGATAGGGAATTAGATTTTCTTAATTTTTCTAGTTTTAGTTTTAATTAAGGTTTTATTGTTTCTTTTTCTATTCTTCCTAGAATTAGACTTCTGGAATTTCATTGGTAAACTAAATATGTTGTTTGAATTTTTTTTGTTAATTTTTTGTGAATTAAATTGAATTTTAAATAATTAAATTTTAGTAAAAACTCTAAAATTCTAAAGCAAGTTCCTGTGGGATCGACCCGTATTTGCATAACCATACTACAATAGCCCGAGCACTTGTGGAAAACATCAACACAATATTTGCTTCCATTGCTTTCTTTACTACTATTTATCATGAAGCTTTAAAGTTTCTTCAAATTTAGCAAAAGATTAGTAGAAGCATGTTGTTTGGGTGGAATTAGTAAAATCTTTCACCTTTCTAACCAAGTGCAAATTGAGTATGTAAATTGTGGATGCAAATGCCCTAAACAAGAGATATTCTTTGTTAATTGTTTTATATATTAAAGTTGTTGGGTTTAAAAAAAATTAAATAACTACATGTGTACAATCTTTACTTTGGGCCAATATGGAAAATTTGTAAGTATGGTCCCTACCATCTATTTCTAACATAAGATGGATTTTTCTTTAAATATAATCTTTTATATATTCCTCAATGTCCCTAAGAGAAGCAATTCTATTTGAAGCACATGATGGAGGCCTAACTAGACACTTTGGAAGAGATAAATCTCTTGCCTTAGTGAAAGATTAGTTCATTTGGCCAAAAAATGACAAAAGATGATTCTAAACATGTGTTAAGCTGCAAAACTTGTCATCTAGCAAAGATTCATCTATAAAACACTAGTTTCTATACATCCCTTTCTATTACTAACTTTCTATAGTAAGAATTATAGACTTTGTTGTTAGGCTACCATGAATGTAATGACACAAAGATTCCATTTTGGTAGTGATTGACCATTTTTTGAAGGTGGCACACTTTATATCCTTCACTAAGATGTTGAAGCATCACATGTGGAAGATCTATATTTCAGGGAAGTCATTAGACGTCATGGTATACCCATGACTATTACATCATATCAAGATCCTATGTTTATGAGCCACTTTTGGCGTACTTTGTGGGGAAATCTGGGAATTAACTACAATTTAATTCTTCATGTCAACATCAAATGATGGTCAAATCGAAGTCATTAGTAAAAATTTAGGGAATCTATTATGGAGTTTTGCAGGAATGAATATTTTTCAATGGGATGTTGCTAAGTAAGAAGAATTTTATTCCAACAGTTTGTATAATAAATCTATCGGTTGTAGTTCTGGTATAAAGAGCAAAAAGATAAACACTGAATGCATGTTGAATTTCAAGAAGGAGATCTAGTGTGGGTACATCTTTGGAAAGATCATTTTTACCAAGGACAACATTCTAAGCTCAAGCCAAGAGTAGCAAGTCCTTCAAGGGTTTGAAGAAAATTGGTAACAATGCTTATATGATCTAGCTACTAACAGACTATGAACTTTTAGACACCTTCAATGTAATGGATCTTTTGTCATACAATTTTTTAGGTGCTACATCAGACTATGAGCTACTTATAGAAGGTTTTAATCTACAAAATTACTTAATTATCACTAATTAAGTTTAATTCTACAATTTTGTAGGTCCAAGGTACAAATGAAAATACACAAAATTATCAATTTTACCCTAGAAAGAACAATTTTACCTTTCATGCTACATCATTGGGTATACATGTTAAAATGAAGTCCTAAAGGTTCAAAATAATCATTGGGTGTCACTATCAAAGCTAGAGCAATCAAAAACCCCATGTACAACTACTCAAATGAGGGTTAAAAGGTGGCAAATTCTCAATTCATGCAGACTTGCATATATTTCACCTCTTTAAGAAGCTTATGAGAAAATTTCAATTTACATACCACAAGATCATATGCAATTAAAGCTTCTTAGAAATAAAAGAAAGACCTACATGATGACTTTTTACTTGTTTTCTCTCTCCTACTCAACAAAAAGAAGAAGATTAACCAATGATTGGATGTCTTATCCATGAAAGCTCACACTCGGTCCACATGAAACATATGAAGATCTCCAAGAAGCAAGGTCATTCATCCTAGGGCAATCCAATCTAATAGTTGAGATATAATGAAGCTTAAAGAAGATTTACAGGTCATAATGGAATCACATACATCCAAGTAAATGTAAACATGATCTAAGGGATAGGAATGAAGTATTAGAAAGATCATAACCATAGTCACTTTATTTTTTATGTTAAAAAGTCAACCCAAACCCCTAAGGAAAGGAAAATTTTAACCCATCATCCTCATCCAATGGTTCACATTCTTTTTTTTTTTTTAGGGTTTTGAAATCACACACATGTACACCCATTTGAATTACACGCACCCCCCTAAGACTTTCTAAATTTGAAAACTCACTTGATTCTGTCACTCCTTTCTATTTCTTTCTCCTTTATTCTCCTCTATTTCTTTTTCTCCACTTATTCCTTCCCATTCCACTAAGTTATTTCTTTCTTACTTCAATTCATTACTTTTCAATTTCCATCCAAAAGCTCACATTGAAAAAGACACCTCCCTTGCCCCATCATTCACCTTCTAATTCTATTGCACCTCCTTCCCTTCCTTCCTAAGCTACCACTTTTATTTTCCCTTTCTATATCTTTCCTCTCTCCACTTATTTCCTTAGCCTTTCCTCTTTTTATTTCCTTCCCTTCTCATCTTGTTCCCTTCCATCTCCATCCTATTTCCTATATATGAAAAACATGCCCCCACATCTAGCCCTTGATTAGATTCTAATTAAAATAGATTAATCTCAGCCATTTAACCCTCTTAACTCCCATTCTAAAGTCTATAAATAAATGTGTTTAGAATGAGTTAGGAGATTTCCACTTTTCCTAGAGTTCAAATCTAAAGCTAGGATAAATAGAGGGAGGAAGATCACCCTCACCTAAGCTTCTTTCAAGCTTCCATGTTCAAATCCTTTGGATATAAAGGTAGGGTCTCAACCTAAGTTCCAATTCCTTTCTTACTTATTTTCTTTCTATTTCTCTTCCATATTCTATCTTCCATTCACCTTCTTCTAACATGCATTCACTTAGGATTTAGTTAGACCACTCATGCATAACATTCATGTTTCTTTAGATTGCATGCATTATTTAGTTTAAAATTTCCTTCAAATTTTCATGCTATTTTCTCCTTTTTCCTTGCTTTGTAGTTATGTATAACATATTAGTTTACTTCATCCTAGATTAGCATAATTGCATAACCATGTTTCTTTTACATTTTACATAGTCTTGCATGCATATAGGTGTCAGGTTTTACACACATTCCATCTAGTTTAAATGGATGTGTCTTTTTCTAATTTATGCACATGGTAGATTTTGTGGTTTTCTTAGGTCGCTTTCATGTTAGTTTCATGAGTAAATTATGTTTCCTTAGGTTATCTTTCACTTAGTAAACCATAGCATAGCTTTCCATTTAACTTATTTACTTTCTATGTTTTAAGAACTTTCCTAATTTAGAAGTAAGGCAGTTTCTAATTTTATATTTAATATTTAGATTTTAGATTCCTTGCCCCTTTAGTTTTAGTCACTTTCCATTTTTTTCCATACATCTTAGGATTTGTTTAGAATTAATATTTGATAATTTAGAAACTAGTTGCATGGTGGATTCTTATATTTAGCACTTTCCTAGTTTGGAAATATGCACTTTCCTAATTTAGAAACTCATGTTTGGCTTTCTATTTTCCTTTGCACACATTCTAGAATTAATTTAGAAACCTCATACATGTTTGCTTCTTAGATATAGAACATATTCCTAATTTAGAAATCCATTCATAGCATTGTAGTTCATTCATCGTAGTTCACATAGTCGTAAGCATCACCACTTTTAATTTTGAAACACGCACACACATTTTTTAAGTTGCACACATGTATCTTGCCATACTCAAATAGCAGTCAACTTCCACTTCCATATTTCACTTTCACTTTCCTTCACTCTCATATCCTCTCTTTCCATCTTTCCTTTTCCATACACTTTTTATTTCCATATTACACTCACTAACTTTTTAATTTTAAAATTCTTGCATCATTCATGTTAATTAGTTCATGCATCATTCTTTTATCTCTTCTCTCTATTTTCTTTTTATGGAGTTGGAATAAGGAAAAGAAAGGATTCTTATGTCCTTTTATGGAAATAAGGGGACTTTCGAATTTCTTAATTAAAGTTAAGGAAACATCAAAATCCATCCATAATCCAAGCTCCATTTTCTCCCTTTCTTTTTCTTTTATTATATTTCATGTTCAAGGTAGGGAGCCTCTTCTATGGTTCAACCTATTTTAAAGAATTCCTCTCTTTCTAATTCCTTGAAGTTACCCTCTTTTTAGAGTTTCTAGCTTAAGAAAAATGCCACAAAATTTTCTATTTTCATTTCCATAATCTTGTTTCATTCTCAAGCTGGTGAATAGTTCAAAAAACATATTAGGCTCCTCCTTTTTTGGTTACCCTAATACATGATTCATAAGGATTATTGGATGGGATTTGTTTTGGGTTTGTGACATGTTGGGTTAAGGAGATGAGAAAAGCTTGGTGGTAACTTTAACATATTTTGAGTTGAAGAGAGTTGTACAAGCTCCTACTAAGTGAAACAACATGAGGGCCCTACAGTGGAATTCAAACCCAAATTTGAAGGACATTTACTTGCTTTATTTTATTGTTTTTATTTCTTTTTATTGCTTATGTAACAAATCCTTATAATTTTTCCATTAATGAAATAGTTCTTGTCTTTCTTAGTGATTTTATTCCTTTGTTCATTCTAGTTTTAGAATGTACTTTAATTGTTAGTTAGTGGTAGTTTTAGAAAGCATCCTTGTTTATGTCCTTTCTTTATTTAGATAGTTTCATAGTCTCTTTAATTGCTTTCTTTCTAATTTATGATTTACCTTTTAATTGTTTAGTTGTTTAGCATATTTGTTTCCTTTTTAGTTAGTTCTTTGTTTCTTTTCTTTATTTACTTGCTCTATGTCTTTACTTTTGTCTTTGCTTTCCTCGTCATTAGTTTTAGTTAGAAATTGTCCTTCTTTTGAATCATGCACTTATGGTAATTATTAAGACACATCAACTTTTTGGCATTATTTTTAGGGACTCGCAATGGATTTTTACTTAAATTTGGCTATAATGCTTCACCACTAGTGGTAGTCTTATTATTACGTATAAAATATTTTGCATTTTTGCATACTTTCTTTATTCCTAAAGAATTTGATACTTTCATTTTCATTTGTTTAGGAATTTGGACAAGGACTTGGAGGAAATCCTTACGATATATATTGATTTTGAGTGAATTGTAATGAGGATGAAATTGTCATTTTTATACATGTGATTCATTTAAAAAGGGTTGTAATAATAAAGGTCAAGGATGGGCTATCCTAACCTGGAAGAGGAGGTGGCTTGTGCATGGACCCACCCTTGTACAAGAAGACTATTTTTGGGACACTACTGTGAGCTATCCTAACTTCTTTTCATTTCCTAGATTAAGTTGTGTTGTTAATTTGGTTGCATTTGGATGGTAGTGTAGAGCATATAGAAATCATTTTTTTACTTGTTGTATTCAAGAGTTTGCATTAGATTTACTACTTTTTTTGCATGTTAAGGCATGTTTACACACTTTAAGGTGTGGGAATGCTTCAATGAATTCTTAAGGAAACTTACCCCCTATAAAATTAAGGGTGGATTTAATAGCCATCTCTTGGCCCACTTAGGTTAAATACCACCTTATGCATAACCCTAGCCTCAATAAGTAATTTAAAATCAATCTAAAAGAGACCTTAGCATCTTAAAAGCTCATAGGACCCTCTTAGAAGGAGGCGACCTGTTGCCACTCTAGTGGCCCCTACTTGATCAGCTATGTTGGCATTTAAATGATTAGCTTTGTAACACATTTGATGACTCGGATCATCTGTAACTAACTAAGGAGGGAGTGAAGTGATTGATGAAGGTAGGATCTAACTGGTAAACAATATGGCAAGCCTAAAAGAGAGAAGGAGCTAGCTAGGTTAGACGTAACCTAAAAGCTACTCTCTCATAATGAAAGTAAATAAAAATAACCTTTCAACTGGTTTTCCATAGGGTTAGGATTTATTGTGTGCCTTTGTTTGTTTGCATCATTAAGCATATATGTTGCATTATCTAGCTTAAGTTTCCCAAGACTAGGTGAAAAAACAAAAAACAACTCTTTTGCTATATATAACAAATATCTTTTATTGTATACAAAGTTGAGTCAACCTAGGCAAGGTTTACATCCTCAAGAAGATCTAATTAACCATGCATTAGATATGGCTAATGAATTAGGGGATAAAATCCCACTTTCATACTATATCAATCCCTGGCCCTAATGCTATGTAGAAATGTATAAGAGTAAGAAAGGGGATAAACTTGATCTATACAATGCATTAGATAGATTGGCCAATAGGATGGATAGTGAGTTGAAGAGGTTAAATGCTTTTAGGTAGGCTAGCAAGTTATCTTAGTTGCCTCAATATTAGAATTGTTATACCTATTCTAGCTTAGCATATACCACTACTTCATAGCCATCAATCTCCACATATAATGAATATTATTTGAAGCAAATGAATACACCCAATGCATTCACAAACCCTAGAAATTATTCCTATGATGAAACCAACTAGCTTAGAGGGGCTAGGAAATAGAGAAAATTTGGTCTTGAGAAGATCAAGGAGGATGACAATCGTGGCTCCACCTTGCTCAACCCTTTCAAAGTACCACAATGCCACAATAGTATGAGTCCTACAAGCCATTTCCTCCACAGCGAAGGAGACAATATTTAGAAGAGACCCTTCTCAATGAACTATTCCATAGATGGAATCCCAAAGGGGTCAAATAACTATTGCGTTTCGAGAAAGGGTTGAGGAAAAAGAACAAGTTGAGGACTATGAGAAGCCCATCAACAACTATTTAGGGATAGTAATAATATCCAACTTTGAAGATTCTTTTGAGATAGATAGTCAAGTATCTACACCATCCCTACCCTCTACTAGCAATAATCTACTCGAGGCATGCTTCAACCATTTCAATTTTGACACATCCATTGATGAAGTAAAGAATTTATTGGATAATGAGACATTAATGGATACTTCTCAATGGATAGCCTAAGTAGGACCCCTTCATTTCTTGAGATACAATTTGAATCATATAGTGAAAATTCACCCAATTTGAAGTTAACACCTAACCAAAAAAGTTTGTGCACCATGACAATTTTAATACATCCAATCCCTTACTTGTTACCCATGCCCTAGAATCTAATATAGAAAAGGAAGAAGAGTCACTTGACGTTCCGACCAACATCAACTAGCTCTAGGGTGCACATTAGAGGATACTGAGGGTTTAAGCTGCATTATGTCTATGTATCTATAGGAACATGAACATCTCTTATGGAAGATACGAAGCCAACTTAACCCTAGCGATCAAGATAAGGACAAGGAGGATGAATATTATATATTGTTTGATATGGGCATTATTATTCCTCAATTTAGCAACTAGTAGGATGATTCATTTGAAGTTAATAACTAGAAATTAAGAATCACAATGGTCTTTCATGTTCTTATCTCATTTCCACAATACATTTTTGGGTGTAAAATGTCCATTGATTACTTTGAGATTTTGAAATGGAGTGACTTTTCTAGAAAATCCTTCATAGTTAGTTAGGATTAGTTTAGAAATATATTAGTTAGTTTAGTTTAGGTTTTCATTTGCCTACATCATATATAATTGTCCACATCAATAGATCCATGCATTATCCCTAGAGTGCAGGTAATATCATTCTAATCCTTCTCTTTGATTAATTTTTTATGTTTTCATGCTTTTATTTGAAAATATTAGGGACAATGTTTAGTTTAAGTCTAGGGGTAAGGTATTTTAAATTAGATGTGTTAAAATCTTTATTTTGAGTCTTTTTTATTTCTTATTAAATTTAAAAATTTTGATAAAAACTTATGAAAGGTTTCTTTACAAAGAAGAGAATTTGGATTTTTTGATTATTCAGTCTATCTTTTGAACTTTAGCTTATTAATAGATTTGGATACAATTAGTTCATATTTTTTTATCTTTTTTCTAAAGTATTCTATGAAAACTATTAAATAAATTCGAAGTTTACTTCAACAAACATTAATTTCTTAGTTGGTCTCACTATTTTTCATTTTGGTCAACTATTAAGAAAATATCAGATAGACTATTCCAATTATCTTGAATTTATGGTTACGTTTTAGTTATATAAAACCTAGGAAATGATAGAGGCAATCCTTGGTAAACCCAAAGCCATTAGGCTTCCCTTATCTATTTTTCACTAGTTAACATCTTGACCTTTATATTATGCCTTTTCATTGTGAATCCCTTAACCATTACCCTTATTGAGATGCTATAATGTATATCCATTACCTAATTGTTTTGGAAATATGTAGAGATAGATGAATAATATCTTGACGAAAAGTATGAACAATACAATTTAATAGAAGAACATAAGAGGAGAAAAATTCAAAGAAAGGCTATACCAAAAAGGAAAGTGAAAAGGGAGAAAAATGAGAAAAGTAAAGAAACATATAGCCAATGAAAGGGAAATGTTCACTTTTATGGATAGAAAAAGAAATTTGTGAATACCCTAGCAGAAGACCTTTACACTAGTAGTTCCCATCTATAAATACCTTAGATTGAATAAAATTGGAGGTTAGAAGTTGAATTAATTGGACATTTTTCCTTGGTTTTAGAGACTGTGGACTACTTCTTAGACATTGCATTTTTTGTATCACTTAGAGGGGTCCAAGTGTGGTGAGGCACCTAACTCTGTTTCATAAGGTGGTGAGAAATCTATCCTTAAGGTGGTGAGCTAGTTTTCTACCTATAGTTCTATATCCCTTTGGTCGTAATTCTATATCCAAGAAGTGGTGAGCTATTATTCTGCATTATTTCTATATCACTTGGTGGTGTTTTTGTATCCAAGAGTAGAAAGCTAATCTTTTAGTTGAATTCTATGATGGAAATCATTTTATATCTATGGAAAACTAATCTAATACTTGAAGTTTGTGGCAGTGAACATTCTATATCCATAGAAAACTTGGACACTTAGTTTCTTTTATTATCCTATTTCAATTTCATTTAGTTACCCTTTGTCAATGACAAGCTTTAAACCTGAACTCTACCATGAGGAAGTGTAATGACTCCAATTTTGTAATATTGAAATTCCAAGTTTAGCAATGAAAAGTTCAGTTTTAAAGATAAGGGTATTTTGGTCATTTCACTAGTTTCCTTGACTAATCCCAGGAATTTGGTCCTAAAAGTGGATCCATTAGATGCGTCTCAGGAAAAGGAATCCAACGAGACCAAAATCACCCAAAACGGAGTTAAAATGAGCAAGATATGGCCCTTTGAAGTTTAGGGGCAAAATTATAAATTTCACAAAAACGACTTAACCTGAAAAACACAAGTGCCCATTTTGATACGGGCACCCCGTCATCTTCAAGGAGAAACCATCGTCATTCTAGAGGTTTCCCCACTGCCATTCAAAGGCAGTTAGAACCCCTCCAGAACCCTCTTTAAAAGCCCTATAATTTGAGCTCTTGGGTGCCTCTAATGGCAGCCCAAAATCTTGGAGAAAACCAATCGGGGAGCAGTGACCAAGAGGGGAAAACATGGAGAGAAAGCCAGCCACGAAACAGGTACGCTCAAAAACTCCCCAAACCCATCTCACCCATAGTCCTAGGCTCAGTTTCCCTAGGTTTCTACATGAAAAACCATGGAGAATAGACCTCTGGGAGAGCCACCAAGGACCCTGGGACGTCCCCAGGGCCGCACTAGTTCGACAGGGTCAAACTAGGGTGTCATGAGGACGCCCCGGTCCCCCAGTCAACGTAGACGTTCCAGACGGAATGTGACGTGTTGAACGCGTCGGAAGAAAACCAACGGGCACGTCCGGGGACGCGCCCGCTAAAGGGACAGACAGGCGGAGAAGTCGCGCTCGTCTGCAGACGGACCCGCTGAGGTGCACGCTGCAGACGTGCAGCGTGCTAGCGTACGTTGACCTTTTTGTTACTTAAGGAAGCAGAGCACACGTCGCAGACGCGCAGCGCCCGAGCATTCCATTTTTTTGTCTTTAAGACTCTATGTACATACAATACTAAAATGCTTATAACTTTAGATCTAGAGCTCTGATTGAGGCACTGCTAAAGGTGTTGTGTCCATATCGACGACGTGGACACATCCAAATCATAAAATCCCTGATCAAGGCCCAATCAAAGGAGGGCATGACCCTTAGAATAGGATGGTGGCGCGTGGCCACTAGAACTTTGGAAAACTGAGGATACCAAGGCCCAATTAGGACCTTAGGACACCCATAGGCATAGGGATGGACCCCTAATGCCTAAGTAATAAGACCCAACTGCTCTAAACCCATAAAAGATAGGTTAAACTAACCTTGAGTCCCCAAACCATGTTCAGGAGCATACGAGGACAAGAGGGTTAACGCGACCTAGCCAGGTAGGTGCTCTATCACTATTAGATTCTTTTAAAAATTGTTATTTTGAGAACATATGTTTTAAATATATGACTTGATTTGCATGAATTAATTCAGCATGCATGATAAATGCTTTGTTCATAGCCATGTTTTGAAAAGATTGCATATACATTATGCACATATATGTGTTGCAAACAAGTACATGCCTTGCATAATTTAAGCACTTGCAAAGATTGCATGTCCTTGAGAGTTTCCAAAAGACGCTGGAGTGCCGAGGGCCAAGCTATTGTGAAGGACCCAAAGAGGACAAGTTTTAACAAGAGGTTTTGGCTTCTTTAATCTTATGTGATTTGGGCAAGTAAGCCCGTGGGTGCTATGCCGAGGGGCTGGGTTGGCCACCCGGCCTCTACCACTAATAGGTAGATGGGTACCACACCCAAAAAGAGGCAAGTCCCTACGTCGACTGCATGTGGTACAGGGGGCTACCACTGGTGTCACGGCACTGGATCGACGTGTCATAGGCCCTGTGGAGCCTATGATCGAGTGTCCTCAGGTACCAGGGGACCACACGGCGAGGAGGTCATGGGCATAGTGGACCCTATGGTTTGATGAGTTATGTGCATTTCATATAGCATGATATGAGGTTGGTCGACCATACCATACTAGAGGTCCATGAGTTGGACTCCATGAAGCATCTATTGCATATCATGATGTCTTCATATATATATATATATATATATGATACTTTCAATTTTGGATTATGTGATCTTTTAAGTCATTAGATTTCAGTTTGATTATGGATTCTTATACCGATATTGAACTTGAGTATTCAAACATACGCATATTTTGAATGAGCATATGATTTTAAAACATCTCATGCATTTATAAAACTAGTAGTGATAGGCTCCTACTGAGTATATTATATACTCACCCAATCCTCAACATTTTTCAGATACAAAGTAAACACTTAAGGGCAAGGGACGTTTGTACTAGGAGACACAGGCTAAGTACAAGTAAGTAAACCCCTATCTTATCTTTCAATGTTACTTGATTGTAGTTACTCTCTAATAGTTGGGGCTGTGACTAACACTTTCTTGGGAATAATATTGATTTAAACTTTGCCATGGCTAAATAAATTGAGAATGTGTTTTGAACACTCGGGGTTTTTATGAAAGGTTGTTTTCCAAAAGAAAAGGATTTTCATGCAACTCATACTTATAAAACAAGAGATCTCTCCTTTTTATCAAAATTGCATCATATAAAAACCCGGGTCGTGACAGGAAGCCCCTTCTTGAACCAATATAATAATGAGACTTAACTCATTTTGATAAAGATACACTTGTAAATATTACATATAACATTCATATATTTAACAGTTTAAACCTTGAATTTAACTTAAATCACTAATTAGGGTGTATTTCATATTTTGTAGGATTAGTTGTAGTTGAGAAAAATGCTACTTTTAGCAACTCAAAACCCTAAAAAAGTGCCAAACTTTCATTCAAGTAAAGCATGGACCCACATGCCAAGAACCAAGAGGTTGATAAATTCAAAATGCTAAGGAATGTAATTATCAAATTCAATACTTTCAAAAGCCATAATGCATCAACCAAATTTATTCATATGAAAGAGGTTGTCCTTATCAAAAGACAAGGTGGCAAACTTCTCATGCATGCATGCATTCCAGCACCTTTGGAGAGTTGCTCATCAAAGTTAAATTCATGCAACATGTCACACATGCAAATACACACTTAGAGCTTGGTAACCACATGTAGTTTACTTTCATTCATCATCTCTCTCACTTATTCAAGGAAGGGAGCCACCATTCTTTATATGTTTTCTCCACAAGGGATGATGAGTTGTATCCTTAATTACATTTGATCTTCATGGAGAAAAATAAGGAGAGAATGAAAAGAAGAAAAGCAAGTAATGGAGAGAAGAAGAATCAAGAAATCTACAATCATGGTTCATCCAAAATTTTCAAGAAACAAGGGTTAATATCTAATCTTCATGAGGGATATCTTAGGAGGCATTCAATAAGAAGCAACATACAATAGAGAATCAAGGGAATGTTGGATGGACTAATGAGAATCAAGCCTGCAAGAAGACCATAGCTGATTATGATTGGTGGAGATTTTTTCAGTGGGCTTCCCACCATTTTTCGAGGAGTATATATGCAAAATAAAGGGGGTAAAAACATGTTTTTAAGGAGAGTTTATATGTGGGTTGTAGTGAAACCTACCATATGATTGGATGGAAAGAAAAATGGTGGGCTGTGAAGAAGTTTAAGGGGAGAAAACGTGCTCAACTGAGGATATCTAAGGGAGTGAAAAAAAACATGTTTCTTTTGTATGGAAAGGCAGACAAAATACTAGCCATCCATTCTAGGGTTGTACATGATCTTATGCTGAAATGAAAGGTGAGAAAAGAGGAAGGAATGGGTGAGATTTGATCTACAAAAAAGGAAAATAATAACATGAATTTTTTAGCATGATTTCACAGTGAAGTAGGCATGTAATTCAAGGAGGGAAAGAAAGGATGAAAGGAGTGAAATAGAATTGGGAAAAAGTAGGGGAATATGGCAAATTTGAATGATGTTTCTAAGGAAGGTGATTGGCCAAAGTGAAAAGATAGGAAGAAAAGAGATTTGATGCTAATCTAAGATGGAAACAAAGAAAAAATAATAATAACTAAAGGAACAAGTTGGGATATCTAACTCATGGGAGACATTTTAGTTTTACCTTTTTCTTGGACGTGCAACTCAAAAAAGAGGGAGAAAACTTAGACATCTAGAGTAGAAGAATATAAGAAAAGAAGGGCAAAAATATGTGTGATATACAAGAATTGAGTTCTTCCTTAGTTTATTTTCATCATCACACAACTATACAGAGGTTTTTAAAGTCAATAAAAGATGCTAATGAAAGTCGGTTAAAAAATGACTTCTATGGAGCTGACTTCGAAACTTCAAAAGTTGATAACTTTTGAAGTCGTTTAGAAAAACGACTTTAAAAATGGACATTCGAAGTCATTTAGATCTAAAAGACTTCAAAATGACCTGGACTTTTAAAGTTGTTTAGCCCTAAACAACTTTAATAATCACCTACTTTTGAAGTCTTTTATCCCTAAACAGTTTCAAAAGTACACTACTTTTGTTCAAAATATAAAAAATGAAAAGAAAAGACTTTTAAAGTCATTTAGCCTAAAAAATTTCAAAAGTCCTTTTTTTCATTTTTGACATTCCAAGCACTAACACCTGGACACATTCAATATAACACCTAATACAATTTTCTTACAATCTTTGTACACATGAAAACAAACATACATTCACTTCCACATCGAACATCCAAATTCATCATTATCCATCCTTATCTATCTTGAAAATACTTCATAAAAGAAACCACAACACATGCATTCACTACAACATCCACATTCACTTCATTTGTACGCATTCACATTTACTTTCACACTCTAAGTTACCCTCATTCATCATCTCATATAAGTTATATAATTCAATGAATATATTGAAAACCAATTGCCACATATTCACTTCATCCATACTCATTTATTCTCACACTCTTCACTCATTTATAGCTTAAAAATATAAATTTCAAAAAAATTAATGAAAACTAAAAGAACACATACAAGTGAATGAAAAAAATATTTTATTATGTATTTTACATATGTAGTTACTCCATGTGTTCTAATTAAAAATCAGTACATACCAGCCCATTCGCTTCATATTTTATTGAGGTTTACTTTGGAGTAACTCTTCATATTTGCCTAATCATAAAGTACAATAGCATGCCCTACCATATATTTAATTTAGGTCACATTCATTTAGCTGAATTCATAAAAACTATAGAAAAATATAAGATTATTAAAAGTAAAAAGTGTCTTACCTTTCTTAATTAGGAGAAAACAACAATATCGAATATTAGGTTCCTCATGTATCTAAGCACATAGTACTCACACTCCCAATTAGACTATTGTTTAGGGCACTATGCAAAAAAGACAACAAAAAGAATCCATAAGTATCATTTGTAATATTGTAAGCTTAACTAGTATTAAAATAGAGTAATTAACTATTTTCTATACTTTAACATTCTTCCAAGTAAGTTTCCATGGTTGCATAGTCTTGGTCAACTTAACCCGTTCATATCATACTCTACAAATTTAAATTTCAAATGCATTATAGATAAATAAAAAATTATTTATCTACACATAATACATGAAAATAATAAAAGCTTACTTATTTATCATTTCTACGACACATGATGGATGTGCGATCCCAAGAATAAAAAAGGAAAGCCTACTCATTGTATACATCCAAAATGAGCAGCATCCAATAAACCCTATATAAATAGTCATATAATAGAATAAGTTGGCAAGAAAACAAAAAAAAATAATTAAAACTTACCCATTATTGTAGGGAATCATTAAGCTTGTCCCTTAGAGGACTGGAAGAAGCCTGTTAAAATATTAAGAACACGCCTCTCTATCAGCCACTACTCTGCTGCACCACAAATGATGCCAAGGTCAAGGAAGTGAAGTGTACCCTCACCCTCAAAAAGGCTAGTTTCTTCATTCAAGAAGTTGCATAAAAGAAATAACTATTACCTATATTATGAAAATATAACATGTAATGTTAAATATTTTATAAGCAAATATATGCATATACCCAATGTAGGAGATAATGTGAGAGTGATCGAAATGATCCCATAGCAAAATTCATAATAGGTCCTCTACTATAAGTGTCACTTCAACAACGTCCTCGACAAGCACTCCCTTACAACAATTCTTGGTCCCACCAAACCATGAACTATCGACCAAGAGCATGGGATATTAAACTAAGACTAGTTCTGTCTATTACTCTAATGCCCTTCCTCCAATAGATTCAATTGAATCGTTTATTAGTTGATTGCCCTATCTTCATTGATAAGACCACAGATTAACCTTAAGCATCGAGGCATGTTAGTTGAGACTTCCACACGATCCTTAGATGGCTGTTGTAAAAGATGTAAAAAAATTTAGCTAAATAATATTAATCAATGAAGGAGACCTAATTTATGATGAAAAGAAAAAAAACATATATACAAGTACTAATTCCATTGGTGCAACAATATGTGATGGTGCGCCAAAAAGTGACCTCAATGGTGCATGTTGTTGCTAACTAACCATATAAAGTTAATAAAAAATTAAATTGAGGCCTCTAGCAAAGATTTATTGATGAGAAACATAAAATGACTAGTGCCTATTGCCAAGCTACATGATACGTAATTGCCTATCCAACAGTTATAATATTTTCCATTTCTAAAGGGAATGGTAAGCATGTACTAGCATCCAAAGCCATAGTAATGGACACTCGCGTAGTATGTAGCAGCATACTAATTCTATGCAAAATGGTTGATTCATGTTCATAACATGAACCAACTGCCAGGACGTTTTGACGAGAATCCTAGGCCAGTAGGCATTGATCCACCTACAAATCAAAAATAGAATAGAGAGGCTGAGATAGAGAATTATAACATAAGGACAATGAAAATTTTCAATTTTTTGTCTACATATACCTCCTTGGCTGAAATTTCTTTTTCAAGAGGCATTAGTTTTCCTTCATGAACTTCTTCAATTGGAGAATTGTAGCCAGCATTTGATGGAGGTATAGGGGCATTGCAAAAATTGTGAGTAGGGGATTAACAAACTATCATCATGCCTCCTTCATGCAACTATTTAAATACATCTGTTTTTATTTTCTCAACCAAATCATTGTAGGCCTCTTGATCTTCAATTGTAGGAAAACCTTTACTAAAGAGTTTAGAAGGAACCATATTGCACCTCATGCCCCTAACTCGATTAGGGTGGTCCTTCTTATTGCCCATAGCCCTATAGAGGATGTCCTTATTGGTAGTAGTGCTACTTAGAGTTCTTGTACTTGAGCTTTCTTATGTAAGAATGTCCTATAAACTTTAATTAGAAAGACATGATCATGTCATCTAATTAATTGTATAAAATTAATAGACAGGTGGAACCACTTACAATGCAAGAAGTAATTTGTATAGTAGTTTTCATTTGAGAATATTTGGCCAATATAGCCCATTGAATGCACCATCTTTTAGAGGATGGAGCAATCAATGGGTTTAGTAGTCCCAGCCTTCTTTTGCTATCAAGCAAGACACTATTAGAGACCAAAATGTATATAAATATAGTAGCATTAATTTGAAAGGGATAAATTGTCATAGATGCTTACTTTGACCACTTCTAAACCAATGTAGCCCAACCTGGACAGGTTGTGCTATATATTAGTTTCATGCACCTTTTTTCATCTTGCACTATTTTCCTACACATTTGTACACACACAATCCAGTGAAATAATCAAATGTTGCATGTAATTAATTAAATGAAACATCATTTTCGTGCATACCTCAAATTCAATGGATGTGCAGTTTTGTACAAATGCATTCCACATGTCTTGGTCAATGAGGTAGGAATAAATGGTAGGTACTATGTACAGTCTCGACGGATTGTCTACATATGGAGCTATGTAATTACAAACAAGGTAATTCTTCCATTTTCTCTATTGAACAGTTTCTTTAATTCCCTTTTACTTTCTCTTGATGACCTTTTCCATTAACTTTCGCCCTCTGCCCTTTCTCATTTGAGTAGTGCTCATGTTGACCGCTTGTTTGTGTTCTTCATTTTGCCCATATTCTTCATTTTAATATTGTTCTTATAATATCTTTGCTATAAACAGGAACAAGATGATATTAATTAGAATAATGAGATAAAAAGACCCATCTAATCCATTTAAAGAAAACAAAGCAACATGACATAGGTGACAAACAAATCAAAATCAAGTTAGTAAAACATGGATGAAAATAGAAAATTTCTAAGTACAGATATTTCTAAAACTAAACTTTCCTAAAACTAAACCTAGAAACCAAGTAAACTATTCTAAAGATACAGCAACTTTAAGAAATGTTAACTTGCACGATTCTAGCCATATAGAAGCTAAGTAAACTATTTTGAAGATGCAACAACTTTAAGCAATGTTAACTTGCATGATTCTAGTCATCACATAGCACATGTATAGACACATTCATTTGCACTCATGTAAACATGACTAGAACAATTTAGCTCTATGTAGGCAATTACTAACATTCAGTAATCAAGAGATACATCTTAAAGCATTCACTAGTAAACTTGCATGTATGTCTTGAGGCATCTTGTTTGTGTCCATTTCTAGAAACACGTTATAAGTCATTCTTATTAAAGTGATCAAGATGTACTAGGACCACTTGATTAGTTTTGGGTTTATATTCCCTTATGTATAGTATTGCGTCACTCATTTTCTTTTGCATGTAATGCCTTTAACCTAAGGGTGTAAAGTCATTTACTAGTTCTCCTCATGAAGTTACCTTTATATTACTTTTCCTTAGCATTTGTATTGTTAGTTAACTAGGTCATGGTCACATTGTTTCCATTTTTCTCATGCCATGATCTTAAAATTTTCTTAATATCTTTACTTAAATAAAGGTTAGGGTACATAATGGTGACATCTAACTTCTCTCTCCCTCTCTCTTTCAAACACACAATTTTATTATCTTTCCTTTTTAAGTTATCTAAATGTTTTCTATAATGTGTTCATGTTTCTGGTTTCATGTGCAAAATTTCTTTGTTTTATAAGCAAACTTCTTTATTTAAATAATTTCTTAGTTTATTAAATTATTTTCTATCTAATTAGGGTTTACTTTCTTATTACTTAGCTTAGTTGTTTCTTTCTTAGTTAGTTCTTCACTTTTTTCATTTATTTAACTTGCTTTAGGCTTTTAATTCCTCTTTAGTTCTCATTACACCTTTGGCCTATTAATCACTTTCATCGATAACTCATACCCATCATCACAAAGTAAAATTAATAATGGCATTTCTAATGATAAACTTGAATACATCCATATCACAATTAACATAGTAGGGATGTGTATTACAAAAATAATTATCCATACCTAATGAATTTTACTTTACACAAAATTAGATATTAATCCAAAAAAATAGCTTAATAGCATACCAGTAATCAATAATAATGACGAAATCACAGCCATCAAGGCAAGTATTTTCAACAAAAATCATAATAACATAGCAAGCTATTAATAACAGATATCATAGCTACTTGAGTGTATATTGCTCATAAAAATTATGGTCATTCTAAAATATTTTCATAATAGATACTAAATTTGCTTACATAACACGTGTAACAAAAATAAAGTAGTATGACCTATTTATGGAAAAATCTCACAAAGTCATACACTCACAAATAAAGAATAGGGTTTTGTAGATTGTACTTTCTAGGGTGTATTTCTGTGCTTTTCCTCTCTGGAATGAGTAGGATTGACCCTGATTTGAGTGAAATCCACCAAGTTCTGTGGTGCGTTAATTTTCTCTTTTATATGTAGTATAAAAGGGCACAAATTGCTCCAATACCTTGGGGTTTTGATTAGTGCTTGTGCTGAACGTGATGATCGGCTCAAATTAGTGATTCAAGTTAGCATCAACGTCATCTCTGGCAACGGGTTGTAACTCCAGCAACCGAACCCAGTTCGGCATCTTCCTCTGTGTGACAAGTCCTCTCTGGCAACTTGTCTTCCCCTCCTCTTCATTTTCCTTTGTCTTTCTCTCCTTCTGCCCCCTTCTTCTTCTTCTTCTTCTTCCTTTCTTTCGTCTCCTCTTTCATCTCTCCTTTCTTCTCTCCCTCTTGGGTTTTCTCTCCGGCTGTTGAGTCTGGCGTAAATGTCGCCAGGGGCCAGTCTTCCTCCCCCTTTCTCCTCCTTTCGCTTCCTCTCCTTCTCCCCCTTCTTCTTCTCCCTCTTTTTCTTCTCTCCTTTCTTCTCTCCCTATCAGGTTTTCTCTCTGGCTGTAAGGTCCAATGTGAATTGTTGTCGGCAACTAGTCTTCCTCCCCCTTTCCCCTCCTTTCTCTTCCACTTCTTCTCCCCCTTCTTCTTCTTCCTCTTTTTGTTATCCTCTTTCTTCACCCTAGTCCTATTTGGTTTTCACTTTGATCTATCAAGCTTAAGACTAAGAATAGACCTAGGCCTGTTCTTCGATTCATTTAAGGGGGGTGCCATTATCAAAATAGTGGCCTCCTTTAATTATTTAATATTAGCTTCTTTTATTAAAATTTCAAAATTATAATTATAATGTTTTTTACTATTTTGATTATAGTAAAAAAGAGATGAATGCTACTCAATCTTGAATTTCTACAAGTGGGGCCCACTTAGTGAAATTACCAAATTGCCCTTTTTGAGAAAAATCAAAACTTATTTGTTTAAATTCCAATTTTAGTAAAATTAGTGTTTTTGGAATCATTTTTTTCAAATACAACCCAATATTGAGGTTCAACACTTGATTTGAGGTCTATAAAATTTTCAGTTTCTAGAAATTTAAAATTTAATTGTTCTCTTTTCACTCAGATTTTACATAATTCAAAATTTTTGGAAATTGCTATTTTAAAATTAGAGATGTTACATTATGATTAGTGCAATATTGGTTGATTGTTCTTGATAGTCAAATCCATACTTTTCTTACCATCCACTATTTAGATCATGGATTAGGGGTCACAAGGTTACTATTTTAACTATGACAAATTGGACCACGAAGATCATCTGATCTATTTCATTACTAGATCAGAAATTTTTCTTCCATTCTATATCATTTTTGGGTCAAGGAACATATTGGTAGCATCTGATCATCAATCAGGGATCATTAGTACTATTCTCACAATTTTTGCGTCACCATAACCATACAAAAATTCTTCAAACATGCATACATATATGAGACAAACAAAGAGATACTAACCAACACTCAAAAATCAATATTGACCATGAATATGTGAATGTAGTTGCAATTCATAGTTGGGATTTGGTTGAGGTTAGATACAATTTAGAGTAGAAATTTTAAAGATGTTTAGTGTAAACAAATAAACACTAACCAACACTAAAAAATCAATTAACCGCAAATATGTGAATATAGTTCTAATTCACAATTAGGATTTGGTTGAGGTTAGATACAATTTAGAGTACAATTTTTAAAGTCATACAACACATGTATGATCACTATAGATGGGACACACATTGTATCCCTTCACGATGCATCCAAATAAATTACCATATCTAGGGAAGTCACTTATTGTCCACAATAGTATAACCTTTAGGGTCAACAACTCGTTCCTATATGTGTCATATGCTTCAACACCTACATCCCATAATGTCCTAAGATCATCAATCAAGGGAGCAAACTACACATCAATGTCATTCCCTAGTGCCAATATCAACATAGTTAACATCATCAACTTCCTCTTCATGTATAGAAATAGTGGGAGATTATAACAAACTAATATAACGGGCCAACAACTGTACTTACTGCTCATAAAACCATGAGGATTAATTCCATCTACAAATAATGCAATTCTAGGTTTCTAAGTCATTTACCAAAATTAGGCCATATGAAGTCTACAAGCTTCCATGCTAGGCTACTTGCTAAATAGCGTGAGAAGCTATCAACTACTCTTTCCTTTGCATGCCATGCTAATTTGTTTATTGTTTTTATAATACAGAACATTCTTTTGAACCTTGAAATAGGGGGAAGTACCATAGAACCTTTCTAAGAACATTTGTAATTGTCTCAATTGAATTCTTCTTTAATTTCCATCTTGTCTGTCCACAAGTTGGGCATATAGTTTTATCCTTGTGCTCCTTCATGTACAAGATGCAATCATTGGGACATGCATGTATCTTTTCGTACTTCAACCCTAATGTAGCCAGGGTTTTCTTTGCATCCCATGTGGACCTCTCCAATTTATTATCCTTTGGTAACATCTTACCTGCTACTTTTAAGACTTCTATAAAACCTTGATCTAAAAAAATAAATCTTGATTAGCATAGTAAAGTTCTACCACTGCAAACAACTTGGTATAATCTTTACACCCAGGGTACAATGGCTCATTGGTTTGCTCTAATATTGTAGTATGAAATTGTTCAAGGTCGTCCTAGAAGTCATAGTATGCATCTCTAAACATCTGTATAGTTATCCTGTCTGCAACACTTCCTACAATGTCTTGACCATATCTTCCAGGCCTTGTCTAAGCCTATGTGAAAATTCTTCTCCATGCCAAATCCATAGGAGATTCTGTCATTGATTTCATTAAAGTAAAAGTGTTCTCTCAACACCCCTACAATTAGTTTTTTCGAGTTTTCACATTTAGAGCATGGACAACGCATGTGATTACATTTAACACCTACCCTAAGCGAGAACTCTATGAAATTTTTTGTTCCCTCATCATATTCTTTTGATTTCTTATTGCAATTGTCCATGCATATTTTTTTCATTATCTCAAGAAATTGAAGCAAATATGTGCAAAGACTTGTTAGACATGAAAAGATTAGGTTAAGCTTTTTACCAAACACTAAGTATACAAGAATTATAAGTATTAACTAAATTACATGCATGCACACGTGTGAAAATTTTCAATTAACAATGAAAAAAAAAAATTGGAACATGATAAATACATTAAAAAAGAAATTTAACTTCAAAAAGAAAAGCTTTTAACCATAACCATGAAAAAATTCTTCAAATATGCATGCATGCATGCATGCATGTATGTATGTATGTATGTATGTATGTATGTATGTATGTATGTATGTATGTATGAGACAAACAAAAACATACTAACCAAGACTAAAAAATCAATATCAACGGGAATATGTGAATGTAGGTCCAATTTATAGTTGGGATTTGGTTAAGGATAGCCACAACAAAAATCAAAATATATTAAATGTATATATGAAGACAGCTAGAAAAAGCAAAGTTAAAGTCAATGAAACAACACTTAAAATATAGTACTAACTCTTAAAGTCATTTGCATTAAACAACTTTAAAAGTATTAAAGTTAATACTTTTAAATTTGTTTACTAAAAATGATTTTAAAAGCATTAACTTTTGAAGTTGTTTAATGCAAACGACTTTAAAAGTACCATTTACACCACATGACTTTAAAAACTAATATATTTTTCACTTTAAATATATATTTTATATTAGTAATTTACAATGTCTTAAATAAATAAATAATGAAACTCATTTTTTATGATAATCTGTGTTGATTCATGCATTCTTTGTACACACACATACACACATATAAACAAACATGTGAACAAGGAAATCAAAGTATTTTTTGGATTAACTCCTTGTTATCATCCTTTTATTATATATATATATATATCAAATGCTGCATATTACTAGATCTTGTTAATACATTATTATGATCAAAGAGCTAATCTAAAATGATTTCATCAAAATCTAGCCCCCTAGTATTCAACCGACACCACTATATGGGGTGAGAAGGTAAAGCTTTAAGCTACAACTTCCTCAACTAACATGATGGTAGCATTTCTTTTCATCAAACCCTAATTTTGGATGAGAACAATAAATAGTATTCTTCATCCTTTCTCTGATAATGAGGATTAAAGAGAGAAGCTAGTAGTTGGTGTTTGCAACAAAATCATATGATTTTTGTTGAAATCACGACTGTCTAACAAACTTCTTAACCCTATCATTTGTAATAACAAAACCCACTTGGGTGTGACGACCCGGGTTCTCCCATGCATTTATAAATGCAATATCTAATTCCTAAGGTGGGATGCATCCTTGTTTTAAAACCATTTTATAAAAACCATGCAATGCAGGGGAAAATCTTTTGTTTTAAACCCATTTTTTGAAAACCCCGAGTGTCATTTGCTTTCACAACAACCAAGGCAGTTTTTGAAAAGCTTTAGAAATCATAAGTGTTTTTCCCCAGATCTATCCAGTCACAGCACACAGCCCAACTGTAATAAATACAAATACATGTCCAAAGGGTTGAGAGTTTACTCACATGTATAGTTGTCTCCTTTGTTTATGCACTTGCTCATAGCACTAACATAGATGTCCTCTACTTGTGGATGGAATTATCCTAAAAAATGTTAAGGATAGGGTGAGTATATACTATACTCAGTAGGAGTCTATCACTACTAGTTTTGCAATGCATGCTATATTTAAAATCATATGCTCTTTCAAAACATGTGCATGTCTGAATACTCAAGTTCAATATTGATATCAAAATCCATTGTCAAACTGAAATACTAATGACTTAAAGGATCGCATAATCCAAAATTGAAAGTATCATATACATATATATGATAACATTATGATATGCATCAGATGCTTCATGGAATCCAACTCATGGATATCTAGTATGGTATGGTCGACCAACCTCATATCATGCCTTATGAAATGCACATAAATCATCAAACCATAGGGTTCAAACTATGCCCATGACCTCGCCGCCGTGTGGTCCCCGGGTACCTAAGGACACAGCGTCATAGCCTCCACGGGGCATATGAAACATCAACCCAGTGCCGTGACACCAGTGGTAGCCCCCTGTACCACATGCAGTCGACGTAGGGACATGCCCTTTTTTGGGCGTGGTACCCATTCCACCTAGTAGTGGTAGAGGCTGGGTGGCCAACCCAGACCCCTCGGCATAGCACCCACGGGCTTACTAGCCCAAATCACATAAGATCAAATAAGCCAAAAACCTCTTTTCAAAACCTGTCCTCTTTGGTCCCTCACAACTACCTAGCCCTCGGCACTCCAGCATCTTTTGGCAACCCTCAAGGACATGAAACTTTTTCCAGAACTTAATGCTCACAAATCATGCAATGTATGCAATAGTTTGCAAAACATATCTATGCCCAACGTATATGCAATCATTTACAAAATACGTCTGTGCATAAAGCAATTATCACATGCATGCTGAATTAAGTCATGCTAAACAAGTCATATACTTAAAACATATGTTCTCAAACAATAATAGTTCTTTTAAAAGAATCTAGTAGTGATAGAGCACCTACCTGGCTAAGTCGCATTAACCCTTTTGTCCTCGTACGCTCCTGAACATGGTTTGGGGACTCAAGGTTAGTTTGGCCTATCTTTTATGGGTTTGAGAGTAATTACTCTTATTACTTAGGCATTAGGGGTCCATCCCTATGCCTATGGGTGTCCTAAGGTCCTAATTGGGCCTTGGTATCCTTAGTTTTCTAAAGGTCTAGCGGCCAT
The DNA here is from genome assembly GCA_035236585.1 of Warburgia ugandensis. Taxonomy (NCBI): domain Eukaryota; kingdom Viridiplantae; phylum Streptophyta; class Magnoliopsida; order Canellales; family Canellaceae; genus Warburgia; species Warburgia ugandensis. Next base: position 54,819,416 of record CP141132.1, read on the forward strand.
GCGCCACCATCCTATTCTAAGGGTCATGCCCACCTTTGATTGGGATTTGATTAGGGATTTTATAATTTGGATGTGTCCATGTCATTGACACAGACACAACGCCTTTTGCGGCACCTCAATCGGAGCTCTAGATCTCAAGTTATAAGAGTTTTAGTGTCGCACGTACATAAGGGTCTTAAGAATGAAAAGTCAGAATGCTAGGGTGCTGCGTGTCTGTGTCGTGCGCCCCAGCTTCCTTAAGAAACTAGAAAACCACGCAATGCTAGCACACTGTGTGTTTGCAGCATGCACCTTAGCGGGCGCATCTGCAGATGCGCCGGGTTTTCCCTCCCGACTGCCTCTTTTGCGGGCGCGTCCCCGGACTCGCCCGTTTGGTTTTTCAAACGGGGTCGACGTGGGACGTTCTGACTAGAACGTCCTATTCGTTGGGGAACCAGGGCATTCTCAGGACACCCTGGTTCAACCCTCTCGAACCAGTGTGGCCCAGGGAACGTCCCTGGGTCCTTGGTGAGTCTCCAGGGCTCCATTTTGCATGGTTTTTCATGCAAACACCTAAGGAAATTGTTCTTAGAACTACGGTGGAGGTGGGTTTTGAGGGATCTTGGGCATACCTGGCTCGTTGCTGGGTTTTTCTCCTTGTTTCCCCTCTAGGGCACTACTCCTCAACAGGTTTTCTTCAATGTTTTGGGCTGCCATTAGAGGCGCCCAAGAGCTCTATTTATAGAGCTATGAGAGGGTTTTGGAGGGGGCTCTCACCGCCTTTGAATGGCGGTAGAGAAACCTCCAGAATGGCAGTGATTTCTCCTCCAATCACCGCCGTTCTAGAACCCTCTAGGAGGTGGAAGATGAAGGGTGCCCGTATCAAAACGGGCCCATGTGTTTTGCAGCTAAATCCGTTTTTGTAAAAATTACAATTTTGCCCCTGAACTTCAAAGGGCCATAACTTGCTCATTTTAACTCCGTTTTGGGTGATTTTGGTCTCGTTGGATTCCTTTTTCCAAGACGCATCTAATGGTATCATTTTCAGGACCAAGTTTCTGGGTTCAGTCAAGGGGACTAGTGAAATGACCAAACTGCCCTTATCTTCAAAACTGAACTTTTCATGGGATTTTAATATTACAAAAATTGGGGTCATTACACTGGGTCACCGGTGATGGCGCTCTTCCCCCCTGAAAACTCTATGTTCGCCAGAAATCGTGAAGAGGGAAATCCCATCGTCATGCAAGGTTGGAAAAGAGAAGAGAGGGGAAATGGGGAGACAGGAACGGGATGGCCGGCCTGACTTGGGCCTGGCCATTGCCGAAAAACTCAGGGGAGATGTTTTGAGATGGGTTTCTGATTTTTCCGGAAAGCCCAGTCTCAAATGGCTGGAAAAACCCCGGAAAATCACGTTTTTTGGAGAGGCGAGATGGGGTTTTTATAAACCGGCTATGGCGGTGCCCCTCAATGGCGGTGCCGCCATTGGCGGTGGCAGATCCCTCTAGAAAAATCGGGATGGAGGGTTTCTGGGAGAGTCTAGAGGTTGAAGACGACAGTGGGTGCCATTATCAAAACGGCCCCCTGCGTTTTCCTTCCCTTTTTTGTTTTTTCGTTTTTCTGTTTAATTTTAAAAAAATACCCCTATCTTTAAATGGCTGTAACTTCTTTATACAAACTCCGTTTTGGGTGATTTTTGAGGCATTGGATTCCATTTTTCGAGTAGAATCTAATGGTACTAAGTTTCCTCACCAATTCCTTCGTTTACTATTTTAAATAAAGTGAAACATTTAACTCAATTTATTTCCTATAGATTGATTAATTTTCATTAAAAATATTGTAAATTGCTCGGGCATTACAATCTATCTCTCCTTCTTAAAAGCTACATTCCCCACCTTAGTCTTCTTATTTCTTTCACCACTTTTCCTTATAACATTCCCTATTACTGTGACATCCTAAGATTTTCTGACATTTTTTCACAAAATCATTTGCAATTGTGGGGCCTTGAGTGTAAAAAACTATTTAGAAATCAAATAGCGTAAAACATGTTTCACTCTTAAAAAAAATTTTGAGTGTTATTTTTTTTTTCAAAATTAAGGATTTTCAGAGAAATGAATGCTACATTCCTACTAAAAATCTGACAAAGTCTCCGCTAGTTTTTGGGCCTAGCTCATTTCACACATGCGATGCAATAACTTGATAAATACAATATATATGAAATCATAAAGGACACTCTGTCTCCCTCCAAAATACATCCACACACACATGTCAGTTCACATTTAAATAAAAAGAAAACATTTGTAGTTCCAAAAAGTAAGGAATTGAACCAACATCCCTAAGACCACTCCAGTCATAGCCAGATCACCATAACTCCAAATTACATGCACATATGTAAATAAAGCAAAGTCATATTAAATCAAAAACTACATCAGTTCACATGATCATCAACTACATTGGAATCCTATTTGTTACCCCTTTCATGCTCTTCTTTTTAGATCTCTATCACAATCTTTCTGCTCTTATGTCTCATTTCTTCAAACCTGAGACATTGTAAATAATTTACAATGTCTCAACAAGCTTGTGCTTATATAGGTAGTTTCATCATTGAGAATATAAAGTTTATGCAGTTTTAAATCCAAAAAAGGATACATAATCAAATGTTATGTAGTTGAGTCAAGTATGCTGCATAATGAGCAGTATAGCAAAACTTTGAAATCTTAATCATGCTTTACAAATCAATGTCATGCTAAACCAATTCAAATTATTAGTTTCAATATACATGCATATTATTTTCAAAGACAATAGTAACCTTTGCGAGGTATTTTACAATAGATGAAAAATTGCCACAACTAATGTCATGCACATCTCATAAATATACTCATCCAAACTGGATAGTGAATCATTGTCAATAATCAATAGATGAAAAGCATTTAAACCATGAAATGCTTAAATCGATTAATGTATCTTAATAAGTATACATATATAGATAATACCATCTGAACCTCCTCAAGGTCTTGTGAATATAGAAACACTCATAATCCAGCCATTTGTCAATGGTCATGAGTACTCATTATAGACCTAAAATCCCAATGTGTCATGCACTTGCGCTATGTCACTATATACATATGAAACTCAAAATAATGGACCCTCTGTACACAGACAAGACCCAATCAAGTTCATAGCTATCACGCTGATATTAAGACGGATAGACTCCCTGCACTGTGCACATGGGAAACATAGCATGTAAGGCTATGACCTACCCATGATGTCATCGACCTGAATTCGGCCTTTTGTGGTCAGGTATCATATATATAAAGCTTCAGAGGGGGGATGATCAGTCCTAATCCCTCCTAACACAATGTCCGTCAGGCCACCATATGCCCTCCATAACATAATAATACTACACATCATTACATGTCGTCATAACATACAAAACCCCAAAATTCCATGCACTTGTAAAATCATGCAAATCAATCTCATTATATGATATAACTATGTAAAAGCAAGCCTCACAAGGATCAAGTATGAGGATTCCTCACTCATCATTTCATAAATCACAAACTCCATGCAATTTCAAATACATTTTCATGTACAAGTTTTCAATTTCAGAAATAAATCAACATGGGATTCCAAAGTAATAAGTTGCATTAAGTACAAATATACTCACTATATAAATCAGAAATCTCCAAAAATCTTTATTTTAACTATTTTCAAACATGATAGAATAGTCATTAATAGTTTTTATGTTTCACAAAAGTATATCGAAGTTAAAACTACCTACCTCCTTTGTCGTGTTTTTTTATTTTGTTATATGCATCATTCAATCACTTATAGCCTAACCATGTCAATATTTTTGATTCCCTATCAATGTTGATTTGTATGTTCACAATTACAAGGAAATATACTTATTCTTAATAGAAAAATGTCAGTTTATCTATCCATTCCTATGGTTTGTACTCTCAACATAAATTTTCAAAGTATATTTATTGATTAAGGGTTTGGGAACATGATGGTGGAATTTGATCATTGATCAAATATCGCCAAGTTCCTCTTCCATCACTATCTAATTATATGGCTAAGATTTCTTAATACATTTTTATCCAAATTTCATATGGTGGAATTTGATTATTGATCAAATGTCGCCAAGTTCCTCTTCCATCACTATCTAATTATATGGCTAAGATTTCTTAATAAATTTTTATCCAAATTTCATAATTTCAGTCCTACTTTATTAATTCAGTGTTCAAGAATTCATTAGTAGTGCCTTATCATCTATCAAACATCAAAGGAAGTCAATATTTGAATAGTGATAGGTCACGACTAAGATTGTCTAATCGGTTTATAATCAAAATTGAAATTTTTTTAACTACATTTGAGTTAAATATGCATACTTTTAGTTTATCTATGCATGCATCTAAAAATCAACGATCAGATCATAAAAAAAAAAAAAAAAAAGACAGAGAGAGAGACCTAGATCTAAGAACAGTACGAATCTAGCTCAAAAATGAACATTATGAGCTAAGTGTAGCATATTGCATGTAATTTGTAGTTTCTTAGGCCGTCAACATTACTACATGAGGTGATTTTCAATGCTATATGGTCCAAGATCTTTGGCCATTGTCAATCTCTACCAAAACCTTAGTGAAAATGCCCCGATCTTGAAATCTCCAAGGGGCTTTTGTTCTTCTGGATGCACCATTGAAGATGACACGCTTGGATCAATGATTTGAGCTGTTGTCATCTTCGATGATCTCCAACTCCATGAACGCCCTAACCCCGACGTTCTTCTTCCTCATCGGCATGTAGGGATTCTTCAATGTGCAGCTTCTCTTTCCTCCCTCTATCCCCCCCCGCCCTTCTCCCTTCTTCGTTTTCTTCTTCTTCTTTGTCCTCGTCACTGGCCGTTTTCCTTCTTTTTCTTTTTTTTCTTCTTTTCTCCTTCTTCATCAATCAGCTCTAGAGGAACAGACCGCACGATCTATTTTGTTTTGCGTAAGTGGGGAGGGTTGCCAATATCAATTTGCCCCCTCCATCTTGTTTAGTAATTTTTTTTCAAAAATGCTTCATATTTTAAATCATCATATCTCCTACATTCGAACTTTGATTTCAGCATTCTTTGTGTCGTTGGAATTGTATTGATGTGTACTTTTTTTCTTTCTTTTTTTTTTGAGTCCAAATTTTCAGTTTTCAAAGGAGTCACTTTCATAGAACTTGATTTTACTAAATTTAATTACTGATTTCCATCTCAATTAAAATATAATATAATGTATGAAAAAGGAACTCAAAATTGAGGGTTGTTACAGTCTCCCCCTATAAGAATTTTGTCCTCAAAATTCTCTCCATATTATCTTTAGATGATTCGAAGAGCATTCTCATTTCACAAAATACAATTATCGTCCCAATAATTTCAAAGTTAACATCATTAAGTAGGCAATTTTATCATATCATCTCATCAAATATTAACTCATCATGTAGACAAATACAAAAACAAATCATCTTAAATCAACGGCATATTCACATATAATGCAATTAGCATAACTGAACTCCCATCCAAGATTTTGTTTATCAGTGTACAACATTAGTATAGGTAAAATGACTATATCAATAAAAATTGAAGCATCTCTACTCACCAGTAGGTGAATATATGCCAGAGCTACAATAGAGTGCATTAGCTCACCAATAGGCAATCTATGCCAATCAAAACCAGAGCATACTAGCTCACCAATAGACAATCACATGCTAATCAAAACCAGAGCATATCATCTCACCAACATGCAACCATGTGCTAATCAAAACAAATCCACATCATGATCATGTTATAAGCACACAGAAGCCTACCACCTAGAAGCTTGTCAGTGCCCTCGCACTTGCCCTCATCAACTGAGCTCTTAGGCTGCCCTCTCTGGCTACTCACAAGTATAGATCATAAATCAAAATTTGATTTTATAAGAAACCATCCTTGTACAAAACACACATTATTGTCATAGCTCTCATCTAGTGAGAAATTAAGTTCACATATGTATTATAAAAGCAACAATTACCATAGATCTATACCATTGTTATCCTAGAGAACTCAAAAGACCAACAATAGCAATTCACAAGAATGAGAAAACTATGAATCTAAGTCAATAATTTGTCTAATCCTAGTCCATCGTAGTTTCAATAAATTGTCTCTCTATTAATCAAGGAATCGTGGTCAAAGAAATTCACCTGCTTCAAACATAACCTACATTAACAGATATCCTCAAACAAGTGATGAGTCAATAAGATACTCAAAACAATGCATATGGATTTCTAGTGCTCCTCCCTACTCAAGGGTTCTATAAGAAAGTCATACACTAACACAATCATGACTCATCTAAGTAACATTTGAAAACTTGATCCATTGTATCCATGAATACTATTAATGCATTGATCCCACCAATTGGTACCACTCAAAACTTGTAGCAATCATAACGAGTCCTAAAAATCGTCTTGAAGACATCTTACTCCACAATCCTCAATTGGTAATAACCAGATATCATATCAATCTTGTAAACCACCTGCAATATTTATAGCTGATTAAATAAACCAATACATGATAGGAGACTTTGGTTCTTCACCGTGGTGCTATCTAACCAAAGATAATTTATGCATAGCAGTAACGATCTATCCTTCTTCCTCAAGAAGAGGACTAGAGCATTCTATGAAGACACACTAGGTGTGCTAAACTCTCTTCAAGTAACTCCTGTAGCTGAAACTCTTACCACTCAACTGGGGTCATCTTGTATGGAACATTGGGAAATAACACTATACTTGATGCCAAATCAATATCAAAATCAATCTCCTATGATGGAAATCCTAAAAGCTCCTCAGGAAAGATATCTTCGAACTCTCGCACATCATTTATGTGCTCAATCTGTGGCTGCTCTATGTCCTCCACTATCACATGAATAAGGAAGTCTTGACCCCCTCTGAAAAAGTACCACACTACCTTCAAGGTAGAAATAACACAAACCTCAATGATGCCTCTTCCTACATAGGAGCGAGATCACTAGTTGTATAGGTATACTAAAAGTAACCTTCTTCTTATTGCAATCAATTATCTCCTAACAAGTAGCTAGGCAATCAATCCTAAGGATGACTTCATATACAACCATATCAAGTAAGATGAGATCTACGTCCATCCTTTCTCTTGCTAGGTTCATAGGTACCTCCTAAAAGTACTCACTAACCTCCAATAACTCTCCCACTAGAGTCATAATATTCAATAGAAAGGATAACACACACAAGCATGTCCAAGCAGGATGCAAAAACATCTGAATGGAAGAATTATTGGATCCTGAATCAAAGAGGATCATAACATGCCTACTAACAATCAGGAAAATACTTTCCACCACTTAGTTTGAGGACATGCTTGCCTTTGAATTAATAGCAAAAAGTCATCATTGCTAATGTGGGGCCATCTCTGCCCTACCTCCAATGTGGTCTTAAGATAATCCCTCTCAAACATAGAGGCCATGGCTGCTGATCTTTCTTATCATTTAGTAATCATCCTTATAAAATAGTTGTTATATCCTCTAAGCATAATGTACCTCTAATTTATAACTAGAACTCCCAAGAATCATTAAATAAGTATTTGCCTCTCAATGATAACTAGTTGTCAGTATTTTTGTATATATAATTCATTTACATAAGTAGGTCAAACTGCCACTGATTTTCATAATTCAAAATTTTATCCATCGAATATAACCACTACATATATAGACTAATGTTGTAATTCTCTTAATTTCCTTGAGTTTTCTTCTATTGTGACTATTTTCTACTCTCTTTTTAATTATAATCATAATATTATTATGCAATAGTTATCATAATGTTTGAAGGTTTATACACATCATCAGAATTAAAATTTGAATCCTCAGAAAGTTGCCCACATGAATAGATCTATCAACAGACAATGTTTTCATTTAGATGTACTAGTTTTATGCTCTTATACTATTGTTCCTCACTCTAAAAACTATACTAATTTTGTAAGAGTACTCTTACTCATACCAAGACTAAAAATCTATTGTTTTCTTAGAACTTGCCAACCGTCATATGTTGCATCTATTTTTACATTTATCAACATTGTCCATATGAGTAATTCATATAACTCATATGTAAACAACTCATTCTCACTTGATTGACTATTTATGACTTTTAGGCATGTTGGATTGGCAATGAAAGAAGTGATTGGGCTCTAACAAAGTTCCTTAAAACTCTTATAACCAACACAGCTCCCACTCCCCGAGTGATGTGAGACTAACTCTCAGCGTCACCCCTGCACATTAGCACCCCCTAGACATCGGCTTATTTTCAACTAGAACCGCTAAGGCTTGACATCGCTGGCCTCCTAATCCCCACATAGGGAACCTGTGTCCACATAGACCAAGAGAGTTATTCCACCATCATGAGGAGAACTAGCTCTGATGCCAACTATGACATCCCAGGTTTTTCTAACACTTTTTCACAAAATCGTTTGCAATTGTGGGACTCCAAGTTTGAAAGCTTTTTAGAAACCAAACAACCAAAAAAATGCTTCATCAAAAAACCTTTAAAAAAAAAATCCCAAGTGTCATTTTTCTTTTCAAAAATAAGGATTTTCATATAAACAAATGCTACATTTCTACTAAAAATTCGGCAAAGTCTCCCTTGTATTTTGGACCTAGCTCATTTCACACATGCAATGCAATAACTTGATAAACACAATATATATAATCACAAAGGAGACCCAGTCTCCCTCCAAAATTCATCCATCCACACATACCTATTAACATTTAAGTAAAAAGAAAACATTTGTAGTGCTAAAAGGCTAGGAATTGAACCAACATTCCCAAGACCACTCCAATCACACCCACATCACCATAACTCCAATTTACATGCCCACATATAAATAAAGAAAAATCATGTTAAGTCAAACATTACGTTAGTTCACAAGATCATCAACTACATTGCAAACCCATTTGTTATACCTTTCATGCTCTTCTCTTTAGATCTCTATCATAATCTTATGCTCCTATGTCTCATTTCTTCAAACTTGAGACATTGTAAACAATTTACAATGTCTCAGCAAACTTGCACTTGTATAAGCAGTTTCATCATTGAAATATGAAGTTTATGCAATTTCAAATCCAAAAAGGATACATAATCACATGTTATGCAGTTGAGTGAAATATGATGCATAATGAGCAGTATAACAAAACCCTAACATCTCAATCATGCTTTACAAATCAATGATATACTAAGCCAATTCAAATTATCAGTTTCAATATCCGTGAATATTCTTTTCAAAGACAATAGTAACCTTTGGTATTTTACAATATATGAAAGATGGCTACAACTAATGTCATGCATCATCTCATAAATATACTCATCCAAACTGAATAGTGAATCATTGTCAAAAATCAATAGATGCAAAGCATTTAAACCATAAAATACTTAAATATAATTAATGTATCTCAATAAGTGTACATATATAGATAATACCATCTAACCTCCTTGAGGTCTCGCAAGTGTAGAAACATTAGTAATCTGGCCATTTGCTATTGGTCATGAGTACTCATTATAGACCTAAAATCCCAGAGTGCCACACACCTATGCTATATCTATATACATATGAATCTCAAAATAATGGACCCTCTGTATGCGGACAAGTCCTAATCAAGTTCGTAGTTATCATGCTGATACTAAGATAGATAGACTACCTTCACAATACACATGAGAAACATGGTACGTAAGGCCAAGACCTACCCATGATGTCATTGACCTGAATTTGGCCTTTTGAGGCTAGATATCATATATATAAAGATTCAGAGGGGGATGATCAGTCTGCAACCCTCTTAGCACAACATCCATCGGGCTACCATATGCCCTCCATAACATAATAATACTAGGCATCATTACATGCCGTCATAACATATAGAACCATAGAATTTCGTGCACTAGTAAAATCATGGAAATCAATCTCATGATAAGATATAACCATGTAAAAGCAACCCTCACAAGGGTTGAGTATGAGGATTCCTCCCTCCTCATCATTTCATAAATCACAAACTCTATACAATTTCAAATACATTTTCATGTACAAGTTTTCAATTTAATAAATAAATCAACATGGTATTCCGAAGTGATAAGTTGAATGAAGTATAGATATACTCACTATATGAATAAAAAATCTCTAAAAATCTCAATTTTAACTATTTTCAAACATGATAGAATAGTGATTAATAGTTTTCATATTTCACAAAAGCATATCGAAGTTAAAACTACCTACCTCCCTTATCATGCTTCACGATTTTGTTATATCTCTCCTTCAATCACTTATCAATCACCTAACCAAGTCAATAGTTTAGATTCCTTGTCAATGTCAATTCATATGTTCACAATTACAAGGAAATCTACTTATTCTTAATCAAAATCGTTGGTTTATCGATCCATTCCTATGGTTTGTACACTAACCATAAATTTTCAAAGTATATTTACTAATTGAGGGATAGGGAACATGATGGTAGCATCTAGTCATTGATTTGATGTCTCTAAGTTCCTCTTCCATCACTATCTGATAGGACGACTAAGATTTCCTGATCAATTTTTATCCAAATTTCATAATTTTAGACCTATCATAGTTAATTTAGGGTTCTAAAATTCATCCAAGGTGTTTGATCATCGATCAGGCATCAAGAAGTCATTGTTTAAACAAAATTGATAAATTTTAAACTAGATTTGAGTTAAATAGGCATGCTTTTACTTTATCTATGCATTGATCTAAAAATCAATGGTCAGATCATCGAAAAAAGAGACCTAGATCTAAGAAGAGTATGGATCTAACTCAAAAATGAAATTCATGAGCTGGGTCTAGCATATTGCACCTCATTTGTAGTTTTTTTTGGCTTCCTACATTACTAGATGAGATGATTTTCAATGCCAAATGGTCCAAAATCATCGGGATTGCTAATATGTCCCAAAACTTTAGTGAAAGTGCCCCGATCATGAATTCTCTAAGGGGCTTTTATTCTTCTAGATGCATCATTGAAGATGACCGGCTCAGATCAACAATCTGAGCTGTCGTCATCTCCAACGAGCTCCAAATCCATGAATGCCCTAACCCCAACCTTCTGCTTCCTCACCGACGTGAAGGGCTTCTCCGACATAGTCTCTCTCTCTCTCTCTCTCTCTCTCTCTCTTGCTCTTCCTCCCCCTTCTTCCTTTTCTTCTTCTTCTTACTCATCGCCAGCCATTTTCTTTTCTTCTTCTTTTTTCTCCTTCTTCATCAATTGGTTCGGGAGGAATAGACCACACGGTCTATTCTATTTTGCTTAAGTGGAGAGGGGTGTCGATATCAATTAGGCCCCCCCCCCCAATTAAGTAAAAAAAAAATTTCAAAAATTCCCTGCATATTTTAAATCATCATATCTCCTCCATCCGAACTCCGATTTCATTGTTCTTTGTGTTGTTGGAATTGTATCAATGTGTACTTTTCATTTTCTATAGTTTCAGGTCCAAATTTTTAGTTTTCAAAGGGGTCACTTTCATCAAACCCAATTTTATTGAATTCAATTACTAATTTCCATTTTAATTAAAATATAATATAATGTATGGAAAAAGAACTCGAAATTGAGGGTTGTTACAATTACATACTCACTCCCCATCTTTACTCTCACTCATATTTATTTCAATTTTTTCTTCCATCTCACTCCTTACACAAAGCCTTAAACCTCTTCCATTCATCTCTATCATTCCAAGTATCACCTTCCTCCATAGATCCTTCTCACTTTCACACCCTAATCCTCCCATCCTATTCTCTATTTCACACCTTAGTTCTCTCCATCATTCCTCTAGTATTTAACCCATGACCTTTTTCCCATCTCCTTCTATCATATTTTCATGCCCTAGTTTTCCTACATTTTTTCTATCACTCACATTCATCTCCCTTTAAGTTTCAAAATTTAATCTTCCCACCATTCTATCCTCTTTTTCACAAATTTTATCTACCTCATCATCCTCTTTTTAGATGCATGCTCTCTCTCTCTCTCTCTCTCTCTCTCTCTCTCTCTCTCTCTCTCTCTCTCTCTCTCTCTCTCTCTCTCTCTCTCTATTGAAAAGTTACTAACACAACACCTATTTTGTTTACATGTATGATGGTTTTTGAGTTGTGAGTATTTCTCTCCTCAGGTGGTTGGCTATTGGGAAACATCCTCTTCACTTGTTGAGCGACACAACAAATATAAGACATTATTTGGTGGATGAAAGAAAGGTGGTAGCACCATTGGGTGAAGCTTGAAGTCAAATTGTCCTGAGTCACATGACAACACTTGGTGATACTTTTCCTTTCCCATAAGACTTTTGTATTTTGTTATTTTTTATGTACACATTGTAATTTATTATTTTTCAGTTAATGCAAAATGTTAGTTACTTGTTTTTATTTGCTTTTGGTATAATTAAATATATTTTTTAGTAGTTAGAGCTTCTTGTAATTTTATAGTTTTAGTTTTTATTGCTTAGAGTACTTTGTTAGATTAAAATTTGTAACTTACATTTAAAAGCATGAGTAGATAATTTTGTTTTCCTATGGTTAGGATGAAATTGCAATGAATTAAATGAATTTGTAACTAAGTAGATTGTGAATTAAACTATGTTTAATAATTTAAAGATTTAGCAACTAATTTATATATCTAGTGATAGTTACATAGGAAATATCATGTATTTCTTATAATAAAAATAGTAAATATGCTAGATTAGGTTAATTTGATATACAAATTTCTTTGATAGTCTGTGCCCTAAAAATACAAACTATGCTTTGAATAACTATGTTGAATTAAGATAAAGCCTCCAAATTAGAAAATATATAAATTAGAGCTTTTAAATAAAAATATTTCGTGTTTTTAGAATCATTGGGATTTTATTAACATGTGTAGTGGAAATTTTATCCCACTTGATTATAGAAACATTTAATCTCATTCTAGTGGATTCTAAAACCATAAGCTTAGTTTTGTGTGATTTTGTTCCTTTTAGAAATTTTTAGAATTAATTGATCAATTGGCTAGTTTAAAGTCGTTTAAAATAAATTTTTAATTAAAAATTTAGTGAAAATGTAGAAAATTAGGCCTTGTGGGATCAACTTGTATTTGTCTTGTCTACATTAGAGTAGAACTGTGCACTTGAAAATATTGAAAACACATCAAATAATAAATGTTCATGAGAAGCTGTTTGAATGTATATTCATGACTATTTTAAAATTTTGTATTCCCCTTTGTGAATGAGAGTAGATCTAAGCACAACCTTTTATGAGGTGTGGAGGTACTTTAAAAACTCTAAAGTCCAATTTGACTCATAAACAAGGCTAGTTAACTTGAAGTGATTTATGGGACTCAAAATTACTCTAACAATATTTTATTTATTTTTGGTTTTATCATTTTGATGTTTTATGCTGAACTAACAGGTGAGTTGGTTAAGCCATACTATTGTTATGTGGGGGGTTTGAACAAAAATAAAACATATTTGCTACTTAGCAAGTCAACTCAAAAAGTTACTCAATTTGCTATTGAGTAAAGTAACTCGGTTAAGTACGATACTTATCTTAATGTTTGAAAAATGATGTCTATTAAAAGCTAGTGTCCTTGCTTTTGTTACCCTCCTTGTAAGTTATTACTGCCTCTTAGATCATCTCAACAAGAAAGTGAATTGCTACATGCCCAAGCTGATGTTCTTTCTTTGAGATTTATTTTTGCATAAATTTACAGTTGAACCCTATTACACCTCAATCCAAGCATAGTTTACTACCTTCAGCCACTTAAATTTCTCTCTTGGAAACTACAGTTCTCATATAAAAGAACCCAAAATGAACCTTGATATGACCTATGTCATCGTTAATTAACCAAAATCCAGCCCCATTAGTAGACATAGATGTCGCAAAGTGGAAGAATATAAGTAACAAAAAGTACTCTTTTTCCATTTTCTCCTTCTCTTTCTTGCTGTCTACAAGCGCAACTATGATCAGAAAACATGTCCAGGGTACTGGACCCATACGAACTTACACCCTATAGAACTAGCTTCACTTGAATGAGGTACTTGACTATAATTAACTATATATGAAGTAACATAAAGCCGGCTTAAAGTGAGACAGAATCTTGCTAAAGCTAAGGGAATGAATGAGTAAAACTAGTGAATGAGAGTTGCTTTTTGACCATTAGATATGGATATTACTTAGCCATGAGGTCAATGAAGAAGCCTTGAAAAGGTCTCAAAGGATACAGAATCCAATGTGTGCTTTGACGCAAATATTGTTAATAGTATTCCAGTTGTTGTAAGTACTTGACAACCAACTTTATTGAAAGTAACGTGATAAAAATAGTGTAGAGACTAGAGCTAGAAACCCTTATAGTTGTGTGATATATTATGTTCTAAGTTCCTGATCCATTTAATTTTTCAGACTCGCTATTTCTTTCTTTAATGGTAATCTTTCATAATACAATTAGTAATCGAAAAATCAAATCATGGATACCACTCGTGTTCCTTAATTTTGTTAACATCTCATATTATATAAATGCAAGATCTCTTCAAGCCAAAAATATTTATAATTTTATACGTCTAACACACCTAATCACATGTTATGTTGATGGGTAGTGGGCCAACAACATTTGTACCATTCGGCCTAAAAACTTAAGCTGAGAAGAAGAGGGACAATAATATTTATATGTCTGATATTGACATCTTACTAGTGAAGTTAAGAATAAAGAACTGGTAAAATAAAAAGGTCGTACTCATTTGCGAACAATTTACTCCACCATTTTGCAAATGCATTGTGTTGCTATGTCCTAGGTGATTCATCATTCATCATTTGTTGAGCTAGGGAATGCGTTCACGTCCTTCGAATTCTCCTACTTCCTGGAGACATGTTCCACAAGGTTGGATGTCATTCCTTGGGAATTATCATCTAGATCGAAATGCAATATCAATCTTCTGCTTTATAGATAACTGCTTCTTTTCCCCTTCCAGAGACCAACAGAGAAAACATAGCATTAAACTTGTCTCGCGTTGCACGCCAATCACATCTTCCCCGCCAAAATTGGTGGATGCAATATGAGTTCATCTAGATAATTTCCTGGTATAGTTTTTGCAATTTTTGAACTGTCCATTCTCCATAATTATGTAGGAAAACATTGGATAGACTAAGAAATAATTTTCGTCTTACCTTGAAGGACATTGACTATTGCGTTTGATGAACTCCTAAAATATGTCATTTTGCTACTAGGTACTACAGGACATGGAAGAGCTAGCTAACATAGAATTCATTCGACTACAGAGTTAGGCTAACAAATTTTTGGTTCAGTTCCTTCTCATTGATAACGAAAAAGAAAAGAAAAGGTGCTGAAAAAGGTGGGGTTCACTCAAACTCTATAAGGGATATTCGCTCATATAATTTCCAAAATGCATCCAATTCTTATCTTTACGAGGAATTCTCTTTTAGAATTTGATGCTTGGACGAGTCACTATTCATTGCTTCATGTTCCCTCCACAAGTGAACCAACTGGTAGATATTCCTTGAATCTTAAATATATTACTTATATTGCATTGTTGAACCCAAAGGTCTAATGGTGGCCCATGAGCTGGTTCTTTTAAGTGCTTTGGATATATGTGCAACTTTGATTGACATTTTTGAACATAAAAAGCATTGTCAAACATTCCTTGGTCCACACACAAAAGTGATTTTCAATTATGGATGTTAGGACAAATCCCATGAGAGAGAGAGAGAGAGAGAGAGAGAGAGAGAGAGAGAGAGAGAGAGAGAGAGAGAGAGAGAGAGAGAGAGAGAGAGAGAGAGAGAGAGAGAGTACTGCAAGAACATCTTTTGAAGCTTAATAATAAAAAAAAAAGAAAGAAAAAATACTCCCATTAATAGAAAAGAGAAGTCTTTCATAAGCTTTTCTAAGGATATCCTGCATCTTACAAGCCACAACCCCTTCTTCGACACATACACCAAGAAGTAGATTAGGCACATATTCACCACAACTACATAGCTATGCTTGTCGAAGAGGATGGTAAAACTATCAAACGACGAAAATGCTGAAGAAAAGAACCCTTTGGAAGATGGATCTTCAAACCATAGTTAAAGAACCCCTTCTAGCACCAAAAAACGAGCAAAAAAGATGACAACACAAGTAAATAACTGATAGATATTATATGATGACGTCACTTGGGTTCTCTCCATAGATTGCAATGCCTGCAATGGGAGCCAAGAATATTGTGAGAATCTCATAATGATTGTATTATGTGTAAAGAACACGTTAGAAAAGGGAAAATTAAACCTATACCGGAAAGTGATAAGTCAATGTTTAGTACGAAGATTGGTTTCGCGAGTCCCTAGGTGCATTGCATCTAAAGCATTCCATCCTGCTCGCAAAGTTGTGCTCATTGCAACCCGCCCTGTCGAAACAAGTGCATGAAAAAGATAAAGAACAAGCTCATGCAATAAAATACGATCATATGTGCCCCCCTTTTCTGATACCCCGGCCTTTCTATTTTAAACTTGTGTTGAACCAGGTCGGAAATTGTAACAGCGAATCAAAGAAAGTTTAAAATATCAAAACAAGATGAGTCGACACATTCATCTCCCAAATATTTACAGGAGATAGCCTACATGATATACACCTGTGTATATATACATACATTCATGTCTTATGTACCTGAGCAAAAGTGTACTTGTAAGATCTAGAGAGAGAGAGGACGGCGGGAAGTGCGATACAAATATAGTCTTGATTTATGATCAATAAAAGAAGAGTGCAGAAATGTAGAGAAGAAATTATGGCAGCCAGAAAAAGAATACAAAAGGAAGCAGATGCAAAATATTTCTGGGTCCAACAAACTAAATAAGAAGTGAAAAACTGCTTCTATTATAAAAGGGGCTGATGAAGAATTGGCCTGTTAGATAAAAACTAAACATACTACTAAAAAACGGGTCTAAAAGAAACAGAGAGAACTAGAAACTGAAAGTCTGTATTTGTTAACATATTTGTGTATGTGCGTGTGCATGTGTCTCATGTGTGCGTGCTGAGAGAGAGAGACGCTACCTAGTGCAAATCCAGTCACCGGATTTCCATCCAGAGCGACCGCCGCCGAACCCACCCCTTGATCGTGGTACATCGCCATCAAAACTACCTGCTGACTCGTCCTTGAATGCACCGCACTTGAAGCAGCTGGAGCGGCTCGCAAAGTTGTGAGCCCCACAGTTGCCAGCAGAACAGTACCAATCACCAGGTCGGACATCGGACCCACTAAATGGGAATGACGACCCAACCCTCCCACCAAAGCCACCATGGTCGCGGCTATCGCCGGATCTTGGATCATTACACCTTTGGCAGGAGTCCCTTCTGCTAAAGTTCAAGTGTTGGCATGTCCTGCAAGTCCAGTCTCCTGGTCTGTTCATTTTCTCTGGTCCTGAAATTGCAAATAGGCAAAGATTGAGTAACCTCTTCTTTTCTAGTAGTATATGTAACACTTTTGTTTTTATTCCTATACAATTGGAATATGAGGAGATCATAGGAAACTACTAGCATGTTTCAAGAGCAAGGAGAAGAAAGAAAGAATGGGGAACATGCAGAGATCAGAACAACAAATACGACGTATTTGAATCTTTCCTCAGTATTAGAGCTATGCTGCTTGTTTCTCTGCTGTGCCACTACCATATCACCAGCAAGAGGCTTGAGCTTAGGACATAAGCAACCAAGTACAAGTTCTAAGTAGAAGAAAAACCTAGATCATCATGTTCAATCTCTCTCATATAGAAGACCAACAGGCCCAAATAATGAAGAAAAAAGGAGGAAGAAATCGAAAGTGGCAACTAAGTACTGTATTAATGCTAGTTTCCTCTTACACTACAGTGATAGTTCACTGCTTATTCGTAGAACTAGGAAAAATAAGAAGAAGAAGAAGAAGAAGAAGGGGCTGTCACCTACCTTAAGAAAATAGAGGGGAAGAGAGAAGTATGAGAAGGTTTTAGTAAAGGGATGGTTAAGAAGGGGTGAGTGTGCGATTTTGTTGTGGCTGAGGGGGTGCTTTTATACTTGCTTAGGCGTCAAGAACCGGGAATCGAGATTGCCTGTGGAGGGCCGGATGTTCTTTTTCGTGTTCTTCACCTAGCCTCCTTGAACAGTGGAATCACAAAAATCAAAAAGAAATAAAAAAAGAAAAAGAAAATTTGATAAGGATTCTAAAGATAGACAATTAGTAATAATGAAAAGCTCTAGCACTCCTTTTGGAACATGTAGTCGAAATTTCATGCACAAAAACACATAAATACGCACCCAAGTTTCACCTCTCTTTATGTGATTCCCAAGCTGCTTTTTTTCTATATCCGTGTCCATTAACCATTGCTGGTGGATCTATCTATTACCAGCTCTTTCATCAAAGGTTGTGGGCATTGGTTCTACCCCATCTCTCATTCACATGGACAGCCACTCCTTTCCAATTTGGTGGTCCCACTTCTTAGCTTTGCATTAGACATCCACTTCTAATTACATGTGCTGTGCATCTTCTGCCAATTAGATAGACAATGGGCATCAGAATTATGGCTGGCATAAGAATTCCTGATTCAATTGTGATTACGATTGAAATTCTCCATTATGCTTATAGAGGTCCACCTTGATGCACATGCACCAAGTTCATCACTTGAAAACAAAAGTATGTTGCGTGATCATATAATATTGCATATGAAACAATTTTAGCTTGTTAATGAATACATAAATTGTAACTAATAGTTACACCACCTCAATTTAGTTTCTGACCAGTCCTCGCATGCTACAATCCACCATAGTCTTACAAATTTTTGAATAAAGAATAAATTAGCAAAGCAAGTGTTCAAAAATATTGAAAAACATTTGGAAAATGTTGGGGAGCAAAATTCTAGGAAAAGCATGGCCTTGCAGCAAATTTAGTTCTTCTTGTTAGAGATATAATTGTCACTGGCCCACTTCCTATCGGCTTAAGTTTTTAGGTTGAATGGCATTCAACATGGTATCAGAGCTTTATTGATAAAAAGGATTTGAATTTGTATCCTAAGACCTCTTATTTATCAAATTCACACACACAAGTCCAAAGTAGCCTTCCAAGTGAGGGCGTATGTTACATATATAACTATTACTAGCCCACTTATGATTAGCTTAAGATTTGAAGTCAAAGGGGGCCATAGACTACTGCTTATCGTGCATTGGTGATCTTGCCTCTATCACAATGATGACATGTCCACGAGCGAAGAACATTTGCCCGAGTTGAGCGTGGTGATGTAACATGTAATGGACTATGCCCCAAGGTGAGTGGTAGGTTGTTTGCCACCGGTTGGTCTCTCTCCAATATTTAGCCTTATATGGAATTTACCCATTTGATTTGGGCTACATTCCCAAACAACAAGGTGCCTCTCCTCTTGTAATCCAAATAGTAATCCTACATATTTAATTTGGACTATGTTTTCTCTATTTCATATCATATTAATTAAGAAGAAAAAGGCTTAGATATCTACTTGGCTCCTTTGTTTATACTTTTGAATGTAGAAGGTTTAAAGTAGCCTTGAACTATTGACCTAGTACAGGGGAAATTCCTTGTGCACCTATGCCACAAGGACTTCCTTATTCCCAATTCTCTTTTTTGCACGAGAAAATTCATTTCAAGAGTGATAAAAAAAATTTCTAACTTCCACAGTTTGTACTTATAAATAGATTGGTATAAATAGATTTCTTATAATATATGAGATCTCAATTAATTATTTTGAACTTCCCCTTTTTGGTATTGTCATGTAATCAGATAAATCTACATTTAATTTACTAGACGCCGAAATTTTTGAACTACTAGGACTTGGTAAATTTATTTGAATATTTATTCTTGAACTTTTGACATACATTGATGTCAATCAACATCATTAAGTCTAATATAGATCATAGAAAAATCATAAGGAAATGGGCAGCAAGCTAGTCAAATGAATGCTAAAAGCTATTTAGCCCAGTTGATTGCACACAACAAGGCACCCATCCTTGTTATGCTTAGTTTGAGGATCAAGGTAGCACTTTTCCCTTTACTGGGGAGATTTCAAATAGATTTAGGAATTAGGATAATAGGTTCTAGTTAGTTTAATTTATAACTCTATTGCAATTAAAAAAAGAAAAAGAAAAAGAAATTAAAAGCTAGTTAAATGAATGAGTGCACATGGCTTTTTTTCATGGAACTTAAAATGCCCACTTCAAAAGCCAATTCCCAACTTAGTAGTCATACTCCTAATTAAATGTCACCTTGTGCAGCATGCTAATGTCCAAGCTTGTAGTCGTACTCCTAATCAAGTTTCCCTGTGGACCTTCATCTATCACATGCTTGACTATAGAAAACTTGCAATTATTGTCCATAAGCATGTGTGCATTTCCCAACACACATGAAGATACATGATTCCTATAATAGTTAACTATATCTTGGTCATCCAAGTGCATCATAATAGTTAACTATATCTTGGTCATCCAAGTGCATCAACCTTCCCAAAATGGCTTACAATTACGTTCACATAGTTTTCTGCAGACATCGATCAAGCTCCACACCTTCAACACTTTTGGAACTATATGCCGTAGAATTTATTCCCCCTATGTGGAAATCCATGCAACATTTAATTCATGCTTGTCTTCATTTTGTCTCATCAATAATTCAATGAGTCATCATAGCTTCAAAACCAACAACTTGCTTGGCTCTACATTATGCACATGAGTTTTGCAATCCCATATAAGAAGATGAATATAGTATGTCTCTTCTACGAAAATAAATCTCCAAATATTAACTTGGCATGGAGCCTAGCCAATCAAAGTGAAGCCTAACAAGCTCGAGTTTGGAGACCTTCTAGTTCCCACCACAGACCAAACCAATAGAGATTACAACCTCATAGTAGGACACATTTGATCTTATCTTCAATCATTCTATCATTGAACCTTGAACAACCCTTTGATGATGTTGAGGAGGACTCACACATGCAAACTTGGCAAATAGAATCAAAGTCCTCATGAGGACAGTGTGGTGCAAGTGCTTGCATGCTAACACTGGATTGGATAAGAAAGAATCAAGTCATCATTCTCTTACTAGACATAATGAATATTCCTTATGAAAAAACCTCAGATAAAGACCCACAACTTATTCTTATCTCAGTTGTGAGAATTAGAGTTCTTTTCTTGCATACTTTCACAAGTCACAACCTAAAGATTGCTCCCTAGGAAAATAGCTATTATTTTTCAATTTTAGAATTTCCTTGTGGTACTTGCATACCAAATTTCCCTATACACTCTTGATCAAAAGGGTACAATTACTCCTAATATAACAACCCGGGAAAAGTAATATCCATCAAACTAGCCTTTGTAACCCACCCCCTTGTGCCATCAATGAATCATGTCACCTCTAAATATGTGGCTCCTTCAGTCATTTTTATTTCTTTATAATTCATTTTCTCATGGGAATGAGCTATTTTTGCCCACATGTCTTTGTAGCTATTTTTCATACACTATCTTGTAGAAAATTCTCACACAAATTAAAAACTAAGAATCTTCAATGAAATGAAAAAATGATAAAAGTTAGGATGCTCAATGCCCCACCCTTAAAGCTATTGAGGCCAAAGGCAGCCATTAGATATTCCCCACATGTCACCTAGGTTTAAAATACCAACTTATAGACCATTCAATTTTTTTAGTTCCATTTAACTTTAAAAGAGTATTAGGAAAAGAAAAAGTTCTTTAATCTTAGAAAATTTTCTTATAATCTTGTTCTTATTTTTCCTGCTCTTTTATGCACTACCCTTACACGTCCTCTTTCTACATCTTAATTCTCTTTATGTATGTTAACCTTTTCAATATTTCTCCTTGTCTCCCACCCTTTATTCAAATTGCTCCTAAAGATTTAAAGTTGCTTGCAACAATTTGTGCATCCTTTTGTAAGCTCTAAGCTCTAAACTATTCATTCTCTCTCTCTCTCTCTCTCTCTCTCTCTCTCTCTCTCTCTCTCTCTCTCTCTCTCTCTCTCTCTCTCTCTCTCTCTCTCTCTCTCTCTCTCTCTCTCTCTCTCTCTCTCTCTCATAGTGTCAAAATTCCCTTCATAACTTGCAAGAAAAATGCTCATTATTATACCATATATGTATGTATATTATTCTTAGACATTTATATACTTTCATAGTGCATATGCTAACTATACGTGACATCAACATATTCAATTCCTTAATAGTTATTTATTAAGGTTTATTGTCATTCTAATATGTTATCAAAGCAACTCTAATCCTAATGCCTCTCTCCCTATAGTTGAGACTTCTTCTCTTCTCCTTTTCTCCATATCATCTAAACCTTGATTAATACCCCTCTTACCTGTTCAACATGCCTAGTATCTCTAGTCACTCTAGCTCTTCTTTACCATCATCTAAATCTTCTTCTAACCCAACCATTGCCTTTACAAATACAAGCACAACCCACCACAAAGCTCATTGGCTCCAATTATGTAGTTTCAGGGCTAAAGTCTTCCCATTTTCACTAAAAATGAATGCTTGACCTCCTAGCATTAGGTTGATGTTGTTGAAACTCTAAAAAAGAGAAGGATCACACCCTCTTATGTTGGATTATTGACTCGATGCATGATGAGATTGTGTTCTATATTATTGGAGGGTGAACAACCAAGCAACTTTGGGATAAATTGAAAGGTGCTTTTGAAGTATCTAATCCTACAAGGAAACTTTAGTGAAGCATGCAAATACATAATCTTTGAATGGACAATCAATTAGTCTCTACCTATCTTTAGTACAAGAAGCTTATTGTAGATGAGTTGGAAACTCAAAATGTTCATGTCTTGACAAGAGTTTTATATGGCTATGTATTGCAATCTTGACCTATAGTTTTTGGAAGTGCTCCTCCATAAACCCAATTTGTCCCATGTAGGTAGTGGAAGTGCTCCTCCATAAACTCCCTATTGACTATTCCCTTAGCCGTTGCTTGCTTTTTGGTGCAAGGTGAATTGATAACATTTTTCTTGCACTTTACATTAGGAATGAACCACTTTTATTCTTCTACCCCACGCACAACCAACTATGCATAGCAATCTAGTGGATCCAAAGGCCATGGTCATGTATCTAGCTATCGCCCCAACAAAAAAAGAAAAGGATCAAAAAGTTAAGGTAGATCTTCCTCACAAAACCATCACAATAATGGTCAACATTATTTAACTAAATGTTCTAACAGTTTTCATATAGCAGATATCTATCATGGTAGATATAACAATAAGTGTGACAATTAAAAATCAAAATACCAATCTTGTTTCTCAAGATATCTTGATTGATGTGGACTACTATGAGCGATTCCTTGACTCCAAGATTGTGAGGTCCCAATACAGGGGTGAATTGGACCCAATAATAAACTTAAACTTCTATAAAATTATGCAAAAGTGCCCAAACCCAAGAACAATTGCAGAAAATAATTTAGTGGAACACAATAAGGTAGACATAGTTATTTTTATAGTGGGTTGACCAACTAAATAAAGCACATACTTCCACTCTCTTGAAGTATTCTCTACTAAGTCCCACCAAATCCTTACAAGATTTTACACTAGCAAGTGACATTGTGCTAGCACAATAAAAAGGACTTGAGCATTTGTTGTACCTCGGCCTTCTTACAAATAAATGGACAACTATCCAATAATAAGAGCATGCACCACTCTTTCAAATTACAAAGAAAGGTTTTGAGCAAAAGAATCTCTCTCAAGAATTCATACACATATAAAAAGAGCAGGGAGAAGGGGATTTAATAGTACAAAGAATCAAAAGTTTGATATCGTGCGCTTAGAGAAGATGTGCTTAGCAAAAGCTTAATTGTTTTGCTTGATGTCCAAAAGTTCTTATAATGGTTGTTGGAGCCATCAATGTATAGTATTCAAACTAAAATATCTATCAGAATCAATTTGGTAGCTATTGGAGGCAACCCTAAGCATTTGAAATTGAAATTTTAATTTTGGTGCAACACTTAATAGTGAATATGATAACAAAATTGGTGAGATGGTTTGGGGAGTTGGTTGGAGATATTTAAGAAAATATTTCAAATTGAACCAATAAGATAACCAATTAGCAAGTTCATCTTAGCAATTGATTAAGTTCTACCTAGAAGGTTAAGCCTAAGTTAACTTTTCAACAATGAATTAGATTTCTCAAGCAATCAATCAAGTTTCCAACCCTTAGTCATTTTCCCAAGAACTTCAATCAATTGGCTTAATCTAAGTCAAAAGCCATTTTGATATTCAAATGTTGTGTAACAACCAACTGCAAATGGCTTGGTAGTTGACTAGGAGAAAACTTGGTAGAAAAGTCTTCTTGAAATTGAAGGGAAATCAAATGGAGAAGTCTTAGATGCCGATTTGAAAATTTCTAAAGCAAATTATAGAGATACAAAGACAGCACTTGAAATCATCTATAATTAGTTGTCAAAGGACTTGGGAGATTTTCTATTGAAGTTCTTCATGGCAACATGCCTAAAAATGCTCAACCGTTGACTTGATTTTCATATAACCAACATATCTCAATTTCTTCATCACCAACATATTTGAATGGTTCTAGCAACTTGCTTGAAGTTGAGAAATTATTTATTTTCTTTGAGATTTTTGTTCTCCAATCAACTGGATTACATGTGAAGTGAAATTGACTATTGAAATTTAGAAACATTTCTTCTACTCATGTGATCTATAGAACTCACGATGTTTTGGTTGAATCAATTGATCTTAACATGTGCACACCATAAGCTAGATCACATGATCAAGGTGTCATTATCAAAAGTTTTGGGATAAAAATTTCTAGTAATATTGGATGGTAAGCCCTCTTTTTCTCCTCCATATGGTACTTCAGCAAAGTCACCTAAGCTAACAATAAGTAGATTACAAGGGAGAGGACCATCTCTTCTTAATTTTTTCCAAAGCATGTGATTCACAATCAATTGAGCCACATTAAAGGGTCTTTCTCTAGCAATCATGTTCATAATATGCAACTCCATGTTGCTAATAATATAGAAACTTTCACTCTTTAAAAGTATATTATACCTAATAAAGAGATGTAGCAACCTCATTTGTAGAGTGATTTCAATAACTTACATAGCCATTTTGGGATTGACATCATCTCTTGGCAATACTTTTTGTTGAGCTTTCGCTTCAGTGTATTACTTTTCAAATTCTATTTATTTACAAATGCTTACAAATTGTACATCAAATATTTTTTTCCAAGTTTCTTTGTTGGAATTGTACGTAATAATGTTCCACAATGTTTAGAATAGGCTGTCTACAAGTTCTTTGAGCTTCCAATAAGACTCTCTCACCATGGTCTCATAGTATTCATGTTTGAGAGTGGCCAACTTTGGAAGACGAATATTTTGAGCATAAATACAATAGTAAGGTTATCAAATTCAAAGAAAATTATTGGTCTTTCTAGAATATCTTGCCAGATATCTAGTCTCTCATGAACTCATTAAGACCTTCTTCTTGATCATTGTTTTTCATAGCTTGTTATTCTTCTTACTTAACTTCTTCCACATGATCTTCTCTTATTTTTTACTTCATTTTAGCAATACTTTTTTTTGCTATGTACATTTTTTAAAATCCATTTGTTTACCATCTTGAATATCTTCCTTTTCTTATGCATTTTGTCGAGTGCTTTTTCCACTTTTAAGGCTTTAGCTTATAAACTTTTTGCTTTATCATGCATTGAGATTCTTAGGATCCTTCTTTGGTGACATGTGGGTAAGCAATAAGAGTAAACAAGGACAAGAGCTAAGTGAATGGAAAGGTTGTTGAGGCAAAGAGATTATGATTTGTAGTGACTTTTAGAGGAGATTTTGATCTGTTACATTGGATAGGATGATGAGAAGATGTGATTATTGAATGAAATGGCCAATAAATTGCTTAAATTTTAAGGGGGACTTGAAAGGCATCAAAATAGTTTAGGGTGCTTAGTAAAGAGGCACAACAAGAGTAGGTTGAATGAAATTCAAAAACTAAAAAAACTTGAGAATTTTAAACAACTTTGAATGGTGACAGCTGATTGTTGATATTTGGCAATCAAATTCCATTAGATCCCTTTCAAAAATCTTGAAGCATGTCAACTCAAGTAGGATAGTAACATAAGCTAGTCCATTTTGACACATTTTGTAGAGACAAAAGAGTGCATAGAAGATGCCTTAGCCTTTAGCAATATGTTTCCTCTAAGAAAATATGACACTTTTAAAAAGTCATATTATTAAGTTCTAGTAGTGGGTTGGGAATTTAAAAAATCCATGCATAAAAATGCTAGCTATTGACACAATCAATTCTTGTGTCAATGTAGTTGGCTTTGTAAATTTGTTATGTTTTGAAAACATTCATTTTTCAAATATGAGAAAACATTAATATAATTCATTCATGGACATTCAATTATGATAAGTTTTCTTCTAATTATGAAAAATTTATCATCTTCCAATGGTTTGGTGATGATGGTAGCTTATTACTTTTCAATGCCAACAAATGCAAGTGTGATGTCACCTTTTTGAAAATGGCCTCGAAAAGAAAATGATGCCTAATCCCAATATGCTTAGTCTTTAAGTGTTGGAAAAGGTTTTTTGAAAGACTAAATGCTGTAGGGTTGTCATAAAAGATAAGTATATGATCAAAATACATGTGAGAATCCTCAAATTGTTGTTTCATCCAAAGTACTTTTGTACAACAACTACTATGTGATATGTATTCCACTATTGTAGCTGAAAGTTCAACAAAGTTTTACTTCTTTGAAAACCATGAAATCAACATATTTTGAAGAAGTTGACAAGTACCACTAGTGTGTTTTCTATGAATTCTATAGTGACCAAAATTAGCATCACTATATGCATTCAAAAAGAAAGAACTATTTTTATCATACTACAATTTAAGGTTCAATGTGTCAACAAGATGTCTAAATATGCTTTTAATCATAATAAGATGTGATTTCTTAGGATCATATTGAAATTTAGTGCATACACACACACCAAGTTAAATATGCGGCCCTCTAGCAACAATATACAATAATAAGCTAATCATGCTTCTACGTTTCTTAATATCAATATTTTTACCTTTTTCATTCTTGTCAAGTTTTAAGGATAGGCTCATTGGAGTAGCAATTGACTTAACCTTGTCCATCTCAAATCTTCTACATAGTTCCTTGATATGTTTAGATTGGTTAATGAAGAAATCATCTTATTCTTGTTTCACTAGGAGTCTAAGAAAGAAGTTGAGCTCACCCACCAAGCTCATTCCAAAGTTTTCCTAAAGATACTTGGAAAACTCCTTGTGTATGCTTTTATCAATGACATCAAACTCAATCTCATCAACATAAATTTGAACTATAAGAATATCTTTGCCTTTGGTTTTAGTAAACAATGTTTTGTCAACCACCATATAAAAGAAACTGCTCAACATTTCGTAGCCCTCGGAGCTTATATCTAGCCACAAAAAGTTTTGGACAATTTGAGAACATGATTAAGAATTTCAGGATTTTCAAAACCTTGTGGTTGTTCAACATGAAGGGGAGCCTTGGCGCAACAATACAGTTGTTGTTGTGTGACCTTGAGGTCATGGGTTTAAGGCATGTAAACACCCTCTTACAAAATGCAAGGTAAGGCTATGTACTATTGACCCCTGTGGTCTACCCCTTCCCTCGATCTTGCATATGCAGGAGCTTCGTGCACTGGGGCTGCCCTTTTGGTGGTTGTTTAACATAAAATTCTTCATTTATAAAACCATTTAAAGAAGTTCTTCTCACATTCATATGATAAATTTTAAAACCTTTGTAACATGAAAATGTAAGAAGCATTCTATTGTTTTCAACCTAGTAACTAATGTACATCAATCTTAGTTCCTTCTTCTTTGGAATATCTCCCAGGTACATATTTAGCTTTGTTTCTAGTCACTTACCCAAGTTCATCAAGTTTGTTTATGAAAATCCACATGGTTCCAATGACAAATGCTCATTAGGTCCAGGAACTAGAGTCCAAACACCATTCTTTCAAACCGATTCAACTCTTCTAACATTGACATGAAATAATTTACATCTAATAATGCATTATCAGTAGTCTACATTTCAATTTCAGATAAGTAAGCAACTTTGACACACAATTCTCAAGTTTGATCTTGTTCTTACCCATCTAATGGATTATCTACAATGACGTCCTTCTGATGGCCATAGGAATATCTACATTGGTACTGCTTGAGGTGGATCTTCTTATTGTAATCAAGAAGTTTTAGCTTCCTTATGAGCAACTTCTTCTCTATTGGTGTTGAGCTTCTCCATTTCTTACACAAGATCATGATCCTCATCATCCAAGCTAGATTTCCTTCTCAAAGGAGTAGATTCATCAAGGACAACATGAATGGACTCTTAAACTATAAGGACCCTCAAGTTAAAACTCTATAAGCTTTACTATGCGAAGAATAACCTAGAAAGATATCTTCATTAGATTTATCATCAAACTTTCTAAGGTTATCCTTACCTTTTTTCAAAGTGAAACATTTGAGACCAAATATTTGACCGTTCCAAAGTTCATATAGAGTTCTTTTCAAAATCGACCTATTGGCGCATCTATTTAGCATAGTAGGTTACATTGTTAGCTTTTGCACATAGTACTTTCACAAACCATTCTTATTCAACATGATCATACTAAGTTCCTTTAATGATCTATTCTTTCTTTTAACAATGCCATTTTGTTGAGTTCTAAGAGCTGAAAAGTTAAAGTCTATGCCATACTTTGAATATTATTGTCTAAAATCATAGTTTTTTTTTTAATTCTTCACCATTATCACTTTTGATACAAGAAATGAAAAACTTTTGTTATTTTGAAGCTTTTTGAAAATTTTGGAAAACACTTTGAAACTTTCATGTTTTGAAGCTGAAAATGTGACCCTTGAAAATCAAGAAAAATCATCCACTACAATGAATGGATGCGTTTTTCCACCAATTCTATATGTTTTGGAAGGATCAAACAAATCAAAATACAGCATTTACAAAGGTGTTTTAGTTAAAACTACATTCTTAGGTTTGAAGATATTTGTTTGCGCTCCTTTTAGATAGGCATCACAAAGTTTGGATAGGCCAACTAGAAATATCTTTTCTTCAAAAGCTTTTACAAGTAACTCATGCTAGCATGACCTAATCGTCTATATCACAACAATGACAATTAGTATCATCAAGCATAGTAATCTTTTCATTTCCTAAATCTTCTTTTTTATATTTCAAAACATCAACATCCTTGTTCATAGAATCATTTTTGAAAATAATATTTTCAAGATCACTTTATATTTCTAAAAGAGATTTTCTTAGTGATGCATCAAGTACCTTTTCCTTCTTCTTTTTTAACTAATTTTCTTATTCTTCTAGAGTGGGAACTCAAGGTTGATGTGTCTTGGCCTTTTGCATTGAAAGCACACAACTGGATTCTTCTTTGTAGTGGGGTCCATTTTGGTTGAAGCATTGTTGAAGAACTTTCTTCTATCTCCACTATTATTTCCTATAACCATCTTTTTGAATCTTTGAGTGACTTCTTCTTCACTATTGCCAACAGATGATTCACTATCTTCCTCATCAACTTTTAGAGAAATTCTCTTTTCTTCTTCTTCATCCTTGCTCTTTCCACTAATTTAATAGGTCATCATTAAGGTTGTAAGATGATCCAGTTTCAATGTCTTTAAGTATTTAGCTTTTTGAATGGTTGTAACCTTTGGATTCCATGATCTCGGTGAAGACTTTTGAGTCTTGCTTACAAGTGATTTCAATGTATTTATGATGTTGGTCAATCTAGAGACTTTATTGAAATCACTTGCATCTAGAACATAATACAATATTGCCTTGTCATCCACCCGAGCTTTGTTGAAGTCCTTCCCAATCAATTCATTCTTTGGTGTGTAATAAGTACAATATCTATAAGAACATAAGGCTCTGTAAGGAAATTTTTCAACTAATTTTTGCAAATCCTATCCTTCAAATCTAATGTAGACCATTATTCTTGTCTTCTAGTAGTTATACTTCATTCCAACAAAGAATGGAGAACTATGAGTGATCTTTTTCTAGAAAGTAGAAATTGAATCTTTGATAGTTTTTTTGAAAACAAGACCAATGTGCTCAAATACCAATTATGGGGTCCCAAGAGGGAGGGTCAATTCAGACAACAATAAATATTTAAAACTTTTGCAAAGTGCTTAAACAGCTTGAGCAATTTTGGGAAATAGTTTAGTAGCATACAAGAAGCTAGAACAGATATTTTATGATAGCTTGGCTAGCCAACCAAGTCACCTACTTACACTTTCTCAAAATATTTCCTACTTTGAATTCCACTAAATCCACACAACCAGTTGGCACTATGTTTGCGTACAAAGAAGGATTTGAGCACTTGCAACAGCTCAACCTTTTTACAAGCACTTGGACAACTATCCAAGGACAAGAGAGCTACATCACTCTCTCAAAATACAATGAAAAGTTTTAAGAAAAAGAATATCTCTAAGAATTCATGCACAAATAAAAGGAATAGACGGAGGGTTTTATAATGCAAAGAATTTGAAGTATTTATACAGTGAGCTTGGAGAAGATGAGCTTGATTGTCTTACTTGATGTCCAAACGTTCATCTAATGGTTGTTGGAGCCGTTTTATAGTCTTCAAGCCAAAGGAGCCATTAGATTCAATTTGATAGTCATTTAAGGATAATACTAGCCTTTTGAAATTTAATTTCCAATATGAGAACAACAAGTGAAAGTGAATAGGATAGCACAATCAGCTAGATAGCTTAGGCAGCTGGTTGGAGCTGCTTAACAGTAATTTTATAATCGATCGGCTTGTTCACTTTGGGAATCGATTGAGTTTTGCTCAAAACGTCAAAATCCGTGTTTACTCTTCAACAATGGACTGGATTTCTCAAACAATCGGTTGGGAATCCAACCCTTAACCATTTTCTCAAAAGTTGACATGATTTTGTCTGAACCAAAACATTTTCAAATGTTGGGTAGCAACAGGCTTCAAATGACCCCGTAACCAACTACGGAAAAAAATTAGCCCAAAAGTCTTCTTGAATATGAGGAAAATCAGCTGGACAAGTCTTAACAGCCCATTTCAAATTATCAGATGCAAATCTTCAAGATAGAATGTCAGAAATGCGCTTGAAATGATTTGCTCCAAATGACTTAGAAGATATTTTGTTAAAGCTCTTCATGGCAATGCACTTGGGAATGCTGAACACTGGACTTGATTTTTATAGAACCAACACATCCCCATTTCATCACCACCGTTGCGTTTGGATGGCCTGCTTGAAGTTGAGAACTTCGTTAGTTTCTTTGAGTTTCTTGTTCCACAATCAATTGGATTACATGTAAAGCTGATTTGACTCTTGAGACTTGGAAAAAAATTTCTACACGTGTGCTTCTATTGAACTTGAAATGTTTCGATTGAATCATTTAATCTTAACCTTATGAATCGTTCTTTGCATATGCACAAAATAGGTTACATCACAAGATTAAGGTTTCGTTGTTATTAAAACAAAAAAAAACTCCGGCTAACGAGGGACCATCAACAAGTGACAACATACGTGTCCAAATTTGTCTTGTACATGAGTACCAAGGTAAGGATTACTTAAACGTAGGTAATGTCACAAGATTACTAATTACACATGTTGGATCTTCTACCATTAGGTCATTCAGTTCTCAATCTTAATTTGTCCAGTGTTATGCATGCACCGTCTGATAGGATCAACTTTATTAGTTCAGAAGTTTACACACGGGGAGGAAATTTTTTGTTGACAGATTAGGAACGATCCATGTAAGCTTAAGGTGTCCTAGGCACTTTACAATCTCCGTGGGCCCAGACATATTTTGGTGAAACAAGCACCCTTGGATGTATGGCGTGCCCAACTTTGGCATTTAAAGTATCAATTGTTTCTTAGGGTTATTCAATGGAATAACTTACTTTGCACTACTAGAATTTCAAGTTCCAATGTGTCCGTTGTATAGAGATGTGCTAATTAAATTCTAATTTAATTTCTTGTGGAATGAACCATCGGAATGGTTGCCCACATACTAGTGAACAACAATGATCTATTGAAATCTGGATTAAGCATTTAGTTGAGACAAGATTGCTGATATTGGCTCACGCAATTGTTCCAGAGATGTATTGGGGCGAGGTCTTTGAAAGTGCCATGTACTTAATAAATCGAATGCCAGTTCCGCTTCTTAAATGGAAAATTCCTGTGGAAATCTTCTACAAAGAGAAGTCGAATTATTCCATCCTTAAACTGTTTACAATATCACGAGTTTGATTATGAGTCCAGATTGTGTGTGTGTGTGTGTGTTTATCACATTGCCCAACTCACAACGGGTATAGGTGTCTAAAATGTTTCCTCGGGTAGCATACAAGTGACTAAACACATTTGGTCTTCTGACTTAGTCTCTCCATTTTCCCAACCATCAATTCTGCGGCCCCCACCTTCCATGGTCAATTAGATGCCTTGGCCTGCTGTCACGTCTAATTTTTTGACACAGAATAAGCCTACCCGAGGAAATTAACGTGCAATCTCTTCCTTCAATTTCAAATTTAAATACGTATGATCGTTACCCTTATATTTTATTTGCTCCAAATCTCGCAGCCACCAGCTAGAGCTTTCCATGGAGCATAGCAGCTGGCATCTCAAGGCAATGTGTTCCGAGAGGTAGATAGATAGGACTACTTGTTGCTTAATCAGGACCCTCCCCAAACTTTCTTTTTTATTTTTAAAAAATATTTTTTGTCTATTTAATATAGAATTCTCTCGCAGAGCTGCAAACCGACTCTATTAGAATTCTATTTGCATTCCAGTACCAGTTCTTTTTGCTTTGACTCAATGGCTAATTAGGAATTTGGAAATTTGAGGAAAAGGTCAAAGCGTACCTTCATGGAAAGTCAATGAGGACTTCTAAATTCAATAACTAATCACTTCTAATCTCTCTCTTTCCAACCATATTTCTAATAGCCTACCTTATCAATCTTCCCATAAACATCAAATTCCCAGCATATCAACCACAGAATCTGCTCCATCATCTTCTCTGTCTTCCGATTCTGTTTCCTCTATTCAAAACGATATTTCTATTTCAAGTTCCTCTAATAACCTATCTTGATAATCCACTCAAGCTGCATTGCATGATCACTAATCACGTAACGCCGTTAGCCCACGTGGTTTAAAACCGTTTTCTGCCATTCTAAATTAAAAATAAAATAAAAAAATCACTCATAATCCGACCCAATCTAATTATGTAGCTATTAATCACCCAAATAGTTTAGGGCCCTTGGTTACAATTACAAGTATATCTAATTTGGAAGAACCTCAAGCTCGCACCCATCCTATGGTACTGCGAAATTCATCCAAACCACATGGACCTCATGCAAATGTTGCCACCAAGTCCCCTTTAAATCTCACTTGATAGCATTAGAATTATGCGGTGGATCCCAAAACAATTGCTAAAGCTTGGAAGAATCCTGAGTGCAACCATGTGGGCTGAAATTCGTGTATTACTAGAGAATGAGACCTGGAAGTTGGCACAACCAATGTCAACATTGTGGGGGCAAGTGACTGTTTAAGATCAAATACAGGTCAGATTAGACAGTTGACCGCTGTAAAGCTGGATTAATTGCCAATGGATTCAATAAAATTATAGGCATCGAGTACGTGAAGACCTTTAGCTGGTAATCTAATCAACGATGATCTACACCGTACTTTCTACCACGACATCAAACAACTAGGAGTTGGATTGTTAGATGTTTCAAATGAGTTTCTACATTGCGATCCGAAGGACGTATATATGGAGCAACTTATTGGTTTAATAAATGAGATCCATCTGAATTTTGTATATCACTTGCAAAAATCCTTCCGTGTCTTGAAAGAAGTGCCACACGCATGGTTATCTATGCTCACCCATTGATTACGTCAACTTCTGTTTTAAGTGATCGAAAATTAATTGTTTGATATTTGTTCGTAACGAAGATGGATTAGTTATTCTGTACTCAAGATTAAAAGAGTTGTACAGGAAAAAATTCACACTAAAGGATCTTTATGAACTGCATTATTTCTTGGCATTGAGGTTAATCACACCTTAGATTCATTTGTCTTATAACAGTAGAAGTATACAGCCATCTCTTGTGTCACAAGAAGATGAACAGATCTAAGCTATTCAAGATTCCTACGTCACCTAGTAGTAAGCTATCAAAATTTCAAGGGAAAACTGCTTGATGACTGATATCGATGTTGTAGCATAGTAGGGGCACAACATTATCTTACCATCAGTAGGTTAGATATCACATTCGCGGTCATTATTTTAGACGACTAAGTAGCATTGATTTTCCTTATCTCTAATATCAATAGTAAGGAAAGCATGAATGAGATTAGAGAACATACCATCTTCCACATAACCATTCAAATGTCGAAGTTAATTCATGCAATCTCTAACGTTGCTTCATTGGAGAGCGATCAACCTGATGCTACGTTATCTTAAAGGCAAGGATATCACATAGCAGTTAGATTCAGATCAGATGCATCATTGTTACAGTACAATTCACTAGGAATTTAGTTGGATCGGATTACAACGAATACTTACTCAGATTTTATTATTAATGTTTGGCTCCAACTTAAACTGGATTCAGGTTATCCATGGAAGAGTCCAAGATCCAAGCCGTTATAAAAAATAAAACTACTTACCATCACAAAGAAAATTTAGCATATATGTAATCCATATTGGTCATACGCCCAACTTAAACTGGATTCAGGTTATCCATGGAAGAGTCCAAGATCCAAGCCGTTATAAGAAAAAAAAAAAACTACTTACCATCACAAAGAAAATTTAGCATATATGTAATCCATATTGGTCATACGTCTTTTCCATTTTAAATATTTAATATTATGTAAAATATATATAGAACATCACCAGCAAAAAATAAAATTAGAACTTATAAGTCATATATAGTCATTGCCACCAACAAAATAAAAAATCTCCAACTCAATTAATGATGTCATCATATATAAATTACCTTAAACTTTTTTAATTGAGTTCCAAGTGAGAAACGAAAGGGTAATTTTGTATTAAATTAGAAAAATACCTTCTATAGTGCCAAAAAAAATATAAAATTGGAAGATACTTTTGTAATTTGTCAAATCTTAATTAAATCTTGGATTGTCCAGGAGATCATGCATGTTTATTAATTAATCAGATTTTTACAAAAAGGATCTATAAAAGATCCATCGGATTAACATGCTATATTCAAGTGGTGTTTTAAGTCAGTCATATCTTTTAGATTCGTCTAACTATATGGGTCCACTTACATGCCAACTGGATTGGATGCTTGACAGCAAGAAATCCATGGATGGATGTGCATTTTTCTTTTGCTCTAAGTTTATTTCATGGTTAGCTAGCAAAGAAACGACACCATAACCTATTCTTCCACGGAGTCTATTTATCATGCACTTGCGAACACCACAATCGAACTCACTTGGCTACACTCTCTCCTATCATGTATGAATTGATGCTAAAGTTTCTTCAAACTTGTAGTGTGACAATTCTGGGACTGTGCATCGAGCATATGCAATCTTAACAATAGTTGGCAGAGTATCTCTTCTACCTTATTTTTCATAACAACTTCCACATGTCAAAAGTAGCTGCATCAGCTTCAAGCACTCGAATTCTCGATATTCCTTTTTATTTCTCATCAAACAAATGGCATCTTCTTCTGAAAATTTTAGCAATTCTTAACATGATATTGGGGATTCTCATTGCTATTGCTCAAACAAGCATAAAATATATGCTTGTATATTCATCCATAGGTCAAATCATATATGTAATTATTGGAATAATTGTTAGAGACTCAAATGATGGATATGCAAACATGATAACTTTATATGTTGTTCTATATCTCTGAGAATATAGGAACTTTTGCTCGTATTGTCTCATTTGCTCTATGTACTAGAACTAATAACATGCTTCTCTGTATTCCTAGTTAGCTATCTTAATTGATTTCCATCCCTTAATCCTAGGAATGTCAATAACTTGTTCTAATCTCTTTTCTAGATATTTTTCTTGTAAATTATATACATATATATTGATGTAATTTTTTATACAATTAAAACATGTGAAAAAATCACTCCCAATGAGTTTTTCTTTTTTCACTAAATCTTAATGGCCTCTCCATGATTTCTCAGGCTCTACCAAAAACTTTGTTAGTGCCAATGTCGCTCCCTTGCTTCCCTTAAAGTTGTAGGCCAACAACAACTTGCTTGGAAGGCACATTTCATGCCTTACTTGCTGGATTTGATTTACATTACTATCATTGATGGAACCTTTCCTGTACCTCCTAAGTCTGACCGGCACTACCCTTTTTGGGTACACCAGGACAAGATAGTCTTTAGCTAGATCATCTTTCGTGGTTAGATCAAACATGTCTACATCCATGAAGGAGAAGCAAACTTCACTATCAGAGCAAGATTACAATAATGGTTACAAAGGAGGAGGAGGTTCGAATTCCTCTCTCTCTCTCTCTCTCTCTCTCTCTCTCTCTCTCTCTCTCTCTCTCTCTCTCTCTCTCTCTCTCTCTCTCTCTCGCAGTGCCTTTATGAATATGCTAATCTCCCTTTTCAAGATTTTCATGAGAAATTCAGCCCCAAAAGTCTTGACATTTTTGAGAAATCTATCTCGTAAATCTGGTGCACAAAAGTCTTGGCATTTTTAAGAAATTAGGCATCGACCTAGTGATGTGATGATGACTATTTTACATGGGTATAGACCCATCAATTTTCCCCACCCATACCTATGAGAGGAGAATTTATCATATTTCTTCAGTTTGGAGTCCATTATGACTATGCCTCTGCATGACACTAGCTTCTCATATGTAACCACATTCACAAACATGTCTACTAGATTTTCTTTAATATGGATCTTCTCAAGTTTTAACAACTATTCATCTATCACCTCATGCATCCTATGATACCAAATATCAATGTTCTTCGTGCATGCATGGTACATTGAGTTTTTGCTCAAGTCCAAAGTACTCTAACTGTCACAATGCACCATGTATTCCTTTTGTGTGATACTAAGTTCTTTGAGAAATTATTTCATCCACAACATCTTCTTACCATCTTCTACTATGACAAATGTACTTTGTTTCTGCTATTGACAAAGAGTCACATTTCTATAATTTAGACTATCAAGATACAACTCCCCCAACAAAAGTGAAGAAAACTTGATATTAATTTCTAGTCATCAAGATCCCGTGTCATGTCTAAATATGTATATCCTTCTAAGATTGGTTCTACTGCTACAAAGCACAAGCATAGTTTGGATATACCCTTAAGGTGCCTAAGAATCCACTTCATTGTCTCCTAGTGATCACTTCTTGGATTGGACAAGAATCTTCTCACTACACTACAACATGAGCAATGTCAGGTCTTATACACACCATTGTATACATCAAACTCCCAACCTTTGAAGAGTATATTACTCCTGTCATCTTCTATGTCTCCTGTTTTGAAGAGGGACACATGCATTTACTTAATTAGCTTGAAATGATTACTAAGTGGAGTGTTAACTAGCTTGGCATTCTCCATGTTAAACCTCTTGATTACCTGTTGAACATACCAGGACTTCTTTTCTTTTCTATCATGAATTATATTAATGCCCAAAATCTGCTGAGTTGGGCATATGTTCTTCATGTCAAAGGACTTTGATAACTCCTCTTCAGCTTGTTGATCATAGCTACCTCTTGATTAGCTATCAACATATCATCTACATAGAGAAGAAGTCTAACAATTTTTCTAATAGGAAATCTCTTTGCACAAGGACACATTAATCTGCTACAGTGCTCTTGTGTTAATGACTTGTCATGAATGAGTCAAACTTCTTATACTATTGCATCGGTGCTTGCTTGAGACTCTTCCATAATTTGTAGACTAAGTGCTTCTTCTTTAGAACTTCAAAACTTTCTAGTTGTTCCATATAGATTTCTACCTCTAGATCTCCATTAAGGAAGGTGGTCTTCACATTCATTCGTTTAAGCTAGAAACCAATCTGAGTATGATTCATATTGAGGTCATCTTCGCCATCGATGAGAAGATCTTACAAAGTAGATTCCTTTCTTCTATTCAAAACCTTTGGCAACTAGTCGAGCCTTGTGCTTCACCAACTTATTGCTGCCTTCCTTCTTTAACTTGAACACCCATTTCTTCTTCAGTGCTCTCTTGCCCTTAAGGAGCTTTACCAACTTATATGTTTGATTTTTCTATAAAGAGCTAATATCTTCATGCATGGCTTGCATCCACTTGCTCTTATTTGCATGATTATGTGCTTCTTGGAAACTTTCTAACTCCCCTCAACACTAAGTGGAATATATCTTGAATTTTGATATTTCTTTAAGGTGATCAATATGAGGCATCTTTTTGATGTTTTTAACTGAGGCTTGTCACCTTCTAAAAAGGGAGTTGCTTCACCACCTAATTATTGTGATGGTCCTATAGCTTTTGGTGGAGGCGGTTGTTAATATCTCAACACTCTCTAAATA
The DNA here is from genome assembly GCA_035236585.1 of Warburgia ugandensis. NCBI lineage: Eukaryota > Viridiplantae > Streptophyta > Magnoliopsida > Canellales > Canellaceae > Warburgia > Warburgia ugandensis. The sequence continues at coordinate 54,857,986 of CP141132.1, forward strand.
TTCCTCTCTTACTTCAAGAAGTTTTTATCTTGCATATCTTCACTGTTTGTAGCAGACTATATTGGTGTAGGATTTGGAACAATGTTTGAAGGACTGGTACTTGTATTGCTAGACTTTGTGTGATTTTAAAATCTTAATAACATTGATTTCATGGAACATTATGTCCCTACTTTGATGATTCGATTCTCTCTATATCCCGTAGTCTATTTCCAAATCTTGTGTCTCCATAACTAAAACTACTATGGCGATGGGATTAAAAGGCAATTAAGAATAGCTATAAAAGACGATTACAAAATTGTCTTATACCTAATTGTTTTATAAAATGAATACTAAATTGTCTTATATAGAAAACCCATATAAGACAGTTTCCAAAAATTGTCCTATAAATATGAAAAAATATAGGAAAGTTTTTGAAAAACCATCCTATATAGAGGAGTATATAGGATGGTTTTCTAATGAGAAATATAGGATGGTTTTTCAAAACTGTCCTATATTGCTTATAGTTTCTTCATGAATTGTGTGCTACTTTGTTGGTTTCTATTTAAACATTGTTCCTATAGCTTCTGAAGTTCAACACTTCATTTCTGAACACTATAAATCATTTTACAAAATAAATTCACCCACATTCAACATTTCCAACATTCCAAGTTGAACTTATCCATATATACTTCTTTGTGAAATAAAGAAAATATACACATACTTAAATTTTAAAAAAAAAGGAACACATGTATCCAATTAGTGCAATTGTAAATTATATTTCTATGATAAAATTGTTTTATGTTCAATAACATTAGATGTCTACAAATTAAAGTCAAAAGATATTCAGTCCATTCCATTTTGATGTCATCTATGTCTAATTTGGAGTAACTCTTGGTACCCAAATCAACCTGCAAGACAACAAATGTTACATCAATTAAGACATTATTGTTAGAGTCATTTAAGATATGTAGAAAACTATAAGAATGATGGTTAGTTAATTAATTGAACCTTTCTTAATTGAGAGATCGTAAATCCTTCTTTAATGATAATTCTCATATATTTGAGAACGTAATACCCACACTCCCAATTAGATTATTGTCCAGGGCACTACACAATAAAATCAATAGATCATAAGGTTCAAATATCATGTGTAATTATAAGTTTATAGGTTATAGGGTTAAACTAAAGAAGTAGTAAACCTTTACCTTAAACCTTTCTCAAGTTAGTTTTTTAAGCAACATTTTGCATGCCTTCTTGAATAAAACATTAAAATCTAAAACATGGGTCTTGTTAAACTCAATGGAGGCTATCAAGAATGATCAATTTCAACTATTTAAAAGTATTAAAGAAGCAAAAAATCAGCAACATAAATAGTAAAAAAATGCTTGGTAATGTTACCATTCAAACACCTATTACAACAAGCATACTTCCAGCAACATTATGCATGCCTTCTTGAATGAAACATAAAAATTTAAAACATAGATCTCAATGGAGGCTATCTAAAATGATCAATTTCAACCATTTACAAGCATTAAAGAAGCAAAAAATTAGCAACATATATAGTAAAAAATGCATATTCAAGCAATATTTTGCATGGCCTCTTGAATGAAACATCAAAATCTAAAATATGGGTCTTCTTAAACTTGATGGAGGCTATCTAGAATAATCAATTTCAACCATTTACATACATTAAAGAAGCAGAAAATTAGTAACATATACAGTAAAAAATGCATATTCAAGCAACATTTTGCATGTTTTCCTGAATGAAACATCAAAATTTAAAACATAGGTCTTCTTAAACTCAATGGAGGAAATCTAGAATGATCAATTTGAATAATTTACAAGCTTTAAAGAGGCACAAAATCAAGAAATGAGAAAAGTTCAAACTAATGAGACAAAACTGACCCAACCTCTTCTCCTCCTTTTTCTCCTTCATCTTCTCCTCAAGGGTTTTAGGTTAGAAAAAATTTTGGGGGGGGGGTGTTGGAGGCGTGAAATCTCTCCTCTCTTCTTCTTCTTCTCATCTCCTTAAAGGTTTTGTGGGTTTTGAAAAATTTGTATGGGGGATGGGGGGAACATGATTTCTTTACTCTCCTCTCCTATTTATTCTTCTTCTTCCCTCTTTCTCTCCTTCTCCTCTTCTCTTCTCTACTTCTACTTCTTCTTCTTCTTCTCCTTAATGGTTTTGGAGATTTGGGTTTGAAAAATTCGAATGGGGGATGGGGGGAACATGATTTCTTTACTCTCCTCTCCTATTTCTTCTTGTTCTTCCCTCTTTCTCTCCTTCTCTCTCTTTCTCCTCTTCTCTTCTTCTTCTTCATCTTCTCCTTAATGCTTTTAGGGATTCGGGTTTGAAAAGTTCGTATGGGGATGGCAGGGGGTGTGTTTTGATATATTTGATGTGAATATAGGATGGTTTTTAAAAACCATCCTGTATTTATTTTAATATAGGATGGTTTTTCAAAAATTGTTCTATATTTAAAAACATATATGGATAGTTTTTAGAAACCATCCTTTATTCGCATAAATATAGGATAGTTTTGTAAAAACCATCTTGTATTGCTATGAATATAGGATGGTTATTTAAAAACCATCATATATTGGAATAATTATATAAGATGGGTTTCCAAAAACTGTCCTATATTAAAGATCACTTTCAAACCGATATGTTCCTACCTAAATTTTTGTTTGAATAATAAAAGACAGTTTCTTAATAACTGTCTTATAGAATTAAAGTAGTTTTGCTAGTTTTTTTGAACCCTTAAAATCTTAAAAACTTGTGAAGTGCATAGGTTATCCCATCATTTATTTAACATTTATATAAAATGGTCCTAGAAAACTATCTTATATTATTTTAAAATATAGGAATTCTTGAAAACCTTCTTATATTATGCTAATAATATGAGGCAGTTTTAAAGAACCATCTTATATAAATTTATATAAGAAGATTATGTTGAAATGGTCTTATATTATTATAACATATAAGACGGTTTATCATAACCGTCTTATATAAATTTTATATAAGATAGTTGTGGTAAAATCGTCTTATATTTGCTGTCTTATAAAGCCCAAATTTTAGTAGTATAACAAAGGTACATGGAGTGGACTTTATGTCAAGCTTCTGTCTCAACTCCTTAGATATGTGTGCAATTACTTTGCACCTCCAAATACTCTCAGGTGAGAGTAGGAGACTTTCCTGCCAGACCACTTCTGTTCTAAAATCTCAAGGTTTAGTGGTGCTAATGGTGACCTATTGATTAGATAACAACTGATTTGACAACTTCTCCTGAGAATGGCTTAGGTAGCTTACCATAATAAGCATGCATCTTACTCTTTTCACAATAGTCCTGTTCATTCTTTCAACTACTCTAGTGTGTTGTCGGGTATGTAGAGATATCTTCTCATGCTGAGCATCATGTTGGTGCAATATGTCTTGAACTCCTTAGAGGTGTATTCACCTCCATTATCTGTCCTAAGACACTTCATCTTCTTTCCTATCTGTCTTTCCACCATTGCGTGGAATCTCTTGAAGTATTCGAACACTTGGTCCTTACTTTTTACAAAATATGCCCATACCCTCCTAGATGCATCATTTTGTAAATGTTATAAAGTACCACTTAGTAACTCCACTTCCATGAGTCCACATACATTTGAGTAATACCAAATTTAATAATTCTTTTTCTTTTATTATAAGGATAATTGAACAGGACTCTATATTGTTTTCCAACTAAATAGTAATTGCAAGGGTTTAAGGCAATACCTTTGGTAACTTTCATGAGTTGCTTCTTTGTCAGTGTGAACAACCCTTTTTCTCCCATGTGACTATCCTGTGCCATAGATTTGGTGATGCCTCATATTCTACTACATTGAGGCTATCATTGTAAATCTTCATATGGGTCTTATATAGTGTGCAGTAAATATATTCTCATGCGACAATTATGTCACCTTTTGTTAGCTTTCAAGTGTTATTGCCAGAGTAGTTGACGTAGCCCTTCCGATCAAGGGTTGCAACTGAGATCAAGTTTAATTTAAGATCCTAGACATGCCAAACATCTTTAGCACTATTGTGCAACCAAGGTTTGTCTTAATTTGCATATCTCCAATTCCCGCTATTTTAGAGGAACTAGCATTCCCCATCTTCACAGTGCCAAAGTCACGTGCATTGTAAGAATTGAAATTTTTTTTCTAAGGAGTGGCATTGTGACGACCCGGGTTTTCCCATGCATTTTTAAATGCAATATCTAATTCCTAAGGCAAGATGCATCCCTATTTGAAAACCATTTTATAAAAACCATGCAATGCAGCGGAAAATCTTTTGTTTTAAACTCATTTTGAAAACCGCGAGTGTCATTTGCCTTCACAATAATCAATGTAGTTTTTGAAAAACTTCAGAAATCATAAATGTTTTTCCCAGGTCTATCCAGTCACAGCTCACAGCCCATCTATAATTAAATACAAATACATGTCCAAAGGGTAGAGTGTTTACTTACATGTATGATTGTCTCCTTTTGATTTACTTGCTTGTAGCACTAACATAGGCGTCTTCTACTCGTGAATGGAGCTATCTTGAAAAATGTTAAGGATAGGGTGAGTATATACTATACTCAGTAGGAGTCTATCACTACTAGTTTTGTAATGCATGCTATGTTTAAAATCATATGCTCTTTAAAACATGTGCATGTTTGAACACTCATGTTCAATATCGATATTAAAAACCATTGTCAAACGGGAATACTAACGACTTAAAGAATCACATAATCCAATTCAAAAGTATCATATATATCATAAACATAATAATATGCATAAGATGCTCAACTGAATCCAACTCATGGATATCTGGTATGGTCGACCAACCTCATGTCATGCCATATGCAATGCAAGTAAATCCTCAAACCATAGGGCCCAACTATGCCCACGACCTCGCCGTCGTGTGGTCCCCGGGTACCTGGGGACACTCCGTCATACCCTCCACGGGGCATATGACACATTGACCCAGTGCCGTGACACCAGTGGTAGCCCCCTGTACCACATGTAGTCGACGTAGGGACATGCCCTTTTTGGGTGTGGTACCCATTCCACCTAATAGTGGTAGAGGCTGGGAGGCCAACCCAGACCTCTCGGCATAGCGCCCATGAGCTTATTAGCCCAAATCATATAAGATCAAACAAGCGAAAACCTCTTTTTCAAAACCTGTCCTCTTTGGGTCCCTTACAACTGCCTGGCCCTCACAACTGCCTACCCAGCGTCTTTTGAGCACTCCAGCATCTTTTGGTAACCCTCAAGGACATGCAATTTTTCAAGAACTTAATGCTCACAAACCATGCAATATATGCAATTGTTTGCAAAACATATCTATGCATAATGTATTTGTCATATGCATGCTGAATTCATTTATAAGATTAAGTCATGCTAAACAAGTCAGATAACTTAAACTTAAAACATGCGTTCTCAAAACAATCATAGGTTCTTTTTAAAAAGTCTAGTAGCGATAGAGCACCTATCTCGAAGTCTCCTGGAGTCGCATCCTTCATCAATCAACCTGTCCCTGGGTCTCATTTATAAACTCCTGGATATAAATGGATACAAGGAGTCCTTATCAATTTTGATCTATCTAGAAATTAGATTGCTAGATTTGCCTTTTAGGGTCCATGGGTTCTTGCCTAATTCATTGTCAGGCTAGATCCTATTATATGGATCTACTATTCAATATTTGAACTTTGTAAATTGTCCTCTGATCCTAACTTTAAAGTCTCATTAGGTTTACGTGTCCCAGTTCCTAGGACACCTGTGCATCCTGGTTGAACCGCGACCGCCTCACGTGCGTACGTGCCCAAAGGCCGTGCCAGGGACTGCATTTTGCATGCGCACATGCATGCTCAAGCGACGCCCTATGACGCGCATCCTGGATGGCATCGCACGGACGCACCTTTGGTGTAGCATGGAGCATCTCAGCTCCCAGGGCACCCCGTGCATCCTGGTTGAGCCAGGACCCGTGCCCCATGTCGCACGCGCACCTGAAGGCTGCACCAGGGACAGTGTACGTACTATCGTATGCTTGGAACCCATCCCAAGGACCCTGCTCCAAGCGCATGTGGAGCATGGCGTCCCTGGGACGCCTTGTTCGTGCAGGGCCGGCTGGAAATCCGGCCAGGAAGACCGGCTGGAAAACCTGCTGGAAACACTAGATCCAGCATGGATCTAGCCTAAAAGGGGGAAGGAAAATGGAAAGGAAGGAAAAATAGCTTACCTGGGTAGCCGGAGATGGCACTACTCCCGCCTGCTTGAACCCTTGGTCGCTAGAAAACTCGAAGAAGGGGGAATCCCACATTTTCGGTGCGACTAGAGGAAGAAAAGGGGGAAAGAAGAGAGGGGAATGGGGAAATGGCCGGCCTAACTCGGGCCTGGCCGTTGCCGAAAAACGAAGGGAACTGGGTTTTTGATTCTAGCCGAAAACCCTAGCCCCAAATGACTGGAAAAACCCGTGTTTTGGAGAGGGGGAGATAGGGCTTTTATAGAGGGAAGAAGGCGGTGCCCCTCAATGGTGGTGCCGCCATTTCCCTTGGTGTTTTCTGGAGAAATCGGGAGAGGAGGGTTTCTGGAGAAATCTAGAGGAGGAAGACGACAGGGGGTGCCGTTATCAAAATGGCCCCCTGCGTTTTCTGTTTTTTTCGTTTTCTTGTTTAAATTACAGAAATGCCCCTGATCTTTAAACGTCCGTAACTTCTTCATACGAACTCCGTTTTCAGCATTCTTTGAGGCGTTGGATTCCATTTTTCGAGTAGAATCTAATGGTACCAAGTTTCCTTAAAAATTCCTTCATTTAATATTTTAAATAAGGTAAAACATTCAACATAGGTCATTTCTTATAGAATGCCTATTTCAATAGCGTAAATTGCTCAAGGTATTACAGGCATGGTAATAAGCTGCAGTGTCTACCACCAACTCTACCTTACTATCTGCAACATGGAGGCATGTTCCTTCCTCAACTAAGGGAACTACAATTAAATGTATCAGAATAGGTTGAAAACCTTAATGTCTTCTAGAGGAAGAAAAAAGCAATTAAATGCATATGTGACAATAACTCTAAAATTTGAAAGAAGAAGAAGTCAATATTCTTTGAACTTACTCATGAAAAGTCCCTACATTTGCACCATGTGTATGATGTTATGCAAATTGAGAAGAATTTGTAGTGAAAGCTTAATTGGTACCTTGATATGCTAAGAAAAACAAATGATGGGCATGCAGCTTGAATGGATTTTGTAAAGATGGATTTGAAGGGACGGTTGCATCCACAAGATAGGAGCAACTAAGGAACATACTTGACTAAAGTAAATTATATGCTTAATAGAGAGGAGAGAATTATAGTATGTAAAATCCTTTCGAAGTCCAAAGTCCTAGACAGTTACTCTTCAAACTTTAAAAACATTTTCTCCATGGAAGAGATGAAATTGTTAAGAATGAGTTGCACAATTGTCATGCCTTGATGCAACAACTCATGCCTATAGTAACAAGTTTGGTGTTGCTAGATAAAGGTAGATGATATATTATGAAAATTTGTTACTTATTCAATGCTTTTTGTAACAAGGTTGTGGTTTTTTCAAAATTATAAGAAATCCATGAACATCTAGTAACAACTTTATGTGAACTTGAGACAATCTTCCCACAATCCTTCTTTAATATCGTAGTATACTTAACAGCGCACCTCATTAATAAGGTCAAACTCTGTGAGCCAATTTGCATGCATTGGATGTACCTATTTGAGGGGTACGTAAAGGATATGTAAGAAATGACAACTAGCTAGACGGGTGTATAGCCAAATATTACATTGTAGAAGAAGTAGTGGAGTTTTACACAGAGTATTTATCAGGAGTAGATGCTATTATAATCCCAAGGGAAAGATATAAGTAGTTGAATTTCATGATCTCAAAGTTGGTGAACTTCTCTCTAATGATCATGTATCAACCATTGAATACAAAGAACAAGACCAAGCACACCTTTATGTCTTATAAAACAACATTGATGAAGTGCAGCCACACATTGAGTAAGTTGATGCTTGAGTCTCTTTCTCTATGTCTTCTTGTTTTCATATTTTCCTACAATTTATATTTATACATGTGTAAAAATTAAATAAGAATAAAAAATTTCTTTACATATCTTTATTTGTATGGTGAGAACATGGATTCCTAAAAGTGAAGTATTCACATTATGCAAAGAAATAGAAGTGGCTACAATATGAATACTATCACACTTTCACTATTTGGCTCCATAAGAAAGTAAAATGAATTTGTTCACTTCTTATTATGTGCATACTATGTATATGCTTACAACAATCATCCCTTAATATGCTAGTTCAAGATTAGCAAAACATTTCAAGTCATGGTATATATGAATCCTTGTGCTAAATGGTGATGCGACCATGACCAGAAGTACTAAAGTGTGTTGGATATGTCATCAACAATTATCGCTTCCACACAAAAGGCCATGATAACTCAAAAGCATAATAGAATATTGCAGTTGGGTTTAATTGTAATTAGGTGGAACACAATAAACACAACATCAAAACTAATGTCCTTAGATTTACATTGTTGATCTTAACAAGACCCCTGATAAAAATAATCATTTTTATTTTGATATATCAAGTAAAGCACATATTTTATGTTCAAGGTGGAAATGATAAGAGATTGTCAACTATTTTATCAACCTCCCTAATAGACTTTTATAATGAAGACGACCTAGGTGATACTATAATAGATTATCCATATATTACCAAAATACTCCCATCAATTCATGTACTTGGTGGGAATGAGGAATGTGTGTGATAACAGTGAGAGGGTGCATAGGTTGAAAACAACATATATAAGGGGGCAAATGAACATGTAAATATTTGAAATATAATTGAAAGATATATAAAAATTTGCATGTGCATGTGTTATTCTTATTTATTGTACATATGCATATATGCATATATAATTATATATGATGCAAGTACATGAGGAATAGCCCAACCTGAGAATATACGCATGTTGCATTCAGTAGGGAGTTAAAAATTTTGAGATCAAAACATTTTATGACAATGTTTTTAAAGTCGATTTCAAGAAGTTGACTTTAAAAATATGTTTTAAAGTCCATTTTAGGGAATCGAATGTGAAAACAAAACTTGGTTATAAAAGCATGCCATTACATCTCCTTTTTTCTTATCCTTCCCATCATCAACCATCTTGATCTAGCAGGTAGAGGGACGGTATCCTCTCTCTCTCTCTCTCTCTCTCTCTCTCTCTCTCTCTCTCTCTCTCTCTCTCTCTCTCTCTCTCTCTCTCTCTCTCTCTCTCTCTCTCTCTCTCTCTCTCTCTCTCTCTCTCTCTCTCTCTCTCTCTCTCTCTGTAACACCCCGGATTTTTAAGACATTTTTTTTTATATAAGAATAATGGCATTTTGAATCCCATGAGAAAAGTTTTAATTATCATTTTACTAAAACAATTCTTAAAAACTTCGGGTGTTATTTTTCCTTTCTCAAACTAACATGCATGTAAATAAAATAATACACGTATCAATCAATGTCAAATAAGTCAGTGCCTTTATTTTAAATCAAATAAATGTCCAAAACACAATAATAATATGGCCCAGGGTCTATCCATCATAACATCCCATATAAATGTCCAACATATGTCCAAACATCTCAATCAACTCCAAATATAAAGTATGCAGTACATTATTAAATCCAAATGATAATCCTGTTTTAATGACTCAAATCACTGTCTAAAACTATAGGAAAAAGATCTACAGTAGCTCTCATGGTTTCTCAACAGCTTTTCGTTTCCTGATGTCGCGCTCGAGATCTAAGGCATTGCAAAACAAAGCAATGTCTCAGCAAGCTATCGCTTGTGTAAGTACATAGACAATTAATGTAATAAATGAAAGAAATAATTAACAGCACTGATGAAAAGTCTATCATTTATGAAAGTAGCAGTATCATAATGTCATGTCCAAAAAAATGTCTATTTATTCCATATGTTAAAACATACATTTTACGGAGTCAAAACATGACATAAATCAATGTAAATGAGCATACAATAAGAATAAGGGCACCCTAAGGTAATGGGTCCCACCACATCGCACTAACATTACTGATTAGGAGTACTCATAGCCAACCTCTGAGTGTCGTCACACCTAGGCATACCATCCATAACCATGCTCATCATACATGCACACATAATAAGAATATGGACCATCATGCTACAGTGGCAACCCTCCATGGGTATCAACCACCTCTGCTCTCTGTCGACACTATAACGGGAGACTTAGCATCTGTCCCCATGGAAAGGCTCAGACCGGTAATGTGGACTATCCATGTTACCAAACCCCTACCGAATGCCATCTATGGGCAAGTGTCTATCATATCACAATATCATCACATCACAATCTCGGAGGGTGGGTGGCCAGCCCTATCCCTCCTAGCATGACGCCCACCGAGCGAGAGCACCCGTCATCAAATATAAAATACGAAAATCATATGTATATGCTAAAACTCAAGAGCACTCATAGCTCGCAATCCCCAAGACATGCTCCTCATCCTGGGGTTAGCCTATAAAATGACCAGCTAATAAGCCCTTGTTCTTATTTCCATGTAAATCCATGCATTTCCTATATATAATAATAAATAAGTCTCTATTTAAGCATAACTAATTAACATCATTCTTATAAAATCATTTGAAATAAGTTTATTCAATAAAAGATTTTAATTTGGAATAATCATAATGTACTCAAAGTCATATGAAATCCACGCTAAATGATAATTGCAATTTAAAACACAATCATACATGATGCTATGTTTAAACATGGTTTAAAAATCAAGGCAAAGCATTAATTGTCATCACCTACCTCAATATGAGACAATTAGCTTGCTAATAACTCCCTTTAATTGGTATGTTCAAGTGCACTCGTACAAGTCACATCACTATTTAAAATTTTTTCTAAATTACAGTGGTCATTTATAAGTTTTTAAGTTAAAACTAAGTCGCTTCATCGATACGATCACAACGCCTCTTTCGGATTGTGATTTGGACTCCTATAGCTCTCATAAATCAAATTTTAGTGAAAACATACACAAAATGGGGCTGACGTGCGTCACGGTTGCCAGGAAGCTGCGCGTCCCGACCTAATGTGACAGCTCGCACAGGAGCTCCCACACATGTGACCGCTGCACGCGTGTGCAGAGACATGCATTCGTCACATGTCTCTGTCGGGGCGTCCTACTAAGCGTCCTGGCGTCAGCGCCTGGTCGCTGACGATGTCACCGCTACCGGAGAAGACGACAGGATTCTGATCGTCTCTGGAGGAGCTACAGAGCTCCGTTTTGTGCAATTTTTGCGCCATTTTTCTCAGAATTTCCTCTAGAATCCATTTATTCCCTCCTTTTGCACTGATTTTTCCAAAAACCATGTTTTTTAAATGATTTTTCCCAAATTCCTAAAAACATCCCTAGGTATTGGTTTTTGCGTTTTCTGGAGAAACCCACCGTTGGATCTCTCCCAAATTTAAAGGGTTTGATCTTGGGTCTCATGTGCACTAGGTGGACGGTGCGATTTTCAAACGAAGATGGTTTCATCCATGAAATCATGCTCCAACAGTAGCATGCACAGAGTTCCTAGGAAATCCGATTTTTCTGATTTTTAGATGCTTTTCTAATTAATTTTTCCTATTTAATAAATACGAAAAATAGGGTTTAAGGCTTACCTTGCGTCTGGATGGGGCTGCTAGTGTTGTCAGGGTTCCACTCGCAAGAAAAGTGCGATCTTTGCAGGGCTAGGGTTCTGAGTAAAAACCCAGAGGAACGCTCAAGGTGGAGCGTTTTGACTCCTAGGGAATGGTAGATATAGGGTTTAGAGTCTTAGGGGAAGAGAAACTCTTCCCCTCACTTCTCTTTTCATGTCTCTTTGGCGATTTCGCCGGAATTGGTAGAGGCGTGTGGAAGACGGGGGTGTCATTATCAATTTGGACCCCTGTGTAACACGTCTCTGTCGAATGACCAAAATGCCCTCACAACTTCATCGGCTCCTAACTCCCTCGTTTGAGCTCCGTTTTTCGCGTTCTTTGTGGCGTTGGAATCGTATCGACGAGCACTTTTAAATTCTTAAGTTTTCAGGAAAAATTTCCATCTATAAATTTTTAATTTGATTTATTTAGTAATTTCTTGTTTTGTACCGAAAATTAAGGATATTACACACACACACACACACACACACACTCTCTCTCTCTCTCTCTCTCTCTCTCTCTCTCTCTCATTTCTGTCACCATTTTCTATTGTTTGTGGTACAAAAACATTGTAAGAAGAATAAACTCCCCATGTTGTCACCCATTTTTCTTGTTATTCATTCTGTGAGAAATATTTTTGATAAAGTTAGTTTTGTGATTGCAAATGTTGAGGTTAAGATTTGGGTTAGATTTTCATAATTTAGACAAAAATGGAATTTATAGAGTGCTACTTGTCTCCTGAATTGACAAATTTTAAGGAACTGGAGGCGCGAAGTAGTCAGAAAAGGGGAAAAACTAAGTTCAAAGTTAGGGATTGTCATTCCCATCCAAAATTAGGATTCGATGATAAAAAATATTGTCTGATGAAACTGTTCATAAGCTTGTTTTATCAGTTTAGATGAACCTAGAAGTTCCATTAATGATGAGACTAAAATTTAGCATAAAACCTCTAGAAAGGATGAAGGAACCCATGCCCTGTCAGGTAGGAAAGAGCTGATCAGTTGGGCATTGGCTTTGAATTACATTTTTGCAAAGGATGCAGGATTTGTATGATATTGAAGGATTTGCATAAAGTAGTTATGAGCTGAATACTTGTGACAACCCGGGTTTTCCCATGCATTTTTAAATGCAATATCTAATTCCTAAGGCGGGATGCATCCCTATTTGAAAACCATTTTATAAAAACCATGCAATGTAGCGGAAAATCCTTGGTTTTAATACCCATTTTTGAAAACCCTGAGTGTCATTTGCCTTCACAATAACCAAAGTAGTTTTTGAAAAGCTTCAGAAATCATAAGTGTTTTTCCCCAGATCTATCCAATCACAGCACACAGCCCAACTATAATTAAATACAAGCACATGTCCAAAGGGTTGAGAATTTACTTACATGTATAATTGTTTCCTTTTTTTTATTCACTTGCTCGAAGCACTAACATAGATGTCCTCTACTCGTGGATGGAATTATCCTGAAAAATGTTAAGGATAGGGTGAGTATATACTATACTCAGTAGGAGTCTATCACTACTAGTTTTGTAATGCATGAGATGTTTTAAAATCATATGCTCTTTCAAAACATGTGCATGTCTGAATACTCAAGTTCAATATCGATATAAAAATTCTTTGTCAAACTGAAATACTAATGATTTAAAGGATTACATAATCCAAAATTGAAAGTATCATATACATATATATCATAACATTATGATATGCATAAGATGCTTCATTGAATCCAACTCATGGATCTCTAGTATGGTATGGTCGACCAACCTCATATCATGCCATATGCAATGCAAATAAGTCCATAAACCATAGGGTCCAACTATGCCCACGACCTCCCCGCTATGTGGTCCCCGGGTACCTGAGGACACAGCGTCATAGCCTCCATGGGGCATATGACACATCGACCCAGTGCCATGACACCAGTGGTAGCCCCTATACCACATGCAGTCGACGTAGGGACATGCCCTTTTTTTTGGCGTGCTACCCATTCCACTTAGTAGTGGTAGAGGCTGGGTGGCCAACCCAGACCCCTCGGCATAGCACCCACGGGCTTACTAGCCCAAATCACATAAGATCAAATAAGCTAAAAACCTCTTTTCAAAACCTGTCCTCTTTGGGTCCCTCACAACTACCTGGCCCTCGGCACTCCAGCGTCTTTTGGCAACCCTCAAGGACATGCAATCTTTGCAAGAACTTAATGCTCATAGATCATGCAATGTATGCAATAGTTTGCAAAACAAATCTATGCATAATGTATATACAAAACATGTCTTATGCATAAAGCATTTGTCACATGCATACTAAACAAGTCATATACTTAAATCATGTATTTGCAAAACAATCATAATTCTTTTAAAAGAATCTAGTAGTAATAGAGCACCTACCTGTCTAGGTCGCTCTAACCCCTTTGTCCTCGTAAGCTCCTGAACATGGTTTGGGGACTCAAGGTTAGTTTGACCCATCTTTTATGGGTTTTAGAGTAGTTGGGTCTTATTACTTAGACATTAGGGGTCCATCCCTATGCCTATGGGTGTCCTAAGGTCCTAATTGGGCCTTGGTATCCTCAGTTTTCCAAAGGTCTAGTGGCCACGCGCCACCATCCTATTCTAAGGGTCATGCCCACCTTTGATTGGGCCTTGATCATGGATTTTATAGTTTGGGTGTGTCCGCTTCATCGACACGGACACAATGCCTTTTGCGGAGTCTCAATCGAAGCTCTAGATCTCAAGTTATAAGTGTTTTAGTGTCGCACGTACATAAGGGTCTCAAGAATGAAAAGACGGAATGCTAGGGCGCTGTGCGTCTGTGTCATGCGCCCCGGCTTCCTTAAGGAATGAAGAAATCCCGTAGCGCTAGCGTGCTGCGAGTCTGCGGCGTGGGCCTCAGCGAGTGTGTCTGCAGACGTGCCGGGTTTTCCCACCGTCTCTCTCTTTTGCGGGTGCGTCCCTGGACTCGCCTGTTTGGTTTTTCAAACGAGATCGACGTGTTGCGTTCTGACTGGAATGTTCCATTGTCTGGGGGACTGGGGCGTCCTCAGGACACCCTGGTTTGACCCTGTCAAACTAGTGCGGCCCAGGGAACGTTCCTGGGTCCTTGGTGAGTCTCCAAGGCTCCATTTTGCATGGTTTTTCATGCAAAAACCTAGGGAAATTGATCCTAGGACTACTGTGAAGATGGGTTTTGAGGGATCTTGGGCATACTTGGCTCGTTGCTGGGTTTTTCTCCTTGTTTCCCCTCTAGGTCACTCCTCTACAACGGTTTTTATTCAACCTTTTAGGCTGCCATTAGAGGCTCCCAAGAGCTCTATTTATAGAGCTATGAGAGGGTTCTGGAGGGAGCTCTTACCGCCTTTGAATGGTGGTGGAGAAACCTCCAGAATGGCTGTGATTTCACCTCCAATCACCACCGTTCTAGAACCCTCTAGGAGGTGGAAGATGAAGGGTGCCCGTATCAAAACGGGCCCCTGTGTTTTGCATCTAAATCCGTTTTTATAAAAATTACAATTTTGCCCCTGAACTTCAAAGGGCCATAACTTGCTCATTTTAACTCTATTTTGGGTGATTTTGGTCTTGTTTGATTTATTTTTCCAAGATGCATCTAATGGCACCATTTTTAGGACCAAGTTTCTGGGTTCAGTCAAGGAAAATAGTGAAATGACTAAAATGCCCTTATCTTCAAAACTGAACTTTTCATGGGATTTTAATATTACAAAAATTGGGGTCATTACAATACTAAGAGGCCAGATTTTCATGAAATGGTTTTAGCTCTTTAATCATAAACACAAGTTCTTGATAATAAATCCTAGGCTTGAGATTGAATACTAACATTTGATATATGTAACTAAAGGATGATTAAATAGTAGCTGTCCAAAAATTAATTACTTTGCTTGTTCTTGTGTTATTTTTATTTATATAGTATGTATAGAATGTATGATTACTGAAGCGGTGAATGTATGATAAAATTAATGAATAAGAAAAGTCATAACCATGAATATGTGTGCTAAGTGTTCAATTTTGGCCAAAATAACCATAGTTGGCATTTAATTAGATCATCAAACCTATCAATTTTGCAATTTTTAGATAAAATAAGAATTTTAGCTTCAATTGATCATTCAACAGTTGATTTACTAAATTTAATGGTCAAATGATCATCAAAGCTAATCAGATGTGTAATGTGCTGTTTAAATTATTCTAATTTGGTCTTGTGTTTTACATATCAACCATATTACAGCTTGGATAATTTAGATCAAAATTCAACTGTGTATTGAATGGTTGGGATCAAATCAATGAACCAAATCACTCACAAGGCAAGACGGAATAGGAAACCCAAGAAAAGGAAACACCCAAAGAGAAAGGCTTAGGCTAGGCATTTCCTAACATGAAGGAAAGTGAGAGGAGAAACAAAATTAGAAGGATGAGATAGGTAGAAGAGGAATGCTTGAAAAGAGGAAGCTAAGGATGTTATAAAAACAAAGCAAAATGTTGCAATCAAAACTCTCTCGTCACCATGGATCTGCACTAGGGCTAGAGGGAGACAGCAGACCAACCACCCCCTTTCCTTCTCTTCTCCTCTTTGTTATCTATCTCTCCTACTCTCCCTCTCTGCTATCTCTCTCTATTACACACCCTCTCTTTCTCTTTTCTCTATTTCCCTTACTATCTTCCCCTGTCTTTCTCACCTGCACTCTCCCTTCTCTCTACTCTTTCACTGCCCTATTTCCCATCTCCCTCTTTGTTGCACCATCATCCCGCACCTCACTTCTCCACTACAACTGCAAGAGACCCCTCCACTATTGACTGAAGAGGGATGCAAGGAGAAACCAACTGTAGCCCCCCTCTCTTGTCCCTTCTCACCGCTCCTCCTCACCTTTATCTGTTATAACCTAAACCACTCCCTTCTCTGTTGTTCACTCTCTCCCTCTCTTCTCCTTCTCTCTAACGCTCTCTCTCTTTCCCTTAATCTCTCCTTAGTCAGTATAATTGCACCACCCACCTTCACCTCACCGGTCTTTTTCTCCCCCTTCTCTCTCTCTCTCTCTCTCTCTCTCTCTCTCTCTCTCTCTCTCTCTCTCTCTCTCTCTCTACTTGACACTTGCCAAATGGCTCTCTCCCTCTCTTCTTCTTCTTCTTCTTCTTCTTCTCTTCTTCCCACCAAAATCCCCTACTTCTCTTCTTCCCATCTCCTATCAACTTCATTGTAATCTTTCTTGGCAATTTCCTCTGTTTTTGTTTAAAACTAGTAATCTATGCCCCAAATTTAATTCCATACGTCTCCATATTCTTATCCCAATTTTTCCTTAGCCTTGTTCTATTATTCAACTTTTGTACTGTTTTCAAATTAATCCAGGAAGTGTGTTATCCAAATTTATTTTATTTAAGCTTAACCTAATGAATGGTCTAGCTTTCATATTAGAATTTTAATTAATCTTCATATCTTGTTCTTAGACATTTCTTAGTTGATTCAACAGTTCTAATCTTCAATTTGAAATCTAGAGATTCAATCTAAGCTGGTCCAAAATGCAAAATCATTCTTTAAGCCACATCATTAAAATTTTAGGGAATATGTTTAAACTAGCCATTAGATCCATAATCAGAAATATTAGGGAGAGATTAATGAAGGTTGGTCAACTTTGGTGACATCAGATTTGAAGAAATTGGCTATGATCAAGCTAGGGGAGTAGATTTGATTTGCTATTTAGTTTAATTTTTTGTCTTTTTGAATTGGGAATTCTATATTTTTCATTAGTTAAATAGATATGAATTTATTTCACTATTAGTTAATTTCTTTTATTTCTTTTAATTTTTGGTTAATTAAATTGTCTTTAAACTCTATCTTTTTAAGTCGAGTCTCCGTGGGATGGACGCATGCTTGCATAGCCTACACTACAATAGCTTGTGCACTTATGGAAAACAATGAACAAATTTTTTGTGCCAATGTCGAGGACCTACAATGGAGTTTTCATAAAATTTATTAAAAATTCTAAAAAATAAATATATATATATTTTTATGAATTACATTGTTTTAGTATTCTAGTAAATTTTAGGTAAATTTTTTAATTTTTCTTAGTGCATAATCACTCTATTTCTTGAATTTTGGTACTTATTGCTATATTTATTTTTCAAGAAATTAGAAAAAAGAAAATTTGGCAAGTGGAGCTTCATCAAATAAATAGAATTTCTATACTTTCCTAAAATAGGACTTTTTTTTAGTGAATCTTATAGTGAGGCACATTATAACTTTCAATTTATTTCAATTTGAAATTTAAAAGGGTTGTATTAAAATAGGCCAAGTGTGCGATAAGGTACCCCACACTTGATCTTCATTAGAAACCCCAATATAAGTGTCACTCACTATTTTTATTTTTTTAGTATAGTTGCAATTATAATAAATTTTCATTTTTTGGTAGTGTAATTTCATACATATAGCATTTTTGATAATTATTGTATTTTTAAGGTTTGCATTAGTTTATTATTCTTAATTGCATTCTTAGGACACATTTATAGCTTTAAGGTGATTTATATGTTGATCAAATTGCCATGGAATATAAAAATTAATTAGTAAGAGCACTCGACCCTGCAAGATCAAGGATAAATTTAATCACCACCTCTTAGCTCACTTAGGATAATCACCACAAATATGAAACCTAGCCATTGAAATTAATTTAAAATTAATTAGAAAAGACCTACAGAGGCCATCACATGCTCGTAGGACCCTCTTAATAGGATGTGATCTATTATTACTCCAATGGCTTCTGAGTATTATAGTTATAGTGGGTGTCTTAAAATCCAAGTGATTTTCTCACTCCTTTCATTAACATTGGTTGAGGTCTAAATGCCTCTTGATATTAGGATTGTATTAACCACTTTAGAGGAGAACTCAGTTGGTAAAAAGTAGTTAAATCTGAAAGAAAGGAGGAGCACTAGATTAGGCTAATCTAAAAGCATATACTCTACACAAATTCAAAAAAATCAAAATATTTTTTCTTATTAGCCTCAAGGATTATTTGATTGTGCCCTTAGTTTATGTATCATTCTAGGAATTTAGGTTGCATCATGTAGGGTAGTTTTTCCTATTAAAAAAAAAAAAAAAAACTACATGATCGGTTGTATTCAATAAATAATCTAAACACTGATCAAAGTGGTAATTTACACCCCAGCATTAAGAGAGATGATATTTTCCCATGGAGGAACAATCCCCTCTTTAATGATGATAAACCACCTCTCATCCTATATAATAATTATGTTTTCTCATGGACGAGTAATCCTCTCTTTAATACATATGATCTCTACATCTATTTAATGATAATATACATCCATGGACAAATCATTCTTTACCAAATAGAAATAGCAGAAGGAAATATAATAGGGAATGAGACTAACTTAGAATACATGAGGATAATTGGCATAACTAAAATCCTCTTAGGAGAACATTAAGAGACTATTTACAGCCTAATTATACTAGTATACCTTCACGTATAAATTTCTCTCCAAATGTTGGTATGATTGAATTAAAGGTGGAAGTAATTTAATTACTTCCTAAATTTTATGGGTTGGATAGTAAGAGTCCTTATCTACATTTAAAAGAATTTGATGAAGTGTTCATGACCCAACACACACAAAACATTAAATTAGACATTGTAAGACTTAAAACTATTTTCTTTTTCTTTAAAGGAAAAAGCTAAGATGTGGTTTCATTCACTGCCAGTAGGTTCCATACAAACATGGCAAGAAATTACTAGGAAGTTTTTTACTAAGTTCTTTCTTATACATAAGACAAATATTCTTTGCCAAAATATATTGAATTTTACTTAGACGGATAAAGAAACTTTCTATCAATGCTGAAAAAGATTTAAGAAATTATTGTTAACTTGTCCACATCATGGATATGAACTTTGGCATATCATTAGCTTCTTTTATGAAGGACTTAATTATGATATGCTTTAGTTTGTTAAAATGATGTACAATGACAATTTCTTAAATAAACAACCTGAAGAGGCATAAGAGTATTTGGAATGGCTGGTAGAGAGTGCCAAACTTGGGCTAATTTAGAAAAAGTAGGTTACCCAAACAAAGCCTAAGACCACCACCACATCCACTAGGGGAAGAATATATGCTATGACTGAAAAAGATTATATGAATATTATAATAGCATCCCTAGCTAAAACCGTTGAGGCCGTGAAAATGGAAAAATTTTCTCTAAGAAAGTCGAACAAGTGTGATATTTGTGAAAGTAATACACACCACACTCAAGAATGTCCCATCGCTCCTACATTTCAAGATGCTAGTCATGAACATACACATTCTAATGAGCAACTTTTTCTCCCTTCTTCAGAGACATATAATCCCAACTAGAGTAATTATCCTACTTTCAATTGCAAGAAGAGATATTATGCTAATGTCTCACAAAAGGCCCAATACCACCCTTACCAACCACTGCAAGGACCACTTACTCTTGTACCTTATCTTCCTTCACCTAAGAGGGAAGTGGAGGATAACTTTCATCAAGTCATGCAATACTAAGAGAAGAAAATTGCTCAAATTAAAGTCCAATTAAAAGAGAACACAGACTCCATGACTAAGTTGAAGGACATGATGTCCCAAATGATGTAGACCATTAACAAAGGGCAATGTCCTATTCCACCAAATGAAACCCTGATGATATGAATGTGGCAAGTGAGATTAATTATTTAGTTACAGATATAGAACAAACAAAGGCAGTTACCATTTGTCATAATGGTAAAATAATTGAGAAATATGGTTCTTAAAAGGCTAAGATAATGTTGTAACCTAGTAGAAAAAGAGATAAATTTGTTGATGAAATGACAAATTCAAAATTGAAAGATAAATTCAATCACCATTCCTTTTTAGAGGCTTGTCTAGCTCATTTTGTATGGGACTTAAGGAAGTTTCGAACTCTATAAATGTTTCATCTGTAATAATGTGCCATAGATTTTTAGAACTTTCCTATTTTACATCTCTTATTTCTTTATTTCTCAATGCATTATTATTGTCATACTTTTTAAACATTGAGGACAACGTTTCTTTCAAGTTGGGGGGTGTAGAACTCTAACAAATTCTAGTTTATATTAGTCTCTTCTTATTTAAAAAAAAAAATGAAAAATTTGCTAAAATTTTTTTGAAAATTTTTAGGTCAACTACAATATGATGAGAATTAGATTTTTTGAAGTGTAGTCCAAATAAATTTTGCTTATTAATGGAATTAAATAGGATTAATTCATCATTTTACTCATGTTTTAAGTATTCCTTGAAAGCAAAATCTTAAATCACATCTGCACACACAGTTGCATATACATAGTCTAAATTGATAAGTAGTTATAACTTAGTGATCATGAAAAAGTCAATGAAGACCTATAACCTAAGTGAGTTTTAAAGCCATTCATTCTTTTTGAGAGGTTATAAATGTTCCTAATGTTCTTTAGTGTACTTAAAGAAAATGTGATCCTATCAATTCTTAAATTTGGTTAATTACCTGAATTATTAGAGTATTTTCTTTAAAATTCTAAAAGTTCATTGAATATGATTGATTATATGAAACCTAGAGAAGGATTTATACAATCCTTGTTGTTAACCTAGAGACATCAAACCTACCCAAAAGTAATTTTACCAATAGTTAGCCAATTTGAGCCTTTTATATAAGCCTTTTCTTTTGTCACCTAAATTACCTTCACTCATATTAACCTAGTATAATATATCCATTACCTATTTTCTTTGAAAGATAGGTTAGAGATGAATGAAGATATACTTTTTAATTGTAATAAAAGTAAAAAAGTGAATATTAAGAAAAGAAATGTTCTTCAAAAAGATTTAAAGAGATTCAAAAGTGTTGAAAAGAAAGAAAAAGTATTAAACAAAGAATTTTTTTAAAGAATACAGAAAAGTGGAAAAAGAAATATTCACTTTAGTACAAGAAAAGAGAATTGCCAACTTTAGAAGACCTCTACTTATTTTTGAAGAAATTTTGAACACCCTTTATGCCCTTTGTTTTGTACCCTATCTTAAGCCTACGTTTCGTCCCAGTTAAAGATGTATTTATTCTAGGATGAATATAGTTTTGATGAAGATATGAATGGATAGGATTTATAGATTAGTATTTTTAAAAGTTCAAGGGTAATGTAGTCTTATCCTTTTTAAAGGGATTAAAATTAAATTCCTTAGTAACTCCCATTCATTCATGAATATATGTGAGATAAATTTGTTTTTATTGACTTTGCTCACATATTTAAAAGAGAGATATGATTTGAATCCTTTATCCTGGAGATTCTATTTCTGGTGTATGTCTATTAGTGAGGATTGAGGTCAAAACATATTTCAGATAGATTTCAAAAGTTAGAAGTCTAATTAGAAATAAAGATTATTTTATATATAAACTGTACACTCACACACTCACACTGAGATATGAGCTTAAGTGGTATGTTTTTTAGCATATGGGTAGGGTTTTGAATTTTTCATTCATTTTTATTAGTATGCTAAAGTTGATAGATTTATTAAAGATAATTCTTTGAGAAAAAAGTCGATGTTGACTTGGAAACAATTTTTGAAATTTTGTGATTTGGCATTTTGCTAGGGACTAGCAAAATGCTGGTTGGGGGATGTGTTGAGTGTTTAATTTTAGCCAAAATAACACTAGTTTAGTATTTAATTAGATCATCTACTTGATTAATTTTGTAAATTTTTAAATTCAATTGATCATCCAATTGTTGATTTACTAAATTTAATGGTCAGATGATCATCATAGCTAATTAGATGTGTAATGTATGGTTTAGATTATTCTAATTTGGTCTTCTGTTTTACAAATCAACCATATTATGGCTTGGATAGCTCAGATCAAAATTCAATGATCATCTCAAAGGGTATTGAATGGTTGAGATTAAATCAATGAACTAGATCACTTACAAGGAAAAAGGTAATAAGAAACTCAAGAAAAGGAAACACAAAATTAGAAGGATGAGATAAGCAGAAAAGGAATGCTTGAAAAGAGGAAGCTGGGGATGGTATAAAAATAGAGTAAGACAAAGCAATTATAACTCTCTCTCCACCATGGATCTGCACTAGGGACCAAAGGGAGGCAACCGACCAACCACCCCTGTCCTTCTCTTCTCCTCTTCGTTATCTATCACTCCTACTCTCCCTCTCTGCTATCTCTCTCTTATGCACCCTCTCTTTCTCTTCTCTCTTTCCTTTACTGTCTTACTCAATCTCTCTCACCCGCACTCTCCCTTCTCTTTGCTCTTTCACTCCCTGTTTCTTGTCTCCCTCTTTGTCACACCATCATCCCACACCGCACCTCTCCATTGCAGGTGTAGGAGACCTCTCCACCATTGACTGAAGAGACCTGTAAGGAGAAACTAGAAACAGCCCCCCTCTCTTCTTCCTTCTCACCCACTCTTCCTTAACTCTTTTTGTCTATCTCCCAAACTACTCCCTTCTCTGCTATTCACTCTCTCCATTTCTTCTCCTTCTCTCTCACACCCTCTCTCTTTCCCTTAATCACTCCTTAGCTAGCATCATCGCACCATCCACACACACACACACACACACACACACACACACACACACTCTCTCTCTCTCTCTCTCTCTCTCTCTCTCTCTCTCTCTCTCTCTCTCTCTCTCTCTCTCTCTCTCTCTCTCTCTCTCTCTCTCTCTCTCTCTCTCTCTCTCTCTCAATAGTCATCTTCTCCTGTTTCAGGAAAACCCAAGTCGGGTTTTCCCTGTTTTCCCTTCAAAATTCCCCTCCTCTTCTTCCCATCTCCCTATTAGCTTCATTGTCTTCTTCATCCGTAGTTTCCATTGTCTTCGTTTAAAACTAGAAATATTAGAAAATTCTAATTTTACCCTTTAAACCTTAAATATAATCCCGTTCATGTACCTAATTTAATTCCATTTGTATCCACTACTACACTAGGGGCTTTTAAATCGGTTAAAAGTCAATAACTTTTAAAGTCATTTAGGTAAATGACTTTAAAAATTAAGGACCTTTAAAATTGCTTAAACAAAGAACTTAAAAAGGCATAAACTTTTGAAGTCGTTTAGGCTAAGTGACTTCAAAGTCCAACACTTTTGAAGCACTTTTAAAACACTTTCAAAAGTCCTTGTTCTTATCCTAGTTTTGCCTTATCCTAATTTTTCTATCTAGGTTTTGTACTGTTTTCACATTAATCCAAGAAATGTGTTATCCAAACCTGTTTTATTTAGCTTAACCTAATCAACAGTCTAGCTTTAATAAACAGAATTTCTTTATTTCTTGATCTTTTTCATGTCAGAGTTTCAATTAATCTTCAGATGTTGTTCTTAGGACATCTCGTAGTTGATTCAATAGTTTTGATCTTCAATCTAAAATTCAAAGATTCGATCTAAGATGTCCAAAATTCGGAATCATTCTTTAGCCCAGATCATTAAAATTTTGGGGAATCTGTTTAATCCAGCCATTGGATCCTTAACTAGAAGTATTCTTGCAAAATTGATGAATGCTGATTGACTTTGATGACATCAAATTTGAAGAAATTCGCTATGATCAAGCTAGGGAAGTAGATTTGATTTACTATTTACTTTAATTTTCTGTCTTTTTGAACTAGGAATTCTATAATTTTCATCAATTAAATAGATCTAAATTTATATTTCGCTATTAGTTATCTTTTTCCATTTATTTTAATTTTTGGCTAATTAAATTTTATTTAAACTCTATCTTTTTAAGTCGATTACCTATGGAATCGACCTGTACTTGCATAAACTACACTACAATAGCTCTTGCACTTGTGGAAAACAATCAACAGTGTGAATGATTTTTAAAGATGGTTATGAAAAAATTGTCTTTAAAAAACTGCTTTTAAAGATGGATTGGAAAAGTTATCTTTAAAAACACCTTTTAAAGACAATTTTGTAAGAAGGTTGTATACTTAGGATTTACACAAAAACATACATTGACGTTGAATTTGGATGTTGTTGTGGATTTTTGGATTGCTTTCTCATGCCATTAATGTAGGAAGAATCTAGCAGCAACATTATATTAAAACTATGCAAGAATGCAAGTTAAGATTGCAGTGAAAACCAATGAAAAGATTTTTTATGTGACTTTTAAGCTTGTTTTCTTGGAAACAACTTTAAAAATTAGGACTTTTCAAGTTGGTTCTAAGAAAACCCACTTTAAAAGACACTTTTAAAGTCAAATTTTACAAAATTGACTTTAAAAGACACTTTTAAAATTGGATTTTACAAAACCGACTTTAAAAGTACAAAATTTTAGAGTCAATTCTATCTATCCAACTTTAAAAGTCCCAACTTTTAAAGTTGGTTTCCTAATCTAACCTTAAAAGTGCTACACATTTAAGGTCTTTTCAAGTTGGCATGGTAAACTGACTTTAAAAGTTCAACACTTTTAAAGTTGGTTCTTGTAAACAGACTTTAAAAGTCCAATACTTTTAAAGTCAGTTAATAATCCTTTCTTTTCTTACCCAGTTTCAAAGAAGGCTTGATAAAAGGCGGTTTTGTGACCAACTTCTATATATGTTTCTAACCAACCTTAGAACCCTTCTGTCTAGTAGTGGCATTTAACCAACCAAATTATTATACTATTCTTTGATGCTAAAATCATCTAATCATTATGATTTTGGCTCATATCCATATTCGAAGAATTTGATGAATGTGTATGATTGACAAAATGTGAATATATTTAGATGTAAACAACAAAGACTATTTATATTTTTATTGATCTCCTCAAGCAAATGTTTAATTACTTTGCAATGGAGATCGTACCACGTCTATGAGTGTACAAGGTCCTTTTATTTGCACTATTTCTTTTTGAGAGTATTAGAATGAAAGAAAACCTCAATCAATTATGGAGGGATTGAGAGAATTCATATAATGTATAGTTAAGGTATACATAGTAAAAGGGCGTCAATGTCCATGATATAATACAACAATAACACATGTACATATCTGGTTTAATAAGGCCCCTCAAGTTAAATGGTTGTGATCAACTACCTAGCCAAATCTCAAAATGAGCAGTGGAAAGAGGTTTGGTGAAGATGTCAGCATTGTTGTTGAGATGAAACAAACATATAGTTGATTCTTGACCACAAAATCCCATACAAAATGAAAATCAGTGTTGATATACTTGGTTCACGCAGGAAAGATGGGATAGTTGGTAAGGTACATGGTGAAGTGACTGAAAGTCAATTCTATATTTCACTTGTATGAATTGTGTAAACAATTACATCAGTATATATAGTTTACAATGAAACTAGCTAATCTAGGAAAGGGGTTGCGACAAGCAGTTGACATTCCAAGGATTAGCAGATAAAACCAATCAAGATAGCGCACTAAGAAGTCAACCATAGATCCATAGTACAGATGGATCGTTCTGCAAGATTTTGAGATGCAACGTTGTAGCATACAAAATGATGATCCAACTTCTACGTGTTTTGTGTGTGAAATAATGGAATAACTGTAAAATAGGTAACACCTACGTTATGACGTTAGGTGAGTGAAAACTTTCAGATATAGATAGATGCCAAGTTTTTGGTATAAGAACTGTAACTAAGTAATTCGGAGGCAATGGAAGCCACAGACCATATTCAGCCTAACTGGATGATCGCGCAATTGGCAATTATTTCTTGGAGCTCCAAGAGATCAAATTGGATATCAAGAAGATAAGGAAAGCACCAGTTGATTTTCTATCGTTGAGGTAGCCCATCCAGTCGAAATCAGAATAAGCCAATCAATTAGAATCCAAGGTGATTCTGTGCATGAATTGAGAAACCTTATTGATAACTTAAGTGTCCACTAACTTTCCATAATGATTTCTGTCCATTAAAGGTTACCCAGCACGAAGAGATAGAGGACGAGAAGTAGCAATAAGGTACACATTGATCCATGTCAAACCGTTGAAGCAAATGAGCAACGTATTTGCGTTGTGGGAGAACCAACCAGCTAGAGTGCGTTTAGCTTCAACACCAACAAAATACGGAATGTCACCTAGATCCTTGATGCCAGAAGTGCTAGACAAAACATGGATTAGCGCTTGAATCACCTTAGAATCATTCCCTATGATTAGAAGGTTATCAACATAATTATAAACAAGAAAAGTTTAGCGCCCTTGTAACGATAAATGAAGAGAGGAGTGTCAGTCTTGGACGGTCACATTTTGGGGTCTAAGAAAAGTCTGGTAAAGAGTGACCACAATTCAAAGATTCGAAAACTCAATTTGACTCAGAAGTGAGGTGAGTCGACTGAACTCACATCTGTTTTGGACTAACACCTAGAGAGAGGGCGTATAGAACCACAAACCAACTCGTGTATGCGAAGCTCATATTTTCTCACGAAGAAGATGAGCAGTATAAGTGGGCCTACTCGCTTCAATGATCCGAATCACTTATCTAGCAGGCCAAGCCCTGGATCAATTATGATGCCAAATTTTGAGCTCGTATGAGAATTCTAAGCCTCTGATGTAGCCGATGGTAAGAGATAAGAACGAAATGGTCTTAGACGAAACCTTTATAAACTAAATTTAGACTTTGTCCAGTGGGAGTTGAGCCAACGTATTCTTCATTCTTTTTTTTTTCGCGTAGTTTTAATTGTTAATAAAGTGAGGGAGAAGAAACTGTTCTATGTACAGTACAAAGAGGATTTAGAAATTCCAGTTCCTTAGGAAATGAATCTCCAAGATCATCAGCCCAGCGAAGGAATATACTTAATGCAAGCCCAGCTTGTTCTTTTGGGTGTTCATGTTTTGTTACCGAAAACATCCACTGGCAACAGCCATCTACCCTTCAAAGCCAAATATTGAGAGAGAGAGAGAGAGAGAGAGAGAGAGAGAGAGAGATGGAGAGCCGATAGTTTTGATTTGCATGCCTTTATGGGTAAGTTTTTTAAAGATAAGCATCTTTAGGTGTCTTTGTTGCCTATTTCATGCGGATATTGGACTTTCAAAAGGGAAAGAAAAATAGATGGTGAGTTTCGATAAAGATAGAATCTGATGATGGAAGTCTTCGAGGATTGTTTTGACCGTCTTTCTTTTCTGTTTCGTTTCGAGTTTCCTTGCGTCTAGTCTAACCAGCATGTTTTATTTTCTCGCCTCTTTTCTGACCCTTGTATGTTTATTTGAATCCCTTTGCTTTTGCTTTTCTTCTTCTGCAAAAGGATCCACTGCTAGCAAGCTACAAAAACCAAACCCCAACTCTCTCTCTCTCTCTCTCTCTCTCTCTCTCTCTCTCTCTCTCTCTCTCTCTCTCTCTCTCTCTCTCTCGTGTCATTTTCTCACTGCAATTTCAGAACCTGAGGATGATATGCCTTCCATTTTCTCGGGAGCCGGTAAAGGATCGTGAGAAACTGTAAAAAAGCAAAATGAGGGTAGATTCGATTCTCCTAGGGAAATGCTTCCATGCAAGACCATGACCAAACTTCAACAAGGTATCGATTGCATAACGTGCTTTTTCACTCTCTCTAACCTTTTCTTTTTTAACGACAATAGTTTACCTACGAGGCACACTCATACAAATGTCCGTAGATACACAAACATGCATTATTGTGATCTATAATACATCAAGATAAGAAGTCTAACTTTTCCCCCAAAAAATCCATGTCAATTACACATTTTATCACCGTTAGAACAAAAATCGGCGTCAGAAAGACCTGGTTTATTATATTTGTTTATTACAATAGCATTAAAACATGTCCTCTCATCAACCAATTTTGCGTGCTTGTCACCTATATGTAGGAAATAAACAAATGTTATAATCTTAATAGTAGGACCAGCTTCAAAATTGATAACAATAATAACTCAGGAACTGTGAGAGATTTGACAATCTGTACGTTCTGAATCTTTACAATATGACTACAACGAATCCATCTAAAAAGAGGGAATCTTGGACTTAAACTTTCTTATTTCTTTTATTTGTTTTCCCCCTTTTCTTGAACGTAAATTATAATTGTCTTAGAAAAGAAATAATATAAACATGGAATCATATTCTACCTAAAAATTGGGTTAAGTCTAGAAGTTTAGTTGACTATTTGAGGCCCCACTTACACTAGTTAGTGGCCTACTTTAAAAACTCGAAAACTCACTCAAATTGAAAGTTAAGCTGAGTTGAGCTAACTTGAAGCAACTAGAGATTTGCTAAAAGGTATTTGCTTTAGATATTTATAATAGTTAATGTGTACATGGTTATATATAAAATATTTTCATTTATTTGTACATTTCACCACTAGACTTGTCGGCCAAGGCACGGCATAATAGTTATAAGGTCTTTCTCAAATCCTATTTTCAACAAAACATATTTGTCTTGTAGAGAGTTAAGTGACTTGATATGCTATCAATTTAACTTCGACTAATTTTTCAAGTTTTAAAACTATGACTAGTGGTATTTTGTTGATGAAATAGTTCATGCATTGCTCATAGTTATGATATTTTATATGGTATATGTATCTGTAACCAAAATTTAAAATGCAAAAACTCTATTCAACCTGGAAATGGGTGCTAGGTGAGTTAACTCAAAGTGACTCATGGGTGACTTAAAATTACTTGAGTAAAATTTGTAATGATATTTTATTTACTTTTGGTTATAATTAGAATCTTCACTTTTAATGCAAATGTATTTGCTATGTGAGTTGGTTAAGATGTGTTCTCAATCCTTGTGAGACCTTGGGTTCATATTCTAGTAGGAACAAAATAGTTTCGCAGTGTAGTAAGTTGACTTAGATGAGTTATTTGATTTGCTACTGAGGTGAGTAATTTGAATGAATGAACTTGAGAGTTTAACATCTAAGGATTTATATCTTATTTTAAAAAAACATGTGGCTTTCATTTTTGTGGTTTAAAAGTTTGTCTCAATAAAATAATCACTGCTTGATTAGATAAAACTTGCATGTCAAATAAAGGATTAGGATAATCTTATGTACACATTTTGCGGCAATGTGACTAGGTCCTCCATGCATTAAGCGATTGTGAGAATGACCATGCATGGGGTATGCAAATCAGACTATACATGTTCAAGACACCTTATAACTTCCTTAATACTCTAATCATTCCCTCTCAGGAAGCTGGCACTCCACATAAGATCGTCTGCGTCGACCACTTGTTTCCCGATTCAACAGCAATGCTCAATAGACACTTGCTTCTTCAAAGTTTCTAACCCATCCGTTTTCAGATATGACTTATAAACTTTCCTTTGAGCCAGATCTAATTCACGTGTTTTAATTTTGAATTATCAGACATCCACAGCTGAGCAATGAGATGATCATTTCATCCGGTAAATTAAGACATTTAATAATATATTAGAAGTACGTACGTACTACGTACTATATTCGAATAAGTATGTGATGCTTTTATTATTACCATAACGTTATTTTAATTTAGTTACCAGAATTAGGGTCGTGGAGTACTTAGAGTTCCACGCAGGTGATAGGATCATTAATTATGTGATGACGTCACGACAAGCATAAAATTCTTTGCTATGGGCCCCAATCATTTTGTGCTGCGAGGGGCCTGCGTGTCATCCGAGGCACAGTTCCCTAGGTTAGTAAACATTTCTTATTTCTGGGGGTTGTTGAACTGATTATAGATGGTCCGTAACGTACGCGGGGTGTGATGGCTCTTATCCTACGCATTACATCATCGTGGTAACGGGCAATGATGCTTTCAGGGCTCACTTTGAATGCTCCGTAAAAAGGTTCACTCTAGCTGTTGCCAACAGCTGGGCCATCACACGCAAATCCAATTGAACATGGCCAGTGGA
Organism: Warburgia ugandensis; assembly: GCA_035236585.1. Lineage (NCBI taxonomy): Eukaryota > Viridiplantae > Streptophyta > Magnoliopsida > Canellales > Canellaceae > Warburgia > Warburgia ugandensis. The sequence goes on from CP141132.1 coordinate 54,888,464, forward strand.
GAGTCAATTTCTTCAGTTCAATAGATTGTGATATCAATCTGGTTGGCTATGTTGGATCTGTTTTCAATAAAACAAGTCGAAGTGGTTTTTGGATACCAAAAAGATGTTGGTCCAAAGTATCCAATGAAAATTCTATTTTTCTCAAGCAATCCAGTACAGATAAGGTCGTGGAGTTCTCAAGCATTCCAGTACAGATAAGGTCGTGGAGGAAAGATAAAAGGATTTGTAAGTGAGACAGGAAAAGTAAATTCACAGCCAAGCAATGATGTAAAAGTTGATCAACCAGAAACAACCACACGACATTTGATTACTAGGCTCTCGTCATTCAAAACAACACCTACAACTATCACTTTTGTGATATTATGGGAGGGAATTGGGCCCAAATTAAGTTTTTCACAAACTTTCAATTCAAGCGCTTAAATTTTGTAAATGAAAAACTTAGGTATACAGAAGCTAGAATAGAAATGTAAATGAAAAACTTAGGTATGCAAATGCTAGAGTAGAAATTTTGTAGTGTTTCGACCAGCCAACCGAGATACTTACATCACTCTCTCAAAGTAACTCTTAAAGTTTCACAAAATCTTTGTAAGATTTTACACATGGGTTAACATTATGATGGCTCACAAATAAAGGAACAATATATTTGCACTGATATTTCTTTCTTACAATTAGTTAGAATACTATTCAAAGAAGAACAAGAGAGATATACATCTCTCAATGCAACGAAGAATGACTTTGAAGAAGAAATCTCTCACTAAAGTTAATACACTACTAAAGAAATAGAGATAAAGTTCTTTCTTCTTGTTTTCTTTTTTCAAGGATTGGTTTTATTAATTGGACGAAAACAACCCTCCTTGCAGCTGTACAAAATTAAATTGAGTTGATCTTAATACAACCATAGTCAGCACTCAAGTAAACATTAGAATACCCACTACTAATACATTTAGTGACAATCACATTGCAATAACTAACTGGCTTTTGATCCTATCGGTTAGCTACCACCTACATTAACCAAGATTCGGTCAAAAGAAAGTAGAGTTCAAAAGATAGTATAAAATACATACTTGAAATTGAAGAGGACCGAAGGTAGAAGTGTTATGCTAGAAGCAAGTAGTATCTAAAGTTGATATCTCAAAACCCAATTAATCATAATCCAAAGTAGTGATTGTATAGCAATTTGATATGCAGCTAATCATCATATGGAAGGTTGAAACAATACTAACATTTATGATCTTTATTGTATCATATACTCCTGCTTATATCTTAGTCCATTATATTAGGGCCTTGCCCTCCTTTGTGGACTCCTTACTGGAGGTCTACTTATAAGAAACCTTGAATGGAATTAGTCACTTGAAGGGTAGTGCTTGAATTAATCCACCATGCATAAAAAGCCACTTGTCATACACCAATGCATAGTGATTACCTTCATTCACTCCTCAAGAAACCAAATCTTTTAATTAAATTTGTTCAATCCTTTCTTCTTTATTATGCTTGCAAAGCATAGTAAAAGAATGAAAAAGTTGACCGTGATGGTCGTACCTCTATTGAGTTAGTATGCCAAACATACTCAGGCCTCTAATAGAATAGGATTCAAAGTTGCATGCAAGGAGATCTTGGATATTGCCAAATAATCTTCCAATACTACACATTTCCATGCTCAAAATTTGCATTTGAAATTGCAAATCACTATTGCATAGGAGGCTTTTAAAGTTGGCATAAAGAAATCGGTTTTTAGACCACCGACTTCATAAATATTTTCCAACTCAGTTGAATAGAAACGACTTTAAAAATCATACTTAAGAAGTCATTTTGTAGAAAATTGACTTTTTTATTCTGACTCAAACCATGTTTTGTTGAAAAGGACTTTTAAAGTTGTTTTTCTAAAAATGACTTCAAAATACAGGCCTTTTAAAGTCATTTTTTAAAATGACTTTGAAAGTCTATACTTTTGAAACTGTTTAGTAAAAAATAATGTTGAAAGTATAGACTTTCAAAGTTGTTTTAAAACACGACCTCAAAAGTATAGGGTTTTTAAAGTAGTTTACCAAAAACCACTTGCAAAGTGTAGACTTTTAAAGTTGTTTTTTTAAATCGACTTTAAAAGTACTACTCTGTTATAAGAGTTTTTACATCAGCTTTTGGTTTTCTTTTTCTGATTATCTTTGCCTATACATAAACTAAAGCCCATATAGGTTGATTTTTGTAGTGGCTATCTTCAACCAAATTCCAACCTTGTTTTAGAATTACATCTATAAATTCTCAGTTGATATGGATTTTTGAGTGTTTGTTAGTATATCCTTATTTGTCTCATATATATATATATATATATGCATGTTTGATATATTTTTGGATACATGGTTATGGTTAAAAACTTTCCTTTTTAAAGTTAAAATTCTTTTTGAATGTATTTGTCATGTTTTGTTTCTTTCTTCATTGTTAATTGAAAATTTTCACATGTGTGCATGCGTCTAATTTAGTTTTTGCAAACATATGTAATTCATGTATACCTAGTGTTTGGTAAAATGCCTAACTAAGTTCAATATAATCTTTTCATGTGTAACAAGTCTTCACACATATATTATCTTCAATTTTCTAAAAAAATAGACAAATATGCTTGGATGACTATGACAAGAACATCAAAAGAATATGAGAAGGGAATAGAAAAGTTAATAGAGTTCGTACTTAGGCTAGGTGGTGATCATAATCGCATGTGTTGTCCATGTTTGGGATGTGAAAACTTGAAAAAAGTAACTATAGGGTTGTTGAGAGAACACTTGTGCTTTAATGGAATTGATGAAAGCTATTACCTATAGATTTGTCATGGAGAAGAACTTCTACATAGGCCCTTGACAAGGTTAGGAAGATATAAAGACACTGTAGGAAGTGCTATAAACAATACAGCTGCACTGATATTTCAAGATGCATAGATGACTTCTAAGATGACCTTAAATAGTCTCATACTACATTAGAGGAAGCCGATGAGGCATTCTATCCTGTGTAAAGATTATACCAAGTTATCTATAGGGTTAGAACTTTACAATGTGAAATCGAGATTTGGTATTTCAGATCAAGGTTTTATAGAAGTCATGAAAGTTGTAGGTAAGATGCTACCAAAGGATAATAAATTGATGAGGTTCACATTGGAGACAAAGAAAATCTTGGTTGCACTAGGGTTGAAGTATGAGAAGATACATGTGCGCCTTTATGATTGTATCTTGTATAGGAAGGAGCACAAGGATAAAACTACATGCCTAACATGTGGACTATCAAGATGGAAGTTAAAGAAGAATTCAACTAAGATTGTTACAATCATTCTTGCAAAGTTCCTATAGTATTTTCTCCATATTCCATTGTTCATAAGAATTTTTTATTATTATAGAAACAACAAAGAAGTTAGTGTTGCATGTCAAGTATAGAATAGCTGACAGCTTCTCACACATTCCAGTAGATAGCCTAATGGTTCTATGAGCAATAGGTATAGTTATTGGCCCATTATATTGGCTTATTACAACTTCATATCATTTTTATGCATAAAGATGAAGTTTGTGATATTAACTATATTGATATAAGGTTCAAAGTAGCCAGGGAATGACATTGATGTATACTTGGATCCCTTGATCAATAATCTTGAGACATTATGGGACATAGGTGCTGAAGCTTATGATGCATACAAGAAAGAGACATTCACCCTCAAGGCTATATTGTTGTGGATAATAAGCGATTTTCCTATATATGACAATTCGCCTAGATGCATTGTGAATGGATACAATGCTTGTCCTATCTATAGTGACAAAACATGTGCCATACAACTTAAACATGGTAGAAAAGTAGCATTCCTTGGCTACAAAAGATGATTTTGCAAAGACCATTCATACCATCTTAAGAAAGAAAAATTTAAAGGTGGTGTAGAGACAATGACACCTTTAAAGATGTTGATAAGATTAAGTATTGGAATCGGTTAAAAATATTAATGTCATGTTATAAAAGAAGAAATCAAGTAAATGTATTGGTGAAAGCAACTCTAAAAGTTGTTGGAAGAAGAAATCAATGTTCTTTCAACTTGCATACTAGAAATCATTGCATCTATGCTGTGTGCTTGATGTTATACATGTTAAGAAAAATGTGTATAAAAGCTTGGCTTGTACCTTACTTAACATCCTAGGAAAAAATAAAGGATGGACTTACAGCTTCAATGGATCTTATGGAGATGAGTTTGAATGAAGGTTGCATTCATAGGATCGGGGTAGTTGAGGAACATACTTGCCTAAAGAAAATTATATGCTTAATAGAGAGGATAGAAGAATAGTGTGTAAAACCTTATCTAAACTCAAAGTCCTAAATGACTACTCTTCAAACTTTAAAGACATTGTCTTCAAGGAAGAGATGAAAGTGTTAGGGATGCAATCCCACGATTGTCATGCACTGATGCAACAACTCCTACTAATAGATTTATGTTTGGTGCTATTAGACAAAGTTAGAGGATCTATTTCAAAATTCTACCATTTCTTCAATACTTTAAGCAAGAAGGTGGTGGTTGTTTCAAAATTATAAGAATCCTAGAACATCTAATAACAACCTTGCATGAGCTTGAAATAATCTTTCCACTATATTTTTTTGACATCATGATATACTTAATAGTGTACCTTATTGATGAGGCCAAACTCTGCGGGCTAGTTCACTTGCGATGGATGAACTTGTTTGATGGGTACATAAAACTTTAGAAGGGTATGTACGAAATCACAACTGGTTAGAGGGGTGTATAGTTGAGTATTATATTGCAGAGGAAGCAGTAGAGTTTTGTATAGAGTACTCATCAGGAGTGGATGTAACTGGAATCCCAAGAAAGAAACAATCAATTGCATTTCACAATCCCAAGTTTGCAAAATATTGATGAACTCCAACCATACATTGAGTAAGTTGAACTTGCACTTGGTAAAAATTAATTATTAATTATTATATTTTCTTTGATCGCTCCATTATTTTGTGTGTTTAGTGAGCACATGGATGTCCTCAAAGTAAAGACTTATGTTACGTAAAGAAACAGAGTGGCTACAATTTGAGCACTATCACACTTTCAATACTTAGATTCTTTAAAAGGTAAAATGAATGAATTCACACTTAATAAATTGCATTTTGTATGTGTGTGTGTGTTTGTCTCTCTCTATGAATACTATGTGACATTTGATATATATATATATATATATATATTTGTAAGAGTTATTTGAAAAATAACTTCTTTTGCATATTCTTGTGTTTATTATGTAGAAAATGCATGATTCAACACCAATTTTTATAAAACATTATTTGGTGTCATGTTAATTAGGGAATGAGTTTCTTGCCCTTATGTCTCTTTCTTTCTTGTTCCCCTTCTTGCTTTTCATATTGGATATTATGATTATTAGTGGCATGAAAAACATGGAAAGTGTACCAAAACCTCTTGTTATCATGCGTGAATTTCTTGTACTAACTCTTTGTTTGCATTTTGTAGATCAAGTGGGTTTTCTCACTATTGATGATGGAGTTTAGAAGTGTGTTAGATCTTCATGATTCCAGCAAAAAGTGTATAGTTTCATTGCAAGCAACAATTGCTTCTCTCTCTAACCCTCACTATTGGTAAAAGAGAGAACCTTATGTCTTGTGGTTCTCATTCAAAATTAGGGTTTGATGAAGAGAGATGGTTCCATTAGGTTGGCCAAGTAAGTTGCATCTCAAAGCTTTACCATCTCTCTCCTCATTAGAGAGAGGTGTGAACAGAATACTAAGTGGCCAGATCTTGATGAAATAGTTCTATATTAGCTCTTTGATCATGATCTTGTATTAATAAGATATAATAATATGTAACATTTGATACATATAATAAAAGGATGATAATGAGGAGTTATTTAAAAAATACTTTGATTTCCTTTTTCTTGTACTTGTTTGTGTGTTTGTGTAGAATTCAAGAATCAACACTGAATTTTATGAGAAAGTAATGTTATTATAAGTAAGAGATTTTAAAGTAAACAAAAGAAATTTATAAATAAAAATAACTTAAAAGTCAGAAAAAGTGTATTTTTGAAGATTTTTTAGAAAAGATGACTTTAAAAATAGTTAAAAAAAAAACAATTAGAGCATAAAATTCAATGCCTTTGGATTGACATTGTTGGTTTATGTCAACAAGATCAGTTATAAAAATGATCAATTTATTTTGGCATCTCAAGCTATGTAGTTGGTGAGAGTGAGGATTATGTTTGTGATAATGGCGAGTAGGGTGCTAAATGGGTTGCCAACAATCCAGATATACCCTATATTTTCATTCATTAACACACACACACACACACACACACACACACACACACACACACACACACACACACACACACACACACACACACACACACACACACACATAATATTCCATATTTTCTCACTCTCCTATGACTTGTACGAGTAATATGGATAATTGTGTGAACATTTTAATTCATATATTTACATATATCATTCTAAAGAAAGGATGATATTTGAGGAGTTTTCTAAAATTACTTGATTTGCATGTTGTTTATATATGTTAGTTATGTATAGGGATAGTTGAAATGTGTTTTTGTCGTGGCATATGATGGGATTAATATCTTGGTTAGATCATCACGATTCTAGATAAAATCATACAATTTTCTTACAAACAATTAATACTTCTCAATGTAACCCTCCATATTGGAGAAAGAGGAAACCTTATGCAGTTCTCATCTAACATTAGGGTTTGATGACAATATATATATATATATATATATATATAGACACACACACACACACACACACACACACACACACACACACACACACACACACACACACACACACACACACACACACACACACACACACACACACACATTCATCATGTTGGCCAAGGATGTCAATTTTTGAAGCTTTATCATATATCTCCATTAGAGCAAGAGTGATCTGAGTTGAATACCATGAGACCAGATCTTGTTGAAATAGTTTCAAATTAGCACTTTAATTATGTGCTATCTTGTATGAATGAGATGCAATTATTTCTAACATTTGATATATCTAATAAAAGGATGATAAATGAGGAGTTATTCAAAAAATACTTTGATGTTCTTATTCTTTTGTTTATCTATGCAGGAATCAACACTGACTATCATATAAAAATCAATTTCATTGTATTTAAGTGAGAGATTATAAAGTGAAATAAAATATATTAAAGTGAACATATATAAAAAAATATTATTTTAAAATTTGTTTGGAAAAAATGAATTTAAAAATAGTGATATAAAGTCATTTATTGATTTTTAAACCTTTTTTTTTTTTTTACAAAACAATGATTTTTAAAGTAGTTTTTCTTTTTCAAAATAACTTTAAAAGCCTAAAGTATATGTAGGATTAAATTTCATTCATCGTGCCATTTGCTTCTCAATCTCTGTCATCTATAGTTATGCATTTTGGAGTCTCTCCATTGATTGACCATGCTATGCCCCATAGGAAAACTCACGCCAGTTAAGGTATGTCCTCTCCTCCCTACCTCTCTCCCTCTCTACTCTATCAGCATTGATAGACCCCTTCCCTACCCTCCTCCTTGTGGCGACCATTAAATCCCCCCACTTCCTCTCTACATAGACGAACGACCCCCTACCCTTCCCTCTTCCTCCTCCCTACAACTCCCCTCTCTGTGCCAATGATTGCCTCCCCTGACCCCTACCTCCTCCCTATGGCGACTACTGAAACCCCCTACTCCCCTCCCCCATTGCATACCTCCTCCCTGTAGTGATGACCAAAACCCATCCCTCCTTATGCGGGCTGACAATTGACCCCTCCCTACATTGATGACAGACCCCTCTTTGTGCCAACAATTGAAACCCACCCCTTGCATCAACAACCTAAACACCCCCCCCCCATGTGCCAATGACCAAAAATCCCCTACTCTGCTCCCCCACCACCTACCTCCTCCCTATGGTGATGACCAAAACCCTGCCCCTACTCCCTGTGCTGAAGACCGACCCCTCCCTATGTTGACGACCGAATCACCCCACCCCCACTTATCACTATGCCGATGACTGACCCCCCTCCCACTCCTCATTGTGCCAATGACCGAAACCCCTTACTCTTTGTGTCACCCTCTAATGTGATGATCAAATTACATGTGAATGTTTGTCTTTATGTTCATAATGTCACTCTCCCATTACTATATCTCTACTATTAGTGCATGTTTTTGTTTTAGATTTGAGAGTGATGTTTGTCTGAATTATTTATATGTTCATTACTGTATATGTGCCATTAGTTGAAAAAATAGAGTATCATTATCTTTTAATGAAAAAAATTTCAAAACTTATTTCTGCCCAATTCACCCCTCTTAGGACCACATTAAGGTCTAAAGTTGTACCATAGTATAAGAAGATTTTTAGCAATGTCAATTCAAAAATGTGAGACTCATGACTAACATTTAAATATAATCTCAAGCTTAATAATAATGAAGATATTATGATGGAAGTCCATAACACTTTGATTCCAACAAGTGTTATGCATGCAAAGAAGCAGGCTATTTGGCTTGGAGATGGAGATATTAGTACACGTTATTTCCATGCTATGACAATTTAGGCTATCTGGCTTAAAAATGTGAAACTCACAAAAGCATGATTCCATATACATCAATGCTATATAAAAAAAAATTTATATGGTTAAAAATTCTAGCAGAAGACATCTTGCTATTATGAACAAAATACAAGGAATTTAGGACTGCTTATCCAAAATTCTAGCAATACATGGTTTTTGTGTCAATCATTGGACTATTTGTCCAGAAGTGGAGAAATGATATCTTCCAAGTTTAATGATGATCAAACCTGATACTATGGAATTCATGAATAAAATTTTTAGAATTAAAACAAGAAACATGAGATTACAGAATTTTATGTTCAAACACGAGATTATGAACATAAATTCACATATAAAACCTCAACTTCAAAAGCATGAATAATAAGATCCAAACATGAAATCTAAATTATAAAACATTCTAAACATTCAAGATAAACTAAAGGAAAAACAAAATTTTAGTGAAATTAATCTTTGAATCAATACAACAACAAGGGAATAATAAAGGAAAAAAAAATAAAAAATTCCTTCTTCCAATACCATCCTTTCGGTTTTAGATTTAAATAGCAAAGTGAATAGGTGATGTCTGCATTGTGTAATGCCACCTTTCCACTCAAAAAAGCAAGTTTCTTATGTTTTGATTTACTTTTTTTTTTTTCTTTAAATGCATTAGATGGCCTCTTTTACTTCATTATTTTGATAACATTATGTTCTTTTTTGTAGTAAAGATGGAACATGATCAATATCAAAATGAATAATATGAACAAAATCAAGAGGATGAACAAGAGGCCAACATGAGCAACACTCAAAAGAGAAAGGGCAGAGGGTGAACAATAATGGAAAAGGTTATCAAGAGAAAGTCAATATGAATTAAAGAAACTATATAGTATAATAGTAGGGGGCAAGAGATAGGTGAGAGTGCAGCCTCTTATAGTAGTTTTTTGTGCTCCATAGTAAGAAGTATGGTTCCTATCACATTTGATGATTGGAGATGTGTGTCACAATCGTTAAAAGATTCAATATGGGAAATGGTAAAGGTAGGTAAAAATAATATGTATTATATAATTTTATAACCTACCTTGTTATGTTCAAAGATAGTTATGTGGTTTGTACTTTGCATACTACCTTTGAGGTACTTGAGCACAAGAAGACACATGTGCAAGGATTTGGTGAGCAATGAAGAAAATGGAAGAACTACCTTATTCATAATTATGTAGCTCCGTATCCCAATGATTTGTCGAGGTTGTATACAATGCTTACCATTTATTTCAAAGCCATTGACTAGGATGTGTAGAATACATTTTTACAAGACTGCATGTCCTATGAATTTGAGGCATGTGCTTCAAAAATGTTCTATTTAATCAATTACATGTAATATTTGATTATTGCACTTGATTATGTATGTACAAATGTGTAGTCAAAGATTGCAAGAGGAAGAAAGGTGCATGAAACTAAGATGCAGTAGCACCTCTCCAGGTTGGGCTATGCCCATTTAGAAGAGCGTGAAGTAAGTATTTGTGATAGTTTATTTCTTTTAAATGATGTTATAGTTATATACATTCTATTATCTAACTATAGTATCTTGCTTAATAGCAAAAGAAAGCTAGGACTGTGGAACCCATTGACTACTCCATCCTTTGGAAGATGGTGCATTAGTTGATTAGTACTAGCCAAATGTTCTTAGATGAAGCTAATGAAGAAGTTTCTTCTCGCATTGTAAGTGGTTCCACTTCTCTATATTTGACTAATATCATTTGTATACAATTAATTAAATGAATTCATCATGTCCTTCTAATTAAATTTTGCAAGACATTCTTACCTAAGAAAGCATAAGTACAGGAACTCTAAGCATCACTATTACTAATAATTACATCCTGTGTAAGGCTATGGGTAATAAGAAAGACCACCCTCAACAAGTAAGGGGCATGGGCGCGGTATTGTTCCTTCCAAACAATGAGTTATGATAGAAGATAAAAATAAGAATACTTAGCCAATTGTGTGAGGGAGATTTGATGATAGTTTCTCAATCTCCTATACCTAATTCTCTCACTACCTCTATACCTCCATCAATTGCCAGCTACAATTCTCTTATTGAAGAAGATCAAGAAGGACAACATGCACCCTTCGAAAGACAAATTCTAGCCATTGGATGTGAGGTTAATCATCAATAACAAGTATGATGGAAGTTGCCTGTCGTTCCACCATTAACTATTGTCGTACCAATGGAACATGTACTTGTATAGATGTTTGTTTTTTTCATCATAAATTTGATTGTCTTCATTGATCAACATTAATTGTCTAAAAATATCTACATCTTTTACAATAATCATCTAAGGAATGTGTGGAAGTCCCACCTAACATGCCTTGATCCCTAAGGTTAATTTATAGACTCATCAATGAAGATAGTGCAATTAACCCTGCATAAATCAAGGAGGGAGTTCTTGCTGATGACATTGGTGAAGTGACACTAATGGCAGAGGACCTTTTATGAATTTGCCTATGGGATCAAGTCAAGCACCCTTACATTGTCTCCTACATGGGGTATATGAAATGCTTATAAAATACTTGACATTAACATATTATATTTTCATTGTAGGTAATAATTATTTCTTTCATGTAGCTTCTTGAATGATGCAACAAGCCTTTTTGAGGTAGAGGGTATACTGTACCAATTCCTTGACCTAAGCATCATTTGTGGAGCAATAGGGCAATGATTGATAGAGAGGCATGTTGATGATATTTTACCAAGGTTCTTCCAGTGCTCAACGGGGCATGGCTTAATAAATTTCTACAATAGCGGGTAAGTTTTAATTTTATTGTTTTCTTGCTAATACTTAGGGATTTTTAACTTTAATTACAATTCATATGACTATGTATATAAGGCTCATTAGATGCTGCTCATTTTAGATGTGCACAGTAGGCATGCTTTCTTTTTTTATTCTTGTAGATTGCATGTCCTTCTTGGCCTCATAGAAATTATAAATAAGTAAGCTTTTATTCTTTTCATGTATTATGTATAGATAAGTATTTTTTTTTTATCAATCTATAGTGCATTTGAAATTCAAATTTGTAGAGCATGGTTAACATAGGCTAATGTTAATGAGACTGTAGAACCACCAAAATTCACTTGGAAGACTATCAAGGTATAGAAAACATTACTTTATTTTATAACTAATTAAACTTACAATATTACAAATGATATTTATTGATCCTTTTTTGTTTTTCTTGTTACATGGTGGCTTAAACAATAGTTTAATTGAGAGTGCAAGTACTATGTGCTAAGATACATGAAGACCCTAATATTTAATGGTTTTGGTGTCCCCAATTAAGAAAGGTAAGACATTTTTTTACTTTTCATAATCTTATATTTTACATAATTTTTATGGAATCAGTTAAAAGAATGTGAACTAAATTAAACATGTTGTATTGTAAACAGTTGTGCTTTTTGAGTGGGCAAACAAGAAGAGTTACTTTAAAGCAAACTTCAATGAAATATAAAGTGAATGAGCTGAGTATGTAATGAGTTTCAATTAGAACAATTGGAGTAACTACATAATAAAGTATTTTTTTTCATTGATATGCATGTGTTCTCTCAATTTTCACTATTTTCATTGATACATATATACATATTTATTTATTTATTTTATGGGATAACAGAGTGGAAACTTGGGGTGTGGAAGTAAATTAGTAAGTATGGATGAAGTGAATATGGAGGTTGGTTTTCATTATTTTCATTGTAGTATATAAATTTTATGGAATGATGAATGAGGAAAACTTGCAGTGTGAAAGTAAATGTGTATGTGTATGGACTTGCAAATGAATGAGTGTGGATGTTGTGGTGAATGTTTTGTGGTTACATTTATCAAGTTTTTTCAAAATAGATGTGGATGGAAGATAAATTTGGATGTTTTATATCTAATGTGGAAGTGAATGTATGTTTCTTTTTCATGTGTATAAATATTGTAAGAAAATTGGAGCAGGTGGTGCAATGAGTGTAGAAATACAAAATATTAAAGTCACTTACTAAACAACTTTAAAAGAATTAAGAAAATGACCTTAAAAGTAACTTTTAAAGTCATTTTAATTTTTATTAAAATGACTTCAAAAGTCATAATTTTAAAATTGTTTAGGAAATGACTTCAAAAGTGATGACTTTTCAAATAATTTCCTAAACAACTTTAAAAGTGATGACTTTAGTTTTAAAGTCGTTTTCTAAATGACTTTAAAAGTCATGACTTTTGCAGTCATTTTTTAAATGACTTTAAAAGTTAGGTATTTAAAGTTGTTTTTTTCCTACTTTGTTATCGATTTTCAAAGTTGGCTCAATAGAAGTCAGTTTTCTAACTGGATTTTATTAGTATTTTTAACCAACTTTAAAAGCCTCCAATATAGTAGTAAGTCTAAGAACATGAACAAGAGTGAAGTCACTAACTTCTAACTAATTTTTGGTGTATTATTAAGAGACTAGAATCTCCAAGGGTAGAGCATTCATCTTTTAGCTAGCGAATGGTATTATATGAGTTTCCCTCAATTACTAGAGGTTGATGTTTGTGATTCTATATCTGTAGCAACTGTAAGCATTTCAAATTCTATAGAACTACAATATATAATAGGACCTATTAAGTTAAAGATGTTTGATCCATTGAAGTCTTTGAACATGCCACACACACCACTTATGCTTGGATTTCCATAATAAGCACCATTAAGGTTGAGTTTGAAGGAATTTTGAGGGACATGATTCCATATAGAAGTTCATTTGGGCTTCTTTTTGATGCTTTGGATAATGCTAGGACAATCTCTAATGATAGAATCTACATAGCAATTTGAGAACTACTTTGATATAGAAGACCTTGCATCATTAAGAAGCATGCAATTTTACTTTTCCTTTAAAGATTATGGTGTTTTGTTCATTCCATAGAGTCTATATAGCTAAGAGGAAACACATTCTCCATAATAGCTTACCTCTTGAGTTAAGTTTCATTCCGTCCCATTGGAAACAAAAGTGATACATCGCATTAGGTAGCACCCATGGAATGTTGAATTTTTCAAGGATGCATAACTTGACTTTCCTTAATAGGGACCAATAAGCAAGATGTGATCCCTTGATTTATTTGTTTGGTTACAAAAATAACACCATGAAGGCCCCATCATCCATTTAGAGTTGAGTTTATTGTAGGTGGGGGTTTTATTCAATGTCATGTTACAAATAAAGGCGGCTACTCTTGTGGGTACTATAGTCCCCCAAATTAGCTTAGCTGGTTGCAATTCAAGCTCCCTTGGATTAAGAGAATGATTTGTAGATTTCATTAAAAGGTTATCTTGAGATGATGATATCCAAATTAGCTTATCTTGTTTTATGATATTGATGAGGACCTTCAATACGCAAGAAAATAGTGGTCTTATTGCTCATATTCTAGTCTTCTAAGATGTGTTTTCCATTGAATGCTCCATTGAGCTACTTCATATTGAAAACAAAGACTTGTAACTTTAGTATTCCTTATTGCCCTTAGGATCCTACTAAATGAAGTTGATAGTGTTTGTCACCTAGCCAACAATCATATTAAAAGCTAATCTTACTACAAGAATATAGTTTTACTTTTACTAAAATTTTGAACAAGACATTCTTAGAAATGTGTTTCCATATTGTGAAGCCTTAAGCGCATTTCTTTGGTTCAACCCACCATACATACTTAAGCTTGTACCTCACTTTGATGATTTGCTACCATAACTTTTCTCTTCTAAACAAAATCTCCATAGACATTTGTAAAGGAGAGCTTGATTCATCTCCTTGAGTATTTTTATTACCAAGGCCCCATGATATATAAATATATAAATATATATATATATATACCTCTATATTACATACATACCTTTATATTTAGTAGGTTTTTAGCCCTAGAAATCACTTAAACATCACTAATTACTGTTAAGTCTACATTTTTTAGGTATAGGTTACAAATGAAAAAATGTACAAATTTGATAATTTTACCCTAAAAGAGCAAGTTTTCCTTCCAAACTACATTGTGGATCCATACATGCCAAACATGAAGTCAAAGAATTTAGACTAAAAAGTAGGTGCCAAATACAAAGTCAGAGCAGATCATAAGTGGAAAACCGAGCCTTATACATTCAAAATAGGGTTTTCATATCAAAATTAATGTGGAAAAATTTCCCATGCACACATAAGAGTTAGCCACTACCTTGGGAAGCTTCTAAGGAAAACTCAATTCATATACATTGGAGCCATATCCATTGGAAGCTTTCTAAGATAAAACAAGTCAGAAGATTCGGGCACACTGGAGACTTCTTCCTTACTCTCTCTCTCCTACTCAATCAAAGGAAGGAATCACCTAAGGAGGAGAACAAAATGTCCATCCAGAGGTGGTTAATTCCCTTTCAATACAAGGAAAAATAAACCTAATTGGTGGAGAAATGCAAGGAGGAGAAGAGAGAAACAATTTATGGGAAATCTACAATTGACATTCATCTTAATTTTCAAGGACTTAAAGGTCATGATATATCCTTGCATATTCATATTCTAAGAAATAAATGAATATTCACTCAATCAAGGATAGACCAATAAGAAGTTATACACTAGTGCGACCAAATTGAGAGCTCATTGGTGGAGATTTTTCGATGGGCTGCCCTCCTTTTTTGAAGGAGAATCACACCTAAAAATAAGGAGAAATACATCCCACTTTGGTGGAATGCTAATGTCTAGAGAAATTTATAGTGGGTTGAGAGAAAATAAGGAAAAACCTAGAGCGGATAAGAAAATCTCAATGGAATTTAGGCCATATCCACTCTAGGGCAGTCTAAACCAACAGTTGAGAGTAAATAAGCCCTAAAAGAAGATTCTTCTTTATTAAAACACTCCAACCAAATCTCAGCCACTGAAGTTAGGATAATGATAAACTACGGGTCAGAAATGCGGCATTGAAAATTTACAAACCTAGCCATATTGCCCATATTGAAATTTCAAATGAAATATCGTAAGGAAAGAAGATGTCTACAACTCATTATCATCCAAGGGCTTACATCAAGTCAATTTTTCTAAACTTCCCACATATACCCAATGTCTTCCATGTCTCCCACTCTATCCCCTTTCCAAATCCACCTACCTTCTGAGATTTTCTTCTATTCTTCATATCTTCCTTCCCTCCTACACAATCCTCCTTCCTATGCTACTCATCCTTTTCTCCTTCCTATCTCATCCTAGATCTAAGTTTCATTCCACATCAATTACCATCTCCAAAGTGATTTCCACACATTCCTCTCTCTTTCCTTCCCTTCTTATCATCTCATCTCAACCATCCTTTCTCCCTTAGATCCTTGCCTTTCATTTCTAGGCCGTCCACTCCTAAAAATCTATAATAAGAGGTGATGGAGAAGGAAAACCTATCTTCTAACTTTCCTTAGAGTTCAAAGCCTAATCTAGGAAAAGCTGATGGAGAAAGATTACCCTCACCAAAGCTCCCACAAGTCTCACTTGTTCCATTAATGTTTTGTAAGCATCATCCTATTATATTTTGTACACACCCTCCTCATATAGTCATCTCCACATATAACTCTCCATTAATTTTTCTCATTGCATGCACCATCTAGGATTACACACTTGTTTATTTCTTGCTCCTTCTTGCATGTCTTTCCTACGTGTACCCTCCACCCTTCGTTATTGCATGCATCTCCCCTTAGACATAGCCTTTCTTGCGTACCTGTTATCATGTCTTTTGTATGCATTATTTTTCTTTCTAATACCACTCATTAATATCTTTAGGAAAACCATGAATCTCTCATAGGATCGACTTAGCACCCTACATCCATACATCCCACCATTCCACACACCATCTACTTCCATCACGCGCACCCCCCCCTACACACACCCAACCCTCCTTCAATTCATTACATGCCTTACTCCCCTCAATCTTTGCATGCTCCCATCTTCCACCCACCACCACTTTAATTTTAATGCACCATTCACCTTCTTCCCTACTTCTTGCTGCATGCATATGTCATGTTCTACTTCTTGTCTTTTCATTTTCTTTCTTATGGGATTTGGGATTAAAGGATTAGGAAAGAAGCCTTGTACCTTTCTATGGCAGCAAGAATTCTTTCCAATCCTAGAGTAAGGGTTGATAGGAGTAATAAATCTTTCTATAAAGCCACCTAAATTCTTAGCTAAGGGCTTTCTGTTAAAGAGTAAGATCACTTCTATGATAGAATACCTATTTCCTTCCTCATCTCCTAGGGCTGGAATAGGTGAATTCTAATCCATGTCTCATTGTTTGCATGCTATTTTTATTTTCTTCTATTTCAATCTTAAGCTAGGAAGCCTTTGCTATGGATTGTCCCTAAATTTCTATTGAGTGACCTCTTATCCACTCTTGCCTCTCTCCTTAAGATGCAAGGAGATGTAAAAATTTATTTTACACTTCCATTCCATATTCCTCTTTTTCTTCTTTTATGGGAGGTGACCTTTTAGGAAATGTGTTATGTGCCTCTTCTCTTAGCTTGCCTAGCACCTCATTCTTAAGGATCTTTCAAAAAGATTTGAGTTAATGGGTTGTGGCATGTTGGGTTAGGAAGATGAGAAAATCTTGGTGGTAATTCAGTATACTATGGGTTGAAGAGAAGCCTATAAGCTCCTATTGAAAGATGCAATAAGAGGGCCCTACAGTGAAATTCAAGCATGTAGTTGAAATGTTTACTTGCTTTCTTTAATTGCTTATATAGGAATTCCATGTAATCAATCAACTAATAAGAAGTTTACTTTAATTCTTAGGTAGTTTCTTTACTTTCTTCCCTTAGTTATTTGCTTATTTACTTGCTCTATTAGTTACTTAGTTCTTGTTTTAGTTCCTTGTTTGATTTAGTTAGAAATACTTACTTTCCTTTGCATTAATTTCCTTTAATTTCCCTTGCTTGGCAATGTTAAAGTAACATAACCTAACTTTTAATTAAAACTACATACAAGAGTCCTTGTTCGATTAACTCATACTTGTCATGTCTATGCTATAATGGACACGTGCACTTGCAGCTATTCTTAAAGCACATCAATTTTTTGGCACCATTGTTAGGAAATCTTAATGGAGTTTTAACTAATATCTAGGTTATAATGCTTTGCATTAGTCACAGATTAAGACTGCATATAGTTTCATTTTACATATTTCCTTATTCTTAGAAATTTGATACTTGCCTTTTCTTTTGTGCATAAATTTGGACAATAATAAAGACTTGGAGGAAGACCTTATGATAGCTTTTTATTTTTTTATTTGAGTGGATTGTAGTGACATTGAAGTTGTAATTTTCCACACGTGATTCATTCATTTAAAATTAAATGTTGTAATAATACATGTCAAGGGTAGGCCATCCTAACTTAGAAGAGGAGGTGGCATGTACTTGGACCCACCTTTGTACAAGAAGACTTATTCTAGGACCCCACTATTAGCTTTCCTAACTTCTTTCCAATTTTTGGATTAGGGTTTGCATAAATACTTTAATTTCATGGATTAAGGAAGGTAGTTTAATAGTATGTAGTTGTATTCCATTATAAATTTTTGCATACTAATTTGGACTTTGCATTAGAAACCAACTACTTAACAAGGATAGTTTAAGCTCGGCTATAAATCAAGGACATAGTTTGTCAGTGTTATTATAACAACCTTAATTTATTATTATTTATTAATTCTATAATGTAAAGGTATATTTTAATTTGAATATGAAAAAATATTTTATTTAAAAGGAGGGTCTGTTTACATATCCGCACCCTTGCCCCCTTAAAGGAATAAAAAACAAATCTTTAGGTTTGTTCCAGAACCTGAAAGAAGAAAAAGGAGAAAAATGAAGGAGAAAGAAGGGAAGGAGAGGGAGAACAAGCAGAGGGAGAAAGAGAGGAAGGGAAAGAAGGAAAAGATAGAGGGAGAAGGAGAAGGAGAAGACTCAACCTAGTAGAAAGCTCATCACACTGGTGAGGGGGAGAACGAATTTTGCAGGAAGCTAGAGTTGCAGGAGTTTGCCAAAGATGATGATGGCTTGGATCATCAATCTAAGCTTGTCATCTTCAATTGCACATTCAAAAGAATGAAAGCCCTTTGGAGGTTTCTTGATCAGGGCATCTTCATCAGAGTTTTGGAGAGATCGACAACACTAGATGATCATGGATCGTTCGATGTTAGAAATCACCAAAAATCAACTTGATGCACATTCAAAAGAATGAAAGCCCTTTGGAGGTTTCTTGATCAGGGCATCTTCATCAGAGTTTTGGAGAGATTGACAACACTGGAAGATCATGGATCATTCGATGTTAGAAATCACCAAAAATCAACTTGACTAGTGATATTAACAAGATGCAATACCAAGAATGATGTATGATCTACAAAACTGATCTACAAATTGTTCATCTTTTTATTGATCTAAGGCTATAACAATTTAATGATCTCGACCATCTGCTTGATTACTGTAGAACAGAGATAGGGCGAGACACAACCATTCTCTTCCTTGACCATCAATAAAACAAATCTATTTAGAAATTTTTTTATCAGAGTTTCAATCATTAAAGATCTTCAAAAGATCGTTGGTTTTGATCAGGGACACTAAAAAATGAAAATTTTGATTGTTCCAACAATTATTTTCTTAATCTATGTTTAGAAATGCACGAACACAATCTTACGATAACCTGAATCATACCGAGATCATTAATCCAAGCTCTTACTAGATCAGACAATTTTGACTATCTAATTGGACATAGTGAGATATCAGACCAAAAAGGTTAGATTGATGATCAGACTCACCAATGCATTTTTAAACCTCAACTTGACATAGGATGATTCAAATCTCACCATTCTGAGGACTATCAGGCATTAGATAACTCAAATCCCAATGAATGGGACACAATTCATTAGAGTCGAACCCTTATATGTAGGTTAGAACATAAATCCATGACTGGTGACTCAAATCATTGAAAATCTAGTAGTCCAAAGCTAAATTAAATGATGGATTGCATTGGACTTGATGTGGCAGTGATTGCACGCCTAAGATTTGTCAAATCTGACCATCCACTATCAAATCACAGGTCAGATTTGCATTAGATCATACAATTTACAGTCTATGGTGATGATCTAATGATGATTAATCATTGGATCACAACCAAGCATTCAATCTAAAATAACTAAACTATATGTTATGGATATGTAAGATAATTTGACTGTTGGATGGTTTAGAAATCAGAAACTTGATCACCATCCAACGACTGTAATATGCATTAAGATAGATATGATAATCCAAAATTGTGAATCATATCATCAGTGAGTGATTGAGATGGCTTCAAACATAGATCAATAACCTAAACAGTTGAAATCATTTGGTTTTGGTGGTTGATTAATGATGAATTGTTAAAACCTAAAGATTCTACAACTAAAAGATGATCTAGACATTCATATGTAGATGAAATACTCTTCTTTCTTAATTGTTAATCTATGATTGGAAATTGATAAAAGATGTGGAATATTGACATGATTAGGTTGATTGTTAGGTCGAGTTGAAGAAGGGACATAGATGAGTTGAGAATAATGGAAAAAGAGGCAAGTGTTCTGACATTACATGTTTTTAATTAGATTGAATTTTTTAACAAATCATGTTCAAATAGATGAAATCCTAATTTGATTTATGAGAATTTTCACATTTAGAGTTATTGGAATTATGGTTGAGATCTTTAGAACTTCATTGAAATATTTAACTCAAAATTGTCTATAGTTTTTGTTTAATCCACTATGTATAGTCTAATTATGCATGTGGTAAATTAGCATGATTACAGGTAATACGTTTTCATAAGTATGGATTTAAGTATTCCACATTTTGATTTCCAGGATGATTAGTACATGACTGATGAGTTGCATTGAGTCCATAGGCACCAAATTTATGGTGTTGCTTTTTGAGGATTTGTTTTAGATGGGTGCTTTCACCTGGTGGATATTGTGTTAGGAGAGTAGTAGGATCACTGACTCACTTTTAAATACCTATTACAACCAGGATTGGCTTTTTCCAATGTGGGTATGATGGGAAGGTCCCACTTGGCATTGATCCACATCCCCATGTGGTGTGGATCGTAATTGCCTAACTATGGTATTCGCAGCCAAGCATGCAGATGGACTGGGTCCGGGTTGAGGATGCATAGTGGTTCATATGTTTCTTTCTTATTTATGGATGTGACATAGCACTATTAGCGCGATAGGGTGACAATTCCCTATATTGATACAACATGATAATGCCTAGATGTTGGGGTGAGTACTCATGATGAAGGTGTGATTGTTAAAATACTTTTGAAAACTTGTGAGATAGAGTAATTTCCTAGTGATGAAACTTTATGCTTTTATAAATATTGTATGAGCTTGTAAATTCTTGAGTGCATCATTATTTCAAAGTGATTTTGCAACTAATATTAACTTCAATTATATAACATTATTGGAAATATTGTATTTAAATAGTTTGCCCCTTTGCATGATTTAAATTAGCCATTTTACTTACATGATAATGATTATTTAAATTCATCAGATTTTACTTTTTATATTCTTGCATGGAATATAATGCTTATTTGGAATTGTTAAGTATTAAATGTAATGTTAGATCCAAAGAAGTACTTGGGACCAGCATTTAGTTTGTTTGATGTGGACGAGACTTATAGTGGGTTCAGGTAGATGAAGATTATAGTATTACAAGTTAGCATTGTTGATGTTTATTTCTAAAACTTGAAGTATTGGTTATGTTTGGACTGTATAACTGCTTAACTTTAAACTATCTATATGACTTAGACTTATCTTCATATGGAACAAGTATGATGGACCGTTTACTATGATTGGGATAGATTTTGGGTAAATGGTGATATTTTAACAATTTTTTGTTAAAAATTGTTCTTTAAAATTTTTGAAAATTTAAGTATGGGTTTGGAGACAGAGTCTTCAAGTAAATTGGTAATAATTGTGGAATTATCAGGTATTGTCTTATCACATATGTTAAATGCCAATGTTTGAAAAGTAGAGGAAACTCTCCCAAATTTTGGTAAATCCAAGTTTTTGTGAAAGTTATGACACCTAAGTGTTTTCTTAAAGAAAATATTTTGTTATTTGTTTTAGAAAAGGAAATTTTTATAACAGGGATCGTCACTTATTTAAAAATGATCTAAAAATGTATTTTAAAACCTAGGTCATCATAGTTAGTATCGGAGCCCAGTTTACTACATTCATAGTCAATTCAACAAGTTCATCAAGTCATAATAGTCCATAAAGTGTTGTAGTGGAGAGTGAGTTAGAAAGGAAAACTCACACAAATTGTATTGATATTGTATTAGATGGCTCCTTGGAGAAGCAGTAGGTCTACTCCCACCACTTCGATCACTGCACCTATCGAGCTTCAAGAAAAGTGCATCAAGTGGTAGAAATAGTAGCTCAAGTTATTTAGGGTCTTTTGCCACATCTTTAAGAGCAGCATGCCCATACACTACCTACAGTAGTTTCTAGTGCGCATTCACATGCACAACCTACATCAGCAACCAATAAGTAGGCCTAGACATTACCTGTAGTAGCTTCTAGTGAGCAGGCTTAGACTCATAGAGAGATTGTATCAAGTAAAATAAAAGGTAGCTTAGAAAACATTCTCAATAGATCTAATAAGTTATTACATCAATTTTAGAGGATGATGCCATTATTCTAAGGTGAGGGTGAATTAGAGGCTATTGAGAGATAGATGTTTGAAGTCAAGAAGGCTTTTAGGGCTATGGAGTTGCCTACAAATAAGTAGGTACAGCTTGCAATACATATTTTGATGGGAGAGGCCAAATTTTAGTTGTAGACTGCAAAGAGGACTCATTTTCGTAGTGGTATGTCTACTTGGGAAAGTTTTAAGAGTGTGTTTAATGATAAGTGCTTCCACTCCATATATAGAAGGAAAAGGAGATGGAGTTTTGGGCCTTAAAGCAGGGTAATCTCATGGTTTAGTAGTATTAGAACCATTTTACTTAGCTGAGGGGGTATATTCCTAGTATTGACATGACTAACTCATAGGTCACAAATCAATTTGTTTATGACCTAAGTCCAATGTTGAGGAATCTGGTTTTGTTGACACAACCATCTATATTGACTAGAGGGGTTGAAATAGTGGCTATTATGGGGTAGGATCTCAGATGGGGGTAGGACAATGTGAAAGGAGACTGACCAGGATGGTAGCAGTCCAGGATACCCTAGTAAGGACATGAGGCCCTTCTCTTTGATAAAGCCACAGAGAACCCCAGGACAATAGCAACAACCTACTAGACAGGCGAAGCTTTAGAGTGGAGATAATATCCCAGATATAAGAGGAACCATCCTAGTAGGATATGTCCTAGTATAAGAAGGCCACAATTCCAATAGCTACCACAGCAAAGATAGTCATTATATTGCTATGTCCAAGTGGAGATAATGTCCTAGATGTAAGAGAAAACATCTTAGCCAGGTATGTCCTAGTATAAGAAGGCCACAGTTCTAATAGCTAACACAACAGAGACAACTTTATGTTGCTATGGTTAGAAGATTCTAGACATTTCCTTAGAGATTGTCCTAGAAGATAGGCAAGCAGACAGATAGATGGATAGACAAACATATAGTTGGGTTAAGCTAGATGTGGCTCAACGTAGTTAGGGCTGTTATTTTCCATTATGTCTAGATAGGCATAGACCTCGGACGCCATCATGGAAGGTACTTTTTCTGGTTGCATATAGACATGCTACAGTTCTATTTGATTCATGATTCACCCATTCATTCATTTCTAATAACTTTCCATCTTATGTGGACTTGCTTATACATGTCTTAGGTTTTAGGTTAGATGCAATTACACCAGTGGGAGAGTCAATTGAGACTAGAGAGTTCCCTTAGGGTGTTCCCATAGAGTTCATGGGTAAGAGGATGGATGCTAACCTCATCATCCTTGATATGGTTAACTTTGATGTTATTTTGGGGATGGATTGGTTGGCAACACATTGGGTGATAGTGGATTGTTGTAGGAAGAAGATCATGTTCAGTGCACCAGGACAACTGATGATCTCATTTCAATGTAAGAAAAACACCTCGAGCACTTGTGTTATGTTTGCAATAAAAGTGGTATGATACTAATCTACAGGATGTTGGGTTTTCTTTGCAAGTGTAGTTGTGATGGAGGCTAAGAAATCATGAATTGAGGAGATAGATGTGGTATGAGAGTTCTAGGATGCATTTCTAAAGGAGATTCCTGGATTACTACAATAGAGAGATATTGATTTTATAATTGAGCTTGTGCCAGGCACATCCCCAATTTCTAAGGCACCATATTGAGTGGCTCTAGCCAAGTTAAGAGAAGTTAAGAGGTAGTTATAGGAGCCATTGGGTAGAGGTTTCAGTAGACCTAGTGGATCACCATGGAGGGCACTAGTCCCTTTTATGAAGAAGAAGGATGGATCTGTGCAACTATGTATGATTATTGCTTACTAAATAGCACCACAGTGAAGAACTGAAGTCGTTTAGCATGAATTAGTGATCTCTTTGACCAACTCCAATCTCCACAAATCTTTTTAAAGATAGATCTAAGGTCAGGATATCACCAATTAAAGATTCAGGAGGAGAATGCCCCTAAGACAACTTTTAGAACTTGCTATAGCCATTATGAGTTCTTAGTGATGCCATTTGGGTTAATTAAGGCACCAGTAGTATTTATGAACCTTGAAAGTTGGGTCTTTTAAGATTTTATAGATAAGTTCATTATTGTGTTTGTGGGTGACATACTTGTCCATTCTATAAGTAGAAAGGAAAATAGGGAACACTTACATATTGTTCTTGAAACATATCAGAGCCATTGCTTATTTGCAAAGTTCAGAAAGTGTGACTTCTAGTTGGAACATGTGAACTTCCTATGTTATCTTATATTTAAGGATGGTGTGGTAGAAGACTTGATGAAAGTTGAGGTAATTATAGGTTGGGACCAACCCAAGACGGTGACGAAGATTTGTAGTCTGGCAGGCTATTATTGTAGGTTGATTGAGGGATTCTCCAAGATTGCATTTCCTCTAACCTCATTGACCAGGAAGGACACAAAGTTTGTTTAGGCTGATGCTTGTGAGGCAATCTTTCAAGAGCTCAAGAGGAGACTTACCTTTACATCATTGTTGATTACTAGCAGGTAGTGGTGATTTTGTAGTTTACTAGTGATGCATCTAGTAGGGGACTTGGATGTGTGTTGATGTAGCATAACAAGGTGATTTCCTATGCATCTTTATAGTTGAAAACACATTATATAAATTACCCTACACATGATTTGGAGTTGGTAGCAGTAATCTTTGCTTTGAAGATGTGGCATCACTACCTCTATGAAGAAAAGTTTGAGGTTTTTGATGATCATAAAAGCCTTAAAAACTTCTTTACAGAGAGTGATCTAAATATGCACAACTACACAAGAGGCTTTTAAAGTCCATAAAGAAGTCGCTTAATTGAATACTAACTTTGTAAAAATTTTACAAGTTAGTTAGAAATAACGACTTTAAAAATATAGATTAATAAGTTGTTTAAATGTAAACGGCTTTAAAAAACTGGAGTGAAGAGGAAAATTTTAGCGAGAAGACTTTTAAAGTCATTTACAATTAAATGACTTCAAAAGTTGATAACTTTTGAAGTCATTTAGACTTAAGCAACTTTAAAAGTCAACGGCCCACTTTTGAAGTCGTTTATCATAAGCGATTTCAAAAGTATGCCAATATATTTGGCAGAAAGATTATATTATGCATGAATGTACTTTTAAAGTCATTTGACTCTAAACAACTTCAAATGTCAATAACTTTTAAAGTCGTTGAGTCATAAATGACTTTAAAAGTTAGTTACTTTTGAAGTCGTTTGAGTCAGACAACTTTAAAAGTCTATTCCCACACATACTTTTGAAGTCATTTAGTATTAAAAGACTTCAAAAGTATATGTTTTTTAAAGTTGTTTAGTACAAAATGACTTCTAAAGTCCTTGTTCATTTATAAATAGCCAACCACATATCATTTTTTCTTGTATCCTCTTTGTCTCACAGGTGGCATGATGGCTTCCTCCTTGGTCCTTATGCTTCTCTCTTTTTCCCCTCTTACTTTCCATTTTGAATGTTTGTGTCATGAAAAAAACTGTAAGTAAACCATAACTTCTTTTGATCATGAATTACTTTCTTATTACTAACTCTCTCTGTTTTCATTTTGTAGATCATGTGTATTTTCTCACTGTAGATGATGGGGTTAAAAAGTCTATTAGATTGCCTTGATTTCCCAAAAATCATATGATTTCATTGCAAATGATAACTGCTTCCCTCTCTAACCCTCACTATTGGAGAAAGGGAGAACATTATGATTTGTGATTCTCACCCAAAATTAGGATTTGATGACGAGTGGTGGTTATACCATCAACTTTTGGCCTATAAAATTGAAGCGCGCACACACACACACACACACACTCTCTCTCTCTCTCTCTCTCTCTCTCTCTCTCTCTCTCTCTCTCTCTCTCTCTCTCTCTCCATAGAATGGGTCTCACTTAAATACTAGGCTAGATTTTGATAAAAAAAGAGAAGATTCACTCTTTGATCTTGTATTAATAAGATCTAATAATATGTAACGTTTGTTATATGTAACAATGGATGTAATAAAAATTAATTTAATTTCCTTGTTGATGTGTTTGTTTATGTATATATATTATATATGTTTATGTTTGTAAAATTGGTTTCATTGTGTATTTATGTAAGGTATTGTAATGTACAAAAAGTTAATAAATATACATTTAATGTGAAAATTTAAAAACTTTTAAAGTTGTTTGCTATAAACGACTTCAATTGTATGTCTATTTTAAGAGTTATTTCGTCCACTTTCTCCATGCCTTTTCAATCTGTGTCTATGATCTAAGCACAAAAACTAAGCTAGGTATCTGTTTCACTACTTTGAACAAAATCCTACTTATGAATTGGAACTATACTCACAAATTCAGGGTCAATATTGATTTTTGAGTGTTGGTTAGTATCTCTTTGTTTGTCTCATATGTATTATGCATATTTGAAGAATTTTTACAACATT
This sequence comes from Warburgia ugandensis, assembly GCA_035236585.1. Taxonomy (NCBI): domain Eukaryota; kingdom Viridiplantae; phylum Streptophyta; class Magnoliopsida; order Canellales; family Canellaceae; genus Warburgia; species Warburgia ugandensis. Next base: position 54,915,135 of record CP141132.1, read on the forward strand.
ACATGTTAGAATTTTATTTTTTTTAAAGTTAATTTCTTTCTTGAATGTGTGTATCATATTTTGATTTTTTTCATTGTTAATTGAAAATTTCCATGAAATGTAGTTATTTCAATTACTTCTAATTCTTGTATGACTAATGTTTGGTAAAATGCCTAAGCTAATCTTTTCATGTCTGGCAAGTCCCCACACAAATTTACTTCAATTTCTTATAATAATGGACAAACATGCTTGGATGACTATGAAAAGAACATCAAAAGAATATGAGGAGGGAACAAAAATTTTTATAGAGTTTACACTTAGGGTTGGTGTTGATCATAATCGCATGCGTTGTCCATGCTCAAAATGTGAAACTTGAAAATTGTAGGGGTGTTGACACAACACTTGTGCTTCCATCAAATCAATGAAAGCTATCACTTATGGATTTGCCATGGAGAAGAACTTCCACACACGCCCTCGATAAGGCTCTAAAGATATGATCAAGACACTATAGGAAGTGTTGGAGATAGTACAACTATACCGATGTTTTGAGATGCATATGATGACTTTCATGATGACCCTAAAAAATTTCATACTACATTAGAGGAAGCTGATGAGCCGTTGTACCCTGAGTGTAAAGATTATACCAAGCTGTCTGCAGTGGTAGAACTTTACAATGTGAAATCAAGATTTGATTTTTGAGATCAAGGTTTTATAGAATCCTTGAAAGTAGTGGGTAAGATGCTATCAAAGGATAATAAATTAGCGAGTTCCACATGGGAGGCAAAGAAAACCCTGGCTACACTAGGGTTGAAGTATGAGAAGATACATGTGTGTCCTAATGATTTCATCTTGTATAGGAAGGAGCACAAGGATAAAACTAAATGCCCAGCTTATGAACAGACAAGATGGAAGTTGAAGAACAATTCAACTGAGACAGTTATAGACGTTCCTACAAGGGTTCTATGGTACTTCCCCCCTATTCCAAGGTTCAAAAGAAAGTTTTGTATAACAGAAACAACAAAGAAATTAGTGTGGCATGCCAAGGACAGAGTAGTTGATAGCTTTTCATGCCATCCAATAGATAACCTAGCATGGAAGCTCATAGATTTCATGTGGCCTAATTTTGGTGAAGAACCTAAAAAACCTATGACTTGCATTATCTATAGATGAGATTAATCATCATGGTTCTATAAGTAACAAGTATAGTTGTTGGCCCCTTATATTAGTTTATTACAACCTCCCAACATTTCTATGCATGAAGAGCAAGTTCATGATGCTCACTATGTTGATATTAGGTTGAAAGCAGTAGGGAATGACATTGACGTGTACTTGTCTCCCTTGATCAATGATCTTGAGACATTATGGGATGTAGGCATTGAAGCATATGACCCATACAGGAAAGAGTAATTCACCCTAAAGGCTATACTATTATGGATAATAAGAGACTTCCTTGTATATGATAATCTATTTGGATGCACAATGAAGGGATACATTGCTTGTGCTGTCTGTAGTGATCAAACATGTGCTGCGACTTAAACATGGTAGGAAAATGGCATTCCTGGGGTATAAAAGATGGTTGTGCAAAGACCATCCATATTATTTTTAGAAGAGTGAATTTAATGGGAGTGTAGAGGTATGCACACCTCCAAAGATGTTGACAAGATGACAAGTATTGGAGCAAGTTGAAAATATCAATGTCGTGTGGGGAAAGAAGAAATTAAGTAAACATGCAAGTGAAAGTAATTATAGAAGTTGTTGAAAGAAGAAATCAATATTCTTTTTTTTGGCATACTAGAAATCATTGCATCTACACCATGTACTTGATATCATGCACACTGAGAAGAATGTGTGTGAAAGCTTGGTTGGTATCTTGCTTAATATCCTACGAAAAACAAAGGATGGACTTGCAGCTCAAATGGACGTTATGAGCATGGGTTTGAAGAGGAGGTTGCATCCAAAGGATAGGAGCAGTCAAGAAACACACCTTCCTAAGAAAAATTATATGTTTGATAGAGAGAAGAGGAGAATAATGTGTAAAATCCTGTTTGAGCTCAAGGCCCTGGACAACTATTCTTCAAACTTTAAAAACATTGTCTCCACGGAAGAGCTGAAATTGTTGGGGATGAAGTCCCACGATTGCCATGCATTGGTGAAACAACTACTGCTTGTAGCAATACATTCAGTGTTATCAGACAAAGTTAGGAGAGTTATTACAAAATTCTGTTACTTCTTTAATGCTTTGTGAAAGAAGGTGGTGGATGTTTCAAACTTACAAGAAATTCAAGCTCATCTAATGACAACTTTATGTGAGCTTAAGACAATCTTCCCACCATCCTTCTTTGACACCGGTACACTTAATAGTGCACATCATTGATGAGATTAGACTCTGTGGGCTAGTTTACTTGTGATGGATGTACCCGTTTGAGAGATACATGAAAATTTTAAAAGGGTATGTACGCAATCACAACTGGACAGAAGGGTGTATAGCTAAATGTTATATTGCAAAGTAAGCAGTAGAGTTTTGTAAAGTGTACATAGCATGAATGGATGCTATTGAAATCCCAAGGAAGAAACAATAGGTTACATTTCATGATCCCAAGGTTGGTGAACCTCTATCGAGCAGTTATGTATTGACCATTGGCTATAAAGAATAGGACTAGGCATATCTTTATGTGTTACAAAATGTTGATGAACTCCAACTATCCATTAAGTAAGTTGAACATGCATGCACTTATTTAAAATTAAATTGTTGATGGTTATATTTTCTTTCATTACTTTAGTAATTTGTGTATGTACGTAGTAAACACATGGATGTACTTAAGGCAATGAATCTAAGTTTTGCAAAGAAATAGAAGCGGTTACAATTTGAGTGTTGTTGCACTTTTAATAATTGGTTGCATAAGGAGGTAAAATGAAATAATTCTCACTTAATGTTAATTAAAAAATTACATTATGTATGTGTGTGTGTGTGTGTGTGTGTGTGTAGTCTCACTTACGCCTACTTAATATGAATATACAAAGATTCAAGATCAGAAGATCAGCAAGAAGTAGTAGGCAATGGTATATCAGAAACCTTGGGCTAGATGGTGATAGGACCATGAATAGAAGTAATAAAATATCTTAGATATGCCATCATTGGTTATCACTTTTACAGAAAAGATTGTGATAACTTAAGACTACAATAGAATAGTGGAGTTAGCTTGGTCGCCAACGATACATTCTTTCCCAGTTCAAAGGATAACATGCTAATAGTGGCAGATGATATTTATTATGGGGTTATAAGAGAGATTTTAGCCTTGGATTATACTTTCAGAACTGTGGTTGTGTTTAAGTACGATTGGGTGGAACACAACAAAGACAACATCAAAACTAATGCCCTTGGATTGACATTGGTTGGCCTCTATAGGATTGCCTATAAAAAATGATCAATTTATTTTGGCATCTCAAGCAAAACAAGTATTTTATGTGCAAGGCAAACATGATAAAAGATGGTCAACTATTTGAAATAAATCACCCTTCTATTACCAAACAATCACATCAATTGAAGTAGTATTTAGTGAGAATCAAGATTATGTGAGTATGTGTGTACAAAAAATGCATGAATCACTGTTTACTACCATAAAAAATAGGTTTCATTGTGTATTAATTATTAGATATTGTAAATTACTAACATAAAAGGTATATATATTTTTGAATTAAAAATAATTTATAAACTCATTTAGTAATAATGACTTTAAAAGATGTTACTTTTAAAGTTGTTTAACAATAAACAACTTTAAAAGTGGACACTTTTAAAGTCGTTTATTTGTAAATGACTTTAAAAGTTAACATTATTAAAGTCGTTTACACTAAATGACTTGTTTATGTACAATCAAATTTAGCACCAAAACTGATGAACCAAATTCAAACTAATCATTATGTAACATCTTTGACTTTTAAATAACAATTTACAAAAATTTTGAATTAGGTGAAATCGATGTCAAAAGGAAATTATTTTGAAATTCTCAATTTTTTAAGTTATAGAAAGTGAAAATTTTATTGACCTCAAATATGATGTTAATACATCAACATTGTGATTATACTAAAAAAAATGATTCCAATGACACTAAGTTTGTTGTAATCAAAATTTGAGTGAATACAATTTATTTTCTTAAAAAGGGCAATTTGGTAATTTCACATAGAAGGCCCTACTTGCAGAAATTTGAGAATTGAGTGGCTCACATCTATTTTTTATTGTAATTATATAACTAAACAATTAAGTAGTGAAAACAATATAATTTTCAAGTGCAAAATTTTATAAATTAAATTTATTAAATAAACTAAAGGAGGGGCAATTTTAATAATGGAAACCCCTCCCTCTTTTCTTAGTTGCTGGAAACAATAGAGCTAAGTTTGTTCTTAAAAACCCAACAGATAGGGAAAACCCTCATAGAGCTAGCTGAAGAGGAAGAGTGTAATAACCCCAATTTTTGTAATTGATTGAGAAAATCAATAAAGTTTGAGTTATAGATATTTTGGGTTAAAATATTAGGGTTATTTAGAATATACTTTTTATAAAAGTGTAATCAAATAAGAAGACATGTAAAATTGAAATTAAACTTAGCAAACCTTTCAAAATTACTGTAAACATGACAAATTTTGAATTCAGATGAAAATTCCTTAAGTTTCTTCATTTCTTGGACAAAAGGGTAAAATAGTAATTTTACCCAAAAATCAAAATCTCCCAAAAATCAAAACATGAGACATCAAAATTTAGAATGTATTGAGAAATATGAATCCAACGCCACTAAGTACACTCAAATTTGAGATCATGGGAATAAAACCCAAAATTTTATGCATAAATGGCAAAACGGTCTTTTTACACCATGTGGGGCCCACAAGGGACCCAACAACCAATATTATCAGCATCCCAAGTGAATTCATGGATCAACAACCTCAGCTGGTCTTGGGGAAGAAAAATGGGGCATGGGGAAGAAAAAATGGAGCATGGGAGACTTTCATGCCATTTAATAATAAAAAATAAAAAATTATAATCATAAAAAAAGACCCAAAATGCCTATAAATACAACCCAAAAATCCTCATAAAATCCCCACAAAATTCTCTTCACTCTCCCTGAAAAATTAGATCTAGATCCCTCCGCCAAAACCCAAAATTTCCAAGAGACATCTCTCTTGTCAATTTGTTTTTCTTTTTAGATTGGAACAAGAGACCTAAAATCAATTAGGCACTCTGTTCTAGATCTAATTTGATCAATTCCACCGTCCAAAACTTCCCAACATATCTATTCTACAAAACCCCCAAGGAAATTTCAAGATCCAATGGTTCAAACAACGAAAATTTGCAAGAAAGGTGGATCTTAGGCCATATCTTCATCAACAAGGTATTTTTTTAAATTGGGTATATAACCGAGGTTTTTTCTCCAATCAGGTAAGTGGAAATACTTTCCATAGATGTTTAATACTGTTTTCTGTAATTTTTAGTTTACTGTAATTTATTTTGGTAATAAAAAGGTAAAAATAAAGTAAACAATGGAACCCTTAATTCTAAATGATAAAGTGCTCAGATGAAAATTCTAACTGCACCAATCGATCTAGAAGGGTCCAAAACCCCTAGGGTAGAATTTTCATAAAGATCAGAGATGTTTTGGGTCCTCAATTGAGAGGAGAATGATTGGACGGTCCAAATGGACTGTCCGATCTCCTGATCGGACGGACAACGTTCCACGTGCATCCGTGGACGCCCCATGCGGGCGCTTCCGCATCTCATCATAGCGGGCGCGCCCGACGAACCGAACGCATTCCACAAGCGTCCGTGGAAGCCCTGTGCAGGCGCTTCGGAATTTCGTTGCAGCGGATGCACCCAACTTGTTCCGCCTGGTTCGTTCTGCCCGACTAATCTGGGCTGTCCGTTCCTTGGGCCCAGATCAAATCTAGGCCCTAGGAAAGACTATGAACTTCCAGATCCAATTCCTGAGTCATTTGAACTCCAAATTGAGATCGGAAAGAAGCTATGGAAAGCTTGAGACCTCTATTTTCTGATGAAATGATAAAATGGACATGCTATTTAGTAAAAAAAATTTGTATTAAAGAAATAAGTTTCCAATTACCTAGATCTTTAAGATCTGAGTTGATCAGATCTTAAAAATATGTTTTAATAATGATATAATATTGAAATAAAGTGAGATCTATGGTTTAATTGGATATATATTAGATATATTAAGGGATTTACCCATTATGGTAGAAAAACCCTAAAAATACAAAGGGACCCACTTAATCAATGAGATCAAGTGTGATCAGATCCTTGGGATGGAAAGAATAAATGTTGATATGATGAAGGGTATGTATGCATGTATATAGATATACATAGCTTATAAAGTAAAGAGTATGTTTAAGGATAATGAGATTATGAAGTATTGGAATTACATTGTCAATGTTATGTTTCTTGAATCCCCTACCAAGCATTGCTTGCTGAGATATTGTAATTGTTGCAATATCTCAGATACAAGGAAGGAGAGTTAGGAGTTGAAGACTATAGAAGATTTGAAGAGAATAATGTTCAAGGTATACCCTTGAAGACATGTATTTTTCTTTGTTGAGAGTTTTATTGTATGGTGAGCTTGAGTTTTGGATTATGTAATTTGGACAAGTATTGTACTAGATTTGGTCAGATGTGAATCACTGGATGGATCCTGGAGTTTAATAAAAGGATATTCCTTCAATGGAATTTTATTTTGTACACAAATTGTACTTATGTTATGTATGAAGTGGTGACTTGGGTTTTCAAAACAAGTTCTAAAGAAAAGAATTTCCACTGCTTTGTTTTGCAAAAATTTTTTACACTCTTCAGGGCCCTGCCTTTCAAAATACTTTACAAATCATGTTTCAAAAACCCGGGTCGTCACAGTTGGTATCAAAGTGATTCATCTAGTCACAGTACAATACAAATATGTCCAAAGGAGGGATGATAATCCAAGTCTAGATTAAGATAGAAGTTGTTGTATTGAGGACTGATAGAATTTTGGTTTATGAGCAGATTCCACCAAAGAGAGTCACAAGGCAGATAGCTCAAAATACTCCAGAAGACAATATGGAGAGAGTAACCATGAGTAATATGGAAGAGATGATGACAAGGATGTTAAGGAACCTCCTTCCTCACCTACAACAACCCCAAGGTTCATCACCTCCTATAGAAATACCGAGTATGCAGGCTCAGGCTCAGCCTGGGGTGAGACATACTACACCAACACCACCACCAGCTACTCCCACACTAGGACAAGGGCAATCTTCCCTTGTACCAAGTGAAGAAGTGGGAAAATCCCCATTAGCACTTGAAAAAGTGGACAAAATTCTAGAAATATTTCAAAAGAGGACTACAATGTATGATGGCAAGGGTGAAATTGAACAGGCTGAAGAATGGATATTGAAGTTGAAAAGACTTTTAGTGCGCTACATACTCCTTCAGAGTTGAAGGTGAAATTTGCCACATACTTATTCAAACAAGAAGCTACATTTTGGTGGAGATCAGCTAACAACACCTTCTTCTCGAATTCTGAAGATACTACATGGGAAGAATTTAAGAAAATATTCAACCATAAATATTTTCCTTCTCATGTACAACAAAGGAAGTTGATAGAGTTTTTGAACCTAAAGCAAGGGGATATGTCAGTGGTGGACTATGATAACAAGTTCACACAACTAAGGAGATTCGTGACTCATGTGTGTGACATAGAAACACACACCGTGGATCAATTTATTGAAGGGCTACACCCAGGGCTGAAAATAAAGGTGCTGGGTACTAAACCCACTACCTTGGCAGACTATGTGGAAATGGCCTCCAAGTTTGAAGATGAGTACAAAAAGGGTCAAATTACCAAGTTCAGTGGAGGAGGAAACAATAACCCAAGGCCTTTCCAGAAGAATAAAAGACCTTAGAACAATTTTAAGCCTCAAAGAAATCAAAGGAACAATGCACCAAGGCCAAATAGACAGCCATGTCCAAGATGTAGAAAATTTCACCAAGGCAATATTTGTCCATGACCTATACAACAACAACCACAACGATTTCCAATCAAGTGCCACAATTGTGGGGAGTATGGACATATCGCCACCCACTGTACCAAACCATTGGCAGTCAGGGAAGCAAAACTAGAAATTGCTCCTCGACACCCAGGAAGGGTTTTCGCCATCACTAACAGCCAAGATGGACCATCCAATGCGGTAATTGAAGGTACACTACTTATAGCAGACAACTATGCCAAGTTACTGTTTGATTCTAGATCTACACATTCCTTTATATCTTGTGAATTTGCATCTAGTATACAACTATCAGTGAAAAACTTGGGATTTGATCTAGTTGTAACAACTCTAGCTGGAAAAACAGTTAAACTACAAGAATACTTGCATAATGTACCTCTAGAAGTATTGGGAAAAAGAATGGACATAGACCTCATTTTGTTGAACATGGAAGATTTTGACATCATACTGGGTATGGACTAGTTAGCAAAATACTGGGTAGTTATGGACTGTCACAAGAAGAAACTCACATTTAGTATACCAGGGGAGAAAGTATTAATACTGTATGGGAAACACAATGACTTAGACAAATCCATCATCTCAGCTATGAAGGCAGTCAAACATATGTCCAAGGGGTGTCAGGCATTTTTAGCAACAATGGTTTCCTTAGATGTTGATCAGCCTAGGATAACTGAAATTGAAGTGGTCAGGGATTTCCAAGATGTTTTTCCTGAAGAACTACCAGGGTTACCCCCACACCGAGAAATTGAGTATACCATTGAAGTAATTCCTGGTACAACTCCAATTTCTAAAGCACCTTATAGGATGGCCCCAGTAGAGTTGAAAGAGTTGCAAGATTTGTTAGAATAAGGGTTTGTTAGACCAAGTAGTTCACCATGGGGAGCACCAGTAATATTTGTGAAGAAGAAGGATGGGTTAATGAGATTATGCATTGATTATAGAATGTTGAATAGCGTCACAGTGAAAAATAGGTATCCCTTACCTCACATTGATGATCTCTTTGATCAACTCCAATCTGCTAAGGTCTTTTCTAAAATTGACCTTAGATCAGGATATCATCAATTGCGTATTAAGGATAAAGACATACCCAAGTCAGCATTCAGAACTCGATATGGGCATTACGAGTTTCTAGTCATGTCTTTTGGGCTGACCAATGCACCAGCAGTGTTTATGGATTTGATGAATAGAATCTTCAAAGAATTTTTGGATAAATTTGTGATTGTATTTATCGACGATATACTAATTTACTCTACTAGTATCAAAGAACATCAAGAACACTTACAAATTGTACTAAATACCCTTAGAACACATAAACTGTTTGGTAAATTTAGTAAGTGTGAATTCTAGTTGGAGAAGGTCAAATTTTTAGGTCATGTAATTTCCAAGAATGGACTAGAAGTGGACCCCACCAAGATTGAAGCAGTAATGAATTAGGAGAAACCTAAAACAGTAATAGAAATACGTAGTTTTCTTGGACTAGCAGGATACTACCATAAATTCATTCAAGGGTTCTCTCGTCTAGCTCTTCCTATGACTTCCTTGACAAGAAAGGGGGTACAATTCACTTGGTCAGAAGAATGTGAAAATAGTTTTCAAGAGCTAAAGAAGAGGTTAACTACAGCACCTGTATTGACTTTGCCAGCTGGGAGGGGGGATATGAAATATACTGTGATGCTTCAGGCAAAGGGTTAGGAGGTGTGTTAATGCAAAATGGGAAGGTCATTACTTATGCATCTAGACAATTGAAGAAACATGAAATAAATTACCCAGTACATGACCTAGAATTGGCAGCTGTAGTTTTTGCATTGAAAATTTGGAGACATTATTTGTATGGAGAAGAATTCAATGTATTTACAGATCATAAGAGTCTAAAATACATCTTCGCTCAGGCTGATTTGAATATGAGACAAAGAAGATGGATAGAGTATATCAAAGACTATGATTTTGCCATCCAATACCATCCTGGAAAGGCAAATGTAGTAGCTGATGCATTAAGTAGACAACCAAGAGCTCTACTCACAAACATCACAATTAAATCAGCTTTTGTATAAAGAGTCCTTAAAGCCCAAGAAGAAGATACATCAACTCAGTAATTGTGTGAAAAGAAAGGATTTGTTAAGGGTACAGATGGGGGCATAGGTTTTCAGGAGACATTGGTGGTTCCTTCAAATATATGTCTGAGAAAGGAGTTGATACAAGAAGCCCATCAGTCAAAGTTTTCTATACACCCTGGAGGTACAAAGATGTATCAAGATTTAAAAAGAAACTTTTGGTGGGAAGGCATGAAGAGAGAAATAGGAGAATTTGTGGCTAAATGTCTAAATTGTCAACAAGTAAAGGCTGGACACCAAAGACCAGCTGGAATGTTACAAACATTGGAACTTCCTTAATGGAAATTGGACAATATCACTATGGATTTTGTAGTGGGATTGCCAAGGACTCGAGCAAGCCATGATATGATTTGGGTGGTCGTGGATAGGCTAACAAAGTCAGCACATTTCCTTTCAATTAGACAAAACCAATCAATTGACAGTTTGGCTAAGTTATACATCAAAGAAATAGTAAGACTTCATGGGATTCCACTATCCATTATCTCGGATAGAGATGGAAGATTTACTTCGAGATGTTGGAAGAGTGTACAACAAGCCTTGGGAACCTCACTTAAACTCAGTACAGCATTTCACCCTCAAACAGATGGTCAATTAGAAAGGACTATTCAAACCTTAGAAGATATGTTGAGAGCATGTGCATTAGATTGGAAAGGGAGTTGAGATGAACATCTTCCTTTAGTAGATTTTGCATATAACAACAGTTTTTAGGTAAGTATTGGTATGGCACCATATGAAGCATTGTATGTATGTCCATGTCGATCACCAAACTGTTGGAGTGAAGTTGGAGAAAGAAAGCTGATAAAGTTAGAACTAGTGGAACAATGTGTAGACAAGGTCAGATTGATATAGAAGAGGTTGTTAACAACACACAGTCGACAAAAGAGTTACACAAATAAAAGACGTAGAAACCTGGAATTTGATGTGGGGGAGCACGTATTTCTAAAGGTATCACATGTCAAAGGAGTAATGAGGTTTGAAGCAAAGGAAAACTTAGTTCTAGATTCATTGGTCCATTTGAAATCTTAGAAAGAGTTGGTCTAGTGGCCTACAAATTAGTCTTACCACCCTAACTCTCAGAAATACATAGTGTCTTTCATGTGTCTATGCTAAGGAAATACCTCCAAGACGACACTCATGTACTTCAAAGGGTGCCAGAAGAGCTAAAGCCTAACCTAACCTTTGAAGAGAAGGCAATACAAATTCTGGACCGTAAGGAACAGAAGTTAAGAACCAAAAGCATTCCGTTAGTCAAAGTCTTGTGGCAACATCACTCTGTTGAGGAAGCCACGTGGGAAACGGAAGTAGAAATGAGGAAGACGCACCCTAGTTTGTTTGAGTAAGTAGTGTATTCCAAATTTCGAGGATGAAATTATTATAAGGGGGGAAGATTGTAATAACCCTAATTTTTGTAACTGATTGAGAAAATCAATAAAGTTTGAGTTTTAGATATTTCGGGCTGAAATATTAGGGTTATTTAAAATATACTTTTTATAAAAGTGAAATCAAATAATAAGACATGTAAAATTGAAATTAAACTTAGCAAACCCTTCAAAATGACTATAAACATGACAAATTTTGAATTCGGACGAAAAATCCTTAAGTTTCTTCATTTCTTGGACAAAAGGGTAAAATAGTAATTTTACCCAAAAATCAAAATCTCCCAAAAATCAAAACATGAGACATCAAAATTTAGAATGTATTGAGAAATACGAATCCAACATCACTAAGTACACTCAAATTCGAGATCATGGGAATAAAACCCAAAATTTAATGCATAAATGGCAAAATGGTCTTTGTACACCATGTGAGGCCCACAAGAGACCCAACAACCAATCTTATCAGCAGCCCACGTGAAGTCATGGGTCAACAAACATCAGCTGGTCCTGGGGAAAAAAAATGGGGCATGGGGAAGAAAAAATGGAGCATGGGAGACTTTCATGCCATTTAATAATAAAAAATAAAATATTATAATCATAAAAACAGACCCAAAATGCCTATAAATACAACCCCAAAAATCCTCATAAAATCCACACAAAATTCTCTTCACTCTCCCTAAAAAATTAGATCTAGATCCCTCCACCAAAACCCAAAATTTCCAAGAGACATCTCTCTTGTCAATTTGTTTTTCCTTTTAGATTGGAACAAGAGACCTAAAATCAATTAGGCACTCTATTCTAGATCTAATTTGATCAATTCCGCCGTCTAAAACTTCCCAACATATCTATTCAACAAAACCCCCAAAGAAATTTCAAGATCCAATGGTTCAAACAACGAAAATTTGCAAGAAAGTTGGATTTTAGGCCATATCTTCATCAACAAGGTATTTTTTTAAATTGGGCATATAACCGAGGTTTTTTCTCAATCAAGTAAGTGGAAATACTTTCCATAGATGTTTAATACTGTTTTATGTAATTTTTAGTTTACTGTAATTTATTTTGGTAATAAAAAGGTAAAAATAAAGTAAACAATAGAATCCTTAATTCTGGATGATAGAGTGCTCAGATGAAAATTCTGACTGCACCAATCGATCCAGAAGGGTCCAAAACCCCTAGGGTAGAATTTTCATAAAGATCAGAGACGTTTTGGGCCCTCAATTGAGAAGGGAATGATTGGACGGTCCAAATGGATTGTTCGATCTCCTGATCGGACAGACAACGTTCCGCGCGCGTCCATGGACGCCCCATGCGGGCGCTTCCTCATCTCATCGCAGCGGACACGCCCGAAGAACCGAACGCGTTCTGCGCTCGTCCGTGGAAGCCCCGTGTGTGCGCTTCTGAATTTCGTTGCAGCGGACGCGCCCGACTCGTTCTGCCTGGTTCGTTCTGCCCGACTAATCTAGGTCGTCCGTTCCTTGGGCCCAGATCAAATCTAGGCCCTAGGAAAGACTGTGAACTTCCAGATCCAATTCCGGAGTCATCTGAACTCCAAATTGAGATCGGAAAGAAGCTATGGAAAGATTGAGACCTCTATTTTCTGATGAAATGATAAAATGGATATGATATTCAATAAAAACTTTCTGTATTAAAGAAAAAAGTTTTCAATTACCTAGATCTTCAAGATCTGAGATGATCAGATCTTAAAAATATGTTTTAATAATGATATAATATTAAAATAAAGGGAGATCTATTGTTTAATTGGATATATATTAGATATATTAAGGGATCTACCCATTATGGTAGAAAAATCCTCAAAATACAAAGGGACCCACTTGATCAATGAGGTCAAGTGTGATCAGATCCTTGAGATGGAAAGAATAAATGTTGATATGATGAAATCCAAGGAAATCATGGATGGATTATGACAAAAATAGATCAATATGATCTTTTGACCTTAATAAAGAAAATTCCCTAAATATAACTAAAATCCTTAATCAAAGGAAAAGATCTAAGATCAAATGGTTGGATCATAAGTAAAGGTTTCTAAAAATGTCAATGTAATTAGTTTCATTTTATATAATAGCATTTTAAATATGATTATGTATTAAAGCATGCTAGTATAACATTTAGACTTTAGCATGATATGTGATTTCATTGTTATCATAAGGTGCTAGATTTAATTATTTTAAGTAGCTTGCCTCATTATCATTAAATGTTAAATTATGTAGTTTTATGTTTTGAATTTATAATTCATTTATGGTTAAATGTTATTAGTAGATCTACTTGTTATGAGATAAAGAGCATAAAACATAAAAAATGTATTCTAATGAGAAAGTAGAGTTTCATTACACAAATAAGAATGGAATACTTTGGACTTAATTAGTAAGGGCTATAGTTAGTAGGACAATATAAGGATTATCAAGTCCTTGGCCCAAATTAGGAAAAGAATAATAAACCCCATGAATGACATTATAAATATTCATGCACTTAATTAAAATCCATTAGAAAGAGTACTTAGGGTAAACATGCTTATAGGAACCTCATAAAAGGTTGAGCTATGGTCATTCTAGTGAATGATGAACATAGTGGTTAAGGGGGTTATTTAATAGAGCCTCGCTCTTCCCCTACCTTCTGTTGACGTTTGTGAGGTCTAAACGCCTCCTTACATGAGGATTGAAGTAACCACTTTGTGTTCACCCATTCAGCTAGTAAGCCTTAGCCAATTGGAAATAAGAGGAGCAGTCTACATTTACACTTGAATAAGCTACCTTCAACCAGCACATTAACTGGTTGAATAATAATAATAAGAGCATAAAAGGTTAGTAAATTGCCTCACCCTAATAAAAACAGTAAGTAAGATAAGGATGATCAAACAAGATCCATTAGATCTTGGACGATCAACAACAATAAGAATAAGAACACTATATTGTAATTAGTATGCATGTTTATTAGTATACTTGTTATAGTTCATTAGATTAGATAATCCAAACCCTTAATCAAAGATGATTCAAAGAAGAAAACCAAGATCATCCTCCATAGGGATGATCCAATAACTGAACTTAGATCAAAGAAGAACTAGATGATAGAAGATCTAGGACCTTGATCTTTATCAACATGTGTAGATTGTCAATCAATGGATCTATGAAAGACCAAGATCAAGGAGATGGACATACAAAGGCTTAGAGATAGAAAAATACTTAGATATGAATGATCTAAAGATCATTCTAAACATCAGATCTAGTGATCAATAGGATTGTTCATAATTTATATATTAACAATATGTATGGATGTACAGATTACATACATCAGTCAGGATCATGGAAGATTGGGGAAAAGAGATCAATCCTTAAAGGTAAGAGGATTTGATGAATGCATACATGATTGTACTCATGATCTTATGTTGACAAGAGTAATGATAATACTTGTATCAAATCTCTTGAAAACCTTATGATCCAACAAAACACACATAAGATGGTTAAGGACTAAACTATAAGTGAATAAGGAACTAGGAAATATTTCAGCCCTAAGTAAACAGACATATGGTCTGATATATATGAAATCTATTTTACATACAAGCTTGGAGGCTTGTGAGTTTGTTTTAATAGGCATAAGCCTAGGGGAATGCTATTGCTAGAGGAGTTATGAGGGTTTGGCCACCCGCTCCTTGAAATTTGATGATGTGATGATACCTTGCCCTAAGAGAGGCTAAAAGTCAGGTGGTGGCAATTATGGGAAGGCCACCACTGTGAAAGTCTTGGTCCCCCATATGGGAAATGACATAATATTTTCCACCATGGTATCAGTGGTGAACAGGGCAGGTATCTAAGCACGCTAGTACGGATCAAACTGCAACATAGCAACCTTTCTGATTATTTTGCACTATGATGCATATGAGAATAGGCATAGTGAAATGCCTTATGTTATAGCATAATGAAATGCTAGGTAATTGTATATTACCAATATTTCCCAAGAAGGAAAATTCCTAGTATAAGATTAGCTGTAATACTCAATTCTCAAAATGAAGAGAATTGATCAGCTTAGTTGGGAATGATATT
Organism: Warburgia ugandensis; assembly: GCA_035236585.1. Taxonomy (NCBI): domain Eukaryota; kingdom Viridiplantae; phylum Streptophyta; class Magnoliopsida; order Canellales; family Canellaceae; genus Warburgia; species Warburgia ugandensis. The sequence goes on from CP141132.1 coordinate 54,930,690, forward strand.
TGACTACTTTCATGAATTTAACTGGTTTACCCGTAAAGGGTATGTATGTATATAGATATACATAGCTTACAAAGTAAAGAGTATGTTTAAGGATAATGAGATTATGAAGTATTGGAATTACATTGTCAATGTTATGTTTCTTGAATCCACTACCAAGCATTGCTTGCTGAGATATTGTAATTGTTGCAATATCTCAGATACAAGGAAGGAGAGTTAGGAGCTGAAGACTATAGAAGACTTGAAGAGAATAATCTTCAAGGCATACCCTTGAAGACATGTATTTTTCTTTGTTGAGAGTTTTATTGTATGGTGAGCTTGAGTTTTGGATTATGTAATTTGGACAAGTATTGTACTAAATTTGGCTATATTGTGAATCACTGGATGGATCCTGGAGTTTAATAAAAGGATATTCCTTCAATGGAATTTTATTTTGTATACAAATTGTACTTATGTTATGTATGAAGTGGTGACTTGGGTTTTCCAAACAAGTTCTAAAGAAAAGAATTTCCACTGCTTTGTTTTGCGAAAAAATTTTATACTCTTCAGGGCCCTGCCTTTCAAAATACTTTACAAATCATGTTTCAAAAACCTGGGTTGTCACAAAGAGAGGAGGAGACCGACGTTGACGACACCCAGATTGGCAATGAGATGAGAAGGGAGAGAAGAAAGAGAGGAAGAAAAAGAGGAAGAAGAAGAAGGGGAAGAAGGAGAGGAAGAGGGGAGGAGAATAACGCCAACTATGTTGACTAGGATGACATTGGTGACAATGATCAATGACGCTCGCCTAGATTGGTGATGAGGAGAGAAGGGAGAGAAGAAAGAGGGGAAGAAGAAGAGGAAGAAAAAAGGGAAGAAGGAGAGGAAGAGAGGAGGGGAGAAAAAGAGAAGATTGACACCAACAACGTCGACCAAGACAAAGCCAATCGATGACGCATGCCCAGATCATTAGTGAGGAGAGAAGGGAGAGAAGAAAGAGGGGAAGAAAAAGAGGAAGAAGAAGAAAGGGAAGAAGGAAATGAAGAGGGGAGAAGACCAACACCAACCATCGCCTACGACATTGATTGACGATGCGTGCCTAGATCGACAGTGAGAAGAGAAGGGAGAGAAGAAAGAGGGGAAGAAAAAGAGGAAGAAGAACAAAGGGAAGAAGGAGAGGACAAGAGGAGGAGACTGATGCCGACAATGTCGATGATGCTGATTGATGACGCACACTAGATTAGTGGTGAGGCGAGAAGGGAGAGAAGAAAGTGGGGAAGAAAAAGAGAAAGAAGAAGTAGGGGAAGAGGAGAGGACTGATTAAGAGCCGTCCAACCAAGCCACTATTGATGATGGCTAGATAGGTGCGTGCAGGTGAGAAAAAACCTAATAGTGAGGAGGGGGAGAAGAAAAGGAGGAAAAAGAAGAAGAGGGGAATAAAGAGAGGAAGAGAGAAGGAGAAGGAGATGGAGGGGGTGAAGAAAGAGGAGAAAAGGGAAAAAAAGAAGAATAAGCTTTTCCAGGTAGATATTCAGAATCTAGTTCATGGTTTTGATGGATTTGTGCATTGATGAGTATGATTGAATATTTCTAATTTCATTTGGATACATGAACATGATTTGAGTAGATGAGATGTGATTTTATTAGGATGAGATGCACGTGCTATTAGGGACTAGGTAAAAAGGACATTGAATAGGCTGCCCTAGCATGTTTTATTATGATAAATGGTATAACTGCAAAATTTGATGATATATAAGAAAACCTAATGTGATGCATGATTTGAACTTGGAAATTACATGAAATAAAGTAACCTAAAGTGCATGAATTAAGCATGATAGTGTGCATGAACTAAGATGTAAACTAAACAAATATTGAATGCATGAAATTAATCGATTTAATGAATGGAAACCTAAACTAAACAAGTAAAAATAAAGTATTAAGAACCAACTAATATATATATGCACTAAATCGATGTGGAATGTAAATGATTCATTGCATTGATAGTGCATGAATTTCAAGTAACAATGGAAAGTATGATGTATATGATTGTGATATCTAAAAGCATGGAATAAGCTACAAACTAACCTAGATAGAATACATGAATGGAATGCATGGACAACTAACCAAAATGAAATACATTTTTAAGGAGAAACACTTTAAAACTATGGGCAAGAACCATGGGAAGCGCATGATTTAAGCATGAAATTATGCCTGAACCAAGATGTAAACTAACTAAACATGGAATGAATGAAAACCTAAACTAAACAAGTAAAATAAAGTATGAGTCTACTAATATGCACTAATCTGAATTGGAATGTGAATGATTCATTACATCAATAATGCATGAATTACAAGTAAGAATGGAAAGCATGGTGCACATGATTATAAGATGAACCTAAGATAAAACACAAGTATATAAGCATGAAAGTAACAACTAAAAGCCATGAAAAACTAATTACAAGGGTGATGCGCACCCTCCAAGGGGAGTGTGCACCCTACTTAGAACTAATTACAATCCCTAAAATAAACTTCTAATCTATCTTCAATCATCCAAATATCAAACAACAATGAACATGTATATGAAATGGATAGCGAAATTTAGGGAGAAAGATGGCAACATACTTAATTTAAGAACTACGCTCACACACACACACACCCCTCATAATTTAATCATCTTATTTTAGTTAAAGTTATTTTATTACTATAGTTATTGTACTTCTTTGGTTATCACATTTGTTTAGTCCTGTAGGAGTGTTTCTACAATATTTTGTGGCGCAATAAACATTGGAAGCTTAGTGTCAATCAAATACATAGTCATTTAGAATAAAAAGTTCAACCCTTAAGAAATCTTATGAATGACCATTAGCAACCTAGCTATGTGATTAGACTTAGTGTGGGATTCATCTTTCCCATTAAGAGATGTGAAGTCGAAGCAACAAACTTAAAGACTAGTGAAAGGTTTATGGGATTTGTAGCCGTTTTACAAATATCTATACTAAGTAAGCTTATATTTTCATTCGTCCTTTATCTGTTTTGCTTGTGGCTTGTTTGTTACATATGTTAGATATTGTATGTTTATGTGAATGACGGAGATGGAGTCTCCTTTATTTAGTTTTTTACTTAAATTATGTTTATCAGGGACATCACATTCGCATGTGTAAAATGTGTAAGTCTAAAAAACAAAGGAGACTCTACTGAGTTTTTAGTAGAAATGTAGGGACAATTTCTCTAAAAATCATGATTTTTAAAGAAGAAACATGACACTCAACATTTTTAAATGCTAATTCACCTAACCGTGTTTAAGAACAAAAGTTGGATGTGTGTATGTGCTTGAGGACAAGTGGTAATTAAATTCTTAAGAATGACTAGTAGTCCTAGTACACATGATCATTTTGATATGAATGACTTATAATGCATTTTTAGAAATGGGCATGAACAAGACGCAACAAGACATACATGCAGGCTTACTAGTAAATGCTTTAAGATGTATCTCTTGATTGTCGAAAGGTAGTCGTAGTTGCTTTTATAAGGCTAAATTGTTTCAGTCATGTTTATATGAGTGAAAATAAATGTGTATAGAGATGTGTTATGTGATGACTAGAATCATGCAAGTTAACATTGCTTTACTTATTGTAACACCCCAAGGGTCTAATTGTCAAGATATTGTCCGCTTTAGCTTTGATGCCCCCTGGAAACCAAGTTCCTAGGGAACACGCATCTTGACAAGTAGAGCTCCTTGAACCCTTATAACCAGCCCCAGTCACTTTCCCCTTAGCAATGTGGGACTAACTCTTAAGGTCTCTTGCCTCACAACTGCCTACCTAGCATCTCTTGGCTCACCCCTCACCCCCACTAGGGAACGAATGTCCTCGTTCGCTGGCTAGCCATACACTAGGTCAGGGGTTAGCTCTAATACCATTTATAACACCCCAAGGGTCTAACTGTCAAGATATTATCCATTTTCCGCTAATGGTGCCCATACACCGACAGCAGTCATGGCTTTGTTCCCCCTTGGAAACCAAGTTCCTAGGGAAAACGCATCTTGATAAGTAGAGTTCCTTGAACCCTTATAACCAGCCCAGTCACTTTCCCCTTAGTGATGTGGGACTAACTCTCAAGGTCTCTTGCCACACAACTGCCTACCTAGCATCTCTTGGCTCACCCCTTTCACTGTGACACCCCGAGTTTTTCATGAAAATTTTTCGTGTTTATTTCAAAAGGTGGTGCACCTCTAAATTTTAAAATACAAAAATAGTGGAAGATTTTTTGTTGAAATTCATTTTTCCAAAAACCTGGATCTCACCTTTATGCTCACACTACACATATATACATATATATATATATAGATAGTTTTCTAGAAGATAGAAATTCATTTCTTAAAATAGGACCCATCTAATGGTTCACTTGTACAGCCCTTATAACATTATATTAAATGTCCAATATCACAATTCAAATGACTAACTACACAATACAAAAGCTTTAATAAAATGTATACCTGAGCGTAGAAGTATGGTTGCTAGATTCCTCTTCTTATGTACATCTTCTCTTGTCTATCTGTATCTGAGATACTGTAAACATAAAACATTTACAATATCTCAGCAAGCTATGCTTAGTAGGAGAGTTTAAGAAGCATGTTAAATCTTAAGATACATTAATTATTCCATAGTAATTAGAATATTCATTTTCATAGCAATTTTATTAAATGGGATTTATTGTATGTTTCACATTTCAATAATCCATTTATAAACCAAATATCTACATGTTTCATAATCATTAACAATCCATTGATGAGTCAATTATTAACACGTTTCATAATTATTGATATCTACATGTTTCATAATTATAAGTAATCCATTGATTTATCAAACATATTTAAGTATTATTTGTTATCTAAATAAACTAATCCAATACCTTGAACCATACTCTACATAACAGTTCTACCCATTCATATACCCATATGAAACTTATATGAAACTACCCCCTCAATCATATACATATAGCATACATACACATATATGGAAATTTTTAAAAGACATAAAAAATTATGAATATAATCAATAAGTCTCCTAATTTACATTTCTAAACCATACCGGGTTTCAGAATCATATCCCTCATCATGTAGGGTTCATAATCATCTAGCCTCTGTTGGTATATCAGTATAATCCTCATGCCCCTTACTATACGGGGTCCACAATCCTACAACCACCACTAGGAAAACAATATAAGGCATATCATATCGCTATATAATATAAGACATCTCATAATGCCATCATATAAGCACCATAGTGCATCAAATATAAGGACTACTATGCATGCAGTTAGAATTCGTACAGCACACCCGGATAACTGCTCACTAATCCACCTATACCAGCCTCGGTGGAAATCACAATATCCATGTCCGTATGGGAGGACCATGGCTGTCACAATGGTAGTCTTCCCACAATTGCCCCACCAAACTTTTAGCAACACATAGTGCATGGTATCCATAACATAATAAATTTCAAAGAGTGGGTGGCCAAACCCTCATAATTCTCCTAGCATAGCATCCCCAGGCCTGTGCCTATCTAAAACAAAACTGTCAGGCCTCCATGCCTGGATGTAAAATAATCATAATAGTAGGCAATTCGCCTATTCATATATTTCATAACAAGAATAACATCTTGACTTATTTGGTGATAACCAACGAAGGATGTATCCTATAAACCTAGACTCATACATCATCAATACTAACGTGGTACCCATGTACCATAAACATAATTTCACAATTCACATACATGACGTACAAGTCATAAGCATCAATTATAACATGCAATTCTTTTAATTAATATTATTTTTATCATTACAATTTAAAGCATGTTGAATATCAATCATTCCATTTTAGTTTCATAACATCTATAATCAGAAATAAGATCATGTTTAGAAAATGCATCTTATTATTTAGACATGCTTTCTTTATCATCATTTTTACTTGGACCCTCCAAATCAAACAATCAATTAGTAACTTCTAACTGAATGATCTAATTGAATAAGCTACATGGATCATGATCATAGAACTCAATCAATTTCCATACTTGGATCATAGATCAATCTCGACCATTGATCAAGATTAGTGAATTCTTCTCAAATCAAGCTTATGATCCTAAATCTCTCATAAAACTCTTGATCTACATTACCTAAGATAGATTATGTGGATTGGAAAAATGAAGTCAGATCATCATAGATTTAATGATTTGACCCTCAATTAATGGTCGGGTAAATTCAATAGTTGGATCTTCTCGGATCAAGAATTGGGTAAATGGGTTTTGTTCCTAGCGTTCCAAGGATCGTGAGGGTACTCTTGAATTTTCAAAACTACTCCTGGATTGCTCATAATCCAGGTTTGAAGTTCATGGGTTAAACTGGGTCCTGTCCAACCAAGTTAGAGGCTACCAACTCGAGTGACTGTGAAACAATAGGGAAAATAGGGGTGGATAGTGACTGGTGGCCAGACTAGTGCTATTCGATATGGGCCACCAGAAAATGCAAGCATGCCTAAAAACTAGGTCGTGCTAGTGACAGGGAAATGCAGGGGACTGGCAGGGATGGTGGTGGTTGGGTGGCTTCCAATTCTTGGCCACCACTCGATCTGGTCAGGGGGAACAGAGCACACTAGTTGGTTTGAAAACCTGGCCATGCTAGCACCGGGGGAAGATGAGGGAAAGGGGAAAGCCTAGGTGGCCGGTGGGGCCTGAGCAAGCTGAAAAATGGGTTTGCTAGAGATCTGGTGACTTTTAGTCACCGTCTAGTACACATCCACCAAAAAATCGAGGGGAAATGGGGTTTTTCGGGTGAATCTAGTACAGAGACTTGACAGAGTAACTCGATCTAAGTTTCTTGTTGGTCACCAAAAAAATTGGAGAAGGGAAACCTGGCTTGACTGAGAAACCTGATTTGGGTTTTCTTCTTGGTCGTCAGAAAACAAGAAGAAAAGGGAGTAGGGAAACCTGATTTGGGTATCCCTCTGTCTCTGAAAAAGCACAAATCCACTAGGGATCTGCTTCAGGAAGAGGAGAAGTAGCGAAAAAACTACTAGGTCCTTGCCAAGAATGAAAAACCAGATGAGGGCTAGGCACGCTGGCCTGCCCAAGGGCTAGTTGTGCCTGGATGCCCATCCGATGATTGTTGGAAATAAGGGAGATTTGGGTTTGGGTTTTTGATGAGTTGAAGATCAAGGTTGTGGTTGCCAAGTTTGGCAGATTGTTAGTAGGGGCAAAGGTACACTAGAATCTGGGGGTTTTGCCATTTTGGGAAAGCCAAAAATGGGGTTTGGATCATTGGTTCTTGCTGGTTGTCAGTATAGGGGAAAGGTATGCCAAATGGGAGGAGGAAGAGGGGAGAATGGTGGGTGCTAGGGTTAGGGTTGTTAGGTCTGCTCTCTTTGAGAACAGATTATGCGATAAGGGGGTGCCATTATCAAAATGGCCCCTTGATGTTTCTATGTTTGATTTTATTTAACTTTTAATTATCAAAATAGCCCTAACTTCGAAGTCCCATAACTTCCTCATACGGACTCTGTTTTCAAATTTCTTTGGCTCATTAGATTTCATTTATGAGTACTATCTAATGGTTTTAGTTTTAGTTCTAAATTATTACCCTATTAAAAGATATATATCTTGAAAACTCATAACCTTATCATGGAATAGTAAAATTTTGGGATGAAATTCATCCAAACTCTGATTTCAGTGTTCTTTATATCATTGGACTCGATTTTTCGAGTACATTCCAAATATTCATATTTCCACTCTAAATTTCATTTCTATATAAAAATTTATTTTCTCTGGGTAAAAAATTCCAATTATATTCCAAAATTCTAATTTTACATAATACTGCCCAGAATAGTATTTACAAAATTTGGGGTTGTTACACTTATATCTTGATTTACTTAGAATTATGCAAGTTAACATTGCTTTAATTATGATCATGCAAATTAGTTTCTAGGTTTAGTTTTAGGAAAGTTTAATTTTAGAAATATCTATTCTTTAGAAGGTTTTTATTTTCATGCATGTCTTATATGATTTGCTTTTGGTTTGTTTACTGCATATGTCATTTAGGTTTGGTCTTTTTAAATGAATTACATGGCCTTTCTTGATGTCATTGTTCTAATATCATTGTGTTCTTCTTTATAGTAATGATTGAATGAGAAGAATGCCAACTGACGATTACAACCATAATGAAGAGCATGAAAAAGAGGCCAACGTGAGCACTACTCCAAAAAGAAAGGGCAAAGGACAAACAACAATGGAAAAGGTTAAAATAAACTATCTAATACAATAGCTGAGGGCACGAGATTGGTGAGAGTGCATTTGCTTATAGTAGTTTCCTCTTACTCTATAGTAAAAAGCATGGTTCCTATCACATTTGAGGATTGGAGACTTGTGCCATCCTCGATAAAAGATTCAACATGAAAAATTGTGATGGTATGTAAACATTAAGTACATGTATTATGTAAATTATAACTTACCTTATTTTTCAAATATAGTAATTTGTTGTGTACAATTTGCAGACTACCTTTAACATGCTGGATGGCAAGAAGATGCGTGCTTTACAAGGGGTTGGTGAGCAATGGAGAAATTGGAAGAACTACCTTGTTCATAATTACATAGCTGCAAATGTCAATGATCCATCAAGGCTATACACGATGCCTGCCATTTACTTTGACGTCATTGACGAGGAGGTTTGGACTGCATTTGCACAGAACCACACCTCCGCCAAATTTGAGGTATGTGGAGAAATGATATTTCATTTTATTAATTACATGTAACATCTGATTATTACACTTGATCACATGTGTACAAATGTGTAGGCGAAGAGTGCAAGGGGAAGAAAGGTGCATGAAATAAATATGCAGCACCACCTATCCAGGTTAGGCTACACTCATTTAGAAGAGCACAAAGTAAGAATCTGTGACAATTTATTCCTTTCAATTTAATATTACTATAGTTATATAGATGTTGTTCTCTAGCTATAGTGTGTTTGCTTGATAGCAAAAGAAAGCTGGGACTACGGAACCCATTGGTCGCTCCATCTTTTGGAAGATGGGGCATTTGCTAGGTCGTACTGGTAGTAAGTTCTTAGATGAAAGTACTGTGCAAATTGCTTCTTGCATAGTAAGTAGTTCTACTCGTCTATAAATTTTATACAATTAATTAGATGACATGATCATGTGTTTTTAATTAAATTTTGCAGGACATTCTTACACAATAAAGCAATACTACAGGAACTCTAAGCAGCACTGCTGCCAATGAGGACATCATGTATAGGGATATGGGCAATAAGAAGGACCAGCCTAGTCGAGTTAGGGGCATAGGTTGTGGTGTTCTTCCTTCTAAATTCTTTGGTAAAGGACATTTACTTAAAGTTCAAGATGATGAGAATGCCTACAATGAGCTCATTGAGAAAATAAAGATTGATATATTTAGTCAGTTGTGTGAGGGAAGTTTGATGATTGTTACTCCATCCTCTACTCATAATTCTTACAGCGCCCCTGTACCTACATTAAATACAAGCTACAATTCTCCAACTAAAGAGGATAATGAAGGACATCCAATGAGCCTCAAAAAGAAAATTCTTGCCTAGGAGGTATATATATATATATATATATATAGACAAAACTGAAAATTTTCATTGTCCTTCTATAATTATTCTCTATCTCAGCCTCTCTATTGTATATTTGATTTGTAGGTGGGTCAATGCCTATTGGCCTTGGATTCTCGTCAAAACATTGTGGTAGTTGGTTCGTGCTATGAGCACGAATTAAACATTTTGCATGGAATTAGTATGCCACTACATGCTAAGCTGGTGTCCGTTACTGTGGCTTTGAATGCTAATGCCTGCTTGCCATTCCCATTAGAAATGAAAAATGTTATAATCATTGGGCAAGTAGTTACATATCATGTCGCTTGGTCAGAGGCACTAGTCATTCCCATAGAATCCATGGTATGTATCTTATCATACTTTCTTCCTCATCAATATTTTTTAGCTAGAGACCTCAATTACTTGTTTAGTAACTTTATACAGTTAATTAGCAACAACATTTGGGACTTAGATAGGCAGCCTTTCTAGTATCACCTATTGCTGCAGCACCAATGGAATATGTACTTGTATGTATCTTTGTTTTTTTATTTATTTATCATAAGTTAGGTTCTCTTCATTGATTAATATTATTTAGCTAATTTTTTAAACATATTCTATAACAACTATCCAAGCAGTGTGTGGAAGTCCCACCTAACATGTCTCGATCCCTAAGGTTAATCTATGGTCTCATCAATGATGATATGGGGATCAACCTTGTATGAATCATGCAGTGAATGCTGAGGATATTGTTAAAGTGCCACTTATGGTAGAGAACCTATTACAAGTTTTCCTATGGGATCGACTCCAGCATCCTCACATTGTCTCCTATGTGGGGTATATGTACATACTTGCTCATAAAATATTTAAAATTTACATGTTATATTTTCATGGTATAGCTAATAATTGTTTCTTTTATGTAGCTTCTTGAATGATGCAACTAACCTTTTTTAGGGTGAGGGTACACTTTACCAATTCCTTGACCTTGGCATCATTTCTAGATTGACAGAGCAATGGCCAATAGAGAGGTGTGTTCAGGATATTTTACCAGCCTTCTTACGCTGCTCTAAGGGACAGGGCCTAATGATTCCCTACAATAGCAGGTAACTTTTAATTTTTTTGTTTTCTTACAAACTTATTCTATACTTAGGGATTGTCAACTTCCATTACAATTTATATGACTATCTATGTAGGTCTCATTGGATGTTACTTATTTTGAATGTGCATGGTGGGGATGCTTTCTTTTTTTATTCTTGTGGATCACACATTTGTCTTGCCATCATAGATATTATAAATAAGTAAACTTTTTTTTTCCATGTGTTATGTGTAGATAAGTAATTTTTTTATTCATATATAATGCATTTCAAATTTAAATTTGTATAGTTTGGTTTGAATGGGCTAATATCATCCAAATTGTACAATCGCCAAAAGTCACATGGAAGAATGTCAAGGTATATGAAATAGTTAATTACTTTAAGTTGCTATTAATTAAACCTACATTATTACAAATGATATTTATGGGTTCTTTTTTGTTGTCCTTATTACACAATGCCCTAAACAATAGTCTTATTGGGAGCTAGGCACTATGACCTAGGATACATGAGGACCCTTATATTTGATAGTATTCCTGTCTACCGTTTAAAAAGGGTAGAACACTTTTTACTTTTCATAATCTTATATTTTTTTATAGATCTTATGGATCTAGTTAAAAAGTTTGAGCTTAATTAACAATGTTTTATTTTAGGCTGCTGTGCTTTCTGATTGGGCAAACAAGAAGAATTACTTTAAAGTAAATCTCAATGAAATATGAACTGAATGGGCTAAGTATGTAGTGAGTTTCAATTAGATAACTTCGAGTAACTGCATGAACCTGAAATACATAATAAAGTATTATTTTCATTCGCTTGTGTGTGTTCCTTTAGATTTTATTATTTTCTTTGAAATATATCTATATATCTATATATATATATGTATTATAAGCGATGAATGAGTAGAAATTTGGAGTGTGGGAATAAATGAGTATGGATGGAGTGAATTTGGAGCTTGTACATAAATTGAATATGTGGTGGTTGGTTTTCAATATATTCATTGAATTATATAACTTTTATGAGATAAAGAATGAGAGGGCTATTTGGAGTGTGAAAGTAAATGCGAATATGTATTGATTTATAAATGAAGTGAATGTGGATGTTATAGAGAATGCATGTGTTGTAATTTCTTTTATAAATTATTTTCAAGATCAATGTTGATGGATAATGATGAGTTTGGATGTTTTGTAAACATTATGGATGTATTAGGTGTTATATTGTATGAATGATTCAGTGTACTAAGAAAGATGTGGATGCATGTTGTATTGGATGTTTGGTTTTTCATGTTTATATAGATTGTTTGAAGTATTAGGTGTATAGAATGTTTGTTATTCAATGTATACATAGGTGGTAGTGTATCAAGAAAGATGTGGATGCATTCTAGTTCATGTTGGTCTTTCATGTTTGCGGAGATTGAAGTATTAGGTGTATATGATGTTTGGTTTTCCATATTTATAAAGATTGTTTGAAGTATTGGGTGTATAGAATTTGTGTTATTCAATGTATACACTGGTGGTAGTGTGTTAAGAAAGATGTGGATGCCTTGTAGTGGATGTTGATTTTTCATGTTTGTGGTGATTGAAGTATTAGTTGTATATGATGTTTGTTATCCAATGTATATAGGTGGTATTGTATTAAGAAGTGGATGCATGTTGTATTGGAATAGGTTTTGAATGTTCATAAAAATTGTTTGACTATTAGGTGTACATAGGATGTGTGTTATTGAATTGCATATAGGTGGTAATGCTTGGATATAAAATTGAAAAAAAAACTTTTGAAGTCGTTTAGGGTGAAGCAACTTCAAAAGTTAGAACTTTTGAAGTCATCTAATGTAGGCAACTTCAAAAGTCCATAAATTGTTTGACTATCATGTGTACATAGGATGTGTGTTATTCAATTGCATATAGGTGGTAATGCTTGGATATAAAATTGAAAAAAAAACTTTTGAAGTCGTTTAGGGTGAAGCAACTTCAAAAGTCAGAACTTTTGAAGTCATCTAGTGTAAGCAACTTCAAAAGTCCATAAAAAAGGTTAGGCTTTTGAAGTTTCTTAGGTAAAAATTACTTCAAAATTCACCAACTTTTAATGTCATTTAGGGATAAGCAGACTTCAAAAGTCTAGACTTTTGAAGTCGTTTAGTGTAAGCAACTTCAAAAGTCCATGAAAACGGTTGGGCTTTTGAAGTTGCTTATATAAAAATGACTTCAAAATTCACCAAATTTAGAAGTAGTTTAGGTTAAGCGACTTCAAAAGTTCATAAAAAAGTTGGGTTTTGAAGTCCCTTAGGTAAAAACGACTTTAAAAGTCACCAACTTTTGAAGCCATTAAGCTAAGCGACTTCAAAAGTCAAATACATTTGAAGTCTCTAGACTAAATGAATTTAAATGTTTGTGACTTTTAAAGTCATTTGTTTAAGCAACTTCAAAACTACTTTTTAAAAAAAAAAGTCATTTACTGAAATGACTTTAAAAGTTTTTTACTTTTCAAGTCGGCGTAATAGAGGTTTCTTAGTAAGCGACTTCAATTATCCTTTTTAATCGGATTTATAATCCCCTTGTCTAGTAGTGATGAGACAATGGATGTGGATGGAATGCCACCCTAGGAAAGCCAATGTGGTAGCTGATGCTCTAAGCAGGAAGTCAAGGGCAGTAGTCGCTAATCTATTTTTTAGATTGATGTTTATTAATGGAGTCCTTCAGGTATAGGAGAAGATGCAGAAACACAGCCCTTATGTAATAAGTTAGGTTTCATCAGATGATAGGATGGAGGTGTACGTTCTTAGGTTAGATTGGTAGTTCTGATAATTGACGACTTGAGCCAGGAGTTACTTCAGATGACATGCCAATCGTGATTCATTATTCTTCTTAGAAGTATGAAGATGTATCAGGACTTGAAGCAACAAAAAAGGGAAGCCCCGATGCATGAAGCACAAGGGCCTATAGTAGGCAGCCTTACCTTGCATTTTGCAAGAGGATGATTCCACGCCTTGAACCCGTGACCTCAAGGTCACATGACAACAAATTTTGCCGTTGCGACAAGGCTCCCCTTTTGGTGAAATGGGATAAGGAGGGACACATGTTAGTATGTAGAATGATGTTTGACCTGTAAACAGGTTAACCCAAGCATTAGAGACTAGTAGGGATGTTGTTGACTTTAGAGCTTCCTGGGTGGAAGTGGGATGATATCACCATGAACTTTATTATGGGTTTTTCTAAGACAATGAGTAGGCATGATATGATTTGGGTGATTGTTGATAGGTTAAGGAAGTTTACCCATTTCCTTCCTATTCTATAGGGTCAGTCTTCTAACAGCTTAGTGAGACTATATGTTAAAGAAATTGTAAGCTTGCATGGAATTCCTTTGGCTATTATTTCTTACAGGGATAGTAGATCTATATCTAAGTATTGACAGAGTGTTCAGGAGGCTTTAGGATCAACATTGAGATTCAACATTGCCTTTCACCCACAAACTATTGGTTAGCCTGAGAGAACCATTTAGATGATAGAGGAAATGCTATGGGCATGTGTTATTAATTGGAAAGGAAGTTGGGATGAGAACTTACCACTTGTCAAGTTTGCATGCAACAATAGTTTTCATGTGAGTATCAGCTTAGTGCCTTATGAGGCACTTTATGGAAGACCATGTCGATAACCCTTATGTTGGAGTATCATAGGCGAGAGGCAATTATTGAAGTCCTAAATAGTTGAAAAATGTGCATAGAAAGTCATATGAATCCATAAATGACATTTGATAGCTCACAATCATCAAAAGAGATACACAGACAGGCATTGTAGAGACATTATAACACTCCTAACTTTTAATGGAATTGAATAAATAATGAAATTGAGAATTTCAAAGAAAAATCAGGCTGAAAAATTAGGGTTATTAAAAATGCACTTCTCATAGAAGTACAATCAAGGTATAATACATGTATAATTAAAAACTTACTCAACAAACCCTTCAGAATGACTGTAAGCACGACAAATTCTGAATTCGGATGAAAAATTCTTATTTTTCTACATTTTATGAAAAAGGGTAAAATGGTAATTTTACTCATAACCAAGGCCTAAGACATAAAAATTTGGGATGTACTTGGAAATATGAATCCAACACCACTAAGTACGCTCAATTCCGAGTTCATGGGAATAAAAGCTATTTTTCTCCATAAAGGAAAAAATGGTCTTTTCACACTGCATGGGACCCACATGGGGCCTACAAAGGAATCCAATGGCCAGAGAACGTGTAATTATGAGTCAAAGCACTACCACCTACTAGTGGAGAAGGAGGTGGTAGTGGGAATGCAATGAACATTGAATAATAAAAAGAATAAAACATAGTAATTACACATAATCATGAAAAACACCCAAAATGCCTATAATACTTCAGAAAAAATTTCCCAAAAATGTTCACAAAATTTACCACAAAATTCCCTAGCGTCCCCCAAAATCTCAACTCAAAAATCCTCCTTCTTCTCTCTTTTCTCCTTCTTACACTCTCTCTCTTCTCTCTCTAATTAGAACAAGAGACTAAAGTTAATTAGGCACTCTATTCCAAGTTGAATCTCACAAATGCCACCATCCATATAATCTTATACTTCCTTATCTACAAAACCCCTAAATCAATTTCAAGATCCAATGGTGAAATCAACGGGAAATAACAAAACAAGGGATTATCAGGCTATATTATCATCAATGGGTATTTTTCTCAAATTGGGCTTCAAATATAAGTTGTTTCTCCAATCAGGTAGGTGGAACCACTCCTGGACTTATTTAATGTTGTTTTATGAAATTTTTATTTTTTTGTAATTAGGTTTGGGTTAAAATTGGTAAAAATAAAGTAAGGACCAGAACCTTCAATTCTGGATGATGGAAGGCTCAAATGAAAAATCTGAGCCATCCAAACTATTTAGAAGGGTCCAAAGCCCCTAGGGTAGAAGTTTTAATAAATTTTGTAGAGTTTTGAGCCCTTAATTGTAAACAAGTTGATTGGACGGTCCAAATGGACTGTCCGATCTTCCTCAAAAGGATCAGCTCCCGAGACGCTCTTTGGGACACTGCACGAAAATGTACCCTGCGGGAGCATTTCCACCCGTACACACCACTTGTGAAGCTGTCCCAATGGAACGGCCGTGCCATAGCGCTAATCCTAGTGGGAATACATCACTTGTGCGTCTGGGTGACAGGCGCACACTGACCCTCCTGCCTAAGCTGCCTGCTCTGTCCAACCGGCCTATTCCGTCCAACCAGCCTACTCTGCCCGGTCGATCCAGGCTGTTTGGTCTACTGGGCCCAAATCAAATTTGGACCCTAGGAACGACTGTGAACTTCACAGTCCAATTGTGGAGTCATCTGAACTCCAAATTTAGATCAAAAAGTTTTTATAGAATCCTTGTCATGTGTTTTAACTACTGAACTCATAATATTCATATTTTTAATTGAATTTAATTGTGAAAATTACTAAAATTCATTCCAACAGTTTTGGATCGTGATCAGGATGATCTCAAATTGGAGATCTAAACTGATGGATGGGACCATGATCATATAAAATTTATAGGTTTCTAGATCAAGTAAATCAATAAAAATAGTAAGATTAAAATTCAACCCTTAAAATAGGCTCAAATCTTAAAATCCCAAATTTGATCTCAATTTAACTCCAAATTGAGATTGAAAAGTTGGGTTGGATTCCTTGTGATGAGTGGAACCTATTGAACTTGGAAAATTTCTATTTTGATGCATGTAAAATTCTGTTAATAAAGAAAAGTGTTACTAACTCTTATGATTAGTAAAATTTGGAATGATCAAACCATATACTTATGATCCATTGATGATCTTGTGACTTTGAAACATGGAATCAATGCTTATAAGTGACTTATTTATGTTTAATTAAAAGATATAGCCTTAAAAAGTAGTAAGATCCATAAAAAAATGAATGGTAATCTCCTCGATCAAGGATGATTGGATAGTATGGATGTGTTTTGATGATGGTATGAAGTTAATATCATATAGAATTATGGACTGGATGATGATGATTTGGGATAGATCAAGATCTATGCCCTTAAATTGGATAAAAGGACTTAAGATCTTCTTAAGCGGGTGGATCAAGAAAGATCAGATCATTGGATTAGATGCATCAATGATCTAATAATGAAATCACATCAAGAAGATATATAAGATCTAAAGGAAAATGAAAAATCAATATCTAAACCCTAAAATAGATGAAAGATGAATAATGACCATTGAATCATGATGAATAGTTAAGGCATGCTAGATTTCCATTTGCATTATTAAATGTTATTATAATTATCATTTATTGCTTAGTAGATTTAATTATTTATTTATGGTTTAATGTTTATGTTATGAAAATTACCTTGAAAATATAATTAAATGAAATTAGAGTTGAAAGGACATTTACATGAAATAAATGACATGGACTTAATGATAGTAAGGGCTATAGTTAGTAGGACAATATAAGGAATATCATTTCCTTGATCCAAATTAGGAGAATAATGAAACTCCATGAATGACATTTAAATGTTCATAGATTTAATTAAAATCAATTAGAAAGAGTATTTAGGGTTAAAATGCTCATAAGAACCTTATGAAGGGTTGAGCTAAGGTTATACTAGTGGACGATGAACATGGTGGTCAAGGGGGTTCTCTAATAGAGTGTTGCTCTTCCCCCACCTTCCATCGATGTTTGTGAGGTCTAAATGCCTCCTTACATGAGGATTGAAGTAACCACTTTGTGTCCAACCATTCAGCTAGTAAGCCTTCGCTAATTTAACATAAGAGGAGCTGTCTAGACTTAGTGTCACGACCTGGGTTTTTATATGATGCAATGTTGATAAAAAGGCGAGATCTCTTGTTTTATAAATATGAAATGCATGAAATTCTTTTTCATTTGGAAAACAACCTTTCATAAAAACCCCGAGTGTGAAAACACATTCTCAATCTATTTAGTCATGGCAAAGTTTTAAATCAATAATGTTCCCAAGAAAGTGTTAGTCACAGCCCCAGCTATTAGAGAGTAACTACAATCAAGTAACATTGAAGGATAAGATAGGGGTCTACTTACTTGTGCTTTGCCTGTGCCTCCTAGTGCAAATGTCCCTTAACCTTAGGTATTTACTTTGTATCTGAAAAATGTTGGGGATTGGGTGAGTATATAATATACTCAGTAGGGCCTATCACTACTAGTTTTATAAATGCATGAGATGTTTTAAAATCATATGCTCATTCATTCAAAACATGCGTATTTTTGAATACTCGAGTTCAATATTGGTATAAGAATCCATAATCAACTGAAATTCAAAATATGCGTATGGTTGAATACTCGAGTTCAACATCAGTATAAGAATCCATACTCAACTGAAATTCAAAATAACTTAAAAGGTCACATAATCCAAAAGTGAAAGTATCAAATATATGATGACATCATGATATGCAATAGATGCCTCATGGAGTCCAACTCATGGATCTCTAGTATGGTATGGTCGACCAACCTCATATCATGCTACATGAAATGCACATCAAACCATAGGGTCCACTATGCCCACGACCTCCTCGCCGTGTGGTCCCCGGGTACCTGAGGACACTTGGTCATAGCCTCCACAGGGCCTATGACACGCCGACCCAATGCTATGACACTAGTGGTAGCCCCTGTACCACATGCAGTCGACGTAGGGACTTGCCTCTTTTTGGGCGTGGTACCCATCCACCTATTAGTGGTAGAGGCCGGGTTGCCAACCCAGACCCCTCGGCATAGCACCCACGGGCTTACTTGCCCAAATCACATAAGATAAGTCAAAACCTTTTGTTAAAACTTGTCCTCTTTTGGGTCCCTCACAACCGCTCGTCTCGGCACTCCAGCATCTTTTGGCAACCCTCAAGGACATGCAATCTTTGCAAGTACGTAAATCATACAATGCATGCACTTGTTTGCAACACATGTATGTGCATAATGTATATGCAATCATTCCAAAACATGGCTATGTACAAAGCATTTAACATGCATGCTGAATTTATTCATACAAATCACATGCAAATCAAATCATATATCTAAAACATATGTTCTCAAATAACAATAGTTCTTTTAAAAGAATCTAATAGTGATAGAGCACCTACCTGACTAGGTCGCGTTAACCCTCTTGTCCTCGTACGCTCCTGAACATGGTTTGGGGACTCAAGGTTAGTTTAACCTATCTTTGATGGGTTTAGAGCATTTGGGTCTTATTACTTAGGCATTAGGGGTCCGTCCCTATGCCTATGGGTGTCCTAAGGTCCTAATTGGGCCTTGGTATTCTTAGTTTTCCAAAGTTCTAGTGGTCACGCGCCACCACCCTATTCTAAGGGCATGGACTACTTTTATTGGGCTTTGATTAGGGATTTTATGGTTTGTATGTGTCCGCATCATCGATATGGACACAACGCCTTTTGCGGTGCCTCAATCGGAGCTCTAGATCTCAAGTTATAAGCGTTTTAACATTGTATGTACATATAGTCTTAAAGACAAAAAAAGAGGAATGCTAGGGCGCTGCGCGTCTACGACATGCGCCCAGCATCCTTAAGAAACAAAAAAAAATGACGCACGCTAGCGCACTGCGCATCTGCTGTGCGCGCCTCAGCGGGCGCGTCTGTAGACGCGCAAGACAACGCCGCTCGTTGTCTCTTTAGCGGGCGCGTCCTTTGGTTTTTTTTCAAACGGCGTCGACGTGGGAGGGTCCTATTGGATTGTCCCACCTGTTAGTGACCTGGGTCGTCCTCAGGTCACCCTGGTTCGACCCTGTCGAACCAGTGCAGCCTGGGGACGTCCCAGGGGTCTTTGTGGCTCTCCTGGAGGCCTATTCTCCATGGTTTTTCATGAAAAAACTTAGGGAAATCATTCCTGGAACTATGGTGGATATGGGTTTGGGGTTTTTTTGTGCGTACCTGCTTCGTGAGTGGTTTTCTCTCCACGTTTTCCCCCCTTGGTCACTGCTTCATGACTGGTTTTCTCCAAGGCTTTTGGGCTGCCATTAGAGGCACCCAAGAGCTCTATTTATAGAGCTTTTACAAAGGGTTTTGGAGGGGTTCTAACCGCCTTTGAATGGCGGTGGGGAACCCTCTAGAATGGCGGTGGTTTCTTCTTGAAACACCGCCGTTCCAGAAACCTCTAGGAGGTTGAAGACGATGGGGTGCCCGTATTAAAACGGGCACCTATGTTTTTCAGGTTAAGTTGTTTTGTGAAATTTACAGTTTTGCCCCTTAACTTCAAAGGGCCATATCTTGTTCATTTTAACTCCGTTTTGGGTGATTTTGGTCTCGTTGGATTCCTTTTTCTGAGACGCATCTAATGGAACCACTTTTAGTACCAAATTCCTGGGTTTAGTCAAGGCGACTGTGAAATGACCAAAATGCCCTTTTCTTTAAAATTGAACTTTTCATTGCTAAACTTGGAATTTCAATATTACAAAATTGGAGTCATTACATTCTTACCCCCTTAGGGGAATTTTGCCCCCAAAATTCTACTATATACAGTCAAAAGATCTCGGGGTACTTTTCTCGCATTTCTGACTCCGGTTCTCAAGTTTCTTCTTCCATGTGCACATTTCTCCACAAAACTTTGACTAAGGGTATGTCCTTGTTCCGCAGCTTCTTATTCTTACGATCCCGAATCTCAACTGCTCTTGTCTCTAATCTGAGATCCTCCATCATCCCTATGGGTACCTGGTCGATGACATGAGCGGGGTCAGGCACGTACCTCCTTAGCATAGATACATGGAATACGTTATGGACTTCAGATAGCTGAGGGGGTAGCACGATCCTGTAGGCCACTTTTCCCACTTTCTCCAGGATTTCGAAAGGTCCTATGTAATGTGGACTAAGCTTGCCTTTGATACCGAACCGCATAACTCCTTTAGTGGGAGATATCTTCAGGAAAACGTGCTCTCCTATGTCGAATTCCAATGGTCTCCTCCTTCGATCAGCATAGCTCTTTTGGCTGCTTTGACCTGTGAGGAGGCGGCTTCTTATGAGTCTGACCTTCTCGGCACATTGCTCTACTAGCTCGGACTGGAGCACCCTGGATTCTCCAACTTCACTCCAACTGGTGGGTGATCGACAAGGTCTCCCATAGAGCGCCTCGTATGGAGCCATGCCAATGCTTGACTGAAAGCTATTGTTGTACACAAACTCGACTAGTGGTAGGTTTTCATCCCAACTCTGCTTCCAATCAAGGGCACAAATCCATAACATATCTTCGACTATCTGGATTGTGCGCTCTGACTGTCCATCGGTCTGTGGATGGAAGGCTGTGCTATAGTTCAAGGAAGATCCTAACGATTTTTGGACAGACTTCCAGAGTTGCGAAGTGAAGCGGCTATCCCTATCTGAAGTGATACTAAGGGGTATACCATGTAGACTTACTATCTCTTTGATGTATAGCTGAGATAGGCTGTCAGTGGATTGGGTATGACGTATGGGAAGGAAATGGGCTATCTTAGTTAATCTATCAACAATCACCCAAATCACGTCATGACCCTTAGAGGTCTTGGGTAGCCCTACGATGAAGTCCATTATGATGTGGTCCCATTTCCATTCGGGTAACTCAAGGGGTTGTAACAATCCTGCAGGTCTTTGATGTTCAGCCTTTACTTGTTGACATGTTAAACACTTTGCCACAAATTCCCCTATGTCTCTTTTCATACCATCCCACCAATATTGTTTCTTTAAGTCCTGATACATCTTAGTCCCTCCTGGGTGTATTGTATACTTGGACCGATGAGCCTCTTTTAAAATTTCTTGTCTTAACTCTTCATTAGCTGGTACCACTAATCTTCCTTGCATGTAAATGTTACCATCTTCCTTTTTTGTAAATCCTGGTTTTCCTATGGAAGCTTGTATATCTGGATCTCCTTTCTATTCTTGCTTAACTTTTTCATTAACAGCCGATTTTATTGTTAGACCTGCCGTAATGATCTTGTGCTTACTTATGTCTGGTTTCCATGTGATTACTTCTTGTAGTAGCTTCCATCTCTTGGTTAATAAACTTGCACACATCCCTTGGGTTTTTCTGCTTAATGCATCAGCTACCACATTAGCTTTTCCAGGGTGATAATGAATGGAGAAGTCATAGTCTTTTAAGTATTCCATCTATCTTCTTTGTTGCATGTTTAAGTCTTGTTGGGAAAAGATATATTTAAGACTCTTGTGATCTGTAAAAACTTCAAACTTTTCCCCATATAAATAATGTCTCCATATTCGCAAGGCAAAGACTATGGCTGCTAATTCCAAGTCATGGGTTGGGTAATTGACTTCATGCTTCTTGAGTTGTCAAGAAGCATAAGCGATCACCTTCCCATGTTGCATAAGTACGCAGCCTAGCCCTTGTTGCGAGGCATCGCTATATATCTCAAATCCGCCACTTCCTGAAGGTAAGGTAAGGACAGGTGCAGTAGTCAACCTTGTTTTTAGTTCTTGGAAGCTTTCCTCACATTTATCAGTCCATTCAAATCTTGTGTCTTTCCTGGTCAGCTTAGTTAGAGGTAAAGCCATTTGTGAAAAACCTTCGATGAATCTTCTGTAATATCCAGCAAGTCCTAAGAAGCTTCTTATTTCTGTGACTGTCTTAGGTCTTTCCCAGTTCTGTACTGTTTCAACCTTAGTAGGGTCAACTGCTATGCCATCTTGAGATATAATGTGTCCTAAGAAATTAACCTTTTCCAGCCAAAACTCACACTTACTGAATTTTGCATATAGCTTGTGTGCTCATAGGGTGCTTAATGTTATCCTTAGATGTTCCATATGGTCTTCAGGAGTCTCAGAATATATTAAGATATCATCCACAAACACTATGATGAATTTATCTAAGTACTCCTTGAATACCCTATTCATGAGATCCATAAACGCGGCTAGAGCATTAGTCAAACCAAAGGACATCACTTTGAATTCATAATGGCCGTATCGAGTCCTGAAGGCTGTCTTGGGGATATCTTCTTCTCTAACTCGAAGTTGATGGTACCCTGATCGTAGATCAATCTTAGAGAAGACTCTAGCTGGCTGAAGTTGATCAAAAAGATCATCAATTCGGGGAAGAGGGTACTTATTTTTAATGGTGACCCTATTCAACATTCGATAGTCTACGCACAATCTCATCGAGCCATCCTTTTTCTTAACAAAAAGGACTGGAGATCCCCACGGAGACACACTAGGTCGTATGAACCCTTTGTCAAGTAGTTCCTGTAACTGTGTCTTTAGTTCCCTTAGTTCTGCAGGAGCCATTCGGTAAGGAGCTTTGGAAATGGGGGAAGTACCAGGTATAAGGTCAATGATGAACTCAATTTCCCTTGGTGGAGGTAGACCTGGTAAGTCCTCAGGGAATACATCAGGGAATTCGCGAACAACCTCGACATTCTCAAGCTTTGGTTGGGGATTCTTGACGGATTCTATCTTGGCTAAGAAGAAGGGGCATCCTTGAGCAATGTGTTTAATTGCTTTCATGGCAGAGATAACACATGCTCCAGAATAATCCTTTCTTCCTTGGAGGGTGAAAGTGTCTCTATTAGGTAGGGTAAAAGTGACACGCTTCTGACGACAATCAACAAAGGCTTGATGAAAGGCTAGCCAGTCCATACCTAGGATGATATCAAAGTCATTCATATCTAAGTGGACAAGGTTGGCATGTAACAAATGGTCCTTAATCAATATGGGGACATCCTGGAGATAAGAATAAGTGGGGAGTGCCTGGCCTACAGGAGTCATGACTTCTAGAGTGAAGTCTAGGTCCTGTGGTATAATGTTTAAGGATGATGCAAATTCCTGGGATATGAAAGATTGAGTGGAGCCTGTATCAAATAGAACTTTTGCAGGTGTATCATAGATAGAAAGAATACCTTCAACGACTGCGTTTGATGCTTGGGCTTGACTGGAAGTCAGGGCAAAGACACGTCCTTGACTTTTTGGAACTTGATCTTCTTTACGCTCTTGCACTTTCCTTTTTGGACAGTTGCTAGAAAAATGTCCTAATTCTCCACAACTATAGCAAGTGATGTTGGAAGTGGGACATGGTTTGCCTGGATGGTTTCTGTTACACCTAGGGCATGCCTTCCAGTCTGGTCTTCTTCCTTTGTTTTCAAACGGCTTCTTGAACGGTGGCCTAGGTCCAGATGACTGAAAGGGTCTCTTTCCTTTGTTCTTCATAGTGTTCATGTTCTTAGTTTCTCTTATTGCCTGGTTCCTTTGATAATATTTTTCATATAGGGAGGCCATTTCTACTGCTTTGGCTACTGTGGAAGGTTGGAAACCTAGAACTTTGTTCCTAAGTCCTGGGTTGAGTCCATCTACAAATCTTTCAGCTGCATCTTCTTCATCAGCACAAGCACGGGGTGCAAATCTTCGGAGGCTGATGAATTTACTTTCATACTGTTGGACGGTCATATTTCCTTGTTCTAAGTCCATAAATTCCTTTTCCTTCTGTTTCCTTATATGTTTAGGATAATATTTGTCATTAAAGACCTTTTTAAACTCTTCCCATCCTATTGTTTCTTGTTGATCAAAATAAGTTCTTTCTGCTGTTTCCCACCAAAAGGTAGCCTCTCCTCTAAACACAAATGTGGCCATGGGTACTTTTCTTTCTTCAGCTATGTTCATGGCCTTAAATATCTTTTCAATATCAATTAACCATTTTTCAGCTGTGGATGCTTCATCTTCTCCTGTGAATGAGGGAGCCAGTTTCTGGAACCTTTCTAACTGAACCTCGGTCCTGTCTATTGTTTTATCAGGGGAAGGATCTCGGGGGGTAGGAGTTTGGCTATGACTATTCATGTATTGTCCCATGTTCTGTAAGAATTGCTGAAATAACTCAGCCATCCCATTGCCCGACCCAATGGAGTCCACTGGTGGGGCTTCAGGTCTTGGAGCCTTGCTTCCCTTCTTTCTAGGCATCTGTAATCACAAGGCAATTCACCAAATCTTAGTTTGTGTTATCCTATTACCCCTTTCTCTTTCATGGATGAAACTTGATTATAAGTTATTCTCCTCATAACCCTGTGAGTAACGTTAAACCGTGCTCTGATACCAACTGTCACGACCCGGGTTTTTATATGATGCAATGTTGATAAAAAGGCGAGATCTCTTGTTTTATAAATATGAAATGCATGAAATTCTTTTTCATTTGGAAAACAACCTTTCATAAAAACCCCGAGTGTGAAAACACATTCTCAATCTATTTAGTCATGGCAAAGTTTTAAATCAATAATGTTCCCAAGAAAGTGTTAGTCACAGCCCCAGCTATTAGAGAGTAACTACAATCAAGTAACATTGAAGGATAAGATAGGGGTCTACTTACTTGTGCTTTGCCTGTGCCTCCTAGTGCAAATGTCCCTTAACCTTAGGTATTTACTTTGTATCTGAAAAATGTTGGGGATTGGGTGAGTATATAATATACTCAGTAGGGCCTATCACTACTAGTTTTATAAATGCATGAGATGTTTTAAAATCATATGCTCATTCATTCAAAACATGCGTATTTTTGAATACTCGAGTTCAATATTGGTATAAGAATCCATAATCAACTGAAATTCAAAATATGCGTATGGTTGAATACTCGAGTTCAACATCAGTATAAGAATCCATACTCAACTGAAATTCAAAATAACTTAAAAGGTCACATAATCCAAAAGTGAAAGTATCACATATATGATGACATCATGATATGCAATAGATGCCTCATGGAGTCCAACTCATGGATCTCTAGTATGGTATGGTCGACCAACCTCATATCATGCTACATGAAATGCACATCAAACCATAGGGTCCACTATGCCCACGACCTCCTCGCCGTGTGGTCCCCGGGTACCTGAGGACACTTGGTCATAGCCTCCAAGGGGCCTATGACACACCGACCCAGTGCCGTGACACCAGTGGTAGCCCCTGTACCACATGCAGTCGACGTAGGGACTTGCCTCTTTTTGGGCGTGGTACCCATCCACCTATTAGTGGTAGAGGCCGGGTGGCCAACCCAGACCCCTCGGCATAGCACCCACGGGCTTACTTGCCCAAATCACATAAGATAAGTCAAAACCTTTTGTTAAAACTTGTCCTCTTTTGGGTCCCTCACAACTGCCTGGCCCTCGGCACTCCAGCGTCTTTTAGCAACCCTCAAGGACATGCAATCTTTGCAAGTACGTAAATCATACAATACATGCACTTGTTTGCAACACATGTATGTGCATAATGTATATGCAGTCATTCCAAAACATGGCTATGTACAAAGTATTTAACATGCATGCTGAATTTATTCATACAAATCACATGCAAATCAAATCATATATCTAAAACATATGTTCTCAAATAACAATAGTTCTTTTAAAAGAATCTAATAGTGATAGAGCACCTACCTGACTAGGTCGCGTTAACCCTCTTGTCCTCGTACGCTCCTGAACATGGTTTGGGGACTCAAGGTTAGTTTAACCTATCTTTGATGGGTTTAGAGCATTTGGGTCTTATTACTTAGGCATTAGGGGTCCGTCCCTATGCCTATGGGTGTCCTAAGGTCCTAATTGGGCCTTGGTATTCTTAGTTTTCCAAAGTTCTAGTGGTCACGCGCCACCACCCTATTCTAAGGGCATGGCCTACATTGATTGGCCTTTGATTAGGGATTTTATTATTTGGATGTGTCCGCGTCGTCGATACGGACACAACGCCTTTTGCGGCGCCTCAATCGGAGCTCTAGATCTCAAGTTATAAGCGTTTTAACATTGTATGTACATATAGTCTTAAAGACAAAAAAAGAGGAATGCTAGGGCGCTGTGCGTCTGCGACGTGCGCCCAGCATCCTTAAGAAACAAAAAAAAAATGACGCACGCTAGCGCACTGCGCGTCTGCGGCGCGCGCCTCAGCGGGAGCGTTTGTAGATGCGCGAGACAATGCCGCTCGTCGTCTCTTTAGCTGGCGCGTCCAGGGACGCGCCCGTTTGGTTTTTTTTCAAACGGCGTCGACCTGCGTCGACGTGGGAGGGTCCTATTGGATTGTCCCCCCTGTTAGTGACCTGCGTCATCCTCAGGTCACCCTGGTTCGACCCTGTCGAACCAGTGTGGCCTGGGGACGTCCCAGGGGTCTTTGTGGCTCTCCTGGAGGCCTATTCTCCATGGTTTTTCATGAAAAAACCTAAGGAAATCGTTCTTGGAACTATGGTAGAGATGGGTTTGGGGTTTTTTTGTGCGTACCTGCTTCGTGGGTGGTTCTCTCTCCACGTTTTCCCTCCTTGCTCACTGCTTCACGACTGGTTTTCTCCAAGGCTTTTGGGCTGCCATTAGAGGCACCCAAGAGCTCTATTTATAGAGCTTTTACAGAAGGTTCTGGAGGGGTTCTAACCGCCTTTGAATGGCGGTGGGGAACCCTCTAGAATGGCGGTGGTTTCTTCTTGAAACACCGCCGTTCCAGAAACCTCTAGGAGGTTGAAGACGACGGGGTGCCCGTATCAAAACGGGCACCTGTGTTTTTCAGGTTAAGTTGTTTTGTGAAAGTTACAATTTTGCCCCTTAACTTCAAAGGGCCATATCTTGCTCATTTTAACTCCGTTTTGAGTGATTTTGGTCTCGTTGGATTCCTTTTTCCGAGACGCATCTAAAGGAACCAATTTTAGTACCAAATTCCTGAGTTTAGTCAATGAAACTAGTGAAATGACCAAAATACCCTTTTCTTTAAAATTGAACTTTTCATTGCTAAACTTGGAATTTCAATATTACAAAATTGGAGTCATTACACTTAGGATAGAATAAGCTATCCTTAAATAGTAAAACATTAATTGTTGAATAATAATAATAAGAGCATAAAAGGTTAGTAAATCATCTAATCCTAATAAAAATCTTAAATAAGATAAGGAAGATCAAATAAGATGCAAGAGAAATCTTGAAGGATCACAAACAAAAAGAAAAGAAATATAATGTAGATGTTAGTTTTGTTCTATGATTTTACTTATAGTGTAGATTGTGAACTTAGGAGGTTTGAAACCTTCATCATATATGATTCAAGAAAAAGTAGGGCATCCCTTATAGGAATACATACTTGTGTAGAGGAATAACTTGATACGTATGGTTTGATAGATGTGTGAATCAAGATCATGATGGACAATAGGGAGTGAACACCACTTGAGATGTATGAATCAAGACCTTGATACCACTTTGAGGTAGGTGGATGTACAAGAATGTATTAAGGATTCATGTGCATACATACATGATCTTTTGTTTAAAATTATAGGCCTTCCTGATATAAGTATGCTTAGTACCTTAGCATAGCCATGATCCAATCACATGATCCAATTAAGTAAACCAACCCTCTGATCCAATTCAACTATCTAATGACCTAATGAAATGAGGTGAAAGTAATGAGATGTGTAGATTAAGGAACCCCTAAGAATAGGGTATAAAAAATATTCCAGCCTTAGTTAAACAGACACATCATTTGATATGTACAATGTATGTTCCATACAAGCATGGTAGCTTGTAATTTTGTTTTACACAGTGCTAGGACAAGGGATGCTATGCTAGGAAAGTTATGAGGGTTTGGGCACCCACTTCTTGACATTTATATGATGGATACCATGCCCAAAGAGAGGCTAAATGTTGGGTGGAGTAATAATGGGAAGGCCGCCACTGTGACAGCCATGGTCCTCCCCATGCAAACATGGATTTTTTATTTCCACAGTTGGTATTAGTGGATTATAATATATCTATCCAGGGGCTCTGTACTGATTGAGACTGTAGCATAGTAGTCCTAATGTATTTTGCATTATGATGCACAAATGATAGGCATAATGTAATGCCATGGCCTAATGAGATGTCACTACATGAGTTCCTAGATAGAAAATCCATGTACAAGAATTGGTTGAATATTGATCTTCTAAGTGGAAATATAGCTAGGGGAAGGAACAAGTTTTGAGAAATTTTCACTATTTTAACTAATTTATCCTATTCTACATAAATAACGTATATATACTCTATGTTGAGATAACTCACGAGTAGATAACCACGATAGAATGATGACTAAGGTAAGTATTCTTATATTAGTGAAGTAGTATATTTTTATATCCCCTACCAAGCATAGCTTGCTGAGATATTGTAAATGTTTGAATGTTTACAATATCTTAGAAATAGGGAAGGAGACTTAAGGAAGTAAAGCTTGAAGACTTAGGAGCTCAAGAAGATAGAAGACTTGAAGAAAATAATCAATCAGGGTATGTCCCTTGAAGACATGTATTTTCATTTGAGAGCATTGTATTGTATGGAGAGTTTTTAATGTAAGGTGAGGCTTGAACTTTGGATTATGTAATTTGGACAATGGTTGTAATGATAATATAGGGGCTATGTAAGAGTGAACTAGTGGATGACTCTTGTTATTCAATAAAATTTTATTTTATACAAAATGTCTATGTATATTATGTACCTTGAGGTGAGACTTGAGTTTTACTACAAACAAATTTAAAAGAAAAGAATTTTTGCTGCATTGTTTGTGAATTTTTATTTTTTTACTATTAAGGGCTCTACCTTTGAAAAATGTTTTACAAAATGTGTTACAAAAAACTGGGTTGTCACAGACATTGAGTTTGTGGTTGGAGATAATGTGTCCTTGAAGATTTCTAATGAAGAGTGAGAGAAGATTTGAAGTTAAGGGGAAGTTGAATCCTAGGTTCATTGGCCCATTTGAGATCCTAAAAAGGGTCAGAGCATTAGTTTATTAGTTGGCTTTACCACCACTAGTTGTAGATGTACACGATGACTTCCACATGTTGATGATTCAAAGTATATAACTGAACCTTCACATATGCTCGAGTAGTCACCTACAGAGATGTGGAAGCAACATTTAGTGAAGGAGGATACAGAAGAGACTAAGGAGGAAATGAGATAGACACATCTTGAACTTTGAGGGATTGATATGAAGGTAATTTTGAGGGCCAAATTTCTTTAAGGGGGGAAGAATGTAACAGCCTCAATTTATTATTATTATTATTATTTATTTTTTGTAAAACATATTTTAATTTGAATATGAAAAAGGTTATTTAAAAGGAGGGCCATTTCGATATCGACACCCCTCCTCCTTAAAGGAATAGAAAACATATCTTAGATCTATCCCTAAACCCAACGGAGAAAAAGGAGAAAAATGAAGTAGAAGGAAGGGAAGGAGAAGAAGGAAGAGGGAGAAGGAAAAGATAGAGGGAGAAGAAGAAGAGTTAGCATGCTGGAATGTGCATCAGTTGGCAAACGGGATAACGAAGCTTGCATGTAGCCAAAGTTACAGGAGTTTGTGAGAGAGGATGATGGCTTGGATCATCAATCTAAGCTGGGCATCTTTAAGTGCACATTTGAAAGAACATAAGCCCTTTGGAAATTTCTTGATCGGGGCATCTTCACCGAAGTTTTGGAAAGATTGACAATGCTTGATGATTGTGGACAGTCTGATTTTTGAAATCAGCAAAAGTCACCTTCATTGATGATGTTAACAAGATTGAAAACCATAAACGAGGTAGGATCTAAAAAAACCCATCTATAAGTTGATCATCTTTTTATTGATCTGAGACTATAACAATTGGACAATCTCAATTGTGAGATTGATTACTATAAAATAGAGACAAGGTGACATTGGATTGATGATCAAACATGGCCATTCTCTTCCTTGACCATCAATAATCAAAAGCCCTCTTAAATTTTTTTAATGAGTATCTATCATGGAGATCAATCGAAAGAACAGTAGTTCTGATCATGGACAGGAGAAAAATGAAAATTTTGAATTATCCTTCCATTAATTTCATAATCTGTGTTTTAGAAATGCATGAACACAATCTTATGATAACCTGAATCAGACAGAGATCATTCATCCAAGCTTAAAACCGATTGGACAATCCTGATCATCTGGTCAGACACAATGAGATACTAGACCAGAAAGGTCAGATCGATGATCAGACTTCACCAATGCATTTTTAAACCTCAACTTGACATAGGATGATTCAAATCTCACTATTCAGAGGACTATCAGTCGTTAGATAACTCAAATCCCAATTGATGGTCCACAATTCATTAGATTCAAACCCTTATATGCAGGTTGGAACAAAAATCCATGACTGGTGACTCAAATCCATAAAATATAGTTGTCCAAAAGTAGAGTAGATGATGAACTTGCATTGGACTTGATGTGGCAGTGACTCCATACCTAAGATTTGTTAAATCTAACCATCCATGATCAAATTAGGGGTCAAATTTGCTTTAGATCATACAATTTGTAGTCTGTGGTGATGATCTAATGATGATTATTTATTAGATCATAACCAAGCATTCAATCTGAAACATCAAAACTATATGTTATGGATAAGTAAGATGATCTGACCATTTGATGGTTTAAAAATCAGAAATTTGATCACCATCCAATGGCCATAATGTAGTTAGATAGATATGATAATCCAAAATTTGAATCAGATCATCAATGAGTGATTGAGATGGGTTCAAACAAAGATCAATAGCTTAAACAACTGAGATCATATGGTTTTGGTGGTTGATTAATGATGAATTGTTAAGACCTAAAGAGTCTACAATTAAAAGATGATTTGAATAGTCATATTTAGATCAAAATAGACTTCTTTTATAATTGTTAGAATTTGATTCGACATTGATAAGAAATGTAGAATATTGACATGATTAGGTTGATCGATAAGTTGAGTTGAAGAAGGGACAACTGAGTTAAGAATAATGGCAAAAGAGGTAGGTGTTCTAGCATTACATGTTTTTAATTAAACTAAATTTTTTAGTGAACCATGTTCAAATAGATGAAACCCTAATTTAATTGATGAGAATTTTCACATTCAGAGTTATTATAATTATGGTTGAGATCTTTAGAACTTCATCAAAATATTTAACTCGAAATTGTTTATAGTTTTTGTTTAATCCACTATGTATATTCTAATTATGAACTTGGCAAATTAGCATGACTATAAGTAATACGTTTTCATAAGTATGGATTTAAGTATTCTACATTTTGATTTCGAGGATGATTAGTGCATGATTGCTATGTTGTATTGAGTACACAGGCAATGGATTTATTACGTTGTTTTTTGAGAATTTGTTTTAGACGATCACTTTTGCCTGGTGGACACTGTGCTAAGAGAGTAGTAGGGTCAGCCACCCACTCTCGAAGTTTAAATACTTGTTATAGCCAGGATTGGCTTTTTCCAATGTAGGTATCATGGGCAGGTCCCACTTAGCATTGATCCACATCCCCATATGGTGTGGATCGTAGTTGCTCCGCTATGGTATTAGCAGCCAAGCACATAGATGGACTGGGTCCGAGATGAGGATGCAGAGTGGTTGATATGTTTCTTTCTTGTATGTAGATGTGACATGGTGCTATGAGGGCGATAGGGTGATAATTCCCTGTATTGATCCAGCATGGCAATGCCTGAATGTTGGTATGAGTACTCATGATCAAGGTGCCATTGTTAAAATACTCTTAAAAACTTGTGAGATAGAGTAATTTCCTAGTGATGAAACTTTATACTTTTGTAAATATTGTATGGGTTTGTAACTTGAGTGCATCATTATTTCAGAGTGATATTGCAACAAATATTAACTTTAATTATCTTATGTTATTGGAAATATCGTATTTGAATAGTTTGCCCCTGCGCATGATTTGAATAGCAATTTTACTTAGATCATAATGATTATTTAAATTCATCAAATTTTGTGAAAGTTATGACACTTGGGGCCTTTTAAAAAGTGTTTTCTTAAAGAAAATATTTTGTTATTTGTTTTTCAAAAAGAAATTTTCAAAACAAGGATCCTGACTTATTTGAAAATGAATTAAAAATATTTAAAAACCCAATTCATAATAGTTATAGTACCCTGTATCTTGAGGCCTTTAATCCTTGTTAAGTAGAATATAAGTAGTTGCATTATATTTATAACTTTCCCAGCATTTAGGACATGCTTATCTCTTTAAGGTGCCTAATATGTTGATCAAATGGTGCAAGATTGTGTAAAATGTGGTAAGTGCATATAAGACTAATGATGGATTTCATCACCACAACTTGGTCCACTTAAATTAAATAGCACCTAACACACCCCAACCTTTAGTTTTAATTTAAAATCAATTAGAAGAGACCTTAGCAACTTTTCAAGCTCATAGGACCCTCTTGGAAGGAGGCAACATATTATCACTCTAATGTCCCCTATCTAATCCACTACATTGGTATTTAAATGACTCACTATGCCAACATATATTCTATGACTCAAATCACCTACAAATGATTGAGGAGGGTATGAAGCAATTGATTCAAATTAGGATATAACTGATAAGTAGTAGGATTAATTTAAAAGAGAGGAGGATCATCCTAGGACTTGAAATAATCTAAAAGACTCACTTTAAAGAAATTCAAGATCAAAAGCTTTCAGATTATTGTTTAGATTTAGGAATATTTGGTGTCCTTGATTGTTTGTTTGTTTTAGCATTTTGATTGCATCATCAAGTTTAGGTCTTCCTTAGACTTGATATTTATCTATAATTTCATTGCATACAATGATTTGGCTTTGTTGTATGCAAGCAATAAAACTAGAACATCATCCATTAGTGCATGCACTATCATCAATCACTCAATCCTAACCTAGTATCCTTAGATACAGAGATCAAGTGAGCCACTATGTAAGGCCAAAGGAATCAAGAAGATCAAGAGATCCTAGCTGGAGAAATGGTGGATAAATGTAGAAGTAAAACTGTTGAAAGATTACTCTACACATATTCAATTCAACTCATCGTCTTGTATAACACTACCTACGACCAATACAAAACATTTGAGTTGAAACCAGAAATTATTCAACTCCTACCAAATTTTATGGATTAGACAAGGACCCACACTATCATGTCAAGGAATTCCTTGACATATGCTCTACTTTTAAGTACATCAATTTCTTAGACAATTCTATTAGGTTGAGGCTATTCCCATTTTCTCTTAAAGATAGAGCTAAGCCATGGGTCAACTTGCTAGAAGTAGGGTCATTCACCCCATGGGATCAACTTTCTAGGAAATTTCTGAACAAGTTTTTCATGGTCCATATGACCAATGACCTTAGGTATGAAATCATAAATTTCCAATAAAAAGGGAACAATGTTTCTATGAATGTTAATAACATTGAAAGGATTTGCTTTTGAAATATCCCCACCATGTATTTGAATAGTGGCAATAGGTTTAGTATCAACGAAGGTCTGGCACCAAAGAATTAATGTATGATTCCCACTAGTAGAGGGGTTTCATGACCAAAAGCAATGTGGAAGCCTAAAATTTCTTTGAAACACTTGTTGAGAATTTCCAACAATGGGACTACTCTACCCAAATGGAAAGAAATTCATAGCTGCCAAAAAAAGGAGGATTAGATGAGATAAGGCTTACTTTAGATTTGTATGGAAAATATTGAAATATTGATCCTGATGGCAAATAAGATAGATTATCTATCCTAATGGTTAGATGCATCCATGATGAGTAGATCTCCTATGCAACCTTAGTTTGAGGTTTTCTTAATATGTTCATGTCCAAATCACTCTGCTCCAGCTTGCTAATCACTCAAGTTTTTTCTAGTTCTTTCTAGAGCAGGCATATGCTATGAATGCATATCGCCAATCTAGCAACAATAACCCTTACCCTTAAAAATATTAACCTGGATGGGCTTGACATCTGAACTTCTCCTGGTCGAAGGGTAACATGGCTGTGCAGTAGCTACGTCCTCAACAATTTTCCCCTCAACAAAGGAAACAATCACTGGAGGAAGGACACATATTCCATTTTCTTTCCTTCCTCGGGTCGAAGTTAGGTTCCCATTTCCATGCAAGTCCACTAGACCCAAGGGTGAAAGGCTCTGGATGTGCAAGCACCGTGTCTAGGTATTCCTTTAGGGTGAACATGGTGATGAAGAAACCCCTGCCACACATCTCCCTGAGACCTTTTCTTTGTAGAGAAGTAAAAAATGCTTCTCCAAGCTTGGGTTGAGAATTTTGTTAGGGCCTGAACATCTTTATGCAAGGGACCATGCAATTTTAAAATTATACAAGACAATTTCAAAATAATACTAAGTAGACCTTGTATGCTAACTTACAGTTAGTGAAGTTGGAGTATTAGATGGTTCAGTTATTTGCTACTCTCCAAGAAAAGGAAAAGGGAAAGTTCCCTAGTTAGCTAGTGCCAATCCCTGAGGGCCAATATGAGATTAAAATCATCATTGTTAGATGAGGCCATATCAATCACAACCCTTAGGAATGAAAAATAAATTAAAAACTAGGTAGACCAGACTAGGATAACCTCACAGACTGAGGAACAAGAGAAGCCTACCCAATGTAGTAAAAAGGAAAAGAAAACGTTCAGCCACCTCCCTCTTCGCTAGAAGCCCTTCTTGATGTCCCCTATGTTCCAAAGGATCCCTTCCCTCAGAGATTGAATGTAGTAAAAAAGGATAACAATCATAATGAGATCAAGGACATTATTAAACAAGTGAATATCAACATTCCATTATTCAATGCTAGCCTTCTGCTAAATTCCTGAAGAACTTGTGCAAACAAAAGCATAAGCTTAATGTGTATAAGAAAGGCCATCCTCACTGATCAAGCTAGCTCACTAATGCAATGCCAAACCCCTCCAAAGTATAAGGATCACAGATGTCTTGCAATATCACTTGTTATTTGGGAACACAGATTTGATAAGGCATTTCTAGATTTAGGGGCTAGTTTTAACCTATTGTTGCATTTGGTCCACAAGCAATTAGGTTTAAGAAAATTAAAGCATACATCTATCAACCTCCAAATAATAGAAGATGCCTTCATATATGTAGAACAATTCCTCTTTCTAGTGGACTTTCTTGTCCTAAACATAGAGCCTGAATTAAATCTAGATAATGAGATTCCTATAGTCTTGGGCTGACCATTCCTGGACACATCTAGTGCCATAATATACTGTGAGAGTGGTCTTATGAAATATCATTTGTCAACAGGAGATCAGAGTTGAACATTTTTAATGCAGCATTATAGATGGACTATACCAAATCATTTGTTGCGAATGTTATAAAATGTCTAGTTCATGATACTTTCTAATCATCCTTAGATTCCAATCTACTTTTGGATCAAGCTTGTCTCATTGAGTAAGTGGACCCATTAGTTGAAGCTACAATGGTAGTGGACACTCACAAATGAAGTAAAAAAGTAAAGCTCCTGACACCACCTTCCACTACTTGGGAGAACTCACCTAAGAAAACACTGACTTTAGGCCTAAAACTTTTGCCAGAAAGTCTAAAGCATACATTTTTAAGTCCTTCTAAAACCTTGCATGTAATCATCACTGCTGATCTCAATTAAGAATAGGAAGGTAAGTTGCTCAATGTTCTTTAGAGACATAAGACAACAACTAGGTGGTCCATCTTAAACATATAAAAGGAATGAGCTCAATTGTTTGCATGCATCGAATCCATTTAAAAGAGAATGCTAAAATGTCATGGGAATTGCGAGGAAGGCTAAACTCTCACATGAAGGAGGTAGTTAGGGCAGGGGTACTAAAGCTGTTAGATGTAGGTATCATCTACCCAATTTTTTATACTACTTGGGTCAGCCCCGTTCAAGTTGGCCCTAAAAAATCTGAAGTCATGGTAGGTAGAAATGAGGATAATGAGGTAGTGCTACTCACATGAACACCAGGTGGAGAGTCTATATTGACTACCAAAAGCTGAACTTAGTCACGAGGAGAGATCGTTTTTCTCTTTGCTACATAGACCAAATGCTAGAAAGGTTTGCCAATCATGAGTGTTATTGTTTCCTAGATGGATATTCTAACTACAACCAAGTTCTTATAGCACTAGATGACCAAGAGAAAAGTACCTTCATTTTCCCTTTTGGAACCTTAACTTACAAACTCATGCCTTTTGGGCTATACAATGCACTAGCGACTTTTTAATGATGTATGATTCATATCTTCTCAGATATGCTAGAAATGTTCTTAGAGGCATTTATGGATGATTTCTTAGTATTAGGAGGTGCTTAGAAAATAATTTAATACCTAACTAGGAGAAATTACATTTTATGATGAAAAGTAGCATAGTGCTAAGGTATGTAATATCATAGAGGTTGACAAAGCCAAAGTGGACATCATCTCAAATGTTCCCCCTTCAAGGATGGTGAAGGAAATCTACTCATTTTTGGACCATGCTCGTTTCCATAGATGCTTTAGAAAAGATTTCAACAAAATTTCTAGGCCCTGATGTAATTTACAAAGGAGGCAACCAGTGACTTTAATGAAAACTACATGAAGGCATTTGAACATCTTAAGACCAAACTCATCTTCACACCTACTATACAACCATCGGGTTGGAGTGCACCATTTGAGATCATGTGTGATGCTTCTGATTGTACAATGGGTGCTGTTCTAAGGCAGCAAATTGCTAAACTTCCCCATGTGATTTATTATGCCAGTAAGAATCTCAATGACACCCAACTCAACCACTCCATTGTGGAGAAAGAGTCGTTCTCTATACCTATTAGGGTCTAAAGTGATTATCAATTCGGAACTCACAGCATTGAAGTACCTTCTTTCCAAAAACGATGTTAAGCCTGTGCTCATTTGGTGGATTCTCTTGGTACAAAAGTTCGATATAGAAATTTGGGATAAGAAAGGTTTTGAGAATGAGGTAGCAGATTACTTGTCTAGATTAATAGTTAAGTCTTCTAGTGAACTTATGCCCATCAAAGAAACTTTCCTTGATGAGCAAATTCTATAGGTTCCTAATTACATTAGTATGCTGACATCGTCAACTATCTTATGACAGATAAATTGCAAGCACATTGGTCAAGTTAAGATATCTCTAATTTTTCATCCAAGGTCAAGTACTTTATATGTGATGATGCATACTTATTTAAGTATTGTCCCGATCAAATCATAAGGAGATGTGTTCCTGATAATGTACACAATAAAGCCAATTCAGTTTAAAGAAGACCATTGTAAACATGTTACAATGTTGATTTTACTAGCCCACAATGTTTAATGATTCTTGCATGTATTGTGAAGCATTTGATCACTACCAAAAGTTAGAGAACATTAGCCATAGGGACATAATGCCACTAAACCCAATCTTAATCATTAAAATTTTTCATGTTTGGAACATTGACATCATGGTCCCTTCCCTAGCTCTTTCGAAAACCTATCATCCTAATGGGAGTGGAGTACATGTCCATGTCGTCAAGTTCTTGAGAGATAATATCTTTTCATGCTTCGATACTACAGACGTTATTATTAGTGATGGATGAAAACACTTTTCCAACTAGGTTTTTAAGACCCTCATGAATGAATATGAATTTACCCACAAAGTTGCTATGCCCTAGCATCTCCAGACTAGTGGGCAAGTGGAGGTATCAAATAGGGAAATCTCTATAGTAGAGAAAATAGTGAACTCCAGTAGGAAAGATTGGTCTATTGGACTAATTGATGAGCTTTGAAGTTATAGAACAGTGTATAAAACCCCTATTGGAATGTACCCATATTGCCTAGTTTTTGAAAAAGCTTGTCATTTGCTTATTGACCTAGAACATAATGCATATTGGGCAATTAAACATCTCAACTTTGACCATGACGAAGCTAGGACCCATAGGAAATTCCAACTTCAAGAGTTGAAAGAAGTTGGGAGAGATGCATACAATAGTGCCAAAAGGTACAAAGATCGTATGAAGATGGTTCATGACAAATTCATCATGTGCAAAACATTTAAACCATGGCCGTAAGTCCCTCTTTATAATTCCCGTCTACATCTCTTTCCAAGAAAGTTATGCTCTCGGTGGAGCGACTCATATATTATGAAAACTATATCTCTTGGCAGGGCCATTGAGATAGAAAATGATTACAAACTTTCAAAAGTAAATGGCCATCAACTAAAACCTTATTTTGAGATGAGAAACCCTAATGAGGAGGAGAAACTCCCCTTACAAGAGATTATTTATCAAAACTAATCCATAGTAAGTCATTTGTATCATAGTCTAGGTGTTGCTGTAGTTTGCATTTTGCATTTTTGTAAGGCCACATTCATAGATTAATGCACCATCTCTAGAGTACAGGTAATATCCTTCAAACCCTTCTCTTCACTTAAATTTTCATCTATCTATGCTTTTATTTTAAAACATTGAAGGCAATGTTTAATTTAGGTCTGGGATAGGGTGTGACACCCCGGGTTTCTCATGAAAAATTTTAGAATTTATTTTCAAAAGGTGGCATGCCTCTAATTTTAAAATTCAAAAATAGCGAAATATAATTTTCTTTGAAATTCATTTTTCCAAAACCCCGGGTATCACTTCACTCCCATACTATACATAATATAGTTTTTATAGAAGATAGATATAAATTTTATGAAACAACCAGGACTCATCTAGTAGTTCACATACACAGCCCCTATAATCATTATATTAAATGTCCAAGTAGCATAATCCAAATAACTAACTACACAATACAAAAACTCTAACAAAATTTATACCTGAGCGCAGAAGTATGGCTGTTGAACTCCTCTTGCTAGTGTATATCTTCTCCTATCTGTCTATATCTGAGATATTGTAAACATAAAACATCTATAATATCTCAGCAAGCTATGCTTGGTAGGGGAGAGTTAAGAAAACATGTTAATTACATATGAATTAAGAATTTTATATCAATTAAAATATTCAATTAATTGCAAGCCATTGATAAAGTACTATTTATAATTCTTTTTCATCATATGAATATAATAATCCCACTTCAGAGATTACACTTTATATGATATATATATATATATATATAATCCACTGGTATTTTAAATATTTATCATTATTATTTTCCATATTATAGCATACTCCAATTCTATGAACCATACTTTGCATAATACATCTACCCATTCACTTACCCATACGAAAACTTATATAAAACTACGCCCTCCAAATATATACATATAGGACTATAACATATATATTAAAATCATTAAAAGTCATACAAAGTCATGAATATAGTCCATAGGTTTTATAATTTCTATTCCTAGACTATACTAGGTCTCATACATATACCCCTTACCATACAGGGTTCATAAAACTCTAGCCACTATTGGTAACATCATCAAAGGCATCTCATCATGTCATGGAATTATACTATGCCTATCACATGTGCATAATAATGCAAAATACATTAGGACTACTATGCCATAGTCTCAATCCGTATAGCGCACCCATATAACTACATAATAATCTATTGATACCATCTATAGAAATAACAAAATCCATGTCTGCGTGGGGAGGACCATGGCTGTCACAATGGCGGCCTTCCCATGATTGCCCCACCCAACGTTTAGCCTCTCATTGGGCTTGGTATCCATCATATAAATTTCAAGAAGCAGGTGGCCAAACCGTCATAACTTCCCTAGCATAGCATCCCCAGTCCTAACACTGTGTAAAGCAAAATCACAAGCCACCATGCTTGTATGTAAAATACTAATATATAGGCGTCTTACCTGCACATAATATATATGAATATCTTATCATAATCATAACATCCTCACTTATTAGGTGATCGCCCACCAAGGATGTAACGTTAAATCCTAGACTCATACATCACATATGATGTAATGGTACCCATGTACCATAAATGCCTTTTTATCACAATAATAGTTAAGCTATTTTTAAGAACAGATTGTGTGTATCTAATAATGTCACTAGTAGGTATCAATTATAAGCATGTCATTCATATAGCATTCCAAGTTACTAATTTTTATCATTCACAAGTAATCATTCTCATAATCACATATGTATGAAATGCACAGTTTAAATGACATAATGTTTATCATAAGTAATAAGATCATGTTTAAAATATGCATCTAAATATTAAGACATGCTTTCTTAATTCTCCTCCTACATTGTGTGGCGAGTTCATCCATTTCCCACTAGCTGATCGACTTGCATTATCACCATGTTTTCTCCTTGAACAGGTGATGAGGAAGACACATTCTTCTCATCTTGTTAGCTTTCTTTTGGTGCCTCAATAGTGATTGTAATTGTGTTAGATGCTTGCAAATTCTGCCCAGTTTCACCTCTAGCTTAAATTGCAAGCTCGGCCTTCATCTTGTTCTTGCTCAAACTCTTCTTGTAATTGATCACAAACCTATCAAGCTCCCATGGTGTCTGAGCATCAAAGCTATTAATGTCCACCTCAATCTCATCATCGTGCTAACTAAGGGTTGAATTCCTTTTCTTGATTATTTGAACAATATTGTTCAGCTTCTCTGAAGGCATATTTTGAAGATTTGTGCTAAGTCTGTGCTTATCATCATACTTCATGCCCCGTTTGTGAGGATCCTTGGCTTTGGGTTTCTTCAGAGCAGCAGTTCGTCTAAAGATGGTGCTGCTGTCATTGAGGTTGCCACACTTTGTATGCATAGTCGTTAGAGCACTGCTGACCTTTACTTCCTAACCAAGTCCATATTTGGCCACACAAGCATGGATTTGCCTCCCTTGTTCCAAGGTTACAAGGCTAGAACAAGCTTTGAGAATACTAGCCATTGTTACCGCATAAGGCAAAAGACCCTCGCTCTCCATTCTACCATATAAGTTTAAAGCTTCTTCATTCTCTCCATACTGCACATACCCATCGATCATCAATGACCATAACACAATATCAAGGTCTTGTAGTAGATCAACCCTCTCTGTGCATCATCAAGACTACCACATTTTGCATACATATCAACCAATGCAGAGCTAATAAAGATTTGATATTCAAATCCCAATTTCAATAGATACTCATGCATTTGCTTTCCTTCTCTAAGTGCCATCGAATTACTACAGGCATTAAGCACCCCAACAATTTTGAACTCACTATGCCTGGTCCCTGAAAGAGCAAGTTGCCAAGCCCCCCTCTCTCACCCTTTTGCTTACAATAGGAAATGGTGTCAGGTATTATGGTTTGTAGACACCCTAAGTTGCTCTTGCAGATGAGGGTTGACGGTGATGAACGGTGCCGACGCTGCTCAACCCTTGAATCCCAACTAAAAAATTGACGAACACCCCTCTCTCATGCCCAATAGATTGATCGACAATCCCTCTCTATCACAAGCCCTAGAATCGATCATCTATAGTTGCCGGCCATGGGTTGTGAAAAATGGGTTTTTGCATCTCTTGGGGAATTTGAAACCCATGGATGTCTACCAATGACTCTGCATGGTGAAAACCCGATGGGGGATTTTTGGTCAGGCTCGGATTGATGGAGATGGTGGCTTCCATGGGGAAAGGAGTGAGCTACTCGGTGAAAGGCTGCCTAGGCAATAGGAGATGGAGAGCATGGGGGTGCTAGCATTGGAGTTTTTGGGTCTGTTCTGTTAGAGAACAGATCGTGTGATAGGGAAGGGGTTTTTAGGTGCTCTCCTCACAAACGACCCCTCATCCAGCAGAGATCATGGTCGAAGAAAATGGGAGATCTGGCATTGGGGAAGATCGGGCTAAGGGTTTTTTGCTCGCTAGCCACCCTTGGCATGGTAAGCTGCAATGGAGAAAGAGATGGGACACAGGGAGTCCCAATCGCGCCGGGAAACTGAAGATCTACTCAGGAAAGGGTTGCCGGTGGTTGGTTTGTGAGATTGGAGAGACGAGAGAAAAGAGCAGACCAAACCCGACATTTCGGCAGGTTTCCAAGGTGATGGGGGGTACCAATGTCAATTTGGCCCCCTTTCGTTAAGTTATTTTTTTTCTTTTAATTACTGTATTCTCCCTGACTTCAAAGGCCCATAACTTTTTCATACAAACTCTATTTTTCTCGTTCTTTGCCTCATTGGATTCCATTTTTTGAGTACTATCTAATGAATTTTGTTTTAGTTCCAAATTATACCTCTATAAAAAGTTATACCCCTTGAAAACTCATAACGTGATTATGGAATAATGAAAATTTGGGGTGAAATTCATCCATAATCCGATTTCACTATTCTTAATGTTGTTGAACTAAACTTTTCAAGTACATTCCAAACATTCATGTTTCCACTCCAAATTCCATTTCTATATAAAATTATTTTCTTTAGGTCAAAATTCCAATTATATTCCAAAAATTTCAATTTCACATAATAACGCCTAGAATAGTATTCACAAAATTTGGGGTTGTTACAATCTTCCCCCCTTAATTGAATTTCCTCCTCAAAATTCTTTTCATGCTATCTTTCAAACTGTTCTAAGAGTATTCTCATCTCATCACAACTTAATTTCTTATAATTCCTTCCATGAAATAATATCCTCCAAAATATAATTGATCTTTAACTTAACTAAATATTATCCTCCTCAATAGCGTAGCTTTTCCATGTGCTATAATTACTTAGTAACCACTTTTGCTGCGTACTCTAATAGTTGACCGTTACTAGGTAATTGTCAAAATCTCGATTCATAACTCATACTCCTATCACCACATTAGTGAGATTATGTTCCAATACAATTGATTTCCAATCTCTATTTTCTTAACAACCAGCATATGTTTTTCTTAACCTTCCACAATAATTACTCATTGATTGGAATAGGGATATTAACTTCTATCCACCATTCCCACTCTTTCTACCATTTTAAGTAGCAATACATTTATGACTAAATTCTTCTTTTTATTTCTACCTTCACAACTTCTTTTATTGTAATGATCTTGAGAACATATACGCTTTATCTGCAACTCAAACTTTCTATTTTCTCATCCATTTTTCTCTTTATAATAACTTCAAAGAGTTGTTATACATCTCTCAACTTAAATTAAATCTCTTCTACATGTATTTAATCAATCATAAATTAGGAAACTGCTTATCTTTTAGAATTCAAGTATCATATTTCTAACAAAATTTTGGCAGAGTCTCCTCTGTTTTTCGGACTTACACATTTAATGCATGCAATTGCGATACACCTAATAAACCATTCATACATCCATAATATCTTTTTGAGACTCAGTCTCATCACATTCCAACATCCATCATAATATAAATAACCATTTATCCCACACATT
The DNA here is from genome assembly GCA_035236585.1 of Warburgia ugandensis. Taxonomy (NCBI): domain Eukaryota; kingdom Viridiplantae; phylum Streptophyta; class Magnoliopsida; order Canellales; family Canellaceae; genus Warburgia; species Warburgia ugandensis. The sequence goes on from CP141132.1 coordinate 54,974,369, forward strand.
CACCTGATGTGACAAATTTTCAAGATAATGCAACTACTTACCCATTTCCACAACATAAGGTATAATATTCAGATCATTTTTAGGTACATTGCCATTTCATTATAAAACCATCAAATGAATAATTATTTAACCACACCTACATCGCCATCACAACCATATATCCTGTATAATATTCATATCATTCCATAACATCTATCAAAATATCCCTTGAATTGCATGGGTTTAGATGTATAGAAGTTTGCACTTTCAATTACACTTCAAAAACATTTTACTATAATAAATCAAATCAAGGTTGTAGAATCACAACCTTTCACCAATAACTTTCCACACTTCATCATATGTTCAAAATAGATAACATTTGCATTTCTTCAAGCAATTATTTAATATAAGATATCATTATGGATCATAACCTTTTCATTGTATTCACTAATAATTCTTTCAGGTTCATTCACCAATTTCACATATGAAATCAAAATAAAGAGATTACCAACTACATCAAAGAACACCTTAGACATTATCACATTCCAATTTACTGAGATAATATGTACAACCTTAAGGTCTTATGATCAACAACAATGCTCTTTACTTAAGCATAAAAAAACATGCAACCATAGATGTTAAGGATGCCACATATGATTTAGAATTTAATACCTGAACTTACCTCCTTTTGTATAAATTCAAACACTAAAATAATGCATCAGTTGTTTCTCAAATGCAATTATGAATTTAATATCATTAAATGAATAATTGATTTTGTACTAACTGTGCATTCACATTCAAATACGTAAATATCATCATTGGTGTTTTCAACATCAATACATTACCATCACGATTTCAATACTAAGAATTCAATGCTTTCATCAATACAAAGAAACACAAATGTTTGTCATATTCTCCCATGACACATGATTCAAAGGAATTTCTTCAGTTCATTTATCACATACGGTTTATATCCTCTATTCTCATATATATTAACAAATACTCTTCATCAGAAGAGTCCAATTTCATAGCGTCAATCAACTACTAGTGGAATAAACTTGAAGTCCATCAATCACTGATGGAATACCTCAAACTCGAATATAATTCACACGTCAGATCTGATCTTTCAAAATACATAGTTCGAGAACCTTTCTCGAAATAAAGTACATATTTGCATCACTTATTTTCTTAAAGTATGCCAGCCTTCATACCTGGTGTCTGTTTTTCATTTCTTATAATTACCATCTCTTAACATATCCTACAGGCTGCCCTACCTGTGTCAGGATATGAATTCATCATCAAAATCATCACTAGTCAACAAACTAGTGATGTTTACGAGAAACGTTACTTTCTCACTTAACAATGGTTTATTGTTATGTAATTTACTTCTTTATCATGCACCAGTTTTCTTGATTGAGTGGTTTGTTTTACCAAGCACACATCCCATTTACAAAGAGAAGGGATAGATCAATGTGTTGATGATTTTTGGGGCTCATAAGATGGACAATGGAAAGAAAAGGAGTATCATCTAGGTTAGCCATAAGGAAAAATCTTGGAGTTTTCTGTGGGTGCAAAATTTAAGCTCCAACTTGAGTAGTTGGATTACTAGAATGCCAATAGTGAGGGAAACTGAAGAGGAAAGAGAAAAAGGAAAAAATAATAGTTTATTGTACTCAAATTTTAATGTTTCTCATGCACACTTAATTTTAACTAAATAACTTTTACTTTAAGGAGCATACACATGAATATACAATGTATAAGGAAAAATGAATAGAAAGGATGGAAAAGAAAACAACAATTTCTTGTAATGGAATTTAAGTCTTCATCATGCAAAGTTATTTGCAACCAAGTAGTTTTTAATTTAGGGAGCATACACATGAAAATGCAATGCATAGGAAAAGAAAATAAGCAAAGGACATAAGAATAGGCAAGAAATATGAGGACATAGGGGAAGTAGCATGAGAATGGTCTAAGGAAAATTGGAGCTGGAGTGGAAGAAGGATACACATCTAGGTAGAGCGAGAAGAATACAATGAGGTATATGAAGATAATAGCAATAAACAAGAAAACAATTAAAAGCTAGAATTTTGGAATGCATAGGATGTCTCTTGTGCAACAATTTTAACTCATTTTTATTTTCTTATATTTATCAACCTTTACCTCCATCTTTCTTCTCAATTTTACATCATTCATCATTTGTAATAACTGTAGTTATCAACGTTACATGTTATTCTCAAGAAAGATATTCATTTGTTTATAGTTGATATAGTGCATGATTTTAACATATTTTGTATTCTAAATAAGAAGACTATCACACCATTACCATGTGCTTTCATCTTTGTGACAGTCCATATTGTCTAACAATTTGCAATTCCATATAATATGGGTTTGATACCCATGTCCATCATACCAAATGATGAAATCATGCCCAAATCCATCATAACAATGAGGATAAGCATATCATTCTTTCAATAAGGGATAATAAACATTTCCTTGAATAAGTCTTTGTAACATTGACTTATCTATAACACCCCTAACTTTTGTAAGGAGATTGAATAAATAAAGAAATTAAAATTTTCAAGGAAAATGCACTTCTTATAGAAGTTGAACTAAGATATAAGACATGCATAATTGAAAACATACTCAACGAACCTTTCAGAATAACTATAAGCACCACAAATTCTGAGTTCGGATGAAAAATCTTTATTTTTCTCTATTTTTAAGAATAAAAGGGTAAAATGATAATTTTACTAATATATGAAACCTAAGACATTAAAATTTGGAATGTACTTAAAAATACGAATCCAACGCCACTAAGTACGCTCCATTTTAAGCTTGAGAGAATAAAATGGATTTTTCTTCATAAGAGGGCAAAATGGTCATTTCACACATTTGTGGAGCCCACAACGGGCCACAAAGGGATCCAATGGCCAGAAAACAAGTCATCATGAGTCAAAACACTACCACCTACTAGTGGAGAAGGAGGTGGTAGTGGGAATCCAAAGACAATTGAATAATGAAAAGAAATCAAGATGATAATTACAAGTAATCATGGAAAATTCAAAACACCTCTATAAATAGCTCATAAAATTCCCAAAAAATTCTCCTAATGTTCTTCATGAAGTTCCCTAGAATGCCTCAAAATCCTAGGTTTAGAATCCCCCCGGATCTCCCACAATTTTCTTTTCTTTCTCTCCTTCTGCCTTATTCTCTATGGGCGTGTCCACAAACGCACCCGGGCAAACGACCCCATGTCTGCATAGGGTGTGTCCAGGGACACGTCATTCCTGATGAACCAGGGTTTCCAGCTGAGAAACCCTAATTCAATTATCCATCAAATTATACTTATTAGAACCCAATCTCCACTAGTGGATCTGTTCAGAATGAGGGGATCTACAAAACCCCTAAGATTACATGATGATCCAACAGTTAGATCTCTGGCAAAATCAAAACGAAACTCAAGCAAGATGCTCATTCCCATCTTTGGCAAGTTCTATGCCTTTGTCTAGCCAATTTGGTTGGTAAATGGTGATCTTGCACCATTGGATGTCTTCCGCACTAGGTGTTCTTCGAAAGCCCCATAGTCCTCCATCTTCTCTGGCAACGGCAACTGATAATTTCACGACTGTATGTGTTGCCAACTTCTAAGGTTTATTTTCTTCTTCTTCTCTGGCTTGATTTCTTCTCCTCCGATGACCTTCTCCTCACAGAACCGGCAAAGGTAGGTGCACCTCACTCTTCTCTTTCATTTCTAGCAATTTGTTGTTGTTTTCCAGCCACCTAGAGATCTCCCCAGCCATTGATCCGCTGGGAACGACGGATTTGGCGCGAAGGGTCGAGATCTCATCCATCCATAGTTTAGATGCAACTTCTAAGCCATTGGATGGATTCTTGGGGCCCAAAAACTTTAGGAGATGAAATATGGGCCCTTGATCTTGTAAGATGAGGAAGATCAGGTGATGAGCTATCCGACAGTTCAGATCTGGACCGTCTCGCCTATCACCGGTCACCCATCCCTGGTGACAGGTAATCCCAGGTAACATGCATAGGCCAACCTTTGTTTATCTTTTTCTGTGGAGTTGATCTCAATGACACCCCAGGTGTTTCATGAAAATTTTTCTCCATTTATTTCAAAAGATGGCGCGCCTCTAAATTTTAAAATACAAAAACAGCTGAAGATTTTTCTTTGAAATTCACTTTTCCAAAAACCCAGATGTCACCTTTATGCTGACACTATACATATATATATATATAGTTTTCTAGAAGATAGAAATTCATTTCTTAAAACAAGACCCATCCAATGGTTCACTTGTACAACTCCTATAACATTGTATTAAATGTCCACTATCACAATTCAAATGACTAACTACATAATACAAAAGCTTTAATAAAATGTATACCTAAGCATAGGAGTATGGTTGCTGGATTCCTCTTCTTGTGTAAATCTTCTCCTATCTATCAGTATCTGAGATATTGTAAACATAAAACATTTACAATATCTCAGCAAGCTATACTTGGTAGGGGAGTTTAAGAAGCATGCTAAATCTTAAGATACATTAATTATTCTATTGTAATTAGAGTATTTATTTTCATAGCAATTTTATTGAATGGGATTTACTGTATGTTTCACATTTCAATAATCCATTTATAAACCAAATATCTACATATATCATAATCATTAACAATCCATTGATGAATCAATTATTAACATGTTTCCTAATTGTCGATATCAACATATTTCATAATGTGACACCTCGGGTTTTTATAACAATTTTTTTAATAATAATAATAATAATAGTCGTAGTCGAGATGCCAAAATAAAAAGGTTCCATTAATTACTTTATGTGAATATTTCCTAAAAACTCAGGGTGTTATTTTGCTTTTCCAAAACATCACGACCATGATTGAAATTATAAATATAAATACACAGTAAACAAAACAGATTTCATTTTCAATGTCAAAATCATTGACACCTTTATTTTCAAAACAATAATGTCCAAAATATAACAATAATGTGGCACAGGATCTATCCATCATAACGTACCACCACACTTATATCAATGTCCATCATATGTAATACTATCACAATCAAATCCATAAATTAAAAGTATACAGTCCATAAAGAAAATCAAATGGTAGTCCTTTTATTAACTCACGTCATGGTCAATCTGTTAAAGTAAAGAGATCTCCGGTTGCTATCACGGTCTCTCAACAGTCTTGTCCTTCCAGCTGTCATGCTCAACATCTAAGGCATTGCAAAACAAAGAAATGCGTCAACAAGCTATTTCTTATGTAGGTACATAGACGTTTAATGTAATAGCAATGGAACAAAATCAAATAATCATATTGATACAATGAGTAAAACAATTATCTACGAATCTATAATCATTTTAGGAAATGCTAATAAGATCTCAAAACATCATATACAATAAAACATGCATCTTATGGGTTTAAAACATGATATGAGCTAATGTAAATGAGCATACAATAATAACAGGGCACCCTAAGGCACGTGGGTCCCATGATTGTCACATACACTTGTATAACAGATTATGAGTACTCATATCACTCCTTTGAGTGTCATCACACCCAGGTATACAACAATATCTTCATGCTCATCATGCAAGCATACAGAACAACAGTATGGATCATCATGCCACAGTGGCAACCCTCTAGGGTCTCAACTAGCACTGCTCCCTGTCGACACTATAACGGGAGACTTAACGTCCGTCCCCATGGAAAGGCCTGGACTGGTAGTGTGGAATATCCATGTTACCAAATTCCTACTGAATGCCATCTATGAGTAGGTGTCTATCATATCACAAGTCTTGGAGGGTGGGTGGCCAGCCCTACTCCCTCTTAGCATGACATCTACTCGGTGAGAGCACCTATCATAAAACACAAAACACGAAAATCACGTATTTAAAAAACCAAGAGCACTCGTGGCTCGCAATCCCCAAGGCACACCCCTCATCCTGGGGTTAGCCTCTTAAAGGACCAACCACCAAGCCTCCACTTTCCTTTTGAAACCCATAAGTTTCAATGGTGCAATAAAAAGAGAAAATTTCTAATCATCCATAAATATGTAATATCGATCTCATGAAATCATCAATCATAATCCATTCAATACTGTAACAGCTCGAATTTTTAAGGCATTTTTTTTATAAGAATAATGGCATTTTGAATAAGAGAATTTGGGATCCCATGAGAAAATTTTTAATTATCATTTTACTAAAACAATTCTTAAAAACTCCGGGTGTTATTTTTCCTTTCTCAAACCGACATACATGTAAATAAAATAATACGCATATCAATCAATGTCAAATAAATCGGCGCCTTTATTTTAAATCAAATAAATGTCCAAAAGACAATAATAATATGGCCCAGGGTCTATCCATCATAACATCCCATATAAGTGTCCAACATATGTCCAAACATCTCCATCAACTCCAAATATAAAGTATGCAATCCATAATTAAATCCAAATGGTAATCTTGTTTTAATGACTCACATCATTGTCTAAAACTATAGGAAAATGATCTTCAGCAGCTCTCACGGTTTCTCAACGCGCTCGAGATCTAAGGCATTGCAAAACAAAGCAATGCCTCAGCAAGCTATTGCTTGTGTAGGTACATAGACAATTAATGTAATAAATGAAATAAATAATTAACAGCACTGATGAAAAGTCTATCATTTATGAAAATAGCAGTATCATAATGTCATGTCCAAATAAATGTCAATTTATTCCATATGCTAAAACATGCATTTCACGGAGTCAAAACATGACATAAATCAATGTAAATGAGCATACAATAAGAATAAGGGCACCCTAAGGTAATGGGTCCCACCACATCGCACTAACATCACTAATCAGGAGTACTCATAGCCAACCTCTAAGTGTCGTCACACCCAGGCATACCATCCATAACCATGCTCATCATACATGCACACATAATAAGAATATGGACCATCATGCTGCAGTGGCAACCCTCCATAAGTATCAACCACCGTCACTCTTCGTCGACATCGTAACGGGAGACTTAGCATCTGTCCCCATAGAAAGGCTCAGACCGGTAGTGTGGACTATCCATGTTACCAAACCCCTATCGAATGTCATCTATGGGCAGGTGTCTATCATATCACAATATCATCACATCACAATCTCGGAGGGTGGGTGGCCGGTCCTATCCCTCCTAGCATGACGCCCACCGGGCGAGAGCACCAGTCATCAAATATAAAACACGAAAATCATATATATATGCTAAAACTCAAGAGCACTCATAGCTCGCAATCCCCAAGACATGCCCCTCATCCTGGGGTTAGCCTATAAAAGGACCAGCTAATAAGCCCCTGTTCTTATTTCCATGTAAATCCATGCATTTCCTATATATAATAAGAAATAAGTCTCTATTTAAGCATAACTAATTAACATCATGCTTATAAAATCATTTGAAATAAGTTTATTCAATAAAAGATTTCAATTTAGAATAATCATAATGTACTCAAAGTCGCATGAAATCCACGCTAAATGATAATTGCAATTTAAAACACAATCACACATGATGCTATGTTTAAACATGATTTAAAAATCAAGGCAAAGCATTAATTGTTGTCACCTACCTCAATGTGAGACCACTAGCTTGCTAATAACTCCCTTTAACTGGTATGTTGAAGTGCACCTGTACAAGTCACGTCACTATTTTAAAATTTTCTAAATTAAAAGTGGTGATTTATAAGTTTTTAAGTCAAAACTAAGTCCGCATCGTCGATATGGTCACAACGCCTCTTTCGGATTGTGATTTGGACTCCTATAGCTCTCAGAAATCAAATTTTAGTGAAAACATACACAAAATGGGGTTGACGTGCGTCATGGTCGCCAGGAAGCTGCGCGTCCCGACCCAATGTGACAGCCCGCGCAGGAGCTCCAGCACATGTAACCATTGCATGCGTGCACATAGACGTGCATTCATAGTGCGTCTCCGTTGGGGCATCCTGGCGTCAGCGCTTGGCCGCTGACAACGTCACCGCTGCCAGAGAAGACGACCGGATTTCGGTAGTCTTCGGCAGAGCTACAGAGCTCCGTTTTGCTTGATTTTTTCTCTGTTTTTCTTAGAATTTCCTCTAAAATCCATTTATGCCCTCATTTTGTGCTGATTTTTTTAAAAACCATGTTTTTTAAATGATTTTTCCCACGTTAGTAAAAACATCCCTAGGTACTAGTTTTTGCTTTTTTTGGAGAAACCCACCGTTGGATCTCTCCCAAATTTAAAGGGTTTGATCTTAGGTCTCATGTGCACTAGTTGGACGTGCGATTTTCAAACAGATGTGGCTACATCTGTGAAATCACACTGTGAAATCACCGTTGGATCTCTCCCAGGAAATTTGATTCTTTTTATTTTTAAATGCTTTTCTAATTAATTTTTCTTATTTAATAAATACATAAAATAGGGTTTAAGGCTTACCATGTGTCTGGCTGAGGTTGCTAGTGTTGTCGGGGTTCCACTCGCTGAAAAAGTGCGATCTTTGTAGGGCTAGGGTTCTGAGTAAAAACCCAAAGGAACGCTCAAGGTGGAGTGTTTTGGCTCCTAGGGAAGGGTAGATATAGGGTTTAGAGTCTTAGGAGAAGAGAAACTCTTCCCCTCAAGTCTCTTTCCACGTCTCTCTGGCAATTTTTCCAGAACTGGTAAAGACGTGTGGAAGATAGGGGTGCCATTATCAATTTGGACCCCTGTGTAACACGTCTCTATCAAATGACCAAAATGCCCTTACAACTTCAACGGCTCCTAACTCCCTCGTTTGAGCTCCGTTTTTCACATTCTTTGTGGCGTTGGAATCATATCGATGAGCACTTTCAAATTCTTAAGTTTTCAAGAAAAATTTCCATCTCTAAATTTTTAATTTGATTTATATAGTAATTTCTTGTTTTGTACCGAAAATTAAGGACATTACATCCTTCCCTCATAAAAATTTTGTCCTCGAAATTTAGCTACATACCTCTATGTAAATAACTCTGGATGAATCTTTCGCATCTCCTCCTCTGTTTCCTAGGTAGCCTCCTGTAATGAATGATGCTGCCAAAGGACTTTGACCAAGGAAATGGTCTTATTCCTTAACTCGACTTTTGTATCCAGGATGTGCATTGGTCTCTCCTCAAAAGACATGTCAGACTGTACCTCTCCTGGGATCTGCTCCAATACGTGTGAGGGATCTAGCACATATTTCCTCAGCATACACATGTGAAAGACGTCATGTACATTTGTCAGCTGTGGTGGTAAGGCTAGTTGGTATGCCACTAACCCAACTCTACGTAAGATCTTGAAAGGTCCAATATACCTGGGGCTAAGCTTCCCTTTATTTCCAAACCTCAACACCCCTTTCATAGGAGAAACTTTCAAGAATACATGCTCACCTTCAGAGAACTCTAAGTCTTTTCGCCTCTTGTCTACATAACTTTTCTGTCGACTGTGAGCTATCAGTAACCTCTTCCGGATGAGTTGGACTTTCTCTGCACATTCTTCCACTAACTCAGATTTCACCACACATCTCTCTCCTACATCACTTCAACATAAGGGTGGCCGACAAGGTCTGCCATAAAGTGCCTCATATGGAGCCATGCTAATACTAGCATGATGACTATTATTATCGGCAAATTCCACCAAAGGTAAATGATCTTCCCAGCTACCCTTCCAATCCATAACACAAGCTTGTAGCATATCCTTAATAGTCTGGATGGTCCTCTTGCTCTGTCCATCTATCTAAGGATGGAATGCTGTGCTGAATTTCAGTCTCAACCCTAATGCCTCTTCCATGCTTTTCCAGTATTTTGAGGTAAATCGTGTATCTCAATCCGATATAATCGTCAAGGGAACGCCATGTAGACTGACGATCTCCTTAACATATAATTTTTCTAAACTATCCATGGTCTGATTCTGTCTGATAGGAAGGAAATGAGCGGACTTGGTCAACCTGTCCACAACGACCCATATTATGTCATGGGCGCTAGCAGTCCTCGGAAGACCCAAAATAAAGTCCATGGTAATATGGTCCTACTTCCACTCAAGAAGGTCCAGTTTCTGAAGTAATCCTGATGCTCAGCCTTGACCTACTGACAGGTCAAACATCATGCAACGCACTCTCCAACATCCTTCTTCATACCATTCCACTAGAAATGCCTCTTGAGATCCTAACTCCCTCGTTTGAGCTCCGTTTTCTGCATTCTTTGTGGCGTTGGAATCGTATCAACGAGCACTTTCAAATTCTTAAGTTTTTAGGAAAAATTTCCATCTCTAAATTTTTAATTTGATTTATTTAGTAATTTCTTGTTTTGTACTGAAAATTAAGGATATTACAAATACATTGTTGAAAACAATGCAATTTAAATCATAATCAATCATGATGCTATGGTGATGCAAGGTTTTAAAATTAAGACATAACATTAAATGTCGTCACCTACCTCGAAGTGAGATCACTCAACTTAAATGTATAATCCCCTTATCTTGTACATTTCAATGTACCTGTCAGTACCATAATACTATTTTGTGTTATTTATTTCATCATAATGGAATTTATGGTGATCCAACTATTGGATCATCCTCTAAGATCTTTAATTATGATTTGGTTCTTAATTTAGTCCCATCTCATGTTCATCTATTCATTTTTTATGTGTATCTAATGTTTATACATAAATTTGATAGTTAGATCATCCTCGGATCAATAATTTCCCAAGATTTAGTTTAGACTAATGGTATAGATCAATTTTTAGAGTAGTCACACTAATATGCCCCTTAAAACCCTTATTTATTGTCATCCTTTATCTCATTGTTCAAGTCTTGAGGCCTGATCACCCCTTGATCAGTCAGTTCTAAGTTATTAATTAATATTTTACAATTAAACTAATTGAAAAGTATCCAAATATAGGTTTTCAAGCTAAATCTAAGTCCGCGTCATCAATACAATCGCAACGGATGTTTCCAATCGTGATTTGGACCCTGTAGCTTTCAAAATCAAGTTTTTTGTAAAAATACTTCATAAATTAATATTGATTAATTTATAGTGGTCGGGCGGCCATTTGCATCGGTTTACACCGGCGACCCAATTTACATCGGGTTACACTGGCGCGACGCGGGAGCTGACGCCGGGGAAGATGATCAGAGTCTGGTCGTCACTGGTGACCCCACATGTACCCAAATTTCACTATTTTTGCACCATTTTGCTCAGAATTTCATGTAGTTTTCATTTAAAAAACCCTTTTTGATTGATTTTGACAAAAAATAAGGTTTTTTCTCAATTTTTATCACATTCTTAAAATTTTCCTAAGTACAATTTTTCATGATTTTTAAGATCACCAGCCGTTGGATCTCCCTCAAACTTAAGGTGTTTGTTCCTAGGTTTGTCATGTACCATATGAACGAACGGATTGTGGTTTTGACACCAATTCATCTACTAAATCCTATAACTACAGTAGGGCATACCAAGTCCCTGGAAAAATGATGAACCCTTGTTGTTTTTCTTCCTATTTCAATGCATGCAACACCACTTACATGCTATACATGGAAAGGGAACAGAGGGTGAAGACTTACCTCGATCAGTTGGGTAGTCATTGACATTGCCGAAGCTCTAGTTTCTAGAAACAAAATTTATAGAGGTTAGGGTTTGAGGGCAAAGATGCAATGGAGAGATGATGAGAGGAGAAATTTGTGTGTGTGTGTGTGTGTGTGTGTGAGAGAGAGAGAGAGAGAGAGAGAGAGAGAGAGAGAGTGCTGAGGAGGAGGGAGGAAAGCTTTTCCCTTAAACTCTACCCCTCGACGATTTCTCCTACGAAATTACTGGATCTGATAGAGGCACATAAAAGGGTGGAAGGGGGTGCTGTGATCAAAGCAGCCCCTATATGTTGACCTCTCCAAATTACCAATTTGCCCTTTAACTTAACGACTCATAACTTCTCCGTTTGAGCTCTGTTTTCTGTGATCTTTATATGGTTGGAATTCTATTGATGCGTACTTTTTAGTTTTTGAGTTTTAAAGACCAATTTCTATGCATAAATTTTTTAATTTTATTTATTTATTTTATCACTAATTTAAGATTAAAAATTGAGGATATTACATCCTTCCCACCTTAGTAAAATTCATCCTCGCAATTTTAATACATACCTCTATGTAAATAGCTCTAGGTGGATCCTCCACATCTCCTCTTCTGTCTCCAATGTGGCCTCCTGTAGTGAATGATGCTGCCAAAGGACTTTGACTAATGAAATAGTTTTAATCCTCAACTTCTTGACTTTCATATCCAGTATACGCATAGGTCTCTCCTCAAATGTCATATCAGGCTGTAACTCTCCTAGGATCTGTTCCAACATGTGTGATGGATTTGACACGTATTTTCTCAATGCGGATACATGGAAGACGTCATGTACATTTTCCAACTATGGTGGTAAGGATAGCTGATACACTATTGTCCTAACTCTACATAATATCTCAAAAGATCCAATGTACCTGGGCTAAGTTTCCCTTTATTCCCAAACCTCATCACTCCTTTCATGAGGGAAACCTTCAAGAATACATGCTCACCTTCAAAAAACTCTAGGTCTTTCTACCTCTTATCAACATAACTCTTTTGTCAGTTATAAGCTGTTAACAATCTCTTTCAGATAAGTCGCACTTTCTTGGCACACTCTTCCACCAACTCGGACTTCACTACGTGCCTCTCCTACATCATCTAACATAAGGGTGACCGACAAGGTCTGACATAAAGTGGCTCGTATGGAGCCATGCCAATACTCGTGTGATAACTGTTATTATAGGCAAACTCGATCAATGGTAAATGATCTTCCCAACCACCCTTTCAAACCATAACACAAGCTTGTAGCATATCCTCAATCGTTTAGATGGTCCTCTCACTCTGACCGTCTATCTGAGGTTGAAAATGCTGTGCAAAATTTTAGCCTCGATCTAAGGGCCTCTTGCATGCTCTTCTAGTACTTTGAGGTAAACCAAGTGTCTCGATCGAATATAATCGTTAAGGGAACTCTATGTAGACTCATGATCTCCTTGACATACAATTTTGCTAGGTTTTCCACCGTATGATTCTATCTGATAGGAAGGAAATGAGCAGACTTGGTCAACCTGTCCACAACAACCCATATCATGTCGTGGCCACTAACAGTCCTCAGAAGACCCACAATGAAGTCCATGGTAATATGATCCCACTTCCACTTAGGAAAGTCCAATGTTTGAAATAGTTCTGATGGATGCTAATGCTCAGCATTGTCAGACACCATGCCACGCACTCTCTAACATCCTTCTTCATACTTCTCCACTAGAATTGTCTCTTGAGATCCTAAGACATCTTCGTGCCTCAAGGATGGATCGTGTACTAGGATTGGTGTGCTTCCTGAAGTAACTCCTGCTTCAAATCATCATCTGCCGGTACTACCATCCTACCTTTGAATCTAACTCCTCCACCTAGTCCTATTGCAAAATCTGCCTTATCAGCCAGATCCTATGTCTCTTTATCTTTGTCCTGTGCCTCTAAGATCCTATTAAAGAACCTAAACTGAGTTAATAAATTGGCAATCATTACTCCAGGCTTTCTACTTAGGGCATTTGCGACAACGTTAGCCTTCCCAGGATGGTACTGTATGGTGAAGTTGAAGTCCTTCAGATACTCCATCCATCTACACTGCCTCATATTCAAATCACTCTGAGTAAAGAACTACTTGAGGCTCTTATGATCAGTGAATACCTCAAACTTCTCTTCATATAGATAATGTCTTCAGGACTTCAGGGCAAATACCACTTCCACTAACTCCAGATCATGTGCTGGGTAATTTACCTCATGTGCCTTCAACTGTCTCAATGCATAGGCAATTACCTTCCCATGCTGCATCAACATTACTCCTAATCCTTTGCCTGAGGTATCACAATAAACCACATAACCTCCTACGCTTGATTGTAGTGTCAATATTGGGTAGTAGTATGTCTCCTCTTGAGCTCCTGGAAGCTCTCCTCATAAGTATCGGTCCAGACGAACTGAGTGTCTTTCCTAGTTAGGGTAGTCAATGGTAACACAATCTTTGAGAATCTCTCTATGAACCAATGATAATATCCTGCCAACCCAAGAAAACTATGTATCTGAGCCACTATCTTGAGTGCCACTCCATCTTTAGATACGACGTGGCCTAAGAACTGCACCTGATCTAACCAAAAATCACACTTACTGAACTTAGCATATAACTGATGTTGACGAAGTGTGTCCAATACCATGTGAAGGTGCTCCCTGTGTGCCTCATGATTGGGTGAGTAAATTAAGATATCATCAACAAAGACAATTACGAACTTATCCAAGTAAGCTCCGAAGACATGGTTCATCAGATCCATGAACACTGTAGGTGCGTTTGTCAATCCAAACGGCATCACCAAGGACTCATAGTGGCCATAACAACTCCTAAAATTAGTCTTTAAGATGTCCTCCTCTCTAACCCTCAGTTGATGATATCCTGACCGCACGTCTATCTTGGAGAATACTAGTGCTGATTGGAGCTGATCAAATAAATCATCTATGCGTGGCAAGGGATATCGGTTCTTTACAGTAACACTATTCAGCAACCGATAGTCAATGCATAATCTCAGTGATCCTTCCTTTTTCTTCACAAAAAGGACGGGTGCTCCCCATGATGATCCACTTGGCCTGATGAAGCCCTTATCTAATAACTCTTACAACTGCACTTTAAGTTCTCTCAATTCTGCTGGAGCCATTCGGTATGGTGCCTTAGAGATAGGCAATGTACCTGGCACTAAGTCAATGGTAAAGTCAATCTCCTTGCTCGGCGGCAATCCTGGTAACTCCTCAGGAAAACATCTGCAAACTCACGAACCACATCAATATCATCAAGCTGTGGTTGCATCCTATCCTCAATAGTCACATACGCGAGGAACGCTCTGCACCCTCATGAATAAAATTGTGCTACCTTTATAGTAGAGATGATGCATGTACTTGCCTGACCCTTTCTACCCTGAAACAATATTTCTAGTTGCCTAGGTATATGAAAAATGACTTGCTTCTTTTGGCAATCTATGGTAGCTTAATAGTTAGAGAATAGACCGTGTGATAGGGGAGGGAGTTTTTAGGTGCTCTCCTCATAGACAACCCTCGATCCGACAAAGATCATGGCCGGAGAAAATGGGAGATCCAACGTTGGGGAAGATGGGGTTTAGGGGCTTTTGGCTCCCTAGCCACCCTTGGCATGCTGAGCCGGTGATGGAGGAGGAGATGGGACACAAGGAGTCTTGATTGCACCAGGAAACCGAAGATCTACTCAAGAAAGGGTTGCTAGTGGTTGGTCAAGGAGATTGGAGAGATGAGAGAGAAAAGAACAGACCGAACCCAACATTTCATCAAGTTTCCAAGGTGATGGGGGGGGTGCCAATATCAATTTGGCCCCCTTCCATTAAGTTATGTTGTATTCTTTTAATTACCGTATTGCCCCTGACTTCAAAGGCCCATAACTTCTTTATACGGACTCTGTTTTCAGCATTCTTTAGCTTATTGGATTCCCATTTTTTAGTACTATTAATGGCTTTTGTTTTAGTTCCACATTATACCTCTAAAAAAGATATACCCCTTGAAAACTCATGACCTGATCATGGAATAATGAAATTTTGGGGTGAAATTCATCCATAATCTGATTTCACTGTTCTTGATGTCGTTGAACTAAACTTTTCAAGTACATTCCAAACATTCATGTTTCCACTCCAATTTCCATTTCTATATAAAATTATTTTCTTTGGGTCAAAATTCCAATTATATTCCAAAAATTCCAATTTCACATAATAACGCTCAGAATAGTATTCACAAAATTTGGGGTTGTTACATAGGGTCTTTGAAATTTGATGTGTCCAGCATCTTTTTAGAAAATTTTCCTTTATTTCTTAAAAAATTTGAAAGAATTATGAGAAGTTCCTTTTCAAAGATGGGAATTTTGATTTTCTAAATATTCAATATATTTTTGAACTTTAGCTTATTAATAGATTCATATACAATTAGTTCATTCTTATCCTTTTTATAAAATTTTCCAACAAAATTTAAACTCAAAAATAATTATTACAAAAAATAGTTGTATATATATATTACGTTATATGAAACCTAGGAAATGATAGAGGCTATCCTTGGTAAAATCTGAGCCTTTAGCCTTCTTAAGTTATTATTTTTCTATTAGTTAACCTTTTGAGCCTTTTTACAATGCCTTTTCTTTGTGAACCCATTACTAGTACCCTTATTAAGCCCTATAATATATTACCCAATTTTTTATTTTTTGGAAATGTGTAGAGATAGTTGTAGAATATCTTGAAAAAAAGTGTGAACAATACATTTCAAGAGGTGAACATAAAGGTTGAAAATTCAAAAAGAAAGCCTATATTCAAAAGTCAAGGAAAAAGAAGCAAGCAAAATAAAACAACTAATTAAAAGGAAATGTTCACTCTTATTGGTGGAAAATAAAATTGTGACTACTTTGTAGAAGACTTTTACATAATTTTCAAAACAACCTCTATGTACCATTATACCATTCTTTTGATAACCTTGACCTAGGCTTATGTTTTGTCTTATTAGAAGTCCTAACTTGATCTTAGGAATAGTATGGCTTGGATATGGTTATAGATAAGTAATGATTCTGGTAGAGTGTAACACATTCTTAAATAGTTTATATCCTTTCCTTGGAACCATAGAAAATTCTTTCTAAATTATCATTCTTTGATATGAAATATGTCAGAATCTGGCCTTGTTGACATTATTCTACTCATATATTGAAGAGAGTGTAACCTACTTTTGAAAGACTTCTTTCTAAGTGTTAAGTATATCCTATGAAATTTGAAGTCAAAACAAACTTTTGGATGGTAATTTAGGTTATATTTACTCATAAACTAGCAATTATGTATACATTGGCTATATATTCACACACTCACATTCTGAGTTTATGAAATAACAGAATATTTTTAGCATAGGGGTAGACATTTGAATATTGATTTTTTTTAGCATGCTAAAGTTATGAATTTAATAAATGCTGACTACAAGAAAATTCTCTATGAAATATGAAGGACTTCCATAAGATTTTTGAAAATATTTATGTGTAACATTTCGGGAAACCCTTACGATACTCGTCCACTAGGAGTAACCTAGGGGTTCAAAGGCTTTTTACATATGCTAAATACAGACATGAGCACCTGGGAGAGTGGTTAGGATTTATTTTTTTAGACTTCTTCTTTTCTACTTTGTAGTTTTGCTAGAGGAATAACAAAATCTAGGTATAGTGGTATTTGATATATATATATATATATATCATACATACCTTTACACTTAGCAGGTTTCATACATACCTATCTCTCCTACTTATTTGAAAGAAGGTTCCATAAAAAGGGGAGCATGAAATTTCCTTGCTGAGGTGGGTAATCTCCTTTAGTTCCACATGAAATATAAGGAAAAATAAAGATGATTTATTAAGAAAAACAAGGAGGAGAAGAGAGAGGCATTTATGGAAAATTTATGGTTGAAATTCATCTTACTTTTTAAGTGTTTGAAAGTCAAGATCTATCCTTGTAAATAAATATTACAAGAAACAATGGATACTCACTTAACAAGGATGGACCAATGAGAAGTTAAACTAAAATCAAGGCCACACTAAGATAGCATTGGTGGAGTTTTTTATAGTGAGCTGCCCACCTATTTTCAAAGAGAATCATGCCTAAAAACAAGGAAAAAGATCTTGCACTTTGGTGGAATGCTATTGGATGGAGAAATTCATGGTGGGATGGATGAAAAACAAGGGAAAACCTATAGTGAATAAGGAAATCTCAATGGAATTTAGGCCATTCACTTTAGAACAGTCCAATCCAATGGTGGAGAGTAAAGAAGCATTAAAAGAATTTTTTTTGGATGAGAACACTTCGACCATATCTCAACCACTCAAGTTAGGATAATGATGATCTAAGGGTTTGAAATGAAGCATTGAAAAGTTGCAAACCTTGGCCACCTTACCCATATTGAAAAGTAAAATCAAAATCCTAAGGAAAGAAGATCTCCACCACTCATTATCATTTGAGGTTTTAAATCAATTTAGCTTTTCTAAACTTCCCACATATACCCAATGTCTTCCATGGCTCCTACTCTATTCACTTTCGAAATCCACCCACTTTCCTAATTTTTCTCCTATTCTCCCCATCTTCTTTCCCTCCTAGACAATCTTCCTTCCCATCCTACCAAATCCTCTTTCCTACACACCCTTATCTCCTTCCTTTCCCACCTTCCTATCTCCTCCCACATCCAAGATTCATTCCGTGTAAATTACCACTTCCAAACTAATTTCCATGCATTCCCCTCTCTTTCCTTCCCTTCTTATCATCTTATTTGAACCATCCAAGCATCCTTTCTCCTTAGATCCTAGCCTTTCATTTATAGGGCTTCCACTCCTCAAACTCGATAAATAAGAGGAGAAGGAGAAGAAAAATTATCTTCTAACTTTCCCTATAGTTCAAAGCAAAACTTGCAGAAATAGAGGGAGAAAGATTATCCTCACCAATGCTCCCACAAGTCTTTCATGTTCCATTCCTTGGAGTAAAGGTATGGGTTACCAACCCAACCCATTTTCCTTTCTTTTCCTTTCATTCTTCCTCTCTTTTCGCCAGTCTTTTCATTGTAAGCACTCACTTGGTTTTCATGCATCATCCTTGCATAGTTTTCATATTTTGCAAGCATCATCCTATTTAATTCCGTACACACCCTCCTCATATAGTTATCTCCACGTATAACACTCCATTAATTTTTCTCATTGCATGCACCACCTAGGACTACATGCATGTTTATTTCTTGCATGTCTTGGACGAGCATACCCTCCACCCTTCTCTATTTCATGCATATCCCCTTAGACATAGCCTTACTTGCATACCTTTTATAAAATTCTTTTGTATGCATTATTTTATTTCAAATACAATTCATTACTCTCTTTAGGAAGACCATGATCTCTCATAGGATACACTTAGCACCCTTCATCCATACGTACATGCACTCAGCCATCCTTCCTTTCTTTACATGCCTTACACCCCTCAATCTTGCACATTCCCATCTTCTACCCACCACCACTTTAATTTTCATGCACCATTCACTCTCTTCTCCACTTCTTGTTGCTTGCGTATGTCATGTTCTAATTCTTGTCTTTTCTTAAGGGATTTGGGATTAAAGGATAAGGAAAAAAGCCTTGTACCTTTCTATGGCAGCAAGAATTCTTTCCAGTCCTGGAATGATGGTTGAGAGGAACAATAAATCCTTCCTTAAAGCCACCTAAATTCTTAGTTTAGGGTTTGCGTTAAAGATTAAGATAACTTCTGTGATAAAGTACTTATCTCCTTCCTCATCTATTATGGGTGGAATGGGTGAGTTCTAATCCAAAGGCCACTGTCTGCATGCTATTTTTCTTTTCTTCTATTTCAATCATAAGGTAGGAAGCCTTCACTATGGTTTGTCCCTAAATTTCTATTGAATGACCTCTAATACTCTCTTGCCTCTCTTCTTAAGAAGCTACTCTCTTTTCTAAGAATATCTAGCAAGAGATACAAAAATTTGTTTTGCGCATCAATTCCATATTCCTTTTTTTCTTCTTTTATGGGTAGTGATTTTTTTGGAAAGGTGTTTGGTGCCTCTTCTATTGGCTGGCTGAATGCCTCATTCCTAAGGATATTTGGAAAAGATTTGAATTAATGGGTTGTGGGATGTTGGGTTAAAGAGATGAGAAAATCTAGGTGGTAAGTTTGTGCATTATAGGTTGAAGAGAAGCCTATAAGCTCTTGTTTAGAGACACAACAAGCTGTCACTATAGCAGAATTCAAGCTTGAAGTTGAAGATGTTTACTACTTTCTTTAATTGCTTATATAGGAATTCTTTGTAATTAATCAATTAATGAAAGTTTCCTTTAATTCTTAAGTAGTTTCTTTACTTTCTCCACTTAGTTACTTTCTTGTTTCCTTAAGTTATTTTCCTATTTACTTGCTGTCTTAGTTATTTAGTTTCTTGTTTGCTTTAGTTAAAATACTTACTTTCCTTTGTTTTAAATTTCATGTGGTTGGCTAGGTTAAAGTAAAATAATCTAAAATTTAATTAAAACTCCTTAAAAGAGTCCTCATGGGATCAACCTATACTTGTTGTGTTTATACTATAATAAACCTATTCACTTGTAGTTATTTTAAAAGCACATTAAGTTTTTTGCACCATTTTTGGAGAATCACAAAGGAGTTTTATTGAGATATAGGGTGTAATGCTTTACCATTAGTTGTAGATTAGGGCTACATATAGTTGCATTTTGTGTATTTACTTATTCTTACAAATTTGATACTTGCCTTTTCTTTTTTTCAACAATTTGGACAAGAACAAAGACTTCGAGGAAGACCTTGAGATAGTTTCTAATTTTTTTGTATGCCATTCATTTAAAATTAAGAGTATAATAAAACAAGTTAGTGGTGGGCCATCCTAACATGGAAGAGGAGGTGACATCTTATTCTAGGATCCTATTGTGAGCTTTCCTAACTTTTTTCCAATTCCTAGATTAGAGTTTGCATAAGTACTTTATTTTCTTGCATTATGCATGGTAATTAATAGCATATAGTTCCATTCCATTATTAATTGTTGCATAATAATTAGGACTTTGTATTAAAAAGAAAAAACTTAATAAGGATAGTCTAAGCTTCGCTGTAACCCAAAGACATAGACTGTTAGGGTTATAGTGCCCAGTTTGTTGAGGCCTTGAACCCTTGTTAGAAAGCATGTAGGTAGTTGGATTAGATTTACAACTTTTCTTGCATATAAAACACATTTATCACTTTAAGGTGCTTTATATGTTGATCAAATTGCATGGGATTGTTTAAAATGTAGTAAGGACAATTAACCTTATAAGATCAAGTGTGGATTTCACCACCACACCTTAGCTCACCTAGATTAAACAGTACCTAATGCTTCCCAAGCTCATAATAGCTTAGTAGCTTTTCAAGCTCATAAGACCCTCTTGGAAGGAGGTAGTTTATTGTCACTCTACTAGGCCCTATCTAATCAACTGCGTTGGTATTTAAATGACTAGCTCTGTCAACATATTCTATGGCTCATATAACCTATGGATAGGGTGTGAAGTGATTGATTTGGATTAGGATCTAACTGATAAGCAATAGGATTAATTTGAGAGAGAAGACGAACAACCTAGGATTAGAAATAATCTAAAAGCCTCTTCTTTAAAGAAATTTAAGATAAAAAAGCCTTTTAGATTGTTTCTTAGGGTTAGGAATATTTGTTGTCCTTGATTATTTGTTTGTTTTAGCATTTAGGTTGCATTATCTAGTTTAGGTCTCCCCTAAACTATATATATATATAAGTTCTTAAACTATATATATATATATATGTGTGTGTGTGTGTGTGTGTATATACAAGTTTCTTTCATTGTATACAATGACTTAACTTCATTTTATATAAATAACAAAATCACTACACCATCCATTAGTGTATGCATGGTCATCAATCACTCAATCTTGATCTAATACCTTTAGATATGGAGATCAAATGAGCTGCTAGGCTAGGCCAACGGAATCAAGAAGATCAAGAGATCCTTGTCGTAAAAATGATTGACAAAGTTGTAGAAGTGAAAATGTTGAAAGATGACTCTACACCTATTCAATTCAACTCACCGTCTTATGTATCTCTACCTATAACTAGCGTAGACCATTTTGAGTTGAAACCAATAGTTATTCAAATCCTATGAAATTTTTATGGGTTAAACAAGGGGGACTCACACCATTATGTCAAAGAATTCTTTGACATATGCTCTACTTTTAAGTACCAAAATTTCTTAGATGACTCTATTAGGTTGAGGTTATTTTCATTTTTCCTTAAAGATAAAGCTAAGGCATGGCTTAACTCACTAGAAGTAGGGTACATCACCATATCAGATCATTGTTTTAGGAAATTCCTGAACAAGTTTTTCTTGGTCCACAAAATCAATGCCCTCAAGCGTGAAATCATAAATTTCCACCAAAAAGATGGAGAGAATTTCTATGAATACTGGGAAAATGGAAAGTATTTGATTATGAAATATCCCCAACATGGATTTTAAAAGTGGAAGTAGGTTCAGTATTTCTATCAAAGTCTGGCATCACAAAACCAACTTGTGATAGATGCCACTAGTCGAGGTGCTTTTAGGACCAAACATGATGTAGAAGTGTAAAATTTCTTTGAAACACTTGTTGAGAATTCCTAAAAATGGTACTACTCTACCTGAATGGAAAGAAATTCATAGCTACAAAAGAAAGGTGGATTAAATGAGATAGGGTCACTCAAGATTTGTACGAAAAAATTAACATGTTGACCAGAAGGTAAATAAGATAGATGATCTATCCCTATGGTTAGATGCTTTAATGATGAATAGATCTCTTATGCAACCTCAGTATGAGGTTTGCTTAATTTATTCATGTCCAAATCACTCTTCTTCATCATGTTTAATTAGCTAGTTCCTTCAAGTTCATAACCCTTAATCTTAGAATTACAGCCATAGATGGGCTGGGCATCCAAACTTCTCATGGTCAAAGAATAACCACCAAGGGGTTCTACCAAAGGAACCCCCATCAACAACCATTTCCTAGAAATAACATGGCTCAGCAGTAGCAGCCACCTCAATAGTTTTCATCCCAACAAAGGAAATAATCATTGGAGTAGGCTTTGAAAATCTTTATACAATGGCTCATGC
This sequence comes from Warburgia ugandensis, assembly GCA_035236585.1. NCBI lineage: Eukaryota > Viridiplantae > Streptophyta > Magnoliopsida > Canellales > Canellaceae > Warburgia > Warburgia ugandensis. The sequence continues at coordinate 54,997,113 of CP141132.1, forward strand.
AATTTCAAAATGATACAAAACAATTTTAAAATGATACAAAGTAGATCTTGCATGCCAACTCATAGACTATTTCAAAGTTGGAATATCAAATGGGTCAGCTAGTTGTTGCTTTCCAAGAAATGGAATAAGGAAAGTCCCCTATCAGTTAATGTCAAATCCTAAGGGTTAGTATGAGCTTGGTTCATGATTGTTAGACCAGGCAATCACAACCCTTGGGAATGGAAAACAAAATGATAATTAGGTAAGCCAGACTAGGATACCCCATAGATTGAGTTACAAGAGAAGAACACCCAACTTAAGAAAGGAAAATAAAATTTTCAACCACCTCCCTCTTCACAATAATCCCTTCCTGAAGACCCCTTTGTTCCAAAGGATCCCTTGCCTTATAGACTAAATGTAGCAAAAAAGAAGAATAATTATAATGAGATAATGGACATTTTTAAATAAGTGAATATCATTATTCCAGTACTCAGTGCTATCAAATAATTCCCTCATGCTAATTTCCCTAAGGACCTGCACATACAAGTGTAAGCTTAATGTGCATAAAAAAAACTTCTTTTCTAGTCAAGCCAATTTGATACACCAAATCCCTCCAAAGTATAAGGATCTCGCATGCCCTAGAATCCTATTGATATTGGGGAATGCAGATTTGATAAGGCATTTCAAGATTTAGGAGCCATTGTTACCATGTTGCTATATTCAGTCTACAAGCAACTAGGTTTTGGTGAGCTAAATCCTACTTTTACCACCCTCTTACTAGTAGAATGATCTATTAAAATTCTTTGAGGAGTAGCAGAAGATGTCTTAATTTAGGTAAATCAATTTCTCTTTCCTATGGACTTTCTTATCCTAGACATAAAGCTTGTACTGAACCCAAATAATGAGATTCTTATCATCTTGGGTGAACCATTCCTAGCCACATCTAATGCTATAATTAGCTATCACAGTGGTGTTATGAAATTATCATTCTATAACATGAGATTACAGTCAAACATTTTTAATGTAGCACAATAGATGGACTCCACCTAATCAGTTGGTGCGAATGTGGTGTAGCTTTAAAATTACTAACAAGAGAACAAATCAATGTAGTATTTTCATAAAAATAGGGTCCATCCTACAAGAAATCTCATAGGTTTGCAATGGATTGGATCTTATTCAAATCATTTAGCTTTAGCTAAAAGAGAAGGGTTTGGATTGAATTAGGAGATTGAAGTACTCAAATTAGAAACTCAAATGAAAAGGAAACTTGCCTAAATTTAAACTAAACATTGAAAATGGAAACGTACCTAACTAAAATGTACTTAACTAAGGGAAACTACAATGCTTTAGAAAGATTCAAACTCAGCAATGAAATTTAAGGAAATTACTAAATTATAAACTTTCCTAAGTTAAAACTTACCTAACCTAAAACCTACTAAAAAGGAAAATTTCTAACATGAAAAAAGGAAACTTTCTAGACCTAAAAAAATATGCAAACAACTGATTAATAATTTCTAAAATAGGATCATACAACTAACTTAACCAAAAATCAAATAAGCAAGTGGCCTAGTATCATACACATGGTTCTATGGACCAAAAGATAATTATTTTTCACAATTTAACAGTATACTAACATGAAACATAACTATCGAATCTAATAAATAATAGTAAAACCTAAATGGGTACCTAAGGATTCAAGCAAAAACAATGTTTAGTTGGCTAGAATTAAAGCACAAATTTAAGGGAAAAACAATTTCCAAATTTTAGTACCTAAGAACATTCAACCCAGATCTCAAGTACTTCAATGAAATAATTAATCCATAACAAGAATTCTCAAACAATTTTATTGCATCATGTTTAAATTCTGCACAAAATTTAGACTCATAAAGCTGTCTACAACATATGTTAAGTATGCACTAATCTTGCTTACAAAAGTGATTCTTAATAAGAACAAAACTTCAATATATAGTTCCTAAACTAAAGTAGAATGACATTCAAAGAAAATTCATGAAGGAATTTGAGAGAAACTAGGGTCAAGTGGGTGAACTGATTGAAGAAAAACTACCCAAAACTAATATTCAAAATAAGGAGGAAAATGTGTTGCACAAAGTGGAAACTCAAGGCTCTAAGCTATCTCCTCTCTTGAATGTCACTGCTAGAGGGAAGTTAACTTATATCTTGAAGGGTGGAATAAGGGTGAAACTAGGCTTGGAATTCAAAGAAGTAAAAACAACATGAAACAACTATGAAAGTAAATTACTAACTTGGAATTGGAGAGCAAATAACCAAGATAATAATTGGAAAACCAAAACAAGAAAAGCACCAAAAAAGTTCTAAAATCCAAAAAAACTTAAGCATCAAAGAAAAGCTAAAATTCAAGGTATGTCACTCAATCTCTACTTTTTAAATTCGTATGGAACATGGGGCTATATATAGATGAGTGGTTTCCTAACTTAGGACTGGGTAAAAACAAGAGAAAAGTAGCTCAAGGGTTAAGGTATTGAATAGGGAAGGTTAGATGAGAGATGATTAGCAAGATGATGTAAGAAAGGTGAGTGAAAAGATGACATAAGAGAGACATGATGGCTGGTTTCGCAAGGGGGGCATCTTTTTCATGGAAGGAAAGTGGAGCTCTTTCCTTCCATATTTGATGATGTTGGTGGATATAAAGTTATGGAAGTGGTAAGGAATGGTGTTTTGGAAATATGTGTAAAGAGGTAGGATTCAAAGTTGTTGGATTGTAGTAGATATAATATTTTTTACTTAGAAAACCCTTGATCACCAAACAGGAAAATGGGGGACAATTTTTTCATAATGATGTGCCTCACTCCTTTAACTTGTAACCTTAGGAAAAAGAGTGGGAGATGGAGTTGGAAAGCAGGGTTTCTCTCTTGATGGGTCTACTAATGCATAATCATCTTACTTTTTACATAATTCTTTTAAACCTTCTAATCAAACCTTAAAATCCAAATTTAAAAAGTGGGTCATTTCTTGAATTCTCCTCCAACTGTATGAAGAGTACCATCAAACCCTCCACGAATCCAGCCAAAGAATGGCAACCATTCATCCATGATAGCCCTAAACTAATAGGGAGTGAGGATACCAGGACACCAATTTAAACCCTTTCCATGTGGCATTTGGCTTATATAGATCACTTTGAGGACTCATTAGGCTTGGCTTTATGGCTTACACCCTTGGTTTTAATGGCTTGAATTCCTTAGCTTATCACCTTCTCTCATGGCTTATATGGCAAAGGTGGTGGAAATGCATGGCTTGCTTCATGGGCCTATTTTAATCACCTTTAGCTCTTCTAATTGCCTTCTTGCTTGCCTTAAGATGATCTTGAACTTCATCATACCTTGGATTAATAACATTTAGGCTTTGGCTTGCTTAGATTTCCTAATTATACTTGGAAACCTCATAAATTACCTCAATTCTTATCTCAATTAAGCTCGACCTATGGATTACCTTCTCAACACCTATAAAAGAAGAAAAACCATAATTAAATCCTAGCACATTATGATCATTAACATACTTACTATGGATTATCCTTTCAATTGGAAAAATATCAAAATTTTGAACTTTTATGTTAGAAATGCACGTGTTATAAATTTTGGCCAAAAACCCTAATTTAACACTATAAGTTATAACAAATTGGCTATGAATTGGGTACTTTTATACAAAATCAAACACTTATCACTCCCCCAACTAGCATTTTTTAAGTCTTGAGAAAAACATGCTAAAAATCATGAACAAAATGGTTTTCATTTTTGTAATACTCATGATTGTGTTTAGCATATGCAATAAGCCCTTAAACTCCTATGTTACCCCTAGAAGAAGAGTTATGCCTCGTTAGGATTTGCAGTGAATATACCCACAAAATTTCATAAGGTTGAGTACCCTATTATATCTCAAAGAATCCTCATTCATTAGCATCCTACTAGTTTTTCACAAATTAATGGAGAGGACTGACAATTCTACAAATTATACACACATTAAAGACATCTTATTCTAGATATTTCTTAGGTGCATGTGTGTACAACCACATAAGTCATAATTTCTAATTAGATATGGTTAAATTCCATTGAAAATATATTTTGACCTCAAAGCCTTGTATACTCTTAGAAATGAAGCTCTCAAATAAGGGGTTGAACATATTTCTCCCATTATGTGACTGGATCCAACAAGATAATGGTTCACATGACATTTTAATGCTAAAGAGACAAAAAGAAAAATGATCCCTAAGAGTGGATGTTATTACCAAGAATAATATGAATCTTTTCCCTTAATTCCTTCCTTTTATATCCTATTTAAGGCTAATGTTTCACCTAAGATCTATAGGTCTTTAACTAAGACAAAAAGTAGCCTTGGGATAGGTTCAAAAAAGGAAGCATATAAGGATTTCAAAGGTTCAAAAGTGAGTAGAGATCTCTTTTTTTTAATGTTGGAAAATTGATCCTTGACTCTATTCAAGTGAATTTTTTTTTTTTTTTGTACTCTTGTATTTTCTTTTAATTCTTCTCATCTTTGTTTGGTATCTTTTTCTTTTGGATTTTCTTTTTTCTCTTAAACCTTTTGTCCTTGTTGAAGTTTTTCCACTAACTCTACTCATTTTGAAAGTGGGTAATGGTTATTTATTTTTCTGGTTTATTCTAGGTTAAGGTAAATGGGATTAAAAAAGAAAAGGCTTAATAATAATAGGCTTAAGTGGCTAACTAGGGGTATATGGTATGGGTTAGGTTTTTTGTCTCTGGGATGGACATAGATGGCATACATCACTCCCTAGGTTTCCTAAAGCCTATTAGATTCAATAAAATTTCTGGAAAGAAAGCTAATACTCCTATTTATCCTTGGTAGCTAACCAAAACAAGGATAATAGGATCATACTAAAATATGCACGGTAAAGAAACTATGGATTTACTTATAATTCTCTTGAAAGAAGATGGTCTTAAAGATGGCCTCCACTAATTTTCCTCAGGGGCTTTAAGTCATACCTTTCTATCAGTCTTGACTATGTGCTATGTGTAAATATTTTCTGAGAATGAACCTTCATAAAATGCTCTGACCATATCAGTAATATGGAAAACTTGTATATACACCTCTATTAAGAGGTGAAAATAGTATAATTACTAAGCTCTGAAAATCCAACGGTCATTGCAGGAAGGGAACTATACCTCAAAAGCTATTCTTTTCAAAACATTCAAGAAAACTTAGGAAAATACAAAACCTCTGTGTATATCTACACTCCCAACCTGAATGAAACATTATCCCCAATGCTTGAAAACATAGCACCCTGTATGAAAAATGGAAAGATGTAGAAAACTAGATTTTGAAAAATTGCTAGGTTGCCTCCTAGGTAGTGCTAATTTTTACGTCATCAGCTAGACATAATGATAAGTGTAAGGATAATGATCTGCAAGGGTTCCTAGAAAATTCTAAGGTAGGTCATGATAATGAGGTGTCTCTAAAAGTGTCCATTCAATTTCTTGGTTAGGCAATTCTAAGAAAGGTTTTAACCTTTGACCATTGACATTTTGGATCTCACCATTCTTCTCAATCTCAATTTCCCCATGAGGATATATTGTGCATACTGTGTATAGTCCCATCCATCTCAATTTAAGTTTGCCTGGGAATAGATGCAATAGTGAATTGTATAATAAGACTTTTGTTCAGGTGAGAAGGATTTCCTTAAATTTGTCTATCATGGGTAACCTTCATTTCGTCCTTGTATGTTCCCATAGAATCATATACATCTTTCCTCAATTTTTTGAACTCAATGAGTTGGAGTTTTTTATGGGTCCCAGTAGCATCTAAGTCAAAATTGAGCTTCTTGATAGAAAAATATCCCTTATGTTCTAGCTCTACTAGTTAATGGCAAGCCTTTCCATGGATCAGGCAATAGGGTGACATGCCTATTATAGTTTTATAGACTGTACAATATAGGTCTGCAAAGCATCATTATGTTACATAGACTAGTCTTTCCTACTTAGATTGACTATCTTTTCTAGGATACGCTTATCTCCCTATTAGATACCTCTATTTGGCTGCTAGTCTAAGGGTGGTATGGCGGGGCTATCCTATAGTTGACACCATATTTTTTTATTAAATTCTCAAATACTTTATTACAAAAGTGTTTTCCCCCATCACTAATTATGGCACTTGGAGTGTCAAATAGTGCAAAAATATTTTCCTTTAAGAATCATACCACTACCTAGTGGTCATTTGTTTTACACGGTACTACCTCCACCCACTTAGACACATAGTCCAATCCCACTAGGATGTAAAGATCCAAAAAAGAATTAGGAAATTTAAGAATTGTACCACTACCTAGTGGTCATTGGTTTTGCACGATACAACCTCCACCCACATGGACACATAGTTCACTCCCACTAGGATGTAAAGATTCTAAAAAGAATTAGGAAAGAGTCCCATGAAATCCATGCTCCAAACATCAAATTTTCCTATGACAAGGATTGGTTTTAAGGGAATCATGTGTCTCACTCTTGGACTTCCTAACCGTTGACACCTTACACATGCTATGCAATGAACATGTGATCTTGGAAAATGGTGGGCCAGTAAAAACCACACCAAAATTTTTATAGTTGTCTTTCTTGGGCTAAAATGGTCCCCACATACATGATCATGAAAGAAGGAGATGATCTTATTATGCTCACTATCTAATATGCATCTCCTTATCACCTGATTGGGATAGTACTTGAACAAGTAAGGGTCATCCCAGGTAAAGTATCTAACCTTAGTTAAAATTCTTTTCTCATCCTGTTATGTCCAATGATTTGGCATTTGTTTTGTAATAAGATAATTCACAATATCATCATACCAAGGTAACTGTGAAATGTGTAGTAGCTGTTCATCCGAAAAGGATTCATTTGTAGGCACATTATTGCTAGTGTGCTCCACCACCAATTGGGATAAGTGGTCTGCTATGATATTTTTAGAACCTTTCTTGTCCCAAATTTCTAAGTCAAAGTCTTGTATCAGAGTATCTAATGGATTAATCTAGGTTTTGCATCCTTTTTAGAAAGGAGGTATGTTAAAGCCGCATGTTCCAAGTACACTATAACTTTAAACCCTAACAAGTAAGATATAAATTTATCCAAGGCAAACACCATAGCTAACAACTTCTTCTTAGTATTTGAATAATTGAGTTTTGTGTCATTTAGTTTTTTACTCGGGTAGTACATCACATAGGGGAGTCTATCGATGCACTACCCCAAAAATACTCCAATGGCATAATCTGACACATCACTCATTATCTCAAGTGGTGCACTCCAATTAGGTGGTCAGATAATGGGTGTAGAGGTCAACTCGACCTTGAATCACTCAAATTCTTTCTCACAGTTCTCATCAAAGTCAAAGTAGTCTGCTTTGTTAGTAAATTACAAAAGGATTTGGCAATTCTACTGAAGTCTTTGATGAATCTTCTATAAAAGCTAGCATGTCCTATAAAGGAGGAGACTTCTTTCACCGTCCTTGGTTGAAGAAGGTTGGCTATTAAATCCACTTTAGTCTTATCAACTTCTATCTCATTGTGTGATATTATATGGCCTAAAACTATTCAACTTTGTACCATAAAATGACACTTTTCCTTGTTTAATACTAGATTCCTTTCCTAACACCTTGCAAGAACTAACCTTAAGCGGTGTAGGCACACATTAAAAGAGGACCTAAATGTTAAGAAGCCATCCATGAACACATTTAGAATCCTTTCTACCATATTGAAAAAGATACTCAACAAACACCTTTGAAATGTGGCAGGAGCGTTACAAAGCCCAAAACACATATGTCGATAAGTGAAGGTCTTAAAAGGATAGGTGAAGGTGGTCTTCTCCTAATCTTCAAATGCTATAGAAATTTGGTTGTAATTGGAGTACTCATCTAGAAAGCAGTAATAACTATGTCTGGCCAAACTCTCTAGCATTTGGTAGATAAAAGGTAGAGGAAAGTGGTCTTTCCTTGTGACCATGTTCAATTTTTAGTAATCAATGCAGACTCTCCACTTGGTGGTCATGTGGGTAGGTACTAACTTGTTCTCTTCAATTTTGACTACCGCGACCGTGGATTTCTTGGGTACAACCTGAACAGGGCTGACCTAAGTGCAGTCATAGATGGGGTATGTGATATGAACATCTAGACGGTTAAGGAATTCATCTCTGACCACGTCCTTCATGTGGGGATTTAATTGTCTTTGGGTTTCCTTGGAGGGTATAGGATTTTCTTCTAGGTGTATCCTTTGCAATGATATAGCTAAACTAATCTCTTTTATGTTTGCTATGGTCCATCCTAGAGTAGTCGTACATTCCTTAAGAACATCTAAGAGCTTACCTTCTTGTTCATTATCTAAATTTGATGCTATTATAACAAGTAAGATTTCATCTAGTCTTAGGTATGAATATTTAAGATTGTCAAGCAAGGGCTTTAGAGGTAGAGAAGGTGGTTACTCTATAGTGGGTATGGGTACAGACTTTGAAGGAGGAAGTGGCTCCACATAAGGGCCCCACTTAGAGGTATCCATGATCGAAATAGCCTCTAAAAGGTTGTTTACCTCATCAGTAGACTTGTCTAAATCAAAATCTCTATTAAAATGCATGAGACAGCCTCTAGTGAGTCAGAGATGGAAGTTGGTGGATGAATGTCGTGATAGACTCTCTATCAAATTCACATCATAGGAATCATTGAGGTCTAACTATTGTTGATCAGCATCAAAGATATTATCTTAACTTTCATGTTGCTGAACAGTAATTTTCATTACACCATTCCTACAGTTATTAATGGTGTTAGATGTTGCCAGGAATGGACGTCGAAGTATGACTAGAATCTGACTACTAGGATTGCATACAGGCTGGCTGTCTAGTACAATGAAATCAACTGGGTAATAAAACTAGTCCACCTGTATCAACACATCTTCAACCAAACCACAGGATATCTTGATAGATCTATCAGCCAGTTCCACTGTGGTAGTAGTTGGTTTTAATTCCTTGAGTTTGAATGCTCATATATAGAGTATGACAACAAGTTAACACTAGCCTCGAGGTCAAGTAGTGCCCCATCTATGACATGGTCTCTAATAATGAAGGAAATGGTAGGACACCCTGGGTCTTTAAACTTCAGTGGGGTCTTATGTTGTATCAAAGAGCTCACTTGCTTGGTAAGGAAAGCCTTTTGTTGGATATTTATCTTTCTTTTTCTAATGGAAAGCTCTTTTAAGAACTTGGCATAGGAGCGGACATCTTTTATTAGATTGAGTATTAGAATATTGATCTGGACATGTTTAAATACATCCATTAACTCATTGAAGTTTCTTCCCTTTATAGCCTATTCGATAACTAAGGAAATGGGGCCTTAGGCACATAAGGTGCCTCCACTATAGGCCTCCTTTTCCTCTCCATTTTTCTTAGCCTACCCTACCTAGTTGTCAATCTGATGATTGCTCTTAAGGGTGGTTATGGATTTGGCATGCCCATGAGGATCAAGGGTTTGAAAACTTGACACTATCTCAAATTGGCCCTTAGGGTTAAGGATTAGTTGAATAGGGAACTAAACCTTTCCTCTATTATGTAGTTCAACTAACAATTGGATAACTTGCATCTCTAGCTTAGTGATTGCTTGAGAAATGATATTATATAATTGGTTCAGAGACCTTTTTGTCCTTCACTTTGTGTTTTCAAACATGCCCTGAATCTTTTTCTCTAAAGATGGTTTCTTTAGTTGCTAAGGTTGTTGGAAGCTAAGTGGCTGCTGAGGAACTATAGCTCTAGGAGGAAAGTTTTGAGTAGGAGGGTTCCCAGATGATCCCCTAGTAGTTATTCTTTGACTAGGAAAAGTTTAGACGCCTAGCCCATCTAGGGTTGTAGGTCTCAAAATATGGTTGTTGCTAGGATTTCAATATGCATTCAATGCATTTTCTTATTCAACAAGATAGTCATTAAGCACTCTATTTGATGGACAAGACATGGTCATAAGGACCAGGTTGGAACAAAAAGCACAACCCTCTTGTGGAGGTTTCGAAGATGTGACAACCATAAAGGATTGAAACATAGTTTCAAGCTTGACCGTTTTCCCATCATACTTGTCTATTTTCTCTAGTACAGAGTCAAGATTATGGAATAGATATGTATGTACTCTTATCTCATATAGAACCCCTTTCTTTGAAAACTTGTTGATTCTCTCTCTGATATAGGAGTAATCCCATTGATAGGAATTATCTACCAATGTTTGAAAGAACTCCCAGCCCTCACTCCCATCTTTTGACCTGAGGGCCCCTCTGTAACACCCCTAACTTTTGTAAGAAGATTGAATATTAGGGTTACTAAAAAATGCACTTCTTATAGAAATTGAATCAAGATATAAGACATGTGTAATTGAAAACATACTTAATGAACCCTTCAGAATGACTGTAAGCACGACAAATTATGAGTTCGGATGAAAAATCTTTATTTTTTTCATTTTTAAGAATAAAAGGGTAAAATGATAATTTTACTAATAAAAAAGACATGAGACATCAAAATTTGAAATGTACTTATAAATATGAATCCAATTCCACTAAGTATGCTCAATTCTGAGCTCGGGAAAATAAAATAGATTTTTCTCCATAAAAGGGCAAAATGGTCTTTCCACACATGCGTGGGGCCCACAACGGGCCCACAAAGGGATCCAACGGCCAAAAAACAAGTCATCATGAGTCAAACCACTACCACCTACTAGTGGAGAAGGAGTTGGTAGTGGGAATCCAAAGACAATTGAATAATGAAAAAGAAATCAAGATGATAATTACAAGTAATCATGGAAAATTCAAAACACCTCTATAAATAGCTCATAAAATTCTCAAAAAAATTACCTAATGTTTTCCATAAGGTCCCCTAGAATGCCTCAAAATCCCAACTCCAAAATCCTCCCCAATTAACCCCAATTTTCTTTTCTTTCTCTCCTTCTCTCTTATTCTTTGTCGGCGTGTCCACAAACGCACTCGAGCAAATGACCCCATGTCTGCATTAGGCGTATCTAGGGACATGTCATCCTTGATGAACCAAGGTTTCCTCCTGGGAAACCCGAATTCAATGAGCCATCAAATTGTACTTATCAGAACCCAATCTCCACCTGTGGATCTGTTCGGAATGAGGGGATCTACAAAATCCCTAAGATTTCATGATGATCCAACAGTTGGATCTCCGAAAAAATCAAAATGAAACTCAAGCAAGATACTCATTCCTGTACTTTTTTTGGGCCAATCTAGCCAATAAACAATGATCTTGCACCGTTGTATGTCTTTCACACAGGGTGTTCTTTAAAAGCCCCATAATCCTCCACCTTCTCCAACAATGACAATGGATAATTTCAAGGTTGTATGTGTTGCCAGCGTATAGGGTTTATTTTTGGATTTCTTCTTCTTCTCTAGCTTGATTTCTTCTCCTCCAATGACCTTCTCCTCACTGAACCGGCACAGGTAGTTGTACCTCACTCTCCTCTTTTGTTGGTGGCAGTTTGTTGTTGTCTTCTAGCCACTTAGAGATCTCCCTAGCTGTTGATCCATCGGGAATGATGAATCTAGCACAAAGGATTGAGATCTCATCCATCCATAGCTCAGATGTAACTTTTAAGCCATTGGATGGATTCCCGGGGCCCAAATACCCTAAGAGATGAAATACAGGCCCTTGATCTTATAAGATGAGGGTGATCATGTGATGAGCAATCCAACGGTTCAAATCTAGACCGTCTCGCCTATCACCGGTCACCTGTCCCTGGTGATGGGTAATCCCAGGTAATAGGTGCAGGCCGACCATCCACTTTGTCATTTTCTCTTAGGATGATCTGAGCCATCCAATTTTGAATTGAAATCTTAGATCTTCAGTTAAGAGCTCGATGTAACTCCAATTTTAGATCTGAAAACTTTTGTAGATTCCTTATCACTTGCTTTAGGTACTAAACTCATGAAATATATGTTTTAAATTGTATTTATTGGTTATAATCACAAATTTCTGTAGTAACAATATTGGATCGTGATCAAGATGATCTCAAAATTGAGATCTGAACTGATGGATGGGTTTAGGAGGTCCCAAAACCTTAAGGACCATGATCATAGAAAAATTTCTGGGTTTCTAGATGAAGAAAATTTACAAAAATAGTAAGATCAAAATTCAACCCTTAAAACAGGCTGAAATCTTAAAATCCCAATTCTGATCTCAATTTAACTCCAAATTGAGATTTGAAAGTTGGGTTGGATTCATTTTGATGATAAGAAGCTACTGAACCTAGAAAATTTATGTTTTGATGAATGTAAAATTTTGTTAATAAAGAAAAGTATTACTACTTCTTATGATTAGTGAAATTTGGAATGATCAAACTATATAATTCTGATCTATTGATGATCTTATGACTGTGAGACATGGAATCAATGGTTATAAGTAACTGATCTATGATTAATTAAGAGATCTAGCCTTAAAAGTAGTAAAAACCATAAAAATGAATGGAAATCTCCTTGATCAAGTTGATCAAGGATGATTAGACAGTATGGATGTATTTTGATGAAGATACGAAATTAATATCATATGGAATTATGGATTGAATGATGATGATTTGGGATAGATTAAGATCTATGCCCTTAAATTGCGTAAAATGACTTAAGATCTTTTTGATCGGTTGGATCAAGAAGGATCAGATCACTTGATGAGATGTATCAATGATCTAATAATGAAATCACATTAAGAAGATGTATTAGATCTGAAGAAAAATGAAAAGATCAAGGTCTAAACCCTAAAAGAGATGAAAGATGAATAATGGCCATTGGATCATGATGAATAGTTATGGCACGTTTGATTTTCATTTGAATTATTGAATGTTATTATTGTCATTTATTGCTTAGTAAATTTAATTATAGATTTATTTATTTATACTTTAATGCTTATGTTATGAAAAATACATTGAAAATATAATTAAATGAAATTAGAATTTAAGGACATTTACATGAAATAAATGACATGGACTTAATGATAGTAAGGGCTATAGTTAGTAGGATAATATAAGAAATATCATTTCCTTGGCCCAAATTAGGAGAATAATGAAACTCCATGAGTGACATTTAAATGTTCATGGATTTAATTAAAATCAATTGGAAAGAGTACTTAGGGTTGAAATGCTCATGGAACCTTATGACGACCTATTGTTTTATTTTGCGAATTTTTTTTACTAAGGGTACCTTGCCTTTGAAAAATGTGTTACAAAATGTGTTACAAAAACCCGGGTCATCACAGTTGGTATTAAAGCCATTCATCCAGTCACAGTATAGTACCCTTATGTCCAACATGAAGATGACAATCCAATTAGAAGATGAGAGATAGTGAGTGAATAAGAAATAAGTTATTATTTGATGAAATGAGTTTTGTGATCAACTCAGTAGTTAAGAATGAGTACAGAAAGAGTTGACTCATTAGTGAAGAATGAGTATAGAAAGAGTTAAACTCATTAGTTGAGGATAAGTATAGAAAGAGTTAGTATAATGAAGGAATAGTATAGTACAAGTAGATATTACTTAGTGAAAAGGACTAGAAATACTACTTAGTAAGTAAGAATCCCAATAAAGGGAATAGTAAGATATAGAAATCAATAAGGAAAACATTACAATAGATAAAGAAGTAATGTATGATATTCAGGTCTAACCTAAAGTCTTGAGTAGACATACATATGTAGAAATAAAGTACATCAATACTAGTAAGTATATAACTATTATTAAGTGAAAGAATGGAGATTAAGAGAAAGAAGTGATAAATTGGAATATATATATATATATATATATATATGGGGGAAATAGTGTAGAAGGAAAAACTTCAACCTTTATAGAAAAGGTGAAAGAGAAATTTATGAGAAATAGGTGCTAAAGGTGAAACCTTAGAATTATTATAAAATTCAAAAATTTATAATAAATATATAAATAAATATAAATGTAAGAGTTATAGTTGCAACATATATAGTATTATGGAAATTAGTTAAATGGATTTAATCATCAAAATAGATATGATATTATTTGGAAGGAATTTAAGGAGATAATTGAGAAATTTCAAAATTTGTAAATGAAGATAGTTTTAAATAAAGACGAATAAGGAGATAAGTAAGTATTTTCTCTCCAAAATTAGTAAAGGAAAAGGGTTTAATAAAGAGATGATACAATTTTAAAACATGAAGAAATGATCTTTAAAATTAGAATAAAATGAAAAGCGAGAAGAGAGTTATATATGCTAAAAGAGCAAAAATATAATCCCAAACTTATTAAGAATGATAACTAAGCCATGAGGGGCTATGGTTAACAATGAAATTATAGCCCAATATATGGTACAACAAATATGAATCACCAAGTTAGAACTTATATTGGTATGATAAATCAATTGTGGAAAGTAGCACAAAAGGATTATCAAGGGATAGTGATATGATAAATTTGGTGATATTGAAAAAAAATTTGGGACTATAGTAAAGAGAAGTACATTTGGCATGGATGGTGAAACAAGTATGGAAAATAAAAGAAAAATATTGATATTATGATTTGGGAAAATATGGTTATTAATTATCATTAAGAGGAATACATCTTATTAATCATGGAAAATGAAGAGCTATATATGAATAGAGATATTAATTCTACTTACATGATAGAGTTGGTGATATTGAAAGAGTTAAGAAAATATAGTAAGGAGGAATATATTTTGGAGGAATGGTGAAATAAAACATGAGAAATGAAGGCCTATAAACAAATATTGGTTGTTGAAATTAAGTTTAAAGATGATTATGAATGAGGTGTGACTCCAAAATTTTGGAGAAATAAGTGGTTAGAATTTTAAGATATTTTGAAGATCTTCAATCTTACATGAGATTGAATGAGGAAATATCTAAAATAGTTGAGGAAAAGAACATCAAATTATTTGAATTAGTTGAAAGAACAAATTTTAAGGATTAGGAGTGATTATAGAGAGTTACATTATGAAACTAACAAGTTACTGAGGGAAAAGAAAAGGGAAGAATCAATGTGAGGATGCATTGAACATAAAAGATGTTATTGAGGAAATTAAGTACCTTTTTTTCTCTATAAGGATGAACATTTTTAAATTTATTATCATCAATTGGGAATTGGAAATGAGATAACATAGTATGAAATCAAAACAAATTTTGAGTTATATGAGTTGGATAAATGATATTTATGAATTTGAGGAGAATGAAATATATTAGATAAAGTGGTAATAATATATGGAAATAGATTTAAGGAAATCAAAAGCATTTATAGGATATATGTTAGATACTTACAAAACTTATCAATTATCTGATAAGGGTACATGTTGATTGAAGAAAGCAAAGTTTAGGGTTATATAAATTTTAAGGATAGTGTGGAATTTGACCCAACAAAGATGGAATATGAGACTAAAATATGGAATGACAATGACAATTAGAGAAATTTATCTCTTACTGATTTTATAACATAAGGACATTCTTTTAGTGCAATCTTACCATTGGTTACATAAATCCTAAAGTGTTATGGCAGATTGCTGAGAATTAAGGAATATATGATAAATTATGGAGTTTTAAAGGCTTGAGAAGGGATGACTACAAAGTCAATATGGAGTCTTTTAATTGGAACTATCAAGAATATTGCAAATAAAGGGTTAGTATGATATGAAAAATGGTTATGAGGTATGCTTGAAAGGAGCATGAGCAAATGCATAATCTAGAAATTTTGAAGCCAATGATATATATATATATGAAAAGGAAAGAGATAAATATTATCATAGATTATAAGAATGTTCAGAATATTGTTCTAAATATGAGAAAGAGATAACAAGAGAGGATAAGGAATATATATGAAGAATTAAATGACACTATCTTGGGAGGAATAATGTAGAAAGTCAAGTGTTATGAATAAAATGGCACACAAAGGGTTTGACAAAAACAATGGATGGGATGAGAATGAGGAAAGAATCATTACCAGGAAACTATTATTCAATGGCAGAATTTGAAAAGAAATTGATAATAGAAGGAAATAGTAAAGAAGTATGAATTGTAGAGTAGAAATGAACTAATCTCTTCCAAATATTGGAAGATTGCTACAAAGAATAATAGTTGACATTATAGAATCAAGTAATGTGTCATTTTGGTGGATAGTCTAAGGACTTTACGTATCAGGCAAGATATGCCCAAACTATATATGTTGAAAAGGAATGAGGATGAGCAATACAAGTTAGAATAGAAAAGCATGAAGTATTGGAAGATTGGTGAAAATGAGGAGTAGAAATATAGTATACTAGTCAAGGGAAATAGAAGGCTTTGAGACAAAAGGATAACTTAGTTAAGAGTTATTAATCCTTTTGGAAAGTCTAATAAGAATTAGCTTAAGTGAATAGTGTATAAGCAAGGTTAGTCATGTGTGAACATTTTAATAGGAATCAACTAGATGATTTATACCTTTGAGGAGAAGGTAGTATGAGAAATGAATGAAAGGAAATAGGATTTCCTTAAGTAGCAAGGCCACACGAGTATAGCTATGAAAGAGCTATAAAAACTTACAAGTGAATTGATATGCAAATTTCGTGGACAAAATTTTTGTAAGGGGAGTAAATTGTAACACCCTAACTTTTGTAAGGAGATTGAATAAATAAAGAAATTGAAAATTTCAAGGAAAATTAGGCTGGAATATTAAGGTTACTAAAAAATCCACTTCTTATAGAAGTTGAATCAAGATATAAGACATGTATAATTGAAAACATACTCAACAAACCCTCAGAATGACTGCAAGCACAAGAAATTCTGAGTTTGGGTGAAAATCTTTATTTTTCTCCATTTTTAAGAATAAAAGGATAAAATAGTAATTTTACTAATAAACGAGACCTAAGACATAAAATTTTGAATGTACTAAAAAATGAATCCAACGCCACTAAGTACACTCAATTTTGAGCTTAGGAGAATAAAATGGATTTTTCTCCATAAAAGGGCAAAATTGTCTTTTCATACATCCATGGGGCCCACAAAGGGATCCATGTAACACCCCTAATTATTGATAAAGAAATTAAATAAATATTGAAATTAAGAATTTCAATGAAAATCAAGCTAGAATATTAGGGTTATGAAATATGCACTTCTCATAAAAGTGAAATCAAGGTATAAGACATATATAATTGAAAGCATATGCGACGAACGCTTTAAAATAACTATAAGCACGCCAATTTCTGAATACAGATGAAAAATCTATATTTTTCTTCATTTTAATGAATGAAAGGGAAAAATGGTAATTTCACAAATAATCAAGACCTGAGACATCCAAATTTGGAATGTACTCGGAAATACAAATCCAACGCCACTAAGTATGCTCAATTCCGAGCTCGGGAGAATAAAATGGATTTTTCTCCATAAAAAGGGCAATTTGGTCTTTTCACACTCATGTGGGGCCCACATGGGGCCCACAAGGGACCCACAAAGGGATCCAACATCTAGAAAACGTGCAATCATTAGTCAAACCACTACCACCTACTAGTGGAGGTAGAGGGAATCTAATATACATAAAATAAAATAAAAAGGAGAAAACATAATTATTGCATGCTATTATGAAAACCACTCAAAACACCTATAAATAGACCTCAGAAAAATTCTCAAAAAATGTTCCAAAAATCATTCACAAGGTCCCCTATTATTCTGTAAAAATTCAACTCTATAAACCTTCCCAAACTCCTCCAATTTCTTCTTTTTCTTCTCTTGTTCTTTTTCACTCAAGGAGCGTCCACAAATGCACCCATCTCTCCAGACTCAGTGGAGACGTCTGGTGTGTCCAAGGACGCGTCGTCCCCGATGGAACTGGGTTTCCGCCTAGAAACCCTATTTCAATTAGCCATCCCTTTTTTGTCGTTGAAACAAAATCTCCACCATTGGATATGCTTGGAAAATGTATATTTACAAAAGCCCCTTGAATTTAGGATGATCTACGTCTTGGATCGCCTGAAAAATGAAAACGAAATTTAACCTAGTAAGGGTTACCATTTCTAGCATTTTCTTCATGATATTCCGGCTAATCTGACCGTTAAATAGTGATCTGGAACCATTGGTCATCTCCATAATGGGATGATATACAAAAACCCTATTGGATTTTCCCATTATCCGGCAACAACAATGGAATAATTAAGCTCTGTACATTTTTTCGGAAAGCTAGGGTTTTATACATCTTCTTCGGCTGGTTTCTCAATCTCCAGTGAGCTCCTCCCCTCCAAACCGGCACAGGTAGGTGTAATGGCACCCCATCTTTCACTTTCGGTAGGCTAGCATGGTTTTCCGGCCATAAAGAGATCCCCCCAATCGTAGATCTGTCGGAGACGATGGATCCGTCTTGGGTGGTGAATATCTCATCACAGACGGTTCAGATGAATCTTCTGAGCCACTGGATGACTTCCTAGGGTCTCAAAACCTTAGGAGATGAAATCTGGACCTTTGATTTCAACGGATGGAGGAGATCGGGTCATAGGCGATCCGACAGTCTAGATCAGACCATCTCGCTTGTAGCTAGTCACCACTGCCTAGACACCTGGGATAGGCGGTTATAGGTGCGGGACGCTGCCTGTAACCCAGATGTAATCGGAACCGTCTATATTTTTAACTGAAATTTGTATTTCTTCAATTCAGAGCTCTATAAGACTCTGATTTTAGATCATAAAGTTTCTAGAGATTCCTTGTCACTTGATCTATATATTGAATATATTATATCTATGTTTCAAGTTGTGATTATATATGTTATTTGTGAAAATCAGTATCCATGATCATAGATCATGGATCAGATGGATTTAAAAGACAAATCTGAACTGATGGATGTCTTTAGAGACACTCTAATATCTTAGGATCATGTTCACAGTCAGATTTTTGTTCTTATATATGAATTAATTGATCAAAAACAGAAACGATGAAATTCAGCCCTTAAAACGGGCTGAAATATTGAAATATTAATTCTGACTTTAATTGAACTGTGATTTTAGATCAGAAACTTTATTTGGAATAATGTTGATGTTATTAATTCACTTAAATTATTAGATCGTGTTTTTAAGTAGTATTTACATGATCTTTTTAATGAAATCCGTGCCATTGATCATGGATCATGGCCCACATAACCCCAAACATGAAATCTGAACCGATAGATATGATCATAAGATCCAAAAACCTTGATATACATGTTCAAAGTAGAATTTGTATGCCTCTATATCAGTCCAAAATGATCAAAACAGTAAGGTGAAATTCAACCCTTAAAAAGGGCTGAAATCTTAAATTTTCAATTCCTATCTCAATTGAGATCCAAATTGAGATAGGAAAGTTGTGATGGATTCCTTGTAATAATAAAAATGGAATGAACTTATAAAATTTTAATTTTAATTAATTTAAATTTCTGTAATTAAGTGGATAAGTAACTAACATCCTTGATCTACAAGATCTAGGATGATCAGACCACAAATACCTTATTGGATTATTATTTTATAACATAATAAATAATATCAGCAGATTAAATTGTATTTATTAGGCAGATCTTAAGAGATCTACCCTTAAGGGTTACTAAAACCCTTAAAATTGAATAGTATCTCCTAGATCAAGATGATCCAGGATGATTGGACAGCATGGATGTATTTTGATGATGATCTTGAGATAAGATCATAGGAATTTAATGAAGGGATGATGTGGATTTGGGCTAGATCAAGATCTATGCCCTTAAATGGTACAAAGTAACCTAAGATCTCCTTGATCGGGTAGATCAAGGAAGATCAAATCAATGGATGAGATAAATCCATGATTTAATAATTAAATTACATCAATATAATATGTTGGATCTAAAATAAAATGAAGGATCAAGATCTAAACCTTAAAAAGATGAAGGATGACTATGGATCAATTAAGACCCTTGGATCATGATAACATGTTAGATTTCTATTTCAATTATTGAACATTATGATAATTGTATTTCAATTCTTAGTTAATTCTAGAATTGCTTATTTAATTGTTTATTTAAGTGTTTAGTTACTTGTTATTTATGCTTCAATGCTTAAGTAATTGTAATTTCATTGAAATGGAAATTAAATGAAATTAGAAGGAAGGGACATTCACATGGAATGTATGACATGGATTTAATGATAGTAAGGACCATAGTTAGTAGGATAATATAAGGAATATAAATTCCTTGGTCCAACTTAGGAGAATAATAAATCTCCATGAATGACATTTTAATTCATGGATTTAATTAAAAACAATTAGAAAGAATACTTAGGATTAAATGCTCATAGGAACCTTATGAAAGGTTGAGTTAGGGTCAAGCTAGTGAATGATGGACATAGTGGTTAAAGGGGTTATCTAATAGAGCCACACTCTCCCCCCACCTTCTGTTGACGTTTGTGAGGTTTAAATGCCTCCTTACATGAGGATTGAAGTAGCCACTTTGTGTTCAACCATTTAACTAGTAAGCCTTAACCAATTTGACATAAGAGGAGCAATCTAGACTTAGAATGAAATAAGCTACCCTCAACCAATAAAACATTAATTGGTTGAGTAATAATAATGAGAGCATAAAATGTAGTAAATCATCTAATATTGATAAAAATTAGAAATCAAGATAAGGATGATCAAACGAGATCCATAGGATCTTGGATGATCAAAAATAAATACTAATGTAGTATTGTATTACATGTGTATCTGTATAGTATGTATGCTTATGCAGAAGAACATAGATAGAAAATCCCAAACACTTGATCAAATTTGATTCAAGGAAAATTAGGGTATCATCTATAGGAATACATACTTGAATAGGGAAATAACCTTATACATATGGTTTGACAGATGGATGAATCTAAACCATGATGGATATTGTGGAAGAATACACTGGAGATGTATGAATCAAGATACTACTTTGAGGTAGGAGGATATATAATGATATATTAGAGATTCATGTATAGATATACATGATTATCTGTCTAAAAATATAGACCTTCATTATATCAATATGCGTAGTACCTTAGCATAGTCATGATCCAAACAAGTGATCCAAAACATTATGATCCAAAACAGATGATCCAACTAAGTGATCCAAAATACATGATCCAACTAAGTGATCCAAAATACATGATCCAACTAAGTGATCCAAAACATATGATCCAATGAAGGGATCCAAAACATATGATCCAATTAAGTGATCTAAAACATATGATCCAATGAAGGGATCCAAAACATATGAACCAATTGAGGGATCCAAAACATATGAACCAATTGAGGGATCCAAAACATATGATCCAATTAAGGGATCCAAAACATGTGATCTAACCAAATGATCAAACAAAGTGATCCAAAACATGGGATCTAACCAAATGATCAAACAAAGAGATCTAACCTCGTAATCTAATCCACTTGATCTAATTTAATGATCAAGTATAATGAGGTGAAAGTACTGAGATATGAAGACTAAGGAAACCCTAAGAATAGGGTATGTATAATATTCCAACCTTAGTTAAACAGACAGACCGTCTGATATGTACAATATATTTTCCATACAAGTATGGAGACTTGTGGATTTTGATTTACATAGAGATAGAGACTGGGGATGTTATGCTAGAGAAGTTATGAGGGTTTGACCACCAACTTCCTGAAATTTATATGATGGATACCATGCCCAAAAAGAGGCTAAATGTTGGGTGGGGCAATAATGCGAAGGCCCCATTGTAACAGCCATGGTCCACCCCATGAGGACATAGATTGATTATTCCACAGTTGGTGTCAGTGGAGGATTATACAGTTATCCGGACATGCTGTACGGATTGAGGCTGTAAGCATAGTAGTCCTAATGTATTTTGCATTATGATGCACATATGATACGCATAGTATGATGCCATGGCATGATGATATGCCATTACATGAGTTCCTAGAATGAACACCCCATATGATAATTGGCTAGGTATTGCTCTCCTAAGTGGAAGTATAGCCAGGGGAAGGAACAAGTATGGCATGATGATATACTATTACATGAGTTCCTAGAATAAAAACCCTGTATGAGGATTGGCTAGGTATTGCTCTCTTATGTGAGACTATAGCTAGGGGAAGGAACAAGTGTTGAATAATCTTTGGCTAGGTATTGCTCTCCTAAGTGGGAGTATAGCTAGGGAAGTAACAAGTTTTGAGCAATCTTCACTATATTAACTAATTTGTCATGTACTACATAAATAACGTATGTACCCTATGTGGAGATAGCTTATGAATGGATAACTATGATGAAATAAGGACTGAGGTATATACTCTTATGTTGATGAAGTAGTGTATTTTTGTATTCCCCTACCAAGCATAGCTTGCTGAGGTATTGTACATGTTTCCATGTTTACAATACCTCAGATACAGAGAAGGAGGGTTAGAAGCTCAAGACTATAGAAGACTTAGGAAGATGTGGATGAATAATCAAACAAGATACCTCCTCTTGAAGACATGTATTTTATTTGAAGGAATTGTATTGTACTGAGAGTTTTTAATGTATGGTGAGGTTTGTAAATTTTGGATTATGTAATTTGGACAGGTATTGTACTGATACCGTGCCGTACTGTGAACCACTGGATAGATCTTGGAAGTTTAATAAAATCATATTCCTTGAATGGAATTTTATTTTGTACATAAATTGTACTGATGTTATGTATGAAGTGGTGACTTGGGTTTTCAAAACAAGTTTAAAGAGAAAAGAATTTTCGCTGCTTTGTTTTGCGAAATTTTTTTATTGAGGGGACGCCCTTGCCTTTGAAAAATATATTATAAAATGTGTTTCAAAAACCCGGGTCGTCACAATCCAATGGCAAGAAAACAAGTCATCATGAGTCAAACCACTACCACCTACTAGTGGAGAAGGAAGTGGTAGTGGGAATCCAAAGAAAATTGAATAATGAAAAGAAATCAAGATGATAATTACAAGTAATCATGGAAAATTCAAAATACCTCTATAAATTCTCATAAAATTCCCAAAAAATTCTCCTAATGTTCTTCATGAGGTCACTTAGAATGCCCTGAAATCTAACTCCAGAATCCTCCCTGATCTCCCCCAATTTTCTTTTCTTTCTCTCCTTCTCTCTTATTCTCTATGGGCATGTCCACAAATGCACCCGAACAAATGACCCCAAGTATGCGTCGGGCGCATCCAGGGACGCAGACACGTCATCCCTGATGAACTAGGATTTCTTCCTAGGAAACCCTAATTCAATTAGCCATCAAATTATACTTATCAGAACCCAATCTCCACTGGTGGATCTATTCAGAATGAGGGGATCTACAAAACCCCCAAGATTTCATGATGATCCAATGGTTGGATCTTTGGAAAAATCAAAATGAAACTCAAGCAAGATACTCATTCTGTCTTCGGCAAGTTCTATGCCTTTTTCTAACCAATCTGGCTAGTAAATGGTGATCTTGCACCATTGGATGTCTTCTGCATAGGGTGTTCTTCAAAAGCCCCATAGTCCTCCACCTTCTTCGGCAATGGCAACAGATAATTTCATGGCTGTATGTGTTGCCTACTTCTAGGGTTTATTTTTGGATTTCTTCTTCTTCTCCAACTTGATTTATTCTCCTCTAGTGACCTTCTCCTCATTGGACCGACACAGGTAGTTGCACCTCACTCTCCTCTTTCATTTCTAGCAGTTTGTTGTTGTTTTCTGACCACTTGGAGATCTCCCCGATCGTGATTAATCAAGAATGATAGGTCCATAATGAAGGGTCAAGATCTCATCCATCCACAGCTTAGATGTAACTTCTGAGCCATTGGATGGATTCCTAGGCCCCAAAAACCCTAGGAGATGAAATATGGGCCCTTGATCTTGTAAGATGAGGGAGATCAGGTGATGAGTGATCCTATAGTTCAAATCTAGACCGTCTTGTCAATCACTGGTCACCTGTCCCTGGCGACAAGTAATCCTAGGTAATAGGTGTGGGCCAACTGTCCATTTTGTCATTTTCTGTTAGGATGATCTGAGCCTTTCAATTTTGAACTGAAATCTTAGATCTTCAATTAAGAGCTCGATATAACTCTGATTTTAGATCTAAAAGCTTTTATAAATTCCTTATCACTTGCTTTAAGTGCTGAACTCATGAAATATATGTTTTAAATTGTATTTATTGGTTATAATCACAAAAATCTATAGTAATAGTATTGGATTGTGATCAAGATGATCACAAAATTGAGATCTGAACCAATGATGGGTTCAAGAGGTCCCAAAACCTTAAAGACCATGATCATAATGAAATTTCTTGGTTTCTAGATCAATAAAATTTACAAAAATAGTAAGATCAAAATTCAGTCCTTAAAACAAGCTAAAATCTAAAAATCCCAATTCTAATCTCAATTTAACTCCAAATTGATATTGGAAAGTGGGGTTGAATTCCTTTTGATGATTAGAACCTACTGAACCTAGAAAATTTATATTTTGATGAATGTAAAATTCTATTAATAAAGAAAAGTATTACTAATTCTTATGATTAGTGAAATTTGGAATAATCAAACTATATAATTTTGATCCATTGATGATCTTATGACTGTGAGACATGGAATCAATGGTTATAAGTAACTAATCTATGATTAATTAAGAGATTTAGCCTTAAAAGTAGTAAAAACCAAAAAATGAATAGAAATCTCCTCGATCAAGGATGATTCAATAGTATGGATGTGTTTTGATGAAGATATGAAGTTAATATCATATGGAGTTACGGACTGAATGATGATGATTTGGGATAGATAAAGATCTATGCCCTTAAATTGGGTAAAATGACTTAAGATCTTCTTAATTGGTTGGATCAAGAAGGATTACATCACTTGATGAGATGCACCATTGATCTAATAATGAAATCACATTAAGAAGATGTATTAGATCTAAAGAAAAATAAAAAGATCAAGGTCTAAACCCTGAAAGAGATAAAAGATGAATAATGACCATTAGATCATGATGAATAATTATGGCATGTTAGATTTTCATTTGAATTATTGAATGTTATTATTGTCATTTATTTCTTAGTAAATTTAATTATTTATGCTTTAATGCTTATGTTATGAAAACTACATTGAAAATGTAATTAAATGAAATTAAAATTTAAGGACATTTACATGAAATAAATGACATGGACTTAATGATAGTAAGGGCTATAGCTAGTAGGATAATATAAGAAATATCATTTCCTTGGCCCAAATTAGGAGAATAATGAAACTCCATGAATGATATTTAAATGTTCATGGATTTAATTAAAATCAATTAGAAAGAGTACTTATGGTTGAAATGCTCATAGGAACCTTATGAAAGGTTGAGCTAGGGTCACTCTAGTGGATGACGAAGATAATGGTTAAGGAGGTTCTTTAATAGAGCCTCGCTTTCCCCCACTTTTCGTTGATGTTTGTGAGGTCAAAATGCCTCCTTACATGAGGATTGAAGTAACCATTTTATGTTCATCCATTCAACTAGTAAGCCTTAGACATTGACACAAGAGGAACTGTCCAGACTTAGGATGGAATAAGCTATCCTCAACCAATAAAACATTAACTAGTTGAGTAATAGTAATAAGAACATAAAAGGTTAGTAAATTATTTAATCTTAATAAAAATTGTAAATAAGATAAGGAAGATCCAAGAGAGATCTTGAAAGATCACAAACAAAAAGAAAAGAAATATAATGTAGATTGTAGTATGATTTTACTTATAGTGTAGATTTTGAACTTAGAAGATTTGAAACCTTGATCATATATGATTCAAGGAAAGTTAGGGCATCCCTCATAGGATAACCCAAAGACATGTAGAAAGAATACATGTATAGAAGAATAACTTTATACGTATGGTTTGACAGATGTGTGAATCAAGACCATGATGGACAATATGCAGTGAATATCGCTTGAGATGTATGAATCAAGACCATGATACCACTTTGAGGAAGGTGGATGTGACACCTCAAGGTTTTTAACAAACCTTTTTCCCCATAATAATAAAAATGATAATATGTTTTAAGAAAAATAAATAGGATCCCTAAAAATGAAAATTTATAGTATAAAAATTTTAGCGCAGCTTTAAAATAATTGACTAAAAGCAAAAACCTCGGGGTCAACCACATTCAAAAACTATAATCATAAATAAAATTAAATCCATGATACTCTGAGCATGCTCGATTCAAAATCACAATAAATACACATGCAAACTAAAGACGATAATAAATCAAGTCAAACGTCACCAGGTTCCATCCATGATCACCACAATATTTACATCTAAGATTTAACATTCTCCATACCATAATATGGGTCCAATCTATCCAAATATATAAACCTCTAAGTAAAATCTCAAAAGTCTAATACCAGTCCAAGAGACATACTCTAATCAATGTCCGAATATGAAAATAAAATGGATGGTCTTCAAGTCTTCTTCCAAATCACCGCTACTCCGACCGCTTTCCTTTTTTGTTATCACGTTCCAAATCTGAGGCATTGCAAAACAAAGCAATGCCTTAGCAAGCTATGCTTGTGTAGGTGATTACACTCAAATAAAGTTTAACAAATTTTACAAGATGATTCTCATGAAGGAAACATATATATAAGACATATCAAATAATCAAAAGCTCATAATCATAAGCCTTCACAAATAAGTATTAAGTTAAATCATGATGGCATGCAAGGTATGATTAAAATACAAAGGTACTTACATCAAAACAATACAAGTCTATGTCTATAGGATAGTATGCATGCAATCATGATAAACAAGACACTGTATCAAAACAATACCAAAAATGTCCCAAGATACTCAATCACCAGTGATGTGTACTCATACTAACTCTGGGTCCCTCCTGTGCAACCCGCATTAGCCCTCGGAGTCCCTCACGGCCTAGGCCCGGCTTGCCCTGGTTCACCCCACATATAAATCTATATGAACATGCAAAATAACTATATGGGCTACTATGCTACAGTGGCAACCCCATTAGGATCTAAACCACTGCCACTCCCCATCAACGCCCAAATAGGAGACTTTCTCTGTCCCCATGGGAAGGAATAGACCCATAGGGGGGATTACCCATGATACCACCACCTACATACCTGGCCCTGTATCACTCAATTGGCGGTGTCTAATCATCATCATCACAAAGTTAGAGGGCAGGTGGCCAACCCTACAACCCTCCTAGCATAGTACCCACCAAGTGGAAGCACCAGTCATAAATTATCGACAAGATATAAATCATGTAAAGGCTCTATAAATAATCATAATAAATACGATCAAAGCCCATGTCAAGATAGTGCATCACATGTAAACATAGTTATTAATAAAATGAAATGTCATGCTACAACATGAAAATAGGGATCTATTTATGTGCCATGAGAAAACATAAAACACATGCCTCAAAAACTTTAGAGATCCAATCATGGTTACTGAAATCACAAAGTAATTGAATGAAATCACCTACCTCAATAAATGCAGTGCTATAATCAAAAGCGTGGAAGTGTCACTTTGCACGCTCTAACGTACCTGTTACATTATAAATCCTCCATCATTTGGCAATTCAATGATGTTGATCCTTCTAATCCCCTAGATCATCACATTTAATGTATACCAGCAAGATCTAAGGCCTAATCATCCATTGATCAGCCTGATTTAGATTATCTCACCACATTCAGTGGTTTAACCCTTAAAAAGAAATTCAGATCTAGATTTTCAAGTCAAATCTAGGTCTGCGTCATCGATACGATCGCAATTCCGCTTTTGGATCATGATTTGGACCTCTGTAGCTCCTAAAAATTAACTTTTTGTAAATGGGCAGTTTAGAGGACCCCAAAAATCCATAAAAACAGTGCCGCACGTGCGTGTCATTGATGCATGCATATGCGGGCGCGTCACTCGTGTGTGCACGCGTGTGTCATTTCGCTGGCACGGGCATGTGTACCGCTAGCTTGCGCATGCGTTGGTGCGCTGTTCTCTTGTGTCGTCTCGTGCACGCACGTGTACGCTAGCGCACCATGCGCACGCATTGTCTTCATTTTCCAGCATGTGTTTCCTGCATGCACGCGTGGCACCACGTGTTGGGCACGTGTGCATTGCGAATGTGGCGCCTGCATGGCACTTACGTGGCATGCACTGGTTGCGCTACGTGGTGCACACGTGTCGGGTGCGTGTGTACTATGCATGTGGCACCTGTGTGGCACCTACATGGCGTGCGTTAGCTATGACGCATGTTGCCACTGGGTGTCATTGCCAGAGACGACAACTAAACTCTGGTAGCCGCCAGCGATGCTCAGGCGTCCAAATGGTGCAATTTTTACACTGTTTCACTTAGTTTTTCTAGTAGATCTCATTTTAAAGCACCCTTTCAACCAACTCTATCGTGATCTAGTGTTTTTACACGATTTTTATCACATCCCTAAAATATCTCCTTCTACTATTTTTTGAGTTTTTCGGCATCCTTAGCGGTCCGATCACCATGAAAATTCATGGGTTTGTTCTTCTTGTTACTGTGCACAAGATGAAAAGTTTAAATCATGATCTGATACCATTTCATCGATTTATGTTCAAGAGAAAAATAGCACATAGTAGTTCATTGGAAAACGGCAATCCAAGCCATCTTTTGACATTATAAACGATGAAAAAAATTTAAGAAAAGAAATGGAAATCATAGAGGGTGCTCTACCTTGGTCAAATCAGCCAAAACTAGTCTTCCCTTCACTGCGTTTGCCTGATTCCAAGTCGTTGCCGGCGTCATCAACACGGAAACCGAGAGGGATAGTTTGGCCATACAACAAGATAGGGGGAGGCTTTTATAGCCTCATCATGGATCCCACACCATGTAGGTCCATGTGTATTTACCGTTTTACCCTCTCTTATTATTTATTTATTTATTCTGGTTATTACATCCTCTCCCCCTTATAAAAAGTTTCGTCCTCAAAATTTAAATATGTTCATACCTCTAAGGAAAGAGCTCTGGGTGTTTACGCCTTATCTCATCCTCCATCTCCCATGTAGCCTCTTACGCCAAGTAATGCTGCCAAAGGAATGGTCTTATTCCTCAACTCATGGATCTTACTATCTAAGATTTGTATAGGGTGCTCCTCAAATGTCATGTCAAGTTGTATCTCTCTAGGAATCTGTTTAAGTACGAGGGATGGATCCAGCACGTACTTCCTCAGCATGAAAATATGAAAGACATCATGTACTTTAGCCAACGACCCCCAGGGTGTTACAAATGGTATCAGAGCTAGTTCCCCTCATGGTGTGGTGGCTAGCAGCACATGGGTGCCTAGTCGTGGCTATCACACAGGGATGCGTGCTAAGGGGGGAAGATGTGAAGCCCTAGGCCAATGAGGGAAGGCCAACAGAAGGCTGGCTGGCTTCTAGGTTGGGGTGAAGGACAGAGAATTAGTCCCACATTGCTTGGGGAGAGAAAACTAGACTGTTTATAAGAGTTTGAGGAACTCTGATGGTCACAACGAGTTTTTCCTAAAAAACTAGGGAAGAACAAAATCATGAGGGATGTATGGGCACCCCAAAGCAGACAATATTGTGACTATTGGAACCCCGGAGTGTTATAGTAGATGTACAAGAATGTATTAAGGATTCATGTATATACACACATGATCTTTTGTTTGTAATTATAGACCTTCATGATATAAGTATGCTTAGTACCTTAGCATAGTCATGATCTAATCACACGATCCAACTAAGTAAACCAACCCTATGATCCAATTCAACTATCTAATGACCTAATTAAATGAGGTGAAAGTAATGAGATGCTTAGACTAAGGAAACCCTAAGAATAAGGCATAGAAAATATTTCAGCCTTAGTTAAACAGACACATCGTCTAATATGTATAATGTATTTTACATACAATCATAGTGGCTTGTGATTTTGTTTTACACAGTGCTAAGACTGGGGATGCTATGTTAGGGAAGTTATGAGGGTTTAGCCACCTGCTTCCTGAAACTTATATGATGGATACCATGCCCAAAGAGAGGTTAAATGTCAAGTGAGGCAATTGTGGGAAGGCTGCCATTGTGACAGCCAGGGTTCCCCCTATGCGAACCTAGATTTGTTATTTCCACAGTTGGTATAAGTGGATTATTATATAGTTATCCAGGCATGTTGTACGGATTGAGACTTTGGCATAGTAGTCCTAATGTATTTTGCATTATGATGCACATATGATAGGCATAGTGTAATGCCATGGCATGATGAGATGCCACTACATGACTTCCTGGAAAGAAAAATCCCCATATGAGAATTGGCTAAATATTGATCTCCTAAGTGGAAGTATAGCCAGGGGAAGGAACAAGTTTTGAACAATCTTCACTATTTTAACTAATTTATCCTATACTACATAAATAACATATATACTTTATGTGGAGATAACTCATGAGTGGGTAACCATGATGGAATAATGACTGAGGTATGTATCCTTAAATTAGTGAAGTAGTATATTTTTGTATCTCCTACCAAGCATAGGTTGCTGAGATATTGTAAATGTTTCAATATTTACAATATCTCAGATACGGAGAAGGAGGGTTAGGAGCTCAAGACTGGAGAAGACTTAAGAAGATTTGAAAGAATAATCAATTAGAGTATATTCTTTGAATACATGTATTTTTATTTGAGAGCATTATATTGTATTGAGAGTTTTTAATGTATGGTGAGGTTTGAAATTAGGATTATGTAATTTGGACAAATATTGTACTAATACTGAGCAGTACTGTGAACCACTGGATGGATTTTGGAATTTAATAAAAATATATTCCTTCAATGGAATTGTATCTTGTACAAAATTCTACGTATATTATGTATGAAGTGATGACTTGGGTTTTCAAAACAAGTTTTAAAGAAAAGAATTTTCACTATTTTGTTTTGTGAATTTTTTTTTACTAAGGGCACTCTGCCTTTGAAAAATGTATTACAAAATGTGTTACAAAAGCTCGGGTTGTCACACCCTCCACCCACTGCATCTGCCAATCTATCTGTTCTGTGGAGTTAATAGAAGTATTGGACCTATTGCCATTTCTTAAATTCATGATGAGGGCATTTCTACAGTAGTTCATTCCATCGTTCCCAACATTCATAATATTGTTCATCATCCTTTTGTTGGAAATTGATAATTTCATGAAGTAGGGCATTTACTTTGTGAATGGGGATGAATTTGTTCAAAAACTTCCTAGATAATTGCCCACATGTATTAATGGAACATACATCCAAGGAATTGAACCATGACTTGGCTTTATCCTTGAGTGAGAATGAGAATGGGCTAAGCTTCATAGCATTGTTCAAAAAAAAAATTAGAACCTAAATGTGGCACAAATATCAAGGAACTCCTTGATATGTAGGCAAGGGTCTTCTCGATCTCGACCATAAAAGGTGGGGAGTAATTGGATAACAATTGGCTTTAACTTGAATTGATCTACATTTGTAGGAGGTAAAGCTAAGCAGGATGCGGTGTTGAGTTGTAATGGCTAATAAGAATCTCTAATAGCTTTGCACTTGACTTTAGCTAGTGGTTCAACCATGGGGTTAAGACCTTGGTTTCTTACCCCTTGTCTATGTGTACGTTCAATCTCATGATCTAATGGTACTAATTCAGTGTGCTGAGATCAACATCCTTACATGCACTACAATGAAACCTAACTAAATGATGCAAAATAGACTAAATGTGACTCCTAACTCTATGTGCTAAGTAATGAAATAATTCCTAATACTAGTGAGCTAGTCTTGAAGATCTCTATTGATTTGTGAGGATGTAGCTTTTAACCTAAAGCTAGAAAGCTCCTCCTTAGATTTAGGTTTGACTATTACTTACCAATTAGGTCTTACCTAAGGTGGTTAATGCAATTCTCATTGAAGAAGGTGTTTAGACCTCAACATCCATGAACAAAAGGCATGGTAAAATCACTTAAATATTGGATACACCACTATAACCACAAAGATCAAGAGCCATTGGAGTGACAATGGATTGCCTCTTTCAAAAAGTGTCCTATGAGCTCAAAACCCTAAGTCTCTTGCTACTTGATTTTAGATTAAAGATTAACTGTGGGGCCCTTACTATCAATGTACACGTCCCCCATAAAACAATAAACATGTAATACAATACAAGAAAAAAAAACTAATGCAAATTATGTGATATCCAACCAAGGTTAGATAGGTGCTCTATAATACAACAATCCTAAATAAAGATGCAATAGTTAAAGTTAATGATCCTAATATATATGAATTACATCATCAACTAAATGTTAATTACACTAAATTCACCCTAAACTAGGAAAATAAAAAGAAAGTGAGGAATACTTATAGTGGGGTTTTTGATGAAGATCAAGTGTGAGGCGCCATACCACACAATTGCCCTATTTTAATACAACCCATCAAAAAATAAAATTGAAATTGCAAGTTGCAATGGGCCCCAGTACAAGTTTCACTCAAAGAAAACAAAAACCCTAATCTAAGAAAGCAAGTAAATCTTAAGTTGATGAAGCTGCTCCTTCACCAAATTCCTCTTCTCAAAACAAGTAAGATGGATTAATTTTGTGAGGAATTAATAAAATAAGAAACTATGATGAAAAACCCTAACCTAATGCAACCTAAAATTAAGACTAAAGATAAACAATTCAAATAAGAATCCAACCACAAATCCATTGGGAATCCTCAGTAGTCATTCCAAAAACTTTGTGCAGTTTTAAAATTACTTGCAAGCACACTAATCAATGTAGTATTTTCATAAAAGTGAGGTTGATCCCACAAGGAATCTCATAGATTTGTAATGAGTTGGATCTTATTCAAATTATTCAGCTTCAGCTAAAAGAGAAGGATTTGGATTGAATTAGTATATTAAAGTACTCAAATTAGATACATGCATGGGATTAGAAACTAAAACTAAGAAGGAAACTTGCCTAAATTAAAACTCAACAATGTAAATGGAAACTTACCTAACTAATATGTACTTAACTAAAGGAAACTACAATAGTTTAGAAAGATTCAAACTAAGCAAGGAGACTACTTAATTAGAAACTTTCTCAAATTAAAACTTACATAACCTAAAACCTACTAAAAAGGAAACTTTCTAAAATACAAAAAGAAAACTATCTAAACTTACAAAAGAAGAAAAATATCAATTAAATCCTAGCAAGTTGTGATCATTCACATACTTACTCTTGATTAGCCTTTGAACCTAAAAAATATCAAAAATTTAAATTCTTAAGCCTTAAATGCATGTGTTGTAAAT
Source organism: Warburgia ugandensis (assembly GCA_035236585.1). Taxonomy (NCBI): domain Eukaryota; kingdom Viridiplantae; phylum Streptophyta; class Magnoliopsida; order Canellales; family Canellaceae; genus Warburgia; species Warburgia ugandensis. Next base: position 55,030,323 of record CP141132.1, read on the forward strand.
TTTAGCCAAGACCTCTAATTTAACACTAAGTTATAACACATTGGGTACTAATTGAGTGCTTTTTATACAAAATTGAACACTTAGAAGAATGCTATAAAAAGTCTAGTTCATAGCACTTTCCAATCATCCTTAGAATTTGAGAATGTGGACCCATTATTTGATGTTGCGGCAGTAGGGAGCACTCCCAAATTAAGAAAAAAGTAGAACCCTTGACACCACCTTCCACTACTCAAGATAATTCACCTGAGAAAATACCCACTTTAGACTGAAAACCATTGCTTGAAATTCTATAGTATGCATTTTTAGTCCCTTTTGAAACCTTGCTTGTAATCATCTTAATCAAAAATAGGATCGTAAGTTGGTCAATGTCTGCTAGAAACATAAGTAAACAATTGGGTGGTTCATCTTGGACATAAAGGGAATCAACCCAAATGTGTGCATGCACCAAACCCATTTAGAAGAGAATGCTAAAATGTCCTAGGAATTGCAATGGAGGCTAAACCCACACATGAAGGAGGTAGTTAAGGTAGAGGTATTAAAGTTGTTAAATGTAGATATCATCTACCAAATTTCTAATAAGGCTTGGTTCAGCCCTATTTAGGTGGTCCTTAAAAAATCTAAAGTCACGATAGTTAGAAATGAGGATAATGAGTTAGTCCCATATTTGGGGATAATGTTTAACTTAAGTATATGGGTAGGGTCTTTAAATTTTGATGTGTCCATCATGGTTTTAGAAAATTTTCCTTCATTTCCTAAAAACTTAAAAAAATATATGAGAAGTTCCTTTACAAAGATGAGAATTTGGATTTTCTAAACATTCAAAATATTTTTGAACTTTAGCTTATTAATAGGTTTATATATAATTATTTATTTTTATCCCTTAACTAAAATTTCCAAGAAATTTAAATTCAAAATAATTATTACACAAAATATATGTATATATATATACTTTAAGTTAAATAGAAATATAACTTATAGATCCTGAAGAAGATTTGTGGAAATTATTAACCCATGTGAGCTTCAAAGCTAATATGTTTTTAAGAGGGTTTATACAAAATTCAAAATTTTCTTCAGTGGGCATAGTTTCCTAATTAGTCCTATTATTCTTACTTTAGTCAACTATTAGGAAATCATATAAAAGACTACACCATTTATCTCTTGAATTTGTGGTCAATTTAAGTCATGTAAAACCTAGAAAATGATAGAGGTCATCCTTGGTAATACCTAAGCCTGTAGTGCTCCTATGTCATTATTTTTTCTACTACTTAACCATTTGAACCTTTTTACAAAGCCTTTACTTTGTGAACCCATTAATTAGAAACCTTATTAATCCCTATAATATATTACCCAATTTTTTCTTCTTTGGAAATTTGTAGAGATAGTTGTAGAATATCTTGAAGAAAAGTATGAACATAAAGGTTGAAAATTCAAAAAGAAAGGCTATATTCAAAAGTCAAGGAAAAAGAAGCAAATGAAAGAATGTGGCGACTCGGGTTTTTGAAACACATATTTGTAATACAGTTTTCAAAAGCAGGGCCCTTAATAGTAAAAAAATTTCATAAAACAAAGCAGTGAAAATTCTTTTCTTTAAAACTTGTTTGAAAAACCCAAGTCATCACTTCATAAATAACATAAGTAGAACTTTTTGTACAAGATAAAATTCCATTGAAGGAATATACTTTTATTAAATTCCAGAATCCATCAGTGGTTCATAGTACAACACGGTATCAGTACAATACTTGTCCAAATTACATAATCCAAACTTCAAGCCTCACCATACATAAAAAAAACTCTTAAATAAAATACATGTCTTTAAGGGGTACACCCTGATTGATTATTCTTTCAAGTTTTCTAAAGTCTTAAGCTCCTAATTCTCCTTCTTTGTATCTGAGATATTGTAAACATTGATACATTTACAATATCTCAGCAAGCTATGCTTGGTAGAGAATTTCAAGAGCATAAAACTTTGACAGTATAATCATAATACTTCATAATCCCATTATTCATACTCATGGAGCAATCTCTTTACTTTATCATATATGTACATCCTTACACATACATATTGTATACTGTGAATAGATATATACATATGGTCAAAATAGTGAAAAATAGTTAATATCTCAAAATATAATCATATCCAGCTTATGATGAGTTGATAAATCATCCAAACTCTGCTAGAAATACTTATTGGTAATCCACGATTACCCAGCATTTCATCATGCCATATCATAAGGCATATCACTGTGCTATGCATTATAATGCAAAAATACTCAAAGGACTACTATGCATGCAGTAAGAATTCATACCAGTGGAGGCCTTCCCATAATTGCCCCGCCAACTTTTAGCCTCATTTAGGCTTGGTATCCATATAATAATAAGTTTTGGAAAGTGGGTGGCCAAACCCTACTAACTCTCCTAGCATTGCATCCCTAGGCCTATGCCTATTTAAAACAAAATCACAATCCTTCGTACTTGTATGTAAAATAATTCTCATATGTATCAGACGATCTACCTATTTACTTAGGGCTGGAATACTTTCTCGTTTCCAATTCACTTAAGGTTTTCCTCATTTCTAACATAACCATTTCACATGAGTTTTGGTTGGATCATAAGGGTTTTCAATGGGTTTAATACAAGTATTTACATTATACTTGTCAACATTTTCAAACATAAGATCATGTATACAACATGTACTTCTCATGTAGATGCATTCATAAAATCCTCCTACCTTCAAGTAGTGATCCATCTCTTCAGATTTTCCATGATCCTGACTGATGTATGTAATCTATAAATCCATACATACCATCAATATATATACATTCTGAAGAATCCTATATTTTTGGTCCTATCTATATTCTTTGTCTAATCTTATCCTTTGATATAAAGGATCTAGACCTTGTGTCCTATCATGATCTATCTTCCTCAGATAGTGTTTATTCTATTGATCAATAAATCTGATGGTTATAATGATCTTCTAATCTTTCAGATCTAAGTATTTTCTATTCTAAGTCTTTGTGTATCCATCTCTTTGATCTTGATCTTTAATAGATCCTTTGATCAATAATCTATTCTTGTTGATAAAGATCAAGGGCCTAGATCTTCTATCATCTAGTTCTTCTTTGGTCTAAGTTCAATTATTTGATCATCCCTAAAGAGGATGACCCTAGCTCTCTTCCTTGAATCATCTTTGATCAAGGGTTTGGATTATCTAATCTAATGATCTAGATTTGATCTATAGCATACATACTAATAAACATGCATACTAAGTAAATACAATGTTCTTATTCTTATTGTTCTTGATCATTTAAGATCTAATGGATCTTGTTTGATCATCCTTATCTTACTTATAGTTTTTATTAGGGTTAGATAATTTACTAACCTTTTATGCTCTTATTATCATTATTCAACCAGTTAATGTTTTACTGATTGAAGATAACTTATTTTAGCCTAAGTCTAGACTACTCCTCTTATTTCCAATTGGCTAAGGCGTACTAGCTGAATAGGTAAACACAAAGTAGTTACTTCAATCCTCATGTAAGGAGGTGTTTAGACCTCACAAACGTCAACAGAAGACAGGAGAAGAGCGAGGCTCTATTAAACAACCCCATTAATCACTATGTTCAACATTCACTAGAGTGACCTTAGCTCAACCTTTCTTAAGGTTCCTATAAGCATGTTAACCCTAAGTACTCTTTATAATTGATTTTAATTATGTCCATGAACATTTACAATGTCATTCATGGGGTTTATTATTCTCCTAGTTTGGGCTAAGGATTTGAGAATCCTCATATTGTCCTACTAACTATAGCCCGTACTAATTAAGTCCAAGTCAAATAATTCATCTCAATTGTCCAAGAAACTCTACTTTCTCATTAGATTCCATTTTTGGTGTTTTATGCTCTTTATCTCATAACTACTTTAACAATTAAATCTACTAATAAAATTTAACCATAAATGGACTTTAAAGTATAAAACTGCATAACATTTTATACTAACATACTTCCTATGTAACTTAGCTTAATGAAATGAAACTATACTTAAACTAGCATGCCCCTAAGTTATAGAATACATTAAATTTTGCTACTAATCTAATGGAATTGTGCTTAAACTTCAAATATAAACTAACATGGCCCTAATACAATTAAATCTATCAACCAATATAGCAATCTAATCACATAGCATGCTAAAATCTAAGAACTATCATGCTTTATAATATGAATAACATTTACAATACTATTATCAAATAAAAGATATGAAACTAATTAGATTAAAATTATTAGAAACCTTTACTTATGATCCAACCATTAGATCTTAGAATTTTTCCTTTTAATCAAGGATTATAATTACATTTAGGGTTTTTACTTCGTTAAAGTCCAAAGATCATATTCCTTTGTTTCTGTCATAATCAATCCATGATATCCATGGATTACATCATATTATCCCTCATTCAATCCATAAAGGGTAGATCCTCATTTTATGCTAGATCTATAAAAATAAATAGTGGATATTACTTAATTTCAATATTATATCATCATTAAAACAGATCCCCAAGATCTGATTATCTCAGATCTTGAAGATCTTGAAAGTTAGAAAATTATTTCATAAATACAGAAAGTTTCATAAGAATTTTTCTAACATTTATGATTTTAGAAGAAAATAGATGAAATAAGATTTCCATAACTTCTTTCCGATCTCAATTTGGAGTTCATATGACTCCTTAATTGAGATTTGAAGTTCATAGTCGTTCTAGGGTCCAATTTGATCTGGGCCCATCGGAACGGATGGCCCAGATTCGTTCGAGTGGAACAGACTAGGTAGAACAATTTAGTCAGGCAGACAAAGTCGGGTGGATTGGTCGGTCATGTGCCTGTCACTGGGACGTCCCCATGACACGCTGCGATTGGGATAGGTGCTTTCACGCAGTTGTCCCGCTGGGACGACATTGTATGTGCGCCGTGCATTCAGAAACACTCCCGTAGTGTGTGTTTCTGTTTCACTTGTCACTGAGTGTTCTGGGAACCCGATCCGATTTGGAGAACAGACAGTCCATTTGGACCATCGAAATCAATCCATTTCCAGTTGAGGGTCTTAAATGCTATGAAATTTCTAGCCTAGGGGTTTTGATCCATTCTGGATCAATAGGACAGATCAGATTTTCATCTAAGTCCTCCATCATCCAGAATTGAAGGATATGATCCTTACTTTATTTTACAATTTTTAACCCAAACCTAATTACAGAAATTTTTTTGTAAAATAATAATAAATAAGTTTAGGAAGTAGTTTCACCTACCTGATTTGAGAAACAACTTAGATTTGATGCCCAATTTGAGAAAAATACTCGTTGATGATAATATAGCCCGATAATTCCTTCTTCGTTTCTCTGTTGATTTCACCATTGGATCTTGAAATTGATTATGGAGTTTTGTAGATAAGGTAGTCTATGACAATTTGGAAGGTGGGATTTGTGAGATTTGATCTGGAACAGAGTGTCTAATTGAATTTAGGTCTCTTGTTCCAATCTAGAGAGAGGGGAGAGAAAGTGAAAGAAAAGGGATGTTTGGAAGTTTTGGAATTTTGGAAAGGGATCTATGTATGTTTTTGCAGGGAAAGCAAGCTAATTTCATGAAAAATTTTATGAAAATTTTTGGAGGATTTTTGGGGGCGTATTTATAGGCATTTTGGGTGTTTTTCATGATTATGTGTAATTCTTATGTTTTATTCTTTTTATTATTTAATTTGCTTTGGATCCTCCACTACCGTCTCCTTCTCCACTAGCAGTTGGTAGTGGTTTGACCACTCATTACAAGTTTTTTGGCCATTGGATTCGTTTGTGGTCCGCTCGTGGGCGCCTTGTGGGTCCCACAGGGGTGTGAAAAAGCCATTTTACCCTTTTTTGGAGAAAAAATCATTTTATTCTCCTGAATATTGAGGAGCACTTGTGGGCCCCTTATTGGATCTATATTTTTTAGTACATCATGAATATTGAGGTCTTAGGTTTTGGCTATGGGTAAAATGGTACCCTTTTATTCAGAAAAATGTAGAAAAATAAGGATTTTTCATTCGAATTCAGAATCTATTGTGCTCACAGTCATTCTAAAGGGTTTGTTGAGTATGTTTTTAATTATACATGTATTATACTTTGATTGTGCTTCTATGAGAAGTGCATTTTTAATGACCCTAATATTCCAGCCCAAAATTTCTAAAAATTCAAACTAAATTGATTTTCTCAATCAATTTATAAAAATTGGGGTTGTTACATAGAAAACAACTAATGAAAAGGAAATGTTCACTCTTATAGGTAGAAAATAAAATTGTGAGCACTTTGTAGAAGACCTTTACATATTTTTCAAGACAACCTTTATATACCATTATACCATTCTTCTGATAACCTTGTCCTAAGCATATGTTTCATCCTATTAAAAGTCCTAACATGATCTTATGAATAGTATGGCTTAGATATGATTATAGATAAGTAAGGATTCTAGTATAATGTAACACATTCTTAAATAGTTGATATCCTTTCCTTGAGATGATCAAATTCATTCTAAGTTATCATTCTTTGATAAGAAATATGTTAGAATTTGCTTTTGTTTACACTATTCTGCTCATATAAAAGAGAATATAACCCACTTCTAAAAGACTTCTTTCTGAGTGTTAAGTATATCCTATAAAATTTGAAGTCAAAACCTACTCAGAAATTAACAATTATGTATACATTGGTTATATATTCACACATCTACATATTAAGTTTAATTAAATAATAGAATTCCTTTACCATATGGGGAGACATTTGAATATTTGTTCTTTTTTAGTATGCTAAAGTTAAGAATTTAGTAAAGTCTGACCATAAGAAAATTTCCTAAGAAATATGATGGATTTTCATAAGATTCGTGAAAATGTTTTTGTGTATCATTTTTAGAAACCTCTATGATACCATAACTCTTCCACTAGGGGTAACCTAGTGGTTCAAAGGCTTTGTACAAATGCTAAATGTAGACACAAGAACTGGGAGAGTAGTTAAGTTTTTTTTTTTTTTTTTATCTTTTCTGTTTTGTAGTTTTGCCCGAGGACTAATAAAATATAAGTCTAATGGTATTTGATATATATATATATTGAAATATTACATACATACCTCTACATTTAGTAGGTTTTAACCCTAAAAATTACTTAAGCATCACTAATTAGTATAAATTTTGTCTTTCCAGATCTAGGGTACAAATGAAAAAATGCACAAATATAACAATTTTACCCATGAAAGAGGAAGTTTTTCTTCCAAGCTACTTTATGGACCCACACATGCTAAACATGATGTCAGAGAGTTCAGACTAAAAATTGGGTGTCAAATACAAAGTCAAAATACACTAGTACATTGGAGGCTTTTAAAGTCATTAAAAAATAACTTCTATTGATCCAACTTTGAAAGTTGATAACTTTTAAACTTGTTTTGTGTGAATAACTACAAAAATCCTCACACTTTTGAAGTTGTTTAGACCTAAACTATTTCAAAAGTTTTGTAGCCATTTACACGTAAATGAATTCAAAACTCCCTTACTTCTGATGACGTTTTCACACCTAAATGACTTTAAAAGTTCTTTTTCTTTTCTTTTCTTTTTTTTTCTTTTTTTTTTTTTTCATTTTTCACATTGCAATCACTATCACATGTATACATTCAATGTGACAACTGATTCATTTTTCTTACAATATTTATACACATGAAAAAGAAACATACATTCACTTCCACATTGGATACAAAATATCAAAATTCATCCTTATCCATCCACATCTATTTTGAAAATATATCATAAAAGAAACCACAACACATGCATTCACTACAACATCCACATGCACTTACATTCACTTCCAAAACATCCAAATTCATCATTGTCCATCGGCATCTATATTGAAAATACTTCATAAAAAAACCACAATACATGCATTTACTAGATCATCCACATTCACTTCATTTAGAAATCTATACACATTTTTATTTAATTTCACACTCAAGTTACCCTTATTCATCATCCCATAAAAGTTATATAATTCAATGAATATGTTGAAAACCAACCTCCATATTCAATTCATTTACAAGCTTCAAATTCACTTCATCCATTCTCATTTATTCACACACTCCAAGTTTCCACTCATTTATCACTTAAAAAACATATATATTTGAAAGACAATACTGAAATAAAGAAAAAAATATAAGATTATCCCAATAAGAAAGCACAACAGCCTATAATACAATTCTTTTTGCTAGATCCTTATCCCAATCAGAAAGCACAACAGCCTATAATACAATTCTTTTTGCTAGATATACAAAACAACAAAAAATATAAGATTATGAAAAGTAAAAAGTGTCTTACCTTTCTTAATTTGGAAACACCAATGCCATTGAATATTAGGGTCCTCATGTATCTCAGCACATAGTACCTGCACTCCCATTTAGACTATTGTCTAGGGCATTGTGTAACAAGGACAACAAAAAGAATCCATAAATATCATTTGTAATATCATAAGTTTAATAGGTGGTAAAATAGAGTAATTAACTATTTTCTATACCTCAGCATTCTTCCAAGTGAGTTTCGGTGGTTGTACAATCTCAATCAGATTAGTCCATGTTATCCATACTCTACAAATGTAAATTTTAAATGTATTATAGATGAATAGAAAATTATTTATCTACACATAATATATGAAAAGAATAAAAGCTTACTTATTTATAATTTCTATTAGGGCAGAACATATGTGCAATCCACAAGAATGAAAATAGAAAACTTGCCCACCATGCACATACAAAACAAGTAGCATCCAATAAGCCCTATATAGATGGTCATATTAATTGTAATTAAAAGTTGACAATCCTTAAGTATGGAATAAGTTGGAAAGAAAAGAAGAAAATTAAAACATACCCACTATTGTAGAGAATTATTAAGCCATGTCCCTTAAAAGTACTAGAAGAAGCCTGGTAAAATATTATCAACATTGCTCTGTTACTCTACAAATGATGCAAAGGCCAAGGAATTGGTAAAGTATACCCTCAACCTCAAAAAGGCTAGCTACATCATTCAAGAAGGCACATAAAAGAAATAATTATTACCTATACCATGAAAATATAACATGGAATGTGAAATATTTTATAAAAAAAATATGTGTATATACCCCATATAGGAAACAATGTTAGGGTGCTTGAGTTGATCCCATGAGCGGACTAGCAATAGGTCCTCAACCATAAGTGGTACTTCAACAAAATCATCAACAAGCACTCTATGATGACCTAGGTTTTTGTAACACATTTTGTAATACATTTTTCAAAGGCAAGGCCCTTAGTAGTAAAAAAATTTCGCAAATCAAAGCAACGAAAATTCTTTTCTTTAGAACTTGTTTTGAAAAACCCAAGTCATCACTTCATACATAATATAAGTAGAATTTTTATACATGACAAAATTCTATTGAAGGAATATACTTTTATTAAATTCCAGAATCCATTTAGTGGTTCACAGTACAGCTCAATATCATTACAATACTTGTCCAAATTACATAATCCAAATTTCAAAGCTTACCATACAATAAAAGCTCTCAATACAATACAATGCTCTCAAATAAAAATACATGTCTTCAAGGGATATACCCTGATTGATTTTTCTACCAAGTCTTCTTATGTCTTGAGTTCCTAATTCTCCTTCTCTTTATTTGAGATATTGTAAACGTTGAAACATTTATAATATCTGAGCAAGCTATGCTTGGTAGGGGATTCAAGAAGCATATAAATCTGGCAGTATAATCCTATTGCTTCATAATCCCATTATTCATACTCATGGATCAATCTCTTTACTTGGTCATATATATACATCCTCATACATATTGTATACTTTGTATAGATATATATACATACGTTCAAAACCGTGAAAAATAGTTAATATCTCAAAACATAATCACACCCATTTTATACTGAGTTGATAGATCATCCACAGTCTGCTGGACATATTCCCTCATTTGGGCAATATCAGAAATCCATGATTACCCAGCATTTCATCATCCCATATCATAAGGCATTTCACTATGCCATGCATTGTAATGCAAAATTACTTAAAGGACTACTATGCATGTAGTTAGAATCTGTACCAGCGCCCGCATAACTGCCCAATAATCCACCTATACCATTCTTAGTAGAAATCACAATATCCATGTCTGTATGGGGAGGACCATGGCTGTCACAGTGGCGGTCTTCCTATAATTGTCCCACCTAACTTTTAGCCTCATTTAGGCTTGGTATTCATATAATAACAAGTTTCAGAGAGTGAGTGGTCAAACCCTACTAACTCTCCTAGCATAGCATCCCTAGGCCTATGCTTCTTTAAAATAAAACCATAAGCCTCCATGCTTGTATATAAAGTAATCCTCAAACGTATCAAATAATCTGTCTATTTACTTAGGGCTGGAATATATTCTAGTTCCATATTCACTTAGAGTCTATTTCTCAATTCTAACTTAACCATTTCATATGCGTTTGGTTAGATCATAAGGGTTTCAGGGGATTTAATACAAGTATTAACATTACACTTGTCAATATTTCTAGACATAAGATAATGTATTCAACATGTACATCCCATGTAGATGCATTCATAAAATCCTCCTACCTTCAAGTAGTGATCTATCTCTTCAGATCTTCCACGATCCCGACTAACGTATGTAATCTATAAATCCATATATACTGTCAATATTTATAAAATCTGAATAATCCTATAGTTTTGATCTTATCTATATTCTTTGTTTAATCTTGTCCTTTGATATAAAGGATCTATATCTTTTGTCCTATCATGATCTATCTTCCTCAAATAGTGTCTATCCTATTGATCAATAGATCTAACGGTTAGAATGATCTTCTAATCTTTTAGATCTAAGTATTTGTATATTCCTTTCTTTTATCTTGATCTTCTATAGATCCTTTGATCACAATTTATACTTGTTGATAAAGATCAAGGGCCTAGATCTTCTATCATTTAGTTCTTCTTTGATCTAAGTTCAGTTGTTTGATCATCCCTAAGGAGGATGATCTTGGTTATCTTCCTTGAATCACATTTGATCAAGGGTTTGGATTCTCTATCTAGATTTGTCTACAACATACATACATAGATACATAATAAAATACGACATTAGGATTCTTATGGTTCTTGATCATTCAAGATCCTATGGATCTTGTTTGATCATCCTTATCTTACTTACAATTTTTATTAGGATTAGATAATTTACTAACCTTTTATGCTCTTATTATTAATATTCAACCAGTTAATGTTTTACTGGCTGAAGATAGCCTATTCCATCCTAAGTATAGACAGCTCCTCTTATTTCAAATTAACTAAGGCTTGCTAGTTGAATGGCTAAACATAAAGTGGTTACTTCAATCCTCATGTAAGGAGGCATTTAGACCCCACAAACGTCAACGGAAGGTAGGGGAAGAGCGAGGCTCTATTAGAGAACTCCCTTAGCTACCATCTCCAGCATTCACTAGAGTAACCTTAGCCCAACCTTTCATAAGGTTCCTATGAGCATTTTAACCCTAAGTACTCTTTCTAATTGATTTTAATTAAATCCATGAACATTTAAAATGTCATTCATGGGGTTTATTATTCTCCTAGTTTGGGCTAAGGATTTGATAATCCTTATATTGTCCTACTAACTATAGCCCTTACTAATATTAAGTCAAAGTCATTCACTCATTTTAATCATCCATGAATCTCTATATTCCATTAGTTTACATTTTTGGTGATTTATGCTCAATATATCTTAACAACTACTTAACATTTGAATCTACTAATAAAATTTGACAATAAATAAACCATAAATTTTAAAGCATAAATCCAATATAAATTTAACAACTATTTATATTAACATGCTTCCTATGAATGAACTTAACCTAATGAAATAAAACTATACTTAAACTAGCATGATCCTAAGTTATGAAATACATGAAATTTACTAGTAATCAAATGGAATCATGCTAAAATCTCAAATTTAAACTAACATGGTCCTAGGATAATTAAATCTACCAACCTATTATAATAATCTAATAACATATAGAGCATAGCATGGTAACATTTAAGAATTATACTATCATGCTTCCTAATTTAAAACATAAATTACATTTATAATTATATTATCAAATAAAAGACAATTAAACTAATTAGATTAAGATTATTAGAAACTTTTACTTATGATCCAATCATTAGATCTTAGATATTTTCCTTTTACTCAAGGGTTTTAATTAATTTTAGGGCTTTTATTCCATTAAGGTCCAAAGATCATATCCCTTTGTTTTTGTCATATTTAATCTATGATCTCAATGGATTCCCTCATAATCCCATTCACTCAAGCCATCCCAAGGGTTTGCTCATTCTTTATCCTATTGATCAAGTGTGTCCCTTTATATTTTTAGGGTTTTTCTACCATAAAGGGTAGATTCCTCATTTTATGTTAGATCTATCAAAATAAATCATGGATATTACTTGATTTTAACATTATATCATCATTATAGTAGATCCCCAAGATCTGATCATCTCAGATCTTAAAGATCATGAAAATTAGAATCTTAATTCCTCAAAACAGAAGGTTTCTTGAAGATTTTTATAAATTTTATGATTCCAAAAGAAAATAGATGTTACAGGCTTTCCATAGTTTCTTTCTGATCTTAATTTGGAGTTTAGATGACTTCACAATTAAGGACTGAAGTTCACAGTCATTCAAAGACAGAACGAATAGATGTGATCAGTTAGGCGGAGCAGCCCAGTCAGGGGAAATGGTCACCGCGCTCCTGCCACCGACATGCACGTTGTAACGCGCATCTCAAGATTGGCGCTATCGCAAGGTCATTCTGTCAGGACGGCATCGCATGCAGAGTGCGCCTGCGGAGACACTCTCACAAGGCACATTTCCATGCAGCATTCTGGGATCCGATCTCTAAAGGGAGATTAGACAATCCATTTTGGACTATCCAGTCAAATCCCCTTGAATTAATGGCTATAAGCTTAATAAAATCTCTTGAAAATTCTACCCTAAGGGTTTTTGACCCTTTTAGATTGATTGGATGGCTTAGATTTTCCATCTAAGCCCTCCATCATCTAGAATTGAAGGGTTCTTATCCATACTTGATTTTTATTATTTTTAACCTAAACTAATTTTAGAAAGATAAAAATTATATAAACTAACATTAAATGAGTGTGGAAAGAGTTTCCACCTACTTGATTGGAGAAAAACATCAGTTTTGTAGTCTAATTTAAAAGAATACCCACTTGATGATAAGATTGCCCAAGAACCGCATGTTTTGTAATTTCCCGTTGATTACACCATTGGATCTTGAAATTTCTTTTGGAGTTTTGTTGATAAGGCCTAACTGAATTTAGGTCTCTTGTTCCAATTAGAGATAGGAGGGAGAAAATGAAAGAAAAGAGATTTTTGGGAGTTTTGGAAATTTTGAAAAGAATCTATATCTGGTTATGTAGGGAAGCAAGATAATTTTGTGGTAAATTTATTAACATTTTTGGAGGATTTTTGAGGGGCTATTTATAGGTTTTTTTTGCATTTTTCATAATTACTTGTAATAATTATGTTTTAATTGTTTTGAATATTAAATTAACATTGGATCCTCCACTACCACCTCCTTCTCCATTATCATTTGGTAGTGGCTTGACCACTCATTACATATTTTCTAGCCGTTGGATTCATTTGTGGGCCCCATAGAGGCGTGAAAAGACTATTTTGCCCTTTTATGGAAAAAAATGCGTTTTATTCCCCCAAACTCAGAATCAGACGTACTTAGTAGTTGGAATCATATTTCTAAGTGAATTCAAAATATTAAAGTCTTAGATCTTTGTTATAGGTAAAATTACCATTTTAGCCTTTTATTCATAAAAATGGAGAAAATAGATTTTTTATTTTAACTCGGAATTGAATGTACTTAGTGTCATTTTGATCAATTTTTTGAATACATTCATAATTTATAAGTTTTAAATCATGTTTTAATATCTATAAAAAGAGAATTTCCATTAACCTAACATTCCAGCCTAAAATTTCTGACAATTCAAACTAAATTGATTTTCTCAATCAATTTACAAAAATTAGGATTATTACACACTCTCTCCTTGATTCATAAGGGGTTAATTGCCCTATCTTAATTGATGACACCATAGATTAACCTTAGGGATCAAGGCATGTTAGGTGGGACTTCCACACAGTCCTTAGACATCTATTATAAAATATGTAAAAAAAATTTAACTGCATAATATTAACAATAAAGAGGACTTAACTTATGATAACAAAACACACACACACACACACACACACACACACACAAGTGCCTATTCTATTGGTGCAACAATGGGTGATAGTGTAATGGCGGGTGACCTCGATGGCATATGTTGTTGTTGATTAATCATGTAAAATTAATAAACAATTAAATTGAGGTCTTTTCTTAAAAATTATTGATGAGGAAGGTAGTATGATAAGATACATACTATGGACTTTATGGGATGACTAGTTCCTCCAACCAAGCAATGCAATATGCAACTGCCCTCTAATGGTCATAATATTTTTTTATTTCTAGAGGGAATGGTAGGCTGGCATTAGCATCCAAAGCCACAGTAATGGACACTCACTCAGTATGTGGCGACCTACTAATTTTGTGCAAAACGGTTGATTTATGGTCATAGCATGAACCAACTACCATGATGTTTTGACAAGAGTCCAGGGAGAATAGGCATTGACCCACCTACAAATCATATATATAGTAGAGAGGTTAAGATAGAGAATTATTATAGAAGGAGAATGAAAATTTTTAGTTATATATATATATATATCCTTGGCTGGAATTTCATATTTTAGGGGCGTCGATTTCCTTAATGAATTTCTTTAGTTGGAGAATTGCAGCTAGCATTTGATGGAAGTACAGGGGCATTGTAAGAATTATGTGTAGGGGATTGAGAAACTATTAACAAACCTCCTTAATGCAACTAGCTAAATCATCCCTTTTATTTTCTCAACCAACTCATTGTAGGCCTCCTGATGTTCAACTGTTGGAATTCTTTTACCAAAGAATTTACATGGAATAATACCATGCCCCATGCTCATAACTCAACTAGGGTAGTGCTTCTTATTCCCCACAGTACTACATAGGATGCCATCATTGACAGTAGTGTTGCTTAGAGTTCTTGTCCTTGTGCTTTTTTAGGTATGAATCTCCTACAAAATTTAATCAGAAAGACATGATCATGTCATCTAATTAATTGTATAATATTGATAGACAGGTGGAACCACTTATAATATGAGAAGCAATATGTGTAGTAGTTTCGTCTAAGAATGTTTGTCCATTACAGCCCACTGGATGCCCCATCTTCCAGAGGATGGAGCCATCATTGGGTTCCATAGTCCTAGCTTTCTTTTGCTATAAAGCAAGACATTATAGTTAGAGAATAAAATGCATATAACTATAGTAGCATTAATTTGAAAATAATAAATTATCATAGATATTTACTTCATGCTCTTCTAAATGCATGTAGCCCACCTTGGATAGGTAGTGCTTCATATTAGTTTCATGCACCTTTCTTCCTCTTGCACTCTTTGCTTGCACATTTGTACATATGTAATCAAGTGCAATATCAAATGTTACATGTAATTAATTAAATGAAACATCATTACTGTAAATATCTCAAATTCAAAGGATGTGTTGTTCTATACAAATGTATTCCACACATCCTAGTCAATGATGTTAGAATAAATGGCAAGCACTGTGTATAGCCTCGATGGATCATAGACATATGGAGCTATGTAATTATGAATAAGTTAGTTCTTCTATTTTCTTTGTTGCTCTCCACCTCCTTACAAAACATATTTCTTCCTCTGGTCAACTATGTTAAAGGCAGTTTGCAAAGTACACAGCAGGTTATGATGTCTAAAAATAAGGTATGTTACAAATTATGTAATAAATGTTATTAATGTTTACCTACCTTCATCATTTCTGACATTGAATCTTTGGTCGAGGATAACACAAGTCTCCAATACTCAAATGTGATAGGAACCATGCTTCTTATTTCAGAGTAGAGAAAACTACTATAAGAGGTTGCATTCTCACCTATCTCTTATCCCCTACTATTGTATTGGATAGTTTCTTTAATTCCCTTCAAATTTCTCTTGATAACCTTTTCCATAGTTGTTCATCCTCTGCCTTTTCTCTTTTGAGTAGTGCTTTTGTTGGCCTCTTGTTCATGCTCTTCATTTTGCCCATATTATTCATTTTGATATTATTCTTGTTTCATCTTTACTACAAACAAGAGCATAATGATATTAGAACAATGAAATAACAAAAAGGCCATGTATGGAAGTATAAACATGCATGAAAATAGAAACTTTCTAAGTATAGATATTTCTAAAATTAAACTTTTCTAAAACTAAACCTTAAAACTAACTAAACTATTCTGAAGATGCAACAACTTTAAACAATGAAACCTAAACCTAACATACCATGCATTTAACTTATCAATGAAGGGCAACCATTATTTATGGACTAACAATACAAATAAAACATGTAATTAAAATTTAAGAGCAGTGCACATGATTCATGTATCATAGAAAACAACAAACATGATTGAAATAATTTAGCTTTATGTAAGCAACTACAACCATTCGACAATCAAGAGATACGTCTTAAAGCATTCACTAGTAAACTTACATGTCTGTCTTGTTGGATCTTCTTCTTGCCCATTTTTAAAAACGCACTGTAACTCATTCTTATCAAAGTGATAAAACAAATGCTAGGACCACCTACTCTAGGCCAAGTGTATTTAGGTATATTGTGTGACGACCCGGGTTTTTGAAACATGATTTGTAAAGTATTTTGAAAGGAAGGGCCCTTAAGAGTGTAAAATTTTTTCACAAAGCAAAGAAGCGGAAATTCTTTTCTTTAGAACTTGTTTTAAAAACCCAAGTCACCACTTCATACATCACATAAGTACAATTTGTGTACAAAATAAAATTCCATTGAAGGAATATACTTTTATTAAACTCCAGGATCCATCTAGATGTTCACAGTACAGCCAAATCTAGTACAATACTTGTCCAAATTACATAATCCAAAACTCAAGCTCACCATACAATAAAACTCTCAACAAAGAAAAATACATGTCTTCAAGGGTATACCTTGAAGATTATTCTCTTGAAGTCTTCTATCGTCTTCAGCTCCTAACTCTCCTTCCCTATATCTGAGATATTGTAACACTTACAATATCTCAGCAAGCAATGCTTGGTAGGGGATTCAAGAAACATAACATTAACAATGTAATTCCAATACTTCATAATCTCATTATCCTTAAACATACTCTTTACTTTGTAAGTTATGTATATCTATACACATACATACCCTTCATGGGTAAACCAGTTAAATTCGTGAAAATAGTCAAATATCATTCCCAACTAAGCTGATCAATTCTCTTCATTTTGAGAATTTAGTATTACAGCTAATCTTATACTGGGAATTTCCCTTCTTGGGAAATATTGGTAATATACAATTACCTAGCATTTCATTATGCTATAACATAAGGCATTTCACTATGCCTATTCTCATATGCATCATAGTGTAAAATAATCAGAAAGGTTGCTATGCTGTAGTCTGATCCATACTGGCGCACTTGGATAACTGCCCTGTTCACCACTGATACCACGGTGGAAAATATTATGTCACTGCCCGTATGGGGGGGCAAGACTTTCACAGTGGTGGCCTTCCCATAATTGCCACCACCCAACTTTTAGCCTCTCTTAGGGCAAGGTATCATCACATCATCAAATTTCAAGGAGCGGGTGGCCAAACCTCATAACTCCTCTAGCAATAGCATTCCCCTAGGCTTATGCCTATTAAAACAAACTCACAAGCCTCCAAGCATGTATGTAAAATAGATTTCATATATATCAAACCATATGTCTGTTTACTTAGGGCTGAAATATTTCCTAGTCCCCTATTCACTTATAGTTTAGTCCTTAACCATCTTATATGTGTTTGGTTGGATCATAAGGTTTTCAAAAGATTTAATACAACTATTATCATTACTCTTGTCAACATAAGATCATGATTACGATCATGTATATATCATGTAAATGCATTCATCAAATCCTCCTACCTTTAAGGATTGATCTCTTTTTCCTCAATCTTCCATGATCCTGACTGATGTATGTAATCTATACATCCACACATATTGTCAATATATAAATTATGAACAATCCTATTGATCACTAGATCTGATGTTTAGAATGATCTTTAGATCATTCATATCTAAGTATTTTTCTATCTCTAAGTCTTTGTATGACCATTTCCTTGATCTTGATCTTTCATAGATCCATTGATTGACAATCTACACATGTTGATAAAGATCAACGTCCTAGATCTTCTATCATCTAGTTCTTCTTTGATCTAAGTTTAGTTATTGGATCATCCCTATGGAGGATGATCTTGGTTTTCTTCCTTGAATCATCTTTGATCAAGGGTTTGGATTATCTAATCTAATGACCTATAACAATTATACTAATAAACATGCATACTAAGTACAATATAGTGTTCTTATTCTTATTGTTTTTCATCATCCAAGATCTAATGGATCTTGTTTGATCATCCTTATCTTACTTACTGTTTTTATTAGGGTTAGGTAATTTACTAACCTTTTATGCTCTTATTATTATTATTCAACCCTTTAATGTGCTGGTTGAAGGTAGCTTATTCAAGCCTAAATCTAGACTGCTCCTCTTATTTCCAATTGGCTAAGGCTTACTAGTTGAATGGGTGAACATAAAGTGGTTACTTCAATCCTCATGTAAGGAGGCGTTTAGACCTCATAAACATCAACGAAAGGTAGGGGAAGAGCGAGGCTCTGTTAGATAACCCCCTTAACCACTATGTTCATCATTCACTAGAATGACCATAGTTCAACCTTTCATAAGGTTCTTATAAGCATGTTTACCCTAAGTACTCTTTCTAATGGATTTTAATTAAGTCCATGAATATTTATAATGTTATTCATGGGGTTTATTATTCTTTTCCTAGTTTGGGCCAAGGATTTGATAATCCTTATATTGTCCTACTAACTATAACCCTTACTAATTAAGTCCAAAGTACTCCATTCTTATTTGTGTCATGAAACTCTACTTTCTCATTAGATTACATTTTTGATGTTTTATGCTCTTTATCTCATAACAAGTAGATCT
The DNA here is from genome assembly GCA_035236585.1 of Warburgia ugandensis. Lineage (NCBI taxonomy): Eukaryota > Viridiplantae > Streptophyta > Magnoliopsida > Canellales > Canellaceae > Warburgia > Warburgia ugandensis. The sequence goes on from CP141132.1 coordinate 55,049,559, forward strand.
GCGAATAACATTTAACCATAAATGAATTATAAATTCAAAGCATAAAACAACATAATTTAACATTTAATGATAATGAGGCAAGGTACTTAAAATAATTCAATCTAGGACCTTATGATAATAATGAAATCACATATCATGCTAAAGTCTAAATGTTATTCTAGCATGCTTTATAACATAATCATATTTAAAATGCTATTATATAAAATGAAACTAATTACATTAACATTTTTAGAAACCTTTACTTATGATCCAACCATTTGATCTTAGATCTTTTCCTTTGATTAAGGATTTTAGTTCTATTTAGGGAATTTTCTTTATTAAGGTCAAAAGATCATATTGATCTATTTTTGTCATAATCCATCCATGATTTCCTTGGATTTCATCATATCAACATTTATTCTTTCTATCCCAAGGATCTGATCACACTTGATCTCACTGATCAAGTGGGTCCCTTTGTATTTTTAGGGTTTTTCTACCATAATGGGTAGATCCCTTAATTTATCTCATATATATCTAATTAAACCATAGATATCACTTTATTTCAATAGTATATCATTATTAAAACATATTTTCAAGATCTGATCATCTCAGATCTTGAAGATCTAAGTAATTGGAAACTTGTTTCTTTAAAACAGAAAGTTTTTATTGAATAGTATGTCCATTTTATGATTTCATCAGAAAATAGAGGTTTCAAGCTTTCCATAGCTTCTTTTCAATCTCAATTTGGAGTTCAGATGACTCCGGAATTGGATCTGGAAGTTTACAGTCTTTCCTAGGGCCTAAATTTGATCTGGGCCCAAGGAACGGATGGCCCAGATTAGTCGGGTGGAATGAACCAGGCAGAACATGCTCGATTTGTCGGGCGCATTCGCTGTGACGAAATACCGAAGTGCCAGTATGAATAGGCGCGGAATGCATTCGGTTCGTTGAGCGCGTCCGCTACGATGAGATGCGGAAGCGCCCGCATGGGATGTCCATGGACGCACGTGGAACGTCGTCCGTCCGATCAGGAGATCAGACAGTCCATTTGGACCATCCAATCATTCCCCTCTCAATTGAGGGCCCAAGACGTCTCAGATCTTTGTGAAAATTCTACCCTGGGGGTTTTGGACCCTTTTGGATCGATTGGTGTAGTCATAATTTTCATCTATGTACTCTATCATCCAGAATTAAGGGTTCTGGTGTTTACTTTATTTTTACCTTTTTATTACCAAAATAAATTACAGTAAACTAAAAATTACATAAAATAGTATTAAACATCTACAGAAAGTATTTCCACTTACCTGATTGGAGAAAAAACCTCAGTTATATGACCAATTTAAAAAAATACCTTGTTGATGAGGATATGGCCTAAGATCCACTTTTCTTGCAAATATCCGTTGTTTGAACCGTTGGATCTTGAAATTTCTTTGGGGGTTTTGTAGAATAGATATGTTGGGAAGTTTTAGACGGTATAATTGATCAAATTGGATCTAGAACAGAGTGCCTAATTGATTTTAGGTCTCTTGTTCCAATCTAAAAAGAAAAACAAATTGAAAAGAGAGATGTCTCTTGGAAATTTTGGGTTTTTAGGGAGGGATCTAGGTCTAATTTTTTAGGGAGAGTGAAGAAAATTTCGTGGGGATTTTATGAGGATTTTTGGGGTTGTATTTATAGGAATTTTGGGTCTTTTTTCATGATTATAATATTTTATTTTTTATTATTAAATGGCATGAAAGTCTTCCATGCTCCATTTTTTCTTCCCCATGCCCCATTTTTCTTCCCCAAGACCATCTGATGTTTGTTGACCCATGAATTCACGTGGGCTGCTGATAAGATTGGTTTTTGGGTCCCTTGTGGGCCCCACATGGTGTAAAAAGATTGTTTTGCCATTTATGCATAAAATTTTGGGTTTTATTCCCATGATCTCGGATTTGAGTGTACTTAGTGGCATTGGATTCGTATTTCTTAGTACATTCTAAATTTTGATGTCTCATATTTTGATTTTTGGGAGATTTTGATTTTTGGGTAAAATTACTATTTTACCCCTTTTGTCCAAGAAATGAAGAAACTTAAGGATTTCTTATCCGAATTCAGAATTTGTTGTGCTTACAGTCATTTTGAAGGGTTTGCTAAGTTTAATTTCAATTTTACATGTCTTTCTGATTTGATTATACTTTTATAAAAAGTATATTCTAAATAACCCTAATATTTCAGCCCGAAATATTTAAAACTCAAACTTTATTGATTTTCTCAATCAATTACAAAAATTGGGGTTATTACATATTGGCTGATGCTTCCAGTCTACTCTAGGCCAAGTGTAACATGCCTTCTATTTGGGTTTATATTCTCTTAGGTGTAGTATTACTCTACTCATTTTCTTTAGCATGAAAAGATTACGAATATACTAATCCAATTTTACAAATTTTGCTAACTTATCTACAGTGCTCAAATGAGAGAGAGAATTCTACAAGTTTTTAATGTATGGTTTGTTCTCGATGCCTAAATTGGTAGTTTAGTTGAATAGTTACCTTTGTTTACAAACTGACTTTAACTTTTAGAGGTGCCACTACATATAGGCATATGTATATAAGTTTTAGTCTAACGAGGGTACTTCATACTACTTTACTTGGGTGTTATCAGTAGGCAATAATAGAAATTTGAAGTGTAAGTTCAATCATTTGATTTCCAATTTGATAAAGTAAAAAGCATCGCAAGATGATAATTGTGACATCCCTAGTTTTTCTAACACTTTTTACACAAAATCTTTTACAATTGTGGTGCCTCGAGTTTGGAAAACTATTTAGAAAATAAATAGCCAAAAAAAAATTTCATGAGAAGATTTTAAAAATCTTAAGTATCATGTTTCTTTTCTAAAAAGCAAGATTTTTCAAAGAAATGAGCCCTATGGTTTTACTAAAAATTTGGCAAAGTAACCTCTATTTTTTGAACTTATGCATTTTACGCATGTGAATGCAATGTCCCCCATAAACATAGTTTAAGTCAAATGATAATAAAGGAGACTCAATCTCCATCCATTCATAGAAATATACATTATCTAAACATGTACAAGAAATCAAGTTTTAACTAACTTGAAAGATGATTTCAAGATGAGGATTTATCTAGTCACATCCAAACTTCTATAATTTTAATTTACATGTCCACATGTCCATAAAGTAAAGGTCATATTAAGTTAAAGTATTACATCAGTTCATGAAATTATCTACTATATTATAAACCTGCTTCATATACCTTTTATGTCCTTCTCTTAAGATCTATAGCATAGTCGTATGTTCCTCTGTCTTATTTCTTCAAACCTGAGCCATTGCAAGCAAGGCTAGGTTCACTTTATTCGCTTAGGCTTGTTATTAATGTAAGAAATACAAGTGGGATGGGCCAAAAACTCATATAAAGAGATAAAGGTTTAACAGACCATAACTACAATAAATGATTGAACGGGTCTATAATAATTGTTTATAACAAACATTTCAGTTCCAAGAACAAATTAAGAAGTCAATTGAGAGCTTGCATTTAAAGGAAATACAAATAGGAAATATAATTTATTTAGATAAAATGAAATGTTAACCGTGAAAGGTTAACCACGGAAAATAAAATTGGAATGTACATGTGAAGAAAAGCCAAATTAGTGTTAAGACAAAATAACATGAACACCTTAAATGACCTATTCTGTTATAAATATTAATGGTGTTCTATTGTGAAATAAGCACCCATGAAGTCACATGTGATAGTAAAATCTTTACTACACAGCAATCCATCAGCGTAACATGGATCGATAAGTATGATTGATATTATCAATTTTTGTATCCAAATGCTCCCAAAATATGAGTGTAAGCTTTCTTCATAATCGAGAACCAATGACAAGGAAATCCATATTAGCTTGCTAGTCACTAACTTGTTTTCATGATCATTCAAACAACTTCAACATTACTATGGACTTTCCAATAAAGAGACTAATAATCAACCAAATAAGGAAAGGACCAAAATCTGGATCATGGAACATGTTAATGACATGCATTGTTGTATTAGAAAAAATTATGAATGATGAAAGACTACAAGTTTTTCCCTATTATCTAGTATCACATCACCATGAGATAAGCTTTTATTGGATTATTTAAAACAACAATAAGCCATAATAAAAGTGTAGGATATCATCAATGTTATGTAAAATCCATGAAAGTAAATTCTTAGTTAGTAGTAGAAATCCATGAAATGTGACATCATGAGTAATAACTAGAAAATTGATATTTTTTTATTCACTATTACTATGATGTCCATGAAATTAACTAAGCCTTCATCCACCCTCTTGTTTGAGCTTTCAACACATTACTTGTTTGGCATGGAGAACCTTAGAATCCTAGCCTTTGTCTTAGAAATAGTATCACAGTCCTACAAAAACAGAGCTAAGTTAATGTCATATACATTGATATCAATAAATCCAACTAACAACAAATGCATTACAAAGAAAATTTTGGTTAAGCAGCAGTGAAGAATGAATTCTTCTTTTAGACATAAGCCGCGTATTATGTTTTCCATACCAAAAATAGCTGACCCACTACAAATCAATGCATTTGATTTTTTTTATTTTTAAATGACAGGGAATTGTATTAATAAGAGAGTAATTGAACAAGATACCATTAAAAAAGATAAAAGACCCAAAAGCATCCAAAAGTAATAAGGTATAGCAACCTATTCCAACTAGAGAAGAACTTACAATAAAAGAACATTACTATGAGTGATTACATTGTAATCAAAATAGGGAGTTACAGGGGCTTGGCTAGGAAAACATAGCCTCAACCAAAGGCAAGAGAAGTCTCTATATCCAATCAATGTCATGATTAAGTGGAACCCCAGCAATGTCCTCAAAATCAAGGATATTTTGGACAAGAGGATGATACCAAGGTATCAAAAGCTGATTACCTTGACCTTCTCTCTTTGGAAGGTTGTCAACTATGTAATTAGCATACCTAAGATCATGGACAATTTGCTTTTGTAGGTTCTTAGTCTAGACAAATGAATCAATAGCCATACTGTCCAAGTGTGATAGTGTCAACACTATATTCATTAAACAATTGAAGAGGAATCACTTTCAATGATCAAAGGATTTGAGATAACATCTTTTCAAATTTTATTTACTCGGTAAACAACTCAAAGTTCACATAAGTGGAATCCTGATCATAAAAAAGTATGCTAAAAGCATCCAATGAGGGTAAAATTTGATCTTTAGCTTATTTAAACCATATCAAACATGAAGGATGATGTAGATTTACAAAACAAAGTTTCACCAGGTATGAAAACTAGGGTGTGGATTTCTTCTTGTACTCAAGAGTGTGAACCCCTATTGGTAGTATTTAAAATATGCATAAATCCATAGATATTTGTTTGTTATTTTAAAATTCACATAATGGATCAAATAAATTTGATTCATTGATAAAAATGGATCTAATCAATTTGATCCACTAAGTTCACAATCCACATGACCTATATAGGATGGGCAGATAATCTACAATTCTACATGACTCATACTAGATGGATAGATAATCTACCAATTCATGATCCACACTCAAATCTGATAGGATTCAAATTATTTGTCCATTTTGATGGTACTAGGTACCGAGACTCATTTCAATTTAGACCTTGAAATTCTTAAACCTCATAAAAATTTCTTCGTTTAGAAAATTTCAAATCGAGTCCAATAATTGTAGATGCCCATAAGTGTTTGATAGCATAAACTCTACATCTTAGTGATATTATGTAGATCTAATCTATTTATCATGTTTAGAATGGCTAATATAAGGTACATGATAAATTTCATTCCTATGGATATTGTTACCTTATGACTCTTTGATTTGGAAGTTAGAATCATTGGTTTTCTTGAAGACTCAAAACAAGTGATTTAAAGCATCCAAATACATTGATTTCTCATGAACTATCTAATTTTTGTACTTCAAAACAATTGTTGATCATGAATTAGGCCATAAATACTGGTCACCCTAAGGTTGCTAAGCCAAAACGATTATGGTTGGACATAAAAATTGAAGTCTGTAGCAAGGAGAGCATCAAGGCCTACTACTAAGTTTAGAAGTAGAGATCTACGTGAACTTACTCAATAAAGACAGTCTGCCACTTAAACTATTTTGTGTTAATCACCTAATAGAGGAATGATGACGTGCACAACTTTACTCCCTTCTTCAATAAAGTTAGCAGCAAAGAGAGCATCAAGGCCTATGACTGAGTTTAGAAGTAGAGATTTGCTTGAACTTACTCAACAAAGATAGTGTCCCACTTAACTATTGTGTTAATCACCTAATGGAGGAATGATGTAGTGCTCGATGTTACTCTCTTCTTCAACAAACCAATAGTTTTTGGGAACAAAAATCTTGTTCGTCCATGTCTACTCCCATAGAAGAACCTCATTGTTTCAACTTTCACCTGCTCACCCATAGAGTTTAAGTGTGTTGCAAGATGTAAAGGTGATCAATGATTTTCCATCTATATAAACTTAGAATGGCTATTGGTGATAACTTATTAAAACTAAATTAAATCATACAGGGAAATATCATATGTAAAATAAGCCCACAAAAGAGAAGTTCTCAAGGAGCACTACAAATCAAGCGGTTTCAACTATTTAGGGAGGGAGAACTTACATGCTATTCTAACAAAGAATAGAATAATGGGTTTCTATTTCGAGACTAGTACCACTCCATAGGTAGACAACTAAGTGCATGTAACAACCCCAAATTTTGTAAATACTATTCTAGGATTTAATATGTGAAATCAGATTATGGATGAATTTCACCCAAAATTTTACTATTTCATGATTAGGTTATGAGTTTTCAAGTAGTATATCCTTTTTATAGAGGTATAATTTGGAACTAAACTAAAACCATAAGATAATGCTCAAAAAATGGAATCCAACGAGCCAAAGAGCATTGAAAATAAAGTCCGTATGAAGAAGTTATGGGCCTTTGAAGTCAGGGGCAATAAGGTAATTAAAATATTTAAAAAAAAACACTAAACAAAACTTAATGGGAGGGGGCCAAATTGATATTGACACCCCCCCTCACAATGCAAACCTGATGACATGGAGGGTCTCTCTCTCTCTCTCTCTCTCTCTCTCTCTCTCTCTCTCTCTCTCTCTCTCTCTCTCTCTCTCTCTCTCTCTCTCTCCCAACTCCCGCCGTGGACCGAACAGAGAAAACAAGGGGGGGCACTAGAAATAGGTAGAATCTGACGATCCCAAACCCCCTTCCTTAGTGGTTTTCCAAAAATAGATCGTATGATTTGTTCTCAAACATAGAAAACCTTCTCCAACCTCCCCACGCACAGAGCCTCCTCTTTCCCCATTCTTTTCTTCCGCATTCAGGTTTCTACAGGTACGGCGACTATCACAAATCCACCATTCCCTATCCCTTGGTTTTCCTCTATTGGGCTTTGTTCCAAGAACCCCCAAGCGGCCGCCAAACTAGGGCTGTTGACCTCCAACACCCAGTTTCAGATCTGTGGATCTTGATGCAGATGAATGATTGAGATTATAGTACGTGTATGGCTTGTAGTAGCATTAGCATTGGCTCGTGGCAAAGTCAAGAAAAAGATCTCGCTAGTTGGGGTGGAGATCTAACAGGCAAGTTGGATAAAGGTGGCCATGGATGTGGGATCATGATTCTCATAACATGGGAATTCATGTAGCTGCAGCAATGATCAAAATGAAGGGCAAGGTAATAGGAAACTAAGGCACTGAAAGTAGAACCGAGGAGGAAGCATAGAGAGATGGTGAGAGGGTTTTAGTGAAAGAAGAAATTTCTAGATAACGGTAAAAAAAAAATAGAGTGATGTCATTGTTGGATTGGCAAACAGAGAGAACGCTTTCCATTTTGATCATGGGCTTGAATGAAAATTTTGAAATATGTGAAGTTTTGCTTGTTGATTCTTGTAAGATCAGTAAACCATATTTAGTTCATGAAGAAAATTATACATGTTTTTCCTATCCATTTTACATGAACGAGCCTGAGCCTCATTGTTAAATGGTAAAGTTTTGTTATGGTGATGCTTATTATGTTGTTCTGGGTTTGCAGATTCGATTTTGGTTATGAGAAGGCAAACATTAGTTAAGAGTGAAATAAAGAGCAGAAAGAAAGGTCAATACTTATAGGATATGGCAATGGGAAAGGTGAAACAGAGAAGGGTAAAAAATACTATGGTTGAAGAAAGCATTACTAGTACTATATGTTTTGTTAAGATAAAGCACTCAAGGAAATAATCGATACCCATTAAACAAGAAAAATCTCCTTATTGGTGGGATATGTATCTAGGATGATTGAGTGTTAACATTTCCTACATATGTTGCGCTATAATCTCCCACCAAAGTAGCAGCCATGGAGATTGGATTCTTGATATATGAAGGCAGACATTTGTAAGAAGTGATGAAGAGCAGAAGGCAAGCCCACTACTTATATGATATGGAAATAGGAAAAGTACAATAGAGAAGTGTTCCATAGGATTGTACCTTAGTTAGCATGATGATGAGATTGAGGTGGACATTAATAGCTTTGATGCTGAGACACTATGGGAGCTTTATAAGTTCGTGACCAATTACAAGAAGAGTTTGAGCAAGAACAAGAGGAAGGCCGAGCTTCCAATTCAAGCTAGAGGTGAAACTAGGCAGAATTTGCAAGCATTAAACATAGTTACAATCACTGTTGAGGCACCAAAAGAAAGCAAACAAGATGAGAAGAATGTGTCTTCCTCATCACCTATTCAAGGAGAAAAACATGGATCTTAGAGATCATGAACATTGTCGATTAGCTAGTGGACAATGGATGAGCTCGCCACATGAGGTAGGTGGAGAATTAAGAAATCATGTTTTAATATTAAGATGCATGTTTTAAACATGATCGTATTACTTGTGATAAACATTATGTCAATTAAACTGTGCATTTCATACATATGTGATTATGAGAATGATTACTTGTGAATGATAAAGATTGGTAACTTGAAATGCTATATGAATGACATGCTTATAATTAATACCTACTCGTGACATTATTGGATACACACAATCTGTTCTTAAAAATATCATAACTATTATTGTTATAAAAAGATATTTATGGTACATGCGCACCATTGCATCATATGTGATGTATGAGTTTAAGATTTACATTACATCCTTGGTGGGCGATCACCTAATAAGTGAGGATGTTCGGCTTATGATAAGATATTCATATATATATATATTATGGATAGGCAAGACGCCTATGTATTATTATTTTACATCGAGGAGTGGTAGCCTGAGAGTTTTGATTTAGACAGGCATAGGCCTGGGGATGCTATGCTAGGAGGGTTGAGGGTTTGGCCACCCACACTTCAAAATTTACTATATGATGGATTCCATGCCCGATGAGAGGCTAAATGTCTGGTGGAGCATCCATGGGAGAGCCCCCACTATGATAGCCATGGTCCCCCCATGCGGACATGGGTTTTTCTATTTCCATAGTTGGTATCAGTGGATTATTATACAGTTATCTAGGCGCTATACAGATTAAGACTATGGCATAGTAGCCCTTATATTTGATGTATTATGGTGCGTATCCTTGAGGGTTAGCCCAAGTGAGTGGGTACCGAATGAGGTGACCTTGCGAAGAGACCCAAAAGAGGACTATTGTATCTGTTGTGCACTCTTCCCATGGAACATGTGTATATGATGGCATTATGAGATGCCTTACATGACATAGCATGATGATATGCCTTATACTGTTTTTCGAGCAATGGTTGGAGTTTTATGAACCTCGTATGGTAAGGGGTATATGTATGAGACCCAATATATGATGGATTCCATGCCCGATGAGAGGCTAAATGTCAGGTGGGGCATCCATGGGAGAGCCCCCACTATGATAGCCATGGTCCCCCCATGCGGACATGGGTTTTTCTATTTCCACAGTTGGTATCAGTGGATTATTATACAGTTATCTAGGCGCTATACAGATTAAGACTATGGCATAGTAGCCCTTATATTTGATGTATTATGGTGTGTATCCTTGAGGGTTAGCCCAAGTGAGGTGGGTACCGAATGAGGTGACCTTGCGAAGAGACCTAAAAGAGGACTATTGTATCTGTTGTGCACTCTGCCCATGGAACATGTGTATATGATGGCATTATGAGATGCCTTACATGACATAGCATGATGATATGCCTTATACTATTTTTCGAGCAATGGTTGGAGTTTTATGAACCTCGTATGGTAAGGGGTATATGTATGAGACCCAATATATGATGGATTCCATGCCCGATGAGAGGCTAAATGTCAAGTGGGGCATTCATGAGAGAGCCCCCACTATGATAGCCATGGTCCCCCCATGCGGACATGGGTTTTTCTATTTCCACAGTTGGTATCAGTGGATTATTATACAGTTATCTAGGCACTATACAGATTAAGACTATGGCATAGTAGCCCTTATATTTGATGTATTATGGTGCGTATCCTTGAGGGTTAGCCCAAGTGAGGTGGGTACCGAATGAGGTGACCTTGCGAAGAGACCCAAAAGAGGACTATTGTATCTGTTGTGCACTCTGCCCATGGAACATTTGTATATGATGGTATTATGAGATGCCTTACATGACATAGCATGATGATATGCCTTATACTGTTTTTCGAGCAATGGTTGGAGTTTTATGAACCTCGTATGGTAAGGGGTATATGTATGAGACCCAATATAGTTTGGGGATGGAAGTCATAAAAACTATGGACTATGTTCATAACTTTGTATGACTTTTAATGATTTCAATATATATGATATAGTCTTGTATGTATTTATATGGAGGGCATAGTTTTATAAAAGTTTTCATATGGGAAAGTGAATGGGTAGATTTATTATGCAGAGTATGGTATCATATGGAAAATGATAATGATAAATATTTAAAATACCAGTGGATTATATATATCATGTAAAGTGTAATCACTAAAGTAGGATTATTATATTCATATGATAAAAAAGAATTATAAATAGCTACTTTATCAATGACTTGTAGATAATTGAATATTCTAATTGATGTAAAATGCTTAATTCATATATAATTAACATGTTTTGTTAAATCTCCCCTACCAAGCATAGCTTGCTGAGATATTATAGATGTTTTATGTTTACAATATCTCAGATACAGACAGTTAGGAGAAGATATACACAAGTAAGAGGAGTTCAACAGCCGTACTTCTATGCTTAGGTAAAAGTTTTGTTAGAGTTTTTGTATTGTGTAGTTAGTTATTTGGATTATGCTACTTGGACATTTAATATAATGATTATAAGGGCTGTGTATGTGAACCATTGGATGAGTCTTGGTTGTTTCATAAAATGTATATCTATCTTCTATAAAAACTATATTATGTATAGTATGGGAGTGAAGTGATACCCGGGGTTTTGGAAAAATGAATTTCAAAGAAAACTATCTTTCACTATTTTTGAATTTTAAAATTAGAGGCATGCCACCTTTTGAAAATAAATGCAAAAAATTTTCATGAGAAACCTGAGGTGTCATAGTACATTAAAGCAATGTCAAACACTAGGGGAGTATCTTAACTCTTCAATATTTCAGTATGGATCTACTTAGTACTTACTGGCTAGTTGGTCATGCAATATTCTTGTGTTTGTTATTTTGCTTTCAGAACTATGCTTTGAATGTGTTAATGTCTCTTCTCAACTGATGTTTGAATAGGGATCATGTTGTTTGCATCTTGTTGTTTCCAAAAAAAGAAAGATTCAGTGAAACTATAGAGGGAGGGGGAGAGAGAGAGAGAGAGAGAGAGAGAGAGATTACCAGGTACAGAAGATTGATCTTTGGTTGATTCCAGTGACGGCCCATGAACTCCAGCGCCCATAACCCTCCTCCTTGCCGACGTGACACATCTTTAGCGATAAGCAAGGCTTCTCTCCAGCAAGCACCTCTTCTCTCTTTCCTCCCTCTTCTCCTTCTTCTTCCCCTTCATCCTCTTCTTCTTCGTTTTCTCCCATCAGGTTTCCTCCATGTGTGTGTCAGGTTGGGGAATATATCAACTTTGTTTTCATTCTCACTTAAGTGGGAGGTGGTGCCAAAATCAATTCAGTCCCTTCCTTAAGTAAATTTCTTTCTTTTCTTTTTTTTATGTCCTTCATATTCATAGATCCATAACTTCTCCATCCAAGCTTAGATTTTTGTGTTCTTTATGTTGTTGGATTCGTTTTTCCATGTACAATCCAAATTCTAAGTTTTTGGGGTCCAATTAGGTGTCTTTCAAATGGTCAATTCTATGGAACATAAACATGAAAATTTTTCAATTTGCACTCATTAAAATTAATTCATAATAATTTAAAATAGAAATTAAAAATTAGGGTTATTACAATAACTAAGTTTCACATACTTTGATTCTATTTAAAATTTAAGATAGTGCATGTAAATCATCCTCCACATTAATTCATTCTCATCAAAACATAACAATTATTTATTTTTCCAAAATAGAAATCTTAATTGACCTACCTGATATTGACCATTCCAATTTACCAATGCCTTCCAATAATTGATTTGAGCATTGATCCACAATTTAAATCACCAAATGAAACTTCTAAACTATGATACATTAATGATCTAAGATATATACATATGATACTATTAATCAGTCTTCTAACTTGAATGTTTAGTTTATGACTAGTTTTTCAATCTATCTTATGTCTAGGTCCATAGATTGTCAATTTAAATCTTATTCTTAAACTATAGGTTGACATATCAATGTTTATTCATAATTGATCTAATCTGATTCGATCTAGGTATATGAATTTCATTTATATTGACAAAAACTCAGATCTCATAATTTAATGTAAAATCAATAGTTATCATAACCTAATTTCTTGATTAAACATTTTACATGTCTATATAACATTCTATAACTTAATTAAGGTTAATAATTAACAAAATTTCACAAAAGTTTCTAATTTATTATGTGCAAAAAATGAAAATCAAAGTTTGAATAAATTAGGTGAAGGATTTGCCTAGATTTCCCCAATTTGATGTTAAATGGATTGCCCAAAAGTGTTAGATCATTGCTGGATTATTGTGACACAACTCGATTATGACCATCTGAATCAATCATAAACCATCTACTTTCCACTGATCATAGACTACATAGGTGAGATATTATCAGGTCCATCTCAGATATGTCATCCATTCTCCAAGTTAGTAATCTAATGGTTTAGATTTATATTACAAATCAATTAGTTTTATTGGTGGATAATCTAGGTCTAAAGAGTCGAATCCAATAGTTTATAGTGGCTAGACTTGGTATTTTAGAGTTTGATTTTATACTCAAAGTGTTCAATTATAAGCTTAAGATCATGATTAGATAATCAAAGATTTTGATTAGATAATTTTGTTCATGATCCATCAATTTTGAGTAATCAAATTTGTTATTCAACGTTAAAACTCAATGATCAGAACTTTGGCAAGGTTGTTGGAGTTTTGATCATTGACCAATTAATATGCACATTTAGAGATCAATTATCCTCATTTAGTCTATTAGATTTTCCTTGTATAGATCTTTGAAAATCTTGATTCATTCTATCAATTCCTCAATTGGTTTTAAGCCTAGATTGACAATCTTAGTCAAATCTAATAAAGACTTATTAGGTTAGTCATTTTACCAAACACTAAGTATACAAGAATTATAAACATTTGAAATAACTAAATTACATGCATGCACACATGTGGAGATTTTCAATTAACGATGTAAAAAAGAAAAATATGATAGATACATTAAAAAAAAAAATTAACTTTAAAAAGGTAAGTTTTTAACCATAATCATCAAAAATTCTTCAAATAGGCATATATACATATATGAGACAAATTAACAGATACTAACCAATACTCAAAAATCAATATTGACCATGAATATGTGAAGGTAGTTCCAATTCACAATTGGAAAATGGTCAAGGATAGCTACAATTCAAAGTAGTAATTTTAAAGTTGCTTGCTATAAATGACTTTAGAAGTCACTATTTTTAAAGTTCTTTGCTATAAATGACTTTAAAAACTATGACTTTTAAAGTTGTTTGCCGGAAATGACTTTAAAAGAAATGACTTTAAAAATCATATGCTTTTAAAGTCATTTACAGAAAATGACTTCTTTAATTTGGAACTTTTAAAGTAATTTACAACAAAAGACTTTAAAAAATAATATAATTTCTATACAAATATGTATCTATATATGTATTAGCATTTATAATATTTGATATAAATAGCTGATTTTTTATGATAGTTCATGCATTCTTTGCAAACACATATAAACACACACACACACACACACAAACACATGAACAAGAAAGTCAAAGTATTTTTTGGAATAACTACTCATTTATCATCCTTTTATTATATATATATATATATATAATATGAGATAAACAAAAGAGATATTAACCAAAACTCAAAAATCAATATTGACTGAGAATATGTAAATATAATTCCAATTAACAATTGGGATTTGGTCCATGTATAATGAAAATCAACATATATATATATATATGAGCTTCAATTTGTGTATAGATGAAGATGGTCATAAAAAGCAAATTGAAAGTCAATATGAAAATGTTTAAAATAATGCATAACTTTAAAAGTCTTTTGAATCAAATGACTTTAAAAGTCTCACTTACGAAGTCAGTTAATAGAAAAATGACTTCTTTAGTCTGGTATGAAGGCAAATATTTTATGCAGGAAAGGATTTTTAAAGTTGTTTGGGTCAAGGGACTTTAAATGTCTAAAATTTTTAAAGACGTTTTGGATAGGAGTGGATTTAATCAACTACTTTGGAAACCTAAGCATGCGATTTATTTCTAACATTAACTAAGCTATCTAACAATCTAATTAGGCTCTTGAAAAGTAAAGTGAACAAGATTATATTGTGTTGGAAATTAACATACACCATTCATGCAAAGAAGTACCAGCAGTAGGGTAATTGAAACATTCAATGAGTATAATGTGTAAAACATGAAATTAATCACTTCCAATGCATTTAAACATTTGAGAACAAAGTTAATTCACTGCTGAACACAAACATGAGTTGAAAATTCCAACTAACCTCATTGAATCACATCCAAAAAGCCATCAACATAACATTCCATACATGCAGTCCAAATCTGAAACTTAAATGCTATTACAATGATGTTCACTTAATCTCAATAAATCCTTAATTACAAGCCAAATTCTGCTTCAACTATTCCAAAATTCACTCATGAACAAGTATGCTTGAAATCAAGGGAGAATCCTATGCAAAACAAAGGTAACAATCTGATGGAACTTAAGCAACCAAAGCTAGAAAATCAAGAGGGCTGAAAGAGAATAAAGATGCAATGAAAGGTAAGGAGCAAAACTAGATTCAAGATGACTTCCCTTGGCTGTCACTTCAAGGAAAATCCATCTTTGAATGTTAGTTTAATAGCAAGGAAAGATAAAGGAAAAACAAGGAAAACTAACATGAAAAGAATTAGAGTAAACAAGAGAAGAAATTGAACTAACCTTTGAAGGAAAAATAACATGAACTAGGTGTGGAACACTTGATAAATTTTCTCACACCCTAGGAAAATAAGTGGCAGCCACCCAAATAAAGGAAATACAAAGTAACAAGAGAGAGAAAGATAAGGTAGGAATAGGACGTTCTCCTCCAAGTGGAGGAAGCATCTTTTTCCTAAGTGAAAAAGTGTGTCCTTTTACCTTGAGTTGGGCTGGTTTTATAATTATTCTTCTAGTATACCCTAATATTAAGGTGTGGGTAGTTAAATCAAGCTATTTTGGATGGTTAGGATAAGGGAAATCTAGAGTTTCCAATTAGGAAAGTGGGTGGAAGGTGGCTTGGATTAAGGAAGGGAAGTAAGTGGGATACGCCACCTTTTTAAGAAGGGATATCTCCTCCCCTTCCAAAATTGTTGAAGGCTTGTTGTTTTAGGAAAGTGAGTGTGGATAGGTTAGGAAAGATGTGGAGTAGGGATAGGTTAGGAAAGAGGTGGAGGGTGTTAGGTGGAGAAATTTGGTTGGTTGGGAAGTTTCCTAAGAGGTGGAATGTGATAGAGTTTTGGAAATTCGTAGTGCATCTTAAGGGTGAGGTGGATATTAAGGAAAAAGTGAGGGAAAATGAGAAAAACATGGTAGATCCTATCTCATTGGTCCACATGTCATATTATTCTTATATATTTTCCCTTAATTATATTGAAAATAACTCATAGATAACTCTCTTGGATCTCCTCTAATCCTAGCCTTCCATTTAGCTTAGCTTGATGGCTTAGATGGATAACTTTGAAGGCTCCATTGGCTAAGCTTCATGGTTAGCTTAGGAAGATTTCTTGGCTTGCTTTCTTGGCTTCAACCGTTGACTTGAGTAGCTTGTATGGTTTGGTTTGAATTCCTTAGCTTGCCACCTTCTTTGTGGCTTATATGGCTAAGGTAGCTTAAATGGCTTCCAAGCAAAGGTGGTAGGAATGCATGGCCACTTTGGCCATCTTTAGCTCCTTTAATCACACCCATTATTGGTCCACAAGATAATTTCATGTTGAATTGATAACCCTTAGGCTTTGACTCTATTTTTTTTATCATGATCTTCAATATTTGTCTCAATCAATCTTGGTCATTGGATCATCATCTATCTTCCTACAAAAGTATAAAAAACTCAAATTAAATCTTAGAAAAATATGATTAATTATGTACTTACTTAGATTGGCTTCTGGACTTAAAAAAATAACAAACTTTTGGGTTATTAGGTCAAAAAATACATGTCTTAGGAATTTTGGTCTAAAAATTGTAATTTACTTTTGGGTGCTTTTTTTAAGCAAAATTAAACACTTATCAATATCTCTTAGGTCATCTTCATCATAACAATCCCTCAAACAGAATGATAAAATAGTTGACAGCCTCTTATCATGTCCATCTTGCACAAAAAATATTTGTTTTGCTTGAGATACCAAAATAAATTGATCATTTTAATAGCTGATCTCATTGAAGTTAACCAATGTCAATCCAAGGGCATTAGTTTTAATGTTTTCTTTATTGTGTTCTACCCATTGGAACTTAAACACAACTGGAATTTTGCAAGTATACTCCAATGCCCATATCTCTCTTGTAACCCTATAATAAATATCATCCACCACTATTGGCCTGTTATCAATTGAATTGAAAAAGAATGTAGTATTGGCAACTAAACTAACCCCATTATTCTATTGCACTCTTAAGTTATTGTGGTATTTTTTGTAAAATCGATAATCATTGATGGTATATCCAGCATATTTTATTACTTCTATTCATGTTTCCATCGTCATTCAGCCTAAGGATTTGAATATACCATTGCCTACCACTTCTCACTGATCTTGAATCTATGTGTACACATATTATGTAGGATATAATTGTTACAAGTAATATTATATATATACATATTAAAGGAAAGTAATTTATTAAGTGTGGATTATTTCATTTTACCTTTTGACAAAGCCAAGCATTGAAAGTGTAACAATGCTCAATGTATGGTTGGAGTTCATCAACATTTCACAACACATAAAGATGCACCTAGTCCCATTCTTTATAATCAATGGTCGATATATGACTACTCGATAGAGGGTTGCTAACCTTGGGATCATGAAATGCAACTGATTGTTTCTTTCTTAGGATTCTAATCGCATCCGGTCATGATAAGTACTCTGTGCAAAACTCCACTACCTCCTCTGTAATATAACATTTGACTATACACATCTTTGGTCAGTTATGATTTCGTACATACCCTTTTAAATTTTCATGTACCTCTCAAATGAGTACCTCTATCATAAGTAAACTGGCCCATAGAGTCTTACCTCATTAATGAGGTACACTGTTAAGTGTACCATGACGTCAAAGAATGATGGTGGGAAGATTGTCTTAAGAGCACATAAAGTTATCATCAGATGTCCCTAAATTTCTTGTAATTTTGAAATATGCATCACTTTCTTGCACAAAGCATTAAAGAAGTGGTAGAATTTTGTAATAACTCCCTTAACTTTGTCAGGTAACATCGAATGTATTGCTATAGGCATGAGTTGTTGCATCAATGCATGGTAATCATGGGACTTCATCCCTAACAATTTTTGCTCTTCTATGGAGACAATGTTTTTAATGTTTGAAGAGTAGCCATCTGGGACTTTGAGCTCAGAAAGGATTTTACCCACTATTCTTCTCTCCCCTCTATCAAGCACATAATTTGCCTTGTGTAGGTAAGTTCCTCGACTACCCTTATCTTGTGCATGCAACCTCCTCTTCAAACCCATCTACATAAGATCCATTTGAGCTTTAAGTCCATCCTTTGTTTTTCTTGGGATATAAAGCAAGGTACAAATCAAGCTTTCACACACATTCTTCTCAATGTGCGTGTCATCAAGCACATGGCATAGATGTAGTGACTTCTAGTATGTAGGCTGAAAGAATATTAATTTCTTCTTCCAACAACTTCTATAGTTACTTTTTCCTTACACGTTAACTTCATTTCTTCTTTCCCACAAGACATTAATGTTTTCAAAATACTCCAATACTTGTCATCCAATCAACATCTTTGGAGATGTCCTTGTCTCCAGACTACTGTTAACTTCTCCCTTCTTAAAATGGTACGGATGGTCTCTAGACAACCATCTTCTATGCCCAAGGAATGCCATTTTTCTACCATGTTTAAGTCATATAGCATATGTTTGATTACTACAAATAGGATAAGCACGTTGTATCCCTTCACAGTGAATCCAAACAAATTATCATATGTAGGGGAGTCGCTTATTGTCCACAACACAATATAGCCTTTAGGGTGAACAACTCCTTCTTGTATGTGTCATATATCCCAACAACTACTCCCATAATGTCTCAAGATCATTGATCAAGGGAGCCAAGTACATGTCAATGTCATTCCTAGTGGCTTTGGACCCAATATCAACATAGTTAACATCATGAACTTCACTTCATGTATAGAAATGGTGGGAGGTTGTAACAAACTATTATAATGGGCCAACAACTATACTTGTTACTCACAAAACCATAAAGATTAATCCTATCTATAGATAATGCAAGCTATAGGTTTTTAGGTTCTTTACCAAAATTAAGTCACATGAAGTCCACGAGCTTCCATGCTAGGTTATCTACTAGATGACGTGAAAATCTCTCAGCTACTCTATCCTTGACACACCATAGTAATGTCTTCATTGTTTTTGTAATACAACACATTCTTTTGAACCTTGGATTAGGGGTGAAGTAGCATAGAACCTTTTCAAGAACGTTTGTAACCATATGTTGATTGTTTTATCGCAAGTGCATGGGCTATTGTATTGTAGCTGATGCAAGCATGGGTTGACCCAACGGGGACTCGACTTAAAAAATGGAGTGTAAATAAATTTTAATTATTCAAAAATTAAAATAAATGGAAGAAATTAAATAACAATGAATTCAAAATTCAGATCTATTTAACCAATGAAAATTACAAAAATCCAAGTAAAAAAAAAAAAAGATAGAAAATTAACTAAAAAAATACATAAAATATACTTCCCTACCTTGATTATTACAAATTTCTTCAAATTTGATCAGCCTTCATCAATCTCTTAATGATACTTCTGATTAATGATCCAATGGTTGAATTAAGCAAATTCCTTAAAATTTTGATGATCTGGTCTAAAGAATGGTTTTGGGTTTTGAATAGCTTAGATCAATATTTAGATTTCATATTGAATATCAAAACCATTGAATCAACTAGGAGATGTCCTATGAACCAGATCTAGAAATTGATTTGAATTCTAATGTAAAATAGGTCATGAAATATATTGATCTTATTTGTTAAGGCTCACCGATGATTAGATAAGGCTTAATCAAACTGGATCTAGATTATACAGTTCCTAAAATTAATTGAGAATAACACAAATTGGAAAAAGCAAACCATGGAAAGAGATAAAGATAAAGTAAGGAAAAGGATGAAAATGGGAGTAAGATGGAATTAGAATTATTGTCTAAAGGGTAGTTCTGGAATTTTTGGAAGAAATTCCTCTTCTTCAACCTATAGAGGAGAAAAATGGGAAATGCAAGTGCTACATAGAAGAGTTGATAGGGGAGGAAGAATATGGAGGGAATAGGAAGTTTTGGAAGAAACTAAAGTTGGGTTTTCTCCGTAATAATGAAAGCTTGCTAAAAGACTGATTTTTGTGGTAGAGAGGAACCACTTGCTGGTCTCCTCCTAAAGTCGTTTATGCTAGCAGAGAGGACAAAGAGAGAAGGGAGTAGAGAGGGGAGTTGCAGTGGAACCAGGCATAAGGAGAGTGTGGGTGGCTAAGAACAGCTTGTTGCGGGTGAAGTAGAGAGAAGAGTGTGAGAGGAACAGGGCATTGTGCGAGTAAGAAGAAGAGAGGTATAGGTGGTTAGGAACAAGGGATGAGACAAAGCGATGGAAAAGAGAGGGGATTATGGTGGGGGTTGGTACATTGATGGAACAGTGAGAGAAAGAAACAGAGAGGGGGGTAAGAGAAGTGGGCTACAATTAAGGGGAAGAGAGGAAGCATGAGAGAGGGAGATGCTGGCCTAGCAGAGGGGATGAGGCAGAGAGAGAGAGAGAGAGAAGGAGAAGAAAGGGGATGGTGAGAGAGAAGAAGAAGAAGAGAGTAAGAGGCGAAATGAGAGACAAAGGGAGGAGAGCGATGAAGGGGGAGAGGTGTGGCCTGCAGCTGTTGCCCTCTTCTCGATTTTTTTTCTAGCCTTTTCCTCTTTTTAAGCCTTCTTTAGTTGCTAATTTTGATTTCCATGATTCTGCCTTTCCCTTTCTTCTTTGATTTCCACTTCTAATTCTAATTCCTCTTTCTTCTTCTTCGTCTTCTTCTTCTTTTTTTTTTTTGTGCATTCCTTTTATAGGTTCCCCTTCTTACTTAGCAACCATCTCATCTTGCCTTGTATTGCTTTTGTACAATGAAGATGCTCTGACACCTTTAATTTTGATCTAAGCCATCCATGCCAATTTTGGTTGATCTATAAAACATATGACTAGATTAGATTCATCTAAACTATACATTACACATCTGATTAGATATGATGATCATTGACCATTAAATTTACCAAATCAATGGTTGGATGATAAATTGAAGTTAAAATTCATATTTTATCTAAAAATTACAAAATTGATCTATTAGATGATCTAATTAAATGCTAAACTAGGAGTATTTTGACCAAAAATAAACACTTAACACGCCCCTCAACTAGCGTTTTGCTAGTCTTGAGCGAAACATGTGAAAAGCCAAATTACAAAATCTTAAAAAATTATTTTCAAGCCAATTCCACTTTTTCTTTAGAAATTATCTTCAATAAATCATCAACTCTAGCATACTAATAAAAATGAATGAAGAATTCAAAACGTTAACCATATGCTAAATATATTCCACTTAATTTCAAATCTAAGAGTGAGTGTGTGAGTGTACAATCTACGTATAGAATAATCTTTATATCTAAGTAGGCTTCTAACTTTGGAACTCCATTTGAAATATGTTTTGATCTCAATCCTCACTAATAGACATACACTCAAAAATAGAATCTCTCAAATAAAGGGTTCAAATCATATCTCTCTTTTAAATATTTGCACAGAGTCAATAAAGACAAATTTATCTCACATATACTCATGAAGGAAGGACAGTTATTAAGGAATTTTATTTTTGATCCCTTTAGAAAGGATAAGATGACATTACCTTTGAAGATTTAGAAATACTATTCTTTAAATCATATCCTCATCAAGACTATATTCGTCCTAAGATCAACAGGTCTTCAACTAGGATAAAATGGAGGCTTAGGATAGGGTAAAAAAGAAAGGGTATTCAAAATTTCTTCAAAATTAAGTAGAGGTCTTCTAAAGTTGGCAATTCTTTCTTTACTTTGCTTGCCTAAAGTGAATATTTCTTTTTCCACCTTTTCACATTCTTCAAACTCTTTTTTTGTGTACTTTTTTTCTTTCTTTTCAACACTTTTGAATCTCTTTGAAGATCATTTCTTTTCTTGAGATTCACTTTTCTACTTTTATTAAAACTAAAAAGTATTTATTCATTCATCTTTAACATATATTTTGAAGAAAATAGGTAATGAATATATTTATACCAGTTAATATGTGCAAAGGTAATTTGGGTAAGAAAAGAAAAGGCTTATAAAAAAGGCTCAAATTGGCTTACTAGTGTAAAAATACTTTTGGGGTAGGCTTTATTTCTCTAGGTTAACAACAAGGATTACCTAAATTCTTTTCTAGGCTTCCTATAATCTATTAGATTCAATGAACTTTAGAATTTTAAAAGTAATACTCTAATAATTCTGGTAATTAGACAAATTTAAGAGTTGGTAGGATCAAATTTTCTTTAAGCACACTAAAGAAAATTAGGAATATTTATAACCACTCAAAAAGAATAAATGGCTCTAAGACTTACTTAGGTTATAGGTCTCCATTAAATTTTTTTAGGATCTCTAAGTTATAACTACTTATTAGTCTAGATTATGTATACACAATTGCATGTAAGATGTGATCTGAGACTTTGCTTTCGTGGAATACTACAGAAAATGAGTAAAATGATGAATTAATTATATAAAATTCTATTAATAAGCTAAAGTTAACTAGACTATACTTCATAAAATCTAATTCTCATCATAGTATAGGAATTGACCTAATTTTTTAAAATATTTTTAGCAAATTTTTCATTTTTTTAAATTAAGAGAAAAAAATAACTAAAACTAGAATTTGTAAGAACTCTACACCCCAACCTAAAATAAACATTGTCCTTAATATTTAAAAAGAAAGATGATGATAATGCATTGAGAAATGAAGTAATGGGAGATGAAGAAAAGAGAAGCTCTGAATAAAACTAAGGTACATAATTATTACAAACGGAAAAATTTTAGAGGAAATTTTTTTTACTAAGTTTGAAACTTCCTTGTGTCCCATACAAAATGAGTTGAACAAGCCTCTAAAAAGGAAATGTGGGTGCATTTATCTTGCAATTTTGAAATTGTCATTTCATCAAAGGGCAAGATAAATATATTTTCAGACTACTTCTCATAATTAGAGACAATTGTGGGAGCATTATGATACATTTGTGGAAATGGAGCAAAGATGTCACATGGTTTAGTGGGTGAGACATTTTTCTTATACCTCTTTTTCTAATAGGTTTCAATGCTATCTCATCCTTTTTAGGACTAGATTTCTCAATTATTTTACCACTATGAAAAATGAAAATTGCCTTTGTTTGTTCCATGTTTGTAATTCAAGAATTAATCTCACCTACCACATCCATACCATTAGGGTTTTCATTTAGTAGGATAGGACATTGCTCTTCATCAATAGTCTGCACCATTTGGGACATCATGTCCTTCAATTCAATCATGGATTCTGTGTTCTCTTTTAATTAGGCTTCAATTTGAGCAATTTTATTTTTCTAGTATTGCATGACTTGATGAAAGTTAGCCTCCACTTCCCTCTTAGGTGGAGGAAGGTGAGGTCCAAGAGCAAGCGGTCCTTGATTTTGGTGATAGGGTTGGTATTAGGCCTTAAAGAGACGTTAGCATTGTATTCATTTCTCCAACTAACAGTGGGATGCTTACACCAATTAGACTTATATGTCTCTGAAGATAGGAAAAAATGTTGCTCATAAGAATGTGACTATTCATGAAACACATCCTAGAATGCAAAAGCGATGTGACATTCTTGAGTGAGGTTGGTATACTTTTACAAATATTACACACCTGCTCGACTTTCTTAGAGGAAATTTTTTCCATTTCCATAGCCTCAACTGTTCTACCTAGGGATTCTATTTTAGTATTGATATCATCTTTTTAGTCATAACATGTATTCCTCCCCTAGCAGATGTGGTGGTGGACTCAGGCTTGTTTGGGTAATTTAGTTTTTCTAAATCAGCCCAAGATTGTACACTCTCTACTAGCCAGTCCAAATACTCTTATGCCTCATTTGGTTGTTTGTTCAGAAATTTTCCATTGCACATCATCTCTACAAACAGGTGCATGTTAGAATTAAGTCCTTCATAAGAGAAGCTAATGATAGGCAAAGTTTTTCTCTATGTTGTGGACAAGTTAACAATAATTCCTTGAATATTTCCCAACATTGATAGAAAGTTTCTTTATTAGTCTAATTAAAATTCATTCTATTTTGACTGAGAGTATTTGTCTTATGTATAGGAAAGAACTCATTCAAGAACTTCCTAGTCATTTCTTACCATGTTCGAATGGAGCCTACTGGCAGTGAATGAAACTCATCTTAGCTTTTTCCTTTAAACAAAAAGTTTGAGTCTTACCATGTGTAATTTGATGTTTTGTGTATGTTGGGTCATGCACACTTCACCAAATTCTTTTAAATGCAAGGACTCTCACTATCCAACCCGATAAAATTTAGGAAGTAATTGAATTTCTCCCACCTTTAATTCAATCATACTAGAATTTGGAGGTAAAAGTATACATGAAAGTTTTCTAGTATTATTAGGCTGTAAATAGTCTCTTAGTGTTTTTCCATGAGGATTTTGGCTATGCCAGTTATCCTCATGTGCTCTAAATTGGTCCCATTCACAATTATATTTCCTTCTCCTATTTCCATGTGGTAAAGAATGATTCCTCCATGGATGTTTATTATCATTAAATAGTGGTAGAGGATCATCACCATCAAAGAGAGGATTGCTCCTCCTCTCTTTTAGATTTGACTACAACTTACTAATTAAGTTTTTCTTTGAGGTGGTTAGTACAATCCTTATGTTCGAAGGTGTTTAAACCTCAACCAACATTAATGGAAGGCATGGAAAAATCACTTGGATTTTAAGACACCAACTATAGGCACAGTGCTTAAAAGGAACTAGAGTGATTATAGATCGGTCCTATTAAGAGAGTTCTACAAGCATGTGATGGCCTCTATAGGTCTCTTCTAATTAATTTGGGAGGTATGGTTACGTACTTATGGTGATAATCCCAAGTGGGCAAAGAGATGGTGATTAAATCTACCCTTGATCTTATGGGATCGAGTGTCCTTACTAAATAATTTACTGTAATGACTCAAAAATTTTAAGCTCTTGTGTCTCACTTTACCAACTATATGTTTGTCATTTACTAAATTGATATAGATTATTTTGAAAATCAATATATGTAATTAATTAAATTAAATGTTCTATTTTAATTAAAATATGAAACAAAAGAATCTATGAGAAATACCTACATAATTAGATTCTATGCTCGAAATGGAATCCAACACCTCAAAGAACATTGAAAACAGAGTTCATATGACCAAGTTATGGGCTTTTGAAGATGAAGGGCATTTCTGTAAACTATACAGCAGAAAAACACAAGGGGTGGTTTTGATAATGACACCCCCCTACATTGTCGTCTTCCTCTAGCTAGCCAACTTCCAGCACCGCCTTCCTCTCCACTGCCCTTCATCTTCTAGCTGACGCACTGCACTGCCTTTACAATGCGGCGCTGGAAAAGATGGCGGCACTACCTTCATTGGCTATAAAAAGCCCTTTCCCCTCTCCCTTTGATTAGCACTTTCCCCTCCTCTTCTGGCTGTTTCAATCCTAGGGTTCCAGCAGGCATGGAGAAATAGCACCATTAGAAGAAAAAAAAAAAAAAAAGAGGCACCATCTCAGGCTGCCCAGGTAAGATCCTCATCTCCCTCTCTAATTTCCCTCTTCCATACCAGATCCAGCCGGATCTGGTATTTCCTGGCCAAAAATTGTAGGAGAAAGTCGAGTTCAGATGCAGAACCCTCAAACTAGATGCGTCTTAGGGACCCATCACGTAATGCGCACCCGGAATGCTCCCCCTGGGATGGTCTTCAGGTGTGCGTGGCATGTGGTTGCGTTCGTACTTACTATGCAGATCTACTCATACAATAAAATTTAGGATCATAAGATTGTTCAAGGTGACTATAGCATGAAAACCATAGAAATTTCATGGATCTACAAGATCAACTTTGATAGGATCTCATTAATTGATCTATTAGATGTCTTAGGACATCATTAGTCTAAGATCAACCCTAAATTACATAATCAACCATTAGAAACCCACGAATCAGAGATCTATACCCTATAGTATAGATCTAGTCGTTGATCTATGAATCTACTTGATAATGTATAAAGAATAGGAAATAATACTTGTATTCTTATGTCCAAATAATAACTAGGACCTCACAAAGGGTCCTCTAGGACTCGAGTTGAAGAGAAATGTGAGCTAAGTAATGATCATCGAGGTAGGTAGTCTGATACTAAGTTTTCAAATGCATTTGCAAACTCTAATTGATTTATTTAATCCTGATGACTGTGTTTAGTATGCTTTTTACGATTTGAGATTCTCATAATGAATATGCAGATTTTCCTTATGATCTTGCATGCAATTGCTTATTTGGTAAATAGTCTTTATATAAGCACTGCATATATGTTTTGGAACTAGTTACATGAATTGCACAATTTGTGATAATTGAGATTCGGAATATATGCATATTGATATGCATTGCTCGCATGTGTTTGAAACTCATTGCATAGATTGCATGATTTATAATGATTGAGATTGGGGTTTCATGTATCTATATTTTTGGGCTATTGAGCCTGGTGGCACTATGCTGAGAGGTTGTTTATGTACGGGATTGACCTCCCGGCCTCTACCACAGAAAGTGGATGGTATCGCTACCAAAATGGCATTGTCCCTTCCTCAACTACTGCGATAAACAAGGACGACCACTAGAGGTGTTCATGACACCCTTTTCGAGGACAGCCATAGTCGCTGTGGAGGCTATGGTGGGTTGGTCTCTAGATACTGGAGACACACAATTCTAGCTGTGTGCTGATTGTGAGCATAGTTGACTCTATGATTTCAGTTTTATCGATATGCATATAGCATTGAGATGGTCATATACGAGTACTCATGACCAGTTAGCTTGATGTGTTCACCAAGAGATCCATGTGCATGATATCTATAGTGATGCTATCATCTGCTTTAACCGATTACTATTTTAAGAATTTCATAATTATGATTAGTTTACGATTCATTATGTGATTACTACGCTATGATTTTTGTGATATTTATATTGTTGATTTATGGATTTCGATAAAAGCTTCCATGATTAAAAATGTGCAAACAAGCTTATGATTTATGCATAAAAATGCATGTTTACACAAAATGGAAATTGCACGATGTATTACATGGAAAGCCTCTTTTGAAACCATGCATGTTGCATGCCGTGTTTTCAAAATATTAGTATCAGATCACCTACTGAGTATGAGGAATACTCACCCAAATATATTATTTTTACAGATTAGCTCTACACAGGATTAGAAGAAGCATCAGAGAATGTTAGTGCTACGATCAAGTGAATGAAGAGAAGACAAGTATAAATGTAAGTATATGATCTATCCTTTGGACATGTATTTGTAATCACTACAGTTGGACTACAAGCTGTGACTGGATAGACGTGGGAAGACATTTATGATTACCGTAATTTGCAAAAACTACCTTGTTCGTCTTGAAAGCAAATGACACTTGGGGTTTTCAAAATGAATTTAAAATAAAAGATTTTTTCACTGCATTATATTATTTTTATAAAATTATTTTCAAATAGGGATCAATCCTGCATTAGGAATTAGTTTTGCATTTAAAAATACATGTGAAAACCTGGGTCGTCACATTTACACACTCCATGGCAGTTTGATCGACATATAAATTACCTTAAAGTAATAAATGTGCCCTAAGAATGCAATTAAAAATAATAAACCAATTATGTTATCTATATGCATTTACACTACTAAACAATGCAAAATTATTGTAAATGCAATTAAGCTAAGAAAATAAAAAGAGAGTAAGGAAAACTTACAGTGGGGTTTCTAAAGAAGACCAAGTGTGAGTCACCTTATCCCACACATGCCCTGTTTCAATCCAACCCTTTTAAAATTGGAATTCAAATTGCAAGTTACAATGTTCCTCACTACAAGATTCACTAAAAACAAAAAATAAAAAGTCATATTGTAGGAAAGCAAGGAAATTCTATTTATTTGAAACTCCACTTGCCAATTTTCCACTTTGCACTTTCCTGAAAAATAAAAATTGCAATAAGTACCACATTCAAGAAATAGAGTAATTATGCATTGAGAAAAATTTTAAAATGCACTTAAAAATTCCTAGAATGCTAAAACAATGCAATTCCTAAAAAATTTATTTTTTATTTTTTATTTATTTTTTGATTTTTTATTAAAATTTATGAAAACTCCATCGTGGGTCCTTGGCAACAATGCTAAAAACTTGTTTGATTATTTTACCATAAGTGCACAAACTATTGTAGTGTAGTTGATGCAAGTAAGGGTCAATCCCATGGGGACTCAACTTAAAAAGATGGAGTTTAAATAAAATTTAATTGTACAAAAATTAAAATAAATAATTAAATAGCAATGAATTCAAAATTTAGATCTGTTGAACCAATGAAAGTTACAATATCCAAGTTAAAAAAAAAGAAAAGAAATTAATAAGAAAAAAACATAAAATCTACTCCCCTAACTTGATTATAACAATTTTCTTCAAATCTAATATCATCAACTTTGATTAGCCTTCATCAATCTCTTAATGAAAGTCTGATTAAGGATGCAATGGTTGGATTAAGCAGATTCCCAAATTTATTCATGATTTAGGCTAAAGAATGGTTTTGGGGTTTGGACAGCTTAGATCAATTTTTGAATTTCAGATTGAAGATTAGAATTCTTGAATCAACTAGGAGATGCCCTAAGAACAAGATCTATAAATTGATTTGAATTCTAACGTGTCATGAAATATATTGATCTTATTTGCTAAGGCTAACCATTGATTAGGGTAAGCCTTAATCAAATTGGATCTAGATAATATAGTTCCTAGAATTAACTGAGAATAACACAAACTAGAATAAGGAAAATCATGGAAAGAGATAAAGACAAAGTAAGGAAAAGGATGAAAATGGGAGTAAGATGGAATTAGAATTATTGTTTAACAGGTTGTTCTAGAATTTTTGGAAGAAAAACTTTTGCTTCTTCAATCTGTAGAGGAAAAACATAGGAAATGCAGGTGCTATATAGAAGAGACGACAAGGAAGGAAGAATATATAGTAAAGAGGAAGCTTTGGGACAAACCCGAGTTGGGTTTTCTACCTAATAATGAAAGCTTGCTAAAAGACTAACTTTTAGTGTCGTACGACGTTGGGTGTAGATAGACATAGTGATAGAGAGGAACTGTTGTTGATCTCCTCCTGAAGTCCTCTATGCCAGTCAGTAGAGAGCATAGAGAAAGAAGGGAGTAGAGAGGGGAGCTGCAGTGGTACAAGGGATAGGGAGAGTGTTGGTGGTTAGGAACTGTTGGCTGTGGGTGAAGCAAAGAAAAGAGTGCAAGAGGAACAAGGGTTCATGTAGGTGAGAAGAAGAGAGGTACGGGTGGCTGGGAACAAGGGATGAGAGAAAGAGATGGAAACGAGATGGGGTTGTGGTGGGGGTTGGTGCATTGATGGAGGGGGCTGTGGTTAGGGGAAGAGAGGAATCATGAGAGAGGGAGATGCTAGTTGGTGCAGTCGGGGTGACAGAGGAGATGAGGCAGTGTAACATCTCGTGTTCCAACAGCCACAATATTGTCCATTTTGGGATGCCCATACACCCCTCACAGTTTTGCTTTTCCCCAGTTTCTCAGGGAAAACGCATCGTAACCATTAGAAATACCTGAATTCTTATAAATGGCCCACCTTCCTCTTCCTCGGGCAATGTGGGACTAAACTCTCGGTTCCTCACCTTGCCTAGAAGCCTTCTAACCTAGAAGCCTACCAGCTCATTTTGGCCCGCCCTCATTAGCCTGCCCTCATCAGCCCGCCAGAAAGCATTAGTGATTCCTTTTCATGTAAACATGCATATTTGTGCATAAAACGTAAGCTTATTGATGCAATTTCAATCATGGAATCCTTTACCAAAATATACTATTCAACGATATAGTGATGACCTAAAACATAGAGTAGAAATCAATAAATCCATGTAAGAAGACCTTGGCAAACACATCAAACCAACGAGTTAAACATAATAATCATGAAATTCTTAAAATAGTCATCATTCAAAGCAGATGCTAGTAGCGCTAGAAGTATCATGCACATGGTCTCTCGACAAACATATCAAGTCGACTAATTATAAGTACTTGTGTACGTCTAGCTTATTGCTATATGTATATTAATAAAACTGAAATCATAGGATCAACTATGCTCCTCCACAAGCTATCTCATTCGACGATCTGCTCACTTGGAACTCAAGGGTTTTGTCCCCACTGTAGGCTGCCTCATTCGGCGATCTACCCATTTGGAATTCCATGTTTTGTTCCCACCGCAGGCTGCCTCATTAGCTAGTAGGCTTCTAGGCAAGGTGTGGAACCGAGAGTTTAGTCCCATATTGCCAAGAGAAGAGGAAGCTAGGCCATTTATAAGAATTCGAGTGTTTCTAATGGTCATGACGCATTTTTCCTAGGAAATTGGGGAAAAGCAAAATCATGAGGGGTGTATGGGCGCCCCAAAGCAGAAAATATTGTGGCTGTTGGAACCCCGAGATGTTACAAATGGTATCAAAGCTAGTTCCCCTCATGGTGTGGTGGCTAAGCTGCATGCGAGTGCTCGCATGTGGTAAGACAGGCAGGGATGCGTGTCCCTAAAGAGGGATAGGTGAAGCCTTGGCTGATGAGGGCGGGCCAAAAAGAGCTAGCAGGCTTCTAGGCTGGCAGGCTTCTAAGCTGACAGGCTTCTAAGTTGGCGGGCTTCTAGGCAAGGTGAGGAACAGAGAGTTTAGTCCCACATTGGCCGGGGAAGTGGAAGCTGGGCCATTTATAAGAATTTAGGTGTTTCTAATGGTCACGGCATGTTTTCCCTTGGAAACTGGGGAAAAGTAGAACCGTGAGGGGTGTATGGCACCCCAAAGCAAACAATATTGTGGCTGTTGGAACCCCGGGATGCTACAAGTAGAGAGGGTAGTGAGAGAGAGAAGGTGAAGAAAGGGAATGGCAAGAGAGAAGAAGAATAGAGTAAGAGGGGAAGTGAGAGAGAAGGGGAGGAGAGTTGTGAAGGGGGGAGAGGTGGAGCTTGCAACTACTACCCTCTTCTCAGGGTTTTTTTTAAACCTTTTCCTCCTTTTAAAGCTTCTCTCGTTGCTAATTCTGATCACCATGATTCATCCTTTGCCTTTCTTCTTAGAGGTTCCCCCTTCTTAATTAACAACCATCTCATCTTGCCTTATAATTGTCTTGTAGGGTGAAGATGTTCTAACACCATTAATTTTGATCTAAGCCATCCATGCCTATTTTGGTTGATAGAGAAAATAGAAGACTAGATTAGAATAATTTAAACTGTACATTGCACCTCTAATTAGGTCTAATGATCATCTGATCATTAAATTTAGCTAATAAATGGTTGAAAGATCAATTGAAGCTAAAATTCATATTTTATCTAAACACTTACCACCATCTCAGTTGAATTCTTCTTTAACATGCGCTTGACTATTCGTAAGTTGGGCATGTAGTTTTATCCTTATGCTCCTTCCTGTACAAGATGCAATCGTTGGGACACACATGTATCTTCTCTCACTTGAACCCTAGTGCACCCAGGGTTTTCTTTGCCTCCCATGTGGACCTCGCCAATTTATTCTCCTTTTATAGCATCTTACCCACTACTCTTAAGACTTTTGTAAAACCTTGATATGAAAAACCAAAATTTGATTTGACGTTGTAAAGGTATAGCACTACAGACAACTTGGTATAATCTTTACATTCAAGGTATAATGGCTCATCAACTTTTTCTAATATTGTATTAGGAAATTGTTCAAGGTCATCCTAGAAGTCATCATACACCACTCAAAATATCGATACAATTGTACTATCTACAACACTTCCTATAGTGTCTTGATCATATCTTCCAAACCTTTTTGAGAGCCTATGCAAAAGTTCTTCACCATGCCAAATTCATGGGTAATAGATTTCATCGATTCCAGTGAAGCACAAGTATTCTCTCAACAATCTTATAGTTACTTTTTTCAAGTTTCCACATTTTAAGCATGGACAATGCATGAGATTATGATCTACACATTCCTTAAATGCAAACTTTAAGAAATTTTCTATTCCCTTCTCATATTCTTTTGATGTTCTTGGTGCATTCATCCAAGCATATCATTACTACACATGAGGGTTTTAAAGTTAGAATAAAGAAGTCACTTATATGACTGCCGACTTTATAAATATTTCAGAAGTTGTTTGAAAATTAATGACTTTAAATATATATACTTAAGAAGTTGTTTAAGCATTAAAACATTGGCGCGAGGAAGGAATTTTTCACCAGAAGAACTTTTAATGTCATTTTCATAAAAATGACTTTGAAAATGCATAACTTTTGAAGTCATTTTAAGGAAGCAACTTGAAAAGTATCGCAATAAATTTGGCGGGGATATTTTATTTAGCAGGAATGGACTTTTAAAGTCCTTTACTACTAAGCGACTTCAAAAGTTATATATTTTCTAAGTTATTTAGCACTAAACAACTTCTAAAGTCTTTGATGATTTATAAATAGTTGTCAAAGTACGTTTTTTCCTTTATTTTCTTCTTCTCACGATTTTGGTATGATGGCTTCATCTTTGGGCCTTATGCTGCTCTCTTTTTCCCGTCTTACTTTCCATTTTTATATTTTGATTGTTTATGTCATGGAAAAAACTATAAGTAAACCACAACTTCTTTTAAATCACATGAATATTTCTTTTCTTGTTGCTAACTTTTTTGTGTTTTTATTTTGTAGATCATGTGGGTTTTCGCACTACATATCATGGGGTTAAAGAATTTGTTTGATCATCCTAGTTTTGCCAAAATCGTATGATTTTATTGAAAATGACAACTACTTCTCTCTCAAGCCTCGCAGGTGAAGAAAGAGAGAAAAATATGATTTGTGGTTCTCACCCAAAATTAAGGTTTGAAGAGAGTGATAGTTATGCCATCCACCTAAATACTAGGCCAGATTTTGATGAATAAGAGCATATTCGCTATTTGATCTTAGCTTGACAAGATCTAATAGTATGTAAAATTCGATATATATGTAACATTGGATGTAATCAAAAAATTAATTTGATTTCTATGTAACATTAGATGTAATCAAAAAATAATTTGATTTCCTTGTTGACATGTTTGTTTATATATATATATATATATATACATATTATTGTGTTGTAAAATCAGTTTCATTGTGTATTTATATAAATTTGGAATGTACAAAAGGTAAGTATATATTTCTTATGAAAATTTAAAAATTATTAAAATTGTTTGTGCAAAACAACATTAAAATTGTTTACTTTTAAAGTTGTTTTCATAAAAATGACTTTAAAAATGCATACATTTAAAGTTGTTTTTGTGAAAACACTTTAAATGTTTGAACTTTTAAAGTCATTCTTTCTAGAAATGACTTCAATTGTACTTCTATTTTAAGAATTATTTTGTCAACTTCCGACATGCCTTTTCACTCTGTCTGTGTGAATTGGAATTACATTCACAAATTCAGAGTCAATATTGATTTTTGAGTGTTGGTTAGTATCTCTATGTTTGTCTCATATGTATTATTATGCATATTTGAAGAATTTTTACAAGGTTGTGGGTTAGAAATTATTCTTTTGAAAGTTGATTTCATTCGTGAATGTGTGTATCATAATTTGTTGTTTTTCGTTGTTAATTGAAAATTTCCATGAAATGTAGTTATTTTGAATACTTCTAATTCATGTATATCTAATATTTGGTAAAATGACTAACCTAATCTTTTCATGTCTTACAAGTCTCCACCCAAATTTGCTTGAATTACTTATGATAATGCACAAATATGCATGGATGTCTGTGACAAGGACATCAAAAGAATATAAAGAGTGTATAGAATTCATAAAGTTTGCACTTATGGCAGGTGTCGATCATAATCATATGCATTGTCCATGCTCAAAATGTGAAAACTTGAAAAAGTAACTATAGGGGTGTTAGGAGAACACTTGTGCTTTAACAGAATCAATGAAAGCTACCACCCATGGATTCAGCATGGAGAAGAACTTCGTCATAGGCCCTCGACACGGCTTGGAATATATGATCAAAACACTGTAAGAAGTGTTAGAGATAGTGGTATAGCTGTACAAATGTTTCATGATACATATGATGACTTCTACATTAGAGGAAGCCAATGAGCCATTATAACATGAGCGTAAAGATTATATCAAGCTATCTACAATGGTAGAACTTTACAACGTGAAATCAAGATTTGGTTCTCAGATCAAGGTTTTGCAGAAGTCTTGAAAGTAGTGGGTAAGATGCTATTGAAGGATAATAAATTGGTGAGGTCCACATGGGAGACAAAGAAAACCATGGCTACACTAAGGTTGAAGTATGAGAAGACAAATGCCTGTCCCAATGATTGCATCTTGTATAGGAAGGAGCACAAGGATAAAACTACATGCCCAACTTATGGACAGCCAAGATGGAAGTTAAAGAAGAATTCAACTAAGACAGATATAGGCATTCCTACAAAGGTTCTATGGTACTTCCCCACTATTCCAAGGTTCAAAAGAATGTTTCATATAATAGAAACAGTAAAGAAATTAGTGTGGCATGCCAATGATAGAGTAGTTGATAGCTTTTCATGCCATCCAATAGATAGCCTAGCATGGAAACTCGTAGACTTCATGTGGCCTAATTTTTTTGAGGAACTTAGAAACCTACAACTAACATTATCTATAGATGGGATTAATCGTCATGGTTTTATGAGTGGCAAGTATAGTTGTTGGCCCATTATATTAGTTTGTTACAACCTTCCACCATCTCTATTTATGAAGTGAAAATTCATGATGCTAACTATGTTGATATCAGGTCCAAAGCAGCTAGGAAATGACATTGACATGTGCTTGTGTCCCTTAATCAATGATCTTAAGACATTATGGGATATAGGCATTGAAGTATACGATGCATACCTAAAAGAGTCATTCACCCTAAAGGTTATATTGTTGTAGACAATAAGCAACTTCCCTACATATGATAATTTGTCTGGATGCACTGTGAAGGGATTCAATGCTTGTCCTATTTGTAGTGATCAAACATGTGCTGTACAACTTAAATATGGTAAGAAAATGACATTCCTTGGGCATAGAAGATGGTTGCATAGGGACCATCCATATCGTTTAAGAAGGGAGAATTTAATAGGAGTATGGAGTCAAGGACACCTCCAAAGATGTTGACGAGACATCAGGTATTGGAGCAGGTTGAAAATATTAATGTCTTATGGGGAAAGAATATGAAGAAATCAAATAAACCTGCAGGTGAAAGTAATTATAGAGTTGTTGGAAGAAGAAATCATTATTTTTTAGTCTTCCATGCTGGAAATCACTACATATGTGCCATTTTCTTGATGTCATGCACATTGAGAAGAATGTGTCAAAGCTTAACCGGTACCTCGCTTAATATTCCAGGAAAAACAAAGGATGGACTTGTGGCTCTAATGGATCTTATGAACATGGTTTGAAGAGGAGTTTACACCCTAAGGATAGGGGCAATCGAGGAACATAGCTGTCTTAGGCAAATTATACTCTTGATAGAGAGGAGAGGAAAATAATGTGTAAAACCTTGTTTGAGCTCAAAGTCCCACACGGCTACTCTTCAAACTTTAAAAACATTGTTTCCATGAAAGAGCTAAAATTGTTGGGGATGAAGTCCCACGATTGTCATGCATTGATGCAACAAGTACTGCTAGTAGCAATATGTTTTGTGTTATAGGACAAAGTTAGGGGAGCTATACAAAATTGTGCTACTTCTTTAATACTTTATGCAAGAAGGTGGTTGATGTTTCAAAATTATAAGAAATTCAAGATCATCTTGTGACAAATTTTTGTGAGCCTAAGACAATCTTCTCACCATCATTCTTTGACATCATGGTACACTCAATCAAGTGGTTATGTGTTGACCATTGACTATAAAGAATGAGACCTGGTGCATCTTTTTGTGTTGTGAAATGTTAATGAAGTCCGACCTTACATTGAGTAAGTTGATCATGCATGCATGCACTTATGTAAAATTTAATTACAGATAGTTAAGTACATTTTCCATGATTACTCTATTAATTTGTGTGTGTGTGTGTGTGTGTGCAGTGAACACATGGGTGTACTCAAGGTAAAGAATCCAAGTTATGCAAAGAAACAAAAGTGGCTACAATTTGAGCATTGTTGCACTTCTAATAATTGGCTGCATAAGAAGGTAAAATAAAAGAAATCTCACTTAAGTTAAAAAACTACATTTTGTATATATATGTGTGTATATATTAATCTTACTTAAGCCTACTTAATATACACATATTCAAGATCAGTGAGAAGTTGCAAGTAGTGTTATATCAGAAACCTTGGCTGGATGGCAATGGGACCACAACCAGAAGTAATAAAATATGCTAGATATGCCATCAATGGTTATCACTTTTACACAAAAGATCATGATAACTCAAGAGTGCAACAGATTAGTAGAATTAGCTTAGATTCTAAACCTACATTCTTTTCAAGTTCAAAGGATAATAAGCCAATAGTGGCAAATGATATTTATTATGGGGTTATAAGAGAGATTTGGGCCTTGGATTATACTTTTAGAACTATGGTTGTGTTTAAGTGCGATTGGGTGGAATACAACAACATCAAAATTGATGCCCTTGGATTGACATTGGTTGGCCTCAACAGGATTGACTATAAAAATGATCAATTTATTTTAACATCTCAAGCAAAACAAGTATTTGGTGTACAAGATAAACGTGATAATAGATGGTCAATAGTTTTATCATCCTGTCTGAGGGATTTTTATGATAAAGATGATCTAGGAGGTACTGAAATCAATTACCCTACTATTACCAAAACAATCCCATCATTCGAAGCACTACTTGGTGAGAATGAGGATTATGTGCATGACAATGGTGAGGAAGGTGTTTGGATTTGAAAATAATATATATTTTGGGGTACATGGAATATATATATTAGTCAATTGTAATATATATATATATATTCATGTTTATAATTTTTAGCTTTGCTTTTTTCATGAGCTATATGGAATATTGATAGTGATCCATATATATATATATATATATATCTGCGTGTGTGCATAAAAAGAATGCATGAATCAATGTTCACTATCATAAAAAAGCCTTTTCATTGTATATTACTTGTTAGATATTGTGAAGTACTAACATAAAATATGTATATATTTTGAATATAAAATTATAAAAAGTATAAAATATTGTATACTTTTAAATTCATTTTTGAAAAAAAAAAAAAAAGACTTTAAAAGTCTTGACTTTTAAAGTCATTTTTTTTTAAATGACTTTAAAAGTATAACACACATCATAATTCATTATTCATCTTGTTTTGCTCAATGTTCTTTTATTACTATAGTTTTTGTACGTATTTGGTTATCACATATTTTTATTTCATTAGGAGTCTTTCTACAATATTTTGTGATGCAAGTAAACTTTGGAAGCTTAATGTCAATCAAATACATACATATATATATATATATTCATTTAAAATTAAAAATATAGAACATTAACCCTAACCCTGTGCCCTGAACATTAACCTCGAACCTTGACCCTAATTCCATATTTATAATTTTAATTAGATCTTTTGTCATGAGCTATATATATATATATATACATATACATATATATGGATTGATGGCTAGATATATGTGCATACAAAGAATATATGCATGAAACTATGTTGACTTCAAAAGTGTACACTTTTAAAGT
Source organism: Warburgia ugandensis (assembly GCA_035236585.1). NCBI lineage: Eukaryota > Viridiplantae > Streptophyta > Magnoliopsida > Canellales > Canellaceae > Warburgia > Warburgia ugandensis. The sequence goes on from CP141132.1 coordinate 55,087,366, forward strand.
ATGTATATCAAATAATAATTTACAAAAGTTTGACTTATGTGAATTTAGTGTCAAGAAAACTTTAATATAAGAACCACACTCTCTCTGTTACACACACACATGCATATAGCTCATGAAATGGACAAGAAAATTTAAGCTAACACACCCACATTCTCACCTCATAATTAATTTACTATCTTATTTTGCTTAATGTTCTTTTTAGTATAGTTTTTGTAATTCTTTGGTTACATATTTTTAGTTCTTAATTTTGGTTATCATAGTATTTTGTTGCGCACTTAAACTTTAGAAGTCTATAGTGTCAATCAAATATATATATATTCATTTAAACTTAATTAAGTGTTATATATGAAGTACTAACATAAAAAGTGTATATATTTTGAATAAAAATTTATAAAAAAGTGTATACTTTTAAAGTCATTTTTCTCTAAACGACTTTAAAAGTCTATAGTTTTAAAGTTGTTTTATATATAAATGTCTTCTTTATGCACCCTTAATTGAACCACAAAATAGACTTCTCAGCATGCTCACCTAACACAGAGAAAAATTGAGGGAGAAGAAAGAAGAGAAGAAGATGAACAAGGACGGAGAGGAGAAGAGGGAGAATTTAGGTGGCCGAAGGAGAAAAGGGTGGTATGTAAGGCAGGAAGAACTGGGATCTATCGAGGGGGGGTGGCAATGGGGTGGGTGGTGCAAGGAGGGGATTCGGGTGGGGTACCGGAGAGCAGGGGGTGTGCAGGAGGGGGTTCGGGTAGTTTAACGAAGAGGGGGAGGTGGGGGGCAAGAAGTGGGTTCAAGCCGGTACCACGAGAGAGGGGAGAGGGGTTCATGAGGGGTACTAGAGAGGAGGGAGGTGGGGGGAGCGACGGGTGGGGGTTCGTGGGGTACCCGAGAGGGTGGAGGTGGGGAACAGGGAGGTGGTTCGGGTGGGGACTGGAGAGGGGGGACGTGGGTAGTAGGTAGGGGGTTCGGGTGGGGTACTAGAGAGGGGGGAGGTGGGACCTAGGTTCTAGGGTGGGGAGAGAGGTGCTGCAAAGGGGGGGGGGGCGCTACCTCCAATTACTACTGTTGCTTGATTAATTTTTAATGACCAATTTTCATGGTTTTCTATAGTGAATTAAGTGATTTGTATGCAAATCCTAGCATTGGAGGTATTCATTCAAACAAATCAAAGCTGACAAGCGGGATCTTATAGGTGTGCTTTATTGCTTCCTCTTTTCTTTTGTTAACATTTCTAGTAATAACATCTAGTAACTCCAATGCATGTTTCTATTTTCATGTTATTTGCTTTCCTAGTTAAATCAAAACCAATCTCTCTTAGGCTAGGTGGTGTAGCTTTAAAAATTACTTGTAATGTGAAAACCATGAGTTTGTGCTTTAGATGTTAATGAATTCAATCCAATGTCAGCCTACACATTAGCCAAAGAATTTTGGGACAACTTATAAGCAATCCATAACTATGAATATTTTTATGATGAAAATAATGATTCTATTTTTGAAATCTTTACTACATTTATCAATGTTATTAGTGGTTTGAAATCTTTTGGTAAGTTTTTTACTAGCTGTGTTAGTGAATAAGATTCATAGGACTTTCCTTAAATTTTGAGATGCCAAAGGGTTAACAATCCAAGAAGCCAAAGATTTAGACAATTTGAAACTTGATGAGCTTATAAGGTCATTCATGACCTATAAGATTGCTCATAAGTTCAAAAAAGAAGAGGAGTTAAAGAAGAAGAAAGGAATATCGCTTAGATCCACTATAGAGGATGAGACTAAAAGTGTTGAAGATATTGCAATTCTTACTAGAAAGTTCAAGAAGTTCATTAAGGGAAGAAAGAATAGTGAAAAGCTACCAACAAAGGCTATAAGAAAAAACTTTAAGAAAGCATTATTAGAAGAGAGAGGAGAGAGAGAGAGAGGGAGGAAGGTAGATTTTATCTCATGAAAATGAGTATTAGAAAATAAAAAATGATAGAAAAAGATTCACTTAACAAAATTGTTGAAGAAAAGAAGAAAAATGAAATTCAAGTGAATGATCTTTCCAAAATAGTAAGAAAATAGCTGAAATGTGTGGAACAAAAGTTTTACATGGGATCTAACCAAAATAGTAACTAAACTATCTAAAAAACTAAATTGGTTCTTAAGAAAATCAAGAAAATAAATTCTATGGAATGCTCAAAACTACTTATGACTCATGAAAGGTAAAATTCAAAAAGTAAGATACTCATAAAACTTAAATCGAACAAGGCATGAAATGACATGGTGCATGTGATCCAAGACATGAAACATGATCATAAAACCAAAATTTTAAAGAACTTCAAGCATGAAAATAACTAAGAGAAACTTATATGAATCATAAACTTTATTGGATGGAATTTGGTACATGAATTGTGCACATGTACATATACAAATGAACATCTAGTGTATGTTAAGCTTATCACTACTTGTGAATAACTACACCCACTAAGAGATGTGAACTCGAACTAGTGGAGTTAAAGACTATTGAAAGATCTATAGGATTTATAACCCCTTTACAATTATCTATACTAAGCAGGAAAATACTTTTCATGACATTCTTTATCTATTTTCCTTGAGGTTAGCTTGTCAAGTGTGTTAGATATTGTATGTTTATGTGAATGGATGGTGACTGTGTCTCCTTTAATTAATTTTTTACTTAAACTATATTTATCAGGGACATTGGTTTGGTTTCTTTAAATGCATTACATAGCCTTTTTTATGTCATTGTCCTAATATCATTTAGTGTTTCTTTGTAATAACAATGGAAAGAGCCAACATGAGCACTACTCCAAAAACAATGTGTAGAGGGCAAACAACAAGTGAAAATGTTATCCAGAGAAGGTCAAAGGGAATTAAAGAAAAGGTCCAATACAATAGCAGAAGGCAAGAGATTAGTGAGAGTGCCCTTCCTTATAGTAGTTTCCTTTGCTCTACAGTAAGAAGCACAGCTCCTATCACATTTGAGGATTGGAGACATGTGTCATCCTCAACAAAAGATCCAATATGGGAAATGGTGAAGGTATGTAAACATTAAGTGCATGTATTATTTGCATTATAACTTTCCTTATTTTTCAAATATAGTACTTTGATGTGTTCAATTTGTAGTCTGCCTTTGACGTGCTAGATGAGAAGAAGATGCATGCTTTACAAGGGGCAAGTGAGCAATGGAGAAAATGGAAGAACTACCTTGTTCGCAATTACATAGCTCCAAATGTCAACAATTCATCACGGTTGTACACAGTGTCTTCTATTTACTTCGACATCATTGACCAAGATGCTTATAATGCATTTGTACAGAACCACACCTTCGTAGAGTTTGCAGTACTTGTAATGTTCAATTAGTGCACTTGATCAAGCATGTAAAAATGTACAGGCAAAGAGTGGAAGGCGAAGAAAGGTGCATGAAACAAATATGCAACACCACCTATCTAGGATGGGCTACACTCATTTACAAGAGTGTGAAGTAAGCATCTGTGATAATTTATTCCATTCAATTTAACACTACTATAGTTATATATATGTTCTCTAACTATAATGCCTTTTCTTGACAACAAAAAAAAATATGGGACTTCGAAACCCATTGATCGCTCCATCCTCTGGAAGATGGCGCATTTAGTGGGTCTACTGGCAACAAGTTTGTAGATGAAACTACAGCACATCGTAAGTGGTTCCACCTGTCTATAATTTTTTTATAATTAATTAGATGAAATGATCATGTCTTTCTAATTAAATTTTACAGGACATTCTTACCCAAGAAAGCACTACTACGTGACCTTTAAGCAGCACTACTACTAAGGATGATATCCTATGTAGGGCTATGGGCAATAAGCAGGACCACCCAAGTTGAGTTTGGGGCATGGGTCGAGGTGTTTTTCCTTCTAAATTCTTTGGTGGAGGACATATACTTAGAGTTCAAGATGATGAGGAGGGCTACAATGAGCTCTTTGAGAATGTAAAGGCTAATATATTTAGACAGATGCATGAGGGATGTTTGATGATTATTGCTTGACCCCCTACTCATAATACACAACCTACTATACCTCCATCACATGCAAGCTACAATTCCCCAACTGAAGAAGATAATGAAGGACATCCGCCTCCCCTCAAAAAGGAAATTCCTGTGAGGAGGTATATACATTGATAAAATTATAAAATTTTATTGTCCTTTTGTAATAATTCTATATCTCAACCTCTTTATTACATATTTGATTTGTAGGTGGGTCAATGCCTATTGGCCTTGGATTCCTCTCAAAACATAGTGGCAGTTGGTTCACGCTATGAGTATGAATCAAATGTTTTTCATGGAATTAGTATGCCACCACATACTAAGCAGGTGTCCATTACCATGGCTATGAATTCTAATGCCTACCTACCATTCCCATTAGAAATGGAAAATATTATAATTGTTGAGTAGGCAGTTGCATATCACATCGCTTGACCAGAGGCACTAGTCATTCCCATAAAGTTCCCAGTATGTATCTTATCATACTACCTTCCTCATCAATATCTTTTAGCTAAACACCTCACTTAATTTTTTAATAACTCTATACAGTTAATTAGTAACAAGATGAGGCACCGAGATCAACCACCATTCTAGTGTCACCTTTGGCTGCTACACCAATGGAATAGGTACTAGTATATATCTTTGGTTTTTCTTTCATCATAATTAGGCCCTCTTCATAGATTAATATTATATTATTTAGTTGAAAATTTTTACATCTTTTATAATAGCTAACCCAAGAGCATGTGGAAGTCCCACCTAACATGCCTCAATCACTTAGGTCAATCTATGGTCTCATCCACAACAATATGGCAATCAATCCTATACAAATCAAGCGAGGAATGCTTGCTAAGAACATTGTTGAAGTACCACTTATGGCAAAGGACCTATTATGAGTTTGCCTATGGGATCAACTCAAGCACCTTCACATTGTCTCCTACATGGGGTATATGCACATACTTGCTTGTAAATCATTTCGTATTTAATTGCATATTATATTTTAATGGTATATGTAATAATTTTTTCTTTTATGCCACTTCTTGAATGATGCTACTAACCTTTTTGAGGTTGAGTGTATACTTTACTAATTCCTTGACCTTGGCGTCATTTCTGAAGTGATAGAGCATTGGCTGATCAAGAAGCGTATTCAGGATATTTTGCTAAGCTTCTTCCATTGCTCTCAAGGACAAGGATTGATTCCCTACAATAGTGGGTAAGTTTTAATTTTCTTGTTTTCTTGCTAATTTATTCTTTACGTAGGGATTGTCAACTTCCATTACAATCTGTATGACTATCTATGTAGGTCTCATTGGATGCTTCTCATTTTGGATGTGCATGGTGGTCATGCTTTCTTCTTCTTTTTCTTGTGGAGCACACATCCGTCCCGCCCTCACAGATATTATAAATAAGTAAGCATATATTTTTTTTCATGCGTTATGAGTAGATAAGTAATTTGTTATTTATCTATAATACATCTAAAATTTATATTTGTAGGACTTGGTGAGAATGGGCTATAGTGACCAAGACTTTACAACTACCAAACCGCACGCGAAAGAATGTCAAGGTATATGAAATTGTTAATTTCTCTAAGTTATCACTAATTAAACCTACATTATTATAAATGATATTTATGAGTTCTTTTTTGTTGTCCTTATTGCATAGTGCCCTAAACAACAGTCTAATTGGGAGTGTGGGTATTATGTCCTGGGGTACATGCTCCTGTCTCCCATTTAAAAAAGGTAGAACACTTTTTATTTTACATAGTCTTATATTTTTCTACAGTTTTTATGATCTAGCTAAAAAGTTTTAACTTAATTAAATATGTTGTATTTCATGCTACTATGCTTTTTGGGTAGGCAAACAAGAAGAGTTACTCCATCGTAAATCTCAATGAAATACGAAATGAATGGGCTAAGTATGTAATGAGTTTCAATTAGATTACTTGGAGTAACTACATGAACTTGAAATATGTAATAAAGTTTTTTTTTTTTCATTGACTTGTTTGTGTTCCTTTAGTTTTTATTATTTTCCTTGAAATATATATATATATATATATTCATTTTAAGCAATGAATGAGAGGAAATTTGGAGTGTGGGAATAGATGAGTATGGATGAAGTGAATTTGGAGTTTGAACATGAAGTGAATATGTGGTGGTTGAATTATATAACTTTTATGAGATGAAGAATGAGCCGGTTACTTAGAATGTGTATGGATTTACAAATGAAGTGAATGTGGGTGTCATAGACAATGCATATGTTGTAATTTCTTATATAAATTATTTTCAAGATATATGTGGATGGATAATGATAAGTATGGATGTTTGTAGCCATTGTGGATATATTAGGCTTTATATTTGAATAATGATTCAGGGTATCAAGAAAGAAGTGGATGCATGTTGTATTAGATGTTTGGCTTGTCATGTTTATAAAGATTGTTTGTATAAGGTGTATAGAATGTTTGTTATTCAATGTATACACAGGTGGTAGTGTATTAAGAAAGATGTTGATGCATTGTAGTGAATGGTGGTTTGGAATGTGTATGGAGATCGAAGTTATTAGTGTATATAATGTTTAGTTTTTCATGTTTATAAAGATTGTTTAAAGTATTAGGTGCATAGAATGTTTGATTTTCAATGTACACACAGGTGGTAAAGTATCAAAAAATTAAGATGTGGATGCAATGTAGTGGTTATTGATTTTTCATGTTTGTCAAGATTGAAGTATTTTAATAGATGCATTGTATTGTGCATTAAGAAGTGAATGAACATTGTTTATAAATAGGTTTTTAATGTTTATAAACATTGTTTGAATATTAGGTGTTTGTTATTCATTGTATATAGGAGGTGGAGCAATCAAAGAAATTTGAAAAAAAAAACTTTTAGTCATTTTTTACAAAAGAAATTTCGAAGTTAAAAAGTTGGAACTTTTAAAGTTGTTTGTGAAAAAAAACGACTTTAAAAGATGAGAATTTTTAAAGTCGTTTTTGACAAAATGACTTCAAAAATCATGATATATATTTTAAATTGTTTTACTTTCAAAGTTGCTTATATGGAAACAATTTCTTAAATAACAAACTTCTGAAGTCGTGTTTATATAAGCAACTTCAAAAGTTCATCCAAATGAAATTCTTTTAAAGTTGCTTATATGAAAATGACTTCTAAAGTCATCAACTTTGGAAGTCATTTTTTAAGTGACTTTAAAAGTCAATTAAAATTTGGTTGTTTTTGAAGCCGCTTACAAAAAATTAACTTCTAAAGTTTAAAGTTAATGACTTTTGAAGTCGTTTTCATATAAGCAACTTCAAAAGAATATGACTTTTGAAGTTATTTTTGAAAAAACAACTTTAAAAGTTGATGACTTTCCAAGTCACCTCGGTAGAAGTCGCTTCGTAAGGACTTCTATTATCACTTTTTACAAACTTTAAAAGCCCCATGTGTGGTAGTGTATGTCCATTATCTCAAGAAATTAAACAAATCTATGTGTGGGCACTTGCTAGGCATAGAAAATATTAGGTTAGACATTTTACTAAACCCTAGGTATACAAGAACTATAATTATTTAAAATAACTAAGTTACATGAATGCACACCTGTGAAAATTTTCAAATAACAATGAAAAAAGAAGCAAAATATGAAATATGCATTCAAAAGAAATTTAAATTTAAAAAGGCAAGTTTCTAACCGTAACCATGCAAAAATTCTTCAAATATGCATATATATATATATATATATATATATATGAGATAAACAAAGAGATACAACCAACACTTAAAAATCAATATCGACCCCAAATGTGTGAATGTAGTTCTAATTCACAATTGGGATTTGGTTGATGATAGCCACAACAAAATTTGACTTATATTTTCTGCATAGATGAAGACAATAAAAGTAAAAAAAAAAAGAAAAAAAGCAAAAGCTAAAGTTGATGAAATAACTCTTAAAATGGTGTAGTAAATTTAAAGTTGTTTGCTATAAATGAGTTTAAAAATCACAGAATTTTAAAGTTGTTTGCTGTAAATGACTTTAAAAGAAATTGTCTTTTAAAGTTGTTTACAACAAACGACTTTATAAGGTTGTGATTTTTAAAGTCATTTGCAGCAAACAACTTTAAAAGTCTGTGACTTTTAAAGTCATTTACAATATCTTACATATATATATTTGATACTAGTACTTTATAATATCTTACATAAATACACAATAAAACCAAATTTTTATGATATTTATCATTGATTCATGCATTCTTTACACACACATACATATATATATATATTAATAAAAGCTCAAACAAGGAAATCAAAGTATTTTTTGGAATAACTCCTCATTTATTATCCTTTTATTACATATATAAATTTTTTACATATTATTAGATATTATTAATACAATATTATGATCAAAGAGCTACTTTGAAATGATTTCATCAAAATTTGGCTCCCTAGTATTCAGTTGACACCACTCTATGGGGAGAAAGGGTAAACTTTAAGCTGCAACTTCCTCAGCCAACTTGATGGTACCATTTCTCTTCATCAAACCTTAATTTTAGATGATAATCACAAATCTTAATGTTCTCCTTTCTCCAATATTAAGGGTTAGAGAGAGAAGCAGTTGTTGTTTGTAAATCATAATTTTTTTGTTGACATCATGACGATCTAACACACTTCTTAACGCCATCATCGATAGTGACAAAACCCACTTGATCTACAAAATGCAAATAGAGAGAGTTGGTAATAAGAAAGAAATGTATAACAAAAAGAGGTTATGATTTACTTATAATGTTTTTCATACCACAAACAACAAAAATATCCAAAATGAAAAGCAAAAGAGGAAACAGGATGGAGAGATACAAGGACCATAGGAGCAGGTCGTCATGCCACCCATGAGGAAAAGAACATGAACCAAGGATATAGGAAAAAATTGAGATGAATTTGGCCTTTTATGGATGAACAAAGACTTTTGTAGTCGTTTAGAAAAAAATGACTTCAAAAGTAAACACTATAGAAGTTGTTTAATGGAAAAACAACTTCTTTAGTCTAGGATGAAGAGGAATTTTTTACACAAGAATGGATTTTAAAGTCGTTTTATTCAAACAACTTCAAAAGCTGATATTTTTAAAGTTGTTTTTGCTAAATGACTTCAAAATTCAATGACTTTTAAAGTCATTTAGGGAAAAAAAATGACTTTAAAAATATAGGATTTTAAATTCATTTAATTCAAACAACTTTAAAAGTCCATTCCCATGTCAAAAATCCTCTTCATCCTAGACTAAAGAAGTATTTTTATATTAAATGACTTCTTAATTGTATACATTTAAAATTGTTTTTTTTCTAAACAACTTGTAAAATATTTACGAAGCTGGTAGTTAAAATAATGACTTCTTTATACAAACTTCAAAAGCCTCCTATGCAGTAGTGATAGTCAAAAATCCTAAGGGAAAAATCAAGCCTTATCCACCCAAGCATAAGAGGTAGCCACCATCTTAGGAGACTTTTAAGGGAAATTCAATTCATATTCATTGGAATCACATACATTGAGAAATTTATGAAATAAAACAAGTTAAAAGATAAGGGCTCATGTGAGACTTCTTCCTTACACTCTCTCCTACTCAATCAAAAGAAGGGACCACCTAAGAGGGAGCAAGAAATTTCCATGCTTCGATGGTTAATCCCCATTAGTTCCACATGAAATACAATGAAAAATAAAGATGATTTATGGAGAAAAACAATGAGTAGAAGAGAGAGACAATTTATGGAAAATCTATGGTTGAAATTATCTTACTTTTCAAGCACTTGAAGATTAAGATCTATCCTTGTAGATACATATTATAAGAAACAATGGTACTCACTCAATCAAAGATAGACCAAATACAACCAAGGCCAAACTAAGAGCTCATTGATGGAGTTTTTTTTTTCGTGGGCAGCCCACCCATTTTCAAGGAGAATCATGCTTAAAAACAAGGAAAAAGATGTTGCACTTTGGTGGAATGCTATTGGAGAGTAAAGAAGCCTTAAAAAGAAGATTGTTTTAGATGAGAACATTCCAACCAAATCCTGACCACTCAAGTTAGGATAATGATGATCTAAGGGTTAGAAACGAAGTGTTGAAAAGTTACAAACCCTAGCCACCTTGCCCATATTGAAAATTCAAATCAAAATCTTAAGTAAAGAATATCTCCACCACTCATTATGGTCTAAGGGATTAAATAAATTCAGCTTTTCTAAACTTCCCACATATACCTAATGTCTTCCATGCTTCCCACTCTATCCCCTTTCCAAATCCACCCACTTTCCTAAAATTTCTCCCATTCTTTCTATCTTCCCTTCCTCTTAGACAATATTCCTTCCTATCCTACCAAATCTTATTCCCTACCCACCCTTTAAGACCTTCCTATCTCATCCCATAGCCAAGATTCATTCCATGAAAATTACCACCTTCAAACAAATTTCCAGGCATTCCCCTCTCTTACCTTCCCATCTCATTTCAACCATCTAAGCATCCTTTCTTCCTTAGATCCTAACCTTTCCTTTTTAAGGCTTCCACTCCTAAAACTCTATAAATAAGAGGTGAAGGAGAAGGAAAATCTATCTTCTAACTTTGCTTAGAGTTCAAAGCCAAAGCTAGGAGAAATAGAGGGAGGAAGAATACCCTCACCAAATCTCCCACAAGTCTCACATGTTCCATTCCTTAGAGTAGAGGTAAGGGTTCTCAACAAACCCATTTCCCTTTCTTCTCTTTTCATTCTTCCTCTCTTTCCCCTGATCTTTTCATTGCATGAACTCATTGGTTTCCATGCATCATTATTGCATACTTTTCATGTTTTGCAAGCATCAGCCTATTTTATTTCATGCAGACCCTCCTCATATAGTCATCTCTATGCATAGCACTCCATTAATTTTTCTCATTGCATGAACCATCTAGGATTACAAGCATGTCTATTCTTGCTCCATTCTTGTATGTTGCATGAGCATACCCTCCACCCTTCCCTATTACATGCATATCCCCTTAAACATAGCCTTACTTGCATACTCTTTATCATGTCTTTTTTATGCATTATTTCCTTTCCAATAGCACTCATTAAGCTCTTTAGGAAAACAATGCATCTCTTATAGGATCCACTTAGCACCCTTTATCCATATTTACAGACACTCCAGCCCTCCTTCACTTCGTTACATGCCTTATACCCCTCAATCTTGCACACTCCCATCTTCCATCCACCACCACTTTAATTTTCATGCACCATTCACCTTGTTCCCTACATCTTGTTGCATGCATACATCACGTTCTACTTCTTGTCTTTTCTTTTGTTTTTCTTATGGGATTTGGGATTGAAGGATAAGGAAAGAAGCCTTGTACCTTTCTACAACAGCAAGAATTCTTTCCAATCCTAGAGTAAGGGTTGAGAGGAACAATAAATCTTTCCATAAAACCACCTAAATTCTTAGTTAAGGGCTTCATGTTAAAGGGTAGGATATCTTCTATAATAAAGTACCTATTTCCTTCCTCATCTACTAAGGGTGGAATAGGTGAGTTCTAATCCAAGGGCCACTATCTGCATGCTATTCTTTTCTTCTATTTCAATCTTAAGGTAGGAAGCCTTCATTATGGCTTGTCCCTAACCTTCTATTAAATGAACTCTAATCCTCTCTTGCCTCTCTCCTCAAGAAGTTACTCTCTTTTCTAAGAGTATCTAACAGGAGATGTAAAAGTTTATTTTGCACTTCAATTCCATACTCCTTTTATGCTTCTTTTATGGGTTGAGATCTTTTTGGAAAGGTGTTTGATGCCTCTTCTCTTGGCTGGCCTAGCACTTCATTCCTAAGGATCTTTGGAAAAGATTTGAACTAATGGGTTGTATCATGTCGGGTTAAGGAGATGAGAAAATCTTGGTTGTAAGTTAGTGTATTATGGGTTGAAGAGAAGCCTACAAGCTCTTGTTGAGTGACACAACAATAGGACTTTATAATAGAATTCAAGCCTAAAGTTGAAGATGTTTATTGCTTTCTTTAATTGCTTATGTAAGAATTTCTTGTAATTAATCAATTAATGAGACTTTCCTTTAATTCTTAAGTAGTTTCTTTACTTTCTCCCATTTGTTAATTTCTTGTTTCTTAAAATATTTGCTTATTTACTTGCTTTCTTAATTACATAGTTCTTGCTTTAGTTCCTTTAATTTCCTTTGGTTGGCTAGGTTAAAGTAACATAATCTAACCTTTAATTAAAACTCCTTAAAAGAGTCCTCATGGGATCAACCCATCCTTGTTGTGTCTATGCTATAATGGACTTGTTCACTTGCAATTATTTTTAAAGAACATCAAGTTTTTAGCCCCATTGCTAGGGAATCACAACAGAGTTTAATTAAGATACAGGTTGTAATGCTTTACCACTAGTTATAGATTAGGGCTACATATAGTTGCATTTTTCCTATCTTCTTATTCCTACAAATTTAATACTTTCCTTTTCTTTTGTACAATAATTTGGACAAGAATAAAGACTTGGAGGAAGACCTTAGGATAGTTTCTAAAAGTTTTATTTGAATGGATTATAGTGAGATCGAAGTTTTAATTTTTTATATGCAATTTATTCATTTAAAATTAAGGGTTGTAATAATACAGGTCAAGGGTGGGCGATCCTAGCATGGATGAGGAGGTGACATGTACCTAGACTTACCCTTGCTTGAGAAGACTTATTGTAGGACCCTGCTGTGCGCTTTCCTAACTTCTTTCCATTTCCTAGGTTGGGGTTTGCATAAGTGCTTTATTTTCTTGCATTATGCATGGAAGTTTAATAGCATATAGTTGCATTCCATTATTAACTATTGCATACTAATTAGGACTTTGCATTAGAAAGCAACTACTTAATAAGGATATCCTAAGCTCAGCCATAACTCAAGGACATAGACTGTCAGGGTTATAGTGCCCCGTCTGTTGAGGCCTTGAACCCTTGTTAGGCATGTAGGTAGATGCACTAGATTGACAACTTTCCTTACATATAGGACAAATTTATTGCTTTAAGGTGCTTTATATGTTGATCAAATTGCATGGGATTATCTATAATGTAGTAAGGACAATTTAACCCTTTGAGATCAAGGGTGGATTTCATCACCACACCTTGGCCCACCTAGATTAAATAGCACCTAATGCGCCCCAACCTTCCATTTTAATTTAAAATCAATTAGAAGACACCTTAGTAGCTTTTTGAGCTCATAACACCCTCTTAGAAGGAGGCAGCCTATTGTCACTCCACTAGCCCCTATCTAGTCAACAACATTGGTATTTAAATGACTAGTTTTGCCAACATATTCTATGACTCAGATCACCTATGGATGACATAGGAGGGTGAGAAATGGTTGATTTGGATCAAGATCTAACTGATAAGCAGTAGGATTAATTTGCAAGAGAGGAGGAGCTACCTAGGATTAGAAATAATCTAAAAGCCTCTTCTTTAAAGAAATTTAAGAAAAAAACAAAAAGCCTTTTAGATTATTGCTTACGGTTAGGAATATTTAGTGTCCTTGATTGTTTGATTGTTTAAGCATTTAGGTTGCATTATCTATATAATGACTTAACTTCATTCTATACACACACACACACATGTTTCTTTCATTGTATACAATGACTTAACTTCATTCTATATAAACAATAAAACCACTACACCATCCATTGGTGTTGGCATGGTCATTGAACACTCAATCTTAATCTAGTACCCTTAGATATAGAGATCAAATGAGTCACTAAGCAAGGCAAAAGGAATCAAGAAGATCAAAAGTTCCATGCCGTAAAAATGACTTATGAAGTTGTAGAAGTGAGACTATTGAAAGATAACTCTACACCTATTCAATTCAACTCACCATCTTGGGTAGCTCTACTTGTAACTAATGTAGACCATTTTGACTTGAAACTAGGAGTTATTCAACTCTTTCCAAATTTTTATGGGTCAAACAAGGACCCATACCGTCATGTTTGGAATTCCTTCACATATGCTTTACTTTTTAGTACTGCAAATTTTCAGATGACTCTATTAGTTTAAGGTTGTTTCCATTTTTCCTTAAAGATAAAGCTAAGGCATGGATCAACTACTAGAAGTAGGTTCCATCAAGAGATTGGATCAATTTTTCAAGAAATTCCTAATAAAGTTTTTCCCTGTCCAAAAAAGGACGCCCTCAGGCGCAAAATCATAAATCTCCAACAAAAAGAGGGAGTATATCTCTATGAATACGGGGAGAGTTGGAAGGATTTGCTTCTAAAATATCACCAACATAGATTTGAAAAAGTGGTAGCAAATTCAATATTTCTATGAAGGTTTGGCACCGCAGAACCAACATATGACAGCTACCACTAGTGGAGGGGCTTTCATGGCCAAAAGCAATGTGAAAACCTAAAATTTCTTCAAAACATTTGTTGAGAATTCCCAGCTATGGGACTACTCTTCTCAAATGGAAAGAAATTCACAGCTAAAGAAGAAAGGTGGATTAGATGAGGTAGGGGTCACTTTAGATTTGTATGGAAAAATTGACATGTTGACCCAAAGGTAAATAAGATAGATTATCTATCCCAATAGTTAGATACTGTAATTACAAGCAGATCTCCTATGCAACCTAAATATGAGGTTTGCTTAGTCTATTCATGTCCAAATCACTCTGCTTTAATGTGTCTACCTAAGCTAGTTTCCTCAAGTTCTTTTCAGAGCAGACGAATGCTATGAAAGCATATCATTAACATGGCAACAATGACCCATATTCTCAGAACTACAACCCTAGATGGACTTGGCTTCCAAACTTCTCATGGTAGAAGAATAACCACCAAGGGGGTCTATTAAGGGAATCCCCCTCAACAACCTTTTCTCAAAAACAATATGGCTTAGTAGGCAATTTCCTCAATAGTTTTCATCCCAATAAAGTAAATAATCATTGGAGTAGACTCTGAACACCTTTATGCAAGGGACCATGCAATTTCAAAATTATACAAAACAATTTCATAATGGTACTAATTAGACCTTACATGCTAACTCGAAGTCTATTGGGAAGTAGGAGTATCAAATGGGTCAGTTGTCTAGCCCCATCTAATGCTATAATCAACTATCAGAGTGGTGTTATGAAACTATCATTTGGCAACATAAGATTACAAGTGAACATTTTTGATCTAGCATAATAGATGGACTCCACCGAATCATTTGTTGTGAATGCTATAGAAAGTCTAATTCGTGGTCCTTAGAATTTGATCCACTTTTGGATCAAGCTGGTACCTTTGAGGAAGTGGACCTATTATTTGAAGCTGCAGCAGTAGTGAACACTCCCAAATGAAGACAAAAAGTAGAGCCCTTGACACCACCTTCCACTACTCAAGGGAACTCACCTGAGAAAATACCCACTTTAGATTTAAAAGCACTATTCGAAGGTCTAAAGTATGCATTTTTAAGTCCCTTCTAAAACCTTGCCTATAATCATATCAATTAAGAACAAGAAGGTAAGTTGCTCAATGTCCTTTGGAGACATAAGTCAGCAATTGGGTGGTTCATCTTGCACATAAGGGGAATTAGCCCAACCGTTTGCATCAACCAAATCCATTTAGAAAAAAATGCTAAAATGTCTCAAGAATTCCAATAGTGGCTAAACCCACATATGAAGGAGGTAGTTAGGGCAGAGGTGCTAAAGCTATTAGATGTAGATATCATCTACCAAATTTCTAATACTTCTTAGTTCAGCACTGTTCAGATTGTCCCTAAAAATTTAGAGTCACGATAGTTAGAAATGAGGATAATGAGTTACTCCCTATTCACATGACCACCAGGTGGAGAGTTTGTATTGATTAAGTTAAACCCAATCATGGGGAAAGATCACTTTCCCCTTCCCTTCATAGACCAAATGCTAGAAAGATTGGTTGGTAATGAGTATTATTGTTTCCTAGATGGATATTCTAGCTACAACCAAATTCCTATGGCAGGAGGGGATTAAGAAAAGACTACCTTCACTTATCCTTTCATAACTTTTGCCTACAAATGCATGCCTTTTGGGCTATGAAATGCACCAATGACTTTTCAAAGTTGTATGGTGAGTATCTTCTCAGATATATTAGAAAGGTTCATAGAGGTGTTTATGGTTAATTTCTTAGTATTTGGGTTTAACCTTGATGAGTGCTTGGCCCATCTAGCTCTAGTATTAGGGAGGTTTCAAGAAAAGACTTTAGCACTTAACTCGGAGAAATGCCATTTTATGGTGAAAAGCGGCATAGTGCTAGGAAATGTAATATCACATAATGATAAAGAGGTTGACAAAGGCAAAGTGGACCTCATCTCAAATCCTTCCCCTTCAAGGATAATGAAGCAATTCCGCTCATTTTTGGCCCATATTGGTTTTTATAGATGCTTTATCAAGGACTTTAGCAAACTTTGTAGGCGTCTATGCAATTTGTTAGCAACAGAGGCAACTTGTGACCTTGATGAAAACATCATGAAGGCCTTTGAATGTCTTAAGATCAAACTCACCTCCATGCCTATTATATGATCATGGAACTAGACTACACCATTTTAGATCACGTGTGATGCTTTTGATTATTTAATTAGTGATGTTCTAGGGGAATGAATTTCTAAACTTCCCCATGTGATTTATTATGCTAGTAAGACTCTTAATGACGCCCAACTTAACTACTACACTATAGAGAAAAGAGTTGATGACTATAGTGTTTGACTTAGACAAATTTAGGTCCTACATCTTAGGGTCTAAGATTATCTATTCGGATGATGTAGCATTAAAGTACCTTCTTTCCAAGAAGGATACTAAGCCTAGGCTCATTCGATGGATTCTCTTGCTATAAGAGTTTGATATAGAAATTCAATATTTGGTCATCTTCATTAACCAAGAAATCCTCATCTCAATCATCCAAGGAAACTTCTGATTATGTTGGTTTTAGGTGCATTCCATTATGGAACTTATCTTTGTTGTTGAGAGACATTAAGATTTCTATAGCTTCTATAGCTCTCTTGTTTAAATTCAGTATAAGAATGTCAAACCCACCCTAAATTTTCATTGATTATTTTCTAAATAATAGGGCCCACCCTTCTTTTCTACTCAAATTCTATAAAAATAAGATAAAACATGGTTCACACTTAGTTTTATGAAGTTTGACATCTGAAGGGGATCCACATGCAAAAAAGAAGAAGTGAAAATTGACTTAAAATTTGGGGCTGAGATATAGCTGTCAAAATTTTGTGTATAGTGTAGTTGTGCAAAGGCATTCTTTTGTCTAGAAAAAAGCAAAATAGAAATCCCTATCTAAACACAAGGAAACTGTCTTCTCATTAGAAACTGAACCTCCCAAACCCCCATCTTCTTCTTTGTTATCTTCCAAAAAGCTTCACCAAAACCCTAGATCTAATCCAACCCATTTCAAATATTGAAGAAAATCTTAAAGATGGAGATGGAAAAATGCTTCTTGGTGGAGGAAAGCTAAGAGTTGAAGGCTAGGAGAGAATTCAAGAGGCATCTTGAACGGATTTTACTTGACCTTTTAGATTAAGTGTTCTTCAACTGGCTATAGGATATGGTTTTTTCTTCTTTTTTGGAGTCTGTTATTGGGTTAATTGGTAAAATGATGATTCCTATCTCTATAATTTAGATGGACTTCATGGATTGTTTGAGGGGCAACTATGTAGAGGCATCCTCCATGGTCTTGAAATTCTTTTGAGTTTTCATTGGATTATTTTTGCTTCAGCTTGGTAATTTGTGAAATGATTGTTATTAGTTATTTCTTATGCTTTGCTTTTGGTAGGATTGAAATGAGATTGCCTAAATTGAGTTCGTTTTTGTTCCTTTGAAACCTGGGTTTAATTTTTATGCCATGGTCAGATGTTGGGAAGTTTGTTCTCTTTACTTGAAATGCATATTTATGGACTGCATGGATGATGTTAGGAGTCATTGGAATCTTGGGATTTATAGTGCAAATCCTAGAATTTAATGATGAAGAGTGTACATCTTGAGGACAGGGATTCTACTTTATTATTGGATAGATGTTATCTAGATTTTGAATTTGAGACAAAGTGTGGAACTAGCTTCTTTAGACTCTGTTTTGTTCTTTTTCTTTGTAGTTCAAACTACATGAGTTTCAAACATAAGGGGATGAAATTCATTGTTTTCATAAAAAAATTTGGGCAGGAATTGAATGGTTGAAGGTGGGATTGTTATCTTTTAAATGGAAGTAAGGTTTGGGCAACGGATCTTGAGGAAACTCCCACATTTGTTGAAACCATATTGTTCTAGCAAGGCTGGTAATTTTTTAGGGAAACATGTACATATTTGGATCAATCAAATTTGGTAATTTGAATCAACTCTTGGACCAAAATTTAGAAGATTTTGGACATATTTATTTAAAAAATTTGTTAGTTTTTCTTCAAGTTGGTTTTGAACTTAGGAGGAGTAGGGTCCTTCATATGGTTCATTTCCAAGTTGTGGTTGTTAAATGCCACAAATTGTGGGAAGTGCTTACACTTTTCTAGGTTAGTCAATGTTAAATTGAATGGCTATAGGCTTTAGAAAAAGAAATTTTAACAAAAGTAAAAACAATTTTGGTTAGGTCGACGATGGAAGAAATGAATGTTCAGACAGATCTAAATTGAGTTGTAATGCCATGCTTTTTATAATTCTTTTTGAGCTAGATTTGTCATTAAATAAGTAAATCATGGCTTGTAATTTGAAATCGGATGGATTGGATCATGTGCAGTCCACATGAGTGTTAATCAGGGCCGTGTTAGATTTAACTCATGCCTTTTGTGACTTGACATTGTTAACACCTTTGATTAAATTTACATTTCCAATCTTCTTAAAGTTTCTTAAGAAAGGAAAACAAAATGTATATCTAAAATGAGTCCTTGGTTCTGAAGCTGTCTATAGAAATTTAATGACTGACATAGTTGTAGATTAATGACATATGAGCGGACGTTTGGTTGTAGTTTTGATCAGATTCATGGGAGCTAGGTCTAGCCTTGGATTTAGATACAATTGAGGATATAAGGCCACAATGAACTTTTGAAACTTTATAATGACCTTGGTTACTACTTTGATCTTTCTTGCCTATTTTGTTTTCTTTCTTTTTCGGCCAACAATTGACTAGCCTTTATTATAGTTAGATGGAAACTTCGGTTTTTGGTACAATGAGAATCATTTTTATTTCATGAAATGAAATTTGGGTGTATGGTTAGCTCTACTCAAGTAATAAGTTTGTCATTGAAAATGTAAAATAATGCATGCACTACTCATAACATAATAGGGACTTGTCTAAAATTGCTTTGAAAATCACTCTCTTGTAAAAGGATCATTGGAAGTAAGCTTTTGTCAATGCATGCTAGACATTGTTATGAGTTGTACATGCTCTTACTATTAATTCATTTGAATCCAATATACTAATGGAATGCTATGTATGATGATGCTTAGTTGTGCTTGATAACTCTGCTCAAGTAATATGTTTGTGGTTGAAAATGTAAAATAATGCATGCAATACTCATAACATACTAGGGACTTGTGGGAAACCTTTTCGAAATTCACTCTCTTGCAGATGGATCATTGGAAGTAAGCTTTTGTCAATGCATGCTAGACATTGTTATGAGTTGTGCATGTTCTTCCCATTGGTTCATTTGAATCCAATATACTAATGGAATGCTATGTGAGATGATGTTCAGTTGTGATTGAAATGACTTGCATGTGGATGCATTTTCCGAATGAATATGTGATTGGGAATGTAATATGATCTATTTATCCATTGAGAATATTGTGGTCGTATTAACGAATGGAGGATGATGGTTGAATGTGACTGGGTGAGGGTGGGCGTTTGAGTCGGTTGGATTACTCTGGGGACCCCTAAGACCATGACGATTCTCAGTCAGGTATTTTGGAATTTGAGAAGTAAAAGGCTTGGAAGCAACCAGTAACCAGATGAGATTGGTGTCGGATTTGTGGCTTCTGAATACCTATTCTTTGTGAAATGTACCTGTTTGAGAATGTGATTCCGGTATAAGTTTCCGTCATTTGAGGTTGAACTAGTTAACAAATCCTGTTGTTTTGTGTGTCATTTGGATAAGAAATGTGTTAATAAATTTTGCGGTACACATTTTGAATGGCGTGATTATGCTTATCCGTGGAATGACATGAACGGAATGATAATGTTATACTTCGTGGATATGTGGTTGTTGATATTATCCTTAACTAGTTATGGATTCTAAATCTAACGTGTTCATGCAAACCCTATTGAGTTTTAGCTCACTTTTTCATTTGAACTATTCAGGTGAGTCGAGTCATTTTTCCCATAAACACACGAGTGTACTGGAGCCGATAGCATACTAGAGTGCTACGTGGATCTGCACATCTTCACTAGATCCTTTCATGTCATGCATGCCACATGGGAATTTTTGGCTTATGTTATTTGATGGATATGTAATTACCATTAACTTTCACGTTGTGTGATAAATGGACATGTAATTCGGTTTCATTTTCTTTGGCTAAAGCTTGATGTGACTGCAACTTTATGAGTAATGATATGGATATTGTGACTAAGATGTTTGAACAAATTCTAGTCTGTATGGAGTATATGAACGTGATGCATGGGAGTGCATTTTATATTGATGACTCATGGTAATAAAGGTGCATAGATGGAAGGGACCCTTTCAACGGATGGGTCGCGACAAAGGATCTAACTGTGCTTCAAAATTTGTTGTTGCTCTTGAAGGTCGAGCTGGTTTTCCTGTACAGATTTTTCAAACGTTATCCCGTCATTCTTTTGGCCAAACTAGAAGAGGAGCAATGATTCTCATTAATTATGTGTTTCTGGAGTGTGCCAAGATCAATATCTTCTTTTGAGCTATTTGATTTTGTTGTTCAGCAACGAGATCCTCTGTAAATTGGGAGTTCTACAGCGCCGGAAAGAAGCCGGAGTTTGCTTTCATATTGCTGCTCGGAACCGTTTGTTAGAACGCTTTTGAATAATCTGAGCTAGAGGGTGAGCTGACCCAGGTGCAGGTTCATCAGGCTTATAGCATTTGCGTTTTGAATTTAAAAATGAATTTAATAGAATTTTATTGGAACCCGCCTTTTGACCAAGTGATCGAGAATTAGAAGCGTTTTGGCCGGGGCTCTTCACTAACGAACATTTTGACTTCTTCAGCCGAAGTTGCAGTCGATCTGATGAATACATGGTACTCAATAATGGTATCTGGATTAGGATAAATTCATTCTGAAAAGATGTATGTGTACATGGGTCTATATTTAACCATGATCTTGACATAGATCTAGAGGGAAGAGTGCCAAAATATTTTATTTTGAATCTAACTTAAAGGATTCTTGCACCAAAAAGTTTTGCAGAATCAACCTCTAGAAACTCCCCGAATATATTCCCAATCTCCTTCAATGTTTCATTGTTCCATCTATGCTGAGGAATGCCTCCAATGGAAATTCTAAAGATACCTGATGGTACAAATGGCCCACTCCACCATGAATACAGATACTTCATGCACCAGTGATGAAGATTTTCCTAGACAAAAAGGATTCTTTGAATTGCAGGTTTGGATTGAAAGTAGAAGAGCATCTCTCTTCCATTGTCTGCAAGCCATGTTTCAAATTTTCTTTTAAGCCCCATGTCTCTTCTACGCAGACTTTGACTTCATGTTCTTTCTAGTCGTGCAAGCCATGTTTCGATTTTTCTTTGAATTGCAGGTCTGGATTGAAAGTAGAAGAGCATCTCTCTTCCATTGTCTGCAAGCCATATTTCGATTTTTCTTTCAAGCCCCATGTCTCTTCTACGCAGACTTTGAATTCATGTTCATTCTAGTCCGTGGAAGATCCATTCTGATCAGAGTTCTATAAAGGATCTCAACATTTATGTCGACTTGATGATAAAGGAAATCGTGTTGACTCTAATTTTCCCTCCTAAGAGTGCTGCTTTGAACGATTTCTGGGTGCTGATCGAAGGAGTACTAATTTCCTTTTCAATGTTAGCAACTTTTGCGCCATCTTGCTTTGTTTTGTTCTTCATGATTTTGAAGCTCTTTGAGTCAAAGCCTGGATGATTACTAGGTTGTCTTCCAATGGCTGCATCTCTATGTGCTTTTTAATCTTCGTGTTGATAACTCTGGTTCTCTTGTAGCTCTGATGCGAATTGTCAACTGCCCTTTTATCAAGGCGGGACCATTCCTTCGCACAATTCCAATAAACGTTCTTCTTCTAAAGTTCAAGCGCCGGATGAGCCGCAAATCTAATCAGTGAACATCTCGTTCTTTCGTAGTCGCTTGGCTTTATAGCTTTGCATTTCTCTTTTGGATTTCTGTATAGGCCAATTAAAGTTGCCCCTGGAGTTTCCATTAAGGATTGTTTCTAAAGCTTTCCTTCTTTGGTAGTTAGGCTGGTTCTTTCATTTGTGCTTCAATTCCTTCCACTTTTTTTAGATTTGCTCTTTTATTTTCTCTTCCAAAGTTTTCTCTGTGAGTTAGATTTTTGCTACCATTTTTTATGCGAGGAGTCCCTAATGCTTCTATCACCATTGCTATCCATGATGCTTGGAGTAATTGAATGAATCTTTAGAGACTTGGTGATTGTTCAGCTTCTGCAAGTAAAATAGGTTTGGGAAAAGGGATAAATAACTGAGAATGGAAGAAATCACTTCAATGCTCTCAAGATCACTTGAAATCAATAAGGGAAACTTAGAATAAGAAAGATGCCCAGTGGCATGATTGATTGCTAGAGAATCCCAACATAACACGAAGACAATGAGATGGAGTAGAGAAATTGCGAGAATTCCTACAACCAAGATGAGTAGGATGAGATTCCAAAGACTTACCCCATTTAGTGGATTTTTGGCAATCTCATAATTAGAAAAGGTGACTTCAATAAATAGAAAATTTTCAATACAAAAGATTGCAACAATTTGGATCAAGAAGCTTGAAATTAGTTTGCTTTAGATGTAGCCTTGACTACTTGCTTTGATGCTCAAAAGTTCTTAAGATGTCTATTTTCATATTCAAATTATAGTCTTCAAGTCAATGAACCCATTGAATTTGAATGGCTAGTTGTTATAATGCAAATAGATCTATTACAAGATCAAATTTTTGGCAGGTTCTTCATGGCAAACCAATTGTCACTGTTTGAAACCTATGTTTCAAATTAGAAATCCAAAGTTTCTAGTTGGCTGGACCACCATGGTAGTAGACTAGATGATGCCTAGAAAAGTGGAATTTACTTGAAAAGTGGTAGCTAGCTTGATTCAATTGAATCCAATATTGTCCCTAGAGATTCCTTATAGTTAGTTGGGTTTCTCTCTGAAGTTAGATGTGAAGACTTTTTATTCTCTGAAAGTACAATAGTTATTTAACCTTCTCTAAGTAGTTAGGAGTGAAACATCTACTTCTCTATTAGCTAAAGCAACTGGTTGAGTCTTTCTCAGCAATTGGATGTTGATATACTTGTTATTTTGCTTCATTGATTTGATGGGCAGCTGGTTCGGAGTTGATCTCAACAGTCAAGTAGGTTGGTCATTAGTGTCAAAATTTTCCTTAAGTATAAAGACAACTAGATACTTATAAACATGCAACCAACTATCTTATCATGAAGTGCTCTACAAACATCAAGTTGTTCAAGTGGCCATAAACATGCACAAACTATGTTAGATCACATGAATCGAGGTTTTGTTATCATCAAACTAGAAAAGGCATGGGTGACAACTTTCTTGTCAACAACTTTGCAAGCGAAGATTCTCACACATGAATAGATAAAATGAAGTGGAATGGAAAATGACTAGAAGATGTGAAGTTTGTAGGTAGCATAAGAGAACATCATCTCTTTTATTGCTCTTTAAAGCTTTGAATCAAATTAGTGTGGCAACCTCCTGTAGTGGGTTCCATCAAATTCAACTTTGATACATCATATATGGGGAACCTAGGACTGGCTAACATTACTGGTTTATTTCTAAACTATGAAGGTCAAATCCCATTTTGCATTCCCAGGACCTATTGGTAAATTTGATTCTTTGACATAAGATATTAAGGCCTTAATTTTGTTGGAATTCAATTTAGGAATCAACACACTTGGTGGCCACTTTTAGTAGAAGGAGATGTACACAAATGCTGTCAAATGGATGGAAGTTACCACAAATTTGGCCAAGAAATTTGAATAAGAGCTTTTGTACATTATATAATGGATTCAAGGAGCAAGAGTTCAGCATATCAAGAGGCTAACAGACTAGCTAACTCCGATGTATATATAGATAGCCTTCCTACAACCACATCTTATCAACTTAATATGGTTCCTTAAATGACATCTTTTGTCATATTTTTGTAAATACTCTCTCACTTTAATAATATCAACCATTTCAAACTAAATAAATAAAATCTCTCCTAAATATATTAGTTTTGGATGAAAAGCTATAGTTAATACAACACCACATCCACTAGCCTGCCAAAGTCATGTAGGTTCAACTAAATGGCATCGGACCAAGCCCAATTGATTTTGATGATATTAAACTTTCTACTTGTGTTTCTAACTCATTTTATGCAAGTGCATGTATATCTAAAAGTTAGAACCAATTCAACTTAGACTAGATCAAGTTTTTGGACCTAGAAAATGTAATTTGTCAAAAATCAATCGATCCATTTAATCGGAAATGGAAATTGGTGAACTACATTAACAAAACACATAAAAATCTCACAAGATTCAATTAATTGACATTGAAAATATAGTTAACCATTTTGTTATTATGGAAATCTAGTCAACTCCTTTTAAAAAACAATTAATTGTCATAGACAAGTTACATTAGATATATGAAAATATTCATAGTAGAAATTCAATTAAAGGAGCAAATTGACCATTTCAATTGAATAAATTATTTTAGAAAAACTAGTCAACTGATGTTGAAATCCAATCAACTACTGCACACCAATAAGTTTTGAAAAGATGCAATGTTTTTCTAGAAGATTGTAGCTAAAAGAAATTTTCAATTAAATTTGGTAGCTTTAGCTATTTTGAGAATCTAGTTGACTATTAGGATAAAATCAATCAATGATTTTTAAAGAAATTGCACACTCCATAGAAATGTTACTAGAGCATTGCGGTTGAAGATTCAAGTCAATTGCTTTTGCATCATGAGGTTGTTTTTGTGGCTTCAGAGAATCCATTTAACTATACATGCTAAAAAATTCTAATGAACATGAATTGAAATGGGTTTTGCTCCTAAGCTGAAAATATTGCAAAAATGAATAACTGAATCTGTGAAGGATGAGTCAATTGTTGAGGATAACATTTCAGAAATATTTTTATATTTTTGAAAAAATAGTCAATTGTATAGTGAAAAACAATCAATCATTTTAGTAGATAGGTTATTTGGTCATCATTTTCAAATTTTAATTTTCTACTATGATGAGTTGTATTCATTTCAAGGGTTGTCTAAGGTTTGTCACAAAAGAGTCTTTTGATTGTTTATAACCATAGGATTGATTGGGATCATATTCTTATGTTGTTTGTTTACCCCATCATCTGGCTAAACCATAAAAGAAAAGAAAATTAGAGAAAAAAGGGTGAAATATTAAAGGAAATAAAAAATGGAAGAAAAAGTGCACCCTTTCTTCAAAATGAAACTATGGGACAAAAAGAAATTCCAAAATGGCTACATCTTAAATAAAGAAATCATAATACACTTTTACAGAAGCATTCAACAACTATTCCTATGAGATGGCCAATTTTAAAGAAGTTGCTGTGAGATCAAGATCAAACCCTTGAAGCAAACCAAACAATTTGAGTGTTGAGAAGTTTTCTAGTTTGAAATTAAAATGAACCAATAGTTATATTGGGATTTAATTAACAAATAAAGGAATGATTTGTGTGTTTTTATTTGAGTAATGTATTATTTTTCAGTAGAGGTTAATAACTAGTTTTCAGATCTTCATTTCATTTAGTTTCTAGCTAGAAGATACTTAATGCTACCTAATGCAACATAGTTAAAAAGTTTACATATGCAAGGAAATTGATAAAGGTAAATGTTCAAAGAATTAGGAATATGTTTACAGTTTCATGTTTATGATGTGAATGTTTTTTAGAAAACAAAAGGCTAAAAACATGATTAGGATGTGAATTTGTGTTCAATTTCATGCTTTTCCTTGAAATTGGACTTTAACTTGATTTAATGTAATATTAGATAATTTGATGAACTGTTTGTGATTTTGGCATTTAATTGGTAAATTCATTCGGTTTAGAAATTAGTAATTTATTATTTATTCAAAAATTTTAATTTTAAATAGTGCATAAAAAGTTAGGCATATTTTTGCATAAAAAGTTAGGCATATTTTAGAAACATTTCAATTGTTTAGGATCTTAAGCACCTCTTCTCTAATCTATAATTTTTAATACACTTAATCACTTGATATCCATTTTATCCTTATCTCATAGTATTTATTTTCACTTTTTAAACAAGAGGATAATAGATTGTAAGTAAAGGTTCTTTGAAAAAGGTTTGTATTAATATTTAAAAATTTCATGCTTGTCTTTTTCACTAAGTTCTTCTAAATAACATCATAGAACATATCGTTAATCAAGCTAAGAAATTGATGCAATCCGAGACAGCTATGGGATATGACTTTGAAGGTGATGAAATGGATAAGGAGCATGATTTTTAAGAAGATGATATTGTTATGGAGTATGATTTTGAAGAAAACAAGCCCATGAATGTGAATAGTAGTGCTTATGAGATTGATGAAATTATAAAATGTCCAATAAGATGAAAGTGATCTAAATTTGAACTACATGGAGCTCTAAACTTTATCATGGTATGGAAATAGAGTCCATGGAGGCTGCAAAAAGTAGTTATATAATACATACACTAGGCATATAAGGTTTTAGTGACTATACTACTTTGACACGGTGTTCAAAGTGTGATGGAAGTGTCATTAGAATACATCATTCCGTCGTTTTGCAATTTGAAATTTCATAGATGACATAACTTGTGTATTGATTTTCATCCTTGTTGCTATCAACTTGTGCTATTTTGGAAGTTCAATGAAAAAATAGAAGCTTAGCATAGCTTTTTTGCATTTGCAATGGATTCGATTTGCTATTTAAAGTGAAAATTCTATCTTTTTGGTCCTTCTATTGGCAAGAAGCATGGGATAGTTCTTATTTACTGAGTTGCAACATGTATTTTTAAGAAATAGACAAACTAAATCATCATCATCTTGAGAATATAGATGTTGGTGGATACAAACCACGATCATCTTGAAAATAATTTCAAAGCACTCCATCACTACATCATATTTGAGCCAAAGATTAAATGAATATTGATATAATTCAATTTTCAACCAGTAACTTAATAAACTAATCAAGATTATATTAGAGCCTTATATTGCTTAAGTCATCCATTCCATACAAGTGTCAATTAAGAGAAAAAACTAAAGCTAAACTACTTTAAGCAAGACAAAGCACCTTCATAGCTCCTTCATAGATCCCTTTCAATCATAGACTCCTCAGCCTCTCGAATAACATTAGAAGAACATCACCAATACAAGTAAGCAACAACTAAGCACCTACTACATTGATACCAATAAGCAATTAGAAGAGCTTCCTTCTTAGCTCATTCAAGTTAGTTACAATCTAAACCACATCAAACTTCAATAACTTACATAAATGACTACCACCAGTCCACCATCTTCCCAATCCCATTTTCATTTCTAAGTCAGTCAAAGACGTCAAATTAGACATATTGCATTGCTAACATACTGCAGCAGCACAACTTTGTACACCTGAGAATATTTCATTTCAAAAAATAGAAGCTTGAAATAGAGTATATGTGATGACTGAGATTTTTGTAATACATTTTTCAAAGGCAGGGTGCCCTTAGTAAAAAAAATTCACAAAACAAAATAGTGAAAATTCTTTTCTTTAAAACTTATTTTGAAAAACCCAAGTCATCACTTCATACATAATATAAGTGGAATTTTTATACAAGATAAAATTCCATTGAAGGAATATATTTTTATTAAATTCCAAAATCCATCCAGTAGTTCACAATGCAGCCCAGTATTAGTATAGTATTTGTCCAAATTATATAATTCAAATTTCAATCCTCACCATAGAATAAAAACTCTCAATACAATACAATGCTCTCAAATAAAAATACATGTCTTCAAAGAAAGTACTATGATTAATTATTCTTCCAAATCTTCTTAAGTCTTATAAAGTCTTGAGCTCCTAACCCTCCTTCTCTATATTTGAGGTATTGTAAACATTGAAACATTTACAATACCTTAGCAAGCTATGCTTGGAAGGGGATACAAAAATATACTACCTCACTAATATAAGAATACATACATAAGTCA
The DNA here is from genome assembly GCA_035236585.1 of Warburgia ugandensis. NCBI lineage: Eukaryota > Viridiplantae > Streptophyta > Magnoliopsida > Canellales > Canellaceae > Warburgia > Warburgia ugandensis. The sequence continues at coordinate 55,115,702 of CP141132.1, forward strand.
TTATTCCATCATGGTTACCCATTCATGAGTTATCTCAACATAAAGTATATATGTTATTTATGTAGTATAGGATAAATTAGTTAAAATAGTGAAGATTGCTCAAAACTAGTTCCTTCCCCTGGCTATACTTCCTCTTAAGAAATCATTGTTCATCCAATTTTCATGCAGGGATTTTCTTTCTAGGAACTCATGTAGGAGCATCTCATCATGCCATGGCATTACACTATGCCTATCATATGTGCATCATAATGAAAAATACATTAGGACTACTATGCCACAATCTCAATCCGTACAGCACACCTGGATAACTATATAATAATCTACCGATACCAACTGCAGAAATAACAAATCAAGGTTCACGTGGGGGGAACCCTAGCTATCACAGTAGTGGCCTTCCCATGATTGCCCCACCTGACATTTAGTCTCTTTTTGGTCATGTTATAAGTTTCAGGAAGTGGGTGGTCAAACCCTCATAACTTCCCTAGCATAGCATCCCCAGTCCTAGCACTATGTAAAACAAAATCACAAGCCACCATGCTTGTATGTAAAATACATTGTACATATTAGACGATGTGTTTGTTTAACTAAGGTTGGAATGTTTTCTATTCCCTATTCGTTGGGTTTCCTTAGTCTTCACATCTCATTACCTTCACCTCATTTGATTTGATCATTAGATTGTATTAATTGAATTAGATTATGAGGTTGGATCACTTAGTTAGATCATATGGTTGGATCACTTAGTTAGATTATATGGTTGGATTAATTAGTTGGATCATATAGTTGGATCACTTAGTTTGATCATGTTATTGGAGCATTATTATGCTAAGGTACTAAGTATAGTTAAATCATGAAGGTCTATAATTCTAGACGAAAGATCATGTATGTATACACATGAATCCTTAATATATTCTTATACATCCATCTACCTCAAAGTAGTATCTTGATTCATACATCTCAAGTGGTATTCTTCCACATTGCCCATCATGGTTTGGATTCATACATCTGTCAAACCATACGTATAAAGTTATTTCTTTATACAAGTGTGTATTCCTATAAGGGATGCCCTAATTTTTCCTTGAATCATGTTTGATCAAGGTTTTGGGTTCTCTATCTACATTTGTCTACATATGCATATATAATTTCCACATATACATAATTCAATACAACATTTGTATTATTATTGTTTTTTATCATTTAAGATCCTTTGGATCTTGTTTGATCATCCTTATCTTGATTACAATTTTTATTAGGATTAGACGATTTGCTACCCTTTTATGCTCTTATTATTATTACTCAACCAATTAATGTTTTACTGGTTGAGGGTAGCTTATTTCATCCTAAGTCTAGACAGCTCCTCTTATGTCAAATTGGCTAAGGCTTACTAGTTGAATAGTTGAACACAAAGTAGTTACTTCAATCCTCATGTAAGGAAGCGTTTAGACCTAACAAAAGTCATGGGGGAAGAGCGTGGCTCTATTAGAGAACCCCCTTAAGCACCATGTTCATCATCCACTAGGGTGACCTTAACTCAACCTTTCACAAGGTTCCTATGAGCATGTTAACCCTAAGTACTCTTTCTAATTGATTTTAATTAAATCCATGAACATTAAAATGTCATTCATGAAGTTTCATTATTTTCCTAATCTGGACCAAGGAATTTATATTCCTTATATTATTCTACTAACTATGTCCCTTACTATCATTAAGTCCATGTCATTCATTCCATGTAAATGTCCTTCCATTCTAATTTCATTTAATTACATTTTCAATGTAATTTCCATTACATAAGCATTAAAGCATAAATAAATAAATAAATCCAAAAATAAATCCACTAAGTAATAAAAGAAAATTATAATAACATTCAACAATTTAAATAAAAATTTAATATGCCATAAATATCCATCATGATCCAACAGTCTTAGTTGATTCTTATGCATTTTTTATCTCTTTTAGGATTTAGATCTTTATCTTTCATTTTCCTTTAGATATAACACATTTTCTTGATGTGATTTCATTATTATATCATTGATCCATCTCATCAAATGATCTGATCTTCCTTGATCTAACCGATCAAGGAGATCTTAAGTTATTTTATCCAATTTAAGGGCATAGATCTTGGTCAACCCCAAATCATCATCATCATCTAGTCTATAATTCCACATGATATTAACTTCATATCTTCATCAAAACTCATCCATACTATCTAATCATCCTTGATTAGCTTGATCAAGGAGATTTCCATTCATTTTTTTAGATTTTACTACTTTTAAGGCTGGATCTCTTAAGATCTACCAATTCAATTCATCTAACCTATTTATTTAGGTTATTATATTATTAGATCATCATCCAACATAATTTCAATGGTCTGATCACCCCAGATCTTCTAGATCAAGGATGTCGGTACACTTATCTACTTAATTTTAGAACATTTAATGAATTTAAATTATGATTTTATTGGTTCAATAGGTTCTAATCATCACAAGAAATCCATCCCAACTTTTCGATCTCAATTTGATGTTAAATTGAGGATAGAATTGAGATTTTAAGATTTCAGCTCATTTTAAGGGCTGAATTTTGATCTTACTGTTTTTGTTAATTTTCTTGATCTAGAAACCTATAAATTTGACTATGATCATGATCCCTAAGTTTTTGAGACCCTTTAAATACATTCATTGGTTCAGATTTATATTTTGGGATCATCTTGATCTTAATCCAATAATGTTACTATGGATTTTTGTGATTATAACTAGTAAATAAAATTTAAAACATACATTTCATGAGTTCAATACCTAAAGCAAATGATAAGGAATCTACAAAAGCTTTCTAATCTAAAATCATAGCTATATCGAGCTCTTAATTGAAGATCTGAGTTTTCAGTTAAAAATTAGACGTCTGAGATCTAATATGGGCATATCGATTTTGGGGACGACCAACGGCCTACGTCTCCATTACAAAGACATAGGCGGCATTGTTCATGAGCCAGGTGGTAGCTCGCACATGAGTGCACGCTTGGGGGCACACCCACAGGGAGCGTGTAATGACCCTGAATTTTTGTAAATTATTAAGAAAAATTAATAAAGTTTGAATTTTTAAAAATTCTGGGCTGGAATATTAGGTTATTGAAAATTCCCTTTTTATAGAGATTATATTATGAATTAAAACATAGAAATTATGGATGTACTTGGAAAACTGATCGAAACAACATTAAGTACGTTCAATTCTGAGTTAAAATGAAAATTCCTTAATTTTTCCATTTGGGGGTAAAATGGTAATTTTACCCATATCCCATATCCAAGAAATAAGACCTCAATATTCATAAATTACTTAAAAATACGATTCCAACGCTACTAAGTATGCTCGATTCCGAGTTCAGACAAATATTGCCTATTATTCTCCAATTTTAGAGTTAAAAGGGCAAAAAGGTCTTTTCACATAAAAGTGGGGGCCACAAAGTGGGCCAACGTTCTAGAAGCACCAATAATTTCTTAGTGCATTATTTTTGGTAGTGGAGATTGTAGTAGGAATGGAGAATGCATTAGTAATTAAAAATTCTAAAGTAATAAAATATCTTATCAAAAGAAATGATAAAAAATTCAAATTTGGCTATAAATATGTCCCAAAAATTTCCAAAAATTTTCACAACCTTAACCACGAAATTTTCAAATCTTCCCTAGAATTTCAGCCCCAAATTCCCCTTCATCCCTCCCCAAACTCTCTTTTCCTTATTTCTCTCTCCTCTTTCTAATTGGAACAAGAGACCTAAATTCAATTAGACACTCTGTTCCAGGAAGAATCTCATCAATTTCACCGTCCATAACATCCTATACTACAGTATACAAAAGCCCCAAATCAATTTCAAGATCCAACGGTTCCAATAATAGAAAATCACAAAAAGGTGGATAATCGGGCTATATTATCATCAACCGGTAATTCTCTCAAATTGGGCATCAATTATATTGTTTTTCTCCAATCAGGTAAGTGGAACTACTTCACATACATATTTATTATGTTTTAGTGTAACTTTTATTTTTCTGTAATTTAATTTGAATGAAAAATGGTAAAAATAAAGTAAATACTAGGCCCTTCAATTTATGGTGATAGAGAGCTCAGATGGAAATTCTGAGCTTTCCAATTGATCCAGAAGGGTCAAAAACCCCTAGGGTACAATTTTCAAGAAAATCTAATAAGGTTTGGACCCTCAATTGAGAGAGATTAATTCTGCTAGGCCCAGATCAAATTTGGACCCTAGGAACGGCTGTAAACTTCAATTTAAGATTGTGGAGTCATATGAACTCCAAATTGAGATCGGAAATAAGCTATGGAAAGCTTGTACTGTCTAGTTTCTAATGAAGTCATAATATTTTGAAAAATTATTCCTGAATTATTCTGTATTTTGGAAATATGTGTCTGATTTCTAAGATCTTCAAGATCTGAGGTGATCAAATCTTGGAAATTTATTTTAATGATGATATAATAATGTAATAAAGTAATATCTATGGTTAATTTGGACAGATCTTGGATAAATAGGGGATCTACCCTTCATGGTAGAAAAACCCTAAAACAAATAATACAAAGGGACCCACTTGATCAATGAAATCAAGTATGATCAGATCCTTGGGATGGATTAAATGGATGATATTATGATGGAATCTAATTAGATCATGGATGAAATGTGACAAAATCAAGTGGATATGATTTTTGGATCTTAATGGATTAAAAGCCCTAAAGGTAATTAAAACCCTTAATCTAAAGGAAAACACCTAAGATCTAATGGTTGGATCATATTTAAAGGTTTATAATAATCTTAATAAAATTATTTAAATTGTCTTTTATTGGATATAGAAGTGTAAATGTGATTTATGTTCTAAGTTAGAAACTATGATAGTGTAATCTTTAAATTTTAGTATGATATGCCCTAAATGAGTAATTTGTTAGTAGATTTGATTATCTTAGGATCATGTTAGTGTAAATTAGGATTTAAACATGATTTCATTATGATAGAAGATGTGTTTCATAACTTAGGATCATGTTAGTTTTATTTCACTAGCTTAAATTACATTCATAGGAAGAATGTTAGTATATAATTGTTAAACTTATATTTGATTTATGCTTTCAAGTTGATGATTTACTTATTGTCAAATTTTATTCAATTGTTAAGTAATTGTTAAGATATAAGGAGCATAAATCACCAAAAATGTAAACTAATGAAATATAGAAATTCATGGACAAGTAAGATGAATGAATGGTTTTGACTTAATAAGGGCTATAGTTAGTAGGACAATATAAGAAATGATTTATCATTTCCTTGGCCCAAAGTAGGAAAATAATGAACATACATGGATGACATTGTGCATATCCATGGAAATTAATTAAAATCAATTAGAGAAGGGACTTAAGGTAAAGAGCTCATAGGAACCTTGTCAAAGGTTGAGCTAGTACCACTCCAGTGGACTCTGAACATTGTGGTTATAGGGGTTATACAAGAGCCAAGTGCTTTTCCCTCACCTCCCATTGACGTAAGAGAGGTCTAAATGCCTCCTTACATGAGGGTTGTATTAACCACTTTTTGAGCAGACATTAACTGGTAAGTACTGGTCATCCTGAAATAAGGAGGAGTTGTCTAGTGATGGGAAGAAATAAATTATCTTCAACCAAGTAAGACACTAACTGGTTGAATAATAATAAGAACATAAAAAGATAGCAAATTATCTAACCCTAATAAAAATAGTAAGTGAGATAAGGATGATCAAACAAGATGAGATCTTGTATGATAAAAAACTATAAGGAAAAAGAAACATCAATGTAAATTAGATTGTTATGTATGATATAAATAGTATTTGTATAGATGATATTAAACCCATGGATATAGGATATTCAAGGAAGAAAGATTCTGATCATCCTACATAAGGATGATCAAAAGACCATGTAGTATGTACCCTTGATTAGAAAAATGACATTATACATATGATTTGACAGATATATGTTGATCAAGACTATGACAGATTTCAAGGAGTAAGAATACCTTATTGAGGTAGGTGGATTATTAAGAATGCCTTTACATGAAGATACATGTCTAATACATGATCTTATGTTTTGAAGTATTGACATGTATGATACCAATATATTAAGGTAAATACCTCAAATTGAAATATGATCCAACCAAATGATGAGGAAAATAAGTATTAAATGGTCAAGTTGAGAATTGAGAACAACCCTAAGTGAATAGGAAAGTAGAAAATATTCCAGTCCTAGATAAACAGACAGATAGTCTGATATGTGTGAGTATTATTTTACATACAAGCTTGGAGGCTTGTGGTTTTATTTTAAACAGGCATAGGCCTGGGGATGCTATGCTAGGAGAGTTAAGAGGGTTTGGCCACCCACTCTCTGAAACTTGATGATATTGAATACCAAGCCTAAGAAAGGCTAAAAGTCGGGTGGGGCATTTATGGGAAGGTCATCACTGTGACAGCCATGGTCCTCCCATATGGATATGGATATTGTAATTTCCACTGAGAATGGTATAAGTGGATTATTGAACAGTTATCCCAAGCGCTATTTGTACGGATCAGACTGTAAGCATAGTAGTCCTTGATTATTTTGCATTATGATGCATATGAAATTGGCATAGTGAAATGCCTTAAGGGATGGCATGATGAAATGTCAGGTAATTGTATATTACCAATATTTTTCCCAAGAAGGGAAATTCCCTGTATAGTAATTGGCTGAGATACAAATCTCTTATAATGAAAGGAGTTGATCAGCTTTGTATAGAAATGATTCTTGATTATTTTTACATTTTTAACAGATTTGTCCTTATACAATATGTATGCATAAAGGTGAACACAAATGACAAGGAAATGAGATGTCCTTATGACTAATAGTTATTAATGAATGTGTTTATGATAGAATAAATTATGGGATACTTGAATATTGAGATTATACTGTCAATAACTTACATTCTTATCCCCTACCAAGCATAGCTTGCTGAGATATTGTAAATGTTCGAATGTTTACAATATCTCAGATACAGAGAAGGAGACTTAGGAGCTCAAGACTTGAAGAACAATTGAAGAATAAGTAATCAGGGTATATCCCTTGAAAGATTGTATTATAACATGTATTGAATTTTGAACTTTGTAATTTGGATTGTATATTTGGATAAGTATTGTAAGGATACAATGGGTTGTGTACTGTGAACCACTGGATGGATCCTGAAGTTTAATAAAAGAATATTCCTTCAATGGAATTTTATCTTATACAAAATTCTATTTATGTTATGTATGAGGTGGTGACTTAGGTTTTACAAAACAAATTCTAAAGAAAAGAATTTCTGCTGCTTTGGTTTGCGAAATTTCTTTTTTTTACTCTAAGGGCCCTATCTTTACAAAATGTATTATAAAATGTGTTATAAAAACCCGGGTTGCCACAGAGCGTCACTACCTGCATTCTGCTTTAGCGTGCTGGAACCCGATTTGTTGAGATTGGTTGAGAAGGTCTGATCTAGACCATCGAATCAACCTTTCTTAACATCTCCCAAATCTGAAAACATCGAGGGCTAAGATTTCTAACCCTAAAGTTTTTGGGCCCCAGAAACTCATCCAACGGCTCAGAATTTGTATCTAAGCTGAAAAATGAGGAGATCTCGATGCTCCATGCCGAATCTGTCTTTCTCGATGGATTAATGGCCAGGGAGATCGCCAAGTGGTTGGAAAACTTAAGGGAATTGGTAGAATGAACTTAGGAAGGAGGGAGAGTACTTGCTTGGGCTGGTCGGTGAAGAAAACTTCACCGAAGATTAAGAATAATACCGAAAAAGATAAGAAAACCCTAGCTTTATCAGATAAGGCCTATAGTCGTTAATTTCTCCTTTGCCGTTGCTAGAGAAGGTGGAGGACTATGGGGCTTTTAAAGAACACCCCGTGCAGAAGACATCCAATGGTACAAGATCACGGTTTACCAGCCAAATTGGATGGAATAGCTTGCAGAATCTACCAGAGATGGTAACCAGTACCAAAGTGGTTTTTGTTTTGAATTTTCCAAGGATCATCATGGAACCAAAGGGCTTTCATTGATCACCCTTGTCTAACCAGATCCAATGGTGGAGATTGAATTTTAACAGCTCAACTATGATGGCTAATTCAAATAGGGTTTCTAGGAGAAAACACTAGTTCATCGGGGAAAAAGCGTCCCTAGACACGCCTAACATCTCCAATGAGTCTGGAGTGTAGGGTGCATCTGCAGACGCTCTTACAGAGAATAAGAGAGAAGGAGAGAAAGAAAAGAGAATTGGGGGAGATTAGGGAGGTTTCTGGAGCTGGGATTTTGGGGCATTCTACAAGACCTCATGAAGAACATTAGGAGAATTTTTGGGAATTTTATGAGCTATTTGTAGAGATGTTTTGAATTTTCCATGATTACTTATAATTATCATCTTGATTTCTTTTGATTATTAAATTGTCTTAGGATTCCTACTATCACCTCCTTCTCCACTAGTAGGTGATAGTGGTTTGACTCATGATGACTTGTTTTCTGGCCGCTGGATCCCTTTGTGGGCCCCATGAAGGTGTAAAAAGACTATTTTGCTCTTTTATGGAGAAAAATTAATTTTATTCTCCCGAACTCGAAATTGAGTGTACTTAGTAGTGTTGGATTTATGTTTCTGAGTACATTCCAAATTTTGATGTCTCAGTCTCGGTTATTTGTGAAATTATCATTTTACCCTTTTATTCTTAAAATTGAAGAAAAATAAAGATTTTTCATCCAAACTCAGAATTTGTCACGCTTATAGTCATTTTGAAGGGTTTGTCAAATACGTTCTCAATTATACATGTCTTATACCTTGATTCAACTTCTATGAAAAGTGAATTTTTAGTAACCCTAATATTCTAGTCTGAATTTCCTTAAAAATTTTAATTTCATTATTTATTCAATTTCCTTACAAAAGTTAGCGGTGCTACAGTATAAAAATTCATGCCTACAAATCAACATCCAAAGAAAATGACAATAAAAAGTCTTTGAACCCTAGAAAATTTGAACTAGGCATACAAATTTGTATTGATAAAGCTATGAACAATACAAGAGAGAGGATGTCATCAAGGTGATCAACATCCAACATTAAGAGAAAAACATTTATAAGACTAATTCAACCTTACATAAAATGAACATGAAAAAACCCACTGTATTTTCTAGCATGTAACATAATGCATAGACTATCCCATGCTAATTGTAGAAAAATGATAAAATCTTAGCCTTTGAATCCCTAAAACATCCATTTGATTAGAAAAACAACAAGTTCTATAAGCAATCAACCAATGTCCCTTCCTCGGCCAAAGAAAAATATGTTCTTTCTTCTTCTTTTTTCTGTTTTTCTTGAATGGTACAGTATATTTGAAGATTGAGATAGTTGAAACAACACTACAAGGAACAAACAAAAAAAAAATCTAAACTTCTTAGTTAACAATGGTTAACCTCCAAAAGTTAGTGATCACTAAGAAAACCAAAGACAGGCTATACAGATCCCACTAACTCAACAAGTGTAGAACAATGGAAAACAATCATTGTCACAAAAAATCCATTCACACACCACCTAGAACTAAGCCAAAACAAAGCAATTTAGTAGGTTTAAACAATATATTTATGAACTCTTGAAGGAGTTATTAAGAATGAATTGATCTACTCAATGGCATCCTAATGCTGTAAAAATTTCAAAGAACTAGAGTTCAACCATCTGATAGTATTCGCACTTCCTACTTTCTCAGGTTTAATTTTCTAACATTTGGGTTTGAAAGGTGATTTTAAGATGGAGATTTAGATCTTTAGAAGTTATAGGTTATGGTTGAATACGCTTGAAGAAAGGAAACACTTTTCTTCCTTTCTTATTTTATATTTTCAATTGTTTGCTCACTAACTTTCTTTTATTTTAATGCTTAACCTAATGATGGGGTGAACAAACTACCTAGCAATACTGTAATAACCATAATTTTTGTAAATTGATTAAGAAAATCAATAAAGTTTGAGTTTTCAGAAATTTCAGGCTGGAATATTAGGGTTATTAAAAATGCAATTCTCATAGAAGTATAATCAAAGTATAAGACATGTATAATTGAAAGCATACTCGATGAACCCTTTAGAATGACTATAAGCATGACAAATTCTGAGTTCGGATGAAAAATCCTTATTTTTCTTCGTTTTTATGAATAAAAGCATAAAATGGTAATTTTACTCATAACCAAGAACTAAGACCTTAATATTTAGAATGTACTTAGAAATATGATTCCAACTCCACTAAGTATGCTCAATTCCGAGTTCAGGAGAATAAAACAGATTTTTCTCCATAAAAGGGAAAATGGTCCTTTCACACCCCGTGAGGAGCACAAGGGCCCCCCAAAGGAATCCAATGGCCAGAAAATGTGCAATCATCAGTCAAACCGCTACCACCTACTACTGGAGAAGGAGTGGTAGTGGGAATCCAAGGACCATTTAATAATAAAAAGAATTAAAATATAATTATTACATGTAATTATGAAAAATGCAAAACACCTATAAATAGCCCTCCAAAAATGTTCATTAAAATTCCCACAAAATCATCTTGCTTACTCTGAAACCTAGATTTAGATTCCTTCCCAAAATTTTGAAACTCCCAAAAATCTCCCTTCTTGCACTTTCTCTCTCCTCTCTCTAATTGGAACAAGAGACCTAAATTCGATTAGGCACTCTATTCCAAGTTAAATCTCACAAATCCTACCATCCTAGACTCCTTATCTACAAAACCCTCAAATCAATTTCAAGATCCAACGTACAATCAATAGGAAATCACAAAACAAGGGACTATCGGGCTATACATCATTAATGGATATTTATTTCAAATTGGGCTTCAAATCTGAGTTGATTCTCGAATCAGGTAGGTGGAACCACTTCTTATAATTATTTCATATTGTTTTAAGTAATTTTTATTTTTCTGTAAGTAGTTTTAGGTTAATATTTATAAAAATAAAGTAAGGACTAGAACCCTTCAATTTTCAATGATGGAGGGCTCAAATAGAAAATCTGAGCCTACCAATTGATCCAAATAGGTCCAAAACCCCTAGGGTAGAAATTTTAAGAAATTTTATAGATTTTTGATCCTTTAATTGAATAAGATTGATTGGATGGTCCAACATGGACTATCTAATCTCCAAATCAAATTGGATATGTTCTTGGAACACTGTGCGAAATGCTGCATAGAAATGCGTCATGCGATAGCATTTCTCTGCGCGCACATGCAATGTCATCCCAACGGGACGACCACACAATAGTGCAGATCCCAAGTGGATAGCATCACGCATGCGACCCGGTAACGGGCACACGCCGACCCATCCGCGCAACAAGCCTACTCTGCTCGATCGATCCAGTGGCCTAGATCAAATCTGGACCCTAAGAACAAATGTGAACTTCACAGTTCAATTGTTGAGTCATAAGAACTCCAAATTGAGATCGAAAAGAAGCTATGGAAAGCTTATAACTTCTGTTTTCTTCTGAAATTATAACATTTAGAAAATTCTTGATGAAATTTTTGTATTTAAGAATTAAACTTCTAATTTTCATGATCTTCAAGATATGAGATGATCAGATCTTGGGGATCTGATATACTGATGATATAATATTGAAATAAAGTGATAACCATGACTTATTTGGACATATCTAAGATAAATTGAGGGATCTACCCTTTATGGTAGAAAAAGCCTAAAAATATAAAGGGAGCCACTTGATCAATAAGATCAAGTATGATCAGATCCTTGGGATGGATTGAATGAAGGATATTATGATGGAATCTATTGAGATCATGGATTTAATATGACAAAAACAAAGGGATATGATCTTTGGACCTTAATGGAGTAAAAGCCCTAAAATTAATTAAAACCTTTAATTAAAAGGAAAAGATCTAAGATCTAATGGTTGGATCATAAGTAAAGGTTTCTAATAATCTTAATATAATTAGTTTCATTGTATTTTATTTGATAATAGCATTGTAAATGTGAATTATGTTATAAAGAATCATAGTGTAATTCTTAGATTTTAGCATGCTATGTTCTATATGTTATTAGACTGTTATATTAGGTTGATAGATTTAATTATCTTAGGGCCATGTTAGTTTACATTTGAAGTTTAAGCATGATTCCATTAGATTAGTAGTACAATTTTATGTATTTTATAACTTAGGATCATGCTAGTTTAAGTATAGTTTCATTTCATTAAGTTAAGTTACATAGGAAGCATGTTAGTGTAAAATGTTGTTAAAATTATATTAGATTTCTACTTTAAAGTTTATGATTTAAATTTTATTAGTAGATATAACTATTTAATTAGTGGTTATGTCTTAATATTCATAAATCACCAAAAAGAAATCTAATGAGAAAGTAGCGTTTCATGACACAAATAAGAGTGAATTATTTGACTTGGACTTAATTAGTAAGGGCTATAGTTAGTAGGATAATATAAGGATCATCAAATCCTTGGCCCAAACTAGGAAAATAATAAACCCCAAGAATGACATTTTAAATGTTCATGGACTTAATTAAAATCAATTAGAAAGAGTACTTAGGGTTAACATGCTCATAGAAATCTTATGAAAGGTTGAGCTAAGGTCACTCTAGTTCATCACCTCCCATAGAGATACCAAGTACACAAAGTATTGTATTGTAATGAGAGTTACATTGTCTAGTGAGCTTTAAGTTTTGATTATGTAATTTGGATAAGTATTGTGATGGATTTGGGCTATGCTGTGAACCACTGGATGGATTCTGGAATTTAATAAAATATATTCCTTCAATGGAATTTTATCTTGTACAAAAATTCTACTTATGTTATGTATTAAGTGATGACTTGGGTTTTTCAAAACAAGTTCTAAAGAAAAGAATTTCTGCTACTTTTTTTTGCAAAATTTTTTTACTACTAAGGGCCCTGCCTTTGAAAATGTACTGGGTATTCACAATTGGTATCAAAGCCATTCATCCAGTCACAGTACGGTACAAATACATCCAAAGGAGATATGGTAATCCAATTTTAGATTAAGATAGAAATAGTTGTATAGAATACTGATAGAAATTTTGGTTTATGAGCAAATGACCCCAAAGAGAGTCACAAGGCAGACAACTTAAAATACTCCAGAAGACAATACAAAGAGGTTAACCATGAATAATGTGGAAGAGATGGTATCAAGGTTATTGAGGAACCTTCTTCCTCACATTCAACAAACCCAAAGTTCATCACCTCCCGTAGAGATACCAAGTACACAGGCTCAGGCTCAGCTTGAAGTGAGACATAATATACCAACACCAATACTAGCTACTCCCACACTAATACAAGGACAATCTTCCCTTGTACCAAGTGAAGAAGTTAGAAAGTTTCCATTAGCACCAGAAAAAGTTGACAAAATGATGGAGAGATTTCAAAAGATGGCTATGGTGTATAATGGCAAGATTGAAGCTGAGAAGGCTGAGGAATGTTAGCTCAACCTTTCATAAGGTTCCCATGTGAATGAAAGGCCTCCTTGTAAACATGATCCACCTTATGAAAGGGTGAAGCTGCGAAAGGCTGAGGAATGGCAAGGTTGAAGTTGTTTTATGAATTTGAGAAGCTTTATATGGAAAATCAATATGTTAAGAAAATCTGTTTCTAAAGTTATATGTGATCTTGAAGATGCTATTTCAGAAAAAAGATTCTCTCACAAAGGATGTTGATATTCATAAAACATAAGAGGGAAGTTTTAAAAAATAAAAAGAGAGACTTAGCTTGAATAGGTTGCTAGTTTGAAGAACAAGAATGATGTTTTAAATTTGAAAAACTTGGATGTATTGAAAAATGAGTTGGAAGAGAGAGATGAAACATGCATAAGCTCCAAAGTTTGTATTGATATTTGACTCCCACATGCTTACAATTATTCCGATTACTTAAAAAAACCAATAACGTCAATTAGGGATACCATAGTAGAACACACCCACCCACGTACCCACTCACACACTATACAAATTTTCATTTGAAAGAATTCAAAAGTTTTACTTCAAAGTTTTCCAAATGTAATTTAAATAATTGTCTATAATTTCTAAAACTATCCTAAGATTACTTAACCTAAGTTCCATAGAAAATAGCCTAAAGTTTTTATTTTAAAAATGCAAAATCACCCAAAGTTAGGTTAAAATGGCGTAAAGTTTCATTTAAAATAACATAAGAGTTCAAAACTCTAAAGTTTCATTTCAAAATATCTAATGTGTTATGTCCCAATAGTGGAAGTGAATTGGGCCCAAGTGATAGTTTGAAAACATTTTTCACATTTGAGCTCAAAATGGTGAGACAAATTGCAGAAATAAAACACTATGGGACACAACAGAAAGTAAATAAATGAGACGTTATACTGGCTTGGCCAGCCAACCAAGACTCCTACTTCCACTCTCTCAAGGTATTTCCTATTGCAAGCTTCTCTAATTCATACAAGATTTTATATCCCACTTGACATTATGTTGGACACAAATGAATTGAGTACTTGTAGCAAGCTTAACCTTTTTACAAATACTTGAAAAACTATCCAAGACAAAAGAATCACACCACTCTATCAAATACAAAGAATTATTTAAAGAAAAAGACCTATATTGGAACATTCAATATAAATACAAAAGATAGAGAGATATTTTACAGAAAGTGAAGAATTAAAAGAAGTTGCATAGTAGCATGAGAAAGCTTGCTTGGGCAAATAATTTGTATGCTCTTTTCATGATTTTCAATTCTCTTGCTGTTTTGGTCTCTAAGTGACCCATATATATACAGTCCCGATTAAAAATATATTTATTTTTGGCCACCTTTTATCCATTGAAGACAATGTTGTCTTGTTTAAGAGAGTGAAATTCAAATTTGAATTGACAGCTAGTGAAGTTATCTCTTGTTAAGTCAGCCATTTTAAGAGTTTTAGTCCACTAAATTTCCTCTTGTGATAGATCAACATTTTTTATGGTTGAAACTTAGTGGCATGTCTTTATGCTTAGTCAATTTGTTTTCAAAGCCAAAATTTGAAACCTGTTTTGTTTTCACTTTAGTCAACTAGAATATTGAATTAGTAAGTTAATTTCTCAAGTAAGAACACTATCATGAAATCTTACCTGACTTGGTCTTGAACTTTAGTTGACTAAGTTTCACACACATCACTTATGCATTTGCATATTCATGGAATTTATATATTGCATACCCTTGTCTATCAAACCCCTAAGTGATGATACATTGTACCTAGAAGGTGGATAGAAGGTTCAACTCTTCGCCTTGCACTTTGAGTGTATCGAAAAGGAGGTGATGTATTATTGATGGATGGCTTCTAGGCAACACCATGTCTGCCCTCATTAGATATATGGGTGAAGCCTTTGCTAAGGGACTCATGCTTTAACCCTTGCATACCACACATGAAGATCATGTACATATAGTAAATACAACAAGAGCCTTAGCTTGTCTCAAGATGGTCTAGAACATATCCCTTAGCGGTTAGGATGTAGTAGTCCAACTTAGGTTCCTTCCTTTTCAATAATGAACCATCACATAAATTGCATCTTCAAAATCTGAAAATTCACTTTCTAATTTCTAATTTTCAAATTTAATTTCACATTTCAAATATCATTTTCCAAAAAAAGAGGAATCTTTTAATTTTCATTTTCCAAATTCTCTCTTCAAAAAATTTCCATTGTGTCCCTTTTCCAAAAATTCTTCCAATTCATCTCCCACATTCCAACTCTCCATTCTCTAGTTTTAAATTCAAACTTTCAACATCATCCTTTCTCATCCAATTTCTATTAACAAAAATTACACTTCCCAAATTTAAGTTCCCATCTTCCAATTTGTCTATTTTTCCACAAGAAAACTTTTTCCATTTCAATTTCAAATGCATTTTCCAATTATCTAATCCATTTCCAATTTTAGCCCCTCAATTGTATTTTTCCATTTTTTAAAATTCACTTTCTAAGACTGTTACTGTTCTCCAAATTTTGAAGATCATTTCCCATTTATCATTTTCCAACTATCCCAATTTTTGACTAAATCCTATATCATCTCATTTTTGTTCCCACTTCCCAATTCAAAGAAATCTCTTTTCCAAAAGTTACTATATAACTACTTTTGATTTTCAAATTTCATTAAAAGAAGCTTCAAAATTCCAATCCCATCCTCAACTTACAAAATTACATGTCTTATTCCTTAATTTTCCATCCAATTTTCAATTCCAATGCAACTTTGCTATTCTATTCCAATTCTTCATTGAAAATTTATTCCAACCTCACGCCATTTTCAAATCTTTTCCACCCTCCACTCTCCCATTTTTCATAAAATTTCTAAATATTCATTTAAAATTATGAACCTCATTATTTGAAATTCATTTTTAATTCCCATATCAAATTCCCATTTTTCAAATGCCATTTTATTCCAAATCTCTTTCTACTGCTTCATTTTCATCTCCAACTCATTTCCAATATCTTTAAGTTAATTCTTTTTATTTTTCTTCTTATCAAATGTCCATCATGATTTTGAATAGTGTTTTCATTCTTTGTGATCTAGGTAAACATTGGTCCCTATTTGAGTGGTATTTTTGACAAAATAGGCCTTCTTTTCCACATAAAAATAAAAAACTAAGGGGCCCACCTTCGTATTGTAAAATGTTTTCAACTCTAGTGAGAAAAGTTGCGTACATTAGGACTCAATCTTTTACAAGCTTCTTTTATGGACCTCTATTAAAATTAGGAGTTCCACATGACTTGATTTCTCTTCCTAGCTTTCTAATGTACTTGGGACTCTAGTCGGACATAAAAGTGGGAAGCCTTTTTGGGTCCTATCTTTACAAAATAAATTACAATACATAAAAGAAGAAAGAAATCAACCGGATTTTCAAATCAAAAGGGAACTCTCATTTTTTCTTAGAGTTTTGAATTTAGAAATTTGATGAAACAAAAAAGTTTAAGTTTTGTATATTTCACTAATTTCAAACCCATTAAAATTCTTAGTAGAAGATTTTATTATTCTCTTCCACACACACCAAGCCCCTTTTCTCTCTCACACATCTCTCTCATGCACCTATTACATGTCTCTCTCTCCTTCCTATTTTCTCTCACTCTCTCTCTTATCCCACTCCCTCTTTTCCATGTGTTTTTCTTTCCAAACCACTCACCCACTCCCCACTAGCCTACAATTCCCACCTTTGTAAGGTTCTCCTAATCGTATAAGTACCCACTACCTAAACCCAAAACAGGGAAAAGTTCTTTGAAAGAGAGGAGAGACTCTATATACATTGCATATTGAGATCTAGAGTGTGAGAATTAGAAGAAGAGGAAGGGTTTTTGGCCAAAGTTCTAGTGGAGTTCTTCTATTGGGAGCCTAGGATAGGCTAACATTATTGGTTTATTTTTAAACTATGAAGGTCAAATCCCTTTTTGATTCTTAGGACCTACTGGTGTATTTGATTCTTTGAAATCATATGTTAAGGTCTTAATTGTGTTGGAATTCAATTTAGGACTCAACACACTCGGTAGCCACTTCTAGTTGAAGGAGATGTACACAAATGTTGTCAAATGGATGTAAGTTAGTAAAAATTTGGCCAAGATATTTGAATAAGAGCTTTTTCACATTACATAATGGATTAAAGGAGCAAGAGTTCATCATATCAAGAGGCTAACATACTAGCTAACTCTGGTGTACATATCGATAACCTTCATACCACCACATCTTATCAACTTGATATGGTTCCTTAAATGACATCTTTTTGTAATATCTTTGTAAGTACTCTATCAGCTTAATAATAATGACCATTTCAAACTAAAAAATATAATGTCTCTTAAATATCTTAGTTTTGGAGGAAAAGGAAAGGTTAAGATGACACCACATCCACTAGACTGCCAAAGTCATATAGGTTCAACTAAATGGCATCAGACGAGGCCCTATTGATTTTGATGATAGTAAAACCTTCTACCTGTGTTTCTAACTCATTTTATGCAAGTGCATGTATATCTAATAGTTAGAACCAATTCAACTTAGACTAGATCAAGTTTTTGGACCTAGAAGATGTAATTTCTCAAAGGTCAATGGATTCAGTTAACTGGATGTGGAAAGTAGTGAACTACTTCAACAAAACACACAAAAATCTCACAAGATTCAATTAATTGACATTGAAAATATGGTTAAGTATTTTCCTATTTTTGAAATCTAGTCAATTGCTTCTAAAAAATAATTAATTATCATGGACTAGTTACATTAGATATATGAAAATATTCATAGTACAAGTTCAACTAAAGGAGCAAATTGACTATTTCAATTGAATAAATTATTTTGGAAAAACTAGTCAACTAAGGTTGAAATCCAATCAACTATTGCACACCCATAAGTTTAGAAAAGATGAAATATTTTTCTAAAAGATTGTTGCTAAAAGAAAATTTCAATTAAATTTGGTAGCATTACCTATTTTGATAATCTAGTTGACTAGTTGGAGAAAATCAATCAATGAATTTTAAAGAAATTGTGTACTCCATAGAAATGTTACTAGAGCATCGCAACTGAGGTTCTTTTTGTGGCTTCAAAGAATCCAATTAACTATACATGCTGAAAAATTCAAGTGAACATGAATTGAAATGGGTTTTGCTTCTAATATGAAAATATTGTTAAATGAATAGTTGAATCAATGAAGAATGAGTCAATTATTAAGGAGAACATTTCAGAAATATTTTTATATTTTGAAAAAATAGATAATTGTGTAGTGGAAAACAATCAATCATTTTAGTAGGCAGGTTATTTGGTCATCATTTTCAATTTTGAATTTCGTACCATGATGAGGTGTATTCATTTCATGGGTTGTCTAAGGTTTGTCACAAAAGAGTCTTTTGACTACTTGCAACCATAGGATTGATTGGGATCATATTGTTATGTGGTTTGTCTACCCCATCATCAGGCTAAACCATAAAAGGAAAGAAAATTAGAAAAGGGTGAAATATTAATGGAAATAAAAAATGGAAGAAAAGCGCACCCTTTCTTCCAAAAGAAATAGTGGGAACAAAAGAAATTCCAAAATGGCTACATCTTAAATAGACCATTTGAGAAAATCAAAACACACTTTACAGATGTAATGAGCAACTATTCTTGTGAGATGGCCAATTTTAAGATGTTGCTTTGAGATTGAGATCAAACCCTTGAAGAAAACCAAACAGTTTGAGTGTTGAGAAGTTTTCTACTTTGAAATAGAGTGAACCAATAGTTGTATTGGGATTTAATTAACAAATAGAGGAATGACTTGTGTGTTTTTATTTGAGGAATATATTATTATTTTTTATAGAGGTTAACAACTAGTTTTCAGATCTTCATTTTATTTAGTTTCTAGTTAGAAGATACCTAATGCTACAAAGTTACAAAGTTTAAATGTTCAAGGAGATTGATAAAGGCAAATGTTCAAAGGTTTAGGAATCTATTTATAGTTTCATGTTTATGATGTGAATGTTTTTTAGAAAACAAAAAGTTGAAAACATGATTAGGATGTGAATTCATGTTCTATTTTCCTTGAAACTTGACTTTAGCTTAATTTAATGTAATATATGAGAATTTGATGAACTATTAGTGCATTTAATTTGTAAATTCATTTAATTTTGAAATCATTAATTGATTATTTAATAAAAAAATTTAATTTGAAACAGTGCATAAAAAGTTAGGCATATTTTAGAAACATTTCAATTATTTAGGATCTCAAGCACTTCTTTTCTAATCTTTAATTTTAATAGGCTTAGTCATCTTATATCCTTTTTATCCCTATTTCATTGTATTTATTTTCAGTTTTTAAACAAGAGGATAATAGATTGTAAGTAATGATTCTTTGAAAAATATTTGTATTGATATTTAAAAATTTCATGCTTGTCTTTTCATTACATTCTTCTAAATAGCATCATGGAACATATCATTAATCAAGCTAAGAAATTGATACAATCTAAGATAATTATGGGATACGATTTTGAAGGCGATGAAATGGATAAGGAGCATGGTTTTCAAGAAGGAAGTTATCCAAATTTGAAGTACATATAGCTCTAAACTTTATCTTGGCATGTAAATAGAGTCCTTCGAGGCTGCAAAAAGTAGTTGTATAATACATACACTAGGCATAAAGGATTTAGTGACCATACTACTTTGTCAAGTTCATCAAAGTGTGATGGAAGTGTCATTATAATACATTTTTGCATCTTTATGCAATTTGAAATTTCATAGATGAGATAACATGCATATTGATTTTCATCCTTATGCTGTCAACTTTTCTATTTTGGAATTTCAAATGAAAAAATAGAAGCTTGGAAGTATTTGCAATGGATTGGATTTGCTATTTAAAGTGAAAATTCTCTCTTTTGGGTCCTATTGGCAAGAAGCATGGGTTAGTTCTTATTTGCTCAGTTACAACATGTATTTTTAAGACACAGATAAACTAAACCATCAAACCACCATCATCTTGAGAATAATTTCCAAGCACTCCATCACTGCATCATATTTGAGCCAAAGATCAAATGAATATTGACATAATTACACTTTCAACAAGTAACTTAATAAACTAATCAAGGTTATATCAGAACTTTATATTGCCTAAGTCATCCATTCCATACAAGTGTCAATTTAGAGAAAAAAACTAAAACTAAACTACTTTAAGCAAGAGAAATCACCATCTTAGCTCCTTCACAAATCCCTTTCAATCATAGACATCACAGCCTATTGAATAGCAAAAGAAGAACATCACCAATACAATTATGCAACAACTAAGCATCTACTTCATTGCTACCAATAAGCAATTAGAAGAGCCTCCTTCTTAGCTCATTCAACTTAGTTCCAATCTAGACCACATCAAACTTGAATCACTTGCATAAATGACTACCACCAGTCCACCATCTTCTCTATCCCATTCGCTTTTCTAAGTTAGCCAATGACTTCTAATTAGACATATTGCAATGTTCACATACTACACTATCATAACTTTGTTCACTTGAGAATATTGCACTTCAAAAACTAGAACGTAATGCATAGACTATCCTATTCTAATTACAAAATGACATAATCTTAGCCCGTGAACCCCTAAAACATCCATCTAATTAGAAAAAACACAAGTTCTATAAGCAACCAACCAATGTCCCTTCCTTAGCCAAAGAGAAACATGTCCTTTCTACTTCTTCTTCTTTTTTTTTCTTGAATGGTAAGGTATATTTGAAGATTGAGATAGTTGAAACAACACTCAAAGGATGAAAAAAAAAAAAAATCTAAACTTCTTAGCAAACAATAGTTAACCACCAAAAGTTAGTGATCACTAAGAAAACTAAAGACAAGCTATAGAGATCCCATGGACTCAACAAGTGTAGAACAATAGAAAACAAACATTGTCACAAAAAGCCATTCACACAGCACCTAGAACTAAGCCAAAACAAAGCTACTCAAAGCTACTTAATAGGTTTAAACAATAGAATTATGAACTCATGAAGGAATTCTTAAGAATGAATTGATCTAGTAAATGGCATCCTAATGTTGTAAAAAGCTTCAGAGAACTTGAGTTCATCCATCTAATAGTATTTGCACTTTCTACTATCTCAGGTTTTATTTTCTAAAATTTGAGTTTGAAAGGTGATTTTGAGATGGAGATTTAGATTTTTAGAAGTTATAGGTTTTGGTATTACAAATTTGAGGTTTGGAAGAAGCAAGGGATCACTTGAATACACTTGAAGAAAGGAAACACTTTTCTTCCTTTCTTCCTTTCTTGTTTTCCTTTTATCTTTTTTGTTGTTTGTTTCCTAACTTTCTTGCCTTTTATGGCTTAACCTAATGGTGGGGTGAACAAACTACCTAGCAATACAATCCCAACCATCTAGTGGATCGTGGTTACAAGTAGGCACTAGACTCTTTCAAGAGTTTGTCACAACACATCTTAAATGAGCCCTTCATTTCAATTGATTGGATTTTTATCTCTAATAGATCAATTGGTTACAAAATGATAAATTGGACTTTGAAGACCTAAAGAATGATTTTGAAAGAAATTGAACATTCATTCTCAAGCTCTCAGGTTCACACTCAAGTTATTAGCTTCAAGCTCTCATTGTCTTAATTCTTTCCATGTATGATCGTAATATCCTCTCTCTCTAATCTTTACATTTGCGATTATAACTTCAAATAGAGAAACCTTTTTCTTTAAAACCTTTTTACGTTTTTCAAAAAGTAGTGTAACAATGTTAATAAGTGTATAAAATCTTATATTTGGAGTTAGTGGAACTCAATGTAGTGTTTACCTTGAGAGATTTGAAGTAGGTACCTTGGTTAGTTGGTGGGACCACTATAAAAAAATCTATCTAGCTTCTTGTGTGCCAGTGTTTCTGTAAAATTATTCTTACAATTTGAAAACTTTGTAAAAGTTTTCAAAATCTTTTAGACTTTCATTATTGGACCTAATTTAACCACCTCTTAGGGCCTCATAATCGATATTAGAGCAAGTGCTCTAAGTTTTCAAAAAGTGTTAATGATCAAATTTCAATTTTCTATAATGGCACAACAACAGGATTTAAAAACTTTGGGACTAAATGAAGTCATGGTATTTAATAGAGTGGAATGGAGGAATAAGATTCATGTGGCTGACCCCTAATTGGGATAAAGTCTTGATGATGATGTATAATGGCACAACAAATTGTAGGATTCACTGCCAAGGAAGGTTAGTCCACTCAGACACTCCATTTTTTCATGAAACAAATTACAAATACTGGAAGATAGGTGTAATGGTCTACAACAAATTTGAAGGATATGATCCATAGAAATCGATTGAAGTAGATGCTTACAAATCTTATGTTCTTGTGGCTACACTAAAGAGTGAATTAATGTGCCAAGGAAGATTTTAATAAATATCAAAAGGATGATTAAGGTAATGAATCTGCTTTTTTGGGCTCTAGATGTGAATGAGTTCAATAGAATCTCTACTTGCACCTTCAACCAAAAAAATTTGAGATATACTTCAAGTAACTCATTTAGGAATAAATCATGTAATGGAAACTAGAATCAACATTCTAGTTCATGAGTTTGAGATGTTACATATGAAGTCCATTGCTGGAATGTACATCATATTTGCCAACATCTTCAAACCTACATTTCTGCTATTGAAGAATAAGAAAAGACACTAAAGAAAAAGAAGATGGCACTTACATCAACTTGGAATGAAAGTGAAGAAGAAGAAACAACCAATCTTTGTTTTGTGGCTATTGAGCAAGAAGAATAAGATGTTTATTGAAATGATGATGAATCGAAGGAAAATGGTTTCACTTATGATGGGCTATAAAATGGCAATTAATGAGAAGTTTTATGAATTTGAGAAACTCGATATGAAAAAACAATATGTTAAGAAAATATCTTTCAAAGTTATATGTGATCTTGAAGATGCTATTTCATAAAAAAGATTCTCTCACAAAGGATATTGATAAGCAGAAAACATAAGAGGGAAATTTTAAAAAGTAAAAAGAGGGCTTTAGCCTGAATAGGTTGCTAGTTTGAAGAATAAGAATGAAGTTTTAAATTTGAAAAAGTTGGATGTATTAAAAAATGAGTTGGAAAAGAGAGATGAAACATACATAGGCACCAAAGTTTATACTAATATTTGAGGCTCACAGGCCTACAATTTGTGACGACCCAGGTTTTTGAAACTTGATTTGTAAAGTATTTTGAAAGGTAGGGCCCTTAAGAGTGTAAAAAAAATTTCGCAAAACAAAGCAGCGGAAATTCTTTTCTTTAAAACTTGTTTTGAAAACCCAAGTCACCACTTCATACATAATATAAGTACAATTTGTGTACAAAATAAAATTTCATTGAAGGAATATACTTTTATTAAACTCCAGGATCCATCCAGTAGTTCACAGTACAGCCAAATCTAGTACAATACTTGTCCAAATTACATAATCCAAAACTCAAGCTCACCATACAATAAAACTCTCAACAAAGAAAAATACATGTCTTCAAGGGTATACCTTGAAGATTATTCTCTTCAAGTCTTCTATAGTCTTCAGCTCCTAACTCTCCTTCCCTAGATCTTAGATATTGCAACAAGTACAATATCTCAGCAAGCAATGCTTGGTAGGGGATTCAAGAAACATAACATTGACAATGTAATTCCAATACTTCATAATCTCATTATCCTTAAACATACTCTTTACTTTGTAAGTTATCTATATACATACATACCCTTCATGGGTAAACCAGTTAAATTTGTGAAAATAGTCAAATATCATTCCCAACTAAGCTGATCAATTCTCTTCATTTTGAGAATTTAGTATTACAGCTAATCTCATACTGAGAATTTCTCTTCTTGAGAAACATTGGTAATATACAATTACCTAGCATTTCATTATGCTATAACATAAGGCATTTCACTATGCCTATTCCCATATGCATCATAGTGCAAAATAATCAGAAAGGTTGCTATGCTGCAGTCTGATCCGTACTAGCGTGCTCGGATAACTGCCCTGTTCACCACTGATACCATGGTGGAAAATATTATGTCACTGCCCGTATGGGGGGGCAAGACTTTCACAGTGGTGGCCTTCCTATAATTGCCACCACTCGACTTGTAGCCTCTCATTGGTCAAGGTATCATCATATCATCAAATTTCAAGGAGCGGGTGGCCAAACCCTCATAACTCCTCTAGCAATAGCATCCCCTAGGCTCATGCCTATTAAAACAAACTCACAAGCCTCCAAGCTTGTATGTAAAATAGATTTCATATATATCAGACCATATGTCTATTTACTTAGGGCTGAAATATTTTCTAGTTCCCTATTCACTTATAGTTTAGTCCTTAACCATATTAGAGGTGTTTGGTTGGATCATAAGGTTTTCAAGAGATTTAATACAAGTATTATCATTACTCTTGTCAACATAAGATCATGAGTAAAATCATGTATGTATTCATCAAATCCTCCTACCTTTAAGGATTGATCTATTTTCCCCAATCTTCCATGATCCTGACCAATGTATGTAATCTATACATCTATACATATTGTCAATATATAAATTATGAAAAATCCTATTGATCACTAGATCTGATGTTTAGAATAATCTTTAGATCATTCATATCTAAGTATTTTTCTATCTCTAAGTCTTTGTATGTTCATCTCCTTGATCTTGATCTTTCATAGACCCTTTGATTGATAATCTACACATGTTGATAAAGATCAAGGTCCTAGATCTTCTATCATCTAGTTCTTCTTTGATCTAAGTTTAGTTCTTGGATTATCCCTATGGAGGACGATCTTAGTTTCTTCCTTGAATCACCTTTGATCAAGGGTTTGGATTATCTAATCTAATGAACTATAACAAGTATGCTACTAAACATACATACTAAGTACAATATAGTGTTCTTATTCTTATTATTCTTGATCATCTAAGATCTAATGGATCTTGTTTGATCATCCTTATCTTACTTACTGTTTTTATTAGGGTTAGGTAATTTACTAACCTTTTATGCTCTTATTATTATTATTCAACCAGTTATTGTGCTGGTTGAAGGTAGCTTATTCAAGCCTAAATCTAGACTGCTCCTCTTATTTCCAATTGGCTAAGGCTTACTAGCTGAATGGGTGAACACAAAGTGGTTACTTCAATCCTCATGTAAGGAGGCGTTTAGACCTCACAAATGTCAACAGAAGGTAGGGGAAGAGCGAGGCTCTATTAGATAACCCCCTTAACTACTATGTTCATCATTCACTAGAATGACCATAGCTCAACCTTTCATAAGGTTCCTATAAGCATGTTTACCCTAAGTACTTTTTCTAATGGATTTTAATTAAGTCCATGAATATTTATAATGTCATTCATGGGGTTTATTATTCTTTCCTAATTTGGGCCAAGGAAATGATAAATCATTTCTTATATTGTCCTACTAACTATAGCCCTTATTAAGTCAAAATCATTCATTCATCTTAGTTGTCCATGAATTTCTATATTTCATTAGTTTACATTTTTGGTGATTTATGCTCCTTGTGTCTTAACAATTGAATAAAATTTGACAATAAGTAAATCATCAACTTGACAACATAAATCAAATATAAGTTTAACAACTATATACTAACATTCTTCCTATGAATGTAACTTAAGCTAGTGAAATAAAACTAACATGATCCTAAGTTATGAAACACATCTTCTATCATAATGAAATCATATTTAAATCCTAATTTACACTAAAATGATCTTAAGATAATCAAATCTACTAACAAATTACTCATTTAGGGCATATCATACTAAAATTTAAAGATTACACTATCATGCTTTCTAACTTAGAACATAAATCACATTTACACTTCTATATCCAATAAAAGACAATTAAAATAATTTTATTAAGATTATTATAAACCTTTAAATATGATCCAACCATTAGGTCTTAGGTGTTTTTCTTTAGATTAAGGGTTTTAATTACCTTTAGGTCTTTTAATCCATTAAGATTCAAAAATCATATCCACTTGATTTTGTCACATTTCCTCCATGATCTAACTGGATTCCATCATAATATCATCCCTTTAATCCATCCCAAGGATCTGATCATACTTGATCTCATTGATCAAGTGGGTCCCTTTGTATTTTTTTTATTTTTATTTTAGGGTTTTTCTACCATAAAGGGTATATCCCCTATTTTATCCAAGATCTGTCCAAATTAACCATAGATATTACTTTATTACATTATTATATCATCACTAAAATAAATTTCCAAGATCTGATCACCTTAGATCTTGAAGATCTTAGAAATTGGACACTTATTTCCAAAATACAGAAAAATACAGAAATAAATTTTAGAAATATTATGACTTCATTAGAAAATAGACATTACAAGATTTCCATAGCTTCTTTCTGATCTCAATTTGGAGTTCATATGACTTCACAATCTTAAATTGAAGTTTTCAGTCGTTCCTAGGGTCCAGATTTGATCTAGGCCCACCAGAATTAATCTCTCTCAATTGAGGGTCCAAAACTGCTCAGATCTTTCTGAAACTTCTACCCTAGGGGTTTTGGACCATTCTGGATTGATTGGTGGAGTCAGATTTTTCATCTGAATACTCCATCATCATGAATTAAGGGTTCCATTGTTTACTTTATTTTTACCTTTTTATTACCAAAATTAATTACAGTAAAATAAAAATTACATAAAACAATACTAAACATATATGAAAAGGATTTTCACTTACTTTATTGGAGAGAAAACCTCATTTATATGCCTAATTTAAAAAAATACCTTGTTGATGAAGATATAGCATAAAATCCACCTTTCTTGCAAATACCATTGTTTGAACCGTTGGATCTTGAAATTTCTTTAGGGGTTTTGTAGAATAGATATGTTGGGAAGTTTTGGATCGTGAAATTGATCAAATTAGATCTGGAACAGAGTGCCTAATTGATTTTAGGTCTCTTGTTCCAATCTAAAAAGAAAAACAAGTTGAAAAGAGATCTAACTCTTGGAAATTTTGGGTTTTTGGGGAGGGATCTAGATCTAATTTTTCTAGGAGAGTGAAGATAATTTTTTGGGGAATTTATGAGAATTTTTGGAAGATTTTTGGGGTTGTATTTATAGGCATTTTGGGTCTTTTTCCATGATTATAATATGTTATTTTTTTAATATAAAATGGCATGAAAGTCTTCAATGCTCCCATGCCTAATTTTTCTTCCCCATAACCAGCTGGTCTTTTTTGACCCATGTTTCACATGGGCTGCTGATCAAATTGGTTGTTGGGGACGTGGTGGTCCCCATGTGGGCCCCACATGGTGTAAAAAGTCTGTTTTACCCTTTATGCATAAAATTTTGGGTTTTATTCCCATGATCTCGGATTTGAGTGTACTTAGTGGCGTTGAATTCGTATTTTTTAGTACATTCTAAATTTTGATGTTTCATATTTTTATTTTTGGGTAAAATTACTATTTTACCCCTTTTGTCCAAAAAATGAAAAGCTTAAGGATTTTTCATCCGAATTCGAAATTTGTCATGCTTACAGTCATTTTGAAGGGTTTGCTATGTTTAATTTCAATTTTACATATCTTATGATTTGATTATAATTTTATAAAAAGTATATTTTAAATAACCCTAATATTTCAACCCGAAATATCTGAAACTCAAACTTTATTGATTTTTCTCAATCAATTTACAAAAATTGGGGTTATTACACAATTATTCCTAATAGTTAAAAAACCAATAATTTCACTTAGGGACTCCATAGCAGAACACACAAATACACCCATACCCATACACACACACTATACGAATTTTCATTTAAAAGAATTCGAAAGTTTTATTTCAAAGTTTTCCAAATGTCATTTAAAAATTATCAATAATCTCTGAGACTATCCTAAGATTTTAAAACAAATTCCAGCTTTGAAAAGTTAGCCTAAGTTCCATTCAAAGTAGCTACATTTTTAATTTTAAAAATTCAAAATCACCCAAAGTTAGATTAAAATGGCATAAAGTTTCATTTAAAATAACATAGGAGTTCAAAACTCCAAAGTTTCATTTCAAATTATCTAAGGTGTTATGTCCCAATAGTGGAGGGGAATTGGGCCCAAGTGATATTTTGAAAACATTTTTCACATTTGTGCTAAAAATGGTTAGACAAATTGTAGAAATAAAAAACTATGGCACACAACAAAAAGTAAATAAATGAGACATTATACTAGCTTGACTAGCCAACCAATAGCTCTGAGAATATAGGGATTGAAAATACTATAAACCTAAATAACATTGGATATTATAGATGTGAACGTAGAATTAGAATACCTGAAGTGAAAGAGACCTTGAAATAGATGAATTTAGGAAAGGCCATGGGACCCGATGGTATACAAATAGAGGTTTGGAAGCATATGGGAGATACTGGAGGAGTTTGGTTGACCAAGTTATTTAACAATATTATAAAATCAAAGAAAATTCCAAATGAATGGAGGAAAAGCTCTATTGTGCCAATTTATAAGAATAAAGGAGACATACAAAGCTGCACTAATTATCGAGGGATCAAACTTATGAGCCACACTATGAAACTTTTTGAAAGAGTGATTGAGAAGAGTCTACGACATGAGACAAGTGTATTGGAAAATCAGTTTGGTTTCATGCCTAGGAGGTCTACGGTGGAAGCTATTTTCTTAGTAAGACAATTAATAGAGAAATATAGGCAAAGGAGAAAAGACCTCAACATGGTCTTTATTGACTTAGAGAAAGCTTATGATGGAGTCCCCAGAGAGTTAATATGGAGGGCGTTGGGCGAGAAAGGGGTTTCACGTGGCTATATAGAGATAATTAAAGGTATGTATGAGGGAGCAGTAACAAATGTTAAGACCATTAGTGGTGAGACCGGTGATTTTCCTTTCATTATAGGATTACACCAAGGATCAACATTGAGCCCATGCCTTTTCACATTAGTTATGGATGAGTTAAGAAAACATTTGCATGAGGAGATTCCATGGAGCATGCTATTTGTAGATGATATAGTCTTACTTGATGAGACAAGAGAAGGTGTAAACACAAAGCTACAGTTATGGAGAGAAGCATTAGAATATAAAGGATTTAAAATCAGCCAAACTAAGACAGAATATATGGAATGCAATTTTAGCAAGGAGAGGAGTAATAGTGGAATACCAGTTAAGATTGATCACCAAGAAGCCCTTATAAAAGACCACTTTCGGTACTTAGGACCAATGATTCATGAGAGTGGAGAGATTGAGAGGTAGGTTACCCAGAGAATTCAAGTGGGTTGGAATAAATGGAGATATCAATCTTGAGTTTTATGTGATCAGAAGGTGCCACTCAAAATAAAAGGAAAATTCTATAGGATGGCCATAATGTTGGGCATGCTCTATGGATCAGAGGGTTGGATAGTTAAGGAATATCATGTTCATAGGATAAGCATCGATGTCGAGATAGATGTTGGCAAGACAAGAAAGGATAGAATTAGCAATGAAAACATTAGAAGAAACTTCAGGGTAGTATCAATAGGTAACAAGATGAGGGAGATTAGACTTAGATGATTTGGACATGTCCAAAGTAGATCGAAAACAACACCAGTTAGGAGTGAGGCAATTCAAGTATAAGGTTCTAAAAGGTCAAGTGGAAGGCCCAAAGGAACATGGATAGAAGTGAGAAAAGATTTAAAAACTTTGGGACTAAATGAAGCCATGGTAATTAATAGAGTGGAATGGGGAAATATGATTCATGTGGCCAACCCCTAATTAGGATAAGATCTAGATGATGACTTTCCAATTCAAAGAAATCCCTTTCCAAAAGTTAATATATAACTACTTTTGATTTTCAAATTTCATTAGAAGAAGCTTCAAAATTCCAATCCCATCCTCAACTAACAGAATTTAATTTCTTATTCCTTAATTTTCCATCCAATTTTCCATTCCAATGCAACTATGCCATTCTATTCCAATTCTTCATTGCAAATTTATTCCAACTTCACTCCATTTTCAAATCTTTTCTAACCTGCATTCTTCCATTTTTTGTAAAATTTCTAAATATTAATTTTGAAATTATGGACCTCATTCTAAAATTCATTTTTAATTCTCGTATCAAATTCCCATTTTTCAAATGCCATTTTATTCCAAATCTCTTTCTACCACTTCATTTTCCATAGTCAATTTCATCTCCAACTCATTTCCAATATCTTTAAGTTAATTCTTGTTAATTTTCTCCTAGTCAAGTGTCCATCATGATTTTGAACCATGCTTTCATTCGTTGTGATCTAGGTAAGCATTGGTCCCTATTTAAGGGGTATTTTTGACAAAATACCACTTTTTTCAACATAAAAATAAAAAACCATTTGAGGGACCCGCCTTCTTGTTGTAAAAAATTTTCAACTCTTGTGAGAAGAGTCTCATACATTAGGACTCAATCTTTTACAAGCTCCTTCTATGGAACTCTAGCTAGGCAGAAAAAGTTGGGAGCCCTTTTTGGATCCTATCTTTACAAAACAAATTACAATACATAAAAGAAGAAAGAAATCAAAGGGAATTTCAATTCAAAAGGGTATGCTCATTTTTTCTATGATATTAGAAAACATCTAAACATTCTATGATATTGGAAAGTCCTAAGCTTGAGGAAATAGAAAAATTTTAAATTTTGTATATTTCACTAAGTTCAAAACCGCTAAGATGCTTAATAGATGATTTTATTATTCTATTATCCTAAACCTAGGAGAGTAGAACAAGAGAAATAGAAGACAAGTGGGCCCACTTATCTGCATATGTCTCTCTATCC
The DNA here is from genome assembly GCA_035236585.1 of Warburgia ugandensis. Classification (NCBI taxonomy): domain Eukaryota; kingdom Viridiplantae; phylum Streptophyta; class Magnoliopsida; order Canellales; family Canellaceae; genus Warburgia; species Warburgia ugandensis. Next base: position 55,146,964 of record CP141132.1, read on the forward strand.
AACAGTCCTCTCTCTCTCTCATCCCACTCCCCTTTTTCCATGTGGTTTTTCTTTCCAAACCACTCATCCACTCCCCACTAGCCTGCAATTCCCACCTTTGTAGGACTCTCCTAATCCATAAATACCCCCTACCCAAACCCAAAACATAGAAGAGTTCTCTGAAAGAGAGGAGAAACTCTATATACATTGCAAATTGAGATCTTGGGTGTAAGAATTAGAAGAAGAAGAAGGGTTTTCAAGAAAAGTTCTGGTGGAGTTCTTCTATGAAGAAAGTTGGAAAATCTTTTGTTACTCATTCTTTTGCGTATCATTATCTTTTTTAGAATGCTTGGTGCCTTGACTCTTTTGCATGTTCATTCACCTTTTAGCTCTTTTGTCTATTAATTCTTTGCTTATGGATGCTTAGTGCATGCTAGAACCCTAACTCTAAGACTCAACAAAACTAAAATTCAACAAAAATGGAATAATTGGTGGGTAAGAGCTCCCTCTTTCAGCCTTTAGGGAAACATCTCAAGTCAATTAAAATTGACAAAAGGAGTCTTATTTAATCAAACAACTAGTGGACGACATAGGGAGCTTCTTTTATGCTCATAGGAACATTCTTTAATTAGATAGGAATTGTCCAAATGCCTTGATAATCTAAATCCTTGATCTGAAGGCTATCATGACTTTGACCTAAGGGCCATGATGAACTAAATCCTAAGGGTCATGAGATAAAGATCCTAGGAGTTATGATGATCTAAACCCTAAGACCTGATCTAGAGGCCATGACAATCTATAAAGGCGATAATAATCTAGAAACTATGATAATCCAATGGCCACGATCCTAAGACCATGATCATCTTAATTTAAAGCCTTAATTATCTTGATCCAATGGCTATGATGATCTCATTCCAAGTACCATGATCTAATGCCTTGATTATCTTAATCTAGTAGCCTTGATGAACTTGATATAATGACCTTGACTATCTCAATCCAAGGGCTTGCATAATTTTAATTTAAAGGCCACAATATTCTATGTTAAACATGGCTATGCAAACTTATGTGGACCATCCATGCAAAGATGGTCATGCAAATTTGTATGAGACCATCTATGCAAAGATGGTTGTGCAAACTCACAAATGCAATATTCATGCAATGGTGCCCATGCAAAGCTAATGATCATCTCATCCTACATGGGTTTTCTATTCAAAGGTTGTCATGCATAAGTCTTATGCTATTTTAAGGTGGAGGATTCATGCAAAGGTTTAAAAGCCCTAGGGTGATGGTAATTCTAGCTTATACAGGCCTAGACATTTAAAAGCTCTAAGGTGATGATAATTCTATCCTAGTGGTTCCTAAGTATACAAAGGCCCTAATGTGACAATAATTCTAGCCTAGGGGACCCTAGTTATGCAAAGGCCTTAAAGTGACCGTAATTTTAACCAATTTGAGCCTTATCCATACAAAGGTCTTGAGGTAATGGTAACTCTAACATAGTGGGAGCTAGTTATGAGAAAGCACTAAGGTGATAGTAATTCTAGTAGAGTGGGGCCTAACTAACTCCACCATTTTCGGTCTTAAGCCTAGATAAAGAGGATGGTTTTGCATCAAGTGCCAGCCAGCGAGTAAAACCAATGGCAAAGCCCCATGAATCAAATTTTGACATTCCTCAGGGATGGTTGTTCCTCGTAGGTGACACACTGCATCAGATCTCAGATGTTGTGAAAAATGGACAGGGCTGCTAGGGCATTCCTTAGAAGTGACATGCTACATCGGATAGCGAGTATAGTGGAAAATAGTCAAGGGCTACTAGAGCATTCCCTTGAACGCAATGTGCTACATTATAACCCAAGTGCAATGGAAATTTCCGTAGGTTCCCACACTATTCTAGAAATGCATGGTTATATAGGCTAGGTTAGGAGATCATATTGCTACATGGAATATAGGCAAACTAACATGTAAGAGTCTAGAGTTAGTGGATATTATAAAACACAAGACAGTAAACATCACTTGTATCCAAGAAACCAAGTGGAAAGGGGCCAAAATTAGAGAAATATATGCGTATAAGCTCTAGTATGTACGAAACAAAAATAATAGAAATGGTGTAGGTATAATGGTAAATAAAGAATTAAAAGATAAAGTTGTAGATGTTAAAAGAACCTTTGCTAGAATCATATTAATAAAACATGTTCTAGGAAAGAAGATCATAAATGTAATAAGTGCATACGCACTACAAGTAGCATTTGAAGATAGGATTAAAAGATAATTTTGGTAAGATATGGAGGAAGTCATACAATATATTCCAAAAATAAAAGGGATATTTATAGGAGCAGATTTTTAATGGTCACGTAGGAAAAGAAAAGGAATGATATGATAGGGTACATGGAGGGTATGGTATTGGAGAAAGAAATGAGATGGGGAAAGCTATACTTGATTTTGCATTAGCATATAAACTAGCTATATCAAACACATTCTTTGAGAAAGGCATGAACACTTAATAACCTTTAAAAGAGAATCATATAAAAGCCAAACAAACCTTTTTCTGCTTAGGATTAACAAATGATCAATGTGTAAGGACTATAAGGTGATACTTGGCAAGAGTCTAACATCAAAAGATAAATTAATGGTTATGAATATTCACATTAAAGTATGGAAGAAAGAAATTGAACTTAATAGATGTCCAAAATTGAAGTGGTGGATCTTCAAAGGAGAGAAGATAACATCATTTATAAACAAGTTGATAGTAGAAGGAAACTAGAACAATGAAATAGAAGTAAACACCATGTGGACTAATATGGCCATGTCCATTAAGAAAGTGGCATGAAATATCTTAGGAGTATCAAAAGATAAAAGGAAACCAATAAAGGAAACTTGGTGGTGGAGTGGAAAAGTGCAAAAGGTTATTAAAGAGAAATGGGTGTGTTTTAATGGCAGAGGACTAAAAAGAACAAAAACTTTAAGCAATATAGGAATGCTAAAAGGGTTGTTAATAGCATAATAAGTGTGGCTAAACTCAAAGAATATGATGATCTCTATAATTGATTAGGATCAAGAGAAAGTGATAAAGATGTGTTTAAACTCACAAAAGTAAGGGAAAAGAAGAGTAAGGACTCAGGCCATATTAAGTGTATTAGAAGTGATGACCAAAGGGTTCTAGGCAAAGATGACGAGATCGAACAAATATGGAAAAGTTATTTTCAAAAATTGCTAAATGTCAATTACCATGAGAATATGGGGATTGAAAGTACCATAAACCCAAATAATAGTGGACATTATAGATACGATCATAGGATTAGAACAACTGAAGTGAAAGAGGCATTGAAAAAGATGGTAGATTTGGAAGTATATGGGAGATACTAGAGTAGTTTGGTTGACAAGGTTGTTTAACAAGATTGTAAAATTGAAGAAAATGTCAAATGAATGGAGGAAGAGTTCTATTGTACCAATTTATAAAAATAAAGGAGACACAAAGAGTTGCAATAATTATTGGGGGATCAAACTAATGAGTAATACCATGAAACTTTTTGAAAGAGTGATTTAGAAGAGGCTACATCATGAGACGAGTGTGTTGGAGAACCAGTTTGGTTTTATGTTAGGAAGTCAACTACGAAAGTTATTTTCCTGATTACATAATTGATAGAGAAATATAGGGAGATGAGGAAGGACCTCCACATGGTATTTATTGACTTGGAAAAAGTTTATAATAGGGTCCCCAAAGATTTAATATGGTGGGTGTTGAGTGAGAAAGGGGTTTCATAGGGATACATAGACGTAATTAAGGATATGTATGAGGGAACGATGATAAAAGTTAGGACCACTCTAGTAGAGAAATCAGTAATTTTCACATTATTATAGGATTTTACCAAAGATCATCATTAAGCCTGTACCTTTTCATTCTAATTATAGATGAGTTAACAAAACATCTACATAAGCAAATTCCATTGTGCATGTTATTTGTAAATGCTATAGTTTTAATTAATAAGAGGGGAACATACGCATCTTTGCCATTGCCAGTGGCACGAGGAACGGAGGGGAGTAAATGTCGATGGGGAAAAAATGAGGGAACCATAAATGGGGGAGGCGCATTTAAAGCCCCACCTATGAAATTACAATTCCACCCATTCTATTTTTTAATTAAATATAAAAATTAAAATAATTAGCCATTTTTCATTTAGTAGAGTTATAGAGAGACGTATTAGAATATAAAAGATTTAGAATTAGCTAAACTAAGATAGAGTATATGGAATGCAATTTCAGCAAGGAGAGGAGCAAGAGTAAAGCACTAATAAAAATTGATAAATCAAGAAGTCCCCCTAAAAGAGTACTTTCCCGAGTTCAATAATTCATGAGAGTGGAGAGATTGAGAGGGAGGTTAGCTAGAGAATCCAAGCAAGTTTGTGCCATTGGAGTTTTGTGTAATTGGAGGGTGCCACTCAAACTAAAATGAAAAATCTATAGGATGGATATAATAAGGTGGCAATGCTCTATGGATTAGAGTATTGGGCATTTAAGGAACAACATGTACATAGGATGAGCATTGTCGAAATGCGGATGTTGAGATAAATGAGTGGTAAGACAAGAAAATATAGAATTAGAAATGAAAGAGGAAACTTAGGAGTAGAATTGATAGGTAATAAGATGAGGGAGATTATACTTAAATAGTTTGGACATGTCCAATGGAGAACAAAAATTGCACGGTTAGAAGAAGTGTGGCTATCCAACTCAAAAGTAGCAAAAGGGATAGGGGAAGGCCCAATATAACATGGATAGAAGTGGTGAGAAAAGATTTAAAAACTTTGGGACTAAATGAAGCCATGAAGCTTAATGGAGGGGGAGTGGAGGAACAAGATTCATGTGGTAGACCCCTAATCAGGATAAGGTCTTGATGATGATGATGAGAGGAGGGCATAACTATTCACAAGCCCTAAGGGACTATAATTACCCATTCCTTAGGAAGGCCTTAACCCAAGCATGGATCCTTGCATATCTGCATATCAATGCCATCTATAAGAGATGGGCTCATCTAGGACAATCACAAATCATGAAGCATGAGTCATCCAAATACACCCATAAACAAAGAAAATGTCAGAGTAAAATTAATAATAATTAAATCTAGTCTCAAACACATTATAATAGTGTATTCTCTCAATGAACCATAGCTCTGTTTCCACTGTTTGAAACACCATAGATCAATCAATATGAGATAAAGAAATAAATTCCTAGAAATAAACTATTAACATTTACATCAAACCATCATTTTCTCAAAATAATAGAACAAAGCATTCAATTTTCCCTCCCATCATGCCATGATATGCTTGCAAAGAATGAGTGCTAAGGATGCTAACTCATGTAAAGGTGTCTAGACTTGCCTGACCCTATGCGTGCAATTAAGGGCCTTGTTGCGTCTGATCAACTACAGGAGAAGAGGGGTAAGTTGTTGAAAAAAATCCCCAATAAGATATCTTATAAACATAAGAGTCTAAGGATGGCCAAAAAAGGAAAGAAAAGATATTTTGCAAGATTTAAGAAAAATTAAATATTTCAAACCTTCATAAAGAGTTTTAACCATGAATTTGTTCAACAAGAAAAATGGCCATAATAAAGTAGATCAATGGTACTACATCGAGGAAAGTACATACTAATTTAAATCAACAATACAATCTTCTCATCATTCTATGTATCTACTGCATATTTAAATGTCCTTAAGACAAACATCATCACCATAATGCAGGGTAGGGAAAGATAATTATAACCAAAATCATATAACATGTGAAAAAATCAATACAAATGCATTATGCAAGTCACGAACATAAAATGTTAATTTCCTCATTCAACACCAGTTTTCCTTCCTTAATGACATCACCTTTATTCATGAAAATCCAGTTCAACAAAAAATTCATCTAGGTCTTATAAGCATTGAAGCCCATTCCAGGCCATTAGGCATTTAAGCATGATGCAAATCATTTTAGCATTTGGGCCCAATCTAGGCCATCTGAGAACTAAATTTTCTCATGAGACTCTTCTCCCAAGAATCTCAAAATATAATCATGTCACATAGCGATACACGTGGCATCTTCACTAGCACAATCATAATCAAACAAGCCATTGGTCATATCATCCATGAGACTTGCCTAGCATTACATCCACCCACGTAATGTCATATATGCAATGACAATATTAATACCACAATGCACATGCTATATATGTGTCTCATTAATGCACTTCCCAATCATAGTCACACAACTTCAACATCAAATACATAAAGTATCCATCACTTTGAATAATATGTTTAAAGATTGTAAACATTACCATAATACATGTTGTATTCAGCTAAGTAAATACCCAACATATGAAAATATCATTATGTCATTGACAAGTACTTTTCACACCACTTATTGCAAGTTCCACACTTAAAAGTAAACCATATTGAGTATTAGAGTTAATGTTAAACAATTACAATCAAGATCATGGGTAGAATTATTCATCTATACTCGAGATCATGGATAGATTTAGTCAATTGCATTTGAGAATTAGGATAGAGCTATTCAGCTACTTTTAATATTTATCAGAATCAGTAAATGGAGTTCTTAGTGAAATTCAAATCAGCCATGTTGGGTACATGTCTATACAAATATCAAACCATGAAGTAATGGCTTTCAATAAAAAGAAAGAAAAAAAGAAGAAAGAGAACTACAAGTAAAATATGCCACGTCTTGCATAGAATAGAGCATTTTAAAATGCCACAATTGGGATCTTCTATGATTCATTTACCAAGCTAAAAAATTCTTTTCTTGAAGGCTTTAAAATGGACCCAAATTAGCCTCAAATTGTGGGTTTTCAAACCACACAAAAATACTAAATACTTGACTTGAAAGCATGGCATACGGAAACTAAGTTCAACATAGGATACCCTCTATCCAAACCTAGCCAAACTAGGAGTTTAAGACATGCAAGAGAACAATCTTTCTTGGACCTCTTGTAGTCATGAAGTTGAATATTACATCAACTACCTAATCAAGTAGTCAACAGCATGTTTCTCAAAGACTTTGGAGCCAAATCCAAGCAGCAAAGGAAGACCTTGACAAATGTAAAACTACACCCCATTTGTTTAAAATTTGAGGGGCAAAAACCATAAAAGATCTAAGACCCTACAATTGGTCCATATCATGACAATATCTTATAGAATAGTAAGAATACAATAACTAGAAATGAGGAAGACTTGTGAGGACAACCCTTAATTCATGAAATTCGACCATTCAATTGATTTGTCAAAGTAAAGAATTTAAGTCACATGAATTACAAAAGAGGCCTAACACCAAACATCTTGTTGGGGTTTTCTCAAATCATGAATGAACAAATCAGAAGAAGGCTTTTGAAGAGGGGGAAAAGTCTCTGAACAAGAGCAAACATACCACAAAATGAAAATCAGCATAAAGCTCCTTTGTCCAAACTCACATATTGTTAAATCTAATATCATAGAACTAGAAATCTCACTGCTCATTTTCTCATCAAGCTACTAAGAAACTAGTATATATGAGGATGTTAAAATCAAGTAGAAACAAGTTAAACATGACATTCCAACTTCTCATACATACATCTACCATGTTCAATCATTTTCTAAGCCAAAAAATACCAAATGCAAGAATTTTCAAGCATAAAAACTATAGGAGAAGGGCAAAACATGGCTTACAACTTATTCTCTTAAAATTCAGCAACCAACATGATAAAAAATAACATAAATTTTTTGTAAAACATGCATTTCATTTCTCCAACCAATAATCCCTCGACCCACAAGAATTTTTAGCAAATCTCATCACAAACATGCTTTTTGAAGATTGAAAATCCTAGTTTAAGGATAAAATTGGGATTTACTTATGACCCAAAAACCACCTACTAATAGGAATCATTACAAGCAAAGGGATCCACAAAAATAGATTTGAGCTCAACAATTCATCATCTAATAGTTACACCTAATTTCTAAGCATAAACATCTTAAAAAGCCTAGAAAATCATGGATTAAGATGAAAAATCTGATTAACATTTTCAATTGAAAAATCCATCTAATCTTGCAAAACTCAAAAGAAATCTCTATTTCCTAGCCATTTTAGTCAATCTACCCTCAAAGTTCATAGAAAACCTTAGCAAATGCCTTCACCTTTGAGTTTTCTCCCCACTTTTTCCCTCCAAGTCTTCATTTAAGCTTCTCCTACTTGAATCTTCACAAACCTCAAGTGGGTTTTGAGTGAGAAAGAGAATCACATGGAAAGCGAGTGGGAAGAAGGAATGTTGGGGAGGAAGGGAGAGTAGAGAAGTGGGATTTTATAAGGTAATAGTGAGGAGCTCCTCATGATTTCCTATGGAATTAAGTTATAATGAGAGATTCCTTCCTTATATGCCTCATCTCATTGGTTTTTAGATTTTTCCCCCCACTTAAGTGATGAAAACCAAGAATGGAACTTTAAGTGATGAACACTAAGAATCTTCATCATGTCTTAATCCCACTTTAGCTCATTTTCTCATCTTTCAGAAATGTGGACCCACTCTATTTTAAAATTCATGAATCCTCTAAAAGGTTCAACTCGAGTCTTTATTTGATGTTTGAACATGAATTCCATTCAATTTGATAGGTCTCATTCAAGAACATATAAAATAATAGACAAATATAAAATTTAGGAGTAGTTCTGACATTTCTTTCCCCTTAAAAGAATTTAGTCCTCTAAATTCGCATACTTGAGGAGTCTAAAAGATGTGAAAACTACCCCCACATGTATGGCTCTTGCTCACAAGCTCCCTCCTCCACCTGGTGATTCTGTCAAAGAACCTTCACTAGAGGGTATCTCCTTTCAACTTAAAACATGTACATTTTTTATCCAAGATGTCCACTAGCTACTTCTCAGGTGTTAAGTTCTCATGAAGCTTGGTCGTGTGCCCTGGGTCGAAACATGAAAAAATGTCAAGAAGCTTCTCTAGCTCAAGGAGTAATGTAATAAGCATCTTACTGGGCCAACCCTCTCTAAAATCTCGTAGGGACCAATGTACCAAGAATTCAGCTTCCACTTTCAACAAAATCTCATGACCCTCTTACATGGAGAGACCTTGAGGGACACTCAATTCCCCACCTAGAACTCAAAAATCCTCTACCAATGGCGTTAGTAACACTTTTGCTAGCTCTAAGCTCCTAAATGTGTCTCTTGATGAGTCAAATTCTATCAAATGTTTGCTAAACATGTATGACCCAATCATTTATCTCTTTCCAATCTCATCCTAAGATAGGGAAGGCCAACATCTTTGACTATGCAAAGCCTCAAAAGATGTCAAACCCAAGGAAGCCTAATAGTTGTTGTTCTAGGAAAACTCCATCAATAGTAAGTGTGTTTCCCAGCCATCTTGAAAGTAAAACACACTAGCTTACAACATATATTTCAATGCCTAGATATTCCTTTTTGATTGTCCACTTGCTTAAGGGTGATACAAGATACTCAGTAAGATCCCTGTTCCCATGGCCTCTTGAACACTCCTTCAAAAGCAAGACATGATTCATGAATCCATCTAAGATAATTGTAAATGAAACACCATGAAGTTAGATAATCATCCTAATGTAATGCCCAATACTAGTGCAAATTACAATCTTCCCAATGCCTAAATCCCAGACCCACAAGTGGTGGTACTTGGATCTCAAATAAATCTTAGAAAACATTGTGCTCTGTAAAGCTAGTCAAACATGTCATTGATTCGTGGGAGTAATCACTTGTTTTGCATTGTCACCTTATGCAACTACCTATAATTGATGCAAAGTTCAAAAGTCTCATCCTTCTTCTTCACAAACAAGACTGGGTTTCCCTAAGGTGATGTTGGGGTGAATGAACCCCTTCTCAAGAAACTCTCTAACTACTCACCAAGTTCCTTCAACTTGACTAATGCCATTCAATATGGAGGAATGAATATTGTTGAAGTGCCTAGCATTTTGTCAATATCAAATACAACACCTCTTGTTGAAGTTACGCTGGGCAAATCATCTAAAAAGGCATTCAACAATTTCTCAAACAACAAGAATACCTATGAACAACCACACCTCAATTTCCACCATGTAAGCTAAGAATCCCTTACAACCTTCTTATAACATCTCTATTGCAATCATGATGGAAACCAAACCAGCAAAAAGTCCCTCCTCTCACCCTGAAAATGAAACTCAACTCTGTCTAGGTCCCTGTAGAGGACCTCCTTTTACCTGTAGTCAATCATCAGGTGGTACCTCTCCAAGTAGCCCATCCACAAAGTTAGGTCAAAATTAACTTTCTAAATTGGAAACAAGTCTATCTTAATGAAAAATCCTCCAAAGTTAAGAACTCATCCATGAATGACATCATGAAAAAACTACTGATCACCTCCTAGTGCCTTGACAACAAGAATGATCAATAGAGACTTCCTAGATCTATTCAAATGATGCAATAATGTAGAGGAAATGAAAGAATTCATTGTGCCAAAATCAATCAAAATGTATGTCTTTGCAGCATAGATCAAAATGATACCTGCAACAACATCTAATATGTTCTAACCCTCATGCTCAATGAAGGCATACACACCTTGTAGTTTGCTCTCCTAAATTATAACCTCCTTGCCCATATCCAACTCCTCTAAAAGGATGTTGACCTCTGTGACCACTAAGAATCATTATGTCTTGCCCCCAATTCACTCTTGAACTCCAAGTTGTCTATGTTATAGAGGTTTGGGTAGTATCTTGGCCAAATATACAATCTCCTGCAATATGCCCCAATCTACTACATGAGAAATAGCTCCTTTCCATTCTCTAACACTCTATAGTCCTATGTTAAGGTTAGCTTCATCTGAAACAACTAGCTATTGCTCTCTGTATGGTCATTTCTCTTGTCAAAGCCGTCAGGTTATCTCACCAATGATATAGTGGCACTCTAGAATAGCATGTAGGTTGCTACCATAGTTCTCATATGCTCTCCTCTACCCATCTACAATAACTAGGGCTATGAATGGTTCAAATGGAGTCTAGATATCATCATTTCATATTCATTTCAATGTTTTTCATTGGTTCATATGTGGATTTGGATGGTAGACTAGATTTTTATGTGCCATTCTATACCCATTCCATTTAGTTCAATAAAATAGTAGATTATCCAAACCATTCAATTTTGCTAATTCTTGTGAAGATAGGGAGACTTGAAATGATTATAAAGATCACATATTTATTTAAAATTCCAAAAAGGATATGATAAAATTTTATTTTTTTGAAATTTAAAGTGGGGTATCAACCACTAAATTGACAAGAATTTACCTATTCCCAAGAAATGTTTTGTGAATTGGCTAAGAGCATTACTACCTCATGATAATAGAAGATGTAACTAATATCGTCTACAACTTTTATCTTCTCCCTCATTGGTTTCTTCCTCTTTTTTGTTCCCATAGGCAACCCACTGGCATTACACATTTAAGACAATTGAGCTTAATTACAATAATCAAACAAAACCCATAGTCGTTGAAACAACAAAGTAACTCTAAATTTCATCACAACCACTATTCAAAGTTATATATTCTAAATCTATGTACATAACTAATTGCAATTCTATGTTATATATCCTAAATCAATTTCATCTTTTTGCCTTTGCTATGCGTAGTTTAGAATTTTTAGATGTAAGGTCATAAAACTAAAAGTCATACATCTTGCTTTCTTAATATTAGGGCAGAATTTTCACATTTTATATTACAAATATTATATGTATAAATTGATTGATTTTCCTCTCACTAATATTATAGTGTAGTAAACACTTTAGGGGTTTTAGTCCTATAAAAATATATAATTTGGGTCTAGCAATCTAAGGATAGTAGCACTCATTCTATATACATTCCAAAAAACATTTGTAATACTTGAGCAATTTACGCTAATTTTTAACAAAAATTGAACATTCTATAGGAAATGAACTGAGTTAAATGTTTCACTTTATTTAAAATAGTAAAAAAATGAATTTTTGATGAAACTTGGTACCATTATATTCTACTCCAAAAATGGAATCCAACGCCCCAAAGAACGCCAAAAACGGAGTTCGTATGAAGAAGTTACGGTCGTTTAAAGATCAGGGGTAGTTCTGTAATTTAAACAAAAAACGAAAAAGAACAAAAACCGCAGGGGGCCGTTTTGATAACAGCACCCCCTGTTGTCTTCCACCTCCAGAATTCTCCAGAAACCCTCCTTTCACGATTTTTCTAGAAAACACAGGGGAAATGGTGGCATCGCCATTGAGGGGCACCGCCTTCTTCCCCCTATAAAGACCCCATCTCCCCCCTCTTCAAAATCATGTTTTTCCCGTCATTTGGGACTGGGGTTTTCGGTAAAAATTGGAAACCCAGTTCTCTATGATTTTCGGCAATGGCCAGGCCTGAGTCAGGCCAGCCATTCCTGTCTCCCTATTCCCCTCTCTTCCCTTTCCGATCTTTGCATTGGGGTTTTCTCTTCACGAAATTCTGGCGACAAAGGGTTTTCAGAACTGGAACGGAGGTTCTACCACCGGCGATAGGCCCTCCATGGCTGCCTAGGTCAGCCGTTTTTCCCCTTCCCTTCCGTTTTGCTTCCCCCAGGCCAAGATCCATGCCGGATCTGGTCCTATCCAAGTCGGAGAAGACAAAGACCCGTTCCAGTCAGTCTTGAACGAACCAGGCATCCCAGGGACGCCATACTCCATGTGCGCCTGGGACTGGGTCCCTGAGATGGGTTCCAGACGTACGACAGTGCGGACACTGTCCTAGGTGTGGCCTTCGGGCACGCGCGCGACATGGGGCACGGGTCCTGGCTCTACTAGGATGCACGGGGTGCCCTGGGAGTTGAGACGCGCCATGCTACACCAAAGGTGCGTCCATGCAATGATGCGTGTCACTTGCAAAACGTAGTCCCTGGCATCGCCTTTGGGCACGCACGCACGTGAGGCGGCCGCGGTTCAACCAAGATGCACGGGTGTCCTAGGAACTGGGACATGCGGACCCAATGAGACTTTAAAGTTAGAATCAGAGGACAATTTACAAAGTTGAAGTATTGAATAGTAGATCCATATCATAGGATCTAGTCTGACAAAGAATTAGGCAAGGACCATGGACCCTAAAAGGCAGATCTAACGATCTAATGTCTAAATAAAATGAAATTGATAAGGACTCCTTGTATTCATTCATACCCAGGAGTTTATAAATGAGACCTAAGGACGAGTTGAGTGATAAAGGATGCGACTCCAGGAGACTTTGAAGTAGGTGCTCAATCGCTATTAGACTTTTAAAAAAAAAGAACGTGTGATTGTTTTGAATGCATGTTTTAAGTATAAATTATATGACTTGTTTAGCATGACTTATTTTATGACTTGTTTAGCATATAAATGAATTTAGCATGCATATGATAAATACATTATGCATAGACATGCTTTGCAAACAATTGCATATATTGCATGATTTGTGAGCATTGAGTTTTTGTAAAAATTGCATGTCCTTGAAGGCTACCAAAAGATGCTGCAGTGCCCAAAAGACACTGGGTAGGCAGTTGTGAGGGCCAGGTAGTTGTGAGGGACCCAAAGAGGATAGGTTTTGAAAAAGTAGTTTTCGCTTGTTTGATCTTATATGATTTGGGCTAATAAGCTCATAGGCGCTATGCCGAGAGGTCTGGGTTGGCCTCCAACCTCTACCACTATTAGGTGGAATGGGTACCACGCCCAAAAAGGGCAATGTCCCTACGTCGACTGCATGTGGTACAGGGGGCTACCACTGGTGTAACGGCACTGGGTCGATGTGTCATATGCCCCGTGGAGGCTATGATCGAGTGTCCTCAAGTACCCGGGGACCACATGGCAGCGAGGTCGTGGGCATAGTTGGGCCCTATGATTTGAGGATTTACTTGCATTGCATATGGAATGACATAAGGTTGGTCGACCATACCATACCATATATCCATGAGTTGGATTCAGTGGAGCATCTTATGCATATCATTATGTTCATGATATATATGATACTTTCAACTTGGATTATGTGATTTCTTTAAGTCATCAGTATTCCAATTCGACAATGGTTTTTAATCTCGATATTGAACATGAGTGTTCAAACATGCACATGTTTTGAAAGAGCATATGATTTTAAACATAGCATGCATTGCAAAACTAGTAGTGATAGACTCCTACTGAGTATAGTATATACTCACCCTATCCTTAACATTTTTTAGGATAGTTTCACTCACAAATAGAAGATGCCTCAGGAGATATTAGTGCTACGAGCAAGTGAATAAAAAAGGAGACAATTATACATGTAATTAAACCCTCTACCCTTTGGACATGTACTTGTATTTATTTACAGTTGGGCTATGAGCTATGATTGGATAGACCTGGGAAAAACATTTATGATTTCTGAAGTTTTTAAAAAACTACTTTGGTTGTTGTGAAAGCAAATGATACTCGGGGTTTTCAAAATGAGTTTAAAACTAAAGATTTTCCGCCGCATTGCATGGTTTTTATAAAATATTTTTCAAATCGGGATCCCACCTTAGGAATTTAGATTTTTCATTTAAAAATGCATGAGAAAACCCGGGTCATCACAGTTGGTATCAAAGCCCAGGTTTTATCCTTTCACAGCCAATCCAGCATGTCCAAGGGTCCTAGACAATAGAAAAAAAAAATCAAGAAGAAGCAGTATAAATAGAAGTAGTAAAGATGACTACTTCTATTTGAGGATTACAATACTAATGCTCAAGGCATTTCACCATAAACAAATAGGTGAAAAAGGAGGTGGGTCTAGCAAATACTTAGATATTGGATGGCTTAGATCTTATCAATAAGGATTGTTGTGCAGTGGTGCAAATAGGGAAACTCATATATAAATTAGATTATGATAAGAATGATGAAGGAAGATATTAGTGAACTTGTTAGTAGATAGTTCTGACTTGCAATAAAGTAATCTCATCAAAGGTGAGAAAATCGAAGAAGGTATGGATCCTAAAAGACTTAGCTCAATTTTGGATACCTTGATTAGAGTCTTATGAAGAAGTGAAGTGCTATCAAATAATAACTACCTGAGTGTTATGGAGTAAATCAGAAGATGTATACAAGTGACATATTATGTGATTAAGAGAAACATAACATGAATATGATAGGGAAATGAATTCGATCGAGTCATCAAAAGATTTTGATGATAATACTAAGGATGATAATAGATTGATCCTAACATGAACTTGTAAGAAAAGTATAGCATGATCAAAACGCCAATGTCATTATTAAGACATTGTATGAATTTTATTGAGGCTACAGGCAACTGAGGATTTCAATGATCTTAAGACAGTTTAGAATTTCTGAGAAGCATTCAGTTTATCATATCTGCTAAGTAAAGAAGCATATGTAGTATCAATTATATGCAACAAAGCACAATGAAGACATTGATCTAGGAAGACAAAAGAGAGGATTTTGAAGAAAAGAGAGAAAGAGATAGAGATGTAACTACCAGTATTCAATGAATATTGAATTTTCAAAAGAAGAAGATCATGACTTTATGGAGATACATACATCTTGAATCCTATAGGAAGGTAAACCAAACAAATGCAAAGGAATAATACTAGTTGAGTTGGTGATCTTATTGTAAAAGAGTATAATAGAGAGAAAGCATATGGGGTTTAAATACTAGTTGAGTTGGTCATCTTATTGTAAAAGAGTATAAAAGAGAAAAAGCATATGGGGTTTAAGACTTTGAGTAAGAGCATTGAATGAAAGGACATTATGCTGCATGAAAATTTCCGAAGAGGAATGGTGACCAACTAGAAATTAAATTCTACAAATGGTTCGATATCAATTATTACAATTAGATTCTTATCGAATCCATTAGCTGATGGGGAACACCAATGGATATAATCCATAAAAAGGAAAATTTGGTGATATCCCACCTTGCCAATAAAATATATTGAAAAAGGAATTAAGCTGGGACAGTGACTTGGTCATTTAGCAAGTAGGGTACCATCAAGGATCAAATTGAGGTCTTACTATCATAGATTGGAAGACCAAAAATCTTAAGACCATTATTTAGTCATTACCTTTAGAGTACCATTGACTAAATAAAGGTATCCCACCCTAATTAATCAAGTATGTTAGTATCTATGAGTTAGTAGTCGAAGTTATATACTCAGAGGGATATTATAAGTATTTGGACATGAGTTCTACCTAAAAAAAAAAAAGAAAAGAAAGTTACTTGTTTGACTAAGTCATTTGAGGGTATGAGGTCAGTTGATTAGGCCACATCATGAAGGAGCTACGAGTACAATGAATACAGTAACAACTGAGACAGAAGCAAAAATAAGGAGCGACCTCCACCAATAAGATAGATTTTTCCAAACATGAATAGATACCATGACAAACCACAGAAATCCTTGTGGGACTGAAAGATGCTCCTGACTTGGATAAGTACCGACCACTTTAGAGACCCTTGAGCTTATGACATAGATATATCTGGAAAGAGATCAATAGGTAATCAAATAAAGCCTTTCTATATGTCTACGAAAATGTTCCATGCTTACTTGAGTAATTTTCAAATTTGATGATTTAATAGCTTCAGCATAACTTGATGTAGTAGTTATTGAATGAGAACTGCTATTATAAGCTAAGTATGAGGAGGCACTTGAAGAATAAAATTTGAGGAATTGAGAAAATCACTACTTATGAGGATACCTCCTGACAATACAGACTGCATGGTTGACGATAAAGCCTTGATAAAAGATTAAACAATATATTGACATAGGGGATGAAAGGAGAAAAGGTGAGATGGCTAGCACACTATAAGGTGAAGATTTAATGTTACACTGCCTTTAGATAAAAAGATAGTTGTTATGTGCATATACCAAGTATGAAAAATCAATTGAAGGAATTTCCTAAGGACTAACCCTACTGGATTGAGTATAGAACTTTTGGACTGAAAGGTTACAAAGAAAACCATCGAGCAAAGAAAGAACAAAGAGGATGATGACAAAGGATTCAGCCATGACCTAGTACGGGTACTCGGTGATGAATAAGAGGCTTTTTGCTTTGCATAAATGGGAACATTATTGTGAAAATCCTAATGACAAATTGATGTGAATAGCAAGATAAGGCCTCTGGATGAGAACATTTGATCCATAATGAAGAATCGACCATTAACGTTTGACATGAGAAAAGCGTTTAATGAATTCAATAATTATGAAACTGGATATGGAGTTAGGACATTTTACTTTCAGTATATGATAAGGTCCTCGATGGAAGAAGCTACTAATTGGCTTTCATGAGTTTATTTTGAATGTAATTTTGGTCGAGGAATCAAGTCACATATGGAAAACGACAGACAGTTGAAATTTGAAGTTATTTAAGAGTTTGGCTGTAGAGCACATGATACCATATCAGTTATTGATGTATCTTGGTGACAAATATAAAAGGTAAGAAGCAAAGTTAGACACAATAGAAAGAAGGTAACTTTTTTTGGACTTGTAGATGATGAAAGAGATCACTAGATGAAAGGGATTATCCTATGATATTCAAAATAGGAGAAATAAGATCATATGATCTCAAAGAAGCATGGAGTAATTTATACATGAAGAAGCATGATCCTACGAGGAGACTGTCCTATACACGATGAGAAAAGTATAGGCATCCAAGGACTTCGAGATAGATGAATTATCGCTAGAAACCGGTATTGTTAAACTGGCACGTATGAGAGTATGCATCAGAGTAGGTAGCAAAAGTGGCCCTTAAAGGTAAGGCCTTGTAGAAGGAACAATAAAAATGATAAATTGAGGTTGAGCCTAGATTTGATTCCTAATGGGGGAATGCATTCACCAAGAAGTTATCTAAACGACAAAATACCTTGAAGATGATAATTTATGGAATTTTGAGTACGAAATTCTTTTTAAGGGGGTAATAATGTAATACCTGAGCAAATTACACTAATTTTTAACAAAAATTGAACATTCTATAGGAAATGAACCGAGTTAAATGTTTCACTTTATTTAAAATAGTAAACAAATGAATTTGTGAGGAAACTTGGTACCATTAGATTCTACTCAAAACATGGAATCCAACGCCCCAAAGAACACTGAAAACGGAGTTCGTATGAAGAAGTTACGACTGTTTAAAGATCAAGGGCAGTTCTGTAATTTAAACAGAAAATTAAAAAGAACGAAAAACGCAGGGGGCCATTTTGATAATGGCACCCCCTGTCGTCTTCCACCTCCAGATTTCTCCAAAAACCCTCCTTTCATGATTTTTCCAAAAAGCACAGGGGAAATGGCAGCACTGCCATTGAGGGGTTCCGCCTTCTTCCCCCTATAAATACCCTATTTCGCCCCTCTTCAAAATCACGTTTTTCCAGTCGTTTGGGACTGGGGTTTCCGGTAAAAATTAGAAAACCAATTCTTTGCGATTTCCAGCAACGGCCAGCCCTAAGTCAGGCCGACCATTCCCGTCTCCCCATTCCCCTCTCTTCCCATTCCGATCTTAGCATTGGGGTTTTCTCTTCACGAAATTCTGGCGACAGAGGGTTTTCAGAACTGAAACGGAGGTTCTACCACTGACAATAGCCCCTCCATGGCTGCCCAAGTAAGCCATTTTTTCGCTTCCCTTCTGTTTTGCTTCCCCCAGGCCAAGATCCATGCCGGATCTGGTCCTATCCTAGCCGGAGAAGACGAAGACCGGTTCCAGTCGGCCTTGAACGAACCAGGCATCCCAGGGACGCCATACTCCACGTGCGCTTAGGACTGGGTCCCTGAGACGGGTTCCAAGCATACGATAGTGCGTACACTGTCCCAGGTGCAGCCTTCGGGCGCGCGCGCGACATGGGGCACGGGTCCTGGCTCGACCAGGATGCATGGGGTGCCCTGGGAGCTGAGATGTGCCATGCTACACCAAAGGTGCGTTCGTACAATGATGTGCATCACTTGAGCATGCATGTGCACATGCAAAACGCAGTCCATAGCACCGCCTTTGGGTGTGCACGCATGTGAGGCGGTTGCAGTTCAACCAGCATGCACCGGTGTCCTGGGAACTGGGACATGCGGACCCAATAAGACTTTAAAGTTAGGATCAGAGGACAATTTACAAAGTTTAACTATTGAATAGTAGATCCATATCATAGGATCTAGCCTGACAAAGAATTAGGCGACCATGGACCCTAAAAGGCAGATCTAGCGATCTAATGTCTAAATAAAATGAAATTGATAAGGACTCCTTGTATTCATTCATACCCAGGAGTTTATAAATGAGACCCAGGGACGAGTTGAGTGATAAAGGACGCAACTCCAGGAGACTTTGAGGTAGGTGCTCTATCGCTACTAGACTTTTAAAAAAAAAGAACCTATGATTGTTTTGAATGCATGTTTTAAGTATAAATTATATGACTTGTTTATCATGACTTATTTTATGACTTGTTTAGCATATAAATGAATTTAGCATGCATATGATAAATACATTATGCATAGACATGCTTTGCAAAATTGCATATATTGCATGATTTGTGAGCATTGAGTTTCTGTAAAAATTGCATGTCCTTGAGGGTTACTAAAAGACGCTGGAGTGCCCAAAAGACGTTGGGTAGGCAGTGGTGAGGGCCAGGTAGTTGTGAGGGACCCAAAGAGGACAGGTTTTGAAAAAGTAGTTTTTGTTGGTTTGATCTTATATGATTTGGGCTAATAAGCTTGTGGGCGCTATGCCAAGAGGTTTGGGTTGGCCTCCAACCTCTACCACTATTAGGTGGAATGGGTACCACACCCAAAAAGAGCAATGTCCCTACGTCGACTGCATGTGGTAAAAGGGCTACCACTGGTGTAACGGCACAGGGTCGATGTGACATATGCCCTGTGGAGGCTATGACTAAGTGTCCTCAGGTACCCAGGGACCACACGGTGGCGAGGTCGTGGGAATAGTTGGGCCCTATGATTTGAGGATTTACTTGCATTGCATATGGCATGACATGAGGTTGGTCGACCATACCATACCATATATCCATGAGTTGGATTCAGTGGAGCATCTTATGCATATCATTATGTTCATGATATATATGATACTTTCAACTTGGATTATGTGATTTCTTTAAGTCATCATTATTCCAATTCGATAATGGTTTTTAATCTCGATATTGAACATGAGTGTTCAAACATGCACATGTTTTGAAAGAGCATATGATTTTAAACATAGCATGCATTGCAAAACTAGTAGTGATAGACTCCTACTGAGTATAGTATATACTCACCCTATCCTTAACATTTTTCAGGATAGTTTCACTCACAAATAGAAGACACCTCAGGAGATATTAGTGCTACGAGCAAGTGAATAAAAAAGGAGACAATTATACATGTAAGTAAACCCTCTACCCTTTGGACATGTACTTGTATTTATTTACAGTTGGGCTGTGAGCTATGACTGGATAGACCTGGGAAAAACACATGATTTCTGAAGTTTTTCAAAAAACTACTTTGGTTGTTGTGAAAGCAAATGACACTCGGGGTTTTCAAAATGAGTTTAAAACTAAAGATTTTCCGCTGCATTGCATGGTTTTTATAAAATATTTTTCAAATCAGGATCCCACCTTAGGAATTTAGATTTTTCATTTAAAAATGCATGAGAAAACTTGGGTCATCACAAAAATGCAAATATTCAAAATCAATTCTATACCTATCCATGGATAGAAATTTTAATTCCATATTCTATCAATTTGGGTCGGTACAGTTAGATAGCTAATAATGTATGATGATTGGTAGTCCTAGCTATGACTTGCCCCCTCTGGTGCCCTGTCACTGCCATTGAATCCCCCAAATGCTACACTCTCAATCCTCTTCTTCCCTGCATTTGCTATCTTCTGTGACAATGGATCATGACCTCTCTCTTAATGAATCTTGCTATCATTGCAACATGTGTAATGTGGAGTAGTGATCCCTCTTAATCAGTCTTGATCTCAATGTTCAAGCATTGAAAAACATGTCATACTAGAGGGAAAATCCTCTCATAGAACATCTCTTGAAGCCGTGTCCAAGTGCGTGGTACTACAGCCTCGGCATCTGTGAATTGAATGGGCTAGTTCTTCTAAAATTGGTCAAGGGCCAACTCTCTAACCTTTGGTTTTAGGCCATCCCGTCCTTGGCCTCATTTGGCAGCGTGTGCGTAGCCTGTTGCTGCCCTAGAGGCACATATTCCTTGCTTGATTACTATTCTTGAGGTGACTGTGCATCAACAACTATTGCTAGGGTGTCTAATTGCCCATGGACTGCCTCCATATGGGTTGTGGGTGCTCTCATCTCAACCACAACTAGTGGAACTAGAGGAGGCCAAACCTACTATGCCTCATTTGACCCCACTTGAAGAGGGATTTTTTATCCTTACACCTCTCCTACCATCTTTACTACACTCTCATTAAGAGGAAGGGGTTCCATAACATTATCAAGGGTATGGGTACTACTACCTCAATAGGTGGTTGACTTATAGCAAAGACTACTCCCCTACCTCACCCCCTACCTATTCACAACCTCTAGAAAACATTCTCATCCTATATGAATGACAAGTTATCAATCTATGCTTTTCTCATAGACATGCATTAATTTTGAAAAGTTTTCTAAACCATGAAATGTAAAGCTCTAATACCAAAAATGTAATGACCCATCCCTGGGGCAGGACCTAACCCAAGTGTGGATCATCATATATCTACACATTAAGGCAATCTATTCGAGATGCACCCTTTCCTCACAATCATAAATCACCAAGCATGAGCCATCCAAGAACACTTCCAAATAAAGGAAATGTAATTGTAACATTAATAGAAATTCAATCCACTATTAACTAATTAAAATAGTACATAATTTGTGTCAATGAACCATAGATCTATTTCCTAGGTTTCAAACACTCTCATTCAAAATGAGACAAAGATACAAGTCCCAAATTCTACCTCTTGACATTTACATTACAACATCAGATTCTTAAAAGAATAGAACAAAACATTTAGATTTCCCTCTCATCATGCCATGATTTGCTCATGGAAAATGAATGATGTGGATACCAAATCATGCAAAGGTGTCGATTCTTACTTGACCTTTGCACATGATTAAGGGGTGTGTTTGTTCTAATCACCTAGAGGGGGAGTGGATGTAAGCTTTTTGGGGGAAAAGCTCAGTTAGATATACATTGAATACAAGAGTCTTAGAACTCCCAAAAGGGTTGAGAAAAGATAATTTTACATGACTTGAAGCAAAACTAAATGGTTCAAAACTTCACAAAGAGTTTTAACCTTGAATTTGTTTGGCAAGAAAGAGGGAAATAATTCAATAGATCAATGCTGTTACATTGAGGAAGCACATACTAAATTAAATGAACAATACAATCCTACAATCATTTTATATCTGCTCCACAATTAAATGTCACTAAGACAAATATCATCACCATAATACAAGATAGGGAAAGATAATATTTTTTTAGATCCATACAACATGTAAATAAATTAATATAGATGTGTTATTCAAATTAAGAGCCTATAATGCTAATCTCTTCATTCAACACAAGTTTTCCCTCCTTAGTTACATCACCATTATTCATGAACATCCATCTCAAGAAAAAATCATATGGGTCTCATAAGATAGCTGGGCATTTCGACCCCTTTCAAGCAATCTAGACATCCAAGCCTAATTTGAGCCACTCAAGCATTTTGACCCAATCTAGGCCATACAAGAACCCAATATGCTCATTGTGTTATGCTCCAAGAATTATTAGAATCTAATCATGTCATGCATGAGATACATGTGGTGTAATCACTACCACCATCATAACCATAACCATAGCAATCTATTGCTCATGTCATCCATGAGAGGTGCCCAACATTACATCTATCCATGTATTGTTGTAAATGCATTGATAATGTTCACGTCACAATGCACATGTTATATATGTGTTTCATTAACACACTTCCATTCATACTCTTATGACTATGACATCAAATACATAAAGTATTCAACTCTTTGAGGCAAGCCTTGACACAATGGTAGATTTTTCATAGTGTGACCTTGAGGTCACAGGTTTGAGGCATGGAAATAGCCTCTTGTAAAATGCTAGATAACACTCCTTGGACCTTACATACGTAGGAGCATAATGCACCAGGCTGCCCTTTTATTCAACTCTTTGAATCATATTTTTTTAAAATTATAAACATTTTCATAATTTATATTATATTCATTTAATTAATACCCAACATATAGAAGTATCATTAAGAAACATCCAAAAATTAAGGAGTAAAAGAACTAAACTTAATACACATCTAAAAACTAAGTGGTGGAACTTAAAAGGAGAGAAAATAACCTCCTTCAAAAATAAGTTGATGGTAGAAGGAAAGTGGAACTATGAAACAGAAGTAAATACTATGTGGACTTATATGGCTGAGTGCATTAAGAAAGTGGCAAAAGATGTCTTAGGAGTATCTAAAGGTAAAAGGGTATTAGCAAAGGAAACATGGTGGTGGAGTTCAAAAAGTTATTAAAGAAAAACGGATGCATTTTAAAGCATGGAAGAAGATTAGAAATAATGAAAACTATGAACAATATAAGAACACTAAAAACGTTGCTAAGAGAATAGTAAGTGAGGCTAAAGTTAAAGCATATGATGAGCTCTACAATAGACTAGGAACAAGAGAAGGTGAGAAAGATATGTTTAAACTTGCAAAAGTAAGAGAACGGAAGGGTAAGGACTTAAATCGTATTAAGTGTATTAGAAGTGATGATCAAAGGGTATTAGTCAAAGATGATGAGATCAAACAAAGGTGGGAAACATACTTTCAAAAATTGTTAAATGACAATGGCCCTGAGAATATAGGGATTGAAAATATTATAAATCAAAATAACATTGGAAATTATAGGTATGAACATAGGACTAGAATACCTGAAGTAAAAGAGGACTTGAAAAAGATGAAATCAAGAAAGGCCATGGGGCCTGATGGTATACCAATAGAGGTTTGGAATCAAATGGGAGATATTGGGGTAGTTTGGTTGACCAAGTTGTTTAACAAGATTATAAAATCAAAGAAAATGCCTGATGAGTGGAGGAAAAGCTCTATTGCACCAATATATAAGAATAAAGGAGACATACAGAGCTGCACTAATTATCGAGAGATCAAACTTATGAGCCACACTATGAAACTATTTGAAAGAGTGATTGAGAAGAGGCTACGACATGAAACAAGTGCATCAAAGAATCAGTTTGGTTTCATGCCTGGGAGGTCTACCATGGGGGCTATTTTCTTACTAAGACAATTAGTAGAGAAATATAGGGAGAGGAGGAAGGACCTCCACATGGTCTTTATTGATTTAGCCTAAGCTTATGATAGAGTCTCTAGAGAGTTAATATGGAGAGTGTTGGGTGGTAAAGGGGTTTCGCAAGGATATCTAGACATAATTAAAGATATGTATGAGGGAGCGATAACAAATGTTAAGACTACTAGTGGTGTGATTGGTGATTTTTCTGTCATTATAGGATTGCACCAAGGATCGGCATTGAGTCCATACCTTTTCACATTGGTTATGGATGAGCTAACAAAACATCTGCACAAGGAGATTCCTTGGTGCATGTTATTCGCAGATGATATAGTCTTAGTTGATGAGACAAGGGAGGGTGTAAACATAAAGCTAGAATTATGGAGAGAAGCATTAGAATCTAAAGGATTTAAAATTAGTTGAACTAAGACATAATATATGGAATGTAATTTTAGCAAGGAGAGTAGGAGTAGAACACCAGTCAAGATTGATAACCAAGAAGTCCCCGTCAAGGACCACTTTTGGTACTTAGGATCAATGATTCATGAGAGTGGAGAGATTGAGAGGGAGGTTATCTAGAGAATTCAAGTGAGTTGGAACAAATGGAGATGTGCATCTGGATTTTTGTGTGAATGACGAGTGCCACTCAAATTAAAAGGAAAATTCTATAGGATGGCCATAAGGCCAGCCATGCTCTATAGATCAGAATGTTGGGTAGTTAAGGAACATCATACTCATAGGATGAGCATCACAGAAATGGGGATGTTGAGATGGATGAGTGGTAAGACAAGAAAAGATAGAATTCGAAATGAAAATATTTGAGGAAATTTAGGGATAGCACCAATAGGTAATAAGATGAGGGAGACTAGACTTAGATGGTTCGAACATGTTCAAAGGAGACCAACAACGTCACCAGTTAGAAGAAGTGAGGCAATACAAGTAGAAAGTTTTAAAAGGGCAAGGGGAAGGCCCAAAAGAACGTGGATAGAAGTGGTGAGGAAAGATTTAAAAACTATAGGACTAAATGAAGACATGGTATTTAATAGAATGGAATGGAGGAATAAGATTCATGTGGCCAACCCCTAATTGGGATAAGGTCTTGATGATGATGATGATGATATAGAAGTATCATTCCCTCACAAACAAGTACTTTTCACACCAGATATTGCATGTTCAACACTCAATACACAACCACATTCAAGATTAGAGATAGGGTTAAACAACTATATTGAACATTGTGGATAGAATTGTTCATCTGTACTCAATATCATGGATAGAGTTATCTAATTGCATTTGAGAATTAAGATAGTGCTATTCAACTACTTTTAGGATTTATCTAAATCGATAAATGATGTTCATAGCAAATGTCAAAATCAACAATGTGGTATTCAGTATCTATAGTTAAAGCCCTTTTATGGTTTGCTTAACAAGCTGCAAAATCTTTTCCTTCTAGGCTTCCTAAATGGACCCAAATTAGTCTCTAATGGTGCGTTTTCAAACATTGCAAGCCCCCCAACTAGTTGACCTAAAAGCATGCATAAGAGAATTAAGTTCAACATGGGGTGTCCTCTATCAAAACTAAGCCAAATTATGAGTCTAAGAAATATAAGAGAATAATCTCTCTTGGACTTCTTTTAGGCATGAAGTCAAGCATTATATCAACTACCTCTTCTAGCAGTCAACAATATGTTTCTCAAGGACGTCTATGAGTCAAAACTGAGCACGAAAAGAAGGTCATGATGAATCAAAAACTACACTCCATTTATCCACATTCGAGGGGGAAAAGCCATAATAGATCTAGCAACTCACAATTGGTCCATATCATGACAATTTTTTTTATAAATTAGTAATAAAACAATAGCTAGAAAAGAGGAAGACTTAGGGAGAACAAGCCATAACTCATGATTTGATTCATCTAAGTAACAAGTTAAGTAACATGGATTACTAAAGGGGCCTAGCACCAAACATTTTGTCAAAAGGCTTTTCAAGAGGGCCAAAAGTCAATCAACGAGAGCAAACATGTCATTCAAAGAAAGTAAACTATGATGCTCATAATTTAAAACTCAGATCATGTTAAATCTAATTTTGTACAACTAGAAATCTCATTGCACATTTTCTCATCAAACTACCAAGAAACAAGTAGCTATGAGGATTTCAAAAGTTGATTAAAATCATAAGTCAGACATACAATTCCAACTTCACATACATATGTCCAATCATTTTCTAAGCCAAAACAACCAAATTCTAGCATAAAAATTCTAGGGGAAGGGGGTGGGGGGGTGGGGTTGAGAAATGTGGTTTACAACAATTCTCTTAAAATTCAATGGCCGACATGATTATAAATAATCAAAATGCTCCCTAGAACATGTATTTCATTATTCCAATCCATAACACATGAAACCCACTTGAATTTTTAGTAAATCTCATCATAGACATGCTTTTTGGAGCTTAAAAATCCTAGTTTAAGGATAGAAAAAGATTTAATTCCCTTACAACCTAAAAACCTACCACTAACGTGTTTTCAATCAAAGTGATACTTAAAATATAGATTTAAGCTCTTCATTCATCACCTCACGCCTTCACATGGTTTTTAAGTATAAACCCTTCCAACCAACCTCCTCAAAAATCACCAATCAAGAGAAAAATTCGATTAAATAGTTCAATTAAAAAAACCCATTGTCCTACCAATATACTCAAGTAAATCTATATTCCCTATCCATTTTAGTACATCCATACTCAAAGTTCAAAGAAAACCTTAGCAAATACCTTCAACTCATCCATCTTTGAATTTTCTCCCCACTTTCTTCCTTCAAATTTTTAATCAAGCTGTAGAGAGAAAGAGACTGGGAGGATGAGAGATTAGGAAGGAAGGGAGAGTAGAGAAGAGGGTTTTGTTTTAAGAGAATGGTGAGGAGCTCCTCTTGATTTCTCATGAATGAGTTCCAATGAAAGACTCGCATCTTATACACCATCTCATTGGCTTTATGCCCTTCATTTAAGTGATGAAAACCAAGAATGACTCTCATGTCCCTTTAAATTGTAAAAAACCAATAATGAAATCCATGTCCCTTTAAGCAATGTTGTCAATATTGCATCATACTGGCCAGCATTAAGATATGTCATACCGATAAATAAAAAAAAATTTGGTACATGATAAGCCCAAATACCATTTTGGTCAAAATATGCTTGATTTCAATCAAATATACTAGTATATCTAGAATTTACACACCACCCAAAAAATGCATTTACTGTGGTAACCTGTGGTAGAAGTTTTTGCTAGAGAAACCTTATACAAGGTTATATTTTCCTTCTTTAAAGTGTATCTTTAAGGCATATGACAAAAATGGTGAAATAACCCTACAAAAAAAGAAGAAACATAAGGGGATATGAGGAAATCACCCCACATCTTTAAAGGGTTTATTAGTTTCTTGAGTTGCAATGAATACAAGTTGGACCCAATAATATATGTATTACAACATAAAAGAAAAATTGGACAACTTTTAGCAATACCTATTTGTTGTGAGAATGTTCCCAACAGTCCTTGTTGCTACAGTACATGCAAATAATAAGTGTAGCAATAACAATCTTCCAAGACAAGCACCCCAATTTGTATAAACATGATAACAAAAGAAGCCTGCTTTGCACATGCTTAAAGTATACTTTTAAAAGCTTTTAAACTTTGTTAAAGTTAGAACTTGCAAATTAACATTTGTATGTATGAATTGATAGAAGGGGAGCCTTGTTGCAATAGTAGAGTTGTCGTCATGTGACCTTGAGGTCATGGGGTCAAGGCGTGGAAATAGCCTCTTAAAAAATGCAAGGTAAGGCTGCATAATATTGACCCTTGTGTTTCGCCCCCT
Organism: Warburgia ugandensis; assembly: GCA_035236585.1. Taxonomy (NCBI): domain Eukaryota; kingdom Viridiplantae; phylum Streptophyta; class Magnoliopsida; order Canellales; family Canellaceae; genus Warburgia; species Warburgia ugandensis. Next base: position 55,175,083 of record CP141132.1, read on the forward strand.
TCCGTAGACCTTGCATACGTGGGAGCTTTGTGCACCAGGGATGCCCCTTTTTTATGTATGAATTGATTGTATTATAAATGTGAAAATATTAGATATGAAAGTTTATAATTATAGTAAAATTTCCCCTTTTTAGAAATTTTTCTTAATTTTAGTTATTTTTAATATTTTTAATTCCAAAAATTCAAATAATGCCCAATACAGTATATGTCACTAGTATGTACTATTCTCAACCAATGCCAATACAATAACCATAGTGCCTTCATGTGATGAAAACTAAGAACATTGATCATGTCCTGACCCACTTTAACTCATTTTCTTATCTTTCAGAAATGTGGACTCACTCCAAAAGCTTTGACATTTATGAAATCCTCCAAAAGCTTCAACCCTTATCATTGTTATAATAATTTGAAGAATAACATTATTCAATTTCATAGGTTCCATTTAGACACATGTAAAACAATAGAGAATCTAGAGCAATTTAGGTGTCATTCTAATAGTGGCAATGATTTTAACCACATATCCGCTAAAAGGAAATTACCAACATTGGTTCCTTGAAAATGCCTCTAGAAGGAAAAATATTGCCTCCACATTGATGGAGCATTTGCAGCCAAAAACTACCTTCTAAATGCCAGTTGCAATGTGGGAAGCAGTTACTTCAATTGCCACTAACTATCGAGGAAATAACTATGGTCACCTTTTACTACCTATGAGCAGCACTTTCTATTCTTCATGAGGTGCTTTTTCCACCCTAATTTGGAGAAATTTCAATTTAAGATAGTCTTGTTTTCCCCTTTCACTAGTCTATCTACTACTAAATCACACATTAATGGCATAATTGTCTACTGATTAATATAAACTGAATAGACAACAAGATTTGATTTTGGTCCCCAAAGAGCTAACCATGTCCACAATTTCATACTTATCTACATACATTTAATACTAATACAAATGTGAATATTAGTATTATATTAACCTTTGTCACTTACAAATAGTCATGTAGTATTCAATCTTTGTGGTGCAAAGATTGAAGTGAGATTTTATTACAAGCTTGAAAGAGTTATAAAGACTTTGTTCACATAGAAGAGGTATACATTGTGTCTTCATCATTCACAATCCTAAGTCCTTCAAGAAGTCTAAGCACCAGAGCTTATTGCAACTCCCATAATTTGCAAAAGGATTCTTGGTGATCACTAGTCAACAACCCAAAATTAATCAATAAGTAGATTACTTACAAAAAAAAAAAATGCAAAAAGTAACTCACTGAATAAATGAAAACACTTTCATACCATACAAATAGAATAAAATCCAGTAGGTGTCCAACATGGATATAATCAAATGTAATAAACCCCTACTATTTAGTTATAATTTAAGGTAAGCTTCCACTTTAACAAGTCAAAGACAAAGGTTGCAGTGCATATTTAAACTAAACAGATATTGATGTTCACATCTAGTTCATATATTATTTTATCTTGAAATGTTAAAAAAATAGTAAATTTGTCTTAGTTTAGCGCATAAAACAAATATTCCAATCACAATTCAAGATAAGGGACATTGACTTGATAGGTAAATACTCTCTGAATATGGAATCTAAGCATTACTCAAACAAACTTAAGAATCAATAGACATTGGGCAACCCTTATAAGGAATTATACCATTATAGGCTTTCCCACTCTATATTTGTAACATCCTTCAATTATGGGTTCCTTTTTATATATTTATATTATTTTTATGATTGGAATGGAATAAGGAGTTGAATTTTTTCAAAATTGAATTTTGTAGAAATGACCTCTTTGAAAACTAAAAGTTTGACTTCCAAACATCAAAATTTAGAATGCATGCATTGAGACAATTCCAACAACAATGATTTTGCATGAAATAAAGATTAGAGAAGAAAAAATCTCAAAAAATTACAAATTGGAAGGGGTCAAAATTGATAACAACACCCCCCACAACCCCACCTAATGAGAGGTGGAGCTTGACTTTTGAGGGGCAATTTAAACCCTATGAGGCTAGATGAAAAGGAGGACTAGTAGACTAAACTACTCTCCCCTTGTGACCTCCATTGTCATCTAGAATCCCCTTCTCAGACTGATTTCCTAGCTCAACAGACCAAAAAGATTGTGTGATACACTAGGAAAACAACCATACCCTCTTCTCTCTTCCTTCCTCCCTAATTTCTTCCTCTTCTTAGCAAATTTGGTGTGCTTACCCAAGTAGTGATGTGACAGAGTTTTCTCCTTCTTCTCCTCCTCCCCTTTGGTTAGGACAAGCTAGAATCCTACTCTTTTCCCCACTCCCCTCTATTTTCCTCTTAGATCATATTTCATGCGATGATAGAACCAGAGTCACTAGTATAGGCTGCCACCTCCCTTTCTGTCACCAACGACAAGAAAACAGAGTGACTATAACTGATTTGTTTGTTACACTGATGCACGTGAAGACAACTCTGATTAAAGATCTAAGTCATTCATCATGTTTCCTCAATGCCACAAACCAAACCCCTCAAGTGATTCAATGATTGTGGTTGATTGATGGAGTTCTAAATGCAGCAGTGACATACAGCCATGATCATGTTGATCTACTATGATCCAATAAAGATCCAATGCTCCAAACAACCTATTAGACAATGATCAAAGTGATTGATAGTAATATCGACATTGATTGTCACAAATTCATTCTAAATTTTGATTTAAATGCTATGTGCTCAGTCAAACCTAGAAGATTTGTGAATTTCAAATGAAATTGAATGTAATGGTATTGTTATGAGCTAGATCTACCACTTTAAATTGTGAGATCAATGAATCTAACCCTAAAAATATTGATCTAAAGGTTAAATTAAGAATTAGAGGTTTCAACGGCTATAAACCATTGGATTACTATTGGATATGGAGATGTTGACTTGTAAGCTACTGCTTTTAGGCTTTAAAACATGATCCAACCATTAGATGAACTGGGAGCTTAAAATTTAAACATGCATGTCATCGGTAATGTGTGAAACCAAGATCTGTCTATCCAAAATTGGATCTGGTCATGTATCTAATGTTTAAGTCCATTGGTCCATGAAAAGTAACTTATAATCTTGTGGGATAGTAACTCCAAATGTTAAAAGAGTGATTTGGACCATGGATTGACAATATGAGGTATGGGTCTATATTTTAACAACCGTTGGAGATTTGATCAATGAGCCACAGCTAGAAAAGATCTATTAATAGATTGAATGATCATGAATGCACTGATTTGTGCAAATTAGCAATGGAATAGTGATCTATAGTCAATCTTAACTGTAGATAAACATGAAAGATCTTGATTACAAACTATGGAAATTTAATAGAAGTATTATATGTTTTGTAAATTTACGAGTAATGAAGGATGAATGCTTGAATAGTCAATCTTAACCACTAATTAGTAAGTGGATTTGATGGTTATAAAGCTAGTGGAACTAGTAAATGCCACACGAGGTGGGTAGAATTGAGATTGCTGTGTTTTTTCATATATTTGGATGAAGTTAAATACACATACTATGTTTGGAATTATGATTTGAACTATGTATATGCATGTTATCCATGATTTGTCATGTATGAGATGTTTGCAAGATTGTTTAATGGTATTTTGGAGAGGTGATTACCTATATTTTATGTATATATTTTTCTATGGATCTATTTGAATGATATTTTTATTGTAAAAGAAAAGTCAGGTAACTTGTGAAAGCTGGCTTGGCATGGGGTAACTTATTAAATCCCCTTGAAATACTGATTTTCTTTTAATAATAAAGTAAAGTTTGATTTGAACTCCATTTATGATTTATTGACTAGAGTATCCAATGAGGGAGGGTGCAATGTAGCACTGGTAGGCTTTTAGGTGCTCAAGGCTCCTCCATTGATTTCGAGAATTTGTTGTTTATATTTTCATAATGGATTTTGAGGATTTATTATTAATGATTTCTCAATGAATTTCATGGATATATTTTGGATGTTCCTCGAACAGGTATTGATGATTTGCTATAAATAATTTCTTGATGGATTTCTAGGATGTGTTTTGAATGCTCCTTATTGGATTTTGAGGTTATGTTTTAGATATCTCTCAATGGATTCCATGGATTTGAGTTGGATGCCTTGCCATAAGATTCTGAAAAAATTAGGTGACTTGTGAAAGTTGGCTTGATCTTGGGTGATCTATAAGACCCCTATCAATTTCTATAATAGGAGCTGTAGGTGGCCTCTATCCTCTAAAATGATACTAGGCCAATATGACTTTTGATGGTGGGTGGGATGGATCATGGAAAGACACTGCTTATATTATTTAGTGGACCCCACAAGGAGTGGTAGTACGTGTGATATTGACATATGAACATAGTGGGATGGGATACTCTACGTGCATAGTATAACTTATTATGATTAAGGCATGCTATGATGCATTGGTCATCCTTGTGAGGATATGGACCATATATACCTTTGTAGCATTTAGCAAGACACCACTATATTGAGACTGGACAGTATTGTATGCATGATAGTTGGATATTTTGATCATCTTTTAGTATGTTTTACATTATAATGAGATTTTTATAGTACTGTATGTATCATAGATTGCTATTTTGCATAGATTTTAGTATGTATTTTGTTTTCTCATTGAATTGAGAAGTTAATATCAATTATGATTTAAATAAAAAAGTATTGGCATTAATGTGTTGGGATTTTATATCTTCATTATATATATTGAAATCCAATCTTGGATTATATATCATTATATGAATGTGTTTCATGAGTTTATGGTTATTTGAGATTGATGTTTTAGACATGCATTTATGATTGCTCAAAATGATGTTTTAGATTTGTATTATGATCATATGAGATTGAGTTTGATTCTTTCCAAACATAGGATTTGAGAATTGAATAGTTTTAACATAATTGCATGATTTGCAAACTAATGAAATTGACATAAGTATCACGTTTTGAGATATATTGATTTTGTTCAACTATGATTTATTGTTAAAAGTATTGATTTTAGTAAATCATAAATTGTGTTTTACCATTTTGCATCTTATTCCAACTACACAAGAACATGTTTTTGAGATAGTATTGGTTTACAATATCTCAGATTTGATGAAATAGAATAGAAGGTAAAAAGCAAAAGATAGAACGAGGAGTTGTAAAAGAGATCAGCAACAGTGACATCAAAGTAAGTATAAAGACATATGGATGTCTTTCTAGGTGTGATATATTGGGCAATTACAATATGATTTATATTCTTGTGGACATGTAGACATGCTTTGTAGATATATGGATTGATGATTGTGATTAGATGAATCTGGCTATGATAAAGATGGATTTCAAACTATCTCTTTTAAAAGTAAAAATGTCTTGTGTTTCAAATTAATGATGTACTTGGGAATGGAATGGAGACAAAGTCTCCTCTATTGTTTAAATGTATGTTTAGTGTCTATCAAAGATGCCACATCACATGTAAAAAATGCATAATATTAGAGAAATAGAGGAAACTCTGTTAGATTTGTTGTAAAAATGCAATGATGATTTTACCATTTGATCCCTATTTGTAAAGTAGTAATGTCACTTATGGTTTTTGGAAAAATCATTTCATAGAAAAATATTTTTGGTGTGTGTTTTCAAAAGGAAATTTTAGCGCTTTTCTAAAAGAATTGAGAAAAGGTTATTTTTAAACTTAGGTCATCATAGTTGGTATAAGAGAATAGTTTTATCCACTCATAACTAGTCCTACATGTCCAAAAGTAATACATATCTAATAAGCAAGAGTTGGTTAACTAAGTATGAGTTATAGAGATGATTCATAGGGAGTTGGTTAACCAAGTATGAATTGTTAGCTATTTAAGAGGATAGACATAGATCTATAAATCTTCCCACTAAAATCTCAAGAAGGGCTTGAACATTTGGGAAACCATTTGAGTTCTAAGAAAAACAAGGGATGGCATGAGTAGTTTGAATGAATGCATGTGAATTTATAGGGTCTGAATGGAGACACGATTAGATAATTCGTACATATATACTAAGACAATGAGAAGAATATTCAGATTTTGTGCTATTGGCGAAGATGGTTATTAGATATGATTCAATTGTAAATTATTGACCATAATTATATGGCATAAAATGTAAGAGGATTTTTATTGAAAGAAAGAATTTTTTTTTTTAAAGAATGTGATGAGAAAAAAAGCATTTATATCAGATAAGGTTGATCTTAAAAACTAATGGAGTCTAACTAGCCATGAGTTTGACTACTAATATGAAATTTGTGAATAGTAAAAGGAACTCCAAAATGTTCAACTTGGGAGATTTATTGACATGGACAACCACTTAGGAGTTCAAACCCTAACTTGGACAATGTGTGTATAGATTTTTGAGAAGCATAATAATTATTATGCAATATTAGCCCAAGGATAATGAGAAAGGAAAATAGGTTTTAGATAACTTGGAGAATAATGCTTTGAAGGATGATATTTTGGCTACATTGTGTGATATACTTGAGCAAAAGGATCTAAAGAAAGAGGTCTGTTATCCCTAAGAAAAAAAATAAAGTTTCTCCACCTAAACAAGACATCCAAGTTAGATTGACCACTAGTGAAAAGGCTAGTAATAAAGAAGATGTGATGGTAACTCTAAGAAGCATAGATTACTTGAATGGAGGCAATTGAGGCCTTCGAATGGAACACTGGAGGTGAGATAGAATGGAATAAGAATTGAGGATAATGATACACTTTTAAGGACCAATTCCTCACATGATAAGATGGTTCCTAAAATGATAGTAGTTAGATCATTCGAAACACTTGCATCTCCTTTGGAAGGAGAAAGTACTTTGAGTCTAAATCAGTGGTAAATTGGAAACACTTGAAGTTATTTCCAATTTAGAGTTGCATATTGTGGACCATGAGCAAGCGTGCATGGTGAAAATCTAGATGACATTACAAGAAGCTACTATTTGAATAAGGAAGAGCTATTTCCACGTGGCAACAATAGATGGTTAACTAGTAAGGGTATTGGTGAGAAATTTAGATCGTCATATATGAGGAACAGTTTCCACATTATGTAAAAGATAATAATTCTGATAGGTTTGCTCATAAGGCTTATCTTGTTAAGCCTCTACTGAGGTATATAACTTAGAAAGCTAATGTTCCCAAGCAAGTTTGGTTGTATGCTTAGCAAGAGAATGACTTGGCTTAAAGGCAATATATGTTGGGTCAAGGTCTTGACTTGAGTAATCGAGGTCCATTTTTATTTTACCCTTTTGGGTATTAGTTTTAGCTACTAATCCATCATGATTGAGTTCATTGGTGATGCAAAAATGTGCATTTTTCCTCGATGAAGTGAATTTTGTTAGGTCAAATGCTTTTATATCAAGATTACTCACGACAAGCGATACTATTGACAATCCTCTAGATCCACTATGAGGTTCACCATTGGATTTTCCCACTGACATATAGAGCTTAGCACATAGCCCTTAGCAATCATTTTCACACTATAGTTCATCTGGGTGACTTAATGAGTGACAGATATCACTTTGTGCATCTTCTGAAGAGAGATTGTTTAGAAGTATAGTTCTAATGAGTGCATGAATAGAAATATCTCAATGAATGATTGCATATAAAATGTCATTTCCAGAATAACAAAACATTAGAAATGATGATGTGAACTGGTAAAAAAGCTAACAACTATAACATGCATACAAACAATGTAGTGAATAAATCCAAGTGATTTCTTGTGATGTTGGAAGGATCTTATGAAAATGTTGTTAGAAAAAGATTAATTGTTACTCCAGACTCAAGTATTTGAAATATTCAACCCTATGTCATGAATGTATAATAATTATTAAAATATTTGGACTCTGATTCATACAAAGATATGAGTTATAGTTGAATGAGCCTAATTATGAGTTTGATTAGTTTTTAACCTCCACTCATATGAATGGAATTATTTGATCGTAGATTAGAAGATATGACGACAAATAGAGAAATTATCTAGATAGAAAAATAGTAGGAAATTATCCTGTGTTGTTAATTAAGAATGAAATATAGAAAATCGAGAGAATTTGCATAAAGATGTTAGCATAGCAACAAATTAAGGATGAATATTGGAGTGTGTACTATATGCAGGTTTTACAGCTCAAAACAAACAAAAAAGCTATGCTAGTAAGTGATGTAACAACTTAAAGTTTAAAGTTTGGAATCATAGATTTTTTTACGATTTCATTGATTAAAGTTATGGACTTGCCACACATATCTAATAACTTTGATACTGAAAGAACAAGTTTAGAGTCTAAGCAAAGTATTGGACCCGCTTACCAAATTTAGTAAAGTTTGAAAGTTCAAAATACAGAATAGGTGTCATTATCAGTTTTAGGATGGTTAGAAACCTTTGCAGAATGAGGACCACCATTATATATCACATGATTTTCCTTTGCAAATTTGGTGCATCCCACTTAATTTCATGTGAAATGCATGTATGGATTAGTATGATTGGTGGAGAAAAATAAGGAGGTGAGGAGAGAGACAAAAATGGGAAATCTATAGTTAGTTTTTCATCCACAAATTTCAAAAAAGAGTGTTGAGATCAATTCACATCCAAGACCAACCTAAAGCGACTAATGAGAAGCCATTTGAGTTAGGATTGACCAATGGAAAGAAGCCATGTAAGAGAGAGAGAGAGAGAGAGAGAGAGAGAGAGAGAGAGAGAGAGAGAGAGAGAGAGAGAGAGAGAGAGAGAGAGAGAGAGAGAGAGAGAGAGAGAGAGAGAGAACTAGGCTATGATTGGTGGAGAAAATTTTGGTTGGCTTCCCACTAAAAATAAAGGACTAAGAATGTTCTTATATGTCAATAAAGTGTTTAACACTTCATTGTGATTGGATAGACATAAAAATGGTGGGTTGAGGAGAAGAAATGAGACATTAAACAAACATTATATTGATGGGAGACTTCAAAGAGATCTTTACCACCTATCCTAGGGCTCAAGCATGATCTAGTGGAGGAGGAAAAGAATAGAGAAATATGAAATCCTAGCCACCATTCCATGCTACACACTAAAAGCTGATAATCATGTTTTTTACTTAAGGATAGAAGAGGATTTACATGATTTTGATCAAAAGGAAAACTTTCTAAGTGTGAATAGCGCATATGACCTAATAGAAAGAAAGATAATGAGATAAGGAAATGAGGATAGGAGAGAGTTTCGATTAGGAAACTTCCACCTCCCTTCCTTCTCTACGTGAAAAGAAAAGGAAATCCCATATGTGAATGCCATTCCCATTATATTCTCCAACTTGTGCTTCAATGTAGAAGAAGAGAATAAAGAGGGGAGAACCAAGATCAGTTCTCAACCCTAGAAGACTACACAAAGTGATCAAACACCATGGGACAACATCCTAAAGGGAGGAACATCTAAGGAGAATAGGAGGCAAGAAGGGCTTACTATTTTTCTTCCATTGTGCACCATTATCTTGTTCTATTTTTGTTACATCTCAAACCCACTTCAACCTCATATTCCTATCCCTCCATCTCATCCTTTGTAAATCACTAAAATATCCACTTCAAACTTATTCTCTAACCCTTTCATTCATTCATCCTTTTCGTACTGTATTTTTAGTCTTTTTCTACCTAATTTTTTGACCTGTCTTCACCATTTTTATTTTTATTTTTTACACTTATCCTTTTAATTTAAATTTCATGAACTAAGCTTGACCTCTTCAAAAATTTTCATAAAAAAAATTCATCTAGAATCCCTTCTTTCATTCACCCCTTTTACACCAAATTTCAGTTTCATATCATGACAATCTTTTTTCATCTTGTTTTATTTTTCTAAATTTTTCTCTTCATCTTCTAGATTTGAAATTCATGAGCACATACTTCTATCCTATCCTCTATCATTACAAGCATTCATCTCTCCAATATCTTTCCATTTACAATCCTTTCTGAATCTCTTTCTCTCTCTTGGTATGAAATACATAAAACACAAGTTTCTAGGTGTAAAATCTCTCTTATAGGTTGTGGCTATTAGGAAATACCCTAGGCTCTTGTTTAGTAACACAACAAGAATAACATGATGCATGGATGGTCAAAGTTTGGGAATAGTGTGTGGAACAATGAAGTTGGCTAAGGAATTCTTTTGAGTGACATAAAGGAGTCTTTTGTTTTTTTGTTTCTTTTTTGTTTTTTTTTCTTCTGATCCATAGTTTCCCTTACTTATGTTTATTTATTTTAGTTAAAATATTGTGTAACTTTAATATTACTTGCAAGTGCATGAAATCAAAGTAGTATTGCATACAAGAGCAGTCAATCCCATGGGCAATCTTATAGAATTTTGTATGTTGGATGGATCTTATTTAAATTGCTTGACTTCACCCAAAGAGAAATGGGTTTGAAATAAACTTGGAAACTAAACAAATGGAATGGGAAATATGCACTAAATTAGAAAGTACAACTAAAGGAAACTTTCTAAAAATAAAGATATTTAATAAAATTAGAAAATTTCCTAACTAACATGCATTTAAGAAAAGGAAACTAATGCAAAACTAGAATGAATGATACTAAGCAACATACCTTAAGCAAACATACTAAAAATGAGACTTTCCTAAATTAACACTTTTCTAAAGTAGAATTAGAAGCTTTCTAAAAATAGAACTTTCTAAAACTCAAAAAAGAAACCTTCTAAAACTGAACTAAGATGAAAACAACTATTCAACAATTTCTAACTAAGTTTAAACAACTAACAAAGCATGAATCAAAGGAGAAGTCACCAAGTCCCATGCGCATGATCCAAGGGATGGTGTACATGGTTCATGGGAGGAAATTCATTCAAAATTCAAAAAGAAAAGGCTAACTATCATGCAATATAATCGATGAACTTAATAAAAAAAACTAAAAATCTAAATGGGTTCCTAAGGAATCAAGCAAATAAGATGTAGTAACTGTTGGAAACTAAACACGAAGATTGAATGGAAAAATCCAAATTTCAAGCACTTATCTTCAAATCAAACCACGCATGGAAACCAATTGAACTAGAACTTTTTATGCAAGATAACACTCAAGATATGAAGTATTTCAATACTATAAAAAAGAATAAATAAAAATCCTTAAAGAACTTTATTAATTGAATGACAAAATTCATCAAATATAGTGCTCATTACACAGATTAGAACATGAAAAATACTCATTCTTCCAACACTTAAAACTTGATTCAAATCAAATATCCAACACACTCAAATGATCCCAAAATAAACTAAAATGACAAGTAAAATCCAAGAGAGAATTTAGAATAAAGATGATTATGGGACTAAGGCAAAAAATGCCGAGAAGTAGTTCAAAATTCAAGCTAAAAACATGAAATTCAAGGAGGGAAATCAATGATTCAAGATTTTCCTTCTCTTGTTGTCACTACAAGAGGGCAATTAACTTGTATATTTGATAAATAAGTAAGAAAAACTAAGAAATTGGAAGCAAAGAACTAAGGGAGAGCTAATAGGAATTATGAGGGTGAAAGCAAAATCAAAACAAGGAAGCAAAGCAAGAAGATAAAGCCATGAATGTAAAGCAATGAAACAAAGTGTTACCTAGAATTGAAGTGAAAAAAATAAAATAGGGAAAAATACTTGAGAAATCCAATAAGAAGCATCCCCAAAGAAATCCAAAGTCCAATGCTCCAAAGATCACTAAGCTAGAGTGCAACTTTTCAAGGTTTTATCACCAAACCTCCACTTAAAAAAAATGTGAAATCCATGGGATTTTATAGATTTTTGGGTTTTCAATTGAGTGATGATCATTCTAAGAAGGGAAGGTGGATCCAGATCTAGGGTTTCAATGAGGGAAAGTTAGGTGGAGAGTGAGGTAAGTAAGTGAGGTAATAGATGACATCATGACTGGTTGCTATGAAATTAGAAGGGGGGGCATCCTCTTCATAGGAAGGTGGGTGGAGTCCTTTCCTTCTAATTAGGTGGTAATTGGTTGTTGGATAGAAATAGAAAATAAAATGATAGGAAATATTAGGGAAAATCTAGGTTTTTTATTTTCTTTTACTTGGAGTACATCTAGGGAATTCCTAAATAAGAAACCACTTAAAATACCAACTAAGCAAGGGGGAGGTGTCACCTTCTTTGGAAGGTGGCTCCCTTCTTAAGCCAAAAAAGTGGAAACCCTAATTGGGTGGAGGAAATGAATTTGGAAAGTGGGAATTCTCTCTTGACTGGTCCACCTATGAATGATCATATTACCTTTTACAAATATCTCTAAAAATCTTCCAATTATCCCTTGAAAATCACACTTTTTAACATAGGATGATTGTTTGAAATAGTCCTCTAATAGTATCACTCCATGTGGCTTGATGGCTCACTTTGATGGTTCATTCCTTAGTGGCTTAAATGGCTAAGTCATTTAGCTTCAAAGCTTGAATGGCTTACCTTCTTTAGGTTTTGTAGTTAAACTAGGAAACCTAATGCATGAGTCCAATTCTCATTGATGTAAAGGAATTATATGGCCTTTTCCATGGACCATTTTAATCACCTTTGCCTTCCTACTTACTTTAAGATAATTTTTAGGACTGCTGCAATACAACAAAACATGACTTTTGTGGACCTTTCAAGGGCTCTGCTCCCGAACCCTGGGTATAGTGTAGCTCAACTTGTCAAAAATCTACGAAGTGCAATATAAGCCATTGGATCATCTTCTCACTTCCTATAAAAGAGTAAAACACTAATTAAATATTAAAAAATTATGATGATTCATATACATTGGATTTGCTTCTGAACCTGCAAAATATGAACTTTTAAATTATTAGGTAAAAAATGCTTGTGTTATAAATTTTTGAAAAAATGTAGTAATAACACTATATTTTATAACACATGGGATACTAATACGGTTCCTTTTATAAAAAATTGAACACTTATCATAATCATTCTTTGTGATCTTTTCTATTATTTAAATAAAAGTTTCATTTTCATTGTTAATGAGTTTTTTATTTTGTGCTTATGTTATTCATGCTTTTGTTAGTTGCTAGATGTATTTTAGTTTTATTTATGCTTGTATATTAAATTAGTCACCTAGGATTAGAATGATAAATATGTTAGAATATGTACTTTTAAGAGTAGGTTATTTTAGGATAAAAAGTGGCATAATATTAATATTAGATTCATAGCACTTCAAGTTTACATACTTAGTTATTGTTTGAAAGAAGGGGATACCGAGTATAGTAAGAAAGAGGGTCTATACTAGAACCTTTGATAGTCTGGCACCCTAAGAGACCATCTACACTTTGAATTAGTACAATGTTAAGAAACTAGTATTATGAAAATATAAAAAGGAGAACATTATAAGAATTATCTCGTGTATTAAAAATATTGCACTTTTAATTACAAGAGTAAAAATAACCTAGATAGTTTAGTTCTTAAAAGTATTGATTTTTAATGTATTTGAGTTTTGATTCCTAGAGTTAGATTTGACTTCATAAAATTTATGTGCTTTCTTTGATTTTAAGTTTTTTCATACAATTAGTTTAGTCTAATAAATTATTTGTCTAGGTTAAAGTACTTAAACTAGTCTTTTATTAGAATATGTTTATTAATAAAGTCAGTGGATTGACCCATACTTGCCGTATCTATGTTATAATAGACCTATGCACTTATGGTTATTATTAAAACACATTAGATTTTGAAGATTTGTTATTGATGATTTCATGATGGATTTCAAGGATTTATTATTCATGATTTCTCCATTGATTTCGAAGATGTATTTTAGATGTTCGTCTTGAATTTCAAGGATTTGTTTTTAATGATTTGTCGATGGATTTCAAGATGTGTTTTGGATGTTCCTCAATGGATTTTTAGGATTTGTTATTGATGATTCATCGATGGATTTCAAAAATGTGTTTTAGATGTTTCTCGATGGATTCCATGGATTTGCATTGTACTCTTGCCATGAGATTTTGTGATCTTGAAACATCAAGTGACTCATGAAAATTGGCTTGGTCTGGGGCAATTTTTAAGACCCCTATTAGTTTATATGCTAGGTGTACTTGACCTCTAACTTACGAAATGATACCTCACATATATGGCTATTGTTGGTGGATAGGATGTATCATGAGAAGACACCTCTCATATTAATCTATGGTCCCATGAGGCACAACATGGCATGTGTAGTATCCACATATGAACGTAGTGGAATGGCATCCTCTACATGCCTAGTGTACCTTATTGTGATTGAGACAAACAATGACTTGTCAGTTATCCTCATGTGAATATGGACCACATATCTTTGTGGCATGTAGCAAGACGCCACTATATGGAGACTAGATAGTATTGTATGTATGATAGTTGGATATTTTGAGCATCTTTTAGTCTGTTTTACATTACAGTGAGATTTTGATAGTACTATATGTATGACAGATTGCTGTTTTGCACAGATTTTAGTATGTATTATGTTTTCTCATTGAATTGATAATTTAATATCGATTCTTATTTAAACAAAAATCTATTAACATTTGCATGTTTAGGTTTATTCATTTTACATATTGAAATCCAATCTTGGATTAGATATTATTATAAGAATGCCTTTCATAAGTTTATGGTTAGTTAAGAGTGATGTTTAAGCTATGCATTTGTGATTTCTCAAAATTACATTTTAAATTTATATTATGATGGTATGAGATTGAGTTCAATTCTTACTAAGCATATGAATTGAGAATTAAATAGTTTTGACATAATTGCATGATTTTTAAAATAATGAAATTGACATGAGTATCATGTTTTGAGATATACTGATTTTGATCATATACGAGTTATTGTTAAAAGCATTGATTCTAGTAAATCATAAATTGTGTTTTACCATTTATGCATCATATTCCACCGACAAAAGCACAAGTTTGTGAGATATTGTATTTGTTAATAGTATCTCAAATTTGATGAAATAGAATAGAAAAAAGAAAGCCAAAGATAGAATGAGGAGTTGCAAAAGACATAAGTGAAGGTGACATCAAATAAAGTATAAAAACATGTAGATGTTCTTTCTAGATATGATGTATTGGACCATTACATTATGACTTATATTCTTGGGAACATATGGACATGCATTATAAATGCATGCATTGATGGTTGTGGCTGGATGGATTCAGGCTATGATAAAGATGGATTTCAAACTATCTATTTTTAAAGTAAAAATGTTTTAATTTTAAAAATAATGATGTAGTTGGGAATGGAATGAAGACAAGGTCTTCCTTATTGTTTAAATGTATCTTTGATATCTATCAAGGATACTGCATTGCATGTGAAAAATGTTTAATATTTGAGCAATAGATAAAACGATGCCACATTTTTGGTAAAAATGAAATGATCATTTTATTGTTAAATCCCTATTTGTAAAGTAGTAATGACATTGAGGGTTTTTGGAAAAATCTTTTCACAGAAAAATGTTTCTATTGTTTATTTTCAAAAGGAATTTTTAATTAGAGGCCTCACTTTTCAAAATTAATTGAGAAAAGGCCATTTAAAAATCTAGGTCGTCACAGTTGGTATTAGAGCACGGTTTGATCCATTCATAGCAATCTTATATGTCCAAAAGTCATATAAAGCCAACAAGTGAGAGTTAGTTAACTAAGTATGAATTGTAAGTTGTTTAAGAGGATAGACAAAGATCTATCAATCTTCCTACCAAGAGCTCAGGACGAGGTTGAACATTTCAGTAATCATTTGAGTTTTGAGAAAAGAAAGGCCCCAATGAATGACTACATATAAAATTCCAATTTGTTAATCAGAGGATGTCATTTCAAGAATCACAAGACATTAGAAATGTTGATGGGAACCAATACATAAGTTGGCAACTATAACATGAATATAGACAATGTAGTGGATGAATCTGAGTGATTGCTAGTGATATTGGAAGGATTTTATGAAAATGTTGTTAAAAAAAGATTAATTGCTACTCTAAATGAGAGTATTTGATATAAGATGTTTATTCAACCACAAATTAGGAACTTAGAATGATTATTGAATCATTTGGACTCTAATTCATACAAAGATATAAGTCATAATTGGATGAGCCTAATTATGACTTTGATTAGTTTTTGAGATCCTTTCATATGTAGGGAATTATTTGAGCATAGATAGGAAGATATGATGACAAATCAAGAAATTATCAAGATAGAAAATTAATAGGAAATTATCTTGCATTGTGAATTAAGAATGAAATATAGAAAATTGAGATAATTTACCAAATGATGTTGGCATGTTAACAAATTAAGGATGAGTATCAGAGTACATAGTGGATGTAGATTTTTACAACTAAAAAAAAATAGAAAAGCTATGCTAGTAAGTGGTGTAACAACTTAGAGTTTAAAGTTTGAAATCATAGAATAGAATGAAAGAATAAAGAAATTTCTTTGATTGAACTTTCATTGTAGGAATCATTTAGTTAAAGTGACTAGATGGAACAATAATCTATGATGAGGTGATAAAGACACATCTATAATTATTTGAGGAATGACATGAAAAGAGTTTCAAGGATGAAATTCCTTTAAGTGGAAAAGAACGTAACAACCCTCAATTTTGAGTTCCTTTTTATGTATTTATATTACATTTTAAATTATAATGGAAGAAGGAATTGAATTTCATGGAAATGATATCTTCATAAACTCAAATATTAACTTTGAAACATCAAAATTCAGAATGTATGTATTATGACAATTCCAACAACACTAATTTTGCACAAAATAGAGATTAGGGCAGAAAATATCCCAAAAATTTACAAATTAAAAGAGGATTCAAGATTGATAATGATACCCCCTTCCAACCCCACTTGACATGTGTGTAGCTTGACTCCTAAGGGGCAGTCCAAACCCTAAAAGGCTTGATGAGAGGAGGACTAAAAAGCAGAACTCCTGCCCCTTCCAACCTTTATCATCATTCAGAATGTCCTTCATTGATTGATTCCCTAGCATGATAGATAGGAAAGAACAACATGATAGGCTTGGAAATCAACTAGATTAAGAGGAATTTGGAGAGTAACCTACCAGAATAATGTAGTAATAAAAAGATAACTAAAGAAGATTCATCAATAAAATTGAATCAATACTTAAATGCATCATTCATTCAAGGGAAAAGATTAAAATGATGTTGTGAAACTTTCATGGAGTTTGTACACATGCTTACATCACATCAACTTCAAAATAAATTGTCAATACAAACCTTAATCCCTCTTAAACTATTAACCATGATAAGGAAAATCCAACAAGAAGCAAGAATGAACCATAAAAAATAAATAATAAGGAAAAACAAGCTAAAACAGTAAGGAATCAATGATTTAGGCAAAATAAAGACGGAACTAAATAAAAAACAACTACAGAAGGGATGAACCTTGTAAATGAAGATACAAAGCTTGAAATACTATGAATAAGCTGCTCCAAGGAGGGATGTGTTGAAGAGATTAAAAAGAAGGAAGATGGGGACACCTCCTCTCTTGGAGTAGGCATTCCTTTTCTCTCAAAAAATCATGCGTTGAACTCCTTTTTGTTGGGTCTATATATAATTTTTTTTCTAGAATTTTCTAAGGTGACTTAAAGAAGGTAGGATGGGGATGAAATGGAAAGAAGATTGGATGGCTAGGATTAGGATATGGGTGGCTGCCCAGGGTTTATTGAAGAAGGAAACTTGGTGGGAGACACCTACCTTTTAGGGTGGGGCATCTCCACCTTTCTTTCATGCATGTTTTTCCTTAAGAATAGGATGTGATAGCTAGTGAGATAGAAGAGGAGAAGGAGAGGAAAGTGGGGATGGAAAGAGAGGTAGAGAGGTGGATTAGAAAGTGGTATCAGTGGCATGAGAGGATTGGACTCCTTGGACAACTAAGAGGAAGGAGGCTCCTACTTTGTAGGATTTAGGTGTGGAGCTCCTTCCCCTACGGTGTTTCACATGGAAAAGAGTTAGAAAGAAGGGGTGATGAAAAAAAAGAAAAGAAGTGATTTGATGAGAGAGAGAGAGAGAGAGAGAGAGAGAGAGAGAGAGAGAGAGAGAGAGAGAGAGAGAGAGAGAGAGAGAGAGAGAGAGAGAGAGAGAGAGAGAGAGAGAGAAGAGAGAGAGGTGAAGTGGGTAGTGGGGTAGGAATGATATATGGCATGCATGAGGTGAGGAGAGGATGTTCCTATTTTGTGGGAATTTCACATGAAACTCCCTTCCTTGAGTGTAGTTCACGTGGAGTGGTAGAAAGAGAAGAAAGAAAGGGAGAAAAGATAGGGATGGTGAGGTGGGTGGCTAGGTAGTTTCCTGAGAAGTTGGGGACTAGTTGGATAGGTTAGGTGGCAGCCTAGGATTGGTTGGCTAGTTGATATGGAAGTTTGGGAGGGTTGGAGAGTCTTAGAAGGGTAGGACTCTTCGGTGGGAAAGTGAAATTGGTAGTGCTCCTTTAGGATGAGATGGAGTGAGAGAGAGAAAGAAGTGAGAAAATCATGGAAACATAATGAAAATGGAGTGGTATCTTCCTATTAGTCCAATAGCTACCTTATCCAAGAGGATTTTCACACAATTATTTTCAAAATAACCCTAAAAATCTCAAGGATATTTCTTTAGATTTTCCTCCAATCATGGCCTTCCATGTAGCTTGGCTTCATGGCTAGTTTTAAGGGCTCTTTTGGCTTAGCTTGGTGGCTCAACAACTTGGTTTTGATGGTTAGTTAGGCCCCTTAGCTTGTCCACTCCTTCAAGGCTTGTACATAGCTAGTGGCTTGAGTAAATCCCATGCAAAGTTAGTGGACTTTGCATGGCTTGTGCATGGGCCCACTTTAGTCACCTTTGACTTCTCTAATTTCATCTTTTAAGTATCTTAATTTGATCTTGAGCCTTGATCTCAAGTTGGATTGATGATAATTGGGCCTTGATTCTACCTTTTGATCTTGATCTTCAATCTTCATCTCAATTGATCTCGACCATCGGATCATCTTACTTCCTACAAAAAGTGAAAAACTCTAATTAAATCCTAGAAAAATATGATTACTCACATGCATACACTAAATTAGCCTCTAAACCTACAAAATATCAAAATTTTGAGTCATTAGGTCCACAATGCATGTGTTATAATTTTCTGGAAAAAAAATCCTAATTTACCCCTATAAGTTATAATTCATGGGTATCTAATTAGATGGCTTTAGTACAAAATTAGGCACTTATCAAACACCCCAACCAATATTTCACTAGTCTTGAGAAAAATGTGTGAAAAATCTTTTTACCAAAAGATGATACAAAGTGTCACTTTCGTAGGTACTCACGATTGCATTTACCACATGCAATAAGCCTTTAAATGCCTAGTTTACCCCTTGTGAGCGAGTTAGGCCTCGTGAGGGTATGAATTGATTATACCCACAAAATTCCATAAGGTTGAGTCCTTTATTTTATCTCATAGAATCCTAATCCATTAGTACTCTACTATTTTTTAACAATTTAAAGAGATGAATGACAATTCTACAAATTATTCACATACAAAGTTATTTTATTATAGTTATTTCTCAGAGTGTATCACTACTATGGCAATGGGTTTATAAGATGGTTAAAAATGTTTATATGATGTTTCGATGAACAATCTTATATTAAAGATATTATAAGACGCTTTTGAATAACCGTCTTATATAGGTTAACTTGTATAAGATGATTCCAAAAAACTTGTCTTATAAATATGAACTAATATAGGATGGTTCCTAAATAACCATCCTATACATGTTTCTAATAAAGGATCCAATAACCGTCTTATAAAACTATATAATAAAGGACAGTTACTGAAAAACCATCCTATATAGATTTGTATATAGGATGATTATTCAAAAACCATCCTATATAGATCCATATATAGGACGATTATTGAAAAGCCATTCTATATAGATCAATACATAGGATGATTTTTGAATAACCATCCTATATCTATATAGGATGGTTTTGGAATAACCATCCTAATTTTATCAGTATATAAGATGATTTTTCAAAAATCATCCTATATTTTTTTGAGAAATATAGGATGATTTTTTAGGAAACATCCTATATTTTCTGAGAAATATAAGATGGTTTCCCAAAAACTATCATATATTGCTTATATTTTCTTCACAAATCATGTGCTCATTTGTTGGTTTTTGTTTATACATTATTCCTACAGTTTTTGAAGTTCAACACTTTATTTGTGGAGACTACAACTCATTTTACATAATAGATTCATGCACATCCAACATTTCCAGCATTCCACATCGAACTTATCCATCCTTCTTAGTAAAATAAAGAAAACATACACAGCCTTAAATTTAAAAAAAGGAACATATGCATCCAATTAGTGCAATTGTAAATTATATATCTGTGACAAAATTGATACATGTTCAATAACATCAGATATTTACAAATTAAAAGTCAAAAGATATTCCATCCATTCCATTCTGATGTCATCTATGTCTACTTAAGAGTAACTCTTGCTCCAAGACAACAAATATCACATCAATTTAGACGTTATTGGAGTCATTTAAGAGATGTAAAAAACTGTAAGTATAATGGTCAGTCAATTATATGTATCTTTCTTAATTGGGAGAGTAAATCCTTCTCGAATAAGAGTTATCATATATCTGATAAAGTAATGCCCACACTCCCAATCAAATTGTTGTCTAGGGCACTGCACAATAAAGTCAATAGGTCATAAGGTTCAAATATCATGTGAAATTATAAATCTATAGGTTATAGGTTTATACTAAAGAAGTAATAAACCTTACCTTGACCCTTTTCCAAGTCAGTTTTGCTGCATGGCTAATATTTTTCATCTCAAACCATTTATAACATGAACATCACATATATAAGTAAAAGCATTATATATGAATAAAGGGGATATTTATCAGTTATCCAACTATTATAATGAATGAAATAAAATTCAAACTTACTTATTGATCAATTCCATTTGCTGGCCTCCAATGTGTGCTCTTCAAGAATAAAAAAATATTGTGGTTCCTCCATTCACATCCAAAGCTAGTAGCATCCAATGAGACCTATATACACAATAAATCGATTGAAACTTAACAAACTTAACTTATATATATATATATATATATATTAATTTTTATGTGTAATGGTAGCAAGACATGTAATAACTTACCCACTATTGTTGAAATCAATAAGGCTTGCCCCTTGTCATAACCCAAGAACCCAGTTATGATATCTTATATTTGTTTCTCCTTGGGAAAATGCTTCTTTAGGCTAGAGACAACACCAAGGTCAAGTAATTTATAAATGTCCTTGACCTCTAATCTTTGCAATCTATCATGTAAAGACCTACATAAACTTAATGTTAAATACTTATGTTGTCCTATTAATAAGTAATGTCATTTTGATTCTTAATAGAATAATTACAAGACATACTAGATGTAAACAGTGATGTGGATGTATTCTAGCTAATCCATACTACATATGGCTAATAGGTCCTTTTGCATGATTAGAACCTCAACAGTGTTGTGTGCAAGCACACCGCCCTCTATCCTTATGGAGCTGATTTTGATATCTTCATTGATCAGTCTATATAGTCCCCTTATGAATGGAGGCATGTTGTGTGACGACTCAGGTTTTTGTAACACATCTTGTAATACATTTTTCAAAGGAAGGGCTCCCTTAGTGGTAAAAAAATTTCACAAACAATGCAGCGAAAATTCTTTTCTTTTAAACTCGTTAGTAACAAAACACAAGTCTCACCTGAATGTACATAATACACATAAACATTTTGTATAAAATAAAATTTTATTGAATACTTGGAATTATTTAGTAGATCACCTTTACACAGCCCTTGTATTATAATTACAATCCATTATCCAAATACAATCCAAATTTCAAAGAACATAACCTGATTACACAATTTTCTAGGGAAATACCTTGATCAGTCTTACAGCATTAGATTCTTCAAGCTTTACGTCCTCAAGTCTCCTTTGAGATATTGTAAACATTCAAACATTTATAATATCTCAACAAGCTATGCTTGGTAGGAGATACAAAAATATACTACTTCACTAATACAAGAATACATACCTCAGTCATCATTCTATCATGTTTATCCACTCATGGATCATCTCATCATAGAGTATATACATAATTTATATAGTATAGGGTAGACCTGTTAAAATAGTCAAAACTTGTTCCTTCCCTAGGCTATACTCCCACTTAGGAGATCAATAATCAGCCAAATATCATATGAGGATATTCTCTCAAGGAACTCATGTATTTCATCATACTTGGCATCTCATCATGTCATGACATCTCACTATGCCTATCATATGTGCATCATAATGCAAAATACTCAAGGACTACAAAGCCACAGCCTAAATTCGTACAGCGCACCTAGATAACTACATAATAATCCATTGATACAAACTATGGAAATAACAAAATCCATGTCAGCATGGGCGAGGACCATGCTTGTCACAGTGACGGCCTTCCCATGATTGCCCCACCTGACTTTTAGCTTCTCTTTGGGCATGGTATCCATCATATCATACATTTTAGGGAGTGGGTGGCCAAACCCTCATAACTTCCGTAGCATAGCATCCTCAGGCCTAGGCCTGTGTAAAACAAAGTCACAAGCCACCACACTTGTATGTAAAATACATTGTACATATCAGACAATGTGTCTATTTAACTAAGGCTATAATATTTTCTATGCCCTATTCTTAGGGTTTTCTTAATCCACACATCTTACTAATTTCTCATCATTTGATTGGATCATTAGATTGGATCAATTGGATGGATCATGGGGTTGGATCATTTTGTTGGATCATTATTGTTCTAAGGTACTAGGTATACTTATATCATGAAGGTCTATAATTCTAGATAGAAGATCATGTATATATATACACATGAATCTTTAATACATTCTTATACATCCACCTACCTCAAAGTGGTATTCACTCCATATTGTTCATCATGGTCTTGATTCATACATCTGTCAAATCATACGTATAAAGTTATTCCTTTATACAAGTATTCTTTCTACATATATTTGGGTTATCCTATGAGGGATGCCCTAATTTTTCTTAAATCATATATGATCAAGGTTACAAACTCCGAACTTCACAATCTACACTATAAGTAAAATCATAGAACAATATTATACTCTACATTATATTTTTTTCTTTTTGTTTGTGATCCTTCAAGATCTCTCTTGGATCTTGTTTGATCTTTCTTATCTTATTTACAATTTTTATTATTATTAGGGTTAGATAATTTGCTAACCTTTTATGCTCTTATTATTATTTCTCAATCAGTTACTGTTTTACTGGATTGATGATAATTTATTTATCTCCAAATCTAAACATCTCCTCTTATTTCCAGTTGGCCAAGGTTTACCAAATATGTGTCATTCTCAACGTGGTTAATTCAATCCTTATGTAAGGAGGTGTTTAGACCTCACAAACATCAACAGAAGGTAGAGGGATAGCAAGGCTCATTAGAAACCCCCTTAACCACAATGAATAACATAAAATGGGATAGCCTTAGCTCATCCTTCAATAAGGTCCTATGAGCTCATAACCTTAAGTTTATTTCTACTTGATTTTAATTAATTCCATGAACATTACTATGTCATTCATGGAGGTTTATTATGCTCCTAAGTTGGGCCAAGAAAATGAAAAATCCACCCCTTATATTGTCCTACTAATTATAGCCCTTACTATGATTATACTTCATGATGTATATGTGTTTAGTGAAGTCCTACTATATGCATCAATTACCTCTTTTAAGGTATTTTCCATAATTCTATAATTAAAAGAAATTACACCAATAATTCTAAGGAATTTAAGGACAATCATGCTAAAATTGAAAGTATTGACCTGAATTTAAATTTGCTATTTAAAAGAAATTAACTAATAATATTACAACATCTTATTGTAAGAAATTAAAGATAAATACACTAAAATTGGAAAATAGACATGGATCATAATTAAATCAAATTTATTGTAAAAGATAATTAATTAAGCATATGATCAATTTATCCTTATGATCTAACCATCTGATTTGTCCATCTTCTAGATCTAGGGTTAATATTCCATTAAGAGTACAACCCTTGATCTTTCATGTTTTTTATTGATCCAACATATCTAATAACATGATATTAGCCTTAGATCATCACTTTTATAGGTCCATATGGACTGATCATTCTTGATCTACCAAATCAAGAGGATTCATTGGGATTTTCCATCATCATTTTTACTTCCAATGGTCTAAACTTTAATTCAGTTCATGGTATTCCAATCCAATCATCCCCATGATGATTTATCATCATTATATCCTTAATAGATCCAAACCCTCACTTACTAACACCCTTGCTCAAGTAGCTCATCATCATTATATCCTTAATAGATCCAAACCCTCACTTCTAATCATTCTAGAGCTACTTGATCAAGGGTGTTAGTAAGTGTATTTATAATTAATAGAGAGTTTTTTTTTTTTGGGTTCAATAGGTTCCCCTCATCAAGACCTATTCATAGAATCTTCATGATAAAAAATCATACTTAAAATGAGTGAGGAATTTCATTTTTACGTTTTCAGCCATTTTCAATGGCTGATCTTGATCTGTAATGTTTTGATCAATTTAACTAATCTAAAGGCTTGGAAATTCTATTATGATCATTGATCTTAAGGTTTTGATATGTCTTGGATCCATCCATCGGATCAAATTTCCATTTTAACATCAATTTGATCATGATCCAGTACTCTTGGTATTCCATTAGCATCCCCTCCTAATAAATGCTCAATGCAAAACTCGATTGCTTCTTTTGCAATGTAACATTTGGTAATACACGACTCTAGCATATTATGATTTCTTACATTCCCTTTTAAAACCTTCATGTACCTTTCAAATAGGTACATCCATCATAAATAAACAGGTCCACACAACCTAACCTCATCAATGAGGTACACTATTAAGTGTAACATGATATCGAACACGGATGGTGGAAAGATCGTATCAAGCTCACATAAGGTTGTCACTAAATGCCCCTTGGATTTCTTGTAATTTAGACGTATCCACCACCTTCTTGCACAAAGCATTAAAGAAGTAGCATAATTTAGTAATAGATCCTCTAACTTTATGTGCAGCATTGAACATATTACTATGGGCAAAAGTTGTTGCATCAATGCATGACAATCATGAGACTTCATCCCCAATAGTTTTAGTTCTTCCATGAAGACAATGTTTCTAAATCTTGAAGAGTACCCATCTGGAACTTTGATATCTGACAGGGTTTTGCACACTATTCTTCTCTCCTCTCTACTAACCATATAATTTGTTTTAGGATAATATGTTCCTCAGCTGCCCCTATCTTGTGGATGCAACCTTCTCTTTAAACCCATTGTCATGAGATCCATTCGAGCAGTAAGTCCTTCTTCTTTTTTTCTCAGCATGTTGAGTAAGGTATTGGTTAAGCTTTCATAGAAATTCTTCTCAATGTGCATGACATTAAGCATAGGCTGCATGTGTAAGGATTTCCAATATCTATGTTCAAAGAATATTGACTTCTTCTTCCAACAACTTCTAGAGTTTCTTTCATTTGTAAGTGAAGTTTCCTTCTTCTTCTTCCCCCATGATGCATTAAGGTTCTCAACTTGTTCCAATACTTATTGTCTAGTCAACCTCTTTGAAGGTCTCCTATTCTCCACACTATGATCAAATTCTCCCTTTTTAAAATGAAATGGATGGTCTCTATGCAACCATCTTCTATGGCCTAAGAATGTCATCTTCATACCATGTTGAAGTCGTGTGGCACAAGTTTTCTCACTACAAATAGGATAGGCATTGTATCCCTTCACTATGCATCTCATCAAATTACTATATGCAGGAAAGTCACTTATTGTCCATAGTAGAACAACCTTAAGGGTGAACTCTTTCTTGTATGCATCACAAGCTTCAACCCCTACTTCCCACAATTTCCTAAGGTCATCAATCAATGGAGCCAAGTAAATGTTGTTGTCATTCCCAGGTTGCTTGAGACCTGATATTAACATAGTTAACATCATGAACTTCCTCTTTGTGCACAACAATGGTGAAAAGTTGTAACAAACTGTTATAAGAAGCCAACAACTATACCTGGTGCTCATAGAATTGTGAGTATTAATCCCATCTGCAAATATTGCAAATCGTAGATTCCTGGGTTCATCTCCAAAATTGGGCCACATGAAGTCTATATGCTTCCATGCAGGGCTATCTACTAGATGGCGTAAATACTTATCACCCACTCTATCCTCTGCATGCCATACTAGTTTCTTCACTGTTTCTTTAATATGAAACATTCTTTATAATCTTGAAATAAGGGGAAAATACCATAGGACCTTTCAAGGACATCTTTCACTTGCCAATCACTTGAATTCTTCCTCATCTTCCATCTTGAGTGTCCACAAATTGGACATATAATTTTGTCTTTGTGCTTGTTTCTGTACAAGATGCAGTCATTGGGACAGGAATGTATCTTTTCACCCAACGTATAATGGCTCACTAACTTCCTCCAATGTAGTCTAAAATTGTACTAGGTCATCTTAAAAGTCATTGTATGCATCTCGAAACATAGGTGTAGCTGTCCTACTCTCTTTACCACCACTTCCTAGAGTGGCTTCTTTTTCATATACACATTCAGCTCATTTCGAGGGCCTATGATGTATTTGCACTCCATGCCACATCTAGGAGTGATAGCTTTCATCAACTCTGTTGAAGCACAAATGTTCTCTTAATTCACTAGCAGTAACCTTTTTTATGCTTGACCTCTCAAGCATGAACATCAAATTCGATTACAATCATCACCTGCCATATGTGCAAACTGAATGAACTCTTATGTTCCCTCCTTATATTCCCTTGATGATCTTTCCTCACACATCTAAGCATATTTGTCCATTTTGTCCAAAAGTGCGAAGACTTTCTAGACATGACAAGATTATAATAATAGGCATTTAAACAAATACTTGGTGTGTATATAAATAAAATGTACATAGTTAATATATATATATATATATATATTAGAGGAGTCAACATTGAAGTCTATCAAAGATTAGAAAAAGTAAGAATGAAGCAAGAACATGATGAGTCCATGGACATAAATGTTCATACTAATCCATACATATATATGTATGTATGTATCACAAAAATGCAAGAATGAAAAGAAAAGGAATTTTATAGCCAAAAACATCAAATAAAGTAAACATAATGAAAAAGTACAAGAACGAATACTACCCAAACGATATCAACTAAAGAAATACAAGTTCAAGACAAAGTGCATGTAAATCCAATCCAATGTTCAAGTTTTCATCGAAGAAGCGTAGAGTTAATTGAACCTTAACTTATAAGATATGAAAAATATAAGACATTTTTTAAAACCCATCTTATATTGTTAATAATATAGGACGGTTTTCCAAAATCATCTTATATAAATTTATATAAGATGGTTCTGAAAAATCATCTTGTATTATTAGAGTAATATAAGATGGGTTTAGAGAACTGTCTTATATTCTTTTAAAAATATAGGATGGTTCTTAAGAACCATCCTATATTAAAATAATAATATAAGAAGGTTTTCCATAACCATCTATTATAAATTTATATAAGATGGTTATGTAAATATATAAGACGGTTGTGTTAAAACCATCTTATATTTTCTGTCTTATAAAGTCCAAATTTTAGTAGTGTATATGTATGTGTACATCCATGTAAGTTAGGACTTCTAATTTGATATGCTTATATCCTAGTAGAAATATGTTTTGACCTCAATTCTCATAGATATACTCTCAAAAAAGAAGCTGTTGGAGAAGGGGTTAAACACATTTCTCCCATTATGTGACTAGATCCAATAAGGCTAATGGTTCACATAAAATTTAAGCACTAAAAAGATAAGAGATATAATCCTTAAGAATAGATGTTATTACCAAGAAAAATAGGGGTAGTTTACCTTAATTCCTTCTTCTTATATCCTTGTTAAGGCTATTTTTTACTTCATATCCATATGTCTTTATTTAGGATGAAATGTAGGCTAAGGACAGGTTCAAAAAAGAAGGGTATAAGGGTTCAAAGGTTCAAAATTGAGTAGAGGTCTTTTTTTATTGTTGGACATTTTTTCTTTGATGAAGTGAATATCTTTTGTACTCTTGTCTTTTTCTTTGAATTTTTCTTTTCTATTTATAATGTACTTTTTTCTAAAACTTTTCTTTTGACTTCTTTGAAAGAAAGACTTCCAGTGTTTTTCACTTCTTTAACTTTTTTATCCTTTCTGAACCTTTTTCTACCTTCGCTACTCACTTTTTAAAATAAGTAATAGATATTTATTTTACTGGGTTTTCTAGGTTAAGGTAGATGGGTTAAGAAAGAAAAGGCTTAATAATAGGCTCAAGGGGCTAACTAGTGGTATAATATATTGGGTTGGTTCTATGTCTTCGAGTTGAATAAGGATGGCCTATATCATTCCTGAGGTTTCTTAATGCCTGTCAAATTCAATAAATTTTAAGGAAAGAAAGCTATTTCTCCTACTTATTATTGATAATTAACTAAAACAAGGATAACAAGATCGCACTAAAATTAAGTACACTAAAGAACATGTGGAATTACTTATAACTCTTAGAAAGAAGATAATCTCTAAAACTCACTTGGTTATAGGTCTCCACTGATTTTTCATAGGGTCTTTAAATCATATCTCTTTACTAGTTAGGACTATGTGCTGTGTGTAAATTTTTTTTTAGAATTAACTTCCATAAAATACTTCAACACATGACTAAGTTACAAAACTAGCCATATGCACTTTTGTTAAGAGGTTAAAATAGTAGAATTACTAAGTTTTTGAAAGTCTAGTTCTCATCACAGTAAAGGAACTCTACCTCAAAACCTCTTTTTTCTCAATTCAAAATTTTTTTCTTTTGAAAATACAAGAAAGGTTAGATTCTCTATGTACATCTACACCCCTCAATTTGAACTAAACATTGTTGTTAATGTTTGCAAACATAGGACCATATATGATAATGGAAAGATGTAGAAGACTGAGATTTGAAGAACTTCTGGATTGCCTCCCAAGGTGAAATAAGTTTACATCTTCAGCCAAATGTAATGATGAGTGCAAGGACTATGATCTGTATGGTATTTTGGATCATTCTAAGGTGGATCATTATAATTTAGTACCACTAACAGTGTTTATTCTCAGGGTTAATCAGTTCTAGAAATTTTTTTAGCCTCTGTCCATTATACAAGAAGACCTTTTGTCTTGCTGTGAAGGATTTCCTTAAGATTTTTCGATCATGAGTAGCCTTCATCCAGTCTTTGTATAAACTGCAGATTCATATGCATCTTTTCTCAACTCGTCCAACTCATTAAGTTTAAGTTTTTGGTGGGTACTAGCAGCATCTAACTCAAAAATGAGCTTTTTGATAGCCTAATATGCCTCATGTTCCAACTCTACTGGTAAGTGGCAGGCCTTTCCATAGACCAAGTGATAGGGTGACATGCCTATAAGAGTTTTATAGGCAGTGTGATAAACCTAAAAAGCATCATTAAGTCTAACAGACCAATCTTTCATACATGAATTGTCTATCTTCTCTAGAATACACTTGATTTCTCTATTTGATATCTCTGCTTGCCCACTAGTCTGAGGGTGGTATAAGTAGCTATCCTATGGTTGACACCATACTTCATCATTAAATTTTCAAATTCTTTATTACAAAAGTGTTTGCCCCCATCGCTAATTATGGCATGTGGAGTACTAAATTTTGCAAATATATTTTCCTTCGAAAATTTGACCACCACCCTATGGTCGTTGGTTTTGCAAGCTATGGCCTCCACCCATTTGGACACTTAGTCCACTCACACTAGGATATACAAATACCCAAAAGAATTAGGAAAGGGCCTCATGAAATCTATGCCCCATCCATCAAAAGGTTCTATTACAAGTATGGTGTTTAAGGGTATCCTATATCTCCTCCCTAGACATCCTAACCTTTGGCACTAAACATATACTAGCAATGAGCATGTGAATTTTTAAAAAGTGTGGGCTAGTAAAAACACAATGCAAAATTTTTCCAACTATCTTGCTAAAGCTAAAGTCACCCCCACACACATGATCATGATAGAAGGAAATAGTTTCATTATGCTTATTGTTTGGTATGCATCTCCTTATCACCTAATTCGGACAATACTTGAACAAGCATAGGTTATCCCAAGTAAAGTATTTATCCATAGTCATAAATCTTTTTCTATCTTGTTTGGTCCATGGAAATTGGGAAATGTGCATTAAATGTTCATCCAAAAAGGATTTAGTTATGCAAACATTGTCATGAGTGTGCTCTACTACTAACCTGGATAAGTGGTCTGCTACAACACTTTTAGAACTTTTCTTGTCTTGAATTTCCATGTCAAATACCTATAGCAGTAGTGTCAATGGATTAGCCTAGTTTTAGCATTCTTTTTAGAAAGGAGATATTTCAAAGCCACTTGATCTTAGTATACTATGACTTTAGACCCTAACAAGGAAGATCTAAACTTATCCAAGGCAAACATGATAACCAACAACTCTTTTTCTATGGTAGAATAGTTGAGATGTGTGTCATTAAGTATTTTGCTAATGTAGTATATCACATGGTAGGGTTTGTCAATGCGCTGCCCCAAAGCAACTTCAATAGCATAGTTCGAAGCATCACACATTATCTTAAATGGTGCACTCTAGTCAGGTGCTTGAATAATAGGTGTAGAGGTCAATTCATCCTTTAGCTTCTCAAAAACTTTTCTATGGTCCTCATCAAAATCAAAAGAAGCTTCCTTTGTAAGAAAATTGTAGAGAGGCTTGGCAATCTTTTTGAAATCCTTGCTGAATCTCCTATAGAATCCATCATGACCTAGAAAAAAGTGGATTTCTTTCATTGTCCTTAGTGGAGGAAGCTTGGCTATTAAATCCACTTTGGCATTATCTACCTCTATACCATTATGTGATATTACATGGCCTAGAACAATACCACTTTGCACCAACATCTAAAAGCTTAAGGACTTCATCTTTAACCATGTCCTTCATGTGGGGATTTAATCTTCCTTTGGTTTCCTGAAGGATTTATCATTTTCTTCTAGGAGGGTCCTATGCATACACATAGTTAGACTAATCCCCTTAATGTCTACTATAGTCCATCTTAGAGCAGTTTTATGTTCCTTAAGAACATCTAGTAATTTTCCTTCCTGTTCTTAGTCTAAATATGATGCTATTATTATTGTCAAAGATTCATCTGGTCCTAGATAGGAGTATTTGAGATTATCAAGCAACAGCTTTAGGACTAGAGAAGGTGGTTTCTCTATAGAGGGTAGGGGAACAAACTTTGATGAAGAGAGGGGTTCCACATAAGGGCCCCATTTGGAGGTGTCCATGATTGGAGCTGCACCAAGAAGGTTGTTTACCTCCTCAATAGACTTGTCTAAATCAAAATCACTATTAAAGTGCATTAGATAGGGCCTAAGTGGGTCAGAAATGGATGATGGTGGACGCATGTCTTGATTTAGACTCTTGATCAAATTCACTTCACAAGAATCATCGAGGTCTAAATATTGTTGGTCGGCATTAAAGACATTGAGTTTAACTTTCATGTTACCAAGTGACAATTTCACCACACCATTCCTATAGTTTATAATGGCATTGGATGTCCAAGTATAATCAAAATTTGATTAATGGGATTGGATATAGGCTAGGTGTTCAGTACACTGAAGTCGACCAGGTAGTAAAACTAGTCCACCTATATGAAAACATCTTCAACCAAACCACAAGGTATCTTCATAGATGTATTTGATAATTGCAGCGTAGTTGTGGTTGGTTTAAGCTCATTGAGCCTTAGTTGCTCATAGACAGAGTATAGCAACAAGTTAACACTCATCCTTACGTCAAGTAATGCCTTATCCATGACATGGTCTCCAATAATGCATTAAATTGTGGGGCACCTTGGGTCTCTAAACTTGGGTGGGGTCTTGTGTTGAATTAGCGAGCCCCCTGCTTGTTGAGGAAAGATTTTTTCTATACATTGAGCCTTCTCTTTCTAGTGCAGAGCTCTTTTAGGAACTTCAAATTGGTGAGGACATCTTTTATTACATTGAGCAATGTAATGTTGTAAATGTTTAAATGCATCCATGAGCTCATTAAAGTTTGTACCCTTCCGAGCCTTGTTCAGTAACTCAGGAAATGGGGCTTTGGGCACGTAGAATGCTTCCATTGTAGGTTCAGTAGGAGATTTCTATCTCCTTTCTTTTTCATGTGTTTTGGCTACATCATTTTCCTTGATAGTTTGCCTAGCTTGACCTACTTTGTTGTCAACCCGACAGCCACTCCTAAGGGTGGTTATAGACTTAGCTTACTCATGAGAGTTATGAGTTTGAGAACTCGACCCTATATCAAATTGGCCCTTAGGATTAGGGATGGGTTAACTAGGAAATTAGCCCTTTCCTCTATCTTGTAGTGTAATAGACAACTGGCTAACCTACATTTCTAACTTGGTTATGGATTGAGAGTTGACATGGGCTAAATGTCGACTATGATTTTGCAATTAGTGTATGGCCTCATTAGTGTCTTCATTCTATTTCAAGGATCTTTCAATAAGGGCTTGTATATTTTCCTCAAAAGATGGTTTCTTTGGTTGTTGGAAGCCAAGTGGTTAATGGGGAACTATAGCTCAAGGAAAATTTTGAGTAGGGGGTTAATAGATAGTCCCCCTTGGTAGTTGTTCTTCATCTAAGAAAAATTTGGATGCATAGCCCATTGAGGATTATAGGTCTCAGAATAGGGATTGTTGCTAAGATTGCAACATGCATTTAATGCATTCGCTTGTTCTGTTAGATAATAGTTAAGTGCTCTATTTGATGGACAAGTTGCAGTTGTGTGTGCTGGACTGGAATAGAGAGCTCAAACCTCCTATGGAGGCTTAATAGATGTGGCAAAGATGAGGGTTGAAACATAGTTTCTAGTTTGTCTGATCTCCCATCATATTTATCCATTCTTTCAAATACAAAGTCAAGTTTGTAAGCTAGATCTATATGCACTCCAATCTTTATAGGCCCCCTTTCTTTAGAGACTGGTTGTTTCTCTCTCTTCAATTAGAATAACGTCATTGAAAGAAATTATCTACCAGTGTCTAGAAAAACTCCCAAGTCTCTCTCTCATCTTTTAAATGAGGGCCCCTCCACTTGCTGCTTCAAGCATTTGTCTATTTTGAATTGTCAATACCTCATAAAGTATTGGACCTACTACCATTTCTCAAATCCAAGATGTGGACATTTCTACAAAAGTTCATTCCAACATTCATAATATTTTTCATCATTGCTTTGTAAGAAATTTATAATTTCCCTATAAAGGGCATTTGTCTAGTGAACAAAAAAGAATTTGTTCAAAAATTTCCTAGACAAATGGTCCCATGTATTTATGGCACCTACCTCCAAGGAATTTAGCCATGACTTAGCTTTATCCCAGAGTGAGAATGAGAATAACCTAAGCCTAATTAAGTCATCCAAAAAATTTTGGAACTTAAATGTGGCACAAATATCAAGGAACTATGTATGTAGGTACAGGTCCTTTAGCTCTTGACCATAAAAAGTGGGAAATAACTATATGACTCTCGGCTTCAATTCAAAGTGGCCGGCATTTATTAGAGGTCAAGCTATATAGCATGGGGTGTTAAGCTAGAATGGTCCACAAAAATCTCTAATAGATTTGCACTCAACTTCTACTGGTGGTGAGGCCTTGGGGATAGTAACTTGGTTTCTCACCCCTTTCCTAAGGTTGCATTCAAACTATGGGTACTAGTGCTAGGCTCTGAGATCAACACCCTTGCATAAACTACCCTAATTCCTAACTAAATGTCCTAACTATATGTTGATTCTAACTGTATGTGATACATAATCAATATGAATAATCACTAATTGAGAAATATTTTGATTATCTTTTGCTACTGCATAGGTGGTAGCTTCTTATACCTAAATCTAAATAGCTCCTCCTTTTATCTAGATTTGACTATTTCTTACTAGTTGATTTTGCTCCAAAGTGGTTAATACAATCCAGTGTCAAGAGGCATTTAGACCTCAATCGATGTCAATGAAAGGCATGGGAAAACCACTTGGATTTTAAGACAACCACTATACCCACAGTGCTCAAAAGCCACTAGGGTGAAAATAGATTGTGTCCTTCTAAAAGGGTCCTATGAGCTTGATAACCTTAGTATCATTCTACGTGATTTCAAATTAATGTTCAAGGATTGGGATAGCGACATACAAGGATGTTGATTGATTCTTAGGTGGGCCAAGGAGCTGATGATGAAATCTAGTCCTTATCTTGTAAGGGTTCTGGTGGGGCCAGTTCCATTCCACCATAAAGCTATAAATGTGCAATGTAGAATCAAAATCAAACTAATGCCTACTCATATGCTACATAACAAAGGTTAAACCCCCAACCTATGCCTTGGTTATAGTCAAGATTAGACTAGCCTTTGTTAAATAGGTGCTTGAACTATTCAGCTATCCTAAGTATTATGCAACATATATAAATGCATGACCCTAATCTATTTGATTTATACTACCATTACAAATGCAATTTTACACTAAATGCACTTTATCCAAGAAAATTAAAATTTGGGTGAAGTTTTCTTATAGTGAGGGCTCCAATGATGATCAAGTGTGGGCCACCATACCCCACACTTGCCCTGTATTATTACAACCACTTTAAAAATTAAATAAAATCAAAATTACAATAGGCCTCATTACAATTTCACTAAAATCCTAACTTAGGAAAGTAATAAAAACCTAATCTATGTTGTTGAAGTCATGGTTCATAGGATCACCGCCGATCCTTTGCCGATTTTTCCTCCACAATAATCAAAAAAATATGGTCAATAAGGGAAAAAGGCAATAAAATACCAAAAATGATAATAAAAAAAACTCCCAAATTAATGCACCCTAAACCTAGATTAGAGGTAAATAATCTAAGATAAGGTCCAATACAAAATTTCTTTGTGATTTCCTAGCAACGACACCAAAAACTTGTTGTTGATTTTAAAGTTAAACCCATAAGCTAACAAATTAGTATAGTAATTCACTCGATGTAGGTTAATCCCATGAGGAATTGACCAATCTGTGAAATTAGTGGTCCTTATTTAAATGATCTAACCTAGAAAAAGATAGTGAAATTTTATCCTAAACTAAGAATGGAAACTTAGCACATGAAATATGAAAATATGGTAAAAGTAAAACATGCTAAACTTAATACCTTTCCTAAAAACAAACTTTCTAAAAATAAAACATTCCTAGATTAAAAAACCTTATAAATTTAGAACTTTCCTAAACTAATCTATCTAAACATGGAAATTAGAAACTTTCTAAATGACATGTAACAAGCTAAAGGAAACTAATATGCAATACTAATTCAACCACTTCCTAAGCAATGACTTCAATAACATAACTATGCAACAATTCTAAGAAAAATACATCTAAAACAATGTGCACGATTCAAGATCCATGTGCATGGAACAAGATGCTATGTTTCCTACACATAAATGCAAACCCTCTTACAAACTAAAATGCAATGCATGGAAGGCAGTAATAAAGGGAAAATTTGCATGAAACAAAGATAACATATGATGGCAACTTAGTTCAAAAGAATAGCATCAAGTACCATGTGCATGACACCTAGAGTGATGTGCATGGCTAGGATGAAATGCATGGAAGGCAGTAATAAAGGGAAATTTTGCATGAAACAAAGATAACATATGATGGCAACTTAGTTCAAAAGAATAGCATTAAGTACCATGCGCATGACACCTAGAGTGACGTGCATGGCTAGGATGCAATTCCTTTGTAATCAAGCAACTAATTGAGGCAAATAAGCATGAAATTAAATCATTAACCAGCACCTCAAGATCTGATTACAATATCTTCATCAATCATTCAATAAACTTCTTCCAACCCTTTTCAAAACCATGCTCATAGAACAAGATTTATGCGCATGGAATTAAAGTGACTATGGATGTTTTTTGTGCTTAGATTGAGATGAATTTAGATGAGTAACTTGCTAGAATAATGCACTAATAAAAATATAATTCAAGAACATTCATCAACAAGATTGAATCCATACTCAAATGCTTCATCCATTCAAGGGAAAAGATTAAAAAGATGGTATGTAAAATTCATGGAGTGTGCATACCATGCTTACATCAATCAACTTCAAAATAAATTCTCAACACGACCTCTAATCCCTATTAAACTAGTATGCATAGCAAGGAAGATTCAACAAGACGCAAGAATGAACCATGAAAAATAATATTAAGGAAAAATAAACCAGAACGGTAATGAATCAAGGATTTAGGTAAAATAAGGATGGAACTAATTAAGCAAATAGTTAAAGAAGGGACTGACCTAGAAATTGAAGATGAAAGAAGCTTGAAATTCTAAGAATGAATGGCTCTCAGGAGGGATGCTGTTGAAGAGTTTCAAAAGAAGGAAGATGGGAACGCCTCCTCTCTTGGAGTAGATGTTCCTTTTCTCCCATAAAATTATGCATTGAACTGCTTTTTGTTTGGCCTCTATATATAATTTTTTTCCTACAATTTTCTAAGGTGACTTCAAGAAAAGGTAGGGTGGGGATGAAATGGGAAGAAGATTGGAAGGCTAGGATTAGGATATGGGTATCTACCTAGGGTTTATCAAAGAAGGAAACATGGTGGGGCATCTCCACCTTTCATTCATATGTGTTTTTCCTTAAGAATAGGATGAGGTGGTAGGTGAGAAAGAAGAACTAAAGTAGAGGAAATTATGGAAAGAGGGGTAGGGAGGTGGATTAGAAAGTGGTATAGGTGGCAAGAGAGGATGTGACTCCTTGGACAACTAAGAGGAAGGAGGATCCTACTTTGTTGGATCTAGGCATGGAGCTCCTTCCCCTAAGGTATTTCACATGGAAAGGAGTTAGAAAGAGGAGGAGATGTAAAAAAGAAAAAAAGAAAAAAAGAAAGAAGTGATGTGATGAGGGGGGATAAGATAAGGGAGAGAGGGAAAGAGATGAGAATGAAAGGTGAAGTGGTGACGTGATTGGATAGTAGGTTAAGAAGGTTATGGGGAGTGAATGAGGTAAGGAGGGGAGGATGTTCCTATTTTATAGGATTTTCACATGGAACTCCCTTCCTTGAATATATGTTCATGTGGGGAGGTAGAAAGAGAATAAAGAAAGGGATAAAAGATAGGAATGATGAGGTGGGTGGCTAGGTAGTTTCCTAAGAAGGTGGGGATTGATTGGGTAGGTTAGGTGGCAATCTAGGATTGGTTGATAGCTTTGATGCTAAGGCACTATGTGAGCTTGATAGGTTTGTGACCAATTATAAGAAGAGTTTGAGCAAGAACAAGAGGAAGGCCAAGCTTGCAATTCAAGCTAGAGGTGAAACTGGGAAGAATTTGCAAGCATCAAACATAGTTACCATTGCTACTAAGGCACCAAAAGAAACCAAACAAGACAAGAAGAATGTGTCTTCCTCATCACCTGTTCAAGGAGAAAAACATGGTGATAGTGCAAGTAGATCAACTAGTGGGAAATGGATGAACTCGCCACACGAGGTAGGTGAAGAATTAAGAAAGCATGCCTTAATAGTAAGATGTATGTTTTTTTTTTACATGATCTTATTTTTATGATAAATATTATGTCACTTAAATTGTGCATATCATATGACATATGATGATGAAAAATTTTTACTTGTGAATGATGAAAATTTGTTAATTGAAATACTATATGAATGACATGCTTATAATTGAAGCCTATTCAATGATATTAAAGGATACACATGATCTGTTCTTAAAAATATCATAACTGTTATTGCGATAAAAAGACATTTATGGTATATGGGTACCAGTACATCATATGTGATGTATGAGTTTAGGATTTTACATTACATCCTTGGTGGGTGATCACCTAATAAGTGAGGATGCTATGATTATTATGAGATATTCATATATATTATGGACAGGCAAGACGCTTGTATATTATTATTTTACATCCAAGTGTGGTAGCCTGAGAGTTTTGATTTAGACAGGCATAGGCCTGGAGAAGCTATAGTAGGAGAGTTGTAGGGTCTGGCCACCCGCTCTCCGAAATTTATTATATGATGGATACCATGCCCAATGAGGGGTTACATGTTAGGTGGGGCAATCATGGGAAGGCCGCCACTATGACAGCCATGGTCCTCCCATGCGGACATGGATTTTTTTATTTTCACAATTAGTATTAGCGGATTATTATTTAGTTATCAGGGTGCGCTATATGGATTTAGAATGCGGCATAGTAGTCCTTGTATTTGATGCACTATGATGTGTATATGATAGCATGATGACATGCGTATATGATGGCATGATGAGATGCCTTATATGATGATGGCATGATGAGATGTAATAACTCCAATTTTTTTAAACTAATTAAGAAAATCAACAAAGTTTGAGTTTTCAAAAATTTTGGGCTAGAATATTAGGGTTATTAAAAATGCACTTCTCATAAAAGTACAATCAAAGTATAAGACATGTATAATTGAAAACATACTCAATCAACCCTTTAGAATAACTGTAAGCATGACAAACTTGGAATTCGAAGGAGAAATCCTTATTTCTCTATATTTTTATGAACAAAAGGGTAACATGGTAATTTTACTCATAACCAAGGCCTAAGATAGAAAAATTTGGGATGTACTCGAAAATACAAATCCAACACCACTAAGTATGCTCGATTCAGAGTTCATGGGAATAAACCATATTTTTCCCTATAAAGGGCTAAATGATCTTTTCACCCCTCATGGGGCCCACAAGGGACCCACAAAGGAATCCAATGGCTAGAGCACGTGTAATCATGAGTCAAACCACTACCACCTGCTAGTGGAGGAGAAGGTGGTAGTGGGAATCCAATGAACATTGAATAATTAAAAGAATAAAACATGATAATTACACATGATCATGAAAAACACCCAAAATTCCTGTACATAACTCAAGAAAAAAATTCCTAAAAGAGTTCACAAAATTCCCAAGCCTGCCCCAAAATTTTAGCTTAAAACTCCTCCCTCTGCTCTCTATTTTCTTCCTTCTTACACACTCTCTCTTCTCTCTCTAATTGGAACAAGAGACCTAAATTTAATTAGGCACTCTGTTCCAGGTTGAATCTCACAAATCCAACCATCCATACAATCCTAGACTCCCTTATCTACAAAACCCCCAAATCAAATTCAAGATCCAATAGTGAAATCAATGGGAAATCACAAAACTAGGGACTATTGGGCTACATTATCATCAACGGGTATTTTTCTCAAATTGGGCTTCAAATCTAAGTTGTTTCTCCAATCAAGTAGGTGGAACCATTTCCTAGACATATTTAATGTTGTTTTATGAAATTTTTATTTTTTTGTAATTAGGTTTGGGTGAAATTTTGTAAAAATAAATAAGGACCAAAACCCTTCAACTTTGGATGATGGAGGGCTCAGATGGAAAATCTGAGCCATCCAATCTATCCAGAAGGGTCCAAAACTATGACAACCCGGGTTTTATATGATGCAAATTTGATAAAAAGGCGAGATCTCTTGTTTTATAAATATGGAATGCATGAAAATCTTTTTGTTTTGGAAACAATTTTTAGTATAAAACCCCAAGTGTCAAAACATATTTTCAAATTATATAGCCATTGCATAGTTTTAAATTGACTCTATTACCAAGAAAGTGTTAGTCACAGCCTCAGCTATAGAGAGTAACTATAATCAAGTAACATTGAAAGATAAGGTAGGGGTTTACTTACTTGCACTTAATCTGAGGGTCTTCTATCACAGGCGTACCTTGTCCTTAAGGGTTTACTTTGTGTCTGAAAAATGTTGAGGATTAGGTGAGTATATATATAATACTCAATAGGAGTCCATCACTACTAGTTTTACAATGCATGCTATGTTTAAAATCATATGCTTTTTCAAAACATGTGCATGTTTGAATATTCAAGTTCAATATCGAGATAAAAAAACCATTGTCAAATTGGAATACTGATGACTTAAAGAATCACATAATCCAAATCGAAAGTATCATATATATCACAAACATAATGATATGCATAAGATGCTCCACTGAATGCAACTCATGGATATATGGTATGGTCGACCAACCTCATGTCATGCCCTATGCAATGCAGGTAAATCCTCAAATCATAAGGCCCAACTGTGCCCACGACCTCGCCGCCGTGTGGTCCCCGGGTGCCTAGGGACACAACGTCATAGCCTCCATAGGGCATATGACACATATTCATCGTATATCATGCAATTTAGGAAATTGGTTGCAAAACATGCATGCAATGCATAAAATCTGCTCATGCTAGTATTGCATTCAAAGTCATAACCCTACCTAGAAGCCTGCCAGCCTAGAAGCCTGTCAGCTCTCTCTGGCCCGCCCTCATCAGCCCCCCCTCATCGGCCAAGGCTACACTTATCATGCAATCTATGCATGTAGCACATGTCTTGGCAATATATGCGATCAATAAAGCAAAAACCTTTTTTTTTCAAAACCTGTCCTCTTTGGGTCTCTCACAACTGCCTGGCCCTCACAACTGCCTACCTAGTGTCTTTTGGGCATTCCAGCGTCTTTTGGTAACCCTCAAGGACATACAATTTTTCAAGAACTCAATGCTCACAAATCATGCAATATATGCAATTGTTTGCAAAACATGTCTATGCATAATGTATTTATCATATGCATGTTGAATTCATTTATATGTTAAACAAGTCATAAAATAAGTCATGCTAAACAAGTCAGATACTTATACTTAAAACATGTATTCAAAACCATCATGGCTCTTTTAAAGAGTCTAGTAGCAATAGAGCACCTACATCAAAGCATCAAGGGTTCTTTTAAAAAGTCTAGTAGCGATAGAGCACCTACCTGGTTTGGTCACGCAAGCCCCTTTGTCCTCGTACGCTCCTGAACATGGTTTAGGGAAACAAGGTTAGTTTGGCCTATTTCTACAGGTTTTAGAGTGGTTGATCTCACTACTTAGGAATTAAGGGTTCATCCCCATGCCTATGGGTGTCCTAAGGTCCTAACTGGGCCTTAGTATCATCAGGTTAATAAAGGTTCAGTGGCCCCGCGCCACTACCATATTCTAAGGGTCGTGGCTACCTTATATTGAGCCTTGATCAGGTATTTTATGATTTGGGTGTGTCTGCGTCATCGACACGGACACAACACCTTTCGCGACGCCTCAATCGGAGCCCTAGATCTCAAGTTATAGCCTTTTTAGTGCTGGGTGTACATAGACGGTCAAACGAAATGAGGTGGAAGCTTAGGCTGCTAACGCATCCCGCATCAGTGGCATGCGCCTCAGCGGGCGTGTCTGCAGACGCTCCTGGCTTCCGCCCTTCATTCTCAGTTGTAGGCACGTCCACGGACATGCCCGTCTGGTTTTCTCAATGCACAAGGTGCGTTTGGGTTTGACGGAGACCCGGGCATCCTAGGGAAGCCCTGGTTCGACCCTGTCGAACCAGTGCGTCCCAGGGACCGTCCCTGGGTCCTTTGTGGCTCTCTAGGGCTCGGTTTTGCATGATTTTTCATGCAAAAACTTAGGGAAAGTTAGCCTATGACTAAGGGGGAGACGGGTTTGGAGGGGTTTTGGGCATACCAGGTTCGTGGCTAGGTTTTTCTCCACGTTTTCTCCTCTTGGTTGCTTCTCCACAACGAGTTTTTCCCAAGCTTTTGGGCTGCCATTAGAGGCGCTCAAGAGCTCTATTTATAGAGCTATAAGAGGGTTCTGGAGGGGGCTCTCACCGCCATTGAATGGTTGTGGAGAAACCTCCAGAATGGCGGTGGTTTCTCCTCCAAACACCGCCGTTCTAGAACCCTCTAGGAGGTTGAAGAAGAGGGGTGCTCGTATCAAAACGGGCCCTTGTGTTTCTCAGGCTAAATCCGTTTTTTAATAAAAATTACATTTTTGCGCCTGAACTTCAAAGGGCCATAACTTGCTCATTTTAACTCCGTTTTGGGTGATTTTGGTCTTGTTGGATTCCTTTTTCCGAGAGGCAGCTAATGATACCATTCTCAGGACCAAATTTCTTAGTTCAATCAGGGTGAATAGTAAAATGACCGAAATACCCTTATCTCCAAAAAGTGAAGTTTTCATTGCTACTTGGGATTTCAATGTTTCAAAATTAGAGTCATTACATTCTTACCCCCTTAGGGGAATTTTACCCCCAAAATTCTACTATATATACAATCAAAAGATCTCGGGGTACTTTTCTCATATTTCTGACTCCAGTTCCCAAGTCTCTTCTTCCATGTGCACATTTCTTCACAAAACTTTGTCTAAGTGTATGTCCTTGTTTCGCAGCTTCTTACTCTTATGATCCAGAATCTCAACTGGTCTCATCTCCAGCTTGAGATCCTCTGTCAACTCTATGGGTACTTGGTTGATGACATGAGCAGGGTCAGGCACGTACCTCCTTAGCATAGATATATGGAATACGTTATGCAGTTCGGATAGCTGAGGGGGTAGTACGATCTTGTAGGCCACTTTTCCCACTTTCTCTAGGATTTCAAAAGGTCCTATGTAACGTGGACTAAGCTTGCCTTTGATACCAAACGGCATAACTCCTTTAGTGGGAGATATCTTCAGGAAAACGTGCTCTCCTATGTCGAATTCTAATGGTCTCCTCCTTTGATCAGCATAGCTCTTTTGCCGGCTTTGAGCTATGAGGAGGCGTCTTCTTATGAGTTTGACCTTCTCTGCGCATTGCTCCACCAGCTCGGACTGGAGCACCCTGGACTCTCCAACTTCACTCCAACTGGTGGGTGATCGACAGGGTCTACCATAGAGCGCCTCGTAGGGAGCCATGCCAATGCTCGACTGAAAGTTGTTGTTGTACGCGAACTCTACTAACAGTAGGTTTTCATCCCAGCTCTGCTTCCAATCAAGGGCATAGGTTCGCAACATATCTTCGACTATCTGGATCATGCGCTCTGACTGTTCATCAGTCTGTGGATGGAAGGCTGTGCTATAGTTCAAGGAAGATCCTAAGGATTTTTGGACGGACTTCCAGAGTTGCGAAGTGAAGCGGCTATCCCTATCTGAAGTGATACTAAGGGGTATGCCATGTAAACTTACTATCTCTTTGATGTATAGCTGAGATAGGTTGTCGGTGGATTGGGTATGGCGTATAGGAAGGAAATGGGCTGTCTTAGTCAATCTATCAACAATTACCCAGATCATGTCATGACCCTTAGAGGTCCTGGGTAACCCTGCAATGAAGTCCATGGTAATATGGTCCCATTTCCATTCGGGTAACTCAAGGGGTTGTAACAATCCCACAGGTCTTTGATGTTCAGCCTTTACTTGTTGACATGTTAGACACTTTGCCACAAATTCCCCTATGTCTCTTTTCATACCATCCCACCAATATCATCTCTTTAAGTCTTGATACATCTTAGTTTCTCCCGGGTGTATAGTATACTTAGACTGATGAGCCTCTTTTAAGATTTCTTGTTTTAACTCTTCATTAGTCGGTACCACTAATCTTCCTTACATGTAGATGCTACCATCTTCCCCTTTAGTAAACCTTGGTTTTCCTATGAAAGCTTGTATATCCGGATCTCCTTTCTGTTCTTGCTTAACCTTGTCATTAATGTACCGACTTTATTGTTAGACCTGCCATAATGATCTTGTGCTTACTTATGTCTGGTTTCCATGTGATTACTTCTTGTAATAGCTTCCATCTCTTAGTTAATAAACTTGCACACATCCCTTGG
Organism: Warburgia ugandensis; assembly: GCA_035236585.1. NCBI lineage: Eukaryota > Viridiplantae > Streptophyta > Magnoliopsida > Canellales > Canellaceae > Warburgia > Warburgia ugandensis. The sequence continues at coordinate 55,218,836 of CP141132.1, forward strand.
GTTTTTCTACTTAATGCATCAGCTACCACATTAGCTTTTCCAAGATGATAATGGATGGAGAAGTCATAGTCTTTTAAGTATTCCATCCATCTTCTTTGTCGCATGTTTAAGTCTTGTTGGGAAAAGATGTATTTAAGACTCTTATGATTTGTAAAAACTTCAAACTTTTCCCCATATAAATAATGTCTCCAGATTGGCAAGGCAAAGACTATGGCCGCTAATTCTAAGTCATGGGTCGGGTAATTGACTTCATGCTTCTTGAGTTGTCGAGAAGCATAAGCAATTACCTTCCCATGTTGCATAAGTACGCAGCCTAGTCCTTATTGCGAGGCATCGCTGTATATCTCAAATACGCCACTTCCTCAAGGTAAGGTAAGGACAGGTGCTGTAGTTAACCTTCTTTTTAGTTCCTGGAAGCTTTCCTCACATTTATCAATCCATTCAAATCTTGTGTCTTTCTTGGTCAGCTTAGTTAGAGGTAAAGCAATTTGTGAAAAACCCTCGATGAATCTCCTGTAATATTCAGCAAGTCCTAAGAAGCTTCTTATTTCTGTGATTGTCTTAGGTCTTTCCCATTTCTGTACTGATTCAACCTCAGCGAGGTCGACTACTATGCCATCTTGAGAAATAATGTGTCCTAAGAAATTAACCCTTTCCAACCAAAACTCACACTTACTGAATTTTGCATATAACTTGTGCGCTTGTAGGGTGCTTAATGTTATCCTTAGATGTTCCTTATGGTCTTCAGGAGTTTCGAAATATATTAAGATATCATCCACAAATACTATGATGAATTTATCTAAGTACTCCTTGAACACCCTATTCATGAGGTCCATAAACGTGGTTGGAGCATTAGTTAAACCAAAGGACATCACTCTGAATTCATAATGGCCGTATCATGTCCTGAAGGTTGTCTTGGGAATATCTTCTTCTCTAACTCGAAGTTGATGGTATCTAGATCGTAGATCAATCATAGAGAAGACTCTGGCTGACTGAAGTTGATCGAAAAGATCATCAATTCTGGGAAGGGGGTACTTATTCTTAATGGTGACCCTATTTAGCATCTGATAGTCTACACACAATCTCATGGAGCTATCCTTTTTCTTAACAAAAAGGACTGGAGCTCCCCACGAAGATACGCTAGGTCATATGAACCCTTTATCAAGTAGTTCCTATAACTGGGTCTTTAGTTCTTTTAGTTTTGCAGGAGCCATTCGGTAAGGAGCTTTGGAAATGGGGGAAGTACCGGGTATAATGTCAATGATAAACTCAATTTCCCTTGGTGGAGGTAGACCTGGTAAGTCCTCAGGGAATACGTCAGGAAATTCTCGGACTACCTCGACACCCTCTAGCTTTGGTTGGGGACTCTCAACAGATTCAATCTTTGCTAAGAAGAAGGGGCATCCCTGGGCAATGTGTTTAACTGCTTTCATGGCAGAAATAACACATGCTCTAGAATAATCCTTTCTTCCTTGGAGGGTGAAAGTGTCTCCATTAGGTAGGGTAAAAGTGACACGTTTCTGGCTGCAATCAACAAAGGCTTGATGAAAGGCTAGCCAGTCCATACCTAGGATGATGTCTAAGTCATTCATATCTAAGTGAATAAGATTGGCATGTAGCAAATGGTCCTTGATCAAAATGGGGGCACCCTGGAGATAAGAATAGGTGGGAAGTGCCTGGCCTACAGGAGTCATGACTTCTAGAGTGAAGTCCAGGTCCTGTGGTATAATGTCCAAGGATGATGCAAACTCCTGGGATATGAAAGAATGAGTGGAGCCTGTATCGAATAGAACTTTAGCACATGTATCATAGATAGAAAGAATACCTTCAACTACTGTAGTTGAAGCCTGGGCTTGACTGGAAGTGAGGGCAAAGACACGTCCTTGGCTTTTTGGAACTTGATCTCCTTTACGCTCTTCAACTTTCTTTTTAGGACAATCCCTAACAAAATGTCCTAATTCTCTACAAAGATAGCAAGTGATGTTGAAAATGGGACATGGTTTGCCTAAATGATTCCTGTTACACTTAGGGCATGTCTTCCAGTCTAGTCTTCTTCCTTTGTTTTCAAATGGCTTCTTGAAAGGTGGCTTGGGTTCAGATGACTGAAATGGTCTCTTTCCTTTATGGTGTTGATGTTCTTAATTTCCTTCGTTGCCTAGTTCCTTTGATAATCTTTTTCATATAGGGAGGCCATCTCTACAGCTTTGGCTACTGTGGAAGGTTGGAAACCTAGAACTCTGTTCCTGAGTCCTGGGTTGAGCCCATCTACAAATCTTTCTACCGCATTTTCCTCATCAGCACAAGCACGTGGTGCAAATCTTGGAAGGCTGATGAATCTATTTTCATACTGTTGGACAATCATATTCCCTTGTTCTAAGTCCATAAATTCCTTTTCCTTCTGTTTCCTTATGTGTTTAGGATAATATTTGTCATTAAAGACCTTTTTAAACTCTTCCCATCCTATTGTTTCTCGTTGGTCAAAATAAGTCCTTTCTGCTGTTTCCCACCAAAAGGTAGCCTCTCCCCTAAACACAAATGTGGCCATGGGTACTTTTCTTTCTTCAGCTATGTTCATGGCTTTAAATATCTTTTCAATATCAATTAACCATTTTTCAGCTGTAGATGCTTCATCTTCTCCTGTGAATGAGGGAGCTAATTTCTAAAACCATTCTAACTAAACCTTAGTCCTATCTATTACTTTATCAGGAGAAGGATCTCGGGTGGTAGGGGTTTGGCTTTGACTATTCATGTATTGTCCCATATGCTGTAGGAATTGCTGGAACAATTCAGCCATCCCATTGCCTGACCCAGTGGAGTCCACTTGTGGGGCTTTAGGTCTTGGAGCATTGCTTCCTTTCTTTTTAGGCATCTGTAATCACTAGGTAATTTACCAGACCTTAGTATGTGCTATCCTATTAACCCTTACTCTTTCATGGATGAAACTTGATTATAAGTTATTCTCCTCATAACTGAGCTGTGAGTAATGTCAAACCGCGCTCTGATACCAACTATGACGACCCGGGTTTTATATGATGCAAATTTGATGAAAAAACGAGATCTCTTGTTTCATAAATATGGAATGCATGAAAATCTTTTTGTTTTGGATAACAATTTTTAGTATAAAACCCCAAGTGTCAAAACACATTTTCAAATTATATAGCCATGGCATAGTTTTAAATTGACTCTATTCCCAAGAAAGTGTTAGTCACAGCGTCATCTATAGAGAGTAACTACAATCAAGTAACATTGAAAGATAAGGTAGGGGTTTACTTACTTGCACTTAATCTGGGTGTCTTCTGTCACAGGCGTACCTTGTCCTTAAGTGTTTACTTTGTGTCTGAAAAATGTTGAGGATTGGGTGAGTATATACTATACTCAATAGGAGTCCATCACTACTAGTTTTACAATGCATGCTATGTTTAAAATCATATGCTTTTTCAAAACATGTGCATGTTTGAATATTCAAGTTCAATATCGAGATAAAAAGACCATTGTCAAATTGGAATACTGATGACTTAAAGAATCACATAATCCAAATCGAAAGTATCATATATATCACAAACATAATGATATGCATAAGATGCTCCACTGAATGCAACTCATGGATATATGGTATGGTCGACCAACCTCATGTCAAGCCCAATGCAATGCAGGTAAATCCTCAAATCATAAGGCCCAACTATGCCCACGACCTCACCGCCGTGTGGTCCCCGGGTACCTAGGGACACAACGTCATAGCCTCCTAGGGCATATGACACATATTCATCGTAAATCATGCAATTTAGGAAATTGGTTGCAAAACATGCATGCAATGCATAAAATCTGCTCATGCTAGTATTGCATTCAAAGTCATAACCCTGCCTAGAAGCCTGCCAGCCTAGAAGCCTGTCAGCTCTCTCTGGCCCGCCCTCATCAGCCCCCCCTCATCGGCCAAGGCTACACTTATCATGCAATCTATGCATGTAGCACATGTCTTGGCAATATATGCGATCAATAAAGCAAAAACCTTTTTTTTTCAAAACTTGTCCTCTTTGGGTCCCTCACAACTGCCTGGCCCTCACAACTGCCTACCTAGTGTCTTTTGGGCACTCCAGTGTCTTTTGGTAACCCTCAAGGACATACAATTTTTCAAGAACTCAATGCTCACAAATCATGTAATATATGCAATTGTTTGCAAAACATGTCTATGCATAATGTATTTATCATATGCATGTTGAATTCATTTATATGTTAAACAAGTCATAAAATAAGTCATGCTAAACAAGTCAGATACTTATACTTAAAACATGTATTCAAAACCATCATGGCTCTTTTAAAGAGTCTAGTAGCAATAGAGCACCTACATCAAAGCATCAAGGGTTCTTTTAAAAAGTCTAGTAGCGATAGAGCACCTACCTGGTTTGGTCACGCAAGCCCCTTTGTCCTCGTACGCTCCTGAACATGGTTTAGGGAAACAAGGTTAGTTTGGCCTATTTCTACAGGTTTTAGAGTGGTTGATCTCACTACTTAGGCATTAAGGGTTCATCCCCATGCCTATGGGTGTCCTAAGGTCCTCACTGGGCCTTGGTATCATCAGGTTTACAAAGGTTTAGTGGCCCCGTTCCACTATCATATTCTAAGGGTCGTGCCTACCTTATATTGAGCCTTGATCAGGTATTTTATGATTTGGGTGTGTCCGCGTCATCGACACGGACACAACACCTTTCACGACGCCTCAATCGGAGCCCTAGATCTCAAGTTATAGCCTTTTTAGTGCTGAGTGTACATAGATGGTCAAATGAAATGAGGTGGAAGCTTAGGCCGCTAACGCGTCCCGCATCAGCGGCATGCGCCTCAGCGGGCGTGTCTGCAGACGCTCCTGGCTTCCGCCCTTCATTCTCATTTGTGGGCACGTCCACAGACATGCCCGTCTGGTTTTCTCAACGTACAAGGTGCGTTTCGGTTTGACGGAGACCCGGGCATCCTAGGGAAGCCCTGGTTTGACCCTGTCGAACCAGTGCGCCCCAGGGACCGTCCCTGGGTCCTTTGTGGCTCTCTAGGGCTCGGTTTTGCATGATTTTTCATGCAAAAACCTAGGGAAAGTTAGCCTATGACTAAGGGGGAGACGGGTTTGGAGGGGTTTTGGGCATACCAGGTTCGTGGCTAGGTTTTTCTCCACGTTTTCTCCTCTTGGTTACTTCTCCACAACGAGTTTTTCCCAAGCTTTTGGGCTGCCATTAGAGGAGCCCAAGAGCTCTATTTATAGAGCTATAAGAGGGTTCTTGAGGGGGCTCTCACCGCCATTGAATGGTTGTGGAGAAACCTCCAGAATGGCGGTGGTTTCTCCTCCAAACACCACCGTTCTAGAACCCTCTAGGAGGTTGAAGAAGAGGGGTGCTCGTATCAAAACTGGCCCTTGTGTTTCTCAGGCTAAATCCGTTTTTCAATAAAAATTACATTTTTGCGCCTGAATTTCAAAGGGCCATAACTTGCTCATTTTAACTCCGTTTTGGGTGATTTTGGTCTTGTTGGATTCCTTTTTCCGAGACGCACCTAATGGTACCATTCTCAGGACCAAATTTCTTGGTTCAATCAGGGTGAATAGTAAAATGACCGAAATACCCTTATCTCCAAAAAGTGAAGTTTTCATTGCTAACTTGGGATTTCAATGTTTCAAAATTGGAGTCATTACATTCTTACCCCCTTAGGGGAATTTTGCCCCCAAAATTCTACTATATATACAATCAAAAGATCTCGGGGTACTTTTCTCATATTTCTGACTCCAGTTCCCAAGTCTCTTCTTCCATGTGCGCATTTCTTCATAAAACTTTGTCTAAGTGTATGTCCTTGTTTCGTAGCTTCTTACTCTTATGATCCAGAATCTCAACTGGTCTCGTCTCCAGCTTGAGATCCTCTGTCAACTCTATGGGTACCTGGTTGATGACATGAGCAGGGTCAGGCACGTACCTCCTTAGCATAGATATATGGAATACGTTATGTAGTTCGGATAGCTGAGGGGGTAGTGCGATCTTGTAGGCCACTTTTCCCACTTTCTCCAGGATTTCAAAAGGTCCTATGTAACGTGGACTAAGCTTGCCTTTGATACCAAACGGCATAACTCCTTTAGTGGGAGATATCTTCAGGAAAACGTGCTCTCCTATGTCGAATTCTAATGGTCTCCTCCTTTGATCAGCATAGCTCTTTTGCCGGCTTTGAGCTATGAGGAGGCGTCTTCTTATGAGTTTGACCTTCTCTGCGCATTGCTCCACCAGCCCGGACTGGAGCACCCTGGACTCTCCAACTTCACTCCAACTGGTGGGTGATCGACAGGGTCTACCATAGAGCGCCTCGTAGGGAGCCATGCCAATGCTCGACTGAAAGTTGTTGTTGTACGCGAACTCTACTAGCAGTAGGTTTTCATCCCAGCTCTGCTTCCAATCAAGGGCATAGGTTCGCAACATATCTTCGACTATCTGGATCATGCGCTCTGACTGTTCATCAGTCTGTGGATGGAAGGCTGTGCTATAGTTCAAGGAAGATCCTAAGGATTTTTGGACGGACTTCCAGAGTTGCGAAGTGAAGCGGCTATCCCTATCTGAAGTGATACTAAGGGGTATGCCATGTAAACTTACTATCTCTTTGATGTATAGTTGAGATAGGTTGTCGGTGGATTGGGTATGGCGTATAGGAAGGAAATGGGCTGTCATAGTCAATCTATCAACAATTACCCAGATCATGTCATGACCCTTAGAGGTCCTGGGTAACCCTGCAATGAAGTCCATGGTAATATGGTCCCATTTCCATTCGGGTAACTCAAGGGGTTGTAACAATCCCACAGGTCTTTGATGTTCAGCCTTTACTTGTTGACATGTTAGACACTTTGCCACAAATTCCCCTATGTCTCTTTTCATACCATCCCACCAATATCGTCTCTTTAAGTCTTGATACATCTTAGTTTCTCCCGGGTGTATAGTATACTTAGACTGATGAGCCTCTTTTAAGATTTCTTGTTTTAACTCTTCATTAGTCGGTACCACTAATCTTCCTTACATGTAGATGCTACCATCTTCCCCTTTAGTAAACCTTGGTTTTCCTATGAAAGCTTGTATATCCGGATCTCCTTTCTGTTCTTGCTTAACCTTGTCATTAACAGCCGACTTTATTGTTAGACCTGCCATAATGATCTTGTGCTTACTTATGTCTGGTTTCCATGTGATTACTTCTTGTAATAGCTTCCATCTCTTAGTTAATAAACTTGCACACATCCCTTGGGTTTTTCTACTTAATGCATCAGCTACCACATTAGCTTTTCCAGGATGATAATGGATGGAGAAGTCATAGTCTTTTAAGTATTCCATCCATCTTCTTTGTCGCATGTTTAAGTCTTGTTGGGAAAAGATGTATTTAAGACTCTTATGATTTGTAAAAACTTCAAACTTTTCCCCATATAAATAATGTCTCCAGATTGGCAAGGCAAAGACTATGGCTGCTAATTCCAAGTCATGGGTCGGGTAATTGACTTCATGCTTCTTGAGTTGTCGAGAAGCATAAGCAATTACCTTCCCATGTTGCATAAGTACGCAGCCTAGTCCTTGTTGCGAGACATCGCTGTATATCTCAAATACGCCACTTCCTCAAGGTAAGGTAAGGACAGGTGCTGTAGTTAACCTTCTTTTTAGTTCTTGGAAGCTTTCCTCACATTTATCAATCCATTCAAATCTTCTGTCTTTCTTGGTCAGCTTAGTTAGAGGTAAAGCAATTTGTGAAAAACCCTCGATGAATCTCCTGTAATATTCAGCAAGTCCTAAGAAGCTTCTTATTTCTGTGATTGTCTTAGGTCTTTCCCATTTCTGTACTGATTCAACCTCAGCGGGGTAGACTACTATGCCATCTTGAGAAATAATGTGTCCTAAGAAATTAACCCTTTCCAACCAAAACTCACACTTACTGAATTTTGCATATAACTTGTGCGCTTGTAGGGTGCTTAATGTTATCCTTAGATGTTCCTTATGGTCTTCAGGAGTTTCGGAATATATTAAGATATCATCCACAAACACTATGATTAATTTATCTAAGTACTCCTTGAACACCCTATTCATGAGGTCCATAAACGTGGTTGGAGCATTAGTTAAACCAAAGGACATCACTCTGAATTCATAATGGCCGTATCAAGTCCTGAAGGTTGTCTTGGGAATATCTTCTTCTCTAACTTGAAGTTGATGGTATCCAGATCGTAGATCAATCATAGAGAAGACTCTGGCTGACTGAAAATGGGACATGGTTTGCCTAAATGATTCCTGTTACACTTAGGGCATGTCTTCCAGTCTAGTCTTCTTCCTTTGTTTTCAAATGGCTTCTTGAAAGGTGGCTTGGGTTCAGATGACTGAAATGGTCTCTTTCCTTTATGGTGTTGATGTTCTTAATTTCCTTCGTTGCCTAGTTCCTTTGATAATCTTTCTCATATAGGGAGGCCATCTCTACAGCTTTGGCTACTGTGGAAGGTTGGAAACCTAGAACTCTGTTCCTGAGTCCTGGGTTGAGCCCATCTACAAATCTTTCTACCGCATTTTCCTCATCAGCACAAGCACGTGGTGCAAATCTTCGAAGGCTGATGAATCTATTTTCATACTGTTGGACAATCATATTCCCTTGTTCTAAGTCCATAAATTCCTTTTCCTTTTGTTTCCTTATGTGTTTAGGATAATATTTGTCATTAAAGACCTTTTTAAACTCTTCCCATCCTATTGTTTCTCATTGGTCAAAATAAGTCCTTTCTGCTGTTTCCCACCAAAAGGTAGCCTCTCCCCTAAACACAAATGTGGCCATGGGTACTTTTCTTTCTTCAGCTATGTTCATGGCTTTAAATATCTTTTCAATATCAATTAACCATTTTTCAGCTGTAGATGCTTCATCTTCTCCTGTGAATGAGGGAGCTAATTTCTAAAACCATTCTAACTAAACCTCAGTCCTATCTATTACTTTATCAGGAGAAGGATCTCGGGTGGTAGGGGTTTGGCTTTGACTATTCATGTATTGTCCCATATGCTGTAGGAATTGCTAGAACAATTCAGCCATCCCATTGCCTGACCCAGTGGAGGCCACTTGTGGGGCTTCAGGTCTTGGAGCATTGCTTCCTTTCTTTTTAGGCATCTGTAATCACTAGGTAATTTACCAGACCTTAGTATGTGCTATCCTATTAACCCTTACTCTTTCATGGATGAAACTTGATTATAAGTTATTCTCCTCATAACTGAGCTGTGAGTAATGTCAAACCACGCTCTGATACCAACTATGACGACCTGGGTTTTATATGATGCAAACTTGATGAAAAAACGAGATCTCTTGTTTCATAAATATGGAATGCATGAAAATCTTTTTGTTTTGGATAACAATTTTTAGTATAAAACCCCAAGTGTCAAAACACATTTTCAAATTATATAGCCATGGCATAGTTTTAAATTGACTCTATTCCCAAGAAAGTGTTAGTCACAGCATCATCTATAGAGAGTAACTACAATCAAGTAACATTGAAAGATAAGGTAGGGGTTTACTTACTTGCACTTAATCTGGGTGTCTTCTGTCACAGGCGTACCTTGTCCTTAAGTGTTTACTTTGTGTCTGAAAAATGTTGAGGATTGGGTGAGTATATACTATACTCAATAGGAGTACATCACTACTAGTTTTAAAATGCATGCTATGTTTAAAATCACATGCTTTTTCAAAACATGTGCATGTTGGAATATTCAAGTTCAATATTGAGAGTAAAAAACCATTGTCTAATTGGAATACTAATAACTTAAAGAATCACATAATCCAAATCGAAAGTATCATATATATCACAAACATAATGATATGCATAAGATGCTCCACTGAATCCAACTCATGGATATATGGTATGGTCGACCAACCTCATGTCATGCCATATGCAACGCAAGTAAATCCTCAAATCATAGGGCCCAACTATGCCCACGACCTCGCCGCCGTGTGGTCCTCGAGTACCTAGGGACACAGCGCGATAGCCTCCACGGGGCATATGACACATATGCAACGTAAATCATGCAATTTAGGAAATTGGTTGCAAAACATGCATGCAATGCATAAAATCTGCTCATGCTAGTATCGCATTCAAAGTCATAACCTTGCCTAGAAGCCTGACAGCCTAGAAGCCTGCCAGCCTAGAATCCTGACAGCCTAGAAGCCTGCTAGCCTAGAAACCTGTCAGCTCTCTCTGGCCCGCCCTCATTAGCCCGCCCTCATCGGCCAAGGCTACACTTATCGTGCAATCTATGCATGTGGCACATGTCTTGGCAATGTATGCGATCAATCAAGCAAAAACCTTTTTTTTTCAAAACCTGTCCCCTTTGGGTCCCTCACAATTGCTTGGCCCTCACAACTGCCTATCTAGTGTCTTTTGGGCACTCCAGCGTCTTTTGGTAACCCTCAAGGACATGCAATTTTTCAAGAACTCAATGCTCACAAATCATGCAATATATGCAATTGTTTGCAAAACATGTCTATGCATAATGTATTTATCATATGCATGTTGAATTCATTTATATGCTAAACAAGTCATAAAACAAGTCATGCTAAACAAGTCATATACTTATACGTAAAACATGTATTCAAAACCATCGTGGCTCTTTTAAAAAGTCTAGTAGCAATCGAGCACCTACATCAAAGCATCATAGGTTCTTTTAAAAAGTCTAGTAATGATAGAGCACCTACCTGGTTTGGTCATGCAAGCCCCTTTGTCCTCGTACGCTCCTGAACATGGTTTAGGGAAACAAGGTTAGTTTGGCCTATTTCTATAGGTTTTAGAGTGGTTGATCTCACTACTTAGGCATTAAGGGTTCATCCCCATGCCTATGGGGGTCATAAGGTCCTAAATGGGCCTTAGTATCATCAGGTTTACAAAGGTTTAGTAGCCCCGCGCCACTATCATATTCTAAGGGTCATGCCCACCTTAGATTAGGCCTTGATCAAGTATTTTATGATTTGGGTGTGTCCGCGTCGTCGAAACGGACACAACGCCTTTCACGGCGCCTCAATTGGAGGCCTAGATCTCAAGTTATAGCCTTTTTAGTGCCGAGTGTACATAGAGGGTCAAACGAAACGAGGTTGAAGCCTGGGACGCTAATGCATCCCGCATCAGCGGCATGTGCCTTAGCGGGCGCATTTGCAGGCGCTCCTTGCTTCCGCCCATCATTCTCAGTTGTCGGCACGTCCACAGACGTGCCCATCTGGTTTTCTCAACGCACAAGGTGTGTTTTGGTTTGACGGAGACCCGGGCGTCCTAAGGACGCCCTGGTTCGACCCTGTCAAACCAATACGCCCTAGGGACTAGCTCTCTAGGGCCCTGTTTTGCATGATTTTTCATGCAAAAGCTTGGAGAAACTTAGCCTAGGACTAAGGGGGAGACGGGTTTGGAGGGGTTTTGGGCATACCTAGTTCGTGGCCAGGTTTTTCTCAACGTTTTCTCCTCTTGGTTGCTTCTTCATGACGGGTTTTTCCCAAGCTTTTGGCCTGCCATTAAAGGCACCCAAGAGCTCTATTTATAGAGCTATAAGAGGGTTCTGGAGGGGGCTCTCGCCGCCATTGAATGGCAATGGAGAAACCTCCAGAATGGTTGTGGTTTCTCCTCCAAACACTACCGTTCTAGAACCCTCTAGGAGGTTGAAGAAGAGGGGTGCCCCGTATCAAAACGGGCCCCTGTGTTTCTCAAGCTAAATCCTTTTTTTAATAAAAATTACATTTTTGCCGCTGAACTTCAAAGGGCCATAACTTGCTCACTTTAACTCCATTTTGGGCGATTTTGGTCTTGTTGGATTCCTTTTTCCGAGACGCACCTAATGGTACCATTCTCAGGACCAAATTTTTGGGTTCAATTAGGGAAAATAGTGAAATGACCAAAATACCCTTATCTCCAAAAAGTGAACTTTTCATTGCTAACTTGGGATTTCAATGTTACAAAATTGGAGTCATTACAAAAACTGTAAGTAGAAGTTTCAAGAAATTTTATAGTGCTTTGAGCCCTTATTTGTAAAGGCATTGATTGGAAGGTCCAAATGGGCTGTCCGATCTCCCAATCGGATCGGCTTCTTGGAATACCATGCGAAATGCTGCATAGAAATGCACCATGCAGCAGTGTTTCCACAAGCTGCAACACCATCTTAACGGGATGACCGCTTGACATTGACGATCTCGGGCAGATCACATCACACAGGCATCTTGGTGACAGGAGTGCGCCAACCTTCCACCCGACTGGCCCGCTCCACCCAATTAAATCTGGGCCATCCGTTCCACTGGGCCCAAATCAAATATGGACCCTAGGAACGAATGTGAACTTCACAGTCCAATTGTGGAGTCATCTGAATTCCAAATTGAGATTGAAAAGAAGCTATGGAAAGATTATAACTTATCTTTTCTTTTGAAATCATAACATTTAGAAAATTCTTCATGAAACTTTCTATATTTAAGAATTAAACTTCTAATTTTCATGATCTTCCAGATTTGAGATGATCAGATCTTGGGTATCTAATTTACTGATGATTTAATGTTGAAATAAAGTGATAACCATGATAAATTTGGACAGATCTAAGACAAATTGAGGGAGCTACCGTTTATGGTAGAAAAACCCTAAAAATACAAAGGCACCCACTTAATCAATAAGATCAAGTATGATCAGATCCGTGGGATGGATTGAATGAAGGATATTATGGTGGAATCCATTGAGATCATGGATTGAATATGACAAAAACAAAGGGACATGATCTTTGGACCTTAATGGAGTAAAAGCCCTAAAATTAATTAAAACCCTTGATTAAAAGGAAAAGATCTAAGATCAACTGGTTGGATCATAAGTAAAGATTTTTAACAATCTTAATATAATTATTTTCATTGTCTTTTATTTGATAATAGCATTTTGAAGGTGAATTATGTTATAAAGCATGATAGTGTAATTCTTAGATTTTAGCATGCTATGTTCTATATGTGATTAGATTGTTATATTATGTTAATAGAGTTAATTATCTTAAGGCCATGTTAGTTTACATTTGAAGTTTAATCATGATTCCATTATATTAGTAGTAAAATTTTATGTATTTTATAACTTAGGGGCATGCTAGTTTAAGTATAGTTTCATTTCGTTAAGTTAAGTTATATAGGAAGCATGTTAGTGTAAAATGTTGTTAAAATTATATTAGATTTCTGCTCTAAAGTTTATGATTTAAATTTTATTGGTAGATATAATTTTTTAATTAGTGATTATGTCTTAATATTCATAAATCCCCAAAAAATGAAATCTAATGAGAAAGTAGAGTTTCATGACACAAAAAAGAGTGAATTATTTGACTTGGACTTAATTAGTAAGGGCTATAGTTAGTAGGACAATATAAGGATTATCAAATCCTTGGCCCAAACTAGGAGAATAATAAGCCCCATGAATGACATTTTAAATGTTCATGGACTTAATTAAAATCAATTAGAAAGTGTACTTAGGGTTAACATGCTGATAGGAACCTTATGAAAGGTTGAGCTAAGGTCACTCTAGTGAATGTTGAACATAGTGGGTAAGGGGGTTTTCTAATAGAACCTCACTCTTCCCCTACCTTTTATTGATGTTGGTGAGGTCTAAACGCCTCCTTACATGAGGATTGAAGTAACCACTTTGTGTTCATTCATTCAGCTAGTAAGCCTTAGCCAACTGGAAATAAGAGGGGCAGTCTAGACTTAGGCTTAAATAAGTTATCTTTAACTACTAAAACATTAACTGGTTGAATAATAATAATAAAAGCATAAAAGGTTAGTAAATTATCTAACCATAATAAAAATTGTAAGTAAGATAAGGATGATCAAACAAGATCCATTGGATCTTGAATGATAAAGAACAATGACTATAATAACATTATATTGTACCTAGTATGCATGTTTATTGGCATGTATCTATAGATCAAATCTAGATCATTAGATTGGATAATCCAAACCCTTGATTAAATATAATTCAAGGAAAAGAACTAGGACCATCCTCCTTAGGGATGATCAAGTAATTGAACTTAGATCAAAAAAGAAATAGATGATAGAAGATCTAGGCCCTTGATCTTTACCAACAAGAATAGATTGTTTATCAAAGGATCTATGAAAGATGATGATCAAAGAAATGGATACACAAAGACTGAGAATAGAAAATACTTAGATATGAAAGATTAGAAGATTATTCTAACCATTAGATCTATTGATCAATAAGACTATTATTCAAATTATATATATATATTGAGAGTATGTATGGAAGTACAGATTACATACATCAATTAGGATCATGGAAATCCGGAGAGATGGATCACTACTTGAAGGTAGGAGGATTTCATGAATGCATCTACATGGGATGCACATGTTGAACCCATGACCTTATGTTGACAAGTGTAATGTTAATACTTGTATTAAATTCCCTGACACCTTTATGATCCAACCAAACACATATGAAATGGTTAAGTTAGAATTGAGGACTAAACTTTAAGTGAATATGGAACTAGAAGATATTCCAGGCCTTAGTAAAAGAAAAGATTGTCTGATACATATAAAACCTATTTTACATACAAGCATGGAGGCTTGTGGTTATGTTTTAAACAAGCATAAGCCTAGGGGATGCTATGCTAGGGGAGTTCTGAGGCTTTGACGACTACTTCTCAAAATTTGATGATACCTTGACCTATGAGAGGCTAAAAGTCGAGTGGGGCAATTGTAGAAAGGCCACCACTGTGAAAGTCCTGTCTCTCCATATGGGCAATGACACAATATTTTCCACCATTGTATCAACAGTGAATAGGGCAGTTATTCGAGCGCTAGTACGGATTAGACTACAGCATAGTAGTCCTTTGATTATTTTGCACTATGATGCATATAAGATAGGCATAGTGAAATGTCTTATGTTTTGGCGTGATGAAATGTCAGGTAATTGTATATTACCAGTATTTTCCAAGAAGGGAAATTCCCAGTGTAGGACTAGCTAAAATACTGATTTATCATAGTGGAGAGAATTGATCAGCTTAGTTGGGAATGATATTTGAATACTTTCATAAATTTGATGGATTTATCCATGTATAGTATGTATATATAAGGATGTACATATATTACAAAGTAAAGAGTTAGATACATGAGTATGTTTATGGATAATGGGATTATGAATTTTTAGAATTATACTGTCAATTATTATGCTTCTTGAATCGCCTACCAAGCATAGCTTGCTGAGATATTGTAAATGTTTCATTGTTTACAATACCTCAAATACAACGAAGGAGAGTTAGGAACTCAAGACCATAGAATACTTGAAGAGAATAATCATCAGGGTATGCCCCTTGAAGACATGTATTTTATTTTGTTTGAGAGTATTATATTATAATGAGAGTTTCATTGTATGGTGAGCTTTGTGTTTTGGATTATGTAATTTGGACAAGTATTGTATTGGATTTGGTTGTACTGTGAACCATTGGATGGATTCTAGAAATTAATAAAAATATATTCCTTCAATGGAACTTTATCTTGTAGAAAAATTTTACTTATGTTATGTATGAAGTGATGACTTGGGTTTTTCAAAACAAGTTCTAAAGAAAAGAATTTCCATTGCTTTGTTTTGCAAAATTTTTTTACTACTAAGGGCCCTGCCTTTGAAAATAGATTACAAAATGTGTTACAAAAACTCGAGTCTTCGTCATTAGTATCAGAGCCATTCATCCAGTCACAGTACAGTACAAATATGTCCAAAGGAGAGATGATGCTCCAATTTTAGATTAAGATAGAAATAGTTGTATAGAATACTGATGGAAATTTGGTTTATGAGCAAATGCCACTAAAGAGAGTCACAAGGCAAATAGATCAAAATACTTCAGAAGATAATATGGAGAGGTTAACCATGAATAATGTGGAAGAGATGGTAACAAGGGTATTGAGGAACCTTCTTCCTCACATTCAACAAACCCAAAGTTAATCACCTCCTATAAGGATACTAAGTATGCAGGCTCAGGCCCAGCCTAAAGTGAGACACAATACACCAATACCAACACTAGCTACTCCCACACTAGTACAAGGGCAATCTTCCCTTGTACCAAGTGAAGAAGTTAGAAAGTCTCCATTAGCACTAGAAAAAATTGACAAAATGATGGAGAGATCAAAAGATGGCTACGGTGTATAATGGCAAGGGTGAAGCTGAGAAGGCAAAGAATGGAAGTATGAAGTAGAAAGGATTTTCGATGCACTATATACTCCTCTAGAGTTGAAGGTGAAATTTGCCACCTATTTATTAAAACAAGAAGTTGCATTTTGGTGGAGATCAGCTAACAACACCTTCTTATGAAATTCTAAAGATACTACATGGGAGGAATTTAAGGAAGTATTTAACCACAAATATTTCCCTTCTCATGTATTAGAAAGAAAGTTGATAGAGTTTCTAGAACTAAGACAAGGGAACATGTTAGTGGTGGAGCATGATAACAAGTTCACGTAGTTAAGGAGATTTGCGACTCATGTGTGTAACACTGAAACACACACAGTGAATCAATTCATTGAAGGTCTGCACCCAGAGTTGAAAATAAAGGTACTTTGTACTAAACCCACAACCTTAGCAAAATGTGTGGAAATGGCTTCCAAGTTTGAAGAAGAATACAATAAAAGTCAAACCACCAAGTTTACTGGAGGAGGAAACAATAACCCAAAGCCCTTCCAGAAGAATAAAAGACCTTGGAACAATTTTAAGCCCCAAAGAAATCAGAGGAACAATGTACCAAGGCAAAATAGACAACCATGTCCAAGATGTAGAAAATTTCCCCAAGGCAATATCTACCCTAGACCTGGACAACAGCAACGACAACAGTTTCCAATCAAGTGCCATAATTGTGGGGAGTATGGACACATAGCCACCTACTATACCAAACCACTGGCAGTCAAGGAGGCAAACCTAAAAATTGCCCCTCGACACCAAGGAAGGATCTTCGCCATCACTGACAGCCAAGCTAGACCATCTAATGAGGTGATTGAAGGTACATTGCTTGTAGCTAACAAATATGCCAAAGTAATGTTTAATTCTGGATCTACGCATTCCTTTTTATCTTTCGTATTTTCATCTAGTATACAACTGTTAGTGAAATTTGTATTTAATCTAGATGTAACAACTCCATTTGGAAAAATAATTAAATTACAAGAATACTTGCATAATGTACCTGTAGAAGTATTGGAAAAAGAATGGACATAGACCTCATTTTATTGAACATGGTGGACTTTGACATCATACTGGGTATGGATTGGTTAGCAAAATACTAAATAGTTATGGACTATCACAAGAAGAAAATCACATTTAGCATACTGGGTGAGGAAGTATTAGTGCTGTACGGGAAACACAATGACTTAGACATGTCCATTATCTCAGCTATGAAGGCAGTCAAACATATGTCCAAGAGGTGTTAGGCATTTCTAGCAATAGTAATTTCTTTAAATGTTGAACAACCCAGGATAACAAATTGTATTTAGGGAATTACAAGATGTTTTACCAAAAGAACTACCAGGATTACCCCCATATAGAGAAATTGAGTTTACCATTGAAGTAATTTCTAGTGCAACTCCAATTTCTAAAGCACCTTATAGGATGGCCCCAGTAGAGTTGAAAGAGTTGAAAGGTCAGTTACAGGAATTGTTACAAGTAGTTCACCATCACCATGGGGTGCACCCATAATATTTGTGAAGAAGAAGGATGGGTCTATGAGATTATGCATTGATTATAGAATGTTGAATAATGTCATAGTAAAAAATAGGTATCCCTTACCTCGCATTGATGATCTCTTTGATCAACTCCAATCTGTTAAGGTCTTTTCCAAAATCGACCTTAGATCAAGATATCATCAATTGCATATTAAGGATGAAGACATACCCAAGTCAGCATTCAAAACTTGGTACGGGCATGATGAGTTTCTAGTCATGTCTTTTGGGTTGACCAATGCACCAACAGTGTTTATGGATTTGATGAACAGAATCTTCAAGGAATTTTTGGATAAATTTGTGATTATATTTATTGATGATATACTGATTTAATCTACTAGTATCAAGGAACATCAAGAACACTTATGAATTGTACTAAATACCCTCAGAACACATAAACTATTTGGTAAATTTAGTAAGTGTGAATTCTGGTTAGAGAAGGTCAATTTCATGGGTCATGTAATTTCCAAAAATGGAGTAGAAGTGGACCCCGCCAAGATTGAAGCAGTAATGAATTGGGAGAAACCTAAAACAATAACAGAAATACATAGTTTTCATGGATTGGTAGGATACTACCATAGATTCATTCAAGGGTTTTCTTGTATAGCTCTTCCTTTGACTTGAATGGGGGTACAATTCACTTGGACAGAAGAATGTGAAAATAATTTCCAAGAGCTAGAGAAGAGGTTAACTACAACACCAGTATTGACTTTGTCATCTGGAAGTGAGGGATATGAAATATACTATGATGCTTTAGGAAAAGGGTTAGGGGGTGTGCTGATGAAAAATGGGAAGGTCATTGCTTATGATTCTATACAATTGAAGAAACATGAAATAAATTACCTAGTACATGACCTAGAATTGGCAGCTGTAGCTTTTTTGCATTGAACATTTGGAGACATTATTTGTATGGAGAAAAATTCAGTGTATTCACAGATCATAAAAGTCTTAAATACATCTACACTTAGGCTGATTTGAACATGAGATGAAGAAGATGGATGGAGTATATCAAAGACTATGATTTTTCCATCCAATACCATCCTGGAAAAGTGAATGTAGTAGTTGATGCATTAAGTTGATAGCTAAGAGCTATACTCACAAACATCACCATTAAATCAGCTTTTGTAGAAAGAGTCCTTAAAGCCCAAGAAGAAATACAGTAACTTAGGAATTATGTAAAAAGAAAGGATTTTGTAAGGGTACAGATGGGGGTATACATTTTCAAGAGAGATTGGTGGTTCTTTTAAATACAGATGTGAGAAAAGAACTGTTACAAGAAGCCTATTAGTCAAAATTTTCCATACACCCTAGGGGTACAAAGATGTATCAGGATTTGAAAAGAAACTTTTGGTGGGAAGGCATGAAAAGAGAAATAGGGTAATTTGTGGCTAAATGTCTAAATTATCAACAAGTAAAAGCTAAACACCAAAGACCAGCTAGAAAGTTACAAACATTGGAAGTTCCAAAATGGAAATGGAACAACATCACTATGGATTTTGTATAGCAAGATAGCCAAGGACCCTGGAAGGTCATGACATGATTTGGGTGGTTGTGGATAGGTTAACAAAGTTAGCACATTTCCTTCTAATTAGGAAAAACTAGTCAGTTGACAATCTAGCTAAGTTATACATCAAAGAAATAGTAAGTCTTCATGGGATTCCACTATCCATCACCTCTAATAGAGATAGAAGATTCACTTCAAGATGTTGGAAGAGTGTACAACAAGCCCTGGGAACCTCACTTAAATTCAGTACAACATTTCACCCCCAAATAGACAATCAATCAGAAAGGACTATTCAGACATTAAAAGATATGTTGAGAGCATGTGCATTTGATTAGAAAAGGAATTGGGATGAACATCTTCCATTAGTAGAATTTGCGTATAACAATAATTTTCAAGCAAGTATTGGCATGGCACCATATGAAGCATTACATGGACGGCCATGTCGATCACCAACCTGTTAGAGTGAAGTTGGAGAAAGAGAGCTAATAAAGTTAGAACTAGTGGAACAGTGTACAGACAAGGTTAGATTGATACAGAAGAGGTTGTTAACAACACATAGTTGGTAGAAGAGTTACGCAGATAAAAGATGTAGAAACCTAGAATTTGATGTGGGGGAGCATGTATTTTTAAAGTATCACCAGTCAAAGGAGTAATGAGGTTTGGAAGCGAAGGAAAACTTAGTCCTAGATTCATCGGTCCATTTGAAATCCTAGAAAGCGTTGGTCCACTAGCTTACAAATTAGCCTTACCACCCCAACTCTTAGAAATACACAATGTCATCCATGTATCTACGCTATGAAAATACCTACAAGATGACACACATGTACTTCAAAGGGTGCTAGAAGAGCTAAACCCAGACTAACCTTAGAAGAGAAGGTGATACGAATCTTCGACCGCAAGGAACAGAAATTAAGGACCAAAACCATTCTACTAGTCAAAGTCCTATGGTGACATCACTTTGTTGAGGAAGCCATGTGGGAAAAAGAAGTAGAAATGAGGAAGACACACCCTAGTCTGTTTGCTTAAGTTATTGTATTACAAATTTCAAGGATGAAATTATTATAAGGGGGGAAGATTGTAATAACCCCAAATTTTCTAAATTGATTAAGAAAATCAACAAAGTTTGAGTTTTCAGAAATTTTGGGCTGGAATATTAGGGTTATTAAAAATGCACCTCTCATAGAAGTATAATCAAAGTATGAGACATGTGTAATTGAAAACATACTCAACGAACCCTTCAAAATGACTGTAAGCACGACAAATTCTAAATTTGAAGGAAAAATCCTTATTTCTCTACATTTTTATGAACAAAAGGGTAACATGGTAATTTTACTCATAACCAAGGCCTAAGATAGAAAAATTTGGGATGTACTTAGAAATACGAATCCAACGCCACTAAGTAAGCTCAATTCTGAGTTCATGGGAATATACCCTATTTTTCCCCATAAAGGGCAAAATAATCTTTTCACACTGTGTGGGGCCCACAAGGGACACACAAAGAATCCAAGGGTGAGAGCACGTGTAATCATGAGTCAAATCACTACCACCTGCTAGTGGAAAAGGAGGTGGTAGTGGGAATCCAATGAACATTGAATAATAAAAAGAATAAAACATAATAATTACAAATAATCAAGAAAAACCTCCAAAATGCCTATAAATACCTCAGGAAAAAATTTTCTAAAAATATTCACAAAATTCATCACAAAATTGCCTAGCCTCTCCCAAAATTTCAGCTTGAAACTCCTCCCTCTACTCTCTCTTTTCTTCCTTCTTACACTCTCTCCCTCTTCTGTCTCTAATTGGAACAAGAGACCTAAATTTAATTAGGAACTCTGTTCTAAGTTGAATCTCACAAATCCCACTGTCCATACAATCCTAGACACCCTTATCTACAAAACCCCCAAATCAATTTCAAGATCCAATGGTGAATTCAACAAAAAATCACAAAACAAGGCACTATTGGGCTACATTATCATCAATGGGTATTTTTCGCAAACTGGGCTTCAAATCTAAGTTGTTTCTCCAATCAAGTAGGTGGAACCACTTCCTAAACTTATTTAATGTTCTTTCATGGAATTTTTATTTTTCTGTAATTAGGTTTGGGTGAAAATTTGTAAAAATAAAGTAAGGACTAGAACCCTTCAATTTTGGATGATGGAGGGCTCAAATGGAAAATATGAACCATCCAATTGACCCAGAAGGATCCAAAATGCCTAAGGTAGAAGTTTTAAGAAATTTTATAGTGTTTTGAGCCCTTAATTGTAAAGGCATTGATTGGACGGTCCAAATGGACTGTCTGATCTCCCAATCGGATCGGGTTCCCAGAATGCCGTGCAAAACTCCGCATGGAAACACGCCATGCAGTAGCATTTTCATGAGTGTCTGACGTCGTCATGGTGGGATGATCTCCCGACAGCATTGGTCCCAGGCAGATCTTGTCACATGGCCGTCCTAGTGACTAGAGGACGCCAACCTTCCACCTGACTAGCCTGCTCTACCCCGATCAAATCTAGGCCATCCATTTTGCTCAGCCCAAATCAAATATGGACCGTAGGAATGACTGTGAACTTCACAATTCAATTGTGGAGTCATCTAAACTCCAAATTTAGATCGGAAAGAAGCTATGGAAAGATTATAACTTCTATTTTCTTTGAAAATCATAACATTTAGAAAATTCTTCATGAAACTTTCTATATTTAAGAATTAAACTTCTAATTTTCATGATCTTCCAGATCTGAGATGATCAGATCTTGGGGATCTGAAGATAAATTGAGGAATCAATCCTTTATGGTAGAAAAACCCTAAAAATACAAAAGAACTCACTTGATCAATAAGATCAAGTATGATCAGATGCTTGGGATGGATTGAATGAAGGATATTATGACGGAATCCATTGAGATCATGGATTGAAGATGACAAAAACAAAGGGACATGATCTTTGGACCTTAATGGAGTAAAAGCCCTAAAATTAATTAAAACCCTTGATTAAAAGGAAAAGAACTAAGATCTAATGGTTGGATCATAAGTAAAGGTTTCTAACAACCTTAATATAATTAGTTTCATTGTCTTTTATTTGATAATAGCATTTTAAACGTGAATTATGTTATAAAGCATGATAGTGTAATTCTTAGATTTTAGCATGCTATGTTCTATATGTGATTAGATTGTTATATTAGTTTGATAAATTTAATTATCTTAGGGCCATGTTAGTTTACATTTGAAGTTTAATCATGATTCCATTATATTAGTAGTAAAATTTTATATATTTCATAACTTAGGGGCATGCTAGTTTAAGTATAGCTTCATTACATTAAGTTAAGTTACATAGGAAGCATGTTAGTGTAAAATGTTGTTAAAATTATATTAGATTTCTACTCTAAAGATTATGATTTAAATTTTATTAGTAGATATAATTTTTTAATTAGTGGTTATGTCTTAATATTCATAAATCACCAAAAAATAAAATCTAATGAGAAAGTAGAGTTTCATGACACAAAAAAGAGTAAATTATTTGACTTGGACTTAATTAGTAAGGGCTATAGTTAGTAGGACAATATAAGGATTATCAAATCCTTGGCCCAAACTAGGAGAATAATAAACCCCATGAATGACATTTTAAATGTTCATGGACTTAATTAAAATCAATTAGAAAGTGTACTTAGGGTTAACATGCTGATAGGAACCTTATGAAAGGTTGAGCTAAGGTACATAATGGTTAAGGTGGTTTTCTAATAGAGCCTCACTCTTCCCCTACCTTTCGTTGATGTTAGTGAGGTCTAAATGCCTCCTTACATGAGGATTGAAGTAACCACTTTGTGTTCACCCATTTAGCTTGTAAGCCTTAGCCAATTGATAATAAGAGGGGCAGTCTAGACTTAGGCTGAAATAAGTTATCTTTAACTAGTAAAACATTAACTAGTTGAATAATAATAATAAGAGCATAAAAGGTTAGTAAATTATCTAACCCTAATAAAAATTGTAAGTAAGATAAGGATAATCAAACAAGATCCATTGGATCTTAGATGATCAAGAACAATAAGAATAATAACATTGTATTGTACTTAGTACGCATGTTTAGTAGTATGTATGTTATAGATCAAATCTAGATCATTAGATTATATAATCCAAACCCTTGATCAAATATGATTCAAGGAAAAGAACCAGGATCATCCTCCTTAGGGATGATCAAATAACTGAACTTAAATCAAAGAAGAAATAGATGATAGAAGATCGAAGCCCTTGATCTTTATCAACAAGAATAGATTGTTGATCAAAGGATCTATGAAAGATCAAGATCAACGAGATGGATACACAAAGACTTAGAATAGAAAATACTTAGATCTGAAAGATTAGAAGATCATTCTAACCATTAGATCTATTGATCAATAGGACTATTATTCAGATTTTATATATATTGAGAGTATGTATAGATGTACAGATTACATACATCAGTCAGGATCATTGAAGATCTGGAGAGATGGATCACTACTTGAAGGTAGGAGGATTTGATGAATGCATCTACATGGGATGTACATGTTGAACCCATGACCTTATGTTGGCAAGTGTAATGTTAATACTTGTATTGAATCCCCTGAAACCCTTATGATCCAACCAAACACATATGAAATGGTTAAGTTAGAATTGAGGACTAAACTCGAAGGGAATATGAAACTAGAAGATATTCTAACCCTAAGTAAACTAATAGATTTTCTGATACATATGAAACCTATTTTACATACAAGCATGGAGGCTTGTGGTTTTGTTTTAAACAAGCATAAACCTGGGGGTTCTATGCTAGGGGAGTTATGAGGCTTTGGCCACTCGCTTCCTGAAAATTGATGATATCTTGTCCTATGAGAGGTTAAAAGTTGGGTGGGGCAATTATAGGAAGGCCACCACTGTGGAAGTCCTATCTCCTCATATGGGCCACTACACAATATTTTCCACCATGGAATCAATGGTGAACAGGGTAGTTATCCGAGCACACTAGTACGGATTAGACTGCAGCATGGTAGTCCTTTAATTATTTTGCACTATGATGCATATGAGATAGGCACGATGAAATGTGTTATGTTTTGGCATGATGAAATGCCAAGTAATTGTATATTACTAGTATTTCCCAAGAAGGGAAATTCCCAGTGTAGGACTAGCTAAAATATTGATTTATCATAGTGGAGAGAATTGATCAGCTTAGTTGGGAATGATATTTGACTACCTTCATAAATTTGACGGATTTATCCATGTATAATATGCATGTATAAGGATTTACATATATTACAAAGTAAAGAGTTAGATACATGAGTATGTTTATGGATAATGGGATTATGAAGTATTAGAATTATACTATCAAATATTATGCTTTTTGAATTGCCTACTAAGCATAACTTGCTGAGATATTGTAAATGTATCAATGTTTACGATATCTCAGATACAGAGAAGGAGAGTTAGGAGCTCAAGACCATGGAAGACTTGAAGAGAATAATCATGAGGGTATACCCCTTGAAGACATGTATTTTATTTTGTTTGAGAGTATTGTATTATAATGAGAGTTTCATTGTATGGTGAGCTTTGTGTTTTGGATTATGTAATTTGGACAAGTATTGTAATGGGTTTGGTTATACTGTGAACCATTGGATGGATTCTGAAAATTAATAAAAATATATTCCTTCAATGGAATTTTACCTTGCACAAAAATTCTACTTATATTATATATGAAGTGATGACTTGGGTTTTTCAAAACAAGTTCTAAAGGAAAGAATTTTCACTACTTTGTTTTACAAAATTTTTTTACTACTAAGGGCCATGCCTTTGAAAATGTATTACAAAATGTGTTACAAAAACTCAGGCCTTCGCAGTTGGTATCATAGTCCAATTTTAGATTATGATAGAAATAGTTGTATAGAATACTGATAAAACTTTTGATTTATGAGAAGATGCCACTAAAAAGAGTCATAAGGCAAACAACTCAAAATACTTCAAAAGACAATATAGAGAGGTTAACCATGAATAATGTGGAAGAGATGGTAATAAGGGTATTGAGGAACCTTCTTCCTCACATTCAACAAACCTAAAGTTCATCACCTCCCGTAAAGTTACCAAGTATGTGGGCTCAGGCTCAGCTTGAAGTGAGACACAATACACCAATTCCAACACTAGCTACTCCCACACTAGTACAGGGGCAATCTTCCCTTATACCAAGTTAAGAAGTCAAAAAGTCTCCATTAGCACCAGAAAAAGTTGACAAAATGATGGAGAGATTTCAAAAGATGGCTATAGTGTATAATGGCAAGGGTGAAGCTGAGAAGGCTAAAGAATGGATGTATGAAGTAGAAAGGACTTTCGGTGCACTACATACTCCTCCAGAGTTGAAGGTGAAATTTGCCACCTATCTATTAAAATAAGAAGCTGCATTTTGGTGGAGATCAGCTAACAACACCTTCTTCTCAAATTCTAAAGATACTACATGGGAGCAATTTAGGGAAGTATTTATCCACAAATATTTCCCTTTTCATGTATAAGAAAGAAAGTTGATAAAGTTTCTAGAACTAAGATAAGGGAACATGTCGGTGGTGGAGTATGATAACAAGTTCACATAATTAAGGAGATTTGTGACTCATGTATTTAACATTGAAACACACACAATGAATTGTTTCATTGAAGGGCTACACCCAGGGCTGAAAATACTTGGTACTAAACCCACAACCTTAGCGAAATGTATGGAAATGACTTCCAAGTTTGAAGAAGAATACAAGAAGAGTCAAACCACCAAATTTAATGGAGGAGGAAATAATAACCCAAAGCCCTTCTAGAAGAATAAAAGACATTAGAACAATTTTAATCCCTAGAGAAATCAAAGGAACAATGCACCAAGGCAAAATAGACAACCATATCCAAGATGTATAAAATTTCACAAAGGCAATATCTACCCTAGACTTGGACAACAGCAACCACAACAGTTTCTAGTAATTGTGGGGAGTATGGACACATCGCCGCCTACTGTACCAAGCCACTGGTAGTCGAGGAGGCAAAACTAAAAATTGCCACTCAACACCAAGGAAGGGTCTTCGCCATCACTAATAGCCAAGCTGGACCATCTAATGCGGTGATTGAAGGTACATTACTTGTAGCTAACAATTATGCCAAAGTAATGTTTAATTCTGGACCTATGCATTCCTTTCTATCTTTCGTATTTGCATCTAGTATACAACTGTCAGTGAAAAACTTGGGATTTAATCTAGACGTAACAACTCTAGTTGGAAAAAATAGTTAAATTACAAGAATACTTGCATAATGTACCTGTAGAAGTGTTGGGAAAAAAAAGGACATAGACCTCATTTTATTGAACATGGTAGACTTTGACATCATACTAGGTATGGATTGGTTAGCAAAATACTGAGCAGTTATAGACTGTCACAAGAAGAAAATCACATTTAGCATACCGGGTAAGGAAGTATTAGTGCTGTATGGTAAACACAGTGACTTAGACAAATCCATTATCTCAGCTATGAAGGCAGTCAAACAAATGTCCAAGCAGTGTCAACCATTTTTAGCAATAGTAATTTTTTTAAATGTTGAATAGCCCAAGATAATAGAAATTAAAGTAGTCAGGGAATTCCATAATGTTTTTATGGAAGAACTACCAGTATTACCCTCACATAGAGAAATTGAGTTTACCATTGAAGTAATTTCTGGTACAACTCCAATTTCTAAAGCACCTTATAGGATGGCCTAGCAGAGTTGAAAGAGTTGAAAGGTCCATTATAGGAATTGTTAAACAAAGGGTTTGTTAGACCAAGTAGTTCACCATGGGGAGCACCAGTAATATTTGTGAAGAAGAAGGATGGGTCTATGAGATTATGCATTGATTATAGAATGTTGAATAGTATCATAGTGAAAAATAGGTATCCCTTACCTTGCATTGATGATCTCTTTGATCAACTCCAATCTACTAAGGTCTTTTCCAAAATCGACCTTAGATCAGGATATCGTCAATTGCGTATTAAGGATGAAGACATACCCAAGTCAGCATTCAGAACTCGGTATGGGCATGATGAGTTTCTGGTCATGTCTTTTGGGATGACCAATGCACCAGCAGTGTTTATGGATTTGATGAACAGAATCTTCAAGGAATTTTTGGATAAATTTGTGATTTTATTTATTGATGATATATTGATTTACTCTGCCAGCATCAAGGAACATCAAGAACACTTACGAATTGTACTAAATACCCTCAGAACACATAAATTGTTTGGTAAATTTAGTAAGTGTGAATTCTGGTTAGAGAAGGTCAATTTCTTGGGTCATGTAATTTCCAAGAATGGAGTAGAAGTGGACCCCACCAAGGTTGAAGTAGTAATGAATTGGGAGAAACCTAAAACAATAACAGAAATACGTAGTTTTTATGGACTAGTAGGATACTACCATAGATTCATTCAAGGGTTTTCCTGTATAGCTCTTCCTTTGACTTCATTGACTAGAAAGGGGGTACAATTCACTTGGAAAAAAGAATGTGAAAATAGTTTCCAAGAGCTAAAGAAGAGGTGAACAACAACACCAGTATTGACTTTGTCATCTGGAAGTGGGGGTTATGAAATATACTGTGATGCTTCAGGCAAAGGGTTAGGGGGTGTTCATGCAAAATGGGAAGGTCATTGCTTATGCATCCAAACAATTGAAGAAACATGAAATAAATTACCCAGCACATGACCTAGAATTGGCAGCTATAGTTTTTGCATTGAAAATTTGGAGACATTATTTGTATGGAGAAAAATTCAGTGTATTCACAGATCATAAAAGTCTTAAATACATCTTCACTTAGGCTGATTTTAACATGAGACGAAGAAGATGGATGGAGTATATCAAAGACTATGATTTCACCATTCAATACCATCCTGGAAAAGCGAACGTAGTAGTTGATGCATTAAGTAGACAGCCAAGAGCTGTACTCACAAACATCACGATTAAATCAGCTTTTGTAGAAAGAGTCCTTAAAGCCCAACAAGAAGATACAGTAACTCAGGAATTGTGTAAAAAGAAAGGATTTTGTAAGGATATAGATGGGGGCATATAGTTTCAGGAGAGATTGGTGGTTCCTTTAAATATAAACTTGAGAAAAGAACTGTTACAAGAAGCTTATCAGTCAAAATTTTCCATATACCCTAGGGGTACAAAGATGTATTAGGATTTGAAAATAAACTTTTTGTGGGAAGGCATGAAAAGAAAATTAGGGGAATTTGTGGCTAAATGTCTTAATTGTTAACAAGTAAAAGCTAAACACCAAAGACTAACTAGAATGTTATGAACATTGGAAGTTCTAAAATGGAAATTGGACAACATCACTATGGATTTTGTAGCAAGATAGCTAAGGACCCGGGCAAGTCATGATATGATTTGGGTAGTTGTGGATAGGTTAACAAAGTCAGCATACTTCCTTCCAATTAGGTAGAATCTATCAGTTGACAGTCTAGCTAAGTTATACATCAAAGAAATAGTAAGTCTTCATGGGATTCCACTATCCATCATCTCCGATAGGGATGGAAGATTCACTTCAAGATGTTGGAAGAGTGTACAATAAGCCTTGGGAACCTCACTTAAATTCAGTACAACATTTCACCCCCAAATAGACTGTCAATCAGAATGGACTATTCAGACTTTAGAAGATATGTTGAGAGCATGTGCATTAGAGTTGAAAGCGAATTGGGATGAACATCTTCTGTTAGTAGAATTCGCATATAACAACAGTTTTCAAGCGAGTATTGGCATGGCACCATATGAAGCATTGTATGGACGGCCATGTCGATCACCAACCTGTTAGAGTGAAGTTGGAGAAAGAAAGCTAATAAAGTCAGAACTAGTGGAACAGTGTACAGACAAGGTTAGATTGATACATAAGAGGTTGTTAAATGCACATAGACGGTAGAAGAGTTGCACAGATAAAAGATGTAGAAACTTGGAATTTGATGTGGGGGAGCATGGATTTTTGAAAGTATCACCAGTCAAAGGAGTAATGAGGTTTGGAAGCATAGGAAAACTTAATCCTAGATTTGTCGGTCCATTTGAAATCCAAGAGAGAGTTGGTCCAGTGGTTTACAAATTAGCCTTACCACCCCAAGTCTTAGAAATACATAGTGTCTTTCATGTATCTATGCTATGAAAATACCTACAAGATGACACACATGTACTTCAAAGGGTGCTAGAAGAGCTAAAGCCTGACCTGACCTTAGAAGAGAAGGTGATACGAATCTTGGATTGCAAGGAATAGAAGTTAAGGACCAAAACTATTCTGTTAGTCAAAGTCCTATGGCAACATCACTTTGTTGAGGAAGCCATGTGGGAAAAAGAAGTAGAAATGAGGAAGACACACCCTAGTCTGTTTGCTTAAGTTATTGTATTACAAATTTCAAGGATGAAATTATTGTAAGGAGGGAAGATTGTAATAACCCCAAATTTTCTAAATTGATTGAGAAAATCAACAAAGTTTGAGTTTTCAGAAATTTTAGGCTGGAATATTAGGGTTATTAAAAATGCACTTCTCATAGAAGTACAATCAGAGTATAAGACATGTATAATTGAAAACGTACTCAACGAACCCTTCAAAATGACTATAAGCTCGACAAATTCTGAATTCAAAGGAAAAATCCTTATTTCTCTACATTTTTATGAACAAAAGGGTAAAATGATAATTTTACTCATAACCAAGGCCTAAGATAGAAAATTTTGGGTTGTACTTAGAAATACGAATCCAACGCCACTAAGTACTCTCAATTTTGAGTTCATGGGAATAAACCTTATTTTTCCCCATAAAGGGCAAAATGATCTTTTCACAAGGGTCCCACAAGGGACCCACAAAGGAATCCAATGGTGAGAGAACGTGTAAACATGAGTCAAACCACTACCACCTGCTAGTGAAAAAGGAGGTGGTAGTGGGAATCCAATGAACATTGAATAATAAAAAGAATAAAATATAATAATTACACATAATCATGAAAAACACCCAAAACGCCTATAAATGCCTTAGAAAAAAATTTCTAAAATGTTCACAAAATTCCTTAGCCTCCCCCAAAATTTTAACTCAAAAATCCTCCTCCTGCTCTCTCTTTTCTTCCTTCTTACACTCTCTCTCTTCTCCCTCTAATTGAAATAAGGGACCTAAATTTAATTCGCCACTCTTTTCCAAGTTGAATGTCCCACTGTCCATACATTCCTAGACTCCCTTATTTACAAAACCCCCAAATCAATTTCAAGATCCAATAGTGAAATCAATGGCAAATCACAAAACAAGGGACTATAGGTGTAATGACTCAAAAATTTTAAGCTAATTGTGTATCACTTTATCAACTACCTGTTTGTCATTTACTAAATTGTTATAGATTATTTATTTTAGAAATTAATATATATATAAAATTAACTATATCAATAGGTGGATAAATGTTCTATTTTAATTTAAAATATGAAACAAAATAATTTTGCGAGAAGTAACTGCATAATTAGATTCTATGCTCGAAATGGAATCCAATGCCTCAAAGAATGCTGAAAACGGAGTTTGTATGACCAAGTTATGGGCTTTTGAAGATGGAGGGTATTTTTGTAAATTGTATTTCAAATCAAAACAACTCGAAAACATAAGGGGTCGTTTTACTAATGACACCCCCTTCTTCCCCGTCGCCTCCCTCTTCCAACCGATGCGCTGGCGTTGCCTTTGCAGTGCGGCACCAAAAAAAATGGCAGCACCGCCATGGGACGACATTGCCTCACTCCCCTATAAATCTCCTCCAACCCCTCTTTCCACCACCATGTTTCTCCCCTCCAAAACCCTCTTCCCTACGTTCCAACAACTAGGGTTTTCAATTGCATTTAAGGTCTTCAATCAGGCATCATTGTGGGCTTCCAAGTACGATCTTCCTCCCCACTCCACTCCTCTCTCTTCCCCCTCCATTTCCCCCCTAGAATCCGACCAGATTTGGTCTCACCGGCCGACAGATCGCGCGGTGAATACAGTGGATGGTGGATCTGTTACAAATCCACCATCTGGGCAGCTCAAATGCGAGATCTGAGCCTCCCAACATGTTCATGGGACCCCAAAACCCCAGAAAACCTAGGACAGCCCATGCATCATGGAATCTTAGGCGTTGATCCGGGGCTGGGATAGTTGGATGGTCCAGATCAAACTGTCCCATCCAAGCTGCCCTGCGCACACGACACACGACCAAGACGCACGCCCTGGGGTGTCCTTCGAGAGTGTGTGGTCATGTGAGTGTGGTTGTGGTTCAACCGAGACGCACACGTGTCTTAGGAATCGTGATGCGTGGGCCCTGTATGGACAAATATGGTTCGTCCGTGAATTCACAACACTAAAAATGCAATTAAGAAGGCTATATAACTCTGATTGACGATTTGAAAGAACCGTTGCATTCATATTCACAACACGGATCTATTTATATAATAAAATTTAGGATCATGAGACTAGTCAAGACGACTATAGCCTAAAACCCATAGAGATTTCATGGATCTACAAGACCAACTATGATCGAATCTCATTAATTGATTAATTAGATGCCTAAGGACATCATTAGTCCAAGATCAACCCAAACATTGCATAAATCAACCACTAGAAACTTATAAATGATATAGATCTAGCTGTTGATCTGTGAATCTAGAAAATAATACTTGACTTTTATGTCCAAATAACATCCAGGACCTCACCGAGGTACTCTAGGACTTGAATTGAAGAGGGATACGAACTAAGTGATGACGGTAGAGGTAGGTAGTATGATACTGCTAAGTTTTCAAATGCATTTCCAAACTCTAATTGATTTATTTTATCTTGATGACCGTGTTTAGTATGCTTTTTGCGATTTGATATTCTCATAATGAGTATGTAGATTTTCCTTATGATCTTGCATGCAATTGCTTATTTGGTAAATAGTCTTTATATAAGCACTGCATACATGTTTTGGAGCTAGTTGCATAAATTGCACGATTTGTGATGATTAAGAATCTAAATCTATGCATATTTATATGCATTGCTGGCATGTTTTGGAACTCATTGCATAGATTGCATAATTTACAATGATTGAGATTGGGGTTTCATGTTGGGTTATTGAGCCTAGTGGGCACTATGCTAAGAGGTTGTTTATGTACGTGGTTGGCCTCCCAGCCTCTACCACTAAAAGTGGATGATATCACTACCAAAATGGCATTGTTCCTTCCTTGACTGCTGTGGTAAATAGGGATGACCACTAGAGGTGTTCACAGCACCCTTTTCGAGGACAACCATAGTCGTTGTGGAAGCTATGGTGGGTTGGTCTCCAGATACCAGATCCACACAATTCCAGCTGTGAGCTGATCGTGAGCATAGTTGACCCTATGATTTCAGTTTTATCAGCATGCATATAGCATTGAGATGGTCGTATACAAGTACTCGTGACCAGTTGGCTTGATGTGTTCACCAACCCATTGGCTTGATGTGTTTGATGAGAGATTCATGTGCATGATACCTATAGTGATGCTATCATCTGCTTTGACCGATTACTATTTTAAGAATTTCATAATTATGATTAGTTTATGATTCATTATGTGATTACCCCTCTATGATTTTTGTGATATTTATATTGTTGATTTCTGAATTTCAATAAAAGATCTCATGATTGAAAATATGTAAAACAAGGGTATGATTTATGCATAAAAATGCATGTTTATACAAAAGAAAAGTGCATGATGTTTCACATGGAAAGTCTCTTTTGAAACCATGTCTGTTGCATGCTGTGTTTTTCAAAATAGTAGTATTAGATCACCTATTGAATGAGGAATACTCACCCAAATATATTATTTTTACAAATTAGCTCCACACAGGATTAGAAGAAGCATCAGAAAATGTTAGTGCTATGATCAAATGAATGAAGAGAAGACAAGTATAAATCTAAGTATATGATCCATCCTTTGGACATGTATCTGTAATTATTATAGTTGGACTATGAGTTGTGATTGGATAGACCTGGGAAGACATTTATGATTACCATAATTTTCAAAACTACTTTGTTCATCTTGAAAGCAAATGACACTAGGGGTTTTCAAAATGAATTTAAAATAAAATATTTTTTCACTGCATTGCATTGTTTTTATGAAATTGTTTTCAAATAAGGATCGATCCCACATTGGGAATTGATTTTGCATATAAAAATGCATGTGAAAACCTAGGTTGTCACAATTGGGCTACATTGTCATCAACAAGTATTTTTCTCAAATTGGGCTTCAAATCAAAGTGGTTTCTCCAATTAGGTAGGTGGAACCACTTCCTAGACTTATTTAATGTTGTTTTATGAAATTTTTATTTTTCTGTAATTAGGTTTGGGTTGAAAATTTGTAAAAATAAAGTAAGGACCAGAACCCTTCAATTCTGGATGATGGAGTGCTCAGATGGAAAATCAAAGCCATCCAATCAATCCAAAAGGCTTCAAAACCCCTAAGGTAGAAGTTTCAAGAAATTTTATAGCGTTTTGAGCCCTTATTTGTAAAGGCATTGATTGGATGGTCCAAATGGACCATCCAATCTCCCAATCGGATTCGGTTCTCGGCATGCCGTGCAAAACGTCGCACAAAAATGCATCACATAATAGCGTGTGACGTCGTCCTAACGGGATGACCACCCGATAGTGCCGGTACTGGGTGGATCGTATCACACGACCGTCTTGGTGATGAGAGTGTGCCAACCTTAGCCCGAATGGCCCGCTCTGCCCAATCAAATCTGGGTCGTCCATTCTGCTGGGCCCAGATCAAATCTGGACCCTAAGAATGACTATGAACTCACAGTCCAATTGTGGAGTCATTTGAACACCAAATTGAGATCGGAAAGAAGCTATAGAAAGATTATAACTTCTATTTTCTTTTGAAATCATAACATTTAGAAAATTCTTCATGAAAATTTCTATATTTAAGAATTAAACTTCTAATTTTCATGATCTTCCAGATATGAGATGATTAGATCTTGGGGATCTGATTTACTGATGATATAATGTTGATATAAAGTGATAACCATGACTTATTTGGACAGATCTAAGATAAATTGAGGGATCTACCCTTTATGGTAGAAAAACCCTCAAAATACAAAGGGACCCACTTGATCAATAAGATCAAGTATGATCAGATCCTTGGGATGGATTGAATGAAGCATATTATGACGGAATCCATTGAGGTCATGGATTGAGTATGATAAAACAAAGGGATATGCTCATTGGACTTTAATGGAGTAAAGGCCCTAAAAGTAATTAAAACCCTTGATTAAAAGAAAAAGATCTAAGATCTAATGGTTGGATCACAAGTAAAGGTTTCTAACAATCTAAATATAATTAGTTTCATTGTCTTATATTTGATAATAGCATTTTAAATGTGAATTATGTTATAAAGCATGATAGTGTAATTATCATATTTTAGCATGCTATGTTCTATATGTAATTAGAGTGTTATATTAGGTTGATAGATTTAATTATCTTAGGGCCATGTTAGTTTACATTTGAAGTTTAATCATGATTTCGTTAGATTAGTAGTAAAATTTTATGTAATTTATAACTTAGGGGCATTCTAGTTTAAGTATAGTTTCATTTCATTAAGTTAACTTACATAGGGAGCATGTTAGTGTAAAATGTTGTTAAAATTATATTAGACTTCTGCTTTAAAGTTTATAATTTAAATTTTATTAGTAGATATAATTTTTTAATTAGTGGTTATGTCTTAATATTCATAAATCACCAAAAAATAAAATCTAATGAGAAAGTAGAGTTTCATGACACAAATAAGAGTGAATTATTTGACTTGGACTTAATTAGTGAGGGCTATAGTTAGGAAGACAATATAAGGATTATCAAATCCTTGGCCCAAATTAGGAGAATAATAAACCCCATAAATAATATTTTAAATATTCATGGACTTAATTAAAATCAATTAGAAAGTGTACATAGGGTTAACATGCTGATAGGAACCTTATGAAAGGTTGAGCTAAGGTCACTCTAGTAAATGTTGAACAGAGTGGTTAAGGGGGCTTTCTAATAGAGCCTTGCTCTTCCCCTACCTTCTGTTGACATTGGTGAGGTCTAAATGCCTCCTTACATGAGGATTGAAGTAACTACTTTGTGTTCACCCATTCAACTAGTAAGCCTTAGCCAATTGGTAATAAGAGGAGTAGTCTAAACTTAGGCTAAAATAAGTTATCTTCAACCAATAAAACATTAATTGGTTGAATAATAATAATAATAAGAGCATAAAAGGTTAGTAAATTATCTAACCCTAATAAAAATTATAAGTAAGATAAGGATGATCAAATAAGATCCATTGGATCTTGAATAATCAAGAACAATAGGAATAATAACATTGTATTGTTCTTAGTATGCATGTTTATTAGTATGTATGCTATAGATCAAAACTAGATCATTAGATTAGATAATCCAAACCCTTGGTCAAATATGATTCAAGGAAAAGAACTAGGATAATCCTCCTTAGGGATGATCAAATAACTAAACTTAGATCAAAGAAGAAATAGATGATACAAGATCTAAGCCCTTGATCTTTATCAATAAGAATAGATTGTTGATCGAAGGATCTATGAAAGATCATGATCAAAGAGATGGATACACAAAGACTTATAATAGAAAATACTTATATCTGAAAGATTAGAAGATCATTCCAACCATCAGATCTATTGATCAATAGGATTATTATTCAAATTTTATATATATTGAGAGTATGTATGGATGTACAGATTACATACATTAGTCAGGATCATTGAAGATCTGGAGAGATGGATCGCTACTTGAAGGTAGGAGGATTTGATGAATGCATCTACATGGGATGTACATGTTGAACCCATGACCTTATGTTGGCAAGTGTAATGTTAATACTTGTATTGAATCCCCTGAAACCCTTATGATCCAATCAAACACATATGAAATGCTTAAGTTAGAATTGAGGACTAAACTCTAAGGGAATATGGAACTAGAAGATATTCCAGCCCTAAGTAAACAGATAGATTGTCTGATACATATGAAACCTATTTTACATACAAGCATGGAGGCTTATGGTTTTGTTTTAAACATTTATAAGCCTATGGGATGCTTTGCTAGGGGAGTTATGATGGTTTGGCCACCCACTTCCTAAAATTTGATGATACCTTGCCCTATGAGAGGTTAAAAGTCGGGTGGGGCAATAATGGAAAGGCCACCACTATGAAAGTCCTGTGTCCTCATATGGGCAGTGACACAATATTTTCCACCGTGATATCAGTGGTGAACAGGGCAGTTATTCAAGCACATTAGTAGGGATCAAACTACAGCATGGTTGTAATGACCCCGAATTTTTGTAAATTATTAAGGAAAATTAATAAAGTTTGAATTTTTAGAAATTCTAGGCTAAAATATTAGGTTATTGAAAAATATTTTTTTATAGAGATTATATTATAAATTAAAACATAAAAATTATGGATGTACTTGGAAAACTAATCGAAACAACATTAAGTACATTCAATTCTGAGTTAAAATGAAAATTCCTTAATTTTTCCATTTGGGGGTAAAATGGTAATTTTACCCATATCCCATATCCAATAAATAAGATCTCAATATTCATGAAGTACTTAGAAATACGATTCCAACGCCA
Source organism: Warburgia ugandensis (assembly GCA_035236585.1). Lineage (NCBI taxonomy): Eukaryota > Viridiplantae > Streptophyta > Magnoliopsida > Canellales > Canellaceae > Warburgia > Warburgia ugandensis. Next base: position 55,255,698 of record CP141132.1, read on the forward strand.
CTAAGTATGCTTGATTCCGAGTTCGGACAAATATTGCCTATTATTCTCCAATTTTGGAGTTAAAAGGGCAAAAAGGTCTTTTCACATAAAAGTGGGCCAACGTTCTAGAAGCACCAATAATTTCTCAGTGCATTATTGCTGGTAGTGGAGATTGTAGTGGAAATGGAGAATGCATTAGTAATTAAAAATTCTAAAGTAATAAAATATCTTATCAAAAGAAATGATAAAAAATTCAAATTTGGCTATAAATATGTCCCAAAAATTTCCAAAAATTTTCACAACCTTAACCATGAAATTTCCAAATCTTCCCTAGAATTTCAGCCCCAAATTCCCCTTCATCCCTCCCCAAACTCTCTTTTCCTTATTTCTCTCTCCTCTTTCAAATTGGAACAAGATACCTAAATTCAATTAGGCACTCCATTCCAGGAAGAATCTCATCAATTTTACCATCCATAACATCCTCTACTACAGTATATACAAAATCCCCAAATCAATTTCAAGATCCAACCGTTCCAACAACAGAAAATCACAAAAAGGGGATAATCGGGCTATATTATCATCAACTGGTAATTCTCTCAAATTGGGCATCAATTATATTGTTTTTCTCCAATCAGGTTAGTGGAACTACTTCCCATACATATTTATTATGTTTTAGTGTAATTTTTATTTTTCTATAATTTAATTTGAATGAAAAATGTTAAAAATAAAGTAAATACCAGACCCTTCAATTTATGGTGATAGAGAGCTCAGATGGAAATTCTAAGCTTTCCAATTGATCCAGAAGGGTCAAAAACCCCTAGGGTACAATTTTCAAAGAAAATCTAATAAGGTTTGGACCCTCAATTGAGAGAGATTAATTCTGCTGGGCTTAGATCAAATCTGGACCCTAGGAACAGCTGTAAACTTCAATTTAAGATTGTGGAGTCATATGAACTCCAAATTGAGATCAGAAAGAAGCTATGGAAATCTTGTAATGTCTAGTTTCTACTGAATTCATAATATTTCTAAAAATTATTTCTGAATTATTCTGTATTTTGGAAATAAGTGTCCAATTTCTAAGATCTTCAAGATCTGAGGTGATCAGATCTTGGAAATTTATTTTAGTGATGATATAATAATGTAATAAAGTAATATCTATGGTTAATTTGGACAGATCTTGGATAAAATAGGGGATCTACCCTTTATGGTAGAAAAACCCTTAAAAAAAAAAATACAAAGGGACCCACTTGATCAATGAGATCAAGTATGATCAGATCCTTGGGATGGATTAAAGGGATGATATTATGATGGAATCCAGTTAGATCATGGATGAAATGTGACAAAATCAAGTGGATATGATTTTTGGATCTTAATGGATTAAAAGCCCTAAAGGTAATTAAAACCCTTAATCTAAAGGAAAACACCTAAGATCTAATGGTTGAATCATATTTAAAAGTTTATAATAATCTTAATAAAATTAGTTTAATTGTCTTTTATTGGATATAGATGTGTAAATGTAATTTATGTTCTAAGTTAGAAAGCATGATAGTGTAATCTTTAAATTTTAGTATGATATGCCCTAAATGAGTAATTTGTTAGTAGATTTGATTATCTTAGGATCATGTTAGTGTAAATTAGGATTTAAACATGATTTCATTATGATAGAAGATGCGTTTCATAATTTAGGATCATGTTAGTTTTATTTCACTAGCTTAAGTTACATTCATAGGAAGAATGTTAGTATATAGTTGTTAAACTTATATTTGATTTATGCTTTCAAGTTGATGATTTACTTATTGTCAAATTTTATTCAATTGTTAAGTAATTGTTAAGATATAAGGAGCATAAATCACCAAAAATGTAAACTAATGAAATATAGAAATTCATGGACAACTAAGATGAATGAATGATTTTGACTTAATAAGGGCTATAGTTAGTAGGACAATATAAGGAATGATTTATCATTTCCTTGGCCCAAAGTAGGAAAATAATGAACATCCATGGATGACATTGTGCATATCCATGGAAATTAATTAAAAGCAATTAGAGAAGGGACTTAAGGTAAAGAGCTCATAGGAGCCTTGTCAAAGGTTGAGCTAATACCACTCCAATGGACTCTGAACATTGTGGTTATAGGGGGTATACAAGAGCCAAGTGCTTTTCCCTCACCTCCCATTGACGTAAGAGAGGTCTAAACACCTCCTTACATGAGGGTTGTATTAACCACTTTTTGAGTAGACTTTAACTGGTAAGTACTGGTCATCCTGAAATAAGGAGGAGTTGTCTAATGATAGGAAGAAATAAATTATCTTCAACCAAGTAAGACACTAACTGGTTGAATAATAATAAGAACATAAAAAGATAGCAAATTATCTAACCCTAATAAAAATAATAAGTGAGATAAGGATGATCAAATAAAATGAGATCTTGTATGATCAAAAACAATAAGGAAAAAGAAACATCAATGTAAATTAGATTTTTATGTATGATATAGATAGTATTTGTATAGATGTTATTAAGCCCATGGATATAGGATATTCAAGGAAGAAAGATTCAGATCATCCTACATAAGGATGATCAAAAGACCATGTAGTATGTACCATTGATTAGAAAAATGACATTATACATATGATTTGACAGATATATGTTGATCGAGACTATGGCAGATTTCAAGGAGTTAGAATACCTTATTGAGGTAGGTGGATTATTAAGAATGCCTCTACATGAAGATACATGTCTAATACATGATCTTATGTTTTGAAGTATTAACATGTATGATACCAATATATTAAGGTAAATACCTCAAATTGAAATATGATCCAACCAAATGATGAGGAAAATAAGTATTAAATGGTCAAGTTGAGAATTGAGAACAATCCTAAGTGAATAGGAAAGTAGAAAATATTCCAGTCCTAGATAAACAGACAGATAGTCTGATATGTATAAGTATTATTTTACATACAAGCTTGGAGGATTGTGGTTTTATTTTAAACAGGCATAGGCCTGGGGATGCTATGCTAGGAGAGTTAAGAGGGTTTGGCCACCCACTCTATGAAACTTGATGATATTGAATACCAAGCCTAAGAAAGGCTAAAAGTCAGGTGAGGCATTTATGGGAAGGCCACCACTGTGACAGCCATGGTCCTCCCATATGGACATGGATATTGTAATTTCCACTGAGAATGGTATAAGTGGATTATTGAACAGTTATCTGGGCACGCTGTACAGATCAGACTGCAAGCATAGTAGTCCTTAATTATTTTGCATTATGATGCATATGAAATTGGCATAGTGAAATGCCTTACGGGATGGCATGATGAAATGTCAGGTAATTGTATATTACTAATATTTTTCCCAAGAAGGGAAATTCCCTGTATAGTAATTGGCTGAGATACAAATCTCTTATAATGAAAGGAGTTGATCAGCTTTGTATAGAAATGATTCTTGATTATTTTTACATTTTTAACAGATTTGTCCTTATACAATATGTATGCATAAAGGTGAACACAAATGACAAGGAAATGAGATGTCCTTATAACTAATAATTATTAATGAATGTGTTTATGATAGAACGAATTATGGGATACTTGAATATTGAGATTATATTGTCAATAACTTACATTCTTATCCCCTACCAAGCATAGCTTGCTGAGATATTGTAAATGTTCGAATGTTTACAATATCTCAGATACAGAGAAGGAGACTTAGGAGCTCAAGACTTGAAAAACAATTGAAGAATAAGTAATCAGGGTATATCCCTTGAAACATTGTATTAGAACATGTATTGAATTTTGAACTTTGTAATTTGGATTGTATATTTGGACAAGTATTGTAAGGATACAATGGGCTGTGTACTGTGAACCACTGGATGGATCCTGAAATTTCATAAAAGAATATTCCTTCAATGGAATTTTATCTTATACAAAATTCTACTTATGTTTTGTATGAGGTGGTAACTTAGGTTTTACAAAACAAATTCTAAAGAAAAGAATTTCCATTCCTTTGGTGAGCTTTGAGTTTTGGATTATATAATTTGGACAAGTATTGTAATGGATTTGGCTGTACTAGGAACCACTAGATGGATTCTGGAATTTAATAAAAGTATATTCCTTCAATGGAATTTTATCTTGTACAAAAATTCTACTTATGTTATGTATGAAGTGATGACTTGGGGTTTTCAAAACAAGTTCTAAAGAAAAGAAATTATGTTGATTTGTTTTGCGAAATTTTTTTACTACTAAGGTCCCTGCCTTTGAAAGTGTATTATGAAATATGTTGCAAAAGCTCAGGTTGTCACATGAGATGCCTATTATGATGATGGCATGATGAGATGCCTTTTATGATGCTACCAACAGCGGCTGGAGTATTATAAACCCTGTATGAAGGGGTATGATTTTGACACCTAGTATAGTTTGGGAATGTAGGTTATAAAACCTATTGACTATGTTCATAATTATGTAGGACCTTTAACTATTTTAATATATATCATATAGTCCTATATATATATATATGCTGGAGGGCATAGTTTCATAAAAGTTTTCGTATGGGGAAGTGAATGGGTAGAAATATTATGCAGAGTATGGTTCATATAATTGGAGTATAGTATCATATGGAAAATGATAATGATAAATATTTAAAATACCAGTGAATTATATATATCATGTAAAGTGTAATCTCTAAGGTGTGATTATTATATTCATATGAAGAAGAAGAATTATAAATAGCTAATTTATTAATGACTTGCAAATAATTGAATTACTAATGAAATTATGGAATTATGAACTAAGTGGTAAACTTCATCCCATATAAGCATTATGATGAAATTGATTATTTTAATTGATGTAAAATTCTTAATTCATACGTAATTAACATGTTTTCTTAACTCTCCCCTACCAAGCATAGCTTGCTGAGATATTATAAATGTTTTATGTTTACAATATCTCAGATACAAACAGACAGGAGAAGACATACACAAGCAAGAGGAGTTCAACAGCCATACTTCTACATTTATGTATATATTTTGTCAAAGTTTTTGTATTGTGTAGTTAGTTATTTGGATTATGCTGCTTAAACATTTAATATAATGATTATAGGGGCTGTGTATGTGAACCACTGGATGGGTCCTATTGTTTCATAAAATGTATGTCTATCTTCTATAAAAGCTATATTATGTATAGTATGGGAGTTGAGGTGACATCTGGGTTTTTGAAAAATGAATTTCAAAGAAAACTATCTTCCGCTATTTTGAATTTTAAAATTAGAGGCATGCCACCCTTTTGAAAATAAACACGAAATATTTTTAGAAAAAAGCTGGGGTGTCACAGTTGGTATCAAAGTGGTCCATCCAGTCACTTGCAGCCCTTTATGTCCAACAAAAAGGATAATAATCCAAATATAGGTTAGGATGTAGTGAGTTGAGATAAGGAATTAGAATGGAATGAGTTAAGTATTAGAAAGAGTAAGTTAGTATAACTAGCTTATAGAGGGACAGTAAACCATAAGGAGATGCCCCTAATAAGACAACTAGGAGAATGATTTGAGGAATTATCGATTCCATTATGGTGAATAGTGGACCAAAAGAGTAGTTAGTATAAATGGCTAAGTTAGTGTTGTAAAACATCCTTTTACCTATTAAGGTACCTAAATACCATAGCATATAGCAATGTAAAATGCTTCTGCCTAAGGTTAAATAGAAAATATGCCCAGTATCAATGTGAATTCACAACATAGGTATATACTCATTGGTCATGTAGACCAAGTGTAAGAGTAGTCAGTTTGAAAAGAGGCAAATGATAGATTAGAAAGGTTTACATAGGAAATATAGAGTGTAGCTTTGGTTTGTATTGGAAGAGGATGAAATAGAGGTGAATTAAGGAGTGGCAAATTGAAGAGGAGAAATAGAAACAATTGATAAAGGATAGGTTCAATATAAGGAAACTTAGAAGAATTGTAGACTTTCATAGAAATGAAAGTTAGAACTACCATATGACACGAGACTAAATGAGTATTTTTGAAACTACAGGTTAAAGGAATTTGTAGAGACAATACTGCTTGAAGGAATTTAAGGAAATTTTTTTTTGTTTATGCTAGAAAGTTCATCAGGACAGAGTCCTAAAGTAAGACTCGTACATCACATATGAAGAATCTATGTTTGAAATAATTATATTTTAATCTAAGAAAATTGATGTATTTGACAATAAACTTATTACCATAATAGTGTGAGATAACTACTAAAAAGGAGAAAAACTCAAGACAGAGCTAATCATGAAACATTATGCATAATATACCTACATGTATAATCTCATATATGTTTAAGAAACTAATGATCCACACCAAAACTCTAGATAAATTAAGAATTGTGTATTTCTCTATTACGTATAAGCATGCTAAATATGAATGTGTTAATGAAAAGTTGAATGGAGTTGATATGATAACTCTAGTTGATGGATAAGTCAATGTTACAAGGACTTATTCAAAGAAATGTTTATTATGTCTTATTGAAAGAATGATATGCATATCCTTGTTGTTATGATGGATTTGGGCATGATACCATCATTTGGGATGATGGACATGGGTATGATACCCATATTATATGGAATTGCAAATTGTTAGACAATATGGATTGTCACAAAGATGAAAGCACAATGTAATCGTGTGACAGTTTTCTTATTTAGAAGACAAAATATGATAAAATCATGCACTATATCAACTATAAATGAACGAATACCTTTTTTGAGAATAACATGTATTGTTGACAACTACAATTATTATAAATGATGAATGATGTAAAATTGAGAAGAAAGATGGAGGTAAAGGTTGATAAATATAGGAAAATAAAAATGAGTTAAAATCGTTGCACAAGAGATATCCTATGCATTCCCAAATTCTAGCTTTTAATTGTTTTCTTCATTATTGCTATTCTCTTCATATACCTCATTGTATTCTTCTCGCTCTACCTAGACTTGTAGCCTTCTTCTACTCTAGCTCCAGTTTTCCTTAGACCATTCTCATGCTACTTCCCCTATGTCCTCATATTTCTTGCCTCTTCATATTTCCTTTGCTTATTTCCTTTTCCTATACATTGCTTTTTCATGTGTATGCTCCCTAAATTAAAAACTGCTTGGTTGCAAGTAACTATGCATGATGAAGACTTAAATTCTATTACAAGAAACTGTTGTGTTGTTTTCTTTTCCACCCTTTCTATTCACTTTTCCTTATTCATTGTATATTCATGTGTATGCTCCTTAAAGTAAAATTATTTGCTTAAAATTAAGTGTGTATGAGCAGGAGAAACATTAAAATTCAAGTACAATAAACTATTGTTTTTCCTTTTGCTCTTTCCTCATCAGTTTCCCTTACTATTGGCATTCTAGTAATCCAGCTACTCCAGTTGAAGCTAAAATAACTGCACCCACAGAAAACTCCAGGATTTTTCCCTATGGCTAACTTAGATGATACTTCTTTTCTTTCCATTGTCCATCTTATGAGCCCCAAAAATCATCAACACATTGGTCTATTCCTTCTCTTTGTAAATGGGATGTGTGCTTGGTAAAATAAACCACTCAATCAAGAAAATTGGTGCATGATAAAGAAGTAAATTACATTATAATAAACCATTGTTAAATGAGAAAGTAATGTTTCTAATAAACATCACTTGTTGGTTGACTAGTGATGATTTTGATGATGAATTCATATCCCAACATAGGCAGGATGGCATGTGATATGTAAAAAGATGGTAATCATAAGAAATGAAAAACAGACACCAGCTATGAAGGCAGGCATACTTTAAGAAAATAAGTGATGTGAATATGTACTTTATTTTGAGAAAGGTTCTCAAACTATGTATTTTGAAAGATCAAATCTAACAAGTGAATTATATCTGAATTTGAGATATTCCATCAATGATTGATGGACTTTGAGTTTATTCCACTAGCGGTTGATCAAGCTATGAAATTGGACTCTTCTGATGAAGAGTATTTGTAATACATGAGAATAGAGGATATAAACATTATGTGATAAATGAACTAAATAAATTCCTTTGAATCATGTGTCATGGGAGAATATGATAAACATATGTGTTTGTTTGTGTGACGACCCTCAGGTTTTATATGATGCAAATTTGATAAAAAGGCGAGATCTCTTGTTTTAGAAATATGAAATGCATGAAATTCTTTTTCTTTTTGGAAAGTAATCTTTCGTATAAAACCCTGAGTGTCAAAACACATTTTCAAATCATACAGCCATGGCATAATTTTAAATTGACTCTATTCCCAAGAAAGTGTTAGTCACAGCCTCAGTTACAAAGAGTAACTACAATAAAGTAACACTGAAAGATAAGATAGGGGTTTACTCACTTGTACTTAGTTTGGACGTTCTCTATCACAGGTCTGTCGCCGTATATCCTATCCTTAAGTGTTTACTTTGTGTCTGAAAAATGTTAAGGATTGGGTGAGTATATACTATACTCAGTAGGCATCTATCACCACTAGTTTTACAATGCATGCTATGTTTAAAATCATATGCTCTTTAAAACATGTGCATGTTTGTACACTCATGTTCAATATCGATATTAAAAATCATTGTCGGAATACTGATGACTTAAAGAATCACATAATCCAAGTCAAAAGTATCATATATATATATATATCACAAACACAATGATATGCATAAAATGCTCAGTTGAATCCAACTCATGGATATATGGTATGGTATGGTCGACTAACCTCATGTCATGCCATATGCAATGCAAGTAAATCCACAAAAACATAGGGCCCACTATGCCCACGACCTTGCCACCGTGTGGTCCCTAGGTACCTGGGGACACTCGGTCATAGCCTCCATGGGGCATATGACACATCGACCCAGTGCCGTGACACCAGTGGTAGCCCCCTATACCACATGCAGTTGACGTAGGGACATGCCCTTTTTGGGCGTGGTACCCATTCCACCTAATAGTGGTAGAGGCTGGGAGGCCACCCCAGACCTCTCGGCATAGCGCCCACGAGCTTACTAGCCCAAATCATATACGATCAAACAAGCAAAAACCTCTTTTTCAAAACCTGTCCTCTTTGGGTCCCTCACAACTGCCTGGCCCTTACAACTGCCTACCCAGCGTCTTTTGGTAACCCTCAAGGACATGCAAATTTTCAAAAACTCAATGCTCACAAATCATGCAATATATGCAATTGTTTGCAAAACATGTCTATGCATAATGTATTTGTCATATGCATGCTGAATTCGTTTATAAAATTAAGTCATGCTAAACAAGTAATATAACTTAAACTTAAAACATGTATTCTCAAAACAATCATGGGTTCTTTTAAAAAGTCTAGTAGCAATAGAGCACCTACCTGGCTAGATCGCACTAATCCCCTTGTCCTCGTATGCTCCTGAACATGGTTTAGGGGAACAAGGTTAGCTTGGCCTATTTTTATAAGTTTTAGAATAGTTTACCACACTACTTAGGCATTAAGGGTTCATTCTTATGCCTAAAGGTCTCCGAAGGTCCCCAATTGGGCCTTGGTATAGTCAGTTTTACAAAGGTTTAGTGGCCCCGCACCACTATTATGATTTAAGGGTCATGTCCACCTTAGATAGGGCCTTGATAAGGTATTTTATGGTTTGAGTGTGTCCGCATCGTCGATACAGACACAACGCCTTTCATGACGCCTCAATCGGAGTCCTAGAACTCAAGTTATAGGCTTTTGAGTACCAAGTGTACATAGAAGACCTTTAAGAGGTGGAAGCCCGGGACGCGTCAGCGGCATGCGCCCTAGCAAGTGCGTCTACAGATGCACCAGGCTTCCGCCCGTGATTCTCATTTGCGGGCATGTCCAGGACGCGCCAGTCGGGTTTCCTCAACGCACGGGGTGTGTTTTGGTTTGACGGGGACTTGGGCATCCTAGGGACACCCTGGTTTGACCCTGTCGAACCAGTGCGCCCTAGGGACCGTCCCTGGGTCCTTTGTGGCTCCCTAGAGCCCTGTTTTGCATGATTTTTCATGCAAAAACTTGGGGAAACTTAGCCTAGGACTAAGGGGGAGACGGGTTTGGAGGGGTTTTGAGCGTACCTGGTTCGTGGTCGGGTTTTTCCCACTTTTTCTCCTCTTGTTTGCTTCTCCACGATGGGTTTTTCCCAAGCTTTTGGGCTGCCATTAGAGGCGCCCAAGAGCTCTATTTATAGAGCTAGAAGAGGGTTCTGGAGGGGGTTCTTACCGCCATTGAATGGAGGTGGTTTCTCCCCTAAACACCGCCGTTCTAGAACCCTCCAGGAGGTTGAAGAAGAGGGGTGCCCGTATCAAAACGGGCCCCTGTGTTTCTCAGGCTAAATATGTTTTTTAATATAAATTACACTTTTGCCCTTAAACTTCAAAGGGCCATAACTTGTTCATTTTAACTCCGTTTTGAGTGATTTTGGTTTTGTTGGATTCCTTCTTCTGAGACGCACCTAAGGGTACTACTCTTAGGACCAAATTTCTGGGTCCAATTAGGGTGAATAGTGAAATGACCAAAATACCCTTATCTCCAAAAAGTGAACTTTTCATTACTAACTTGGGATTTCAATGTTTACAAAAATGGAGTCATTACAGTTTGTATTGATGAAATCATTGAAGTCTCAGTATTGAAATTGTGATGGTAATGTATTGATGTTGAAAACACCAATGATGATATTTACGTATTTGAATGTGAATGCACAATCAGTGAAAAATCAATTGTTCATTTAATGATATTAGATTCATAATTTCATTTAAGAAACAATGGATGCATTATTTTGGTGTTTGAATTTATACTAAAGAAGGTAAGTTTAGGTATTAAATTCTGAATCATATGTGGTATCCTTAGCATCTATGGTTGTATGTTTCATTGATGCTTAAGTTAAAAGAGCATTATTGTTGATTATAAGACTTTAAGCATGTACATCTTATCTCAGTAAATTGGAATGTGATAATGTCTGAAAAGTTCCTTGATGTAAATGGTAATATCATTATTTTGATTTCATATGCGAAATTGAGTGAATGAGTTTGAAAGATTTATTAGTGAATACAATTGAAATGTTATGATATGAGTTGATATCTTATATTAAATAATTGCCTGAAGAAATGCAAATGTTATCTGTTTTGAACATATGATGAAGTGTGGAAAGTTATTGGTGAAAGGTTGTGATTTTACAACCTAGATTTGATTTATTATAGTAAAGTGTTTTTGAAGAGTCACTGAAAGTGCAAACTTCTATACATCTAAACCCATGCAATTCAGGGGATATTTTGATAGATGTTATGGAATGATATGAATACTGTATAGGATATTTGGTTGCGATGGTGATGCAGGTGTGGTTAAATAATTATTCATTTGATGGTTTATAATGAAATGGCAATGTACCTTAGAATGATCTGAATATTATACCTTATGTTGTAGAAATGGGTAAGTAATTACATTATCTTGAAAATTTGTCACATCAGGTGAATGTGTGGGATGAACGGTTATTTATATTATGATGGATGTTGGAATGTGATGAGATTGAGTCTCAAAAAGATATTATGGATGTATGAATGGTTTATTAGGTGTATAACAATCGCATGCATTAAATGCGTAAGTCCAAAAAATAGAAGAGACTCTGCCAAAATTTTGTTAGAAATATGATACTTGAATTCTAAAAGATTTGGTAGTTTCCTAATGTTAGGATTGATTAAATACATGCAGAAGAGATTTAATTTAAGTTGAGAAATGTATAGTCACTCTTTGAAGTTATTATAAAGAGAAAAAAGGATGGAAATTAGAGATAAAGATTATGTATTTTAAGAATCATTACAATCAAAGGATTTTAGAAGTTGAAATGAAAGAAAAACATAGTCCAAAATATATTGTTTTGATGGCTTATCAAGTAAAGGTCAAATATCAGAGTGGCACAGAAAAAGTGGTCCCTTATTTTTTATGGTAGATGGAAAAGTGACACATTAAGTGGAATGTATTTAGTTAAGTTAAAGATCAATTGTATTTTGGAGGATATTGTTTCATGGAAGGAATTATAAGAAATTAAGTTTGTGATGAGATGAGAATACTCCTAGAATGGTTGGAAAGATAGCATGAAAAGAATTTTGAGGACGAAATTCAATTAAATGGGGAAGATTGTAGCAACCTCAAATTTTGTAAACACCATTCTGGGTGTTATTATGTGAAATTAGAATTTTGGAGTATAATTGAAATTTTTTACCTAAATAAAATAAAATTTTATAGAAATGGAATTTGGAGTGGAAGCAAGAATATTTGGAATGTACTTAAAAAATCTAGTACAATGACATCAAAAACACTGAAATCAGAGTTCGGATGAATTTCACCCTAAAATTTCACTATTTCATGATCGGGTTATGAGTTTTCAAGGGTTATGTCTTTTTATATATTATAATTTGGATCTAAAACTAAAACCATTAGATAGTACTTAGAAAATGGAATTCAACGAGCCAAAGAACACTGAAACCAGAGTTCGTATGAAGAAGTTATGGGCCTTTGAAGTTAGGGGCAATACAATAATTAAAAGATTTTAAAAAAATGCACAATTTAATGGAAGGGGGCCAAATTGATATTGGAACCCCCCCCCCCCCTCACATTATAAACCCAATGAAATGTCAGGTCTGCTCTCTCTCTCTCTCTCCCTCTCTCTCTCTCTCTCTCTCTCTCTCTCTCTCTCTCTCTCTCTCTCTCTCTCTGACCAGCCCTAAGTGAAAATTGGAACCAGAGCTGCCAACAACCTGCGTGCCTAAAACCCTCCTCTCCTCTTTCCTTTCTCCCTGACTCAACCCATTGGGGACCGATGCAGCTCGACTAGCAGGCTGTGCTAGTCTCGGTCCCTTCTTCCCTTTGCACTCCACGCAATTGAAGCAAGAGATTCATGAATTTCGAGAAAAGCTCACTGATGAGCTCGATCAGGTAAGGAATTTAGTTAAGAAGCTAGAATCTAGGGAGATTCAGTTTACTTGTTATTGGTTGCAGTTATAGCCATTCATAGCTCTTGTCGAATGATGGTATAGATAATGAGGGAAAGAGGATGAATGTGGAAGCTACTCCAGCTCCACTGCGACCATTGCAGCAGTTAAGTGTTTTGGTTATAGAGAATAGTCAAGGTGGACTGAGCGATATCATTGAGAAGGAGAAGAGAACTCCGAAGGTGAATCAGTATTACCGCATTTCAGATTTTATTCTTGGTGCCCCCTAAGAGTAACAAGAAGTTGAAATCCAATGGGAATAAGAAACATGGAGGGGATGGGGATTATGGTGTCATAATGGATAAGCATACCAGAGAGGTTTTTAAGCAGTGTGGTAATTTACTTTCAAAGTTGATGAAGCATAAACATGTGTGGGTGTTTAATACTCCAGTTGATGTGAAGGGACTTGGATTGCATGATTATTACAACATTATTAAGCATCCAATGGATCTTGGGATAGTGAAGTCGAAATTGGACAAGAATTGGTATAAGTATCCTAGGGAATTTTTGCAAAGGACATTAGATTGACATTTAGAAATGTGATGACATACAACCCGATTGGGCAAGATGTTCATATCATCATAGACTAGCTGTCTCAGATATTCTAAGAATGGTGGGCAACGTTTGAGGCTGAGTATAATTTAAATATGAGGTTTGACATGGATAATGATTTGGGTGTCCCCACCCCTACAAGTGCATCGAGAAAAGTTCCTCCTCCTGAATTGAGGAGGACTTTGGACAAATCAGAATCAACTACCCTCCTCCATTATTCACAGTTGAAGTCCATCAGTTACACTTCCACTGGTAGAATTGCTGCTTCAAAGAATCCCAAAGCCAAGGATCCTCACAAACGAGACATGACATATGATGAGAAGTGCAGACTTAGCACAAATCTTCTAAATATGCCTTTAGAGAAGCTAGACAATATTGTTCAGATAATCAAGAAAAGGAATTCAACCCTTAGTCAACACGATGATGAGATTGAGGTGAACATTGATAGCTTTGATGCTTAGACATTATGGGAGCTTGATATGTTTGTGACCAATTACAAGAAGAGTTTGAGCAAGAACAAGAGGAAGGCCAGGCTTGCAATTCAAGCTAGAGGTGAAACTGGGAAGAATTTGCATGCATCAAATATAGTTACCATTGATGCTAAGGCGCCAAAAGAAACCAAACAAGACAAGAAGAATGTGTCTTCCTCATCACCTGTTCAAGGAGAAAAACATGGTGATAATGCAAGTCGATTAGCTAGTGGGAAATGGATGAACTCGCCACATGAGGTAGATGGAGAATTAAGAAAGCATGTCTTAATAGTAAGATACATGTTTTTTTTTAACATAATCTTATTTTTATGATAAATATTATGTTAATTAAATTGTGCATATCATATGACATGTGATGATGAAAAATGTTTACTTGTGAATGATAAAAATTTGTTAATTGAAATACTATATGAATGACATGCTTATAATTGAAGCCTACTAAATGATATTAAAAGATACACATGATCTGTTCTTAAAAATATCATAACTGTTATTATGATAAAAAGACATTTATGGTACATGGGTACCATTACATCATATGTGATGTATGAGTTTAGGATTTTAGATTACATCCTTGGTGGGCGATCACCTACTAAGTGAGGATGTTATGATTATTTTGAGATATACATATATATTATGGATAGGCAAGACGTCTGTATATTATTATTTTACATCCAGGCGGGGTGGCCTGAGAGTTTTGATTTAGACAGGCATAGGCTTGGGGATGCTATGCTAGAAGAGTTGTAGGGTTTGGTCACCCTCTCTCTGAAATTTATTATATGATGGATACCATGCCCAATGAGGGGTTACATGTCGGGTGGGGCAATCATGGGAAGGCCACCACTATGACAGCCATGGTCCTCCCATGCAGACATGGATTTTGTTATTTCCATAGTTGGTATCAGTGGATTATTATGTAGTTATCGAGCACGCTGTACAGATTTAGACTACAGCATAGTAGTCCTTATATTTGATGCACTATGGTGCATATATTATAGCATGATGACATGCATATATGTTGGCATGATGAGATGCCTTTTATGATGTTACTAGCAGCGGCTGGAGTATTATAAACCCCATATGGAAGGGGTATGATTTTGAGACCCAGTATAGTCTGGGAATGTAGGTTATAAAATATATTGACTATGTTCATAATTTTGTATGACTTTTAAATATTTTAATATGTATCATATAGTCCTATAATTATATACTGGAGGGCATAGTTTCATAAAAGTTTTCGTATGGGGAAGTGAATGGGTAGATATATTATGTAGAGTATGGTTCATAGAATTGGAGTATGGTATCATATGAAAAATGATAATGATAAATATTTAAAATACTAGTGAATTATATATATCATGTAAAGTGTAATCCCTAAGATGTGATTATTATATTCATATGAAGAAGAAGAATTATAAATAGCTAATTTATCAATGACTTGCAGATAATTGAATTATTAATGAAATTATGGAATTATGAACTAAGTGGTAAACTTCATCCCATATAAGCATTATGATGAAATTGAATATTTTAATTGATGTAAAATTCTTAATTCATATGTAATTAACATGTTTTCTTAACTCTCCCCTACCAAGCATAGCTTGTTGAGATACTGTAAATGTTTTATGTTTACAATATCTCAAATACAAACAGACAGGAGAAGACATACACAAGCAAGAGGAGTTCAACAGCCATACTTCTGTGCTCAGGTATATATTTTGTTAAAGTTTTTGTATTGTGTAGTTAGTTATTTGGATTATGATACTTGTGCATTTAATATAATGATTATAAGAATTGTGTATATGAACCACTAGATGGATCCTGTTGTTTCATAAAATGTATGTCCATCTTCTATAAAAACTATATTATGTATAGTATGGGAGTTGAGGTGACATCTGGGTTTTTGGAAAAATGAATTTCAAAGAAAACTATCTTCCACTATTTAAAAATTTTAAAATTAGAGACATGCCACCCTTTTGAAAATAAACATGAAATTTTTTTGGGGAAAACCCGGGGTGTCACATTGAAAACATAGGATCTTATATGGAAAAATATAGAAGATGGAGATTTTAAAAGCATCTAGGTTGCCTCATAGAGAGCTCTAAGTTTTACATCTTCACCCAGACATAATGATGAGTGCAATGATGGTAATCTACAAGGGTTCCTGGAGTTGTAATCTAAGGTGGGTCATGATACTAAAGTGCCTCTAATAGTATCTCATCAATCTCAAGATTAGGAATCTCTAGGAAAGGTTATAATGTCTGGCCATTGACTTTTTCAATTTCTCCATCCTTTCCAATCTTGATGGCCCCATGAGGATAGGTAGTGCATACTATATAAGGTCCGGTCCATCTAGATATGAGTTTTCCTAGGAAGAGATGCCATTTAGAGTTTTACAATAATTACCTAATTGGGATAGTACTTGAATAAGTATAGGTCATTCCAAGTAAAATATCTAACCTTAGTCAAAAGTCTCTTTTTATGTTGTTTGGTCCAATGATTAAGCATTTGTCCTATAACAAGATAATTAATAATATCACCGTACTAAGGCAATTGGGAAATATGCAATAACTATTCATATGGTAAGGATTCAGTTATTGGCATATGATTGCTAATATGCTTCACCACTGGTCTAGATAAGTGATCTGCTACAACAGTTTCAGAACCTTTCTTATCCCAAATTTCTGCGTCAAACTCCTATAGCAATAGTATCCAATGGATCAACCTAGGTTTTGCATCCTTTTTAAAAAGTATGTGTTAAGTGTTTAATTTTAGCCAAAATGCATTAATATTTAGCATTTAATTAGATCATCTAACTGATCAATTTTTTAATTTTAGCTTAATTATTAATTTTAACTCCAATTAATCATCCACCTATTGATTTATAAAATTTATCAATCATATGATCATTATGAGCTAATCAAATGATTAAAGTGTGATCAAGATGAATCTAATTCAGTTTTGTATGGTGCAGATCAACTAGATTGGGCAATACATTGCTCAGATTGAGCTGATTAGTGTCAAATCATCTTCACCTTACAAGCGCAATACAAAGTAAGATGAGATGGTTGCTAATTAAGAAAGGAGAACCTATAAAATAATGCACAAAAAAGGAAAAAGAAAGAAAGAGGAATCATACTTAGAAGTGAAATCAAAGGAGAAGGAAAGAACAAAAATTAAGAGTGAAGAACCGAATAGGAAGGTGGAGATAGTTTAATAGAGGAAGAAGGTAGGGAAGACATATACACTCATCATTGTAGGAGAACTGAAGCAAAGGAAGGACTGCACAAGGGGACCTACAAGTTCTCAACCATATCTGCCTCTCTATCTCGCTCTTCTGCTATTCTCTTCTTCTTCTTCCTGCACCCACCTCTTCTTCTCTGCTTCTCTTTATCTCTCTCCCTTTCTCGATTATCTTCTCCACAGGAGAGACCGAACCCATCTCCATTGTCCCCAGTTTTCTCTTTAAATCCTTATTCTCAATCTCCTCTCTATTCACTATTTCTATTCCTCACTCTCAGCCTCCTTTGTCTTCTCTTCACTATTGAAATCATTCAAATTCTCCAAAAAATTTCACCAATTCTTCTCCTTTTTACTTACTAACATTGTTACGAAGAAAATCCAACTTGGGTTTTGCCAAAATCCCACCTCTATCCCAGTTTTCTCCCTTCCCTATAGCCATCTTCTTCCTCCCATCGGGTTCCTCTTCATTTCTGCCCATAGAGATCCTATTTGAATTCCATTTCTATCCCCATTTCAATTCTAACTATATTCTTATTTTGTCCTTTTCCCTATTTTCATTATTCTTATTCTAGTTTTGTCCTATTTGGGTTCTGTTCTATTCTCAGATTAATCCAAGAATTAAGTAGCCAAACCCTATTTGATTTAAGCTTAACCAAATCAACAGTTTAGCTTTAACAAATAGGAAAACTTTATTTTCTAATCTTTCTTTCATCAGAATTCAAATCAATTCTTAGAACTTATTTTTAGGACAACTCTTAGCTTATCATTTAGCTCTAATCTTCAATCTAAAATCCAAAAATTTGATCTAAGCCATCCAAAAGCCAAAATCTTTCCTTATTCCAGATCATCAATGTTTTGGGGAATCTATTTAATCCAGCCATTGGATTATAAATCAAAAGTGTCAGTGAGAGATTGATTAAGGTTAATCAACTTTGACAATATCATATTTGAAATTATTTGTCCTAATCAAGCTAGGGAAGTGAATTTTATTTTTTATTTAGTTATTTTTTTTATCTTTTTGAATTTTGATTGGTGTAATTTTTGATTAGTTGAATAGATTTGAGTTTACAGTTCATTGTTATTTAATTTCTATTATTTATTTTAATTTTTGGTTAATTAAATTCCAAAATTTTAAATCGAGTCCCCATGCGATCAGCCCATACTTGTATTAGTTGTACTACAATAGCCCATGCACTTACAGAAAACACACAACAATGTGCTTTAGAAATCATGCTGAAAATAAAAGTAATGGGAAACACTTCTTTTTTTTTAACAACGTAAAGATAAAATTTAGAATTAATGATAAATGATGAAATCCTAGACTAGAAATAAAAGATACATGAGACTACAATCCTAAGAGCAAGATATGCATTTTTATTACTTGTAGGTAATTTTGTAGACTAGGATGCTTAAGAAAAGGAGACTAGGATGTTTAAGAAAAGGATGCTAAAATGCAAGCTAGAAATGGAAAAGAATTGAAAATGAAAACAACAAAAGAAAAGGAGTAAAACTCATCTCAATAATTCTCAAATTTCTCTCTAAAATGGAAGATTAGCCTAGAACTCACTCTCCTAACCTAACAAGCACTATATGAGATCCTCAATAGAGGTGTAAAACATGTCTTCAAAGAGGAAATAAGACCCCTATTTATAGAGGGTGTGCATGGCATGATTGTAATTAGAGTATCAAGCAAGGGGCAAGGTGAAAGTTGTTAAAAAATTAACGTCTATGCCAGTATACAAGATTATGTATTATGCCTTTATTATACATGATCTTGTACAATTGAGGGCCAGCAATACATGATCGTGTATTTCAAGTGCTGCATGATACATGATCAAGCAAATAAGATCTATGACTCTTTTTTCACACTTTTGGACAACTTTGAATGTACTTTGAATGTCATTTGAGCTTCTCCTTTTGGAATTCAAGTGGAATGCAACTTTGAAATTGAAATTATGATTTTAACCAAATTGAGAAATGAAACTGAAATAATAAAAAAACATGAACAACTTTAGGCAATCATTTAAACAATTTAAAACCAAGAAAATTTACAAACTTCTTCACAATTTGAATACTTTTGACATTTCAAAATTTTAGAAATTATTTTGAAAGCTATCAAAACACTTAATGACTATTGTAAAAACTTAGGATTCTTGGACATACCTTGAGAACTAGAAATTTTTGAAAGTTGGGAAAACCATTGATGATTCTTGAAAGTATTTGAATTTAGGGTTCTTGAAAAGTATAAGCATTTGGAATAATTTTGGAAATATTTGGAACATTTTGAAAACATTTTAAACTTATGTTTTTGAAATCTTTTAGAAATATAGTTCTAAAAACTGTTTTTGAAAGACTTGTAAATAAGCTTTAGAAAACATAAAAACTTAGGGAAACTCTTGCAAACTTTAATGGTTATCATTTCCCAAAATCTTAAAAAACTCATCAAAATACCTAAAATTTTGAATGTTGGAATAACTTGAAATGATCTTTGAAAATAAATTGCCTATGTTTCCTTTTGTGAAAATGAGGGAAATTTTCAGAAAACTTGAAAGCATTAACTTAAATGAGATTTACAAACTTTCTTAGACCTTAGGCAAAAATTGGGTCCTCAAAAATTATTAATTGGTACAATATTTTGTTTATATAGTTTCCTTTTCTTGAGCAACAAAATGTAGCGATTGAAGGTTAATGACCGAATATAACCCAATTTTGTTGTTTGGGTGATTCTCTATAGCCACAAATTGTAACACCCCTAATTTGTGTAAGGAGATTGAATAAATAATGAAATTAAAAAATTCCAAGGAAAATTAGGTTGAAATATTAGGGTTATTAAAAATGCACTTCTCATAGAAGTGGAATCAAGGTTGAAAACCTAGATATTTGATATGTACATGGAAAATAGGCTTGTATAGACTATAAGTTTGTCAAATTCCTAGTTTGGGAGAAAAATCAATATTTTTCTCAATTTTTAACCTAGAAAGGGAAAAAATATAATTTCAGCTCACAATCAAGGTAAAAGACATGTATAATTGAAAACACACTCAACAAACCAATCAAAATAACACTAAGTACATCAAAATTCGAGTTCGTATGAAAATTTAGCATTTTTCTACATTTTTCAACAAACACGGCAAAACGATCATTTCACATTAATGTGGGGCAACGGTCTAGAAACATTAATAGTTGGTCAAAACATGACCAGCTAGTAGTGGATACAGAGGTGGAAGTGGGGGAATTCCTTTTAATATAAAATTCAAAAGAGAAAAGCATAATTATGAGGGAAAAATGATTAAAATTTTTAGAAAATGCCTATAAATACATCAGAAAATTTTTGAAAAATGTTCATAAAATTTGCCACAAAATTCACCAACTCCTCCTTTGATTCTAGATCCAAATTACCTCTCCTTTCTACTTTCTCCCAATTTTTCTCTCTTTCTTTTCTTATTTCCAGTTTTACCCCTATGTGGAAAACCTATAGAAATCCATTGATCTAACCCTCATACCAGAAATCCAAATAGTTAGATCAATTTGTAACAAACTTATCTACAAAAGCCCTATGCTAATTGCACAATCCATAGGCGATTTCATTTGAAGATCATAAATTATTTTGTCTCCAGCATAGTTCACTTTTCGGTGAGGATATTCTTAATTTTGGCAAGATCTTCTCTTATGGACACTTCCAAATAGGTTTCCTATCTCTTTATTTTCATTTTGCAATATATTTTCCCTAAAATCGGGTCACCGGACTGGTTTTTTAGCCAAAATTTTAGAAAAACTAGTACTAGTGATGCAGGACTAGAACACCATCAAAGACACCTAAGATGGAAAATTTGAGCTATCCATTGGATTCAGAAGGCCCAATATACTTAAGAACCATGATCACAGTAAGTTTTATTTTTCATCTAGATCCTTAATTTAAAGAAATAAGATCTGATAGTCCAGAATCAATCTGGATAGTTGAAATTGATGGAAACTTGAAAATTTAATTCCAAACTCAATTTAAATCCAAATCTAGATCAGAAAGAAGCTACAGATTCCTTGTATTGTGAAGAATATAATGAAATAATGATATTGAGTTTTTTAATTTCATTTATATGAAATAAATTTTAAAGTTAGTTTCAACAATAGTGGATCATGATCAAATTGATGTGAAAATGGAAATATGATCCGATGGATGGATCCAAGACATGTCAAAACCTTAAGATCAATTATCATAATAGAATTTTCAAGCCTCTAGATTAGTTAAATTGATCAAAACATTTTAGAATAAGATTAGCCATTGAAAATAGCTAAAAACTTAAAAATGAAATTCATCGCTCATTTTAAGTCTGATTTTTTATCCAGAAGATTCTATGAATTTATCTTGATGAGGGGAACCTACTAAACCCATAAAAATAATGTTTTAATCACTAAAAATTTCTATTAATTAAAAATATACCTACTGACACCTTTAATCAAGTAGATCTGGGGTGATCAGAAGTGAGGATTTGGATCCATTAAGGATATAATGATGATAAATCATCATGGGGATGGTTGGATTGGACTGACATGAACTGAATTAAAGTTTAGACCATTGAAAGTAAAATTGATCATGGAAAATTACAACGGATCTGCTTGATTTGGTAGATCAAAAATGATCAAACCACATGGACCTATAAAAGTGATGATCTAAGGCTAATATCATGTTACTACAGATGTTGGATCAATCAAAAACATGAAAGATCAAGGGTTGTACTCTTAATGGAATATTAACCTTAGATCTAAAAGATGGACAAATCAAATGGTTGGATTATAAGCATAAATTGATCATATGCTTAGTTAATGGTCTTTAATAGTAGATTTTATTTAATTATGATCCTTGTCAAGTTTCCAATTTCACTATAATTTTCTTTAATTTCTTAGATTAAAATGTTGTTAATATTCTAGTTAATTGTTTTATTAACAAATTTAATTCATGTCAAATTTTCAATTCTAGTATGATTGTCTTTAAATTCCTTTGATGAGGTCTAAATGCCTCCTTACATGAGGATTAAATTAACCACATTGGGAATGGCATTAACTAGTAAACCTTGACAATTAGAATTAAGAGTTGTCTAGAATTAAGAATGAATAAGTTACCCTATATCCAGTAAAACACTAACTAGTTGAGAAATAATAATAGAAGCATAAAAGGTTAGCAAATTATCTAACCCTAATAAAAATTGTAGGTAAGATAAGGATGATCTGGTGAGATCCAAGAGAGATCTTAAATGATCAAAAACAACAAAAGAAAAGAAATACAATGTTGAGTATATTATTGTTGTTTGAAGCTTAAAAGGTTTAAAACCTTGATCATATATGATTCAAGGAAAATTAGGGCATCCTTCATAGGATAACCCAAATACATGTAGAAAGAATACTTATATAAAGGAATAACTTTATACGTATGGTTTGACAGATGTATGAATCAAGACCATGATGGACAATATGGAGTGAATACCACTTTGAGGTAGGTGGATGTACAAGAATGCATTAAAGATTCATGCGTGTGTGTGTATATATACATGATCTTCTGTCTGGAATTATAGACCTTCATGATATAAGTATGCTTGTGGTACCTTAGAACAATAATGATCGAAGCAAATGATCCAACCAAGTGATCCAACCCCATGATCCATCCAACTGATCCAATCAAACGATGAGAAATTAGTGAGATGTGTAGACTAACCCTAAGAATAGGGTACAGAAAATATTCCAGCCTTAATTAAATAGACATATCATCTGAAATGTACAAAGTATTTTACATACAAGTGCAGTGGCTTGTGATTTTGTTTTACACAGACCTAGGCATGGGGATGCTATGCTAGGGAAGTTATGAGGGTTTGGCCACCTGCTTTCTGAAATGTATGATATGATGGATACGATGTCCAAAGAGAGACTAAAAGTCGGGTGGGGCAATCATGGGAAGGCTGCCATTGTGATAGCCATGGTCCTCGCCCATGCGGACATGGATTTTATTATTTTCATAGTTGGTATCAGTGGATTATTATACAATTATCTGGGCTCACTGTAGGAATTTAGACTATGGCATAGTAGTCCTTGATGATTTTACATTATGATGCACATATGATAGGCATAGTAAAATGCCATGGCATGATGAGATGCCAAGTATGATGAAATACATGAGTTCCTGGAGAGAAAATCCCCATATGAGATTTGGCTGAATTTTGATCTCCTAAGTGGGAGTATAGCTAAGGGAAGGAACAAATTTTGAGTATTTTTACTATTTTAATGGGTTTACCCTATACTATATAAATGATGTATGTACTTTATGATGAGATGGTCCATGAATGGGTAAACATGATAGAATGATGAATGAGATATCATATTCTTGTATTAATGAAGTATTATATTCTTGTATCCCCTGCCAAGCATAGCTTGCGAAGATATTGTAAATGTTTGAATGTTTACAATATCTCATATACAGGGAAGGAGACTTAAGGACGTATAACTTGAAGAGCCTAGACGCTACTAGACTGATCAGGGTATCTTCTTTGAAGATTGTGAAACCAAACTATGTACTTTGTATTTGGACAATGGATTGTAATTGTAATACAGGGGCTGTGTAAAGTGAACTACTGGATGATTCTTGGTATTCAATAAAAATTTATTTTGATACAAAAATCTTTATGTGTATTATGTATGTTAAGGTGAGACTTAGGTTGTGTTACAAATTTATTTAAAAGAAAAAAAAAATTTCTTCATTGTTTGCGAAATTTTTTTACTACTAAGGGCCTTGCCTTTGAAAAATGTATTACAAAATGTGTTACAAAAACCCAGGTCATCATAGTTGGTATTAGAGCCATCCATCTAGTCACTTCAGCTCCAATTTGTCCAAAGGAATAATTCAAGTTAGGTTAGAGTAGAATTGGTTATATAGAATACTTATATAGGAAATTTGGTGTGTGAGCAGATGCCACCTAAAAGGACAACTAGGCAGATGACTCAAAATGTATCTGAGAATGTTATGGAAGGATCATCTAGGAATAATATGGAGGAGGTGATGACTAAAGTATTAAGGAATTTTCTTCCTCATATTCAACATCCTCAGGCCGTATCAACTCCAATTTAGGGACCAAGTACTCAGGCCCAGGCTCAACCTAAAGTAGGACTCAGTTCAGCCATACCAAGACAGGACAATCCAACTCCAATACAAGATCATTCTTCACCTATACCTAGTGGAGTATTGGGAACCCCTCAATTGACACTAGAAAAAGTAGACAAGATGGTGGAAAGGTTTCAGAAGATGGTCATCAACTACAATGGTAAGGGTGATGTCGAAAAGGTTGAAGAGTGTATCTATGAAGTAGAAAAGACCTTTAGTGTGTTAAGGACTCTAGAGGATTTAAAGGTCAAGCTGGCCACTTATATATTGAAGCAAGAAGTGGTCTTATGGTGGAGATTAGCAAAAAGAAATTTCTTCCCCAAGCCTAAAGAAATTTCATGGGAAAAGTTTAAGGAAGTGTTCAACAACAAATATTTTCTCGTTCATGTGCAATCCCGAAAGGAGAAGGAGTTTCTAGATCTACAATAAGGAAATCTCTCAGTCGTGGTTTGCAAGTCATATTTGTGACATTGAAAGGCATACGGTAGATAGTTTTATGGAAGGGTTAAACCCAGGGCTAAGAACTAAGGTGCTAAGAACCAAACCTACGACCACGACCAAGTGTGTCAAGATGGCCTTTAAATTTGAAGAAGACTACAAGAAAAACCAATTCACCAGATTTGGAGGAAGGGACAATTATCATCAAAAACCCTTCAAGAAGGGCAAGAGACTGCCAAACAACTTCAGGCCTTCTAACCATCAGGGGAATCAAGCTAAACGGATACCATGCCCCAAATGCAGAGTATATCATGTAGGCAATGTGTGTCCCAATCCTATGCCACAACCACTACGACCTCTTATCAAATGTTACAATTGTGGTGAGTTAGGGAATCTCTCTCATAATTGCAACAAACCATTAAGGATGCACAATGTGAGAATGTACGGCATCATCAAGGAAGGGTGTTCACCATTACTGACAAAGAGGCTGGTACATTTAATGCAGTTATTAAAGGTACATTGCTAGTATCCAATCACCATGCCAAAGTGTTGTTTGATTCTGGATCTACCCATTCTTTCATATCATATGTATTTGCATCTAGTATACAATTGATAGTGAAGAAATTGGGATTCCATCTAGATGTGATGACACCAGTGGGGAAAACAATTAGATTACAGCAATATCTTCAAAATGTATCTGTTGAAGCATGGGGGAAAAGAATGAATATAGACCTCATTTTACTAAACATGGTAGATTTTGACATAATATTGGGTATGGATTGGCTAGCAAAATACTGGGTAATTATGAATTGCCTTAAAAAGAAAATCACTTTTAACATACTAGGAGAAGAAACACTAATATTGCATGGAAGACCAAATTACTAGGACAAATCCATCATATCAACTATGAAGGCTGCCAAATATGTATCCAAGAGGTGTTAGGCATTTTTAGGAACTGTAGTTGCTTTGGATGTTGAACAATCCAAGATAGAAGAAATCGACATAGTCACGGAATTCCAAGATGTGTTTCCTGAAGAACTCCCAAGTTTACCAGCCCATAGGGAAATTGAGTTTACCATTGAAGTAATTCCTGATACAACTCCAATTTCTAAAGCACCCTATAGGATGGCCCCACTGAGTTAAGGGAATTGAAGAATTACCTGCAGGAATTATTGGACAAAGGGTTTATCCGACCAAGTAGTTCACTATGGGGAGCACCAGTGATATTTGTGAAAAAGAAAAATGGGTCTATGAGGTTATGTATCGATTATCAGATGTTGAACAATGTGACAATAAAAAATAGATACCCTCTACCCAGTATTGATGATCTCTTTGATCAACTCCAATCTACTAAGGTCTTTTCCAAAATTGACCTTAGATCAGGATATCATCAATTGCGTATCAAAGGTAAAGATATACCCAAAATCACATTCAGAACCTAGTATGGACATTATGAATTTTTAGTGATGTATTTTGGATTGACCAATGCTCCTATCGTATTTATGGACTTGATGAACAGAATTTTCAAGGAATTTTTAGATAATTTTGTAAATGTATTCATCGATGATATACTGATTTATTCTACCAGTGTACAGGAACATTTACAGATTATATTAAACATGCTTAGAAGCACAAACTATTTGGAAAATTTAATAAGAGTGAATTTTGGTTGGAAAATGTCAACTTTGTAGGACATGTAATTTCCCAGAATGGAGTAGAGGTAGACCCAACCAAGGTGGAAGCAATAATGAATTGGGAATAGCCAAAGATAGTAACGGAAATACGAAGTTTTCTGTGGTTAGCTGGATATTATTGTAGATTTATCCAAGGATTTTCCTATATAGCTCTTCCTTTGACTTCTTTACCTAGAAAAGGATTACAATTTACTTGGACTGAAGAATGTGAAAGGAGTTTCCAAGAGTTAAAGACGAGATTAACTACAGCACCAATATTGACCCTACCATCAAGGAGTGAAGGTTATGACATATACTGTGATGCTTCAGGAAAAGGGTTAGGAAGTGTATTGATGCAAAATGGAAAGGTCATTGCTTAGGCTTCACAACAACTAAAGAAACATGCAATGAACTACCTAGTACACGACCTAGAACTTGAGGAGGTAATGTTTGCCTTAAAAATTTGGCAACATTACTTGTATGGGAAGAAATTCAATGTATTCACCGATCACAAGAGCCTTAAGTATATTTTCACCCAAGTTGATCTGAATATGAGACAAAGAAGGTGGATGTAATATATTAAGGATTATGATTTTGTAATTCAATACCATCCTGCAAGGGCTAATGTAGTGGCTGATGCACTAAGTAGACAAATAAAAACAGTATTGGCTAATGTCACCATTAAGTCAGCTTTTGTTGAACAAATCTTAAAGGCCCAAGAAAGGGATATAGTGACCCAGGAAATTTGTGAAAAGACAGGGGTTAGTAAAGCTTTAGATGGGGGTATTTGGTTTCAAGGAAGACTTGTAGTTCCCTTGAGTTTGAGAAAAGCACTACTACAAGAAGCCCATCAATGAAAATTTTCTATACGCCCTGGAGGAACAAAAATGTCCCAAGATTTAAAAAGAAACTTCTAGTGGGAAGGCATGAAGAGAGATATCGGGGAATGTGTATCTAAGTGCTTAACTTGTGAGCAAGTGAAGGCTGAACATCAAAGACTAGCTGGATTACAACAAACCCTGGAACTGCCAAAATGGAAATGGGAACATATCACCATGGACTTTGTCGTAGGGCTACCAAGGGCTTGGGCAGGTCATGATATGATTTGGGTAATAGTTGATAGGCTAACCAAGTCGGCACACTTCTTTTCGATCAAATAAAACCAACCTGTCGACAGTTTAGCCCAGTTATATGTAAGAGAGATAGTTAGCCTTTATGGGGTCCCAGTCTCCATCATCTCTAATTGAGATGGAAGGTTTACCTCTAGAAGCTAGAAGTGCATGCAACAAGCATTAGGGACATCACTAAAGTTTAGTACAGCTTTTCATCCCCAAACAGATGGTCAGTTAGAAAGGACCATTCAAACCTTAGAAGATATGTTAAGGACCTATGCACTAGACTGGAGAGGAAGTTGGGATGAACATCTTCCACTAATGGAGTTCGCATATAATAATAGTTTCCATGCAAGTATCAGTATGGCACCATACAAGGCATTGTATGGACGACCATGTCAATCGCCAACCTGTTGGGATGAAGTGGGAGAGAGGAAATTGATAAAATTAGAACTTGTGGAATAGTGTACAGATAAGTTTAGAATAATAAAGAAAAGATTGTTGGCCATGCATAGTCATCAAAAAAATTATGTGGATAAAAGATGCCGAACCCTGAAATTCGAAGTAGGTGACCACGTGTTTTTAAAGGTTTCACCAGTTAAGGGAGTGATGAGGTTCAGATGTAAGGGAAAACTCAGTCCAAAGTATATTGGTCCTTTTAAAATTCTAGAAAGGGTTGGTCTGGTGGCTTACAAATTAGCCCTACTACCCCAACTCTCAGAGGTACACAATGTATTTCACATATCCATATTGCAAAAATACATTCTAGATGAGACTCATGTGCTTCAAAGGATACTAGAGGTGTTAAATCTAGATTTAACCTTTAAAGAAAGGGCAATCCAGATCTTGAAAAGGAAAGAGCAACAATTGAGGGCCAAATCTATCCCTTTAGTCAAGGTATTGTGGCAACATCATATGGTCGAGGAAGCAATCTGGGAATTAGAAGAGGAAATGAAAATTTTGTGTCCTAGTCTATTTGAGTGATTGTAAATTAGAAATTTCGAGGACAAAATTTTTTGTAAGGGGGGGTAGATTGTAACACCCCTAATTTTTGTAAGTAGATTAAATAAACAATGAAATTAAAATTTTCAAGAAAAATTAGGTTGAAATATTAGAGTTATTAAAAATGCACTTCTCATAGAAGTGGAATCAAGGCTGGCAACCTACATATTTAATATGTACATGGAAAATTAACTTAGACTATAAGTTTGTCCAATTCCAAGTTTGGGTGAAAATTCTAGATTTTTCTCAATTTTTAACATAAAAGGGAAAAAAATATAAATCCACTTCACAATCAAGGTATAAGACATGTATAATTAAAAACATACTCAGCAAACCAATTAAAATGACACTAAGTACGTCAAAATTCGAGTTCGTAAGAAAATTTTCTATTTTTCTATATTTTTCAACAAAAGGGCAAAATGGTCATTTCATATCAATGTGGGCGCACTAATGTGAAAACCCTAATTTTTTTGGAATTATTTAGAATTTTTTTGAAATTTGTGGTGGAATATTATATTTAATATAATATTAATTTTTAGAAAAAGAATCAGGTCTTGAAACATAGATATTTGGAATCATTCAAGGGAAACCAATCAGAATGAATGTAAGCACGCTGAAATCTGAGCTGGTGTGAAAAATCCCTATTTTTCATAATTTTTGTGAATTTACATTTACCCATAAGGATAAATTGATCATTTTATTTTTATGTGGGGTCCACAAAAGTTAGGTGAGCTAGTGGACAGCCAACTTGGAAAATATCAATGATGAAAAATAAACATGATGAGGAATATGCTTTGAATTTTATAAGAAAAGTGAAAAATCATTTAAAATGAAAATAATTAAAATATTTTAAAAACAGCCCTATAAATACCCCTCCCACTATTCTCACGAAATTCCACAAATCTTTATGGCTCTCCCACTCTCTCCCTCTCCCTTTTCTCTCTCTTTCCTTCTCTTTCTCTCTTTTCTCTCCTTTTTCCTTCTTTTTATCTTTCTTTTTTCTTTTCCTTTCTTTTCTTTCTTTTTCTCTTTCCAGCCATAGTGGTGGTCCCCACATGTGCCTAACACAAGAACCAGCCTGTGCCAGGTTGGCATGTCCCAGGACACTTCTTCCACCTGACGCCTGCGAGAAACAAGCTGGCTAGGGTTTTTTCGCAGCCGGCAAAATCATCCTCGATCTCCCTCCTTTGGCACCAGAAAGAACCCAAGAGACCCAGAATCCATTCCTCTCACTCCCCTCTTCAAAACCCCTCTCCCATTTCTCTTCCCCGGCACTGGCAAGCACCTCGGGGGTAAGCAATTTACAAAATCCCTACCCGTTTGGCAGGAAACCATAATCAAGGTTTCAAATATTCTAAGCTAACAAATCTATACTATAAGTAAAATCACACAATAATAATATGCTCTACATTGTATTTCTATTCTTTTATTATTTTTGATCATTCAAGATCTCTCTTGGATTTTGCTAGATTATCCTTATCGTACTTACAATTTTTATTAGGGTTAGATAATTTGCTAACCTTTTATGCTCTTATTATTATTTCTCAACCAGTTAATGTTTTACTAGATTGAAGGTAACTAATTCATTCTTAATTATAGATAGCTCCTTTTATTTCCAATTGACCAAGGTTTACCAGTTAATGTCATTCCCAACGTGGTTAATTCAATCCTCATGTAAGGAGGTGTTTAGACCTCAACAAGCATCAACAGAAGGTGAAGGGATAGCGAGGCTCATTAGAAACCCCCTTAACCATGATGAATAACATGTAAGGGCATAGCCTTAGCTCAACCTTTAATAAGGTCCTATGAGATCATAGCCCTAAGTTTTATTTCTACTTGGTTTTAGTTAATTCTATGAACATATACTATGTCATTCATGGATATTTATTATGCTCCTATTTTGGGCCAAGGAAATGGAAAATCCACTCCTTATATTGTCCTACTAACTATAGCCTTTACTATGATTATTTCTCCTTATGTACATGTGTATTTTGTGAAGTCCAATTATATTTCATTAATTACCCCTTTTAAGGTATTTTTCACAACTCTACTAATGTAAGGGAAATTAAAAGAAATTACACTAATAAATCTAAATCTAAGCAATTTAGAGGCAATCATGCTAGAATTGAAAATTTGACATGAATTAAATTTGCTAATAAAACAATTAACTAGAATATTAACAATATTTTAATCTAAGAAATTAAAGAAAATTATACTAAAATTAGAAACTTGACATAGATCATAATTAAATAAAATCTACTATTAAAGAGTATTAACTAAGCATATGATCAATTTATCCTTATGATCCAACCATCCAATTTGTCCATCTTTTAGATCTAGGGTTAATATTCCATTAAGAGTACAACCCTTGACCTTTAATGTTTTTTATTGATCCAACATCTCTAGTAACATAATATTAACCATAGATCATCACTTTTATAGGTCCACCTGACCTGATCATTCTTGATCTACAAGATTAAGAGGATCCATTGGAATTCTCCATGATCATTTTTACTTTCAATGGTCTAAACTTTAATACAGTTCATGTCAGTCCAATCCAACCATCCCCATGATGATTTATCATCATTATATCATTAATGGATCCAAACCCTCACTTCTGATCACCCCAGATCTACTTGATCAAGGGTGTTAGTAGGTGTATTTTTAATTAACAAAAATTTTTAATGATTAAAATATTATTTTTATGGGTTCAGTAGGTTTCCCTCATCAAAATCTATTCATAGAATCTTCTTGATAAAAAATCAGACTTAAAATGAGTGACGAATTTCATTTTTAAAATTTCAGCCGTTCAACCATTTTCAACGACTGATCTTAATCTATAATGTTTTGATCAATTTAACTAATTTAGAGGCTTGGAAATTCTATTGTAATCATTGATCTTAAGGTTTTGATATGTCCTGGATCCATCCATCAGATTTCCATTTTAACATTAATTTGATCATGATCCACTACTATAGGAACTAACTTTAAATTTTATTTCATATAAATCAAATTAAAAATCTCAATATCATTATTTCATTGTATTCTAAAAAATACAAGGAATATATAACTTCTTTCTAATCTAGATTTGGATTTAAATTGAGTTTGGAATTGAATTTTCAAGTTTCCATCAATTTGAACGATCCAAATTGATTTTGGACTGTCAGATCTTATTTCTTAAAACTAAGGGTCCAGATGAAAAATAAAACTTACTGTGATCATGGTTCTTAAGGTTTTTGGTCCTTCTGAATCCATTGGATGGCTTAGATTTTTCATCTAAGATGTCCTTGATGATGTTCTAGGCCTGCATCATTAGTACTAGTTTTTCTAGAATTTTGGCTAGAAAACTAGTCTGATGACTCAATTTTAGGAAAAATATATTGAAAAATAAAAATAAAGAGATAGGAAACCTACCTAAAAGCGTCCATAAGAGCAGATCTTGCCAAAATTAAGAAAATCCTCACTAAAAAGTGAACTATGCTGGAGACGAAATAATTTGTGATCTTCTAATGAAATTGCTAGTGGATCGTGCAATTAGCATTGGGATTTTGTAGATAATCTTATTACAAATTGATCTACTAGTTTGGATTTCTGGTATGAGGGTTAGATCACTAGATTTCTATAGGTTTTCAACTTAGGGGTAAAATTGGAAATAAGAAAAGAAAGAGAGGAAAAGAGGGAGAAAGTAGAGAATGAGAGGGAATTTGGAGTTGGAATCAAAGGAGGAGTTGGTGAATTTCATGATGAATATGATGAACATTCTTGTGAATTTTTTTGAGGTATTTATAGGCATTTTCTAAATTTTTTAATCATTTTCCCCTAATAATTGTGTTTTTCTCTTTTGAATTTTATATTAAAAAGAATTCCCCCACTTCCACCTTTGTCTCCACTACTAGCTGGTAGTGGTTTGACCAATTATTGATGTTTCCATACCATTGTCCCACATTTTTTGTGACGACTTGGGTTTTTACAACACATTTTCATAAATATTTGCAAAGGTAGGGCCATTATTTTGAAACTCTTTTAAAATACAAATAGTGGAAACATATTTTCTTTGAAATTGATTTGTCAAAAACCTGAGTGCACCTCAAATTACTTATCATACATAGATTTTTGCATAAAATAAAATTTCTATTGAATATCAATAGAAATACTTTTATTAAAATCAGGATCGATCTAGTGGTTCACATACATAGCCCCGGTAGTCATTACATACCCTGTCCAAATATTACAAAACAATCAATATAATCTTCCTCTAAGTAAATATCCCGAGTAGTAGTTCAGTGATTATTATCCTCAAGTCTTGAGCTTTCAATCTTCCTTAACTATATATGAAATATTGTAAACTTTCAAACATATACAATATCTCATCAAGCTATGCTTGGTAGGGGATTTAAGAAATATATTCAATATATCTCAAAATTAACAGTTCATTATATCCATGATATAAATTAATTTATACAATTGGATAACTATTTTATCCTTCACTTATCATATGAATTATATGTATATATTACATATAAATAAAACCATTGAAAATCGTGAATATAGTCAATATCATCAATAATATCTCATTTCCAAACTAATTTCAATATCAACACTAGGTGTTATATATAATCATATCATATTGGGAATCATCCTCCAATACAACATCAGTAATAACTTTTACCGGGCATCTCATCATGCATTAAAATAAGGCATGTCATCATGCCATAACATAAGGCATGTCATCATGCCATAACATAAGGCATCTCATTATGGCATAATCAATTGCATCATAATGTCACAGTCTCAATCCGTACAGTGCGCCTGGATAACTGCATAATACTCCACTGCTACCATGGTGGAAAATACATATCCATGTTCATATGAGGGGAATCATGGTTGTCAAAGTGGCGTCCTTCTCATAATTGCCCCACTCGACGTTTTGCCTCTCTTTGGGCACAATATCATCATCATAATCAGTTTCGGAGAGAGGACGGACAAACCCTCATAACTCTCCTAGCATTGGCATCCCCACGCCTATAACTTATAGACTGTGTGTCTAGTTATAATAGGACATGCCTATAACTTATTTCCTTAAGATTTGGGGGTCTAACTTATATAGTTCAAATCTTCCCATTCTACCCATTAAGTAATTTCATAATTACTTAATCAATCCCTTTGTATTCATTTCAACATCATTTGTTGTCTTAAGTAATTTAATGATTACTTAATCAATCCCTTTGTATTCATTACAACATCATTTGTTGATTCATAACAATTCCAAGGCAAAAATAATCAAAACTCATTTATTAGGATAAGATCATGTGTAAAATACATGTATCCTATATATTGAATATATTCTTAAGGTCCACCTACCTTTACTTTCTACCATCCATCTTCACATTGATCTTGATCATCACATCATTCATGTATCTGTCAAATTATATGTATACAGTCATTCCTCAACTCATTTATACTTCCTAATTATTCTTTTGATCATCCTTACATAAGATGATTTGGATCTTGTTCCTTGGATCATATTGATCAAGGATCTAATCTATTGATCTACATTTGAATCTAATATTTATACTACTTCAAAACATACATGTAATATTATGGTTCTTATTATTCTTGATCATTCAAGATCTCATTATGGATCTTGTTTGATCTTTGATTATCTTAATTATCATTTTTATTAGGATTAGATAGTTTAATATCCTTTTATGATCTTATTATTATTCAACTAGTTAATGTTTTACTGATTGAAGTTAATTTATGCACTCCTAATTCTAGATAGCTCCTTATTTTAGAATTGACTAAGGCTTACCAGTTAAAAGCTGCTCACAGAGTGGTTAATTCAATCCTCATGTAAGGAGGCGCTGAGACCTCACAAATGTCGTTAGAAGGTGGGGGAAGAGCGAGACTCTATTAGAGAACCCCCCTTAACCACCGTGTTCAACATTTACTGAGGTGACCTTAGCTCAACCTTCGTAAGGTTCCTATGAATATTAAACCCTAAGCACTCTTGCTATTTGATTTTAATTAAATCCATAAACATTTAAAATGTCATTCATGGGATTTATAATTCTCCTAATTTGGACCAAGAAAATGATATTCCTTATATTGTCCTACTAACTATAGCCCTTACTATCATTAAGCCTATGTCCATATTCCTTGTAAATGTTCATCAATATCTATTTTCATTTAATTATATTTTTCTTGTAATTTACATAACATGAACAATTAAAGTGTAAATAAATAAATCTAACAATTAAATCTACTAAGAAAATAAAAGAACATTTACAATAGAACTTAATAATTTACATGCTCATTTGAATACATCATATTTATTCATTTTGATCAAATGATTATATTTTGATTTCTATTCATTTTTCATCCTATTAAGGGTTTAGATATTGATCTTTCATTTTTATTCAGATCTATCACATTCTCTTAATGTGATATCATCACTAGATCATTGATGAATCTCATCATATGATCTGATCTTTCTTGATCCAACCGATCAAGAAGATCTTAAGTCAATTTATCCAAATCAAGGGCATAGATTTCAATCTATCCCAAATTAGCCACATCAAGCCATTCATTTCTCATGATCTTATCATTAGATCATCGTCCATACTATTTTATAATTTATGATTACGCTGGATTAGTCAAATCAAGTAAATCCATGATTATTTTTAAGATTTCTCTTCCATTACGATTAAATTTCTTAATTCATCCCAGATCAATCATATCTAACACTTGATTTCATGTTCCGTCATCACTAGATCAGTGATGGATCAGAAATCCAAAGTCTAATCATGTCAGATTTGACTGATCTTGGGAATTAGTACCTCTTTTTGTAATTTTCAAATTTTTATAGTGATTAAAATATAATTTTTATATTTCCATTAGATTCTACTCTTCACCAGAAATCAATAGTTTCTTTTCGATCTTGATTTGGAGTTAAAATGAGCTCTGAATTGAAGTTTTAAGTTTTCAGATCAAAACAAGGGTCAATTTCAATCTAAGCACACTGATCGACGGTCGATCAGCGGGCCACCCCCATTATTGGTGATTGCTAGTGTAAGGGAGGGGTGACCTGGGATAGCCAAGATGGTCCGATTTGCATCATTAAATCAGCTCTTCCACATATTTGACCACGTTAAGGGGCCAAATTTCATCCAACGGCTCAAATATATGATTTGAGCCACATACAGCTGGTTTCCCACTAGGGTTCACTAGATCTGTTTCACCGGTGAACCAGTCACCAATGGAACGGATTCAACGGTGAATCCCTATGATTTTTGGCCGAAAAATGGAGGGTAATGGAGGAAAACCTACTTGGATCTCGTTTGGAGCAGAGACTATATTTGGAGAACATGGTTTCCTGTCAGATTTTGAAGGAGACTTAAGGACGTATAACTTGAAGAGCACATATGCTACCAGACTGATTAGGGTATCTTCTTCGAAGATTGTGAAACCAGACTATGTACTTTGTATTTGGATTGTATTTGGACAATGGATTGTAATTGTATGATAGAAGTTGTGTAAAGTGAACTACTGGATGATTCCTGGTATTCAATAAAATTTTATTTTGATACAAAAATATTTATGTGTATTATGTATGTTGAGATGAGACTTTGGTTTTGTTACAAATTGATTTAAAAGAAAACAATTTTCTCTGCATTTTTTGTGAAATTTTTTTACTACTAAGGGCCCTGCCTTTGAAAATTATATTACAAAATGTGTTACAAAAACCCAAGTTGTCACACAAATGCCCCTCTTTGATCGAGATTATAGCGTGGTCAATGATCAAAGTTGAGGACTTGATAAAGTGGCATGTCATGCATTTGAATGCAAGAAAAAGATTCCAAATTTTAGATAGCAAAGGAGATTTGAAAAGGACATATATTTTCAAGATTTATCATTCCTTGAAAAATTCTTAATAGATTTAGATTCCCAAGGTTACCCTTCCTTGAAAATCCTATAGAATTCCAAAAGGATCACCTATGAAATGATAGCCTAAGATCTAAGGTATTTGGAAAGCATCAACTATGATGCAAAGATTTTTTGAAATCACCAATAGGATTGCCTACAATCCCAAAATTTTCCAAATGATACTATGATTTTACAAATTTGAAAGGATCACCTACAATCTTAAGATTTCTCAAATTGGAAAGGGTCACATATGATCCTAAGATTTTCTAAAATTGGAAAGCATCATCTACAATCCTAAGGAATTGAAAAGAATCACCTATGATCCTAAGATTTTGCAATTTGGGAATGGTGACCTGAGATCCTAAGATTTCTCAAATTGGAAAGAATCACCTACAATTTATGGTATTACAAAGG
Source organism: Warburgia ugandensis (assembly GCA_035236585.1). Taxonomy (NCBI): domain Eukaryota; kingdom Viridiplantae; phylum Streptophyta; class Magnoliopsida; order Canellales; family Canellaceae; genus Warburgia; species Warburgia ugandensis. Next base: position 55,292,651 of record CP141132.1, read on the forward strand.
ATTACTTACGATCCTAAATTTTTTGAATTTGGAAAGAATAACCTATGATCCTAAGATTTTTGAAATTTGAAAGGATCATCTACGATCCTATGATTTCTCAAATTGGAAAGGATCACCTACAATCTTAAGATTATTTAAAATCAGAAAGAATCACCTATGATCCTTAGGAGTTGGAAGGATCACATACAACCCTCAGATTCTAAAAATTGGATAGGACCATCTAGGATCCTAAGATTTTTCTAATTAGATAGGATCACCTTGATTCTTGATTATATAAGTTTGGAGTTATAGTTGCCTGAAAATTTGTTGAAATGAGAGGATTGACTATGGAATTTTGAAATTGGAAAAGGTAGATCTCTTAAATTCTAAAGGATATGAGGTTGGATGTCTATAGTATGATCTTTGAAATGTTACAATTATAAAAAGATTAACCTATTCTAATCAATAATTGATTGCATGGATTTTTTGTGAAAAACCAATGAGGATTAAAATCATGTATCTATACTCAGATCTTTGAAAAGCATCAACTTTGAAAAGATTAACCTAATCTAATCAATAATTGATTACATCAATTTTTGTGGAAAATCACTAAGGATTAAAATCATTTTTAGAAAGTTTTTAAAAATCCAAAATTGAAAGTTTTAGAAATAAAAGTATAGAATCTTTGTAAAGAAATTAATGGTTTAAAACTTTGATGATTGGAATAATTGAAAATAAATCAGTGAAATATTTAAAATGATCATTTAAAAATAAAAAAATTTTGAAACTTTATTTTGGAAATGACAATTGAACTTGTAATTTTTAGGAAATGAAGAGTATTGACATTGAAACAATGTTTGAAAATTTTCTAAATCAATTATTGAAATTTTTAGTAGTTATCTTGGGAAGATAGTCTTCTTTTTTTTGGTTTGGGGCGCCGGGGGTGTTACAAATAGGAGAAATCTTTAGGACTTGAGAGGAAAGAAAATGAAAGATGTGTTTTGAAGTCAGTTCTCTTGTCTATCTTTTCTTAACTATGAATGATTATAATGTGCTCTTCCACAGTTCTTTCATTCGTGATAGAAGCAAATAGGATGAATGTGCACAAGGCTTAATTGTTGAATACAATGCATCAAAATTATGGGATCTTGAATAAAACATACTATGCAACTAGCCCATATAATCTTTGGCTTATTAACAATTAAGGAAGCTATGCTTTCTAGTGTGGCAAGAGTGCATGAACAACAGGGAAAAGGGTGATTGCTTACAGAATTTTATGCTTGTTGATCTTTAGCTTTTCTTCACATGTTCTTTCTAAGAGTTCCATGCTGATTGAACAAATAATGAATTTTGGAGCCAATCCAATTACTTTCTTTTTTGCAATGGAGATGAATTCTTGAATGGATACATAAGCACAAACTTTGTTCATTTGTTGGGTTATGTTGGAACATTCTATTCACCTGATCTAACAGTTTGGACATGATCACAAGTAGATTTTTCAAATATTTAATTTCCTCACTCTGACTAACTATAACACCATAATAGCAATAGCAGTAAGGAATGCTTGGAGGTATGTAGATACATTTGTGAACAATTGGGGGAGATTATGATTTCCATGGACATGGAAAGAGAGTTCATATGGGAAGGATTGAAAGGCTTGAAAGTGATAATGATGATTCCTCCAAAAGTAGAAATGTGGTAGATCCTTAAATCCCACTAAGTAGAAACTTTAGATTATGAACAATTGCTTCTAATTTGAATCCTTTGACTTAGAGTCTTATACTTGTGTGTGCTTGATGTATAACCTTTAATCATGTGCTTTTTAAATTTAAATTTTCACATTCCTTTGAATGTACTAATCTCATCATCATTTCTTTTTATTTTACTTTCCTTCTTTTTTTTATTATAACTTTTGATAATAACTATATTTAATTCTTTTTAGGTTGTAACCGGTCCCTTCTCTCATTTGTTTTTTTGTAAATGGCAATGTGAGAGATTGCTTGTGTAAAATAGAGTGACCCTTTATTTAGAGAAATGACTTTTTTTTCTTATTTATTGTTGGGACCGTGCCTATGAAAAACAAATTGCCTTTGTACCTCTTTATAGCATAAAGAATTAGGTCTAACATGGCTCTTAGGACTATTGCTCCTAGGTTAAATAAGCAAATAAGTGGGATCATTGAGTGGTTTGAACATGATATCTTAAGTTGGTCCAAGATTATAATGGAATCAATCTTAGTGCCACAATCTCTTGAAGCTTGACTACATTTTTGGAATAGGTTTCCATGATGAAATAGGTCCCTATCCACATTGGAGGGAATTTGACCCTGTTATTTGTGAACGAAGCTCTTTCTTCCTGAAGAATAAGATCTCCAACTTACAATTTTCTTGGCCTAATTTTCTTATGGAATGCCTCATGGATGCAATTTTGATAGCCTTGATTATAATAAAGTGTCTTTAGCCTTCTATAGAAATGAGCAAAGCTACCACTTCATAGGTGGTAGTGTCGAATGCTCTGTCAAAGTGAAATCTTTGTGTCTCTGGGCCAAAGTTTTATAAGGTTGACAGGTTATGGAAATGGTAAATTGGTTGATTTAGTAGGAGGAGTTTGGATAGGCTTTTAGATTCTTGAATTCTAAGGTTAGTTATGGTTATATGGTAGTAATACTGTGAGTACTGTAATGCCCGAGCAATTTATGCTATTTTTAACAAAAATTGGACATTATATGGAAAATAAACTGTGTTAAATGTTTTACTTTATTTAAAATAGTAAATGAAGGAATTTGAGAGGAAACTTGGTACCATTAGATTCTACTCGAAAAATGGAATCCAACGCCTCAAAGCACCCCGAAAACAGAGTTTGTATGAAGAAGTTAAGGCCATTTAAAGATTAGGGGCATTTCTGTAATTTAAATTAAAAACCTAAAAGACAGAAAACGTAGGGGCCCGTTTTGATAACGGCACCCCATCTTCTTCTTCCTCTAGATTTCTCCAGAAAGCCTAGTTTCCAGAGGTTTCTGCCACATCCAATGGTCGCACTGCCATAGCAAGGCTATAAAAAGCCCTATTCCCCTCTCTTCAAAACACAATTTTTCCGGTCATTGGGGACTGGGGTTTCCGGCAAAAATTAGAAACCTAGTTTCCCTGCGATTTCTGGCAACGGCCAGGCCCGAGTCAGGCCGGCCATTCTTTTACCTGTCTCCCCATTCCCCTCTCTTCTCTTTTCCGATCTTGCTCGATATTGGTGTTTTTCCTCTTCACGATTTCCGGCGACATAAGGTTTTCAGACGGAAAGAGGGAGTCGCACCACTCGAAGGAGGGCGTCCCCGGCTACTTAGGTAAGCCCCTCTTTCCCTTTCTCTCCAGTTTGCTTCCCCTAGGCCAGATCCATGCCAGATTTGGTCTTTTCCCAGCCGGAGAACAACAAAGCCGGTTCCAGCTGGCTGTGTACGAACAAGGTGTCCCAAGGACGCCATCCTTCACGTGCGCCTCGGATAGGGTCCCTGGGACGGGTTCTAGGCATATGACAGTGCATACACTGTCCCTGGTGTGGCCTTCTGGTGTGCGCACGACGTGGGGCACGGGTCCTGGCTCTACCAGGATGCACGGGGTGCCCTAAGAGCTAAGACACGCCATGCTACACCAAAGGTGCGTCCGTGCGATGCCATCCAGGATGCGCGTCATAGCGCATCGCTTGAGCATGCATGTGCGCGTGCAAAACACGGTCCCTGGCATGGCCTTTGGGCCCACACGCACGTGAGGCAGTCGCGATTCAACTAGGATGCACGGGTGTCCTAGGAACTGGGACACATGGACCTAATGAGACTATAAAGTTAGGACCAGAGGACAATTTATAGAGTTTAACCATTGAATAGTAGATCCATATCATAGGATCTAACCTGACATTGAATTAGACAAGGACCCATGGACCCTAAAAGGCAAATCTAGCGATCTAATTTCTAAAAATAGATCGAAATTGATAAGGACTCGTTGTATCCATTCATATCCAGGAGTTTATAAATGAGACCCAGGGACGGGTTGAGTGATGAAGGACGTGACACCAGGAGACTTTGAGGTAGGTGCTCTATCACTACTAGACTTTTTAAAAGAACCCATGATTGTTTTGAGAATGCATGTTTTAAGTTTAAGTTATATGACTTGTTTAGCATGACTTAATCTTATAAACAAATTTAGCATACATATGACAAATACATTATGCATAGACATGTTTTGCAAACAATTGAAAATATTGCATGATTTGTCAGCATTGAGTTCTTGAAAAATTGCATGTCCTTGAGGGTTAACAAAAGACGGTGGAGTGCCCAAAAGACACTGGGTAGGCAGTTGTGAGGGACCCAAAGAGGATAGGTTTTGAAAAAGATCTTTTTGCTTGTTTGATCGTATATGATTTGGGCTAGTAAGCTCATGGGCGCTATGCCGAGAGGTCTGGGGTGGCCTCCCAGCCTCTACCATTATTAGGTGGAATGGGTACCACGCCCAAAAAGGGCATGTCCCTACGTCGACTGCATGTGGTATAGGGGGCTACCACTGGTGTCACGACACTGGGTCGATGTGTCATATGCCCCGTGGAGGATATGATTGAGTGTCCTCAGGTACATGGGGACCACACGGCGGCGAGGTCGTGGACATAGTGGGCCCTATGGTTTGAGGATTTACTTGCATTATGCATATGGCATGACAGGAGGTTAGTCGACCATACCATATATCCATGAGTTGGATTCAGTTGAGCATCTTATGCATATCATTATGTTTAGGATATATATATATGATACTTTCAACTTGGATTATGCGATTCTTTAAGTCGTCAGGATTCTAATTTGACAATTTTTTTTAAATATCGATATTGAACATGATTGTTCAAACATGCACATGTTTTAAAGAGCATATGATTTTAAACATAGCATGCATTGTAAAACTAGTAGTGATAGACTCCTACTGAGTATAGTATATACTCACCCTATCCTTAACATTTTTCAGGACAGCTCCATTCACGAGTAGAAGACGCCTCAAGAAATGTTAGTGCTACGAGCAAGTAAATTAAAAGAGAAAATTATACATGTAAGTAAACACTCTACCCTTTGGACATGTATCTGTATTTATTTACAGTTGGGCTGTGAGTTGTGACTGGATAGACTTGGGAAAACATTTATGATTTCTGAAGTTTTTCAAAAACTACTTTGGTTATTGTGAAAGCAAATGACACTCGAGGTTTTCAAAATGAGTTTAAATGAAAAAAAAATTCACTACATTGCATGGTTTTTATAAAATGGTTTTCAAATAGGGATGCATCTCGCCTTAGGAATTTAGATCTTGCATTTAAAAATGCATGGGAAAACCCTGGTTGTCACAAGTACTTAGTGTTGTAAATTGGTGAGACTATGTCTTATGTGTAAAACACTTTCACACTATATATGCTCAAAGTCTCTACCTCAAATGACTTGAGAATTGACCATCTCCATTTCATGGAAACATCCCATTTGGCAAGCATCGCATAATTTGATTTTTTATCCCCTTTCGTACTTGAGAACTATTTTAGGTTTGTATAGAATCTGAATTCCATGTACTGTTTACTATGGTTTTCAACCAACATTTTATGAAACTCCTATTATGTTTCCTAAGATTCTTCTGATCATCTCATGATTCTCATATATATTATTAAGTTATAATAGTTTTTGTAACCTTAATTGTACAATTGGTGTATCATGAGCATAAAATATAATATTTATTCAAATCATTTCATAACAAATATCAAATAATTGGGTTACAGGGCATACCTTTCTAACATCAAGTGGAGACCACTTGGTCAGAGAGATTATAAAACTTTTGCACAAAGGTTGTAACAAGGTTTACCTAGTTATTTGCCTTCTCTCTTTTGAAATTCATGAACCATGCCAAAACTTCTTCAGTCAATGACCTTTGGAAGAGGTCTCCAAGTTGTGGGTCATTGAACTTGAATGTTGACTTGGAAGGGATGTACATGCTTATGTATAGCTTGGGGAATTTTGTGCCATCATATTAAACCATGTGAGGCATCTTAAAGTCCCTAGACATGAGTACCTTGGGAAAAGTTCTAAGCTTTTGAGTTCAAGGTAGTGGAGGATGATTCTTAGGACCTTTTTAATGATGATGGATTTTATTTTTCTTAGCTCTTTGTCTAAGACTTCAATGGTCATGTTTCCAACCTGTAGTTGAAGAACTTCAGACTATCTATAAGGGCCCTAGACTCAAGGTTGGGAATTAGGACATTATGTCTATGCAATTATACATTTTCATTGGCTAAGGGATTGATGTAAGCAATAGGATCATGAGGTTAGTTTGAAGGACTCAGAGTTCAATATTGGATGGATTGGGTTTGTTGTCTCCCATGGTTCCAAAGAGGGGATGATAACTTAAGGATTAAGATGGAAGTAGGTGAAGAGATAGGGGTTTAGAAGGTTAAGAGAAAAGGTCTAGAATTCTTATGGATAATCAAATGAGGAAGACAAGTCATCTTTAGGGAGCAACGATTACCTAAGTCATAAAGAATGAAAGTATGGTTTAGAATTTTGATGTGAGTCACCCAGTTTTTATAATACCTTTTAAACACCTTTTTCACAAATCCAGATATCTCTTAGTGGAAATTCTTTTCTAAAATGAAACATCAAAAAAATTTCACTGAAAATCATTTTCCACAAATCCTGTGTATCTTTTCTTTAACAAAGATAAGGAATTTAGGGTGGAATGAATGTCTCATTCTTACTAAAAATTTGGCAAAATTTCCTCTATTTTTCAGACGTACACATTTAATGTATGTGATGCTGAACATCTGGTATACATATAAATCGTTTTCATATTTTAAAAATAAATAACAAGACTTTATCATAATCTCAAAACCTTCGGTCATAACCACATCACAACTCAATTCCACTAAATAGAAATGAGTCCACAACATCAAAGTTAAGATACATTCACATTCTGTAATAAATCATAAAATAAATTTCAAGTGGTAAGGCTCACCTTTTTAGATACTAGAAATCCCAATCTTATAAAATTATATCTCCATAGTTTGAGTTCATGTTCTCGGCTTCACCTGTTCATTCTTCCATTTTAATTCTTGGAGCTAGACACATTGTAAAAAAAATTACAATATCTTAACAAGCTTGCACTCATGTAGGTGGAATAAGTTATGTATTTTGATAATTTATCATATCTAAACAAGTGATCATGTTGAAATTATAAGTTCTCAAATCATGCATCCATGAAATTGGTTTACATGTGCAAATTAATACAGTTGACAAATCATAAGCTTCCATGATTTCTGAAGATATCATTGCCTTAACTTTTCCTGAGGATTCACGCATTCTATGCCTTATCAATTCATAAACATTTAGTGGCACTAAGATCATTTTTCATGCATAAACACATAATCATTCCAAATTTGTTCATAACATATAGTCCTTCATGATTGTTGATCATACATGACCATTTAAGATATCACTATCAATGTCTAAATTGTTTGTCTTTCAATAAATGAATCAATTTATAAAGATTGAGGTATTTCACATTCTCATTAGCATGTGTAAAGGTAGTCATCTAAACATTCTTTCCTTTATGAACACACTGCATTTCAAATGCATGTATGGCTCAGTGCAAGATCATGTAGAATCACTCAAAAAGCTCATTTAATTCAATCCATTAGTAAGCTAATGCTGGTAAAACCATCGGTTTAGAAAAATCCTTATGTGCCATAATTCTAATAGTAAAACCATTAGCTAGATGTAAGTGTTAAAGTATAGTAATTAAAGATGGAATCAGTTGATAAAGTCAAATGCCATACTGTATGCTTAAAGTCAACTCGTTAGCAAATCAACATTCGATAATCTTTGATTTGGAAAAACCAGAAGTTGTTCATGGATTCAAAAGAAAATCATCAATTAAGAATGCACACAAATTTTCCACATTAAATCAAGATGAAAACCATAATTGTGAAAATCAGGTGGCATACAGCCCTACAACCAAGAAGATGGCATATAGTCCTATCAACCAAACAGCTACATATAAGTTTGTCGCAAAGGGAATGGTCTAGACTCTCAAGAGTGACAGACATATCCAACATGCCCAACCAAATCCAGACTCCTATGCTCAAAGGGACCTTACATCATCCCTTGAAGACTGCCATACTTCTACATCGGCTCATGGATATGTCACGGCCTCAACTCACCATACCTCATGGGGCTACCCGACTACCACTCAAAGCACTTTCCCATAAGAAGCTACTCCTATTTCTCACTGCCTCCATCATAGGGCTGGTATCAATATCATCTCAGAGGTCAGTGTTCAATGACACCTCTTAGCATAGGGACTATAGGACTTATAATAGCACATAGCATGTAGGCCTCGATCTTAGAGTCATCCCAAGCATGCCTGCCTCTAGGTCTTACTGCTGCCCCAGGCTTGCATGCCCCTAGGTCTTATGGTACTCGTAGAGCACCTAACAAAATAGCAATCAAAATTGTATCTCCAAGAGTTATAGTTACTCATAGAGTGATAGCCAAAAATATCGATGAAATCTATATCTACCAGGGCTTACAACGGCTTGTAGAGTGATTGCCTAAAGCATCAATGAAACCTTAACCATAAGGTCTTATAGCTACTTGTGGAGTGACTACCTTAAGCATCGACAAATCTAAATCCATTAGGGCTGCTGGCTACTCATAGAGTGCTCACCTAAATACTGATGAAACTTCATATCTCCAAAATGTACAATTACTCATGGAGCACTTGCTAAAGCAACAACCAAATAACATCTCTGGAGCTTATAGCCATTCATAGAGTGCTTGCTCAAACATCAATGGAAAAACATCTCTAGGTCTTACAACCACTCGTTGAATGCCTACCTAAAACATAAATCAAATAACATCTCAAGTTCATTTCACATATGTAGTTAATCCTAAAGTGTATCACATTTCTAAGAGTTTCAACATATCATTTCTAAGATTTTCAACATATATATATATATATATATTTCAGTCAAAAAGTGTGGTCTCCACTCTTTGGTTTGGGTGTTACAAATAGGGCATCATTAGTATTTTCAAGTTCAAGTTTAATCATTCCATTTTCAATTCAACAAAGAAAAATGTGTCATAAGATAACCACTAATTTTTTTACATGCTTTCATAATTTTTTGTAATTAAAGACAATATCCATGTAAATCATCATATGCATCAATTTGTCCAAATTTAGAAATCATTAAACTTTGCAACATAACAGTTTTAATCCACCTATCTTTTGTGGTGCTTACCATCAATTCACTTGTGTACCTCAATTGGCTTTTACCATAGACACACTTCTAAGTCAATCCAGCCACATATTAATATATACAGCATATAAAAGCTCTATTATTTAGGGCACAAGCATACATTTAGATTTTTAATTATAATTAACATATAATGGTTATGATTATCAAATCATTATATTTCTGCTCCTTTAATAAATCCTTAGATCTCATGATGTTAGCTCCTTAGGTTGCTAGTCTATATTGTCAATCAAACATCCACTAAGCCTTGAATCATTTGATCTATGCCATTGATTATTGATTAATGGTTTAGATCAATTTAATTATACCTAGATTTAGTCATCTACATCTTTTTAGATAGTTGGTTTTGTGAGCTAGCAATCCCAATCACTAAATAACGGTTAGATCTATTCTCATTACATTATAGTCATTTGGGATGATGGTCTAATCTAGTGTTTAAAGTCTTGATCTAATGATCACATATTCTGATCTAGTGTGTTAGGATCTGATTTATAATTAAAAAAGTGATCATAGTGTTTCCCTTCTCTGATAGTCATCATCTTACAGTTTAGGAGTGAGATCAACCAAAAATTAGGGTTGATCATGACTATCCATCTTCAAAACTTAGTGTTCAGTGTTGATCAAGGCTCAAACATTCTTGATCAATGTGAATTAGCTTAGATCTTTGTTTGGATTTACTATTTTTATAGAATTATGCTAGTTCTTGATCAAACGGTTGAGATTGTCCGATTAGTTTTAGGTCTAGATCGACAATCTTAGTTAGATGGTAACAAACCTGATTTTGTATTCATGTGTTTCTAAGCATGGATTAAACAATTAATGGTTGGACCATTACCAGAACCTAGATCTACTCAATTTGTAACATATGTCTACACATTTTAATAATAAAAAGACAATCAACAGAGGATAAGGGTTGACTGTGACAATCTGATCCTCATGCAAGTGAAAATCCAAGCAGAGGGGATGGGGGCGGATGTCGATTTTCTCCCTTTTATCTGACATCCCCCATTTTGTCATGCTTTGGGGTTGTCACCTGATGTAGGATAGCTAGGTCTATGCATGACCGATTGGCCCTCCACGTGTCTAGCTCACTCCACACATGGCATGCCTATTTATTGGTTTAGAAATAAAACAAAGTGGGGGTGCCATTATCAATTTATACCCCCTCTTAAATTAATGAAAAATTAGGATTTTTCCACCATGATTTTTGTTTTGTGCAAAATCAGTTTGGTTGTTATCTCAATACATACATTCCAAATATAGAGCTTTTGAGATTCAATTAAGTGTCTTTTGAAAGGTCAATTGCTTAGAACTCAAAATGTAGGACTCCAAATTCACATTTCATTCAAAATAAAATTAGAAAGTTATATAAAATAAAATTTAGAAATTGGGGTTGTTACATGATGGAAATTTTATTAAAAGGAAAGCACAACAAGATTTGATACAGAGAAGGATAAAAATGCATTTGAGAATTTTCATGAGGAAATAAACCAAAAGTTGTATTGAAGATTTGAAAGTTGGAATGTGAAGATGGAATTTGGAGCTTTAAATTTGGAAACAAAGTTTGAATTTGAGTTAGAAGGGATTTTGAAATTGAAAGTGGAGGTTGGAGGTAAGAATGAAAAGGTGTGAAGATGAAATCAATTTTTTAGATTAGAGTATTGGCATAGAATGAGAGATAGTTGAATGATTTTAGAATTGGTATTTGAAAGTTGATAGTGGAATTTTGAAACTTGAGGATTGAAATTAGACAATCAAGATTATAAAATTTCGGAGATGGAGATTGGAAAGGAAAGTGACTAAAAGGGAATTCAAAGGTTGAAGATTTTAGAGATGAATTAAGTTTTGACACTGAGATTGGATGTTGGAAATTGAGGTTTGAAACTGAGTTTCTGAAATTGGAAACTGAAATTTAGAAAGTGGAAATGGAAAAGGATTTATTAGAAATTACAAAGTGGAAACTAGTGTTAAAAATGAAGATCTTTTTTGAAATATGGAATTTGTGAATAAACATATTTTTTTTTCAAAACTAGAGATGCGTTTTGGAATTTAATCATCAATTTTTTTGACATTTACTTATGGGTTTTGGAATTTGAGATGGGGAAGTGATAGAAAGATGGAAGAAGGGATCAAAAGCTGAATTTCGAAAGAGGAAATAGTTTTTAGAAATGGATTTTGAAATGGAGATTAGGCTGAGATGAAATTGAAACTAATATAGTAAATTTAAAAATTAAATTGAAAATTAAAGGCTATAAAGTGAAATAAAAAATGGTAATTGGGGTGTAAAACGAAAATTGAAAAATGAGAACTTTTTTGAAGGACATGAAAATGGAATAAAGGATTGATAATTAGGATTTGGCAAAGGAAAATTTTTAAAAGTTGGGATTTGGGATTGGAAATAGAAATTTGAAATAACTCCATATTATCATCCTTATCATCAAAGCCTTATCCCAATTAGGGGTCAACTACATGAATCTTGTTACTCTATTCCCCTCTATCAAGGGTTATGGCCCTATTTAATCCAAAAACTTTTAAATCTTTTTCAGCACTTCTATCCATGTCCTTTTTAGCCTTCCCCTTGCCCTTTTAGAGCCTTTGACTTGGTTCAAAACATTATAATTAGTGCCATTTTTTTTCATTGTTGGACATGTCCAAACCATATAAGTTTGCCCTCTCAAATCTTGTTATGTATTGGTGCTACTCCTAAGTTTCCTCTTTTGTTTCCTTTTCTAATTCTAACCTTTCTTGTCTTTCCACTCATCCATCTCAACATTCTCATTTTAGCTACACATCCTATACACATGTTGTTCCTTAATACCCCAACACTCTGATCTATAGAGCATGGTAGGCTTACAGTCATCCTATAGAATTTTCCTTTCAAATTGAGTGGCACATGCTAATTGTACAAAATTCTAAAGGGACATCTCCTTTTGTTCCAACCCACTTGGATTCTCTAGGTAAGATCCCTCTTAATCTCTCCACTCTCATGAATTATCAATCTTATCATATAGATCTTTCATTAATTAATCCATAACTAATATGAAAAGGTACAAACTCAATGTTGATCCCTGGTAGAATCCTATAGTGATAGAGAAATCATAAGTTTCTCCCTTAGTGGTCCAAACATTTATTATTGCTCCCTCATACATATCCTTAATTATGTTTATTTACCCCCCTAAAACCCCTCTCTTATCCAACACCCAATATTAACTTTGTAGGGACCCTATCATAAGCTTATTATAAGTAAATAAAGACCTCCCTACATTTATCTATCAATTGTCGAAGTAGGAAAATAGCTTCTATAGTAGACCTCTCGTACATGAAACCAAACTAGTTTTCTCATACACTCGTCTGATATTATAGCTTCTTCTCAATCACTCTTTCCCAAAGTTTCATGGTATGGATCATGAGTTTAATCCCATGATAATTAGTGCAACTTTGTATATATCTTTTAATTTTATAAATATTGGTACAATAGAGCTTTAGCTCCATTCATCTAGCATTTTCTTTGATTCTATAGTCTTGTTAAACAACTTTGTCAACCCAACTACTCTAGTATCTATCATATACTTCCAAATTCTATTAGTATAACATCACTCCCCAGGGCCTTCTCTCATTTCTCTTTTTCCTTTGTTTTCATTTCAAGTATCTTAATCCTATGGTCATACCTATATAGTCTAATGTTATTTGGAATTATGATTCTCTCAATTTTTATATTATCAAGACATTATCATTGAGCAATTTTTGAAACTGTCACCTTTGATTGCTCTCATCATCTTTGAATGGTATCACTTTTAATGTATTTAACATGGTCTAATTCCTTACTCTTTTGTTCTCTTATCTCTGCAAGTTTGAACACATCTTTCTCACCTTCTCTTGACCCTAATCTATTATAGATATCATCATACACCTTGGGTTTAGCCTCACTTACTACTCTCTTAGCAACCTTTTTAGCATTCTTATATTGTTCAAAGTTTTCATTATTTCTAGTACTCTGCCATGCTTTAAAAAACACACATTTCTCTTCAATAACTTTTTGAACTTTTTCACCCCAATACAAGTTTCCTTTGCTGGTTGTCTTTTACCTTTAGATACTCCTTGAACATCTTTTGCACTTTCTTAATGGACTTGACCATATTAGTCAATATGGTGTGTACTTTTGTTTCATTGTTCTTCTTTTCTTCTACCATCAACTTGTTTATGAATGATGTTTTCCTCTCTCCTTTTAAGGTCCACCACTTAGTTTGTGGATACCTGTTAAGTTCATTTCCTTTCTTCCATCTCTTAATGTAAATATCTATAACCATTAACCTATGTTGTATAGTTAAACTCTCATTGGCTTTTACATGATTTACTTATAAAGGTTAGTATATGTTCTTCCCTCTTCATAAAGTATATATTTCTAGAGGTAGGTAATATGCCAAAGAAAAATTAAGGATAACTTTCCCTATCTCGTTTCTTTCTCCAATACCATACTTTCCATGTATCCTAACATATCCTTCATTTTTTTGTCCTATATGACTTTTTAGTCTGCTCCTATAAATATCACTTCTGTGTTTAGAATTTCTTGAAAAACTCTCTATATATCTTTCCAGAACTGTCTATTGATTATATCTTCTAACTCTACCTATGAGATACATGCACTTATAATATTTATGATCTTCTCTTCCAGAATAAGTTCTATTAGTAGAATTATATCAATGGTTCTACTAACACCTACAACTTTATCATTTAGTTCTTTATCTACAACTATCCTTTTCTCTAGTTTTCACCCCTTTCCACATGGTTTCATGGGCATGAGCTATGTTGACTATCCTACATTTCATCATATCTACTAACTCCATACTCTTACTTGTCAATCTGCCTATATGTCATATGGTGATATGAATTGTATTTATTGATCTAGTCTCTTTATTCATGCACATCTAGAATTGTGTAAGAACTCTACCTACATTCCTCTTCATCTAGAATCTAATGCAGAATGTCACTTATGGGGGAATGCCTAGCAATCCTTGCCATTTTCCATTGCATTTGAATTCGATGCAGCATGTTGTTTACATTGGAACACCCTAGTATCCCTTGCCCATTCCCACTCCATCCAAGCTCCTATGCAACATGTCACTTATGGAGAATGCCCTACCTTAAGGAAATGCCTTAGTCTTTAGAATTATGTTAAGGGTTTACCAAAAGATTTTACACCAACTGGTAACTTGATGCAACCCTCCTCCTTTATCTGGGTTTGGGATAGCTACAAGATCATAAAACCACACAAGCCCAATTTGAAAGGAACTTGACCAAATTAAATGGTTTTAAAAAATGGAAATAGAAAATTTAAAGTTTGGGTTTGGAAGATGGATTTGGAAAATTACAACATGCATTGGAAATTGAAATGAAATTCTTTTTTGTGGAAATAAAGACAATTTGGAGAAAAGGAATGGAGTGAAAATTTTTAAATTAGAAACATGAAGGGTAATGTGGAAGTGATAACTTTAGAATGGAAAATAGAAAATGGAGAATTGTGAATATTTTTTTTTAAATGGACTTCTATGGATGCATTGATGAATGACCAATTTAGTATGAAAAAGTGCCCAATTAGTAGTCCATGTGTTATAAATTATAATGCATCATCATTGATTTTTCTAAAATTCATAACACATGAATTTCTTACTTAATAATTCAAAAGTTTGATATTTTTTAGGTATAAGAGCTAATCCAGAATATGTGAGTGAATTATCATAATTTTCTAGGATTTAATTAGGGTTTTTAATCTTTCGGAGGTAGCGAGATGATGTTCCAAGCTAAGATCAATCAAGATATGAATTGATAATCAAGATTAAGCAAAGGTTCAAGATCATTCCAGGGCAAGCAAATGAATTTGTAATGACTCAAACATTTGACACTATTTTTGCATCACTTTTACTAAATTGAGAGAGAAATTGATTAATTTGGAAATTTATATAGAATTAACTATATTAAATGTTCTATTTTAATTAAAATATGAAACAAAATAATTTGTGATAAAAATTAGTACCATTAGATTCTACGCTCAAAATGGAAACCAACGCCTCAAAGAACGCCAAAAATAGAGCTCGTATGACCAAGTTATGGACGTTTAAAGATCAAGGGCATTTTTGGAATTTATCTTTAAAATGAAAACAGGATGAAAATGCAAGGGGTCATTTTGATAATGACGCACCTCTTCTTCTCCACTGACTTCTCCTTCAGCTGTCGCGCCTGCGTTGCCTTTGCAGCGCGGAGTCGGAAAAGATGGCGGCACCGCCATGGAACAGCACCACCCTACTCCCTCTATAAATTCCCCCACTCCCCTCTTCCAAAACCAAGTTTTCTCCACTCCGCTCCAAAAATTTGATATAATAGGGTCATTAGAAGATTTTGAAGATGATCTAACAAGGATGACAGATCTGTGATAATAGATTAATCATGACATGAACCTATAAGAGAGGTGATGCATGGACAGAACGTCAAGGAAATTATTGAAACACTACATGGATTTATTCAGAATATAGGCTGATCAAGGATTTCAATGATATTAGTATAGTTTAGCATTTCTTAGAAGCATTCAGTTTATCATATCTGTTGAGTAAAGGAGTAAATGTAGTCTCGATTATATGCAAGAAAGCAAACAGAAACATTAATCTAAGGGGATAAAAGGAGGATTTTGACTAAATAAGAAGAGAGAGAGAGAGAGAGAGAGAGAGAGAGAGAGAGAGAGAGAGAGAGAGAGAGAGAGAGAGAGAGAGAGAGAGAGAGAGAGAGAGAGAGAGAGAGAGAGAGAGAGAGAGAGAGATGCAACTATAAGTATTTGGTAAATACTGAATATTCAAAAGAAGAATATCATGACTTTATTGAGGAAAGAATAGATGCATACAAATCTTTCATCTTGAATCATATGGGAAGGTAAACCAATCAAATTTGAAGGAATAATAATAGTTGAGTTGGTGATTTTATTGTAAAAGAGTATAATAGAGATAAAACAAATGGGATTTAAGACTTTGAGTAGAGTATCGAATTTAAGGACATTATGCTACAAGAAATTTTCAAAGAAGAATGGTGATTAACTAGAAATTAAATTCTACAAGCAGTTTAATGTCTATATCAATTGTTGCAATTAGAATCATATCGGATCCATTAGCTTATGAGGAACACCAGTGGATGTAGTCCATAAAGAGGAAAAGTTGATGATATCCTACCTCGCCACTATATGATTAAATAAAGTTATATTGAAAAAGGAAACAAGCCAAGACAGCAACTTGTCCATTTGTTTTTCAGCAATAGGGTATCATCAAGGATCAATTTGATGTCTTGATATCATAGAGGAAGATTGGAAGTGCAAGTATCTTAAGGCCATTATTTAATCATTACCTTTGGAGTAGTGTTGACTGAATAAAGGTATCCCACCTTAATTAATCAAATACATTAGTATCTATGAGGCAATAGTCTAAGTTATGTACTAAGAGGGATGTTATAAGTACTTAGACATGAGTTTTCCCTAAAAGAAGTTACTTGTTAGACTAAGTCATTTGAGGGTTTCAGGTCAGTTAATTACACTACGTCATGGAAGAACTATGAGTACAATGAATACAGTAGCAACTAAGATAGAAGCAAAAATAAGAAGCGATCTAAACCAATGCGAAAGATTTTCCAAACCTTAATAGATACCATGACTAGGTGTAGAGGTCACTTTGGGTCTGAAAGATGCTGTTGACTTGGATTGAAAAGAAAGGCAAATAAGCACCAATCGCTTTAGAGACCTTTGAGCTTATAACCTATATATCTGGAAAGAGATCAACAGGTAATCGAATTAATTCTCTTTCTATGTTTAAGAAAATGTTCCATGCTTACCTGAGTGTTTTTCAAACTTGTTGATTTAGCAGCTTCAACACAACTTGATATAATAGCTATTGAGTGAGAATTATTGTTATAAGCTAAGTATGAGGGGACACTTGAAAGATAAAATTTGAGGAGTTGAGAGAATCACTACTTATGATGATACCTCTTGAAAATTAAGACTGAATGGTTGATGATAAAACCTTGATAAAAGATTGAACAATATATTGATATAGGAAATGAAAGGAGAAAAGTTGAGGTAGCCAACACATTATAAGTAATATCTAATGTTAAATTTCCTTTAAACAAAAAGTTAGTTGTTATATGCATGTACCAAGTACGAAAAATCAATTGAAGGAATTTCCTAAGGACTAACTTTACTAGATCGAGTATAGAACTTTTGGTCTAAAAGGTCATGAAGAAAATCATCAAGCAAGGAAAAGATAAAGAGGATAATGACAAAGGATTCAATCATGACCTAGCAAGGGTACTCTGTTATGGATAAGAGACTTTTGACATGATTATGAATATTGTTGGAAATCCTAATGACAATTTTATGTGAATAGTGAGATAGGCCTCTGGACAAGAACATTTGACCTATGATGATGAATAGACCATTAACATTTGACATGAGTTTGGATAAATTCTTCAAGGAGAAAAGCATTTGATGGATTCAATAATTATGAAACTGGGTATATAGTTAGGATATTTTACTTTCAGTATTGGCTTTCATGGTTTTATTTTGAATGTAAACTTTTCTTATGGAATCAAGTCACATATGGAAAATGACAGACAATTGAAATTCAAAGTTAATCAAGGGTTTGGCTTTTATCATTGATATAATTGGAGGACACATGATACTATATCAGCTATTGAAGTATCTTAGGGGAAAATATAAAGCAAAGAAGATAAGAACCAAAGTTAGACATAATAGAAAGAATGTCACTTTTTGGGACTTTTACTAATAACATACATCCTTTAGAAGGAGACATTGATGATGAGCACTAAATGGAAGACAAGAGGAAAAAACGAGACTATCCCATGCTATTCAAAATGGAATATGAGAAATAAGATGATATGATCTCAAAGATGGAGTAATTTATACATGAGTAGGGGAGTATGGTCATCTGAGGAGACTATCCTATATATGATTAGAGGAGTATGAGCACCTAAGGATTCGTAGTTGTACGAACTACAGCTATAAACCGGTATTGTTAAAATGGCAAGTATGGAACTATGTATCAGAATACGCAGTGAAAGCGACCCTTATATACTTAAAGTAAACAGGTAAGATATACTGACGTTTTATATGTAAGGCCTTTGTAGAAGGAATTATAAAGATGATAAATTGAGAATGTGCCTAGGATTGGTTGCAAGATAGGATGAACAGAATTTTAAGAACAACATTACTCTAATTATTAACCCAATTGGAGTATTGGATGACGGAATAATGAACTATTAGACAAAATAAGTATGGAATGAAGCAAAGGGAATTTCTTAGTTTGAATTCTAAGGGAGTCCTCAAGAAGAATATGCCCATCAAGAAGACAGCTGACTTGAAGGTAATAGTTTGTGGAATTTCGAGGACAAAATTCTTTAAAGGGGGTAATGATATAATGACTCGAACATTTGACACTATTTTTGCATCACTTTTACTATATTGAGAGAGAAATTAATTAAATTGGAAATTTATATAGAATTAAATATATTAAATGTTCTATTTTAATTAAAATATGACATAAAGGAATTTGTGAGAAAAATTAGCACCATTAGATTCTATGCTCAAAATGGAATCCAACGCCTTGAAGAATGCCAAAAACAAAGCTTGTATGACTAAGTTATGGACGTTTAAAGATCAAGGGCATTTTTAGAATTTTTCTTTAAAACGAAAATAGGCTGAAAACACAGGGAGTCATTTTGATAACGACACCCCCCTTCTTCTCCACGACCATTCCACCGACTTCTCCTCCAGCTGTCGCGCCTGCACAACCTTTGTAGCGTGGTGCCAGAAAAGATGGCAGCACCACCATGGAATGGCACCGCCTTACTCCCTCTATAAATTCCCCCACTCCCCTCTTCCAAAACCAAGTTTTCTCCACTCCAGACGATCCCAAAACCAGATCTGGCAACAAGGGTTGCAGCTGCATTTGAAGCCTCTGATTGGGCAGCAAAGAGGGCTTCCAGTTACGATTCTCCTCCTCATAATACTCCTCTCTCTTCCCTCTCCCTTTTCCCCCAGATCCTGGCTGGATCTGGTAGTTTTCCAACTAGAAATCGTCGGAGGAAGATGGGTCCAAAACTAGACCCATCATAGATGATGCAGGGACGCTACGCGTGATGTCCCAAGGACACTACATGTGACGTGCGCCCGAGGTGCACTCCCTGGGGCGGTCCTCGCTCGCTCGCTGCGTGCTGGTGTGGGTCAGGCTCGATCGGGACGCACGGGGCGTCCTAGGAGCCAAGGAGTCGAGATGCTCTACACCCACGTCAAAGACGTGTCTGCGGGATGCCTCCTGGGACGCACGCTGTAGCACCGCTCGAGCATGTGCCAGCATGCAACCACGATAGCGGCTTGACCAGGACAGCCATGTGTCCTGGGAACCGCAACGTGTAGGCCCTACGTGACGATTCTAGTTCATTTGTTGATGTGCGAAGTTAAAAATGCAAGTACGGAGGATGTAAGACTCTGATTGATGATCCAAAAGAACCATTGCATCTGTATTGACAATGCGGACCTAATGAGACTATAAAATTTAGGATTAGACTATAAGTTAGGATTAGAGGACTATTTAGTATGACTATAGCCTGAAAACTATAGAGATCTTCTAGATCTACCAGATCAAAGATGATCAAACCTCATAGATTGGTCTATTGGATCTACATGCCTAGATCTACTCTAAATTTCAACCCTTGAAATATAGATCTGACCATCCAAGTCAAGTATAAACCTATTCTAAGCATAAGGACAAGTGATTTAGGAAATTTGATCGTCCAATTACACGATTTTGATGACATAAAAGTTAGTAAAGGTAGATCTATCCCTTAATCTAGAAATCTAAATAGTGATCTATAAATGGATAGAAAATGATATTTGAATCCTTGTTATCCATTAATATCCAGGGTTTCACAGAAGTGATGCAGGGTCAAGTAGTGAAGAACGTGATTCGAGGAACATCGAGGTAGGTAGTCCGCTACTACTATGTTTCCAAATGCATTTCCAAAAATCTAAATGCTTTATTCCTGATGACCGCCATTAGTGTGCTTTTTGAGATATCATCTTTACATAAAGATGTATGAGGATTTTTACTTACGATCTTGAATGCAATTAATTGCATGAGACTGATTTTAGGAATGCATTGCTCTCATGTTTACAATGATTGCTATATGGGTTACATGAGTATATCTTTTTTGAGCTAATGAGGATGGTGGTCACTATGCTAAGTAGGTAGATCGCCAAATGAGGCAACCTACAGTAGGAACAAATCTTGAGTTCCAAGTGGGCAGATCGCCGAAGGAGGCAGCCTATGATGGGAACAAAACATGGAATTCCAAATGGGCAGATCACCAAATGAGGCAGCCCACGACAAGAATAAAGCCATTGAGTTCCAAGTGGGCAGATCGCCGAATGAGGCAACCTGTAGAGGAGCATAGTTGACCCTATGATTTCAGTTTTATCGATATGCATATAGTAATAAGCTGGACATACACAAGTACTCGCAACTAGTCGGCTTGATATGTTCACCGAGAGACTATGTGCATGATACTTCTAGTGCTACTAGCGTCTGCTTTGAATGATGACTATTTTAAGAATTTTGTGATTATTATATTTTACTCATTGGTTTGATGGGTTTGCCGAGATATTACTACTTGGTTCTATGAATTTCTACTTCATAATTTTAGTCATATTGCTATCATTGAACATTACATGAGCCGATGTTTATGCATTTTTACACAAAAAGGAATCACTAAGGTTTTATATGGACAGCTCCTTGAAATTATGCATATTGCATGCTGTGTTTTCAAAATAGTAGTATCAAATCACCTACTAGGTATGAGGAATACTCGCCCAAATATAATATTTTTACAGATTAGCTTTCAAAAAGATTAGAAGAAGCATCAGAAAATGTTAGTGTTATGATCAAGTGAATGAAGAGGAGACAAGTATAAATTGTAAGTATATGACCTACCCTTTGGACATGTATCTATAATAACTACAATTGAACTGTGTTGTGACTGGATAGACCTGGGAAATATTTATGTTTTCTTTGTCTATCAGAATTTCCTTATTCACCTTGAAAGCAAATGACATTTGGGGTTTTCAAAATGAATTTAAAACAAAAACATTTTTTGCTGCATCGCATTGTTTTCTAAAAGTATTTTCAAATAGGGATCGATCCCGCCTTAGGAATTAGTTTTGCATTTAAAATGCATGTGAAAACTTGAGTCGTCACAGAATTCAAGGAAGCAATTGGAAGAATGAAGGGTGATTAGAATGGGCCCATGAAAAAACCATACAATTTCATCACCTCTGTATGAAGTAAAGTCATTAAATCCACCTAAGCCATCAAGGAAAAGCTAGGAGAAGCCAAGCGATTCAAACCATTGAAGCCAAGGATGTAATCCATGAAGCCAAGTCATAGGAGCCATCAAAGTGAAACTTCAAGACATCTAAGCCATGCCACATGGAGCCACATGATTGGAGGAGATTTCAAGCAAAAATTAATAGGATAGTTAGCATAAAAGTTTACTTCTCAAACAATGATAGGTGTCATGTTAAGGTGGACCAATGGGAGAAGAGCCTAAACTATTATTCTTTATTTTTCTTCTTTTCTTTCTTCTCTCTCTATCTCTCCATCTTTCGCTCTCTTTCCTCCCTCTTTCTTCTCTTGTTCCACCCCTCAACATGAAACACTTAGAAGGCGGGGGAGTACCATGCAATTTTACACAAAAAGTGGCGCCTCCCCCCCTTGGTTGTCTTAGGGTTTCACTCCTTTTAACCTTATAATTCCATCTCCTTCCACTTACCTTCTTAGATTCCTTATCTTACCCAACTTCTTGCTCAAAATCTATCCTACATTCCCTTCCCTATTAGGACTCTTTAGAGGTTGAAAACCATATAAAAGTAAGGGGATCTCTACACATAACCCTAAGGAATTCTACGCTCACTTTTGGGATGGCATTCCATGCTCAGTTCCTTTATCTCCATACAAGCTGTCAATGCATCATTTAAGGTGAAGTTCTATGCCTATTTCAAGTTACAGCACCTCTTCTTCCATTAGTTTTCAAGTCTTTTTCCAGGTTGGTTCTATATCCTATTTCCTTTCCTAATTGTTTGATTTCTTTCTATTTCCATGCACCTAGTTTCTTTACTTATTTTTCCTTAGAGTTTTTCTTTGTTTTGTGCTTAAGATCCTTTTATCCAAGGGCCACTAATCTCTTATAGTGATATCTAAGAGATAATAGCCTTTGTATCAAGTTCTAGTTCCTTAAAGTCCTTTATTTCCAAACCTTTCCATTGCTTATCTTACCTTAGTCATCTATTGCTTTCCTTTCTCATCTTTTCACTCTATTTTCCTTTGGTTCTCTCTTTAATTCACATGCTTGCAAGTTGAGATTTGATAGTTGGATATTTTCAAGAAGATTAAAGACAATATTTTGATTAAATTTCATGATGTGCACCCCTCTCTTGATGTATATGTTAAATATGCACTCTTCATGTACAATTTCAATTCAATCAATGACTTGAATACTGTGCAATGTCTAGGAATGTTTTACTTTCTTTGAATCTTGTTTTTTTCATGATCGTTAGGCATGCTCTTCCTTAGATAAGTTGTTTATTTCCTTGTTAGTTCTTGCCTAGATTTTCATGCATTAGTTTAAATTAGGTTCATACATTCCATTCTAATTTAATTCATGCATTCTTTCTATCTTAGCCCCATGCACATTAACTTGTTTTAGTTTTGCATGTTATGGTTGATTAGTTGAGTCTTGTTTATGTTTAGTTAGTCATTGTTATGTTTAGTGGCATGTTGATTTGGTTTTGGATAGTTTCTAATTTTAGTTTTAGGAAAGTTTTATTTTTAAAAAGTGTCATTTTTAGCAAGTTTCCATTTGTTGAATTTTTTTTAGATTCATTTATTCTAGTTTTGCATGAGTTTCTTTTATTTAATGCATGTTATGAAAGTTTATAATTTCATTGAAGATCTTTACTTTTAGAATGTTTCCTTTAGTTCATGCTCTTAATTCCATTCATGTTTCCATTTCCATGTTATTTACATTCCTAGTTTAGATCAAATTTAATCTCTTTTTGGCTAGGATAGGTGGTTTGAGCAAGATTTAATCAACATACTCCTTGTGGGATTTTCCTTATATGTGTACATCTACTACAATTAATTCATGTGCTTGCGAGTAATTTTAAGAAATATATCAAGTTTTTTGCCCCATTGCTATGGAATTGTAATGGATTTGTGGTTGGATCTTTGTTCACATTATTTATCTCTAGTCATAGTTCTAGATTTGGGTTTTGTATTTATGTTTCCATATTTTTCTAATTCCTCAAAAATTGACATATTTCTTTTATTTTGTACGAGGGGAATGTAGTAAAAAGGAGCTGCAGTGATCTTGTGGACCAAAGCTTCATCATCATAATTAGGATTTTCTTGCTTTTTAGATTAGGGTTTTCTTTTTTTGAGGGAATTTGAAGTGAGGATCCATTGTAATTTGCAATTATTTATTTATTTTAAATGGGTTGTAATAATGCAGGCCAAGTGTGGGGTATGGTGGCATACACTTGATCTTCATTAGAAATCTCACTGCAAGTTTCTCTCACTCTCTTTTATTTTCCTAGTATAGTTGCATTTACTATAATTTGCAATGTGATAATAGTATAATCCATATAGTTTAGGGTCATTCATTATAACTTGTTGCATGTTATTTAGGTTGTTGCATTAGTTTGATCTTATTTAACAAAGGTTAGCCTGAGCTCGACTATAACCAAGGCATAGGCTATCTGGTTATAGTCTCTTATCTATTAATCTATGGATCCTTTATTAGGTAGCATTTATGTAGACATTAGTTTCCTTTCTTTATAATTGCATTGCACATTTAATTGCTTTATGGTGGATGTTCACATTGATAGTAAGGGCCCCATGGGAGCCCTCATAAGATAAGGATTGGATTTCCTCATGAGATCCTTGGTCCACCTGGGTAATCAGATCAATTCCTTGTATGTTTTCCATCCTAACCCTTAAAGATTAATTTAAAATCAAGTAGCAAGAGACTTAGGGTATCGAGCTTGTAGGACCTTTTTTAAAGGACTAGATTTACTGCCACTCTAGTGGCTTTTAGCATCATGGTTATAGTGGGTACATAAAATCCAAGTGATCCTACACCTCTCATTAATGTTTGTTAAGGTCAAAACACCTCCTTACATGAGAATTTGTATTAACCACTTTAGAGCAGAACCTAACTAGTAAGCAATAGTTCAACTTGGATAAAAGGAGGAGCTATCTAGATCTAGTTCTAAAAATTACCATGATATACATTATGAGGAAGAATAGTGAGAAAACCCTTAACATAGATGCAAGGATGGATATATCATATGATCCTTCTGAGCTACAAAGTTTCCAGCCATGCCTGGAATCCTCCAACCCATATCCACTAGAGTCATGTCTTGTTCTTTTTTTTTATTTTAATATAAAGACTTCCTTTGATGAAATGAATGATTATTTTGATACTACACTACTAATGGATACTTCTCAATGGAAACCCCAAGGAGGATCTGCTACAATTCCTGACAATCACATTAAGCCACGCAATGTAGAAGATGTACCCAATTGGGACCTATAGACTTTATTGGACCAATCACCAGATAACATTATAGGTCTACTTGAAACCTTACATGTGCTTCCATAATAAGAAGAAATTCAATTGATGTTCTGGCCCAACATCAATCAACTATAGGGTACACATTAAAGACACTAAGGTTTTAAGCCCCATTATTTCTCTACGTCAAGAAAAATAAGAACATCCTTTTAGGGAAATCTAGAAAACTTAAAACCCAATTTTAGGAATATTTAAGGGAGGAGGAAAATTATGTAATGATTGTCATGGGCACTACCATTCCTCAATTTTGGTAAAATTAGGACCATTCATCTCGATTTAGTTCTAAGAAATTTAAATTCACTATGGTCTATTTTGTCATTGTATTACCCCCACCCAAAAATATTAGGTAAAGGATGTATATTGAACACCATGAAATTATTAAGTGGAGTGAGAAATTCCTCCATTTCATTGGTAGGATTAGAAATTAGATAAACTAGTTAGGTTTAGGTTTAGAGTAGAGTAAGTGGAATAGTTAGTTAATTTAGTTTGGAATGTGTCTAGTAGAAAGCATTAAACTAAGCACTTACTAGGATGTAACCGAAGGGTTTTTAAACTCTCGGTATTCTTTATTACCCATTCATCATATAGGAGTCCTATGTATTAGAATATTAGGGACAATGTTTTGCTCAAGTAGGGGAGTGTAGATATGCATGTGATTTCTGAGTTTTTCTAGTTTAATAAAAAAAAATGTTTTAAGGTCAAAGTTTCTTTACTATGATGAGAATTGATATTTTAGAATCTTAATATTTCTTTGACTTTAACTTCTTAATAAAAATGCATATGGTTAATTATGCATATTATTCATGTCTTTAAGTGTTTAATGAAAGTTAAATCTTAGAATATACTTATACATAGTGCATAGTCCAGATGCATAGATAGTTATGACTTAGAGACCCTAACAAAAATCAATGGAAACCTAGACCCTATGAGCATTATTGACTATCATCCTTTTTAGGGTGATATCTCTAATTGCATATTTTCTTTAGCATACATAAATATGAAAGGTCCTAATATCTTTGTTTTGGTCAAAATGCCAAGAAATAGGAGCACTAACTTTCTTTCTTGAACATTTATTAAATTTGATAGGCTTTAAGAAACCTAGGAAATGATATAGGTCATCCTTGTTTCAGCCTTGAGAAATAAAGCCTAAGTTAGACTCTTTGAGACTCTTGGTAAGCCTTTTCTTTTCAAAAATGCCATTTACCTTAACCCAAAACCTAAATAAATATACATTACATATCTTTCAAAAATGAGTAAAGATGGTAAAGAAAGAAGAAAAAAAAAGGACAAAAGTTTCATCATCATCATCATCATCATCATCATCATCATCATCATCATCATCATCATCAAGACCTTATCCCAATTAGGGGTTGGCCACATGAATCTTATTCCTCCATTCCTCTCTATTAAGTATCATGGCTTCATTTAGTCCAACAGTTTTTAAATCTTTTCTCACCAATTCTACCCACGTTCTTTTGGGACTTCCCCTTGCCCTTTTAGAACCTTCTACCTGCATTGCCATAGTCCTTCTAACAGGTGTCATTTTCGATCTCCTTTGGACATGTCCAAACCATCTAAGTCTAATCTCCCTATCCTATTACTTATTGGTGCTACCCTTAAGTTTCCTCTAATGTTTTCATTCATAATTCTATACTTTATTGTCTTGCCACTCATCCATCTCAACATCCTCATTTCCGCGATGCTCATCCTATGAACATGATGTTCCTTAAGTGCCCAACACTCCGATCCACAAAGCATGGCAGTCCTTATGGCCTTCCTATAGAATTTTCCTTTTAGTTTGAGTGGTACCTGCTAATCACACAAAACTCTAGATGCACATATCCATTTGTTCCAACCCACTTGGATTCTCTAGGTAACCTCCCTCTCAATCTCTCCACTCTCATGAATCATTGATCCTAAGTACCAAAAGTGGTCTTTTACAAGGACTTATTGGTTATCAATCTTAACTGATGTTCCACTCCTACTCCTCTCCTTGCTAAAATTGCATTCCATATATTCTACCTTAGTTTGACTGATTTTAAATCCTTTGGATTCTATTGCTTCTCTCCATAACTCTAGCTTTGTGTTTAAGTCCTTCCTTATCTTATCAAGTAAGACTATATCATCTACAAATAGCATGCACCTTGGAATCTCTTCGTGTAGATGTTTTGTTAACTCATCCATAACCAACATGAAAAGGTATGGGCTCAATACCGATCCTTGGTGCAATCCTATAGTGATAAAAATATCAATAGTCTAGCCACTAGTGGTCTTAACATTTGTCACTGCTCCTTCATGCATATCTTTAAATATGTCTATATACCACCGTGAAACCCCTTTCTCGCCCAACACCCTCCATATTAACTCTCTAGGGACTCTATCAAAAGCTTTCTCTATATTACTCTATCAATTGTCTTAGTAAGAAAATAGCTTCCATGATAAACCTCCTAAGCATGAAACCAAACTAGCTCTCTGATACATTTGTTTCATGTCATAGCCTCTTCTCAATCACTCTTTCAAAAAGTTTCATAGTGTGGCTCATAAGTTTGATCCCCTGATAATTAGTGTAGCTCTATATGTCTCCTTTATTCTTATAAATTATTACAATAGATTTTTTCCTCCATTCATCTAACATTTTCTTTGATTTTATAATCTTGTTAAACAACTTGGTCAACCAAACTACTCCAATACCTCCCATATGTTTCCAAACCTCCACTAGTATACCATTAGGCTCCATGGCCTTTCTTGGTTTCATATTTTTCAAGGCCTCTTTCACTTTAAGTATTCTAATCCTACATGCATATCTATAATGTCCAATGTTAATTAGGTTTATAGCATTTTAAATCCCTATAATCTCATATTCATTGTCATTTAACAAATTTTGAAAGTAAGTTTCCCACCTTTATTTGATCTCCTCATCTTTCACTAGTAATCTTTGATCATCACTTCTAATGCACTTAACATGATATAAGTCCTTACCATTTTGTTCTCTTATTTTTGCAACTTTAAACACATCTTTCTCACCTTCTCTTGATCCTAGTCTACTATAGAGGTCATCATATGCCTTAAGTTTATCCTCACTTACTATTCTCTTATCAACAAAAGAAAAATGGATAATAGTCTAAGAAGTGAAAAATATCAAAGTGATGACAAAAGAAAGTCTTTCCCTCTAGGATAAATAAGTACAACAACAAAAAAAGTCAAAAAGAAATATTAGAAAAAGAATTATCAAGAAAGAGAAAAGTTGTGAAGAGAAAGGAAAAATGGAAAAGATATTTATTTTAGTACAAGTAAGAGGAAAGTTGTCCAACATTTCTTGAAGACCACTACTTAGTTTGAAACATTGAATCCTTTGTACCTTTTTTTTTTCAAAACCATTACCAAGCTTATGTTTCATCCTATCTAAAGACCTATTGATCTTAAGGTGGAATATAGCCTTAAAAAGGACATAAATGGAATGGAATTAAAGTGAAATACCCTTGCTAGTCTCAGTAATGTCATCCATTCTTAAAGATCACATTTCTTAGTCTCATTTATGCTTAAAATTATGTGAACATCAGTATCTTTGGATTTAGTCACATGGTGAGAGAATTTTGTTTGACCCCTTTTCTCTGAGCGCTCTATTTCTGAGTGCACACTTATGAGAATTAGAGGTCAAAACATTATTCCAATAGAGTATAAGCATATTTGTATAGAAGTCCAAACTCATATAGCTTGTACACACACTAACTCTGAGATATAACTATAATAAAATGGCTTTGTTATGTGAATAACTTGTACAAGTTTTCATTCATATTTATTAAGTTGTTAAAGACAGTAGATTGCTAATGGATGAGAATTGAAATAAAGGACTTAGTCAACCAAATTTTGTGGTTATATTCACTGAAGACCCTCATGAGGCTTAACTCGTCCATTAGAGGTAACCCAAGGGTTTAATGGCTTGTTGCATATGCTAAACGCAATTGTGAGTACCTATGAAAATGATAATCATTTTTATTTTCATATTTTTTGCATATTTTGCATAAGACTAACAAAATATTGGTTGGTGGTGTGATGAGTATCCAATTTTTTATAAAAGAAGTACCCAACTAGTATCACAATTATAAATTATAATGCATTATCATAGAATTTTTTCAAAATTCATAACACATACATTTCTGAGCTAATGATTCAAAAGTTTGATAGTTTGTAGGTTTAGGAGCTAATCTAGAGTATGTCAATTGTCATAATTTTTTAGGATTTGATTAGGATTTGTAATCTTTTAAAGATAGCAAGATGATGATCTAACAACCAAGATTAATTGAGATGTGAATTGATAATCAAGCAAAGGTTTAAGATCATTCCAATGTAAGGAAATGAGTTCAAGGAAGAAATTGTAAGAGACAAAGATTATTAGAATGGACCCATGCAAAATCCATACAATTCTTTCACCTTTGTATAAAAAAGTAAAGCCATGATAGCCACTCAAGCCATCATAGAGTGGCTAAGAGAAGTCAATCAATTAAAGCCATTGAAGTTAAGGAAGTGAGCCATCAAGCCATGCCATATTGAGCCACACAAATAGTCCTTGCAAATAACTATGAATGATTTCTCCATTTAATTTAAAACAAAATTCAAGACACATCTCATGAATATGCAAATACAAGGACAAGTAGTATGGGCATGACTAACAC
This sequence comes from Warburgia ugandensis, assembly GCA_035236585.1. Classification (NCBI taxonomy): domain Eukaryota; kingdom Viridiplantae; phylum Streptophyta; class Magnoliopsida; order Canellales; family Canellaceae; genus Warburgia; species Warburgia ugandensis. The sequence continues at coordinate 55,322,350 of CP141132.1, forward strand.
TAACACCAACATGGCATTGAGAATACCCTACAAAAAGCAATACAAAGAAGTGACAAACATGAGAAATCAATTACTTCTCCTCAAGGTTTTCAATTTCTATTACCATCTAAATGTAATACTAATATAATGTGAAATACTCCTATAACTTAATCCATCATTTCCACCAAAATCTGAACTCCAAAACACCAAAAAATGAACCCACTATCTACACTAAATCACAAAATTGAACTTAAAACCCAAAAAAATGCAAATTTGGGAAAAATCCAAATTGCACCAAAAATGCAAATTCATTTCACTTAAATATTACATATATATATATATATATATATCTTTAAAGCTCTAAGTACAAAATAGAGATGGCCCCTAAGTATACCCACAACAACAAAGCTAAGGGTATCAAAGACAAAACATGGAAAAATTCAAATTGCACCAATCATACATACTCATCCATGCATAAATTCATCTAATCCATTATATAGATTCAAAATATCTACCTGTAAATGCTTTCTTTTTCCTTTTCTCCTCTTTCTTCTGCCCTTCTTTTCTCACTGTCAAGTGGGTTTGGGCATTATTGGCATGGAAAGTTGTCGGCATCCTGGATCCCCCCACTTTCTCCTCCTCTCTTCCACTCCTTCTCCCCCTTCTTCTTACTCCTCTTTTTCTTCTCTCCCTTCTTCTTCCCCTTCTTCTCTCATCGTTGGCTTTTCTCTGGTATGCAGATCCAAGCGTCCTCAGCATCAAACGTCGCCAGTGACCTGGAACTTCCCCTCTTTCTCCTCCTCTCTTCCTTTCCTTCTCCCCCTTCTTCTTCCTCTCTTTCTTCTCCTCTTTCTTCTCCCCTTCTCCTCCCTCTTCTTCACTCACCATTGGATTTTCTCTCCTACTCGAGGGTTTAGGCATCATCGATGTCAAACATTAGCTTCTCTTTCTTCTCCTCTTTCTTCACTCTTCCTCACTCACCATTGGGTTCTCTTTCTTCTCTCCTTTTCCTCTCTTTCTTCTCCTCTTTCTTGTCCCCTTCTCCACCCTCTTCTTCACTCACCATTGGCTTGTCTCTCCTTCTTCCCCACAACAACAAAGCTAAGGATAATAGAGACAAAACATAGCTTACAGGTAGAATGTGTCTCATCCTAACAAAATCATGTCTCATCTATTCAAATCTTGTTCATATATCCAAATGAAATCATAAACATTCCCAATCATACATACTCATCCATGCACAAATCCATCTAATCCATGATCTAAATTCAAAATATCTACCTGTAAATGTTTTCTTTTTCCTTTTGTCCTCTTTCTTCTCCCCCTTCTTTTCTCACCGTCAGGTGGGTTTGGGCATCGTTGGAGTGAAAAGTTGCCGACATCCTAGATCCCCCCACTTTTTCCTCCTCTCTTCCACTCCTCCCCCTTCTTCTTCCTCCTCTTTTTCTTCTCCTCTTTCTTCTCTCCTTTCTTCTCCCTCCTCTTCTCTCGTCGTTGACTTTTCTCTTGTATGCAGATATGGGCATCCTCCGCATCGAACTTCTCCAGTGACCTAGAACCTGCCCACTTTCTCCTTCTCCACCTTCTTCTTCCTCTCTTTCTTCTCCTCTTTCTTCTCCCCTTCTCCTTTTCTCTTCCTCTCCTTCTCCCCCTTCTTCTTCCTCTCTTTCTTCTCCTCTTTCTTCTCCCCTTCTCCTCCCTCTTCTTCATTCACCATTGGCTTTTCTCTCCTACTCAAGGGTCTAGGTGTCATCAATGTCAAACATCATAAGAGGCCTGGATCATCCCCTCTTTCTCCTCCTCTCTTCCTCTCCTTCTCCTCCTTCTTCTTCCTCTCTTTCTTCTCCTCTTTCTTCTCCCTCTTCTTCTCTCACCATTGGCATTTCTCTCCTACTCGAGGGTCTAGGTGTCATCCATGTCAAACGTAACTGGGGCCCTGGATCATCCCCTCTTTCTCCTCCTCTCTTCCTCTCCTTCTCCCCCCTCTTCTTCCTCCTCCTTTCTCTTCCTTTCCCCTCTCTTCTCTCACCCATCTTCTCTCCAACCACCTCTGCTAGGGTTTCCTCCTATCATGTTTTTGAGAACAAACCTAGGTCTATTCTCTTTTTGTCAACTAATGACTTAATTGGGAGGTGATGCCATTATCAAAATGGCACCATCCTTTAGTTATTTTGTAATTTAATTTTGGAAAATTTTACACTTAAAAATTATAATATTTTTTACTAGTTAATGTTTAATTATATAATTATAGTAAGAAAAAAGATGAAAGCTACTCAAATCTCAAATTTCTACTAGTGAGGCCTACTATGTGAAATTACCAAATTAACCTTTTCAAGAAAAATCAAAACTTATTCATTCAAATTTTTATTTCAACAAACTTAATGTTGTTGCAATCATTTTTCCAAGTACAATCCCAATGTTGAAGTTTTAACATTTGGTCTAATGTCTATAAAATTTTCACTTTCTAGAACTCCAAAAATTGAGAATTTCAAAATCATTCTCTTTTGACTTTGATTTTACATAATTCAAAAAAAAAATTTTAATTGCTATTTAAAAATCAATGATGTTACATAATTATTAGTGTAAATTAGGTTTATCATTCTTGGTGCTAAATTTGCTTCCACATAATGAAGTCATTTAGTGTAAACAACTTTAAGAATCTATTCTTTTAAAGTTGTTTAGTGCCAAACAACTTTAAAAGTATATATTCTTAATGTCATTTAGTGCTAAACGACTTTAAAATTCTATACTTTTAAAATCATTTAGCACTAAATGACTTCAAAAATAATAGACTTTTAAAGTCATTTACACTAAATAACTTTAGCAGCATAGACTCTTAAAGTCATTTACACTAAATGAATTTATAAATTATTTTTCAATTCAAATTATATATATTTTATGTTAGTACTTTACAATATTTAATAATTGATATACAATGAAATAGATTTTTTATGATAGTCAACATTGATTCATGAATTCTTTGTACACTCACACATACACAGGGAATTTAGGTATTTTTTAGAATAACTCTTCATTTTTCATCCTTTAATGATATATATGTATACATATAGCTCACTTAGCAATCCATATAGCTCATGACAAAAGAGCTAATTATAAATATGCAATCATAATGCAACTCACTAATACAATCCATATACCCTCAACTATATATAGTCTTCAAACCCAAGCACTCTCCTCATCATTATCATGCACATAATCCTCATTCTCACCAAGCATTACTTCAATTCATGGAATTATTTTAGTAATAAAAGGGTAATCTATTTTAGTATCTCCTAGGTCACCTTCATCATAAAAATCCCTTTGATAGAATGATAAAACAATTGACTCTCTCTTATCACATCCCTTTTACACGTAAATACTTATTTTACTTGAGATGCCAAAATAAATTGATCATTTTTATAACTGATCCTGTCAAGGTCAACCAATGTCAATCCAAGGGCATCAATTTTGATGTTGTCTTTGTTGTATTTTACCCAATCGCACTTAAACACAACCATAGTTCTGAAAGTATAAATCAAGGCCCATATCTCTCTTATAACCTTGTATCCTTTGAACTGGAAAAGAATATAGCATTAGCAACTAAGCTAACCACACTATTCTACTAGACTCTTGAGTTATCACGGTCTTTTATGTTAAAAGCAATAAACATTGATGGCATATCCGACATATTTTATCACTTCTAGTCATGGCCCCATCGCCATCCAGCTTAAGGATTTGGATATACCATTGTCTGCTACTTCTCACTTATCTTGAATCTGTGTATACACATATTAAGTAGGATATATGATTATTGCAATTAAGTAAGATTATATATATACATATATACAAAATGTAGTTTATTAATATTAAGTATGAATTCTTTCATTTTACCTTCTTACAAAACCAAGTATTGAAACTACAATAATGCTCAAATTGTAGCCACTTCTGTTTGCATAATTTGGATTCTTTGCCTTAATGACATCCATGTGCTCACTGCATACACACACATACACAAATTAATGGAGTGATCAAAGAAAATATAACCATCAACAATTAAATTTTACCTAAGTCCATGATCAACTTACTCAATATGTGGTTGGAGTTCATCAACATTTTGCAACACATAAAGATGGGCCTAGTCCCATTCTTTATAGTCAACGGTAGATATACGACCACTAGAGGTTTGCCGACCTTGGATCATGATATGCAACCAATTGTTTCTTTCTTGGGATTCCAATTGCATCCACTCCTGATAAGTACTCCGTGAAAAACTCCACTACTTTCTATGCAATATAACCTTTGGTTATACACCCCTTTAGTTGGTTATGATTATGTACATACCCTTTTAAAATTTTCACATACCTCTCAAATGGGTGCATCCATCGCAAGTAAACTAGCCCACAAAGTCTGACCTCATCAATGAGGTGCACTGCCATGATGTCAAAGAAGGATAGTAGGAAGATTGTCTCACGCTCACATAAAGTTGTTACTAGATGACCATGAATTTCTTATAATTTTGAAACATCCACCACCTTCTTGCATAAAGCATTAAAGAAGTAGCAGAATTTTATAATAGCTCCCCTAACTTTGTCTAGTAACACTGAATGTATTGCTATAGGCAGGACTTGTTGCATCAATGCATGACAATGATAGGACTTCATCTCTAACAATTTTAGCTCCTCCATGGAGACAATGGTTCTAAAGTTTGAAGAGTAACCATCTAAGATTTTGAGCTTGGACAAGATTTTACACATTATTCTCCTCTTCTCTCTATCAAGTGTATAATTTGTCTTAGGCAAGTATGTTCCTCAACTACCCATATCCTCTAAATCAACCTCCTCTTGAAACCCATCTTCATAAGATCCATTCAAGTTGTAAGTCCAGCCTTTGTTTTTCCTAGGATATTAAGCAAGGAACTAGTCAAGCTTTCACACACATTCTTCTCAATGTGCATGACATCAAGTACATGGCATAGATGTAGTGATTTCTAATATGCAAACTGAATGATTATTGATTTCTTCTTTCAACAACTTCTATAAATACTTTCACCTACACATTTACTTGAATTCTTCTATCCCCATAAGATATTAATGTTTTCAACCTACTCCAATATTTGTTGTGCTATCAACATCTTTGGAAGTGTCCTTATCTCTGCACTACCATTAAATTCTCCCTTCTTAAAATGATATTGATGGTCTCTGTGCAACCATATTTTGTGTCTAAGGAATGTCATTTTCCTACCATGTTTAAGTCATACAACACATGTTTGATCACTATAGATAGGACAAGCATTGTATCCCTTCACGGCGCATTCAAACAAATTACCATACACAGGGAAGTTGCTTATTGTCCACAACAATATAGCCTTTAGGGTGAACAACTCTTTCCTATATGTGTCGTATGCTTCAATGTTTACATCCCATAATGTCCTAAGATCATCAATCAAGGGAGACAAATACATGTCAATGTCATTCCCTAGTTGCTTTATCCCTATATCAACATAGTTAACATCACAAACTTCCTCTTCATGCATAGAGATGATGGGAAGTTGTAACAAACTAATATAACAAGCCAAAAACCATACTTGCTGTTCAGAGAACTATGAGGACTAATCTCATCTGCAGATAATGCCAGTTGTAGGTTTCTAGGTTCTTCACCAAAATTAGGCCACATCAAGTCTATGAGCTTCCATGCTGGGCTATCTATTGGATGGAATAAAAAGCTATTAGCTACTTTATCCTTGGCATGCCATGCTAATTTCTTCCCTATTTTTGTTTCAGGGGAAGTACCATAGAACCTTTATAGGAATGTCTATACTTGTCTCAGTTGAATTCTTCTTTAACTTTCATCTTGATTGTCCACAAGTTGGTCGTGTAGTTTTATCCTTGTGCTCCTTCCTATACAAGATGCAATCAATGGGATACGCATATATCTTCTCATACTTTAACCCTAGTGCAGCCTGGGTTTTCTTTACCTCCCTTGTGGACCTCGCCAATTTTTTATCCTTTAGTACCATCTTATCCACTACTTTCAAGACTTTGGTAAAACCTTAATCTAAAAAACCAAATCTTAATTTCATGTTGTAAAGTTCTACCACTACAAACAACCTAGTATAACTATATACTAGGGGTACAACTGCTCATTAGCTTCCTCTAATGTAGTATGAAATTGTTTAGGGTCATCGTAGAAGTCATCATATGCATCTCGAAACATCGGTACAACTATATTGTCTCCAACACTTCCTAGTGTCTTGATCATATCTTCTAGGCCTTGTCGATGGCCTATGCAAAAGTTCTTCTACATGTCAAATCCATGGGTGATAGCTTTCATCGATTGCATTGAAGCACAAGTGTTCTCTCAACATCCCTACATTTACTTTTTCCCAATTTTCACATTTTGAGCATGGACAACGCATGTGATTATGATCAACACCTGCTCTTAGTGTGAACTTTATGAAATTTTTTGTTCCCTCCTCATATTCTTTTGATGTTCTTATCATAGCCATCTAAGCATATTTGTCCTTTATCATAAGAAACTAAAGCAAATCTGTGTGTGAAGACTTGTTAGATATGAAAAGATTCGGTTGGGCATTTTACCAAACACTAAATATATAAGAATTAGAAGTATTTGAAATAACAACATTACATGGATATTTTTAATTAATAATGAAAAAAAAAGAAGAAGCAAAATATGATAGATGCATTCAAAAATAAAATTAACTTTAAAGCGGAAACTTTATAACCCTAACCTTATAAAAATTCTTCAAATATGCATAATACATATAAGACAAATAAAGATATCTAAGCAACAATCAAAAATTTGATATCGACCTCAAATTTGTGAATGTAGTTCCAATTCATAGTTAGGATTTGGTTGTGGATAGTCAAACAAAAATCTAGCTTAGTTTTTATGTAGAGAACAGTAACACAATAAAAAAAAGCACGCAAAAGTCGACAAAATAACTCTTAAACCAGAATTGTAAATTTAAAGTCATTTGCTATAAAGAACTTTAAAAGTCTTGACTTTTAAAGTCGTTTAAAACAAACAACTTTTAAAGTTGTGACTTTTAAAGTCGTTTAAGGCAAACAACTTTAAAAACATATATTAATATATATATATATATATTTGATTTTTGTAGATTACAATATCTTACATAAAAACACAATGAAACTAATTTTTTATGGTACTTAGTGTTGATTCACGTATTCTTTACACACACAAACATATATATAAACAAACACGTGAACAAGAAAATCAAATTATTTTTTATTATATCCAATGTTACATATATCAAATGTTATATATTATTAGATCTTATTAATATAAGATCAAAGAGTGAATCTGCTCTTTTTCATCAAAATTTGGCTTCCTAGTATTCAACTGACACCATTCTATGGGGATAGAGAGTGTCCTACAATTTCCTTAGCCAAAACATGATGGTATAACCACCACTGTTCATCAAACCCTAATTTTGGATGAGAACCACAAATATAATGTTCTCCCTTTTCCCAATAGTGAGGGTTGGAAAGAGATGCAGTTGTTGTTTGCAATGAAATCATACGATTTTTACATATCAAGATGATCTTACAAACTTCTTAAACCCATCATCTGTAGTGAGAAAACCTACTTGATCTACAAAATGAAAACATAGAGTTAGTAACAAGAAATCAATTCGTAATCAAAAGAAGTTATGGTTTACTTGTATTGTTTTTTATGACACAAACAATCAAAACAACCAAACTAAAAAGCAAGAAGGAAAAAGGAGAGAGGCATAAGGACCTAAGGAGGATGCCGTCATTCCACCCATGAGAAGAACATGAATAGGTGATACAGAAAAAAAATAAGATTAGGTTGGCTTTTGATAGATAAACGAGGACTTTTGAAGTCATTTAGTACGAAACAACTTTAAAAGTCAATAACTTTTAAAGTCACTTGAATCAAACTACTTCAAAATTATGTGTAGGAAAGGACTTTTGAAGTCACTTGATTCAAGCGACTTCAAAAGTGACTAGCTTTTAAAGTCATTTAGTGCTAAATGACTTCAAAAGTAACATTTAAAGTGATTTAGACCTAAGCAACTTTAAATGTCAATATCTTTTGAATTGTTTACATCAAATGACTTTAAAAATCCTTTCCCATGTAAAATAATCTTCTAGCCAAACTTATGTATATAAGTTTGAAGTTGTTTGACTTAACGCACTTCAAAAGTTATTAACATTTAAAGTCATTTAGGTTTAAACAACTTCAAAAGTTGTTAACATTTAAAGTAATTTAGATCTAAATGACTTTAAAAGTCCTTCCCACAAAAGAATTCCTCTTAGCACCAAACTTTTAAAGTCATTTTTCACTAAACTACTTCTTAAGTCTATATTTTTAAAGTCTTTTTTGTCTAACCTACTTGTAAAATCTTTACATAGTCAGCAATCAAATCACAACTTTAAAAGCCTTATGTGTAGTAATGATCTGTGATGGTAGTATAATTCATATAGATCAGGGTCATGCATTTATAACTATTGCATAATACTCAGGATTGTTGCATTAGGTCAAGCATCTATTTAACAAAGGTTAGCTTGAGCTCAGTTATAATCAAAGCATAGGTTACATGGTTATAATGTCTAGTCTATTAAGGTGCCTGAACCTTTTTAAGTAGCATATAGGGAGGCATTAGTTTGATCTTTGTTTTGCATTGCATGTTTATAGATTATGGTGGAATGGAACTTAATGCTAGTAAGGGCACCACAGGAACCCTTATAAGATAAGGATTCGATTTCATCACCATCACCTTGGCCCACCTAGGAATCAATCAACATCCATGTATGTCATGATCCCAACACTTGAACATTAATTTGAAATCAAGTAGAAAGAGACTTAGGGTATCAAGTTCATAAGACCCTTTTGGAAGGATGCAATCTATTGTCACCCAATGGTTTTTTAGCACTGTGGTTATAGCAGGTGTCTTAAAATCCAAGTGATTTTGCCACGCCTTCCATTGATGTTGATTGAGGTCTAGACGCCTCTTGACATGAGGATTGTATTAACCACTTTAGAGCAGAACCCAGACAAGTAGCAGTCAGATCTAGATAAAAGGAGAAGTTGTCTAGATCTAGTTCTAAGAAGCTACCACTTATGCATTAAGAAAAGATAATCAAGTCACTACTCAATTAGTGGGTACTAGAATTTGATTATGCATCATTTATCTTAGGATTAACAATTAGGTTTCATCATATAGTTAGGGTTTACCATTAAAAAAAAACTCATTTGTTGTATATAATGGTTTGTTTCATTACATGCAAAGTTGAGAACAAAGGTCTATTAAGAAGGGGATAGATTCAATAGATTAGATACATCGATCGATAGGATAGATATTATGAAAAGTCAATTGCTTAGGATAATAACTTCTAGGTAAGCTATGCCACAACCTCAGTACCATAATAATTATACCTATTCTGAGCATCCCTATCCCACTCTTTCATGGCCATCAAGCTTCACATATAATGATTATTATCATGAGCTAATAAATGCACATGATGCATTCACATACCCTAGCAATGACTACTATCTTGAGACAAATTATAATGAATGGGCTAGGCAACATGAACAACCATGGTCTTAGGATTACTAATATCATGAAGAACCACAATGGTCCCACGCTGGTCAACACTACCATGATTATCAAGAATATCAAGGTCAATCATCATGGATTCAACCTACTCAATCCTTTTTTAAGACCCAATTGCCATAGCAATACCAACCCTATGAATTGTTTCCTCTACAACATGAAGAACAACCATCATAAGAGAATATGCAGCATATTTGGTAGATAATAGAACAAACTATGGCTGTCATTCATAAGAGGAATGAGGAAATGAAATGAGAGATGGAGGAATGGGAAAAGGAAATAAAACCAATACTATAAAATACTAATAGAAACATTGTTAAATTTATAAACAGGACTGAGGAAATAAAAAATATCAAGGATAATGAAGAGCAATTTATTACTAATAATACTATAGAAATCTCTTAAGATCATTCTGATGCACAAAGTCCACAACCATCCATAGAAGCCTCCAACACAGATCTAGTTGAGCCATGTCTTATTCCTTATTATGATTATGATGAAGAGAATGAAGCCTTAAAAGCATCCAACCGAGATCCTCTAGAATCGTATCCTACTTATCTTTCATTCATTGCAAAGGTGAATGAGTTGTTGGATACTATGTCATTAATGAACACTTCTCAATGGCAAGCAAGAGTAGAACCAGCTATAGAGCATGAAATACTAATTGAGCCTTGCAATGTAGAAAACGTACCTGATTGGGACCTAATGACCTTATTTGAACAAACATTAGAAAATAATGTAGGCACATTTGAAACCTTACCTACACCAGTTAAACAAGAAGAAAAAGAGTTAGTTGATGTACTAATCCTACATCAAGGGTACACCTTAGAAGATAATTAGGATTTAAGCAATACCATGTTCCCGCCTCTAATAATACAACAATAAACCTTTAAGAAAGGGAAGAGTCAGCTTATACCCTAATTTCAAGATAATGTAAGGGAAATGGAGGACAAAGATAAACTGAGTGCAATGGTTAATGTTATCCTTAAAATTAGTACAAATAAGGACCATTCATCTCCATATAGTCTAATAAACTTTAACTCCACGGTGGTTCAAAATGTTGTTGTATTATCACCACTTGAAAATGTAAGGTAGGGGAATTATATTGACCACCATGAAATTTTGAAGATGAGAAATTATTAATATGATTCCCCACTATTCAATCATGGTGGTCTACTATGTCATAATGTTACCACCACCAAAAATCTCCAAGTGGAGGCAATATATAGACTACCATGAGATTATTAAGTGGTGTGAGATATCTTGCCAATTTATTGTTAGGGTTAGGACTAGGAAAAATTAGTTGAAGTAGTTAGGTCTAGGTTTTAAATGATTAGATTAGTCATAAGCCATGTTTGGTTGAAGATGTTAAACTTAGCAGTTACTAGGAGGCAACCTAGGAAAGTTTTAGAAAGTCTTATTATTCTACATTACCCTATCATTATTTAGGTGTCTTCTATTTCAAAACATTGAGGATAATGTTTAGTTCAGGTTGGGAGTTGAAGAAATGAGATTTCTAAGTTTTTCTTGGATTTTAAAATAATAAATAAATAAAAATTGATAAGTTCCTTTATGAAGGTGGGAATTTAGATCTTTTGAATATTCAGCTATCTTATGAACTTTAGCTTATTAATAGGTAAACAATTAGTTCACTATTTTATTATTTTTCTAAAGCGTTTCATGAAAAATTAAACTCAAAACATTAATTTCACAAAATAGTTATATATAGCTTAATTTGAAGAGAAAATATAACTTAGAGATTCTGAAGAAGATCTGTGGAGACTTAAGTGAGTTAGGACCATTCTTCCTTTCTAAGAGTTATACATAAATTCCAAAAAAAATTCAATGAACATATTTCTTAGTTGGTATTATTATTCTTCATCTTAGTCAACTATTGAGAAAATACAAAAGACTATACCATATATCTCTTAAGTTTGTGATCATTTTTAAGTCATATGAAACCTAGAAAATGATAGAGGTCATCCTTATTTAACCTAGAGCCTTTAGTCTTCCCCAAATTATTTTTTGATAGTTAGATCCTTGAGCCTATAGAATATAATCCTTTTTCTTTATTATTCAAACAACCTTTACCTATTTTGAAACCCTATAATATATCCATTACCCATTTTGTTTTAGAAATATGTAGAGCATATTAAAGAATATCTTTAGAAAAATTATGAACAATACAGTTCAAGAGATGACCATCAAGGTTAAAAAGAATAAAAAGTTCAAAAAGGTTATATATTAAGTTAAGAGAAAAAGAAACAAAAGATCACCAATGCAAAGAAGAATGTTCACCCTTGTAAGGAAAAATATAAAAGTTGTGAATACACTGATAGAAGGCCTTTACATATTTTTCAAAACAACCTTTGTTTACCTTTATAGCCATTCTTTTGATAACTCTTACTTAAACCTATGTTCAATCCTAATAGAAATCCTAACTTAATCTTAGGAATAGTATGGCTTGGATATGGTTATAAATGAATAACAAGTTTGGTAGCGTGTAACATTCTTAGTAGTTGATGCCCTTTCATGAGACCATTATTATGATTCTTTCAAGTTATCATTCTTTTGTATAGAATATGTGAGAGTTTTGGATTTGATGAACAATATTCTACTCACATATTAACGAGAGATTAAAACCTTTCTAAGTGACTTTATGTCAGAGTTTTGGATTTGATGAACAATACTCTATTCACATATTAATGAGAGATTAAAACCTTTCTAAGTGACTTCTTTGTAAGTGACAAGTGTAATCCTATGAGAATTTAAGTCGAAGCATACATTTGGATGGTAATTTACTTTATATTTGACTTGGAGACTATAATTATATATCAGCTATAGCACACACTCACCTTCTGAGGTTTAATGAAATAATGAGATATCTTTAGCTTAAGTGTAGGATTTTAAACCCTTTTGTTCATCTTTATTAGTAGTCTAAAGTTAGAAATTTAATATAACCTGAATAGGAGAAAATTCTCTCTAATGAATAAAGGACTTATATAAAAAAATTCAAAATTTTGTGGGTATATTCACGGCAAACCTTGACGAGGCCTAATTCGTCCACTAGGGATAACCTACAGGTTTAAGGGCTTGTTACATGTACTAAATGCAATCATGAGTACCTATGAAAGTCACACTTTGTATTTATTTTTGAAAAATTATTTTTCACATGCTTTTCTTGAGACTAGCAAAATACTAGTTAGGGGTGTGATAAGTGTCTAATTTGGCATAAAAATCACCTAATTAGTTATCCATATGTTATATCTTATAGGGGTAGATTAGGGTTTTTAACCAAAATTTGTAACACATGAATTTTTTACCTAATTACTCAAAATTTTGATATTCTGTAGGTTCATATGCTAATCTAAGGTAAGTATATGACTAATCATATTTTTAGGATTTAATTAGAGTTTTTACTTTTTGTAGGAAGCAAGATAATAATCCAATGGCCGAGACTAATCAGGATGAAAATGGAAGATCAAGATTAAAAGATCCAGTCAAATCTTAAAAGTCATCAATCCAACATGAGATCAAGGTCAAGATCATTGTTAGGATAAGCAATGGATGCAATTAGAGGAGTCAAAAGTGGCCAAAGTTAGCCCACGCAAAGTCCACCACTTTTGCATGGGTTTCATTTAAGTCACTTAGCCATATTCAACCCATGACCCTAATAGGACAAGCTAAGGAGCCAAGCCAATCACCAAAGACAAGGATTTGAGCCATCAAGTTAAGCTAAAAAAGCCATCTAAGCAAGCAATGAAGCCCTCAAACTTAACCATCAAGCCACATAACCTATGCCACATGGAAGGTTGTGATTAGTGGAGAATCTAAAGAATTATCCTTGAGATTTTACAAACATATTTTGAAGATAATTGAGGGAAAGATCTCTTAGATAAGGTAGCATGTGGACCATTAGGAAGAGACCCCCTCCATTTTTCATGTTTTTCCCCTTTTTTTATGTTTTTTCACCTCACCACTGTGATGCACCATGAATTTCACTTTCCATTCAATAGTCATACCTTTCTAGGACTTCTCTACCTTCCTAAACTCCCATTCAAACCACTCAACCAATTCTCACTTTCAAGGAAACCACCTAGCCAATCACTTTTCTCCATCCCACCTCACTTTCTTATCTTTTCCTACCCATCTCTTTCCTCCCATCTTATTATCTCTTTCTTACCTCATCCCAAGCAACCATTTTCCATTATTCAAAGAGGTTCCATGATTTTTGAAGGGGGTAGATGCCCCTTCCTAAAAAATTGGCATCTCCCACCTCTATGCATTTCAAAGGACAACCACCTATCCTACACCTTTATTTTTAAAAACCCTAGCTGCCCACTCATCTTGCCACCCACCCAAATTTCCCCCAAATTTCCTTCCTTTTATCCCCACCATACATCAAACTTAGATTATCCTAGAAAATATAGGAGAAAAAAATATAAAAGACATTAAAAAACCAAAGTTGAGGGCATCTCTCCTTAAGAAGAAAAAGACACCTCCTTCACTTTGAAGAGGGTGTCTTCTCCCTCCACCACTCTCCCTTCACTTTTAGTATAACATCCCTAATTTTTAAATGTAAATTTAAGTAAAATTTTGAATTATCTTAAATTGGGAAGAAAAGAGAATATTGAAATTTTTAATTTTTGGAGTTTTATAAGGGAAAGTTTTATAGGCATCAAATCAAGGGAAGAGACATTCATATTTGGATTGTACTCAGAAACACAATTCAAACGACACTAAGTTTGCTGAAATTAGAGTTCGAACAAATAAATCTCTATTTTTGGACGGGTGACAATCATACCTGTTGACGGGTAATGAAGAAAAAACACAATCATTCGATGTTTAATATATAAAAGGAAAAAGAGGAAAAGGATTTTAATTAAGTGACTTCATGGAGGGGGCCACATTTGATAATGTGTGCCCCCCCCCCCCTAAATGAAAATAGAAAATAGACCTTGGACTGATTACCAAACCCAATGAAAAGAGGAAACTCGATGAGGGAAGAAGAGAAGAAGGGGAAAGGAGGAGGAGGAGGAAAGGAGAGAGAGAGAGAGAGAGAGAGAGAGAGAGAGAGAGAGAGAGAGAGAGAGAGAGAGAGAGAGAGAGAGAGAGAGAGGTGGCCTGCGCACTGGAGAAGAAATGTTTTGGGAGTTTTTGGGCTATCTAAGGAGACAAAACTTGCCGACAACAACGACGGCCCTGATATCAAATCCGAACTATTGGACTTGTTCGCCCCAAAGTCCAAAGCAAAACCCCTTTGGTTCTTCCATGATTAGAGGAGGAATGGTACTAAATCGGAGCATTAACTGTAAGCATGAGAAAAGTCACCGAGAAAAATCTAAAATTTCATCTTCTCCGGTAATGACTGGAGAGTTGGTAACGTTCCAAAGGTAGGTTTATTGCAAACCCAAAATTATTTTGGTTTTTGATTCATTGTAGATATAGGGTTCTGAGAGAAACAGATAACAATTTTTTTTATCTCACAGGTTAATGGAGATTGATCAGAACTCCAGGAATCTTTGCTTGAGTTTTGATCATCAAATTCAATGCCATATACACTAATTCGACCAACCCAAGCTATCAGATCATCTGTAGAAGATAGATCCGACATTCTAAATGGTTTGTGACCATTGGATCACCTATAATAGACAGATTTGAGCTGTTCATATGGTTCATTGCGAAGTCTAGAGTGGAAACCCTCTAGTTAAATCGTGATCTAACAGATTTTTAGCGAGGATCCACCTGGATATGAGCTCACAGTCACAATCGTAGACCACTGCTAGAAAATGACACTCAATCCAACCTATCCAGTGAAGGACAAAGATCGGACACACATCTTTGAGGTATAGATCTTCACTGATTGTTTTAGATTTCAATTTTTGTGAAGAATGTATACTATAATTGAAGGTTTTGTACGGTTCAGCCTATGAAACTATATCTAGGCTATTGATCAAAGGATTATTTAGCTTTATACACCCCTGTCACCTAAGATCAATGACCAATCAGAACCCCAGCAATTCCATTATAGCTTTGATCATCGATCTATGGATGGTTATGCCTAGATCAGACTATCTAACCATTAGATCCTTGAAAATCTCGTGTTGATTTGAATTGAAAGTTTGATCAATGGGTAAATTACAGGGAATTCTTAACCCAATGTTAAAATTGATTATTTTGACTTGAATTGAATGAGAAACATGACATGGAATGATAAACAAATCGAATGATCTTGATTGTCAGATCAATTACTACTAGGATCCACATTGGCAAAGTTTGATCAAGGATCAGACATTGCCATCATGTTCTTTAAACCTTGAATTGTCTAAAACTACAGAGAATTGACTATCTGGTATTGTTTATGTGGAAGTGAATAGAACTTGATCATCAAGTTTTGATTAGAAATTTTTATTTAAAGGATATTATACTAGTCTATGTAATTTAAGAAAGTTGGAACATGGAATCATTGATCTGTACACTACATGGTAGATCATATAAGGATATGATCATATCTCCCACATATAACTTAGGAACAATAATGGTAAAACATTGGAATAAGCAAATATGACTTTTAGATGACAAATTGATTAAAATGATTAATCATAGATCAATGAGAGATCCTAAGTCTAAAAATTTTATGACCTTGAGATGGTCTAAACTATTAGACCAAAAGATAAGTAAGAATATAAGTTATGAATTTAAAATAATAACTAATGTTATAAACATCAATGTTATGCGCAGCATAGATTGACACCAAGATGATTTATCATGGAGAGAGGATCGTAAAAGCTGTGGAGAAAAGGATAAACCGTCATAAGAGGTAACTGTCAAGTTTGAAATGATCTTTAAAATGAGAAAATGATTTGTTTCTGATTTAGAATGTTTTGGAATTATTATACGAATGACTTGATGCATATATATATGTAATATGAGTATATATGATTTTCTTATAAATTCATGATTCATCTTATGTTTCTTATATGATATTCTTACAACTGAAGCATGTAAATAGATATCTAGTTTTAAATTCATGTTGCATACCTAATCTAGAAAGAATCATGAATTATTTAAGTCAAAGTATTCAAATACTTAATTTACTTATGAGACATGAGAAAATAGTGATTTGTATATGCATGAATTCCTTATTTTGGGAAGAAAGCTTTAAAATGCATAGTTTCATACAAGATATTGCATGTCATATGATACGGCTTTGAGATATACAATTATGAAAATGACCTAGAGTGGTTATTGAGATATACTTTGAAAAGAATATTTGAGATATATAGTTTTGCATAAAGTATGCATACTATTTTATATGATTTGAGAAGTATGATGTGATCTTTTGGTGGTGATTACCCTATAAGGTCATTTCACTTGCATGTGTCGCAAAGGGACCACAGGTTAGTCTACCTACATGTGTTGCAAAGAGACCATAGGTTAGTTCGCCTACATGTGATGCAAATGGACACCAATTCAATCCGCATGCATGTGTTGCAAAGCGACCATAGTTTAGTCCGCTTGCATGTGTTGCAAAGGGACATCAGGTTTGTCCGCCTACCTGTGTTGCAAAGGGACACCAGGTTAGTTTGCCTACATGTGTTGCAAAGGGACATTTGTGATTTATGAGGTTAGTCCACCTGCATGTGTTGCAAAAGGACACTAGGTAAATCCACCTGCATGTATTGCAAAAGGACGCTAGGTTAGTCCTCCTGCATGTGTTGCAAAGGGACATTTGGTGATTTACCTTATATGGTTAGTCCACTTGCATGTGTTTCCAAAGGACATTTAGTGATTTGCCCGATGTGGTAAGTCTACCCCCATGTGTTGTAAAGCGACATATGGTTAGACCTCCTGCATGTGTTGCAAAAGGACACTTGGTGATTTGCCCTATATGGTTGGTCTACCTGATATGTGTTATCAAAAGACCTTTTGTGGTATTTTGTTTTACTATGGATGATATGCTTTTACATGATGAGCTGGTTATTTGAAATTATATGACATATAGTGGTTTAAAATGGTCGTTTTTGTAGTTTAACTAAATCTTACTTTGAATTTTAAAGTAATGATATGATACTTGATTGGCAAGTATGATATAGATTTTTGTTGATGACATACATATATGTATATACATGCATATGTGTGCTATGATGCATTCCATGAAATGATTAATGATAACATAATTTTATTATCAGAAAAATCACTCTTCAAATCATTGTATATGTATGCCGTGATTTCGTTTTTGCAGTATTGGGTTATCTACTGAGTATGATGTATACTCATCCTACTATTTTTACTACAGGTTAGTTTGAAAAGGATTAACAAAGAGATTAAGTTCTTGAAGACCACTTGTTGCTCTAAGGGGATAAGTAAGAAGGTAATTTAGAGTTTCATTAAGAAACTCAATTTTATTGACTATTAAATAATCATTCAATATTGTATGTGATTTAATTATAATTGGGCTATGAATGATAAGTCTTGGTGCATGCATATCATAAGTTATTTGAAAAGGAGATAGTGTCTCCAATTATATTTTGAAATTCAAATGAATGTTTATTAGGTACTTCACAATGACATGCGTTAAATGTCTATTTTTTTAAAAATAGAGCAAAACTCTGCCAGATTTTTGGTAGAAATGAGTGCTCATTTCACCAAGAATCCTTGTTTTGGAGAAAAGAAAAATGACACCAGGGCTTTCAAAGTGAATTTGAAAGAAAAGATTCTTCCGCTGTTATTTGATTTTCAAAAATGATTTTCAATAAAGATCGATCTCGCCAAGCAAATATCTTTTGTATTTAAAAAGTCTTATAAAACCCTAGGTCGTTACATTTACCTTGAATTTTCCTCTCCATTGGGTGGCTGCTACTCCTTCCAAGGTGGGTCACTTTTCTGCATGGTATTCCATGAATAGGCTTGGTCTTCTAATTCTTCTTTGAAAGGTTGGTTAGTCTCTTACTCCTTTTCTTTACTTTTTCTTAAATTCCTTTGTTGCTTTGTTTGCTCTTGGTTACATGCTTAGTTGTTCACTTGATATCTTTAGTTTTTTTTTTATTTCTATCCTTTTAGTTTAAATTCATGATCTATTGATTTAAAATATAGAAATCTTTGGTAGTGATGACCAAATGAGTATAGGTATAAGATCACAGTATTTGTCCTTTTCCTTCCTTGAACTCTTGTGGATCCTTGGTCTTTTGGAATTTTCCCTTGATTCTTCATGATAGTTGGGGTAAGAGAGGTTAGTGAGAAGTTACTTTGATCTTTAATGTTGTAAAGGATGATGCACACTAATCAATATTAAATGCACCATTATTGATCTCCTGGTTTCAATTTAATAATATTTTATTCTTTTAAATGAATGAATGTTGGCAATTTTGAATTGATTTACATGTTGATTCCATAATTGGATGCTTAATATAAGATTATTGTTCTCTTAAGAAAACCAACCCAAAAATCAGTGAAACCATGTCTGCAGTACACAAGGTTGAACATATGATTTTAAAGGATTTCAAGGTTGAAGCTTGAGTGAAAAAGTAACTCTCTTGGCCATTCATTTTCCATTAGTCTAATATCTCATCTCAATAAGTAGGAAGGATACTTCCCAAAATCATGTTGATACCATGTGTGTTATCCATAAGTGGTTTGCAAGGTTTTGAATGATTGATTGAATGTCAAGTTAGTTGCATCCCTTCATGATAGGAAAAGTTAGTTTAATTAGTATGGAATGTTAGTTTTGGTTAGATTACTTAGCATGTTATTGATGAGTTGTTAATCATTAAATTTTTCATTCCCATAAATTCCATTTAATTCTTTAGGATTTGCATGATTAGGAAAGTAGTTGATTACTTGCGTGTTTCCTTAGATTAATTGCTAAATTTCATGCTTAGAAAGCTAGATTTAGGAAAGTTGCTAAATTGCATTTTAGAAGGTTTTAACTTAAGGAGGTCACAAATTTAGGAAGTTTTCATTTAGGAAATTTTTATTTTTAGAAAGTATGTGTTTTAGGAAATCGGAGTCATATGATTTAGCATATTTTTAACTCAAATCAATTAGGAGGGTACCTAGTCAACATTAATAGTACAATCTCTTTAGTCCATCCATCACTAACAAGACCAAGGCCTTTTACACATGGTGATTGATGATAGAAAGTGACTTTGTAACCTTAAGACTCTTGGGTTCTTCTTCTTCATGTTGAGGTGCCCCAAAGTTCCAACTATTGAGAACCAAATATAGCAAGAGAATCCTAGGGTTTTTCCCAGTGATGAGAACACTAAGGATGCTTTTGTTTTTTTTCCAAATTCTTATTCTCTCTCTATTGTGTTGCTTATACAGAGAAAGTCATGCACTAGTCATACTTATGTTAGGAAACATTCAACCCAAGTTTGACTCCAACTAGCGATTTCGGTATGACCTTTTGGAAACTTTCTAAATAGTGTTCTCTCTAGCTTTCACATTAAGAACACTATCCTCATTTGATTCAAACTCTTCCTAAATCATGTGGGCATTTCTTAGATTCTAAATATGATGAAATAGCATCAAGAAAATTCACCCACCAATAACCACATGTAGTCTACATTAGAAGATTAATTACATAGCTAACCTTTTTAAGTAAATTATCATTGCACCCTTATGAGTAAATTACCGTGGTGCTCTATCTCATCTCTTATTCTTTTTTGAATTGAGTTAAATCTCTTGAAAAGGGATTTTTCTTTCATGTACTTATTCTTTGGTTGTAAAAGAGGTCTCTCTCTTGGGAGCATACTATCGCACCCTTGTTATTTAGATTGAGTTTTTTTAGTACTTAATCTTAATGTCCAGTACTATATCATGTTGGGTTGTAAAATCTTACAAGGATTAGCAAAAACTTAAGGTGAAGACAACCTTGAGATATTGAAGGAGGGGGTAACCTTAAGAGAGAGGAAATTGGTGGCATTGTCATGTTGACATAACCTCTATAAATCCAATTTGTTCTATTGTGTGATTTTCATATTGTTCTTTAGATTTAGCTAAAGTGTTTTACTCACTCTTTTTCATGATTCTCATTACTTTCTATTTGCATCCTCAATATGTTTGATAAAATACACCAAACACTTGTTATTCACTTTTATTTCCTTGTTTTGGGTTTAAGCTAAAAGGAGTACATTTTTTAAAAGGGCCCAATTCCGCTCTCTTGGGGCCACACTTTGCTAAGAATCTTCAATTGTATTGGCTTTCACAATAAACATGCTTAGATACAACATGACTATGCCTACTCAGGTTTTGGATACATACTTCCTTTAACTTAAAATTCTTCCACATCTAGTACTTCAGCTCCTACTTCCTTTGCATTGCCTCCATCACCATCTGTAAGTTCACTGTGATCTGTAATTGAAAGATTATAATATTTGCAACTAAAGTTAAGCCATGTAGGAAAGCCCGCCATTCTGCTTCATTATTTTTTATGTTTCCTAAGGTTGTAACTGAATCTAACAACAAATCTTCCAACAAAGTCATGAAGGATCACACCTACAACCCCATGATTAATTAAGATTGACCCATCAAATACAAGTTGAACAAACACTTCAGGTGGGTTATAATCATCTATTTTAGAGCTTAAAATATACAAAACAAAACAAGGAGTATGATCATTTGATTTTGGGGCATGACCCATCTAAGACAACAATAAGAAGGTGAATGGACTTTTTATCTAGTTACAAGATTACATAATGATTCATTCATCATATAATTTGGTAAAGTTAAAGCCAGCAAAAGGGATAAGAAAATTAAATATGAAATGATATGTGCATATACATATCGAATAAGTTTATTGAATACAAATTGGGAAATTTTGATCTAATTGGATCCCAAATTTATGGATTTGATAAGTTATTAATTTTTCTTAAAAACCACCCAATTAGTTACCCATGTGTTACAACTTATAGGAGAAAATTAGGGTTTTTAGACCAAAATTCATAACACATGCATTTTTGACCTAATAACCCAAAAGTTTGATATTCTGTAGGTGCATAAGCTAATACAAGGTAAGTATGTGATAAATCATGTTTTTATTGGATTTAATTAGGGTTTTTCACTTTTTGTAAGAAGTAGGATGGTGATCTAATGGCCAAGCTCAATAGAGATGAAATGAAAGACCAAGAGTCAAAAATAGAGTCAAAACCTCAACACCATCTCTTCAACATAAACCAAAGGTTGAGATCATCTTGTGAACTAGTAATGGATGCAATTAAAGGAGCTAAAGATGTCCAAAGTGGGCTCATGAAGTAAGTCATGCATTCCCACCACCTTTGCATGGAAGCCACTTAGGCCACCTTAGCCATATAAGCCATGAGAGAAGGTGGCAAGCTAAGGAATTCAAGACACTCGAGCTAAATGGATTGAGCCAACAAATCTTCCAAATCCATCCATGAAGCCTAGCCAATGGGCCTTCAAAATTAGCCATCCAAGCCATCAAGCTGAGTTAAATGGAAGGCTAGGATTGGAGGAGATTCAAGAAGATTATCCATGAGATATTTTGAAAATAATTGAGGGAAATATATTAGAAAAAGATTACATGTGGACCAATGGGATAATAACATTCCATTTTTAGTGTTTTTCTCACATTTGACCAATTTTTTCTTAATTTCCACCTCAGTTTTAAGATGCTCTATGAATTTCCATTGTAAAGTTGCATCTTTCCATAACTCTATCATATTTCACTTCTTAGGAAACTTCCCAACTGACCAAAATTCTCCACCTAACATCCTCCATCTCTTTCACATCCAATCCTCACCCACTTCCTATTTTGAATGTGTCTCAACGACTTTGGAAGGGGGAGATGCCGCTTCCTAAAAGGGTTGCATCTCCCACCTACTCCACTCCAAAAGAGGCAGCCACCTTCCACACATTTTCCTATTTGAAATCCCTAACCTTTTCCCCATTCTAGACATTCAAATTGAAACATTTTAATCAACCCATACCTTAGCATTAGGGAAACCTAGAGAAAATAGAAGAACAAGCATAAAAACCTAGACAAATCCAAGCAAAAGGAGGATTTTCACTTAAGGAGAAAAGTCGTCTCCTACCTTGGAAGGAGACGCGCTCTTCCTATTACCAGCTTTCATGTCTTTTGCTTCTATTTTGTGGACTCCTTGGGTGCTACGACTTCCTTCCAAGGTATATGCTTCTTCCCCAAGTGTTCAACCTAGGATTTTTTGGGGTGTTTGATTCATCTTTGAAGATTGGTTAGCTTCATTGTTCTCTTTGCTAGAATTTACTGCTTTTCATGCTAATTTGCCTTGCTTTCCTTTATCTTTCCTTGCTTTTAAAACTAAGATTCAACACTGGTTTTTCCTTGAAGTGAAATCCAAGGTAAGCCATCTTGAATCTAGTTTTGCTTGTTACCTTTCATTACATCTTTGTTCTCTTCCATCCCTCTTGATTTCTAGCTTTGTTTACTTGAGTTTCTAATAGTTGTTGCCTTAGTATTCCATAGGATTTTCCATTGATTTCAGGCATGCTTGGTCGTGAGCGACTGTTTGAACAATTGAAGAAGGATTGGCTTGTAATTAAGGATTGATTAAGATTAAGTGAACATCATTGTAATGGAATTTAAATTTCAGATTTGGATTACATGTATGGGGTATTATGTTGATGAAATTTTTATGTGATTCAATGAAGTTAGTTGGAATTTTCAATTCATGTCTGTGTCTAGTGGTTAATTATCTTTGTTATTGAATGTTTGATTGCATTAGAAGTAATTAATTTCATGTTTTACATGTTCTATTCATTGAATGATTCAATTGCTGTGCTACTGGAATTTCTTTTCACGAATGGTTTATGTTAATTTTGAACACCATACAACTCATGTTCACTTAATTTTTCAAGAGTGCCACTAGATTGCTAGATAACTTAGTTAATGTTAGAATAAGATTGCATGCTTAGGTGTGCAAAGTAGTTGGTTAAATCCACTCTTATTCAATGAATCATGCATAGCATTGCATGGTTACATGAATGATGTTTGGGTAGTTTTCCTTTCATTTTTTGCTAGTGGTAATTTTTCCTTTATTTCTCTTGTTTTGTGGTAGTTAGATTCCATTAGTTTGCATTTTACTTTGTTGGAAAGTAACTAATTTAGTTACATTTGCTAAAGTAGTTGATTTGGTTGCTTAGTTTTCTTAGTTTTACATGATTAGGAAAGTAGTTTGTTAAAGCATGTTTACCTTAAATTAGTTGTTAATTTCATGTTTATGAAAGTTGATGAATTGTATTTTAGAAAAGTTTCACTTTAGGAAAGTTTTTAGTTGGGAAAGTCATAAAATTAGAAGTTTTTAATTTAGGAAAGTTTTATTTTTAGGAAGTGCATGTTTTAAGAACGTTTTCAATTTAGCATGTTTCTTTTTTTTTTCTTAGTTTCCAATTTCATGTGTGCATTTCCAATTCTAGTTTGGGTTAAAAATATCTCTTGAATTTTGGCTAGGTTAGATAGTTTAAAGTAGGAACCACTAGCATCACATTAGTTCAACTCCTCGTTGGATCTACCTCACTAGTGTACTATATTGCAAACGATTCATCCGCTTACGAGTTTTATTTAAAACAACAAGTTTTTGGTGCCCCTACCAAGGAGTTGCAACAATTTGTGTAGTGTTCCATACTTTAGGTCATTTTCCTCTCATCTAATTTTAAGGTGCATTAGATTAGGGTTTTTACATTTGTTGCTATTTTCCTCAAATTGATCATATTTCTTTGATTTTTATGTGAGGAAACTCAGTAAGGGAGCTGCAGCAATCCTGTGGGCCATGACTTCATCATATTACATTAGGTTATATTGCTTTCCTAGATTAGGATATGAGAGAAACTTGTAGTGAGGCCCATTGCAAAGTGCAATTTCTTTATTATTTAACTTTAAATCTTTTATAATAATATAGGGCATGTGTGGGGTATGGTGGCCCACACTTGATCATTATCGGACCCCTCACTATGAGCATCTCTCACTCAAATTGTAATTCTTAGGATAATTTGCATTTGGATGTTAGTATAATTCATACAGATTAGGATCATTCATTGAAAATTGTTGCATCTCTTTACATAGGATTGTTGCATTAGAGCACCTATCTAACTTTGGTTGGATAGCATATAAGTTGCATTAGTTTGCTTTTATTTTGCGTTGCATATTTACAGTTTTATGGTGGAATGGAAGTAATGCTAGTAAGGGCCCCATAGGAACCCTTATAAGATAAGGACTAGATTTCATCAGCAACTCCTTAGCCCACCTAGGAATCAATCAATATCCTTGTATGCCATGATCCTATCCCTTGAATTTAAATTTAAAATCAAGTAGAAAGAGACTTAGGGTATTGAGCTCATAGTACCCTTTAGATGGAAGCAATCTATTGTCACTTCAGTGGCTTCTGAGCACTATGGTTATAGTGGATGTCTTAAAATCCAAATGATTTTCCTATGCCTTCCATTGACGTTAGTTGAGCTCTAAATCCCTCCTAATATGAGGATTGTATTAACCACTTTCAAGCAAAACTTAACTGGTAAGTAGTAGTCAACTTTGGACCAAAGGAGGAGCTGTCTAGATTTAGGTCTAAGAAGCTACCACTTATGCACTAAACAAAGACAATCAAAACAAGGCTCGATTAGTGGATATTAGGATTTGATTGCACATCACGTAGAGTTAGAGCTAGCATTTAGATAAGGGCATTTAGTGTAGGATAGTTTATGTAAGGGCGTCAATCTTAGATCCTAGAGTTAACACCTTTTAACCTAGAGATTCAATGCAACCTAAGACAAGGTGAAAGAAACAAAGTTCTTATCCCTATGGCTAAAACACCAGCAGAAGTTGAGTGCAAGGCCTTTAGAGATTTCTATGCACCACTACAGCTCAACACCCCATCCTACATGGCTTTACCTTCTACAAATGCAAATCACTTGAGTTAATGTAGGGAGTTATACAATTGCTCCCCACTATTTATGGTCGAGACTGAGAAGACCCCTATCTACATATCAAGGAGTTCCTTGATATTTGCACCACATTTAGGTTTCAAAATTTTTTTAGACAATTCTATTAGACTTACACTATTACCATTCTCACTTGAGGGTAAAGCCAAATCTTAGCTTAATTCCTTAGAGGTAGGTTCCATCAACACATGGGACCAATTGTATAGAAAGTTTTTTAACAAGTTCTTCCCCGTTCACAAAACAAATGCCCCTTCATCATGAAATTATCAATTTCCAACAAAGGGGTGATGAGTAATACTACAAATATTGAGAGCGATGGAATGAACTACAGTAGAAATGCTCACATCATGGATTCAAAAAGGGACAGCAGGTTTAATACTTCTATAAGGCTTTCATGCCTCAAAATAGACAAATGGTAGATACAGCAAGTGGAGGAGCCCTCATGCTAAAGGATGAGAGTGGGGCTTGGGCATTCTTTCAGAATCTAGTAGATAATTCCCAGTAATGGGATTATTCAAATACAAGAGAGAGAAACACCATCCCACCAAGAGAGGGCATCTCTATGAGATGGGAGTGCATGTTGATCTATTCCATAAGCTCGACTATGTACTAGCAA
Organism: Warburgia ugandensis; assembly: GCA_035236585.1. Lineage (NCBI taxonomy): Eukaryota > Viridiplantae > Streptophyta > Magnoliopsida > Canellales > Canellaceae > Warburgia > Warburgia ugandensis. The sequence goes on from CP141132.1 coordinate 55,348,500, forward strand.
GAATGGACAAGTATGATGGTGGAGAGGACAAGCTTGAAACTATTTTTCAATCCTTTATGGATGTCACATCTCTTAAACCTCTCACATCACCACTTCTTGTCCATTAAATAGAATGCTAAATGATTATTTTGTTGACCAAGTGAATGCATTAAAAGCATATTGCCAGCCTAGCAACAACCCATATTCTGATACCTACAACCTTGAATGGGCTAGGCATCCCAACTTTTTTTGGTCAAAGAATAAATACCAAGGTGGACCATTTGTGACCCCCTACCCAAAACTTTCCTCCTAAAGCTATAGTTCCTCAGTATCCACCTCACTTCCAACAACCTTAGCAACAAAAGAATCCATCTTTCAAAAAAATATTCAAACCATTCTTGAAAATTTTTTAAAAGAAAATGACGACACTAAAAGGGGCTCACACCAGTTGCAAAATGATAGTAGACATTTAGCCCGTGTTAACTCTCAAGCCATAGGCAAGTTAAATATGTAGGTATGCCAATTGTTAGTTGAACTACATAATATAGGAAAGGGTCAATTCCCTAGTCAACCCATCCCTAACCCAAAGAACAAATTTGAGATAAGGTCAAGTTCCAAAACCTTAACCCTTATGAGCTTGCCAAGTCTATAACCTCCTAAGGTCATCAGATCAATAAAAAAGTAAGGCAGGCTAAGGAAACATTAGAGGAGAAAGAGACAACCAAAACATAGGGAAAGAAAAGATAAAGAAACCCTATACAACCTATAGTGGAGGCACCTATGTGCAGAAAGCCCCTTAGTTAATGAACAAAGCTAGAAATGGAAAAAACATCAATAAGTTAATGGATGTAGTTAAACATACTTAAGTTAATATTTCATTGCTTGATGCAATTAAAGACACCCTCGCCTATGCCAAGTTCTTCAAAGAGCTTTACATATGAAAAAGAAAGATAAATGTATAAAAGAATGCTTTCCTCATGAAGCATGTCAACTCTTTGATTCAACATAATTTGATTCAACACAAGACCCCACCGAAGTTTAGAGACCCAGGGTGTGACACCCTAGGTTTTCACAACAATAAAATAATAATTCATAAAATGTGTCGGGATCCCAATTTTAAAAACTTTGATTTTTAAATCAACCAAAAACAAAACCCGAATAAAAGCATTTATTTCAAAATCCTGGGAGTCCTACAACCATAAAATCATGGATTTAATGATGAAATGAGATCCCATTTAAATTAAAAATTCGATAAAGTCTCCTCTATATTTTGGACAATTGCACATCACACGTGCAATACAAAACCACTTGATAAAACAATAATATGACATGACACTTAGGAGACTCCGTCTCCATGCCCATCCATACAAAGCAAATACCATGCTCAATAAAATATACACTCCAACAACGGATAATAGAATTGAGATATGATAATGTTTCCTAAGTTCTATCCATACATGGCCATCACATCCAACATGAATACATATGCTTACATCCAGGTCACAAAATAAATCATACTAAAGTATAGTCTATAAGCCATAACCAAAGTAAGGTCTAAACAAACATGATAGTTTTTGAAATATCTTTGATATTTTATTGGAAACTGCCAACACTTTTGCCTACTCTGTCAGCATGTCAAACATGCTACTACTCTTTGTATCTGAGGCATTGCAAACCACAACAATGCCTTAACATGTTACTACTTGTGTAGGTGATCACACTTAATAAGAAGTGCAATGAAATAGTGTGGTGTAAGGATATCAATATCATGACAAATCTCATGGAGTAAAACATTTATGTAGTACGTCAAATCATCTATCATCTATAGTAAATACCACATGAAAGATCATGAGTCTGAATAAATCAATTGTGGTCAAATCATAGTTTATGCCAAAACACAAAAATATCATATCCAATCACCATGGCATGCAAGGCATGAATAATGCATGGTCATGCATTTGTTAAAATCAAGTAAATATCAGTTTCACGATAAAAAATATGAATGCATGTCATAATGAACAGGGTGCTATACATAATCATGCCCTAAGAGTGACCCACTACACTCATATCACTGATAATGAGTATTCATTCTAATTTCAAGGTTCCTTACATGTAGCTCGCACACCAAGTAGCTTGCTCAACCCATAGGCCCACCCACATAGGCTTCACCCAATATATCAATACCACATGAGATCCCAGGATTCCTCACCTATAGCCCACACATCAAGTAGCTCACTCAACCCGTAGGCCTACCCACATTTGGTCGCCCACATAGACTTCACCCAATATAGCCATACCACATAAGCATACAAAATAAGAGTATGGACTACTATGATGCAGTGGCAACCACTCGAGGATCTCAACCACTGTCGCTAGCCATCGACACCAAAACAGGAGACTTCATCTCACATGGGGGATGGACTCGTAGTGGAGACTACCCATGCTACCACCACCTACGTACATTGCCCCTTTTTGATGCAGGTGTTTAATCATTATCATCATAAAGTTAGAGGGTGGGTAGCCATCATAAAACAACAATAAATATGAGATAAATCATAAGAGTTTTGATGCATAGTCAATCTCTAGACGATCAAATCAATACATGCTAATGCATCATAAATCGTACCTTAAAACAAGGTATAAACCATGTAAAGCAAAATGCCATAATGTTTAATCATGTATGATGAAGGTAATCTCATGAAAACATGATAAGACAAAATCCATGCTTCAAAGTTTCTTAGTAATTATGTCATGATTCATGAAATCAGAAAATTATTAAATGCAATCACCTACCTTAGATGATGTACTACTCGTCTGTACCTCTCACTTTAGTCGAACCCAACTCTGGTGCAGTCCACCACAGTTCCATCACTTGGATATATATCACATCTAGTCATACTCATAATCCAATTTATCCAACTGGATTCTTAATTACACACCATTATATTTTTGTATCCCAATACATCATATTTAAGACTATCCAATGTTTTCCAGTCATGAAATCTAAAGGCAGGGCTTGCCCTAAATAGTTAATAATTCAAATCATACTCAATCGAACCCTCTCATAACTATATGGTCTTTCTTCTTAATTATATCAATGCATATTTTAAAGTTATTAGGCTCAAATCACATTGATCTCAATCTTTATCATGTAAATATAAGAAAATGTGTGTTTAACTTCATTAATTTATATTCAGCATATAGATCAATTCATCAAATCTAAAATTGAATAGTTGGATGGCACTCGATGCCTCATCCAATCTATAGATCATTTGGATTTATTGATTTATATATTTAGATCTTGTGAATCTGTGTTTCAAGTAATAGATTAGGGTCAAGAAACCCTCGAGCTAACAATCTCACCATCAATCTTGTGGATCCATGAGGTAATCTAGTAAGATTTCATAAATCAATGGTCTGATCAAGTATTCTGATCGCAAATCATCACCGATCTAGTTTTGGATGGTTGGATTGACCTTGGATTAGCTAGTCCATAATTGGTCTTTTTTTTTTCACAATTCATTATTGATATGTAATTAAATTCATAAATTATATGGATCTACCTTCCAATCGTGTTTTTAACAGTCAGATGCTGATATCATGATTTTTCCCTACGCACCACCAAGTTTTCAATCAAATTTCAAGGATCAATTGATTCATGATTGATGATCCATCTTCATGAATGAAAATATCAAGTGTGATTTCTCCAAATCACAAAAATTCCAAAATTTCAAATCTTTAAGGGTTCGCTGGAAAATGTTGCCGTCACCGGAGGAGATGATTGGATTTCGATCATCACCGGCGACACATTTCTTAATGGATCTCAAATAAAAAATATGGGTATTGAAGATCAGGCTCTCACCTCTGATCCTCTGAAGTTTGGTGGAGATCAAACATCATTTGATGCTAGAAAACATCAAAAAGAAGGTGTCCATTGCTGAATTTCTAATAGTTGTTGGTATCACCTTCTTTGCTTATATTCTTTTCATCTTATTTCAATGATTTTTTAGTGCTTTTGTTTGCAATTCCATGCTGAAGAGAATGAATGATTGAGATCACTGATTCAAGCCTTTACTTTTCACTGAAATGCCCTACAAATTGGGCTGCCCAAAAAAAAATAAAAAATGCCCAACACCCTTGGGTTCCTTCTCTGGCACGCCTGGCTTTTTGGCATGCAGGCGTCACTCCTGCTCTCTCTCTCTCTCTCTCTCTCTCTCTCTCTCTCTCCTTTGCATGTGCCGGGTTCCTTCATTTGAGAATAAATTGTATGATATGTTTGGTGACATCCTTTAAAGGGGGTGCCATTATAGAAATGGCCCCCTCCTTTTACCTTTTAATTATTTAAGTTATTTTTTAAAACACTTTGTTATGATAATTTTCCATGAGTAACATCATGATTTTAGTCAAAAAGGCGAGACTACTAATCATGATGATTTTTCGATGTCCTTTTACTCTCGAACCTCAATTTTTACAAGTGGGACCTACATGATGAAATTATAAAATTACCCCTCGTGAGAAAAATCACAACTTATTCATCTGAGCTTTGATAATTTGTGTCATTGGAATTGTCTTTCTGAGTACTATCCAATTATGGAGGTTTCAATACTTGATTTGATGTCTATCAAATTTTTCCACTTATAAAACTTTAAAGTATGAAATTTCACTATTGTCTTTTTATCCCAATTTAACTATTTTCAAAATTCATTCAAATTGGGATTTAAATTTTTGGGATGTTACATAGGGTGTCCTATAATTTCCCACATTATTGGAGATCATGTCATAGATAGGGCATTACTTGACACAGGGGCAAGTTGTTAACCTATTATCATACTCTATGTATGAGCAATTAAGACTTGCTGAGTCAAAACCAACCACCACCATGCTGCTATTAGCAAATAAATCTATTAAGATACCATGTGGTTTGGTTGAAGATGTATTGATAAACGTGGACTAGTTTTATTACCTAGTTGATTTTATTGTACTGGACACCCACTCTGTATCTAATCTTGGTAGCCAAATATCAATCATCCTTAGATGTTCATTCTTGGCAACGTCCAATGCTACTATTAACTATAGGAATAGTGTAATAAAATTGTCATTCGGCAACATAAAAATTAAGCTTAATGTCTTTAACAATGATCAACAATATTTAGACTTTGATGATTCTTGCAATGTTAATTTGACAAGGAGTCTAATTAATGACATTCATCCACCATTGTCCATCTTTGACCCACTAAAGGCTTGTCTCATGCACTTCAATTTAATCTAGACAAGTCTATTGAGGAGGTAAACAATCTTTTGGAGGCTACTCCAATCATGGATTCCTCCAAGTGGGGTCCTTATGTGGAACACTCCCACCTTTTGAATCTGTCCCCATACCCTTGATAGAGCAGTCACCATCTCTAGACCTAAAACCCTTGCTTGGCAACTTGAAATATTCATCCCTAGGCCCAAATGAAACCTTACCTATGATAATAGTATCCAATTAGATAATGAATAGGAGGGTAAGCTTTTAGATATCCTTAAGGAACATAAAATTGCTCTAGGGTAGACAATAGCAAACATAAAAGGGATTAGTCCATCTATCTACATGCATAGGATACACCTAGAAGAAAATGAAAAATCTTCTAGGGAAACTCAAAGATGATTTACCCCATATGAAGGGCGTGGTTAGAGATGAAGTCCTATAGCTTCTAGATGTTGGTGTTATATATCATATCTCTGATAGTACTTGGGCCAACCTCATTCATGTTGTACCTAAGAAATCTGAGTTTATGGTAGTAAAAAATTAGGAGAAGGAATTAGTACCCACCTGCATGGCCACCTGGTGTAGAGTTTGTATTGATTACCATAAATTAAATGTGGTCACAAGGAAAGATCACTTTCCTCTACCCTTCATTGACCAAATGCTAGAGAGGTTAGCCGAACATAGTTATTACTGTTTTCTTGATGGATACTTTGGTTACAACCAAATTCATATAGCACTAGAGGATCAGAAGAAGACCACCTTCACCTGCCCTTTTGGAACCTTTTCTTACCAACATATGCTTTTTCGGCTTTGTAATTCTCCAACTACATTTCAAAGGTGTATGTTGAGCATTTTCTTTTATACAGCAGACAAGTTTCTTGAGGTGTTTATGGATGACTTCTCAGTATTTAGGTCATCATTTGATGAGTGCTTGCACCACTTAAAGTTAGTTCTAACAAGTGTCAAGAGAAAATTCTTGTTTTAAACTAGGAAAAGTGTCATTTTATGGTACAAAGTGGGATAGATTTAGGCTACATAATATCACCTAATGGGATAGAAGTCAATAAGGTAAAAGTGGATTTAATAGCCAACCTTCCTCTAGTAAGAATGGTGAAAGAAATTCGCTCCTTTTTAAGACATGCTGGCTTTATAGATGCTTCATCAAGGATTTTGGCAAAATTTCAAAGCCCCTCAGTAATTTACTTATAAAGGAAGCCATTTTTTACTTTGATGAGGATTGTAAGAAAGCATTTGACCATCTCAAGGCTGAGTTGACTTTTGCACCCATTATTCGACCACCAAACTAGAATGCACCATTTGAGATAATGTGTGATGTGTCGGATTATGCCATTGGAGCTGTTTTTGGGCAGCACTGTAATGACCCCAATTTTTGTAATATTAAAATCCCATGAAAAGTTCAGTTTTAAAGATAAGGGCATTTTGGTCATTTCACTAGTCGCCTTGACTGAACCCAGAAACTTGGTCCTAAAAATGGTACCATTAGATGCGTCTCGGAAAAAGGAATCCAACAAGACCAAAATCACCCAAAACGGAGTTCAAATGAGCAAGTTATGGCCCTTTGAAGTTCAGGGGCAAAACTGTAATTTTTACGAAAACGGGTTTAGCTGCAAAACACAGGGGCCCGTTTTGATACGGGCACCCTTCATCTTCCACCTCCTAGAGAGTTCTAGAACAGCGGTGATTGGAGGGGAAATCACTGCCATTCTGGAGGTTTCTCCACCGCCATTCAAAGGCGGTAAGAGCCCCATCCAGAACCCTCTCTTAGCTCTATAAATAGAGCTCTTGGGCGCCTCTAATGGCAGCCCAAAATGTTGAAGAACAACCCGTCATGGAGCAGTGACCTAGAGGGGAAAATAAGGAGAAAAACCCAGCAACGAGCCAGGTACGCCCAAGATACCTCAAAACCCATCTCCACCATAGTTCCAAGGTCAATTTCCCTAGGTTTTTGCATGAAAAACCATGCAAAATGGAGCCCTGGAGACTCACCAAGGACCCAGGGATGTCCGCTGGGCCGCACTGGTTCTTCAGGGTCGAACCAGGGTGTCCTGAGGATGCCCCGGTCCCCCAGTCGACGAAAACGTTCCAGTCGGAACGTGACGCGTCGAACGCGTCTGAATAAAACCAATGGGCGCGTCCTGGGACAGGCCCTCAAAAGAGAGAAATGGCAGAAAAACTAGGCACGTCTGTAGATGCGCCCGCTGAGGCGCACACCACAGACGCGCAACGCGCTAGCAGTCAGTTGTTTTTTTCGTTCCTTAAGGAAGCCGGGGCGCACGTCGCAGACGCATAGCGCCCTAGCATTCCATCTTTTTATTTTTAAGACTCCTATGTACGTATGACACTAAAATGCTTATAACTTGAGATCTAGAGTTCCGATTGAGGAACCGCAAAAGGCGTTGTGTTTGTGTCGATGACACAGACACATCCAAACTATAAAATCCCTGATCAAGGCCCAATCAAAGGTAGGCATGACCCTTAGAATAGGATGGTAGCGCGTGGCCACTAGAACTTCGGAAAACTGAGGATACCAAGGCCCAATTAGGACCGTAGGACACCCATAGGCATAGGGATGGACCCCTAATGCCTAAGTAATAAGACCAATTACTCTAAAACCCATAAAAGATAGGCCAAACTAACCTTGATTCCCCAAACCATGATCAGGAGCATTCGAGGACAAAAGGGTTAGCGCGACCTAGCTAGGTAGGTGCTCTATCACTATTAGATTCTTTTAAAAGATCTATTATTATTTTGAGAACATATGTTTTAAGTATATGACTTGTATGACTTAATTCAGCATACATGTAATAAATGTTTTGTACAGAGACATGTTTTGTAAATGATTGCATATACATTGCATGATTTAAGTACTTGCAAAGATTGCATGTCCTTGAGGGTTGCCAAAAGATGCTGGAGTACCGAGGGCCATGCAGTTGTGAGGGACCCAAAGAGGATTGGTTTTGAACAGAGGTTTTTGGCTTATTTGATCGTACATGATTTGGGCTAGTAAGCTCGTGGGTGCTATGCCGAGGGGTGTGGGTTGGCCACCCAGCCTCTACCACTATTAGGTGGATGGGTACCACGCCCAAAAAGGGCATGTCCCTGCTTCGACTACATGTGGTGCAGGGGGCTACCACTGGTGTCACGGCACTGGGTCGAAGTGTCATATGCCTCGTTGAGGTATATGATCCTGTGTCCTTAGGTACCCGGGGACCACACGGCGGTGAGGTCGTGGGCATAGTGGGACCCTATGGTTTCGTGGATTTATATGCATTGCATATGGCATGATATAAGGTTGGCCGACCATACCATGATAGATATCCATGAGTTGGATTCAATGAAGCATCTTATGCATATTATTATGTTATTATATATGTATGATACTTTCGACTTGGTTTGTGAGATTCTTAAGTCGTTAGTATTTCAGTTTGACAATGGATTTTTAATATTGATATTGAACTTGAGGATTTAGACTCGCACATGATTTGAAAGAGCATATGATTTTAAAACATCTCATGTATTATAAAACTAGTAGTGATAGACTCCTACTGAGTATAGTATATACTCACCCTATCCTTAACATTTTTCAGGATGATTCCATCCACGAGTAGAGGACATCTATGTTAGTGCTACAAGCAAGTGAATCAAAAAGGAAACACTTATACATGTAAGTAAATTCTCAACCCTTTGGACGTATATTTGTGTTTATTTACAGTTGGGCTGTGTATTGTGACTGGATAGATCTGGGGAAAAACACTTATGATTTTCTAAAGCTTTTTCAAAAACTACTTTGGTGGTTGTGAAAGCAAATGACACTCGGGGTTTTCAAATTGAATTTCAAATAAAAGATTTTTCCGTTGCATTGCATTGTTTTTCAAATCGGGATCCCACCTTAGGAATTTAGATTTTTCATTTAAAAATGCATGGGAAAACCCGAGTCGTCACAAGCACATAGATAACTTCCACATGTAATATATTATGTTAGTAAAACACTAAATAATGCACAACTCAATTATTCCACCACAAAGAGAGAGAGAGAGAGAGAGAGAGAGAGAGAGAGAGAGAGAGAGAGAGAGAGAGAGAGAGAGAGAGAGAGAGAGAGAGAGAGAGAGAGAGAGAGAGAGAGAGAGAGAGAGAGAGAGAGAGAGAGAGTTGTTAACTGTAGTGTTTGCTTTGGATAAGTGTAGACCTTACTTGTTAGGGTTTGAAGTTATAGTGTACTAAGATCACGTGATTTTAAAGTACCTCCTTTCTAAAAAGGATGTGAAACCTAAGTTGATCTGTTGGATACTAATGTTACAAGAGTTTGACTTAGAAAATCGAGACAAGAAAAGTCCCAAAAATATTGTAGCGCACCACTCATCCAAACTAATGGTGGAGCATACCAGTGATCATATGCCTATAACTGAATCCTTTCCAAATCAATAGTTATTGCATATTTCCTAGTTGCCTTGGTAAGATGATATTGTTAATTATCTTGTTGCAGGACAAATGCCCAGTCATTGGACCAAATAAGATAAAAAGATATTTTTGACCAAGGTTAGATATTTTACTTAGGACGATCAGTATTTATTCAAGTACTATCTTAATCAGGTGATCAGGAGATGCATACCAGATAGTGAACACAATGAAATCATCTCCTTTTTATCATGAACATGCATGGTGTCAATCATAGAATTGCTACCCCATACCACCCTCAGACTAGTGGCCAAGTAGAGGTATCCAATAAAGAGATAAAGCGAATTCTAGATAAGACAATCAATCTTAGTAGGAGAGAGTGGTCTATGAACTGAGACTTAATGATGCTTTGTGGACTTGTCATACAACATATAAAATCGTTATAGGAATGTCACCTTATTACTTGGTTTATGGTAAGGCCTGCCATTTACTAGTAGACTTAGAGCATAAAGCATATTAGGATATCAAAAAGCTCAATTTCAAATTAGATTTTGCCGGGACCCACCAAAAACACGAACTCAATGAGTTGAAAGAATTAAGGAAAGATGCATACGATTGAGCATGATTATATAAAGATTGGATGAAGGTTACACATGATAGCCAAATCTTAAGAAAATCCTTCACACCTAGACAAAAGGTCTTATTGAATAACTCTAAATTACATCTCTTCCTAGGCAAACTCAGATCTAGATGGACTGGACCTTATATAGTACGCACAGTCTATTCGCATGAGGCCATGGAGATCGAGAAGGATGGAGAAATCCAAAAAGTCAATGGTTAGAAGTTAAAACCTTTCCTAGAGATGCCAAATCCCTTGAGATTGATGGCATACTATTAGAGGCACCTAATTATCATGACCCACCTTAGATTGCCACTCTAGGAACCCTTGCAAATTACCATCATTGCACTAATTATTATGGCTGGCTGAACATGTAAAACTTAGCGCTCCCTAGGAGGAAACCCAAATGTTTTTAAAATCTCCATCTTCTACATCTTTTCATATAGGATCCTATGTTTTCAAATATTAGGGACAATGTTTCATTTAGATTGGGGGATGTAGATGCATATAGGGATTTTGAATTTTCTTGAGCCTTTAAGAAAAAAGGGAAGCCTTCCCATGTTTGATGAGAACTGGATATTTAGTAATTCTACTGTCTTCACCTCTTAATGGGAGTGTATATGACTAGTTTTGCATATTATTCATGTGTTGAAGCATTTTATGAACTGTAATTGTTGAAAACCATTTACAAATAGCACATAGTCAAGACTAACAAAGAGGTATGACTTAGAAATCCTGAAGAAAATTAGTGAAAACCTATAACCCAATGACTTTAGAGACTATCTTCTTTTAGAGAGATATAAGTAATTACATAGTTTCTTCAGTGTACATAACTTAGTGTGATCCTATTATCCTTGTTTTGGTTAACTATCAAGAATAAATACTAGTAATAACTTTATTTTCAAGAAAATTTATTGAATCTGATAGGCTTTAGGAAACTTAGAAAATGATATAGGCCATCCTTATTCAACACAGAGATATAAAACCTACCCATTATGCATACCACTAGTTAGCCCTTTGATCCTAGGATTAAGCCTTTCTTCTTAACCTCACTCTCCTTAGCATAGAAAAACCCATAAAATAAATAACCATTACCCATTTTCAAAATGAGCAGAGTTAGCGAAAAAGTTCAAAAGAGGACAAAAAGTCAAAGAAGTGAGAAAATTGGCAGATTTTCTTCCAATAAATCCTAAAAAAAAGTAAAATAAAGAAGTGTCAGAAAAAGAAGAGAAAAAGTGAAATACAAGAATACAAAGGAAATTCATTTCAACAAAACCAAAACATTTCCTAACAAATATTCATTAAAGACCTCTACTCCATTTTGAATCATTGAAGTCCTTATACCCTTCTTTTTAGAACCCCACCAAAGCCTATGTTTCATCCTAGTTAAAGACATGTGGATCTTAGGTGGAACATAGCCTTAAAGAGGAAATAAAAAGAAGGAAATAAGGTAAAATACCCCTAATATTCTTGGTAATGACATCCACTCTTAAGGATCACTTTTCTTTCTCTCTTTAGCACTTCAAAAATTATGTGAACCATTAGCATTGTTGAATTCTGTCACATAATGTGAAAAATATGTTTAAACCCTTATCTAAGAGCTTCATTTATAAGAGTACACCTGTGAGGATTTCAAGTCAAGACATATTTCCAATGGAATTTAAGAATATCTAGTTAGAAGTCATGACTTAAATGGCTACACACACATGCACACCTAGAAATAACTAGAATGAAATGTCTTTAGTATGTGTATGATTTGTAAAATGGTCAACTTTCTCCATTAAGTTGTGAAAAACTAGTAGACTGCTAATGAATGAGGATTCTCTGATGTAAAATAGGGGACTCAACCTTATGGAAATTTATGGGTATATTCATTGTAAACCCCCACGAGACCTAACTCATCTACTCGGGGCAACTAGGGGTTTAAGGGCTTGTTGCATGTGATAAATGCAATCATGAGACCTACGAAAGTCACACTTTGTACCAGTTTTTAAAAATTAATTTTCTACATGTTTTGCTTGGGACTAGAAAAATTCTAGTTTGGGGGGGAGGGGGGTGTGATAACTGTTTAATTTTTCATAAAAACATCACAACTAGTTACCCATATGTTACAACTTATAGGGGTAAATTAGGATTTTAAGATGAAAATTCGTAACACATGCATTTTTGACCTAATAACCCAAAAGTTTGATATTTTGTAGGTCCAAAAGCTAATTCAAGGTAAGTATATGATAAATCATATTTTTTTAGGATTTAATTAGGATTTTTTACTTTTTATAAGATATAGGATGGTGATCTAATGGTCGAGATCGATCGGGATGAAATTGAAGATCAAGATGAAATATTGAGTCAAAACTTCAAAATCATCACTTTAAGATAAACCAAAGACAAATATCATCTTGTGGCCTAGTAATGGATTGATTAAAGGAGCTCAAGATGGCCAAAGTGGGTCCATGAAGTAAGTCATGCATTCCCACCACCTTTGCATGGAAGCCACTTAAGCCACCTTAGCCATATAAGCCATGAGAGAAGGTGGCAAGCTAAGGAATTCAAACCACTCAAGCCAATAGATTGAGCCAAGAAGTCATGCCAAGAAAGCTTCCAAAGCTAGCCATGAAGTCTAGCCAATGGAGCCTTCAAAGTTAGCCATCCAAGCCATCAAGCTAAGCTAAATGGAAGGCTAGGATTGAAGGAGATTCAAGAAGATTATCCATGAGATATTTTGAAGATAATTAAAGAAAATCTATTAAAATAAGATGGAAGGTGGATCAATGGGATAATAATATTCCATTTTTAGTGTTTTTCTCACTCTTTTTTTTTTCTTTTTTTCTTTTCACTTTTTCCTCAAATTTCACCTCACCCTTAAGATGCACTACGAATTTCCATTGTTGAGTTGAATCTTTCCAAAAGTCTATCATATTCCACCTCTTAGGAAACTTCCCAACCAACCAAAATTCTCCACCTAACACCCTCCATCTCTTTGCCATCCAATCTCCACCCACTTTCCTATTTTGAAGATGTTTCAACAACTATGGAAGGGGGATGACGCCCCTTCCTAAAAAGGTGCCATCACCCACCTACTCCACTCCAAAAGAGGCAGCCACCTTCCACACACTTTCCTATTTGAAATCCCTAACCTTTTCCCTATTGTAGCCATTCAAATTGAAACATTTTAATCAACCCATACCTTAGTATTAGGACAACCTAGAAAAAATAGAAGAATAAGCATGAAAACCCAGCAAAATCCAAGGAAAAGGAGGACTTTCACTTAAGGGAAAAAGTCATCTCCTACCTGAAAAGGAGACGCCCGCTTCCTACAACCATCTTTCATCTATTTTGCTTCTATTTTGTGGGCTCCTTGGGTGTTGCGGCTTCCTTCCAAGCTGTACGCTTCTTCCTCAAGTGTTAAACCTATGATTTTTGGGGTGTTTGATTCATCTTTGAAGGTTGGTTAGCTTCCTTGTTCTCTTTGCTGGAATTTACTTCTTTTTATGCTAGTTTGCCTTGCTTTCCTTTATTTTTCTTTGCTTTTAAAACTAAGATTCAAAGTTGGTTTTCCCTTGAAGTGACAGCTAATGGAAGTCATCTTGAATCTATTTTTTCTCTTTACCTTTCATTGCATCTTTGTTCTCTTTCATCCCTCTTGATTTCCAACTTTGTTTGCTTGAGTTTTCATTAGTTGTTGCCTTAGTATTCCATAGGATTTTCCCTTGATTTTCAAGCATGCTTGTTCATGAGTGATTGTTGGAAAAATTGAAGAAGGATTGGCTTGTAATTAAGGATTGATTAAGATTAAGTGAACATCATTGTAATATAATTTAAATTTCAGATTTGGATTACATGTACGGGGTATTATGTTGATGAAATTTTTATGTGATTCAATGAAGTTAGTTTGTCTGTGTCTAGTGATTAATTATCTTTGTTATTGAATGTTTGATTGCATTAGAAGTAATTAATTTCATTTTTTACATGTTCTATTCATTGAATGATTCAATTACCATGCTACTGGAATTTCTTTTCATGAATGGTTTATGTTAATTTTCAGCACCATACAACTTATGTTCACTTGATTTTTCAAGAGCCTAACTAGATTGTTAGATAGCATAGTTAATGTTAGAATAAGATTGCATGCTTAGGTGCCTAAAGTGGTTCATTAAATCCACTCCTATTAGATGAATCATGCATATGACTCCATGTTTACATGAATGATATTTGGGTAGTTTTTCTTTCATTGTTTGTTAGTGGTAATTTTTTCTTTATTTCTCTTGTTTTGTGGTAGTTAGATTCCATTAGTTTGCATTTTAGTTAGTTGAAAAGTAAATAATTTTGTTACACTTGGTAAAGTAGTTGATTTGGTTGCTTAGTTTTCTTAGTTTTACATGATTAGGAAAGTAGTTTGTTAAAACATGTTTTTCTTAGATTAGTTGTTAATTTCATGTTTAGGAAAGTTGATAAATTGTATTTTAGAAAAGTTTCACTTTAGGAAATTTTTTAGTTAGGAAAGTCATAAAATTAGAAGTTCTTAATTTAGGAAAGTTTTAATTTTAGAAAGTACATGTTTGAGAAAAAACTTTCCATTTAGCATGTTTCTTATTTTTGCTTAGTTTTCAATTTCATATATTAATTTCCGATTCTAGTTTGGGTTAAAACTATTTCTTAAATTTTAGCTAGGTTAGATAGTTTAAAGTAGAGACCACTAGCATCACATTAGTTCAACTTCTTGTAGTATTGACCTCACTAGTGTACTATATTGCAAATGATTTGTGCGCTTGCATCTTATATTTAAAACAACACAAAATACATGTTCATCTTACATAAGTCAAGTGGAACTGGAGATATTGACTTCTTTTCAAAGATCTAAACTATAAATCTTTTTTAGAATGTCTTAAATAGGCTAGGTACCAAATTTCAATAGTGGATTCTTATAGCTTAAGTTATAGAAGGTGAAAATTAGACCGCATTTTTTTCTCTTTTTTAGAGAAATAAAAATAAATGATTAAGATCATCCAAACATAACACATTTCATTGGTCATCTATTTTAGGATGTCAAACAAGGTTAACGGTTTAGATCTTTCAAAGTTAGCATCTGTTTAAATGGATATCTGCAGATATATTCGTGTGGATCGGAGATTTAATGGATTGGATTGATCCAATTTGTTTTTACCAGCGGATCGAATTTATGCAATCCTTATTCACGGATTTTAAACGGATAATGGATATCCGCTAGCATGTATCCGTTTTGACGGCTCTCTTACCGATCCGTCGCGGAAGGCTCGAATTTCTCAGCTGACTCGAGGAACAAACGCTTGTTTAGAAGAAACAAAATACTTCCCTGGGTTTGCAGCTTTTCTCTGCATAACTTCCCTGGGCTGTGGGCTTCGATTTTTCTCTTGCATTTCTTAATAACGTGACCTGAACTGGGTGTGCTAATTTGGACGCTCATGGCATCTCTTTTCTCTATTTCTGTGCTTCTGGCGGTTTTATATTGTCTCCGTGCCACTTCTTCTAGGAGGTAACATTCTGTGTTACTTTTCATATCATCTTATTTATGATTTAAAATTTTCATTTCGCTTCTTCCTATCTTTCAATCTTTGTTGGGGGTGTCAAGTTTTGTTTGTAGATTTTCTCTGGTTTTCGGTTAATTCGTGTGAGGGAATATTGATTTCATGGATTTCTTGATGTGAGCTCTTGTTGGAATACTAAACAGGATATATTATGTTCTTTAGAAGCATAGCTTTCTGGTTGCTGCTGATATTATTTTTGATGGAATGATCTATTCTTATTTCTGATTGTAGACAGTAGTCTTAGAAAGGAAAGCCTGAGTAGGGTTTGCCACATTGTAATACAATGTGGCATGCTTGCTATCATTTAGGCCCCCTACCTTTTGGTTGACGCAGACCAAAAGTATGAAGGCCCAGAGCTTTTCCCAACCGTATCATGATCCATCTACTATCGTGAATTTCTCCGTACCGTATCTGACTATTGGATCATTCTATCAACATGCTTTCATTAGTTGGATGTTGCTGCCAATCTGAGGAGCTACGCTGTTGGCTACGGACTGAACGTGAGTCGATGAACATCATTAGTTGGGACTAGGTTCACAAGGAAAAGTGAGTATGCTCAGAGGTTGATGAATGTGATCAGTAAAATGCTTGACTTTTATGGACGGGATATTCTTAATGTAGGGTGGCAACCCAAAGACACTTAACTGATAATAATTTAAGTGGAGAAGGTTATAGGAAAACTGTTCAAAAAGAATTGGAGAGAATTATTAGAAAGTTTGAAATAAACTGGAAGTCAAGAAGCAAGAGAATTAACCAATATTAAGAAAAGAGACCTACAGAAATTCATGTAAGAATCTTATAAAGTGGGCTGCAGATTTTAATTTTAGAATGTTAAAATAAGGAAGTTTGAGAACAAGGATCGTAGAATGAAAAATAAGAATACTGCTAGAAATGAAAATTAAAGGAGATAATTCCTTGGAGTCAAGCATAATATTATCTCAAGGTAAGTGGAAGCCCTCAAGCTTGAGTGAAGATATTATTGAGGTCTCCCAAAGGATGGCCTGAAAATCTCTATCAATGTTGGGGAAAAAGACACAATCGTTGTGTTTTATTGGTTACATAAATCAAGTGCATAGAATGCAGTCCTTTCAGTATTTGTAGAACAAAAAGGGACAAGTTCAGTGCCCAAAGCCGCCAAAACTCCTTCATCATCATGATCATCAAAGCCTTATCGTAATTAGGGGTTGGCTACCAAATCTTGTTCCATCATTCCCCTCCATCAAGTGTCATGGCTTCATTTAGTCCAAAAGTTTTAAAATCTTTTCTCATTACTTCTATCCATATCCTTTTGGGCCTTCCCGTTGTCCTTTTAGAGGCTTCGACTTGGATTGACTCACTCCTTTTAATCGGTGCCATTTTTGGTATCCGTTAGACATGTCCAAACCATCAAAGTCTACCTTCTCTTATCTTATTACCTATTACTGCTACTCCTAAGTTTCCTCTAATGTTTTCATTTCTAATTCAATTCTTTTTTGCCTTGTCACTCATCCATCTCAACATCCTCATTTCGGCTATGCCATCCTATGTACATGTTATTCCTTTCCTTAACTACCCAAAATTTTGATCTATAGAGCATGTTTATCCTTACAGCCATCCTATATAATTTTCCTTTCAGTTTGAGTGGCACCCACCAATCACACGAAACTCCAGAGGCATATTTCTATTTATTCCAACCCACTTGGATTCTCTGGCTAACCCTTTCAATCTCTCTGCTCTCATGAATTATCAATCCCAAGCATCAAAAGTGGTCATTTTGGGTGACATAATTCTTGGTTATCAATCTTTACTGGTACTTCACTACCACTCCTCTCCTTGTTAATATTGCATTCCATATATTCTGTCTTACTTTGGCTAATTTTAAATCCTTTAGGCTTTATAGCATCTCTCCACAGCTCTAGCTTTGTGTTTACGACCTCCATTCTCTTATCAATCAAAACTATGTCATCTTCAAACAACATGCACCATGGAATCTCCTCGTGTAGATGTTTTGTTAACTCATCCATAACTAATGTGAAAAGGTACAGGCTCAAACCAGAATGTTCCTCTTTAGATCTCTTAATTTTTTATCTTTGTCTAAAATCAGCAAAAGGAAGATTTAGTAAAGTACAAACCAAAGTAAGAACCAAACTTCATTAATCTTCAAAAATCAAGTGATTGCAATAGAGAAACCCATTCCTTTTATAGACCTAAGATAGGTTTACTTGACTCCTAAGTAACCTGTTAATTTCTTTCGAAAATACTAAATTAAAACAAAAGACATACACTCCTAATATAAACAGAAACACCTAAACAAAAGGAAATCTTCTGAAACTGAAATTCCAATGGAAATAGAAAACCTACAAATAGAAACTAAGATGCCAAAACAGTAACAACTCCAAAGTAATCCTAAATTCCCTAAAACAGTCCTGCTGGTGACTATTCACGTGAATAGTAATTTGATATCTTCTTCTTCTTCCTTTTCTGTAGTTGTTGGGTTTTTTTTTAAGAAACCATGATGATGCTTCTGCATCACTTATGCCTGTTAATTATTTGAAAACAGGAGTTGGGAAAAACTAAACATGGTCCTATTGAAAGGAAAAACCCTAAATCTGAGCCACAAACAAATGAAAAAGCAAACTTGTAGGACATCTTTCTATTTCAAAACTGACATCACAGAGTTACTTTTCCTTTCTCATTTCTTTCCATATTATTTGATATCATTTCATAAAATGCAAAAACAGAGGATGTTTAGACTTCTCTCTGACAAAAGGAATCTTGCCATTTGATGGAGAGAATATTATCTTCCTAATCGTCCCAATTCTAATCAAATTTCAAAGAAATGACTGAATCTGGATTGAGTATTTTCCATTTTCTCATATAAACAACTGTTAGAAATTGAAAAACCAAAACTTCCATGACATCTTTCTTGTGCTCTAGTTTATAGAACTAAAATGACAGAGTTTTTAACTTTTTTTTTTTTTTTTAACTAGTAACTCACAAACCTGGCAGAGATCTTGAAAAAACCTTTTGACTCTGTGTGTGTGTGTGTGTGCAATCGATCAGCCATAAGTAGGAGACATTCTTGTAAGGCATTTGCAGTGTTCCTAGGGTTTGCAGAGAAAGAAGGAGAAGAGAGTGTTGCTTCTATCCTTTTGTCTGGACAGCAGCGAAATTATGGAATTTTTGAGATTTCATCATGTTCATGTTAAATGGCTTAAAATCTACTGCAGAATTATGCTTTTATCATTTATCAAGGGCAAAAGCCATCCAACTTAGATTTGTGGACCTGATAACCTACACAAAATGGTGGTATTGTGTGTGCGTGTAGATATATGTATTGTATATCCATGTCCATGCATCTAAACAAATGCTGAAATAAAAATGCAGTTCCAACTTCTACTTTCTCTACTCTTTTATGCCAGTTTTTATTGGGATCTAATAGAATCTTATCCACACACTTCTCTGTGTGTGTGGGGGGGGCCTTATGCATGTCTGTAGATATATGTATTGTATATCCATGTCCAAGCATCTAAACAAATGCTGAATAAAATAGCAGTTACAACTTCTAGTTTCTCTACTCATTTGTGCTAGTTTTTACTGGGACCTAATAGAATCTTACCCGCACAAAGTACTTGTCTTCTTTGTTTGACAACAATAATGGCTGCAAACAATTGCTTGCATTCTTGTTGTTAAGTCTGATTTATGCACCACAAAGTACTTGTCTTGATGACATTAAGTGTTCCTTCATAATTATCTTGATGCAGTTATCAATTGGAGTTGAGAGCAGAAGAGTAAAAAATAGTTGTGTAAGTATATGTGTGTGTGTGTGTGTGTGTGTGTGTGTGTGTGTGTGTGTGTGTGTGTGTGTGTGTGTAAAGTATATGTGTGTGTGTAAAGTATATGTATATATATAACATGGGATTAGTCAGCAACAGTTCAGTTGATTTAAGAAAAGTTTGACTGATTTTCCCCTTTTCTTGCCAAATTATTATAGTCCAGCTAGATTTTATCTGAGTTTCTTGAAACTCTTGCTTAATCAATATTTGTCTAGCATGATTTTAGTCGATTATCTCGCTAACTAAAGTTAGTCCAACAAGAGTCTATAAGACTTTGTCGAAACTCCACCTAACTAATTTGAGTCGGCCACTTCTTAGCCTAACTAAATTTTGGTTTATTTTTAGCTATGAGGACCATTTCTAGTGTAAAATGAACAACAAACTTAGCTCAACCAAAAAATAAGGGAGGATTGTTTCTTGTGGAGTTTTCTTTTAGTTGAAGAAATAGGTGGTGAACTTATTATTGTCCATTTTGCAATAAAAAAGAAGAGTGCCCATGATCCAATGGATTAGATTTTAGGTCAATGAAACATCTACATTATGAATGATCTTGATCTTCTAAAGCATAGGCCCTTTTGGAGAAAAAGCTATTTGTTCCATATGGTTATGTCATGTTTTTGAGAGTTGAGACAATGGAGGAATCTCTCTCTCTCTTGAAATTAATTGATACAACCGGTTGTATGGTGGTTGTGTCGAAAATTAATGAAAAATACAAGTTGCCCCAGTTGTTGGATTTTTTTTTTTCAATGATCCAAGCCGTTCATCTAATTCATACTGCATTAGATGGTCTAAGACCCAAAATTTTCATTTAAACATCAGGCTTAAGACCTTCCTCTCTGGGATTTTTGGTCATAAAATTGATGGTGTAACACAAAACAATCCAAAAACACAATAGCCATCTATTTTACAATTAAGAAAACCCCCCAAGAAGCAGTTTGGGATGCATGTTTGTATGAGTGTTTTGGTCTTGGGCTATTGACACATTGTTATCATATGAACAATTTGGATTATTGAAAAAAAATTCCAACAAGTAGGGCCAACTTGCATTTTTCAGTAATTCTTTATTATAACCACCATACAACTAGTTGTATCAAATAATCTCTTGCTCCTTCCCCTTTGTGTGTGTGTGTGTGTAAAGCTAGGGATCTTTACAAGTAGGTTTACTAATAGGTTATGTAAGTTGACTGGATTGTTTATTAATGGCTTGTAGAACTTTTTGTGGCATAACAACCCTTATATATGATAGGGGCAGCCCTATATGTAGTCTCTCATAAGTGGGCCATATAGGATAGAAGTATGGATGTGGGGTCAAAGAAAGCCCAGCCCGTCAAATTATTTTATTATATAATAGTGGATCACCTTAATTTCTATTGGCTTGTGCATATTATATTATATAAAATTCAAGTCAAACCTGGTCAACCTCTCTCTAACTCTGGAAAAGATACCCAGACATCTAGCAAAATTGGTTGTCATATATCTTGCCAAATCAAGTGAAAACTAGATTTTGAGCTCAAACTCTAGATCATGCAAAATCTGGTCAACTCAAGATCTAGCAAGCTCTAGATAAATTGGTGTCCTCCACTTCAACTAACAGTGGTAAATTAGACACGCATTATTGTGTAAGTATCTATAGGTCCTTATGCATGCATATATATGCATGTTTGTAGATATATATATTGTGCATCTATGTGCAAGGATCTAAACAAATGCAGAAATAAAGATAACATTTCCAACTTTTATTTTCTCTACTCATCTGTGATACCCTTGTGGTCCGCCCTGTCCCTGGACCCCCCATAGGTGGGAGCTTCGTGCACTGGGGCTGCCTAAAAAATCTGTGCTAGTTTCTGCTGGGATCTGATAGAATCTTATCTACATACTTCTGTATTTCAATTTTGTCTTCTTTGTTTGACAACAATAATATCTGCAAACAATTACTTGCATTATTGTTGTTAACTTTGATTTCTGCACCACAAAGTACATGCCATGATGACATCAAATGTCCCTTCCATAATTATCTTGATGCAGTTATCAACTGGATTTGATAGCAGAAAAGTCAAAATGGGAACCCATGATACAATTGGGCCATTCAACTAAACCCAGTGGATTCGATCCTTCTCGTGTAGTCCAACTTTCTTGGCATCCAAGGTTGGCTGCTTTAGTTCACTTTCTTCATGGCATAGACATGTTTAGTGCCTATGAACAGTATAATATCAATATCCATTGTGTACACTGCTAATGAGCTATAATTACTGAAACATATCTTGAAGTCTCTTTGAGAAAGTATAATACATTTCCTTGTTAGTGTCAAATTTCTTTTTCTTTTTAATGATCCTGTTAGTGTTGCAGTTGACTAGAGTTTAACTTAGCAAGCATATAATAAATGCCTTTTTTTTTTAAATGGTAATGATGAATACTATGAATGTTGTAATCTACTCAATATCAATGTTGTATTTTAAGTTATACATAATTAATATTTGTAATGTCTTTCACTCGTACATATCTGATGTCTTGTTTCATGTTATTGATAACTATACCTATACCCATGTCCTATTTTTTGTGAAATTCCAAGCCTTATCTTGATGCCACTGTTCCCTACTGTATCTGTATTCAGTATCCTGGCGTCATAAGGGTTTCTATCTGTGCGATTAGATGTGCATTCATTTCAATTCCTATTGTATTTTCTTTAAAGAAAGAGATCCATGAATGGTGGAGTGTCACAAGGAGCCTCCTCTGTGGTAGGTTACCAGTTAGATGATGCTTGTGGGCGAGAGTGTAACTTTCAGAGAAAAAATAAATAAATAAAAAGTTCCTTTACGATATGCGTCATGTTAAAAATAGAGTTTCATAAGTTAATAACTGTGTTCACCGATTAATATTAGAGGATTTCGGATTTGATTTTGGGTAATAAGAATCAAGCTTAGAAATGTATAAGCGAACCTTATGTTTGATTTTTATTTATCATTTCTGCTTAACCATTTTGCATCACTTTTCTTGAGATAGGGCCTTCTTGTATAAAGGTTTTCTTACCAATGAGGAATGTGACCACCTTATTTCTTTGGTAATTTCTTCCCCTCCCACTTGCATGATCAAAATGATTCTATTTTTTCACACTGTTTCTCCAAGTATGTTTTCTGGGTGCAGTCACGTGGTAAGCTAAAGAAATCGTTGGTGCTGGATGGTGATTCAGGAAAAGGTGTTCCATCCAAGCATCGTACAAGTTCGGGAATGTTCTTGGATATGGATCAAGTGAGTGAGTGTAGCTGGAGACAAATTCAATGCTAAGCTTTATTATCTGTAGTAGTTAATGGTACTACCCAGTTGCTTGTGAATAAAGTAGTAAGTTGCAACTTCATGGAAGCCTTTATGTGAACATTTGTAGTATGAAAGCATGATTCAGGTCCCCTCATGATTAAGGTTGTTAAATTTGATATTCAAATTTGTTTGACATAGTATGACATTGCTAATAAGCATGCATGGAGTGAAATATGAAATCTCAAGAAGAGGCATAAATAAAGAGCGAGGATGTTCTACTGATAGGGGTTGTTTGCTATAAGATTGGAGTTCTTAAGTTCAAGCAATACAGATCTTTGCTAAGTTAGATGTTTAGCTAGGTCTTGAGACCTCCCTTCAGTGGGCAGGGATTTGCCTTTCTGTTTTCAATTAACAAATGCAGGTTAAAAGTATCTCGCTTGCAACATAACTACAGTACTTAGTATTATAAAAAGGAATGAGAGAATCTTGACTTGCGTCTGAATTAGATCATGGAAGAGGTCGAGAAGTACCTTCGGTTCCTTGGATCAGCTTCTTGCTCATTATGAGATTTGGGCAGCCTTAAGTGTTTTAAATAATAATAAAAATTGTTTGTTCTCCTTTTTCCCTTTTTCTTTTATGGTTTTTTAAGTGAAAACAGAAACTTATTGGAGAAAGAGAAAATTGTAATTGCATTAAGGGCAACAAATTTTTTTTTTTTTGGCTAATTTAAATAAGGGCAACGGTCACACAATGACTAATGACTTCCTTATAGGCCTTCTTTCTTGATTGTGAGGTGACTTCCGTAGTAAATTTCTTGATTACTTATTTGTTTCCTTAGATATGTGAATGGAAGTCATCTTGCTGTCCATACTGCTTCTCCAGAGCCACTACATCCACCAGATGCCCACGCCGTGAGATGGCTTAAATTGACCTCTGAAACTATAACCCAAGAAGAAGTTTCCTCCCTTCATCTTTAGAATAATCTAAACTAATTGGTCCTGGATAAGCAAGGATCACGACTCCATAATTTCCACTTACACTTTTGATGGCTGAGAGGCCTGGTTTCTCTGAGCAACACCAAGTAAAATCAGTTTTCCAAATTAGCCTTGTTAGGAAATTGTCTTGAATATCTAGAACCTTTATTCTATATCCTACCAGGATCCTTTCTATTTTCTGAAGAAGTCTTTTCAGTAACTCCTAGCTACTGTTTCAAACAAGATGTAGCAGTGGCATTCAAGGGATGCTACTTCATCCAGTATCTCATGACTGTTTCCTTCATAGAAAGTTTACAGCTGGTACATTGATCCATTGAATTGTCATTATGAGAATCTATAATGCAATTGAACCCAAATATATCACAGTGTTACCATCAGAAAACAGCCCACCGTCTCTTAATGGAGACCTAGGTTGTCAAAACAGTTATTGCTGAAGTTAGTTTGATGATGTGCAACAATAGTGGCTCCGACATTATTCTTTTCTTCTTTGTTTGCTAAACCTCATTCCTGTTTCCTCTTTGTGCACTCTTAGTGTTGTCCTAGAAAATGAATCAATCGCAAACCTTTAGGATTAGCTATACTTTGTTTCTCAAATGCAAATTACCCAACCCTAACACATGCTTGTTTTAAACTACACTTGCCCAGCAAATATCAGTTGGAATTTGTCTAACATTCTTGCAATCTCCATGAATTTGTGAGAAAGGAATCTCCATGAATTTGTGAAAAAGGAAGTATGACTGAGGATAGCAAGAGTGGCATTGATCAATGGATTCCTATCACCAAAGGAAAGAAAATGTTTCTTTCAACTTGGTAATTTCTTCTTCAGCACTTGAGTGCAAAGACTCTGGAAGCCAAGCAACACCAAGATGAGAATTTGTGCCCCAACCATTGAGCTACATGCCCAATCCTTGCAAACAATTTATCCTTTATGTTGGAAATAACTTGCTTATTCAGTAGTTCACAGAATATTATAATGAGCATTCAAGAAATCATTGATATTTGTCATTAGACCTGAAATAATGTCAGCATTCTCAGGTTTAACTGCATATTTTATTATTTTGCAATGAATCCCTGTAGGACACTGAAGGTGAGAAAGTGACCCTGCTACTCCCAACTGAACTCCCTTGACTGAAACTTCTGTCAGCCCCTAAAATGCTACTAACACTGTTTAAAACTTCATCATAGAAAGGGATTTATTGATGGCAAACTGATTTCGTGAAGAACACAAATCAAGAAGGGAAGAAAGAGAGTTTGCATAGAATGAAATGATGGAACTTTCCAATGTTAGCATAGACACTTTCCTACATTGGCATGTTCAACCTGAATGGTATACAAGTAAACAATAACCTATACACATCTGATTTTAGTAGATGACGTTTTGGGTATTTCCTACACTTTCTGTAAGAGATGTAATCTGTGTTTGAAAGCCTCCTTTTTTGGATGAAAATCTGCTTTTGTGTTTGTTGGCAACAAATTTTGATGGGAATCTGGGTTTCTTTCTATTAGGTAATTAGTTACTGCTGATTTTCTTAATCCATAAAGGTTTAGAGGCCAAAGGAACAAAAAAAACTGGAGTATCTCATTGTTTGAAGAGTGTTGCTCTTGTCAACCTTTTCCTACACTTGGTTGTTGTTCTTGTTGATTTTGGCTCACTTGTGGTATACACTATTTTTTAGGTGTCACTTTTGTTGCCCGAGTTGACTGATTATAATAATCTCTTTAAAGTAATGATTTGAGAGTCAACCCATGTCTTTTATGCGATGTAAGTCATATAGGTAGTTTAGTTTTCTCTACTTTAGGAATACATTCTTGAGTAAACAACAAAGAAGATAAAGGCAACAATACACATAATAGAATTAGAGATACGAGCCCCCACTCTGTTTATGAAACAGGGAGCTAGAAAACTGCATCACTTCATGTGGTAAGAATGCTGATTATTAAGGAAATTTCAAGAGGTTTACAACTTGCTTTAACTTTCTAACAAAGATTCAACATCATACCAGCTTCCAGTTGGATGTGCCCTATGAAATTCCAGCAAAAATTTCGGTAGGAGCTCCACTAGGATGCTTTTTACTCTTGGAGGTATGAAGATTTATAGGTAGAAATGGAATTTTTGAGGGTGAACTTGAAGAAGGGGAATGATAAATTCTCATTGCTTACATATGTGGAAATATTTGTTTCTGGTTTAATTTAGCCAAATCAACAGTTAAACTATGATTAGTTAGGTGAATATGGTCTAACCTAAGATTTGCTTAAGTGGCTAGTAGCCCTTGTTAGAATATTGCACCTCCAGTTGTGGTGTTTGGCTTTTTATAGGAATATGTTTCTGCTTATTGTTACAGAGAAGAAGAATCGTTTTGGTTGGAAAGTAAAGGGCTGCGGGCTCTTTGTATAACCCACTCTATAGATCCCTATGATTGTTACAAAAAATTGAGACCACCTTTTCATATGAATACTTGATCGTGAGTCATCTTCATTTCCTAGACGTTCTCTACATTCCGTTTAGATTTGATTGTCTTCACCTATATAATTCTTCTATATTCTTTGGCTGGCTGCATCTTGTTCTTTGATTAATGTTCTTTGCTGCTTACACCCACGATTGCTTTTGATTACTTTTTCAATGAATAATCCAAAAATTGGAGGTATGAAGATTTATAGGTAGAAATGGAATTTTTGAGGGTGAACTTGAAGAAGGGGAATGATAAATTCTCATTGCTTACATATGTGGAAATATTTGTTTCTGGTTTAATTTAGCCAAATCAACAGTTAAACTATGATTAGTTAGGTGAATATGGTCTAACCTAAGATTTGCTTAAGTGGCTAGTAGCCCTTGTTAGAATATTGCACCTCCAGTTGTGGTGTTTGGCTTTTTATAGGAATATGTTTCTGCTTATTGTTACAGAGAAGAAGAATCGTTTTGGTTGGAAAGTAAAGGGCTGCGGGCTCTTTGTATAACCCACTCTATAGATCCCTATGATTGTTACAAAAAATTGAGACCACCTTTTCATATGAATACTTGATCGTGAGTCATCTTCATTTCCTAGACGTTCTCTACATTCCGTTTAGATTTGATTGTCTTCACCTATATAATTCTTCTATATTCTTTGGCTGGCTGCATCTTGTTCTTTGATTAATGTTCTTTGCTGCTTACACCCACGATTGCTTTTGATTACTTTTTCAATGAATAATCCAAAAATTGGAGGTATGAAGATTTATAGGTAGAAATGGAATTTTTGAGGGTGAACTTGAAGAAGGGGAATGATAAATTCTCATTGCTTACATATGTGGAAATATTTGTTTCTGGTTTAATTTAGCCAAATCAACAGTTAAACTATGATTAGTTAGGTGAATATGGTCTAACCTAAGATTTGCTTAAGTGGCTAGTAGCCCTTGTTAGAATATTGCACCTCCAGTTGTGGTGTTTGGCTTTTTATAGGAATATGTTTCTGCTTATTGTTACAGAGAAGAAGAATCGTTTTGGTTGGAAAGTAAAGGGCTGCGGGCTCTTTGTATAACCCACTCTATAGATCCCTATGATTGTTACAAAAAATTGAGACCACCTTTTCATATGAATACTTGATCGTGAGTCATCTTCATTTCCTAGACGTTCTCTACATTCCGTTTAGATTTGATTGTCTTCACCTATATAATTCTTCTATATTCTTTGGCTGGCTGCATCTTGTTCTTTGATTAATGTTCTTTGCTGCTTACACCCACGATTGCTTTTGATTACTTTTTCAATGAATAATCCAAAAATTGGAGGTATGAAGATTTATAGGTAGAAATGGAATTTTTGAGGGTGAACTTGAAGAAGGGGAATGATAAATTCTCATTGCTTACATATGTGGAAATATTTGTTTCTGGTTTAATTTAGCCAAATCAACAGTTAAACTATGATTAGTTAGGTGAATATGGTCTAACCTAAGATTTGCTTAAGTGGCTAGTAGCCCTTGTTAGAATATTGCACCTCCAGTTGTGGTGTTTGGCTTTTTATAGGAATATGTTTCTGCTTATTGTTACAGAGAAGAAGAATCGTTTTGGTTGGAAAGTAAAGGGCTGCGGGCTCTTTGTATAACCCACTCTATAGATCCCTATGATTGTTACAAAAAATTGAGACCACCTTTTCATATGAATACTTGATCGTGAGTCATCTTCATTTCCTAGACGTTCTCTACATTCCGTTTAGATTTGATTGTCTTCACCTATATAATTCTTCTATATTCTTTGGCTGGCTGCATCTTGTTCTTTGATTAATGTTCTTTGCTGCTTACACCCACGATTGCTTTTGATTACTTTTTCAATGAATAATCCAAAAATTGTAGGCCCTTGATAAGTCTTGATTCTCATCATTGGCTACTCTTTGATCCTTTCAAGAATATGTTTATCTGGCCATTTTGATGAAAATCTGACACTAAATCAGATTCTTGGTTGATCTGACATGTCTCATTAAGTTGTAGGTTCTGTGAATTACTCTAATGGATCCTTTACTTTTCATGAAACTTTTGTGTCTCATCCTTTTTCTGTATTTAGTCAGAGCTCTCCACAAATTTGACCTGAAGATATAAAATGCTTGGGTGGGCTCATAAGCTAGTTAAATGAGCCTTTAATTAAAAATGGAGCCCACATATTGATTTGTGAAAATGGATATGTTTGGCCCATGTAAGCAAAACATGCTTTGTTATATTTTACTATCGTTACTAAAGTGGACCAGGAAAATTCTAATGGTGGAAAGCTTTTACATTATTATTTGAATGTCAAAAGACAACAAAACATAAATATTTTAATATCCACAAAAAGACAAACATTTGAGAGTAGGCAAAATAGATGAAGATTTGAGAGGGTTAAATGTTTAAGCTATTTTAACTAGTGAGCAAGGCAAATGCTAAATACTTGCGTTGAATATGCCAGGGTTGGTTCGTAAGAGTTTAGGAGACTAATTGCGTAGGTTTGGAATTTTGGAAGTAGCCGAGTACTTGACTAAGATGATCAAGTGAGCCGGGGTTAACTCTAAAAATCCAGGGGACGAAAATAGTGTTAAAAGGGTATCTATCAATGACAGAAAATCATCCAAAGATTTTCAGCTGAAATTCATAAGTTTGTCCAACCGTGGTTGATATAGAAAACCTGAAAAAAGAAATTGCAGAGAAAGAAGAAAACAGCTCAAGTATCCAATATCATTCTCCAAAAGTGCATATGCCTTTACAACCTTTATATGAGTTCTTAGGCTTTTTCTCCTAGAAATAGAAACTTTAATCTTAGCAACTTCTATTCAAATCAGGACCCAATATAGGAAACTTTTAGTAATTAAGAAATTTTCCTAAACAGACTCCTAATTAAAATGGTAGCTTCCAATAGTAATAGGACACCTTCCATGTAGGACTCAAACTGAATTATAAACTTTAAAGAAAGACCAATTAAATTTCTAAATAGTTCAAACTTCTTAAACATAAGTCTATGATACTGTTCTCGTGAATGGTAACCACATAACTGTTCACACGGTTACTTTTCATGTGAACAGTGCATGTGGATCGTGCTCAAACTGCACTGCATCATCAGGGAAGTTTGACATTGAGGGGGTTAAACAACATGGATCTTGCGTGTGCATTTCAAAGCTCTATAGAGATTGTGGAGAAACTTGTTATTGATTGTGGACACTTCAAAATACATGGATATTTTGGCCAATGCATCCATTTCATTGGCAGTGGATACTGTGAAGGATGGAGTTTGGACATATAAAAACTAAAAAGTGGCAAATGCAAAGGGAAGTGGTAGGAAAAGGTAGAAGTTTGCTACTTGCAGAAACCCAATTCATGATTTGTCTGTACAAATATTTTTTGTGTCTCTGTAACTTGCAAATTTGTCAAGCACCATTAACCCTATAGTTCTGTAGTGCTTCCTATAAGTTTGAAGTGATGCTTATTACATAAATTTTCTTTATCCACAAGGATTTGTGGACTTGTACAGATACTGTACCTAGATCGTGGGCTAGCGTCACGAGTGTGTAATGTTTGTTTTATTAGATGCCAAGGGTACCCAAAGAGAAATTCGTAACCCCATTAGCTGAGTTCAAGGTAAAAATAGTAATGAATCCGGCTAGAAGAAGGAAAATGGTTAAGGATTTCAAATCATGAACCAATGATGAAGAAGCTTACATTATTGAACTTTTTTTTGAAGACAAAATCTGGGCTGTTAGAATTGAAAGGGAGCTTGCTGATAACAAGTGTGTCCACTAGGGTGCTTAAAATGTTTAATCCAAAGTTTAGTAAGGCTGTAACTTACACACACACCTACTTGTTCAGAGAGCAGGCTGGTGCATGACTCTCCCACATATGCGGGAACCAAGGAAGGGATGGACTACAAAGTGTCTATGGTATGCAGCCTTACCTTGCATTTTTGGCAAGAGGCTGTTTCCTCGAACTTGTGACCTCTACATCACATGATGACCTACTTGTTCAGAGCATTGTGAAAATTTTATAAATCTAGTCTCAGATCCTTTGGTATAATTGACACATTCCCAGATCCTATGTACACCATCATCACAAGCTTACAAACCATCTTGTACAATTAGGTTCAAGATATGTGCACAGCATTATACGTGGAAGAAATGACCAATACACAAGAAAGAATCTTGCACACAAAGTTGGCTTCTTGAAATTTCATGCATATTATCATTGTTAGTGACATTATCCAAATCATCATCATCATCAAGACCTTATCCCGATTGGGGGTTGGTCACATGAATCTTATTCCTCCATTCCCCTCCTTTATGTGTCATGGCTTCATTGAGTCCCAAATTTTAATTCTTTTCTTGCCACTTCAATCCATGTTCTTTTGAGCCTTCCCCTTGCTCATTTAGAACCTTTGAATTGGATCGCCGCACTCCTAACTGATGTTGTTTTTGGTCTCTATTGGATATGTCCAAACCATCTAAGTGACTAGGTCTAAACTCCCTCATCTTGTTACCTATTGGCACTACTCCTTAAGTTTCCTCTAATGTTTTCATTTTTAATTATATCCTTTCTTGTCTTGCCAGTCATCTATCTCAACATCTGCATTTTGGTGACACTCATCCTATGTATATGTTGTTCCTTAACTGCCCAACACTATGATCTATAGAGCATGCTCGGCCTTACAACCATCCTATAGAATTTTCCCTTTGGTTTGAGTGACATTATCCAAAGTAAGAGAAAAATTATCTTCTCTATTCCTCAATCACTCGAGAACTTAAAAAAACTTCTTGGCAAAAAGTATATCTTGTATGTGGAAGAGGGAAGTGAGTATAATTAAGAATCTTATCGTGCAACACCTAATTCCCATCCACAAAGTGTGTAGTTAAATAAATATCACACTCAGTTATGCAATATGACTACACATTAGAACTAGAAGTGAGACATATATTACTATAAACATTGCCCAAAACATGCTTCAATTTTGGCTTCTCGTATTCTTATGCAATCAATCCTGGCAGCATTTGTAGATTATGGCTTAACATCCTCGTTCAAATAGTTATGAATTTCCTTAGTTCATTCATCTCCACCATCTTCAATGGGTGGTTATGCTTTATACTTGGAAATGTCATTTTCTCATGATAAATATTTTGACCCAATGTTTGCTTAGGCATTTTCATCTCAGAACCTAATGCAACTAATTTGTATCAGTATTGGATTTTCTTGGACACTTCTAGTATGCCATTTCAAATATATTATCTCATGACTACTACCTATTGCATAATTCTTAGGGCAATAACTAGTTTGCCTTTGTGACCCATCCTTATCAACATATATTGCAAAATCATCAAACTTCTGAAGTGGCAGTACATTTTCTAGAACTTATAATAGTTGGTGTAGTGTTATATGTCTTGGAATTTGTCATAGTGTCCCACTCCATTATCCGTAAGTACTTGGTGAGATAGAATTTTTGAAGCAACAGCAGCAAAATCCTCTTCTATGCCAGAAGAGAATCTGAGAGGAAGAGAGGGCCTGGAGTCAAGAGGTGGTCGAGGCTTGAGAGTCTCAGCTATCTAGATCTGAGAAGCTCAAGATATGAGAGAGTAAAGTTAGAGAGGGTGACATCGGCATGGAAGAGAGATAGAAATTAGGGCTCGTGTCTGTAAAATATAGATGATTATCAAATAAACCAATTATCACAAAAACCTATAATTTATTTGTATATTGAGACAAGCAAAAGCAAAGAGAAGAAGAGAATTTTAAGTTATTTTAATTACAAATCAACTTGTAGAAATAATGACTAAGAGATCAAAATAAACTAGATCTTAAAAGTTTGGACAATTCTTAGCAATCATAGTTCAGACAATGTCATTTGAGTGTGATTTCAGACCACATAGCATAGTGTTTAATCTAAAATTTAGAATTTTAAAGCGACATGTGCATGTATATACATACATACACAGATATATATATATATATATATATATATATATATATATATATATATATATGCAGAAGTCCATTATCTATTGATTATATTCTTTGAGATTTTATTTTCATTTTGAAGGATCTACAAACGAAAATGGCATAGGAAAGAGTCACAAGGCGTGAGATAATTCTTCTATTATAATAGTAAATAGTTCATATGTCTAGTAGCTCACAAAATTTGGATGTAAGACTCAGGTCACTATTCTATGCATGTAATATTTAATTAAGAATGTGAGGTGAGAGACAAGTGAGAGATGTCAGTCATAGTTTGTCTTCTGGCAGAACTTTTTATTATTAAAAATGGCACAGCAATGAAATAAATAAGAACTTGCCCAGTTTGAACATATTTTATTAAAATAAGAGATTCCTTTACTCTTCTTTAATTTCATGACCTGGAAGGAAGTTCAAGGATAATGACAGAAACAGAAAATGAAGACATAAATAACAAGTGTAGCTATCAATTATTGGCTCTTTAGTCTTATATCTCAAACCTTTAAGTGCCAAACTCTTCGCAGCAAAAGTCCATCTTCGTTTGAATTTGTTCAACTTGGAAGAGAGAGAACTAGCAAAGTCCAATGGGTTGTCAATGGTTTTGTTTTACTTATTTGGTTGTTGGAATTACCCAAAAAAAGTCAATAGCATATATCTTTTCTGATTCTTGGAGTTTCTAATTATGTGGGTAAAACATGCAGATACGACTAACCCCACCCATAAATTAAACAGGTGGGCTGGTTATGCTCTGTTTTCATCAGGTCGTCAAACCCAGGGTTATACAGGTGCACTGAAATTGTCCCCTCTATTTTTTTCTTAAAAGTGGGCCACGCATTATTTTGTTGATGTTTACTTCTTCTTTTTTCTTTTTCTTTTTAAGTATGAAAATGCCACAAACCAAGCAAATAGAGATGTTGAATCTCTATGAAAAGACACAAATTCAAGCTCCATGAAGAATGGACATAGAAAGCCAAACTTTTAATTCCATTAACAATGCTATGATACATACAAAAACTACATTAACTTTGCAAGATACACACAAAATCCATGGAGTTTTTCCATTATACTCCATGCAAGAATTTCAATTGGGTTAAATGATCCATCAAAATAATTGAGTGGAGTGTGACATTCATTGGATTGCTCTAGGTAAACCAGGGACCACTGATCATCGGTAAAATTTTCATTGAGAAGTCCTAAAGAAGATATTGAAGATGATTGAGCCTGATGGAGAGTTGCAAGTCAATTGATGAGGATGAGATACTACCAGATAGCATCACTTAATACGAATCAAACTGTAGATGAAAAATGAGGTTTATCAAAACCATCAAACGTTGAAAGGATGATTAAAATCATACGTTGGTACAATCACAATAAGAAAACATTGATCAAAGAATTTGATATTGCTATCAAGGATAATACAAGGTTATATTGGTGAAGATAAGTCAAATCCCAATATGATGTACAATATATCCCAAATCAAATCATATACATACTCTTGACATTTGTAATTAGATGGTGGCTTGTCAAACCTGTCACAAAACCCTATTTATAGAGGTTGACATAGAGTCAACTGTCCATATTTCATCCCTATGGTTGGCAAATGACCAAATGGTCCTTGCTTTCAGATCAGATGCCCTTTATAGTCCCTTATGTATCCATAAGTGCATCCATATTCCCTACAACCACCAAATGTCATGAAATCCAATGCAATATTCTTACAAGAGTTCCTTAACCTTTAAAAAAAGAGTCTTAGGTCATTTTATATATTGTCTTGACTAGGCTAGTCATGGTTCAACCATTGGTTTGGTCAAACTAAACCAAAAGACAAAGATGGGCTGTAAATAGCCAATGGGAATGTGCTTTTCTCCAGATTTCGAAGTTTACCTCTAGACTTCACATTTCCTAGAGAAAGTGACATCTCTCAAGTAACTTATTGGCAAATCCCTCTACATAGTTCTGAAAATTCCTTAATCCTGAAGCACAAGAAACAATTATTAGTACCCTTACCACCTTAATCCAT
Organism: Warburgia ugandensis; assembly: GCA_035236585.1. Taxonomy (NCBI): domain Eukaryota; kingdom Viridiplantae; phylum Streptophyta; class Magnoliopsida; order Canellales; family Canellaceae; genus Warburgia; species Warburgia ugandensis. The sequence continues at coordinate 55,382,834 of CP141132.1, forward strand.
CACCCTAATCATCATCCAGCAAATGAAGAGCAAGACACTCTTCAGGGTGCATCAATTGTCACTATTTCAATATGATCATAGTTAAGATCAGTATCTAAAGTAAAGAAGCTTCGACTTTTCTGTGGGGCGGTTCAGATAAAACTTTTGGTCAAATTTTACAAAGTCTCATTCAATTTAAATTTTCCATCTGTCGAATTAAGTTAGAAGGGTAATGTATGATCCTTCAATCGCCTTCATTACTGTCTGGACCTAGTCCTTTGGTTTTTTTATTTACTGTAGTTTTGACTCTATATCCTGTCTTGCTTATGTAGATGGTTCTACTTATCATTTTACCTTTCAAGAGAACCCTCCATCCCCAATTTGAAGGAGATTAACATGCCTGCATTACTTACATTGTGTAAAAACTTAGTAGTAGCTCTAAAATTCTGTAAAAAGAGATTTTCGTGGTTGATCTGCAGCTCATGTAGGCTGTGCTTGCAGACTCACGTTCTCTATACTCCATCTTGAAGGAAATCATAAGATATATTTTGGAGAATTTATGTGTAGAATTTTGACTCACGTTCTCTGTTACCACAAGGGGAGCCTTGGCACAATGGTAAAAGTAGTCGTCATGTGACCTTGAGGTCACGGGTTCAAGCCGTGGAACAGCCTCTTGTAAAAAATACAAGGAAAGTCTGCATACTATAGGCCCTTGTAGTCCACTCCTTTCCCAGACCCTGCATAAGCGGGAGCTTTGTGCACTGGTGCTACCCCTTTTATGAGTAGAATGTAAATTCATACCGATGGAAATTCTTTTGAACATTGATTCTAAAGGGCCATGATAAAGATTGCTCTTGAGCACATCTATCCTCGGGGATTCTTTTGCCGATTATGAATGTTTTGAAACATTTCTTGTTTGGGTTGTCCTCTTTGGCTCTTCAAAAATGGTTTGGGAATGCCTATTAATAACTTTTAACTTCCTTTCAAAAACTTAACCCTTCATACAGCTCTCACTTGACAACCCTTTCACCAGTCTAGCACTTATCAGAGTTTCACATTTCCAACTGCATGTTCTCACAACCTGCAAGGACAGGGACATCTGTGCAATTCTGGCAAAGGATCTTGACGATAAGGAGGATTCTTAGAAGAGCTTCTCCACATGACTTCTGTTTGCTGTAGGAAATGAAATAAATGCTTTCAATTTTGATTGCTCATCCAAGATTCTTTTCTAATTTTTGGAATTCAATCGTCTCTAATGAGTACTTACAGGGTGTGAGTTTGGGTGCATTAATACAAGAGGCTTTTCATTAGGATGCTAAGATGATTGCCTTTAGTTTCATATTATCCCGATGGAACTGTAGGTTGGTTAAATCTTTTTCTTTAAATTCTTTTGAGCTAAACTTTATTGTAGGTCCAGATTTATATTCAGCCTGCTGATTTTAAGGGCCTTAATGAATTGTAACTCTCAGCTCTCCTCGTGGTCTCCGATTTTCAAGAGTTAGTTGTTGGTGATCTGTTGGAGAACTCTTTCAATGGTGTTCTCCTAGATAATAGATTGAGTCTAGGGCTGTGAAGATCAGCTAATGTAATATGACTAATGCTTGATCAAAATAGGGAGTCAATTCATTTATTGTTTATACGCATTCTAGTAAGTGAAGGGGAGCCTTGACACAATGGTAAAGTTATTGTTGTGTAACCTTGAGGTCACGGGTTCGAGGCATGGAAACAGCCTCTTGCAAAATGCAAGGTAAGGCTGAGTACTATATACCCTTGTGGTCCGCCCCTTCACGGGACCTCGCATACGCGAGAGCTTCATGCACCGGGCTGCCCTTTACACATTCTACCAAGTGCAGACAACACAAGTACTCTCTCTCTCTCTCTCTTCCCCACTAGCTTTATTATCTATAATTTTCCTACATAAAAGCAAAACAGAAATAAATAAAAACCTTCAATTCTTAGAAAATTTTATTGATAGGTTATTGGTGAGAAAGTTTGGGGGTAGCAGTCTTAGACATGCGGTTAGCACATGTATTTTATAAAGATCACAGATTTGGATCATAGCTTCTTGATTGGAGGGCATTGGATGGTGATTGTAAAACATGAGATGGTTACTTGAGGGCTTCACCAAAATGACTTGTGTATGTAAAGGTACAATAATTTGTTGAAATTTTAAAGTTTTTATAGTGGAGTTTCCTTTATTACCCTCGTCTTTGTGCATATACTCTCTCCCTATAATCAGAATGCCATCAGTAAAATGATTTACGTGTTGGATTTTTTCTTCTGAATGATGCGGATAGATGATACTTGCTTGCTTCCGGTCATTACCAGTGGCATGTCTTTATCCAACTGTTTGCAATAATGTTATGTATGTCTTTCTATCATTTAGCCACCAAATTAGTTGCCAACTTGACGTTATAGGAACTACTCATTTTCTTTGCGATGTTTCTTTTTGCTTAGAAGGATGAAGTTGTCGAGAGGATTGAAGACCGGATTGCTGCGTGGACCTTTCTTCCAAAAGGTTTTGTTTATTGTCATACTCCTATATTTTGACTCGTTCAATCAATGTTTCTTGATGTATTACTTTTCGTGCAATACATCTGAATGCTTTCGGTCTTCAGAAAATGGTGAGCCTATGCAGATACTGCGTTATGAACGTGGGGAGGGGTATGAACCACATTATGATTACTACTATGATAAATTTCGATTGGTGTTTGGAGGGCACAGGGTTGCCTCAGTTCTAATGTATTTGTCTGATGTCACCGGTGGTGGTGAGACTAAGTTTCCCAAATCAGAGGTGAGAGAACTTTGTTAATATCTGCTTCGCTGCTCCCAAATTGCCACTGACTGAAAGGATCTACCACAAAATACAGCTCAAAGATGCTCAAACTAAGGACAGTACTTGGTCCTCGTGTGCAATGACGGGTTATGCTGTGAAACCCATGAAGGGAACTGCACTGCTCTTTTTCAGTCTCCATCTCAATGCAACCACTGACGAGGGTAGTCTCCACGGAAGCTGTCCTGTGCTAAAGGGAGAGAAGTGGTCCGCAACCAAATGGATACATGTGAAAGCCTTTGGGATCGGGAAACAGTCATCGCCGTCGGATGGTGACTGCACAGATGAAGATGACAATTGTCCAGAATGGGCTGCACTTGGGGAGTGCCAGAAGAATCCTGTATACATGGTGGGTACTCCTGATTATTATGGCACATGTAGGAAGAGTTGTAATGTATGCTGACAGTTACAGATTGTTGATACCCTAACGAGCTGTAGTATTTTGTCCGAGGTCTGGTCTTACTGGTTTTTTTTAGCTTCAATAGCAGTTTTGAGATGTATACCAAAGGCGCATCAGTGTAAATTAAGGATTATTGTACCCACCATGGAATGCAGACGTCTGGAGGGGATCGTTGGGCAATCACGCAAGGCTAAGCAACAATCAGCTGCAGTCTTCTTTTCTTTTCTTTTCTTTATTTTGAATGATGGTGAAATTTTATTAGGAAAGGGAAATATAAGATCGAGGTGATCATAATTAGTCCCACACCCAACGATGAACATTAGAGAGCAAAGGAAAACCAACTCTCAAGAGACAGCGAAACAATACAAAACGACTGCTGTCTTCTTTTCTCAATTAGCGCTAGTGCCAGAAGATCTTTCCCATAATGACGGACCAATTAGTTAGTATATCACCCAAGGGGGAAAAGGAAATAGTCTTCCACCAAAAGAATTGGTAAATTTGGTCATACATCAAGCTTTTCTAAAAAAGCCATTTAAGATTCCTAATGAGATGATCGAAATGTGGGTTAGAAGCTTTACGCAAACTTTCATGGTGTCTTTAATCAGAACAAATGAAACTCAATGCCTCCACCCAATTATAAACTTAATGTGGTCAGTTACAAAGGGCAGATCGAGTTTATTAATTATTGACTCACTCGAGCGGTGGTCTAAAAGATGCATCGCCAAACAAAGACGAGAAGGTCCATCTTTGATCAACCAAGTACTGGCACCAGTGCCTTGCAATGCCGCAAGAAGTCTTACACCTAGGTGACTATGATTTGAGAATGCGCATGGGTATGGCCTACCATTAAAATAAAAAAAGGGTGTTTGGCTGATTTATTGCGTTTTTGCTAAAATATCCAGACATTTTAAGTTTTTGCTATTTTGCCATTAAGTTTTGCAGAACTTTGCTAAAATGCCATTCTATTAGTGTTTCACCGTCACAATTTTCAAATTGACGAAAATGCCCTTCCATCCTCTCCCTGTCTAAACACTATACTGAGAAACAGATCTGTATATGTGTTTTACCCTTGTGGAAGAAGACCGATGATTTGTCTGTGTCCCTGCTCATCCACTGCCAGCCCGCGCTCCGCCCAGCTTCCCCCGGTCTCAGCCACGCCTCTGCCCAGATCTGCATATCTGTGTTGACCGTTGTGGAAGAAGACCGACGATCTGACGGTGAAGCATCCCCATGCACGCTCCTTGCCCATGTCCCTGCTCATCCTCTGCCCGTGCTCTGCCCACGCTCAGCCATGCCTCTTGCCTAGATCTGGCGTGCATTTTTGTGTTTGCCATTGTAGAAGAAGACCGACGATATAATGGTGAAGCATCCCACACAGTGCTGGCTCGTATCCCTGCTCATCCTCTGCACGCGCGCCGCCCATGCTCAGCCACGCCTCCTACCCAGATCTGGCATGCATCTCTGTAGAACTCTACAAGAGTCTTTCTGTGATCCCAAGGTCTGGCCTTCACTTTCAGGCATTCTCATTGTTGTTTCATATTCACTATGTGCTAAAAATGAGGAATAACTCTTGGCATAAAGCAAATGCAAAGTGATAACAACATGGGCAGCATCATAGATGCAGAAGCAACTCCTGATTTGTCTCAGACATAATTTCATGACCCAAGATTATGTAGAATGCCATACAGCAATCGAATCCCCAGCTTTATATGGACGGTCTACCACCAATTGAACAGAACCATCTATGGCAGTCAGCACTGCTTTGCTTGCAGTTACTTCTGTAAACCAATAGGGGGGGAGGCAAGTGGAACTAAAGCAAATCTTCTAGCCAAACTCACCAAAATGAACAATAACAACTCAAATTTCCAATGAAAAATATACTGTATACTATCCAAATCCCAATGAATTACAACTCAAATTTCTAATGAATCCTGAACGGCCCAAGTCATGAAAAGTAACTACACGCTAACAAGAACACAAAGCACAAGACAGTAATAGGTAAAGGTTTGGCCTTCACTTCCACACATTTCAATTGGTGGTAGACCGTACATATAAAGCTGGGGATTCAATTGCTGTATCTTATTCTACATAATGAATTACAACTCAAATTTCTAATGAATCCTGAACGGCCCAAGTCATGAAAAGTAACTACACGCTAACAAGAACACAAAGCACAAGACAGTAATAGGTAAAGGTCTGGCCTTCACTTCCACACATTTCAATTGGTGATTTATTCCTCATTTTTAGCACAGTGAATATGAAACAACAATAAGAATGCTTGGAAGTGAAGGCCAGACCTTGGGATCACAGAAAGGCTCTTATAGAGTTTTACAGAGATGCACGCCAGATCTGGGCAGGAGGCGTGGCTGAGCTTGGGTGGAGTGCGTGCAGAGGTTGAGCAGGGACACGAGCTAGCAGAGTGCGTGGGATGCTTCACCGCTAGATCGTCGGTCTTCTTCTACAGCGGCAAACACAGAAATGCACGTCAGATCTGGGCAGGAGGCGTGGCTGCTCGTGGGCGGAGTGCGAGCAGAGGATGAGCAGGGACACGAGCAAGCAGAGTGCGTGGAAATGCTTCACCGTTAGATCGTCGGTCTTCTTCCACAATGGTCAGCACAAAAGCGCAGATCTGGGCAGAGGCGTGGGTGAGCATGGGGGGAGCTGGGCGGAGCGCGGGCTGGCAGTGGATGAGCAGGGACACAGACGCAGATCTGCAGATCGTCGGTCTTCTTCCACAAGGGTAAACAACGATGCAGATCTGTTTCTCAGTGTAGTGTTTAGACAGGGAGAAGACGGAGGGGCATTTTCGTCATTTTAAAAATCGTGACGGCGAAATACTAACGGAATGACATTTCAGCAAAGTTTTGCAAAAATTTAATGACAAAACAGCAAAAACTTAAAATGTCTGGATATTTTAGCAAAAAAGAAATAAATCAGTGGCAAATCAGCAAAAAACCCCCAAAAAAATGAAACTCCACCAATTCTGGTCGGATCAAAATTTTTGAATCAAACATATAAACACGGCTTCGGTGTCCAGGTGAACCTGACTTTAGTTTTAGAAACCCTATACTTTATCTTGCGCGTCCTTAGGTTGCCTTCATCTTCTAAAATTTCCTTAAGTAGCCCAACATTTAAAATCCAGCTTTAAGTGGCCAATATATATATTGCAATCTAAAATCAAAGAATTATGGCAATCTAAGCACCTACCAAGCTCGGGTGCTGTTGGTGAAGGTCTTTTTCCTTTTTGTGAGGACATGAAAAGCAAACTGATTTTGATGGCATTGAAATAATTAAGTTTAAACTATCCAGACTGGGTAACTACTTAGCACCTTAGTTTTGGTTTCATTTTTTAAGTTGCCCCATCTTTTGCTTTTTTCCTTACGTGGCCCTCTAATTTACGAAGTTGAATTTAAGTTGTCCACCATTGAATTTGGCCACCAACCGTATTATTGGGGAGGGTAAAGTGGGTATTTCACCCATTTCTACTCTTTCAAACCCGAAATGAATTTGATCAGGTCGAAAATGCCCTTAAGCAACAGACATCTCATAAAAACCAAATCAACATGTCTTTTAGATTTCATAATTTTGCTTCCCAATTCCTCATAGCAAGGTAGGTTCTCATCATTCGATTTATGAGGACAACAATGGAGCTTCTGCAAATGGTAGTACTAATGACTAAACATGATAAAAACAAAGCCACTAATAGTATATAATCATGTGGAGTATGCGCAGTAAGTTCTAAAGTTACAATCCATTGCCATTTTTGTTATTATGCTTGTTTCATACGTATCCACAGAAGTAGAGTAGTGTGCTCACGAATATGGTAGCTAATGATAAAATTATATAGTTAAGTCTGGTCTTGTTTTTAGGTTTAGAGGTGGAAAGGATAATTTTTTTTCCAGACACAATCTCACTATCAAGCAAAAGAACAAGCAAATTAAGGCTCCATGCTTACTTTTCACATAGTAGAAAAACCAAAAGAAACCCTCCCTCTTCCTGCCTAGCCCAAGTCCACAGACAGCTCCAACTGTAGATTTTCCTCCTTTCTTCATTGAATTTTCAAAAAGAATGAAAACACAACTCCATTTCCTTTTATTTCATTTGATTTCAGCCAGCACATTGAATCCTAGCAGCAGCTAGGGTTCTTGGCTTCTTTACCCGCATCAAAACTATGACACAACATATTGATTTCAGGTTCGAGGAAGAAGATATGGATGAAATGCCCATTTTACCCACACTGATATTCCATCCAATAGTTGGATTTGGCATTAGAGGCTACTTAAAGCCGGTTGTGCAAATCAAGGGGACACCCGACAATAAAAGATGGGGCCTACTAAAAAAAAATTGGAAACTAGAAGTGGACTAGCACACCATTGTATTGCCAGTGAAACGTCGATATGATTAAAGAACGATTTTCATGTTTTAGGCGGCAGATATTTCGGTTTGAGAGTTTGACTTCTTTATTCCTTTCTAGAGGGTTTCGATAGAGTTGTGCGATTTCCATGGATGAGGTTGCTTCATCATTTAGCCCATTCTTTTTTATTTTCAATACCCATGAATATCAATGCCTTTAAACAATCTTAACATGACAAATGGCTTAGATCTAGAAAATAATGTTACCATACATGAAAAAAGTGACATGTACACCTTTATCCCATAGAGCATGTATTCGTAGCGAATTCTATAAGTTAGAAGTACGGAAAGTTAAAAAGAATACCTCAAACGAAGCATGAGTTCTTGGCACTAGCAAACCCATTTGGTAAAATAGCAAAACCTTTAAGTGGTGTCAATGCTGCCACAAACAAAGAGTTTACCACCCAACAAAGGTTACAAGCAAATGTTGAAAATAATATATCCACTAGGTGTTTGAAAGGCCTCTAATTGGGATTTAACTCCAAGTCAAAAAGGAAAATCATGGACATGGGCTGCAACTAACACAACCAATACATGTCCCGGATCTCCAATTAAAGACTAAAGGAGCATCAAACTTGGGTCATGAAACGCTCACCAAATAAACCCCTAAATACTGACATAATTAGGACCCTATAAGTCCTCAAACTCGAGCGGTAAGACACTCATCAATAAGCCTCTAGGATAGAAAGATTAGAAAGCCAAATGTGCCCCTTGAATCCAGTAAAACTTGAGCTACAAATTGCACTTAGAATGAAGGGCTTGACAAGCAATAGGAAAAAAACTAGTCTCAAAGCTATGCAAGAAATACAACCCAAGCCCCACAAAATTTCAAATTAGGACTGGGGTGGGCGCTGAAAATTGCACCCCATGTATACAAGAAAGGGGTGTGAGTCACGACACCTACCTATGCAAAAGAAATTGTATTTTTCAAATTAAGAATGCAAAAGAAAAAGAAAAAAAATCTCCCACACCAAAGGTCTATAAGGAGTGGAACTAGATGAGAATGAATGCAAGGAGTGAGATTTCTATGGCTTGAGTTGCTTTTACATAGGAAAAGCTAGTTCCCTTCAAACTCTAAAGTTCAATGAATGTAGGAATGTTAGTTCGTTCAACTTTTAAAAGATTCAAAATTTCTAGAGTTACCCATTGAGGGAAACTTCCAAAATTTTGGAGGGGCATATGTTGGAGGGCTAATTTTGGTAATCTCCCTCCTTCCCCTAGATGAAAAAATTGCCTCCCACGGGGTCCTCTTTTTCTAAAATAAATTAAGATTCTCTTAGAAGAGTCCTTTATGTTTAGTTTTCTAGAAGTGTCTATCTTCAAAAGGAGCTTTTGGAGTCTCCTGTAAGCTAAGTATTCTTCTTAGATTACTTGAAATAGGACCAAATTTGGTTACAAATGGGACCTATAAAAATAAAAAGCTCCCTAAGGGAGTACTATGTGTTGGAAATGTTCAGGACTCTTTGAAAGAGAGCCCCTTGTATTTTAAAATCTTTAGAAAACATATTAAGTGGGAAGGGCTCTTAGAGTTGCCTAAGACTTTAGGACCCTTTGGATCTCTAGAAAGGACCCACTTTATCCAAATAAGTGGGATCCAACAATAAAAAAAAAGACCCTTAAGGGGTATTTTATATATTCAAAAAGGTTTAGGGTTCTCTTAGAGAGTCCATCATTATAATTTTCTAAGTGTTTCTTAATTAAAAGATTATCTAGGATGAAACTTGATGTATTTTAAATTTAATTGCAAACACACGTTTCTATTGAAGTATAGATGTGCAATTACGAGACGATCCCATGATGACTCAATTTATGAATTTGGAATTTCAATCAAAATATATTTTAAATCACTTTTAACCTACCCAATGAATTTAAACAAATAAATCAAATAAACTCAATAACACTAAAAGAGATAAAATTAACCAAACTTCTGTACTCTAGGGTTTTAGATTTTACCACACTAAATTCACTTACATCCAAACTTAAGCAAACTTAGATCTATTACCAGATATGTTAATAAAGCATTGACATATTAAAAACATGAAATATGTGTTGTTAAAAGCCTTAATTTTAAAATTTCTTAGTTCTAGGATTTTTCCTAATTTAGTATATTTTTCAAAGTATAAATTGTCTTCTCAGGGCACAAATTATCTAATAAAAGCATAAAACATCTAACTAAAGTGGGCAGCTTGATGGACGAAGCTCCCACATGTGCAAGGTCTGGGGAAAGGGTGGACCACAAGGGTCTATATATAGTATGTAGCCTTACTAAAGTAAATAACAAATCACTAACTAATGAAAAGAAAAGAGAACTTTTATTATATTCAAATTTAAAGTCAAAATAAAGCATAAATAAAATAAAGAGTCCTATGGTATGGATTGATGTCACCAGCTTTCCCGTGTCACACAATGAAAGTTCGATGAACACCCTTCAACCTGTGCTACTACTTTCATCATCTACACAGTGCCTACTACTTGTTGTGTCACTTTAAAAGCACATGAGACACCACCCAACAACCGCAAACCCAAGGAACACTCACTACTCTATCTCCTTCTCAATGCCCAACATCAACTTCTCTTAAATGTTTTTCAAGCATTGCCCAGAATCCAACGTATTTTGGACACCATACTCTTTCCAAAATTTCACGCACCAGCCTTAAAAGGGAGCTGCTTGAAGAAGATAACCAAGCAACTCTCTCTCTCTCTCTTTTAATTATACGAAGAGCACGTTTTTTTTTTTTTCCCCCTCTTTAGGGTCTTAGGCAGGTGCTTGTATAAGACAAGCCACAACCAAGGTTTTACGCACACAACTCTTTTCTCACACAGATTCACGACTTGTCCAAGCTTAGGCAGCTGCTTATGGACAGCTACTTGATGAGGACAAAATAGAACCAATTAAGCACCACATCATATTTTAATGTGTTTAAGAGGGAGAGCTGCTTGCTTCACCTGCTGGATACTGGATACTAACAAAACTAGCAGCCCTCTCTCTCATTTATTTAACGTACAAAAGAAAGCTACTAGCTCTCTCTCTCTTTCCTTTTAATTTCACGTGGAATATAAAGTTTAAGAGGGAGAGCTGCTTGATGAAGACAAGAAGTAGGTCCTTCTCTCTTTTGATTAGAATGTGATGATGTTAAGAAAATTTACCTCTTTCCTTTGATTTCAATACACCACGCTCTTCCACTACCAAATTTTAATGCACATCAAACTCTTCTTGGGATCTGATGTTTTTCCTTCAGCCTCCTTTAATTAGACCCATCACTTAAGCTTGTTCCCCATGGATTTCAATGTGAAAGCACTAGGGGAATGAGGGACTTTGGACGTTTCCTCCCTTTTAGTTTATTTTTCCTCTCTTATTTCCTTTCTAAAAGATATCATGTAGATCATTTATTTTCTTCTCCCAATCTTTCTAAAGATCATGCCTCATGCTCCTAGGAATAAAAATAATGCATACCCCTATATTATCTTGTTTTTCCTTCTCTTAAAGAGTTCACATCCTTGGAAACGTCCTTCTTTCTTTTTTTCTATCCTTAGGATCATGCATAATGCTAGGATGGATGGTGTGGATTTCCTTTATCTTTTCCCTCTTCAAAAACATATTTTTCCTTCCTTTATTCTCTCCTCAGACAACCATTTTTCTCTCCCCCAATAGCATTTTATGTTTCACTTTAGCCCACCTTTATCTTCTCCTTGAAAACACATTTCTACTCCCTTGTAAATATACTGGATGCTCCTTGAAAAATCATGGGCAGCCCACTAAAAATTTCTCCACCAGTCACTTGCTACTCTATCTCTCTTGCATGCTTCATTCTCGTTGGTCCACCCGCATTCCCTTGATCCTCTTATGGCAAATACTTCTCATTCGATGATTCCTAAGATAGCCCTAATTGAGAATGGATCTTGTTCATTGCTTCTTTAAATGTTTGGATGAAGGAGAACCTTAGATTTGCTGTTTATTTTAGTTCACTCTTCAACATTTTTCTTCCTTAAATTTCTCTTCATTTTCTCCACTTTTTCCTCATGTATTACATGCATAAGATAAGTAGTGATACGTGCCTTAGAAAAATCATATCAACCATGTGTCTCTCTCTCTTTGGTTCAAGTGAGTAAATGAGAAAGTAAGACTGCTCCGCATGTGGTCCCTACTTCTAACTTATTTTTCTTTAGAAAAGGATGTTGTATGTGTGGCTCCATTGTATGTAAATCTAGCTTCACTTAGAAACTCTCCAAGGTGGTGGTTTGCATGTATACATGCATGATAAGTTTGTAACCTTATCTTGTGATATTAACACCCTCTTTAGTGCAAATACGATTGTCATATGCATGAGGTTGCTAACAGTATTAAATTTGATAATGACACCCCCATAATATTTTGAACTTCTTGACTTCTTGGTTTCAAGCATGTGGGTCCATGACTTTGCTCGAAGACAGGATATATCTATTTTAGGATTTCAAGTTGCCAAAGATATGCAATTTTCTCATTTCAATCATAATCATGTAAAATGTAAAATAGCCCTTAATTAATGTTAAATTAAGTAAGTATAGGGTTACAAATGCTAATTCTAGGAATATCATTTGTAATATTTATGTGTATATCAAAAGTATATCTCTCCAATATGTCTTTAAAATCTCCATTAATTGGTTAAAAGTTTAGATAATGTGTTGGGGGTTTAATTATAGCTAGAAAATATAGTGAGAAGTGGGGCCTACTTTCATTGAAACTCCTAATCCCTTTCAAACTCTTGCTTTTTCCTAAAATTAAAGGGATGCCTACATAAACTAGGCACCCCATTTTCCTCACTTTCTCTTCAAAATTTATCTAATTTAAAGAGAGAAAATGCAGAAGAGGTGGTCCCACTTAAGAGGACTACCCTTTTAACTTTTATCTTTTAGAAAGACTTCACATTTCCTAAGGTAATTGTATTTTAATTATTAAAACTCTATTACTGGTCGACGACCCGTCAATGAAAAAATCCAACTGGCTCGAATGGAAACCATGGCCAGGACAACTTGGATGAAAAATCTAAGCTGTCCGATGAAAACGTGGGGCCTCAAAACCCTAAGATATGTTGAAATAGTTGGTATCTAATGATCCAGACTGGAGATTTGGATGGAAAAAGAACTGAGGGTCGAGATTGCACCATTTGAATTGTTCCCATCTGGATGGTAACCAAGACATGCGTTGCAAATGCATTTAAAGAATGTAAGTGCTGGCGGATTCCTGCGCATGCGCTATGCATGTGGAATAGTCTCTGACTATTCTAGACGTTGATGCATCCTAAGGAATGGGACACACTCCGATGCATTCTGGAGACCATGACTCACCGAGCATTTTGGAACGTGTGTTACATTCTGAAGCGTTTTAGTGACATTGTTTTAATCCCTGTTTTCACCAGATTTGATTTGAACCCATTAAAATTCATCTAAAAATTAGAATTTCAATTTGGAAAGCAATATGATTCTAAATTTTGATCCAGGATATCTGTTGGATTTGCCTCCATGACACAAACATAATTGTCAAAAAAATTTAGGATCAGAATACATTTTAAATTGACCCAAACTCAAAAATCATATAATAAATCAAATCCGTTAGTTCAAAAGTGACTAGACTTTAGAATTTGATTAATTAAATAATTTAGAAAAATAAATAGATTTATTTAATAGTTAGATTATCCAAATAAACTTGAATACAGATCTAGACCATTGAATAAAATGGAAACCATGGATCTTATCAATCATAATTAGATTTGACCATCCATCATCAGCTAGCCCATGTCCAATCCGTGATCCAATCCACAAAACCCCACATAATCCAAATGTTAATCAATCATCAAAACTCAGATCTACAACCGATCTGACCTTTTTATCAAGATCTAATCGTAGATTGGCCATTAGATGCTAGATCTGCAACTGATCCATCCTTTTAAGATGATCCAACCCGTGGTCAATTATCTAACACCTAGATTAGCCAATGATTTGAGCTTCCATTTAGATTTGACTATAGATATATCACTTGATCTTAGCCATTCATTCTTGAATTTTTTTATCAAACTCGATCAGGCCACATCAGACACAACATTTAAGTGATCAGAGATAAGACTGCTACTGAGTCTTATTTAAATTAGTCACATTTCATTTTATCTTAGTTATGCCTAATAAATTATAGAAAATTTAGAAAATCAACAAGATTAGAATGGGTTAAACCTCAATAAGAACTATTGGACTATTTATGTTATTAATTGGAAAAAATCTAACAGTTAGATTGTTTTGATGACCTTAGATTCAAGGATTTGATGTTAGAATGACTTGGAACTATTGATTTGACCAATCATAATTTAATCTGACCATTGGATCAACATGTCAAACATTGAGATATGAAATAAACTATCTAAAATCAGAGATTAATAGGAATTGAGGACAATTAGATTATCTAGACCCTTGATCTTTAATCAACGACTAAGATTTGATATTATACCAAAAATAAAGAGGAATATCTATATGAGAAAACAGTAAAGGTAGGATCACCATGTTAATGGGGATCAGAGGCTAAATGAGTCATACTTAAGAAATGATAAGTAAGATAAATGACATTCTAATGTACATGCGTTGACAGAGACATTGACTGGTACGAACTAAGCCCATTGAGCATTCTGAGGATAGGAATGGTGGTGTTTGAGGTAAGTAGCTTTAACATCTATTAGCCATTAAGATTTTGAGAATGTTATTGGTTTTAGGAAACTATATATTTTTTAAATAATTAGACCATTTGATTATCATGCTTTCGATTTGAAATTGCTTAACTATCATAAAACTGATATTTTGTCATGTTGCATTATTTTAGCCTTTAAAGAATTCAATATTTGCAAATGAGGCATGTGAAATATATGTGTGTGTGTGTGTGTGTGTGTGTGTGTGTGTGTGTGTGTGTGTGTGTGTGTGTGTACCTTCAAAAACGTGATGCATGCTTTTATATATAAAATGAAAAAGATGTTGCTCATTTTATTACACCCAGTTGTATGTTTTTTAAAGAAATGATTATACTTGAAATTGCATCAATCCTATGCTTTGAGATGAGTTAAAGAAGTGCATAGTTTTGTATGAGATATATATATTATATGATTTAATGACATTTGAATTGAGTTACATGTTTGTTTAGGCTAATAAACCTGGTGGACACTATGCTAAGAGGTTGTACGGGTTTGGCCTCCCAACCTCTAACCACCAAAGGTGGTAGGTATCCATGTTCAAAGAGGCACTTATTTTTCTTGACTATTGTGGTAGGGAAATAACCACCAGAGGTGTTCATGACACCCTTTTGGAGATATATCCACAGTCGCCATGGAGGCTATGGTGGTTGGTCTCTAGATACTAGAAACACACGATGTCAGTGAGTTGGTTGTGAGCATAGTGTTCCATGAGATGCTTATTTTGAGATATTATGTATGAGGAGATTGATGCTGGCCTTTAGATGAGTACTCATGAACAACCAGCTGATGTGTTTACTGGGGTGTACATATGCACATGATGATGTTGTTTATTTGGGATTGTCGATGTTCGCAATTTAATCGATTACTACTTTAATATTTTGAGGATCTTATGACATTTGATTTATCAAATTAGATGATGGGTCTTCCACATAGTTTACAATTTATGCATAAATGTGATTTTGTGTTATATTATATATGACATTTTATGTGAGAATACATGAGGATTCAATCATTTGAAAAATAGACATTTAAAGTCGTGCATGTTTCATATTGAAATTATCTGAAATGTTTTAGCATGAAACTGTTTTCATACATTTCTTATGTTTGATTTGATCATTAGAACTGTAGGAAAGACTGCTTGAAATATTGTTTAGGCTTAAATTTCAAAATGTGGTATAGTAGATGTCAAGCTACCTACACAAGCGTAAGCTTGCTGATATATTGTAAATTGTTTACAATATCTCAGGTCTTCAAATAATTTGACTTGAGGAAAAGCAAATCGAGGTGGATGCAAAATTGGATGAACACAATAATGTAGCAGATTATATAAAAAATGTAACTATATGACTTATCCTTTTTGGACATGTATATGTAATGATACAGTTGGACTATGAGCTGTGACTGGCTAGATGTAGGATGCATGTAATTCTATTTTAGTTTCATGATAAAAATAAAATTCAGTTATTTTGTCTTCTTAGAAGTAAATGACACTCAAGATTTTCAAAATGAATTTAAAAGAAAAATATTCTTATGTTGCACTACATTATTTTCATAATTTTTTTTCAAATATGGATCGATCCACATTAGGAATTAGTTTTATATTTAAAAATGCATATGAAAACTTGAGTCATCACAAGCTATTATCAGAGCCCAGGTTTAGCCTTTCATAGCTAGTCTTGCATGTCCAAAATTTATATATGATTAAAACAATTAAAAAGAATTTTCTGAGTATGAGTTATGGAGATGACTAGTATAGGAAATGATAATGAATGAGAAAGAAATATATCATAAGTAAGTTGACAGAAAAACAGTTGGATTTAACAAATACTTAGGCATTGGAAGATGCTAACCCTAAGAAGTCATGAGTAGTGGAGTAAATAAGAAAACTATTAACCCTTGTAGGTATGAAAATAAACAGATAAATAATCCTATGAGATTAATATAATTATAAGAGTGAATAATGAGAATATAAGATCATACTAATGATATCTTGAGTAAATAATTCTAACTTATATTAGATCTTTTGTATTGATAATCCTAAAGAACTTAGCTTAATCCTAGATGAATTATATGGAACTTTGCTGAAAGTAATTGCTATCTTACAATAACAACCCGAGTATAATAGAATAGATTAGAAAATAATTATAGTAAATGAGATTTAATGTAAATAAGACAATTAGGACTTAAGCATGACCAATGTTAATGTATATAATCTACTGAATTATGGTGGTGTTATAAGGGTTTGATGAAAGTATCAATACTAAAAGATTCTAAAGTTATTTTGGATGAAAGTATTTGAATTATTAAGATAAATTGATCAGTGATTTTGATACAATTATGAATGAACCCAGAAGGTAGAGAAGAGTAGTGTGGAAGTAATATAATAAGTTCCATAGGTTTCTTAAGATATTATAAGGGCTCATTGGAAATACGAACATTTGAGGATTTAGGTATTATTATTAGGAAGTCTAACGTTATTTTGAAGTATTTGATTCATAATATTTGTTGACCAAAAGTATAAACATGGTGTCTATTATGTGCAACAAATCAAATGGAAACATTGATCCCAGTAGACAAAAAGGAAGAATTTTACTGCAAAGAAACATAAAGATGTAAGTAATCATATTCGATGGACATTGAATAATCAGAACATGAAGATCATGAATTTAACATATATAAGACAGATAGACATGGATTAAGCTTAGACATCAAAGATGAAGGATCTTGAATTATTTTTCCAAATTGAGAAATGAACTAGTGAAATTGAAAGGTTAAACAAGATCAAGTTAGTTATTGCTAAAGGATAGTGTATTTTAAAGAATTTCTAGAATTACCATTAAGGAATTGTGTTCAATGAGGAAATAAACTTTAAAACAAAATTGATCATTATATGATGCTTACCTAATTAAAAAGTCTTAAGAGAATGATGAGATGAAGTATTGAAATTAGAATTTCATTAGATCCATTGTTTTTACTAAGAGACATGAGTTATTCTTGTCAATAAGAGGATAAGTTGGTAATACCTTACATTACTATTGCGATTCAATGGAGTTATAATGAAGAATAAGAACCATATATATTCAAGATAAGTGACTTGTCTAATCAATCTTCACCAACTAGAGTATTATCAAGAATCAATTTGAGGTCTTGGTATCTTAGATGAGGATTAGCATAAGAAATATCTCAAGGTCAATACTTAGCAATGAATTTAAGTGTCATTACCTTAGAATAATGCCATTTAGGTTGACAAATATTTCAACTAAATTTAAAGGTCGCACGAACTAGGTATTTCAACAATTTTTTAAACTTGTTACTATATTAGTAAACAGCACCCTAAACTATATAATACATTAATAGGAACATGATGGATACTTATACATGAGTCTTCAGTAAAGGAAGTTGACCTATTAGGCTAAGTCATTTTGGAATTTATAATCATGTTATATCCAATGATAGCTGAGGCAGAAATGAAATAAGAAAACATCTAAAACAGTGATGAAACTATAGAATTTCCTAAACCTTACTAAATATTACAATAGCGTAATGAATTATTATTTTACCATTAATTGAGATAACAATTAAGGATATAAGAAAGGTATGAGGATACATGAGCAACAAGTTTTTAGAAATTGAAGGAACCAACCATTGCACTTATACTTATGCTACCTCCTAATAATTGAGGTTTAATGATTGTCAACAATATCTTTGATAAATGATTGAAGAGTGTGCTGAATAGGATAAGAAAAGAGAAAACATGCTTTCGAGATGTAAAAAGAAGTAGCTTGAAATAAGCAAAGTGGTAACAAGGTAAAGCATTCACTACAAACCTAACACTGACATCCATCATCAAAAACACTTTAGATACAGATAGATAGTGATTGAGACACAAGCTTTGGTTGAGGAATCAAGTCTCATTTAAAAAGTGAAAGATAGCATTTGAATACATTGAAGATTGTAGTGTCGACAAATGTAAACAATAATAATAATGGTAATAATAATCAAATGTTAAAGTTGGAAATTATGATTTCTTAAGAGAGATATTAACTAAAGAGTTATAGGATTTGGAATAAAATGAAAGAACAAGTATAATCTCTTGAGTGGAATGTTCGTTGTAAAATAATTTAATCGAAATTAATGGTGAAGTAAGGAAGACATATGCATACTTGTTTGAGGAATGACATAGAAAGAAATTTTAGGACAAAAATTTCCTTAAGGGAGAAAAGATGTAATAACTCTAATTTTAAAAGCTTATTTTATGTAATTTTTATTGAAAATAAATAAGGTTTTGAGTTTTGAAGTTTTGATAAATGAGCTTATTTTATAAGCCAAATAAAGTGTTGAGATCTTAATAAGTGGATTGTACTTAGAAAAACAAATCCAACACACTAAGAACACTAAAAATGGAGTTCGAATAAGAAAGTTACATAATTTTTAATAGTATGAGCATTTTAGTAATTTTAAAAAGGGACCCAATTTATGTTTTTGAAAAAAAAAAATGCCTCAAATGAAGGGGCCATTTTTTATAATGACACCCCCCATGCAACAAATCTACCATGCATCGCCTCCTCCTTTCCCGCTAATGGTGCACATCATCATGGTCAACGGTGGCTTGAAAGAACACACCATCGTCACGCGTTGCTAGCAGAAATGCTGAAGTAGCCAGCAATAAACTCCTCCACGTGATCTTTCCTTCTCCCTCTCCCTTCCCCTCCAGCATTGTGTAGGGAATCTAGTCGGCGACTATGCCCCCAATCTCTCTCATCCCCTCTAGTCGGCTACCAAGAAAACCCCTTTGCCTAGCTTGACCAAAATAGCTTCTCTGGTGATCAGCATGCAACCAAGCCACCTGCGCCCTATGCCTGCCTCACCCCCTCGGTCTCTCTCTCCCCTTGCTCCCACCGGTTTCCCTTCTTTTCTTCTTCCCTCTCTGAGCGGCCTTGCTATGCACCCACTCCTCTCCCCTTGCCACCAGCATCCCACTTCTCTCCCTCTACCGGGTGATCACTAATACACCACCACCAGACCTAGGTAAGCCTCCTTCTCATTTAGAATCTGACTGTAGTATCGGACAGTGACCCGTCGGTGAATGGATTCGACCAGCTCGAATGGGAACCACAGTCAGGACAGCTCGGATAAAAATCTGAGTAGTCTGATGGAAACGTGGGCCTCAAAACCCTCGGATATGTTAAAATAGCAGGTATTTGACGATCCAAATAGGATTTGGATGGGCAATTAATAGACGGTCGTGATCACACCATCCGAACTGTTCCCGTCTAAACGGTGACCAAGATGCACGCTACAAATGCACTTTAAGAACACACGCGCCTGGCGCGTGAGCCACTCATGTGAAACGGTCTCCGACAATTGTAGACATCCGTGTGTCATAGGGAATGGGACACGCTCTGGTGCATTTTGGGGACCAAGATGTATTGAGCATTTTGGAATGTGTGTTATGTTTTGGAGCATCCTGATGATGTTGTTTTAATCCCTATTTTGCCTCAATTTGATTTGAATTGTTAAAATTCATCTCAAACTTAGATTTTCAATTTAGAAAATAATATAACTCCAAAATTTGATCCGAGACATCTATTGGATTCATTTCAATGATACGAACATAATTATGCAATAAAATTTAGGATTAGAATACATTCGAAATTGATCCAAACTTAAAAATCATAGAATAACTCAAATCCATCATATCAAAATTGATCAGACCTTAGAATTTGATTAAATAAATGATTTATAAAAGTAAATAGATTGATTTAATAGTTAGATCATCCAAATAAACTGAATATTTAGATATAGACTGTTGAATAAAATGAAAACCATGGATATGATTAATTAGAATCAGATCTAACCATCCATCATCATCTAGCCCATGATCTATCACCTAATTTCGATCCATGATTAAATCCCCAAATCCCCAAATGATCCAACTATTAATCAATCACCAAAACTCAGATCTTCGATCAATCTGACCTTTTTATGATGATCTAACCATTGGTCGGCCACCAGATTCTAGATCTGCAATAGTTCCATCCTTTCAAGATGATCTAACTATTGATCAACTACTTAACACTAGATCAACCAGCAGTTTGAGCTTCCATTTAGATTTGACCATGAATATAGCACTTGATGTAAGCCATTTGTTCTTGAATTCTTTTATCAAAGGCGATCAAACCTGATCAGGCCACATTAGCCACAATGTCATTAATGGATTTAAGTGATCAAAGATAAGAAAGCTACTGAGTCTTATTTAAATTTAATTTTATCTTAGTTATGCCTAATAGATTATAGAAAATTTAGAAAATCAACAAGATTAGAATGAGTTAAACCTCAATAAGAACTATTGGACTATTTATATTATTAATTGGATAAATCTAGTAGTTAGATTGTTCTAATGTCCTTAGATTCAAGGATTTGATGTTAGGATGACTTGACACTATTGATTTGACCTAACAGAATTTAATTTGACTTTTGGATCAATAGATCAAATATTTAGATATCAAATAAACTATCTATAAGTTAGAGATTAATAGGAATTGAGGATAATTAGATTATTTAGACCCTTAAACTTTAATCAATGACCAAGATTTGATATTATAACAAAAATAAAGAGGAATACCTATGATCAGAACACGGTAATGGCAGGATCATCATGTTAATAGGGATCAGAGGCTAAATGAATCATAATTAAGAAATGGTAACTAAGATAAATGACATTGAATGTACATGTGTTGACAGAGTTGTTGCCTGGTATGAACTAAGCCTATTGAGCATTCAGAGGATAGGGATGGCAGTGTTAGAGGTAGGCAGTTTTAACATCTATTTTCCATTGAGATTTTGAGCATGTTATCATTTACTAATATATATAATTTAAATAATTAGATAATTTGATTATTATGCTTTCAATTTGAGACTACTTGACTATCATAAAATTGATATTTTGTCATGTTGTATTATTTTATCTTTTAAAGAATGCAATATTTGCAAATGAGGCATGTGAATTATATATATGTACCTTCATAACTAGGATGCATGCTTTTATATGGAAAATGAAAACGATGTTGCTCATTTTATTACTCGTCGTTGTATGTTTTTGAAAGAAATGATTATATTTGAAATTACATCAATCCCATACTTTGAACTGAGTTAAAGAAATGCATAGTTTTGCATGAGATATATGTTATTTGATTTAATAACATTTGGATTGAGATATACGTTTGTTCAGGCTAATGAGCCTAGTGGGCATTGTGTTAAGAGGTTGTAAGAGTTTGGCTTCTCTTCCTCCAACCACCAAAGGTGGTAGGTATCCATGGCCAAAGAGGCACCTATTTTTCTTGACTATTGTGGTAGGGAAACGACCACTAGAGGTGTTCATTAAACCCTTTTCAAGACATATTCATAGTCACCATGGAGGTTGTGAGGGCTAGTCACTAGATATGAGAGACACGGTTTTAGTGAGCTGGTCATGAGCACAGTGTTCCATGAGATTTCTTTTTTGAGATATTGTGTATGATAAGATTGATGTTGGTCTTTAGATGAGTACTCATAACAAATGGACTGATGTGTTCACTGCGGTGCATATGTGCACATGATGATGCTGTCGATTTAGGATTGCTGATGTTCACGATTTAATCAATTACTACTTTATTATTTTAAAGATCTTGTGGCATTTGATTTTATGAAGTTAGATGATGGGTCTTCACATAGTTTACAAGTTATGCATACATGTGATTTTGTGTTATATTATATATTATAATTTATGTGAGATTACATGAGGATTCAATCATTTGAAAAATAGACATTTAAAGTTGTGCATGTTTCATATTGATATTATCTAAAATGTTTTAGCATGAAACTATAAACTGAAATTTACATGTGGTTTCATCTACATTTCTTGTGTTTGATTTGATCATTAGAACTGCATGAAAAACTACCTAAAATATTTTTTAGACTTGGATTTCAAAATGTAATATAGTAGATGTCAAACTACCTACACAAGCACAAGTTGTAGATATTTTGTAAATTGTTTACAATATTTTAGGTCTTTGAAGAATTTGACTTGAGGAAAGGAAAATCTAGGTGGATGCAAAACTGGATGAACACAATAATGTAGTAGACTATATAAACAATGTAAGTATATGTCTTATCCTTTTTGGACATGTATATGTAATTATTATAGTTGAATTGTGAGCTGTGACTGGCTAGATCTGGGATGCATGTAATTCTATTTTAGTTTCATCATAAAAAGAAAATTTAGTTATTTTATTTTCTTGGAAATGCATCATAAGTAAGTTGGTAGAAAAATAGTTAGATTTAACAAATACTTAGGCATTGGAAGATGCAAACCCTAAGAAGTCATGAGTAGTGGTATAAACAAGAAAACTATTAACCCTTGTAGGTATGCAAATAAACAGATAAATAATCCTATGAGATTAATATAATTATGAGAGTGAAGAATGAGAATATAATTATGAGAGTTAAGAATGAGAATATAAGATCATACTAATGATATCTCGGGTAAATAATTCTAACTTATATTAGATCTTTTATATTGATAATCCTAGAGAACTTTGCTTGATCCTGGATGAATTACATGGAACTTTTTCAGAAGTAATTACTATCTTACAATAATGACCTGAGTATAATATAATAAATCAAAAAATAATTATAGTAAATGGGATTTTATGTAAGTAAGACAATTAAGGCATAAGCATGACCAATGTTAATGTATATAATCTATTGAATTATGGTAGTGTTAGAAGGGTTTGATGAAAGTATCAATACTAGAAGATTCTAAAGTTATTCTGGATGAAAGTATTTGAATTATTAAGATAAATTGATCAAGGATTTTGATACAATTATGAATGAACCTAGAAGGAAGAGAAGCGTAGTGTGGAAGTAATATAATAAGTTCAATGGATTTCTTAAGATATTATAAGGGCTCATTGGAGATACGAACATTTAATGATTTAGACATTGTTATTTGAGAAGTCTAATGTTATTTGGAATTATTCGATTCATAATATCTACTGGCCAAAAGTATAGACGTGGTGTTTGTTATGTGCAACAAATCAAATGGAGACATTGATCCAAGTGGATAAAAAGGAAGAATTTTACTATAAGGAAACATAAGATGTAAGTAATCATATTCGGTGGACATTGAATAGTCAGAACAAGAAGATCTGGATTTAACATATATAAGGAAGATAGACGTGGATTAAGCCCAGACATCAAAGATGAAGGATCTTGAATTGTTTTTTCAAATTGAGAAATGAACTAGTGAAATTGAAAGGTTAAAAAAGATCAAGTTAGTTATTGCTAATGGATAGTGTATTTTAAAGAATTTTTAGAACTACCATAAAGGGATTGTGTTCAATGAGGAAATAAACTCTAAAATTAGTTTTGATTTGGATGCTAACCTAATTCAAAAATCTAAGCAAACGATGAGTTGAACTATTGTAATTGGAATTCCAAGATTAGTGGCGAGTTGAAGAAAATCAATGGTGATCTAAGCTACCTTTGTTTAAATGGTCAAGATCTCTCTAAAATGTATTTTAGAATGATTAGTCATGTATGTGATGGTATCATCAAGATAGACACGATCAATGGTTTGGATAATTTAAAATTATCATTTTTTGGCCAAGAACAAAAGACTTTATTGGACGTCTTGGATTGAATCATGATAATTCCATTGGAGATGAAAGATCATATGGGTAAGATAGCATTAGAAATAAATTGATTGATAAATCTTAACTAATGGATAGTTATGATCATCATAATCCATAAGATATTATGGCAAACAATATAAATGGTTTTGATGATCAACTGGCTACTTTAGCTTGTAAGATTGCTAACTCAATAGGTCCTGTGCAGTTAAAAGTAATTCTTGATTGTATTACACATGTCATGAGGAAGTTCTTGGAAGTGGTGTAGCTTTAATATTACTCACAAGCACATATACCAATGTAGTACTTGTATGTGACGGAGGTCGATCCCACGAGGAATCTTACAGATTTTTAATGCAATTGGATTTTAATTAAATTACTTATCCTAGATAAAGAGAGATTGTATTTGATTAAACTCGGATGTAAATAACATGGAAATGGAAACATGCATGGAATTAGAAACTACAATTAAGGAAACTTTCTAAAAACAGAAATTAGAAACTATTTAAAACTAATCTAAGATCAACTCACTCAAACAATGAAATCTAAAGAAGAACTAAACAGTGAAACAAGCATGCAATCTAAAGATGAAAAACCAACATGGTGCGCATGGAACTTTATGATGAAATTTATGCATGACTTAGTCAAGAAAGATGTGCATGGAATTTAGAGTATGAAAACTAAGCAAGAAACATTGGATTCAATGGACTACTTGCATTACAAACAAACATGGAAATTATCCATAAAACATGATGGAATCAAACTTTATTGATTGAATGAGAATCATTACAAAATTGATGCACATGAATCTTAAACATCTACTCTTGACTTTAACCTTCAAGTTGAATGCAATCCAGCAAGGTCCATGCATGTGAACTAAGAAAGAGAATTGCATTGGAGGATGAAATCAAGTTAGGAACCAAAACAAGGGAAAAATAAGGAAGAACAAGCAAGCAATGTAAAGGCAACCAAGTAAGGAATTCAAAGGACAACTAACTTGATCCTAAGGTTACTATCTCTTTCTTGTCACTACAAGATATTGATGGCCTTAGGATGCAAGGATGTATAACAAACTTGCATAAAAAACACTAGGAAATAAACCAAATGAATAGTGTGCACAAAATCAAAGAACAAAACATTCCAAAAAGAAAAGAACATGGAGAACTTAGGTTGATGTGTTGAACACCATGGAAAGAATGTATGGAAAGGTCTTGAAGATGACATGAAGAACCTCAAAGGATGGTGCATTTAGAAGCTTAGAGGGAGAGAGGCATGGTGTAACTTTGGTGGAGGTTGAAGGAGGCATGATGAAGATGCTAGGGAAGATGAGGTTTGGCATGGAGAACCAGCCTTATGAGGGGGAGTGATTCTCCTTCTATTCCCATTGCATGGAAACCCTATGTGGTTTTATAGGTCAGTTGCACTTTCTAAAGAGTTTAGATTTGCTAGAAGTCTATCCTCAAAAAGATAAGAAAGAGGAGATAAGAATAGGAAAGGAGACAGTGAGGAAGTAGAACCTAGGAAGGAGTGGGATGTGGGAACTTAGGAAGGGGAATTAGAAGGGAAAAATCATGGGAAACCCCCTTAGGAAATTGTGGGGAAGCCCTTCCTAAGTTGTTCATGATGGAAGGTGGGAAAAGAGAGGTAGAGATGGAGAGAGAAAGATAGAAGAATAAGAATGTTTAAAGATTAAGGCTCTTCTCCTTTTGGTCCACCTTATCATGCCACCTACCCTTATTTGACAAGTCAACTTTCCTCTATTTTCTTTTGTTCAATTCACATTTTCTTCTAGTGGAATTTGCATGGAAAGTTCCCAAAATGTGTGGACCGATGTTGACTTGGCTTAAGTGGCTCAATTGGCTTCCTTTGATGGCTTCTAACTTGGTGCCTTAATTGCTCACATCCTTGGCTTCATGTTTTACATTGTTCCTAGCTTTTCCTTGATGGCTCCTATGGCTTAGGTGGCTTGCATGGCTTGAATTCTCATGTAAAGGTGGTAGAATTGAATGGATTTTGCATGGGTCCAATTAAGTAACATTTGATTCTTCCAATTTCTTTCTTGAACTCATTTGCTTGCCTTCTAATGATATTAACCATTGCTTGATCTTTGGAATGATAAAATTTAGTCTGGCTCTTTGATTTGATCTTGATCCTCGATTCTCATCTAAAGCGATATTGGCCGTTGGATCCTTCTTTCAATAACTACAAAAGATAAAAAACCCTAATTAATACTTAGAAAGTTATGACAATTCACATACTTAGTTTGAATTAGCTTTTAAACCTACAAAACATCAAACTTTTGGATCATTAGATCTGAACTGCAAATGCCATGAATTTTTGGAGAAACCCTAGGATAATGCCTATAATTTACAATATATGAGCTACTAATTGGGTACCTTTTATGAAAAATTGACTACTTATTAGGAAGCTTCCCCTAAAGATAAAAATAATAAAATTGTTGAAGATAGAAGCTGTTGGAGATAGAGATGATCATAAAATAAGGTGATTGGAGGTCTATTTCTATAAAGGGAAGAGCAATCTAGCAAAAAGGACGAGTTGTGCTAGAATGTTAATGAAAAGGAGTACAAACATATTAGATTTTTTCAGATGTGTTTTTTTTGGAGGAATAAGAAGCGAGTTATCTTGTGAGTAGGGGTACTTTGTGCGATGATTCCCACTCCGATACTAGATGAAAATCCATTGAACTTATTTAGCTTTTTTATATAAGACATCATGAAGAAAAAGACCCGGGTATTTGATAGTCAATTTTCATTCCAAATTTTGTAAATTGAATTAATTAAAAAATATTATTTTAAATTGTGGTATGCACTATTGACAATATTTTTGTTTAAGTTTTGCATCATTACTCTAGTTGATTTATTGTGTATTTTGAATGATCTAATCCATTTCTTATGTTTTAATTTGAGTTAGGTAGAGTTTGATTTAAGTTTTGTTGAAAGTTAACTAATGATTGGTTTAAATTTACGAAGTAAGTCTGAAAGGTACTATTCTGCAGGTTGGTTAACAATTAATGTTTGGGATCAAATATTTCTTTTTTTAAAATACAATTGTAAAAATAAATTTATTTGATGTTTTATTGTGCCAACGACCAAATTTTATTCAAAATTTTTATTGTAAAGGGATTCAACTAAGTGTCCCAAATATTCTAGTTAGTCACACATAGTGACTATCAAGTGAAGAAAATGAACCCGACTTTTTCTTTTGCTAGTGTTATTTGCGATAGCAATGCAAGTGCAGGACTACAATTCAACTATTTATTATTGACACTCTCGCACTTCCAAACACGATGTTGCTTTATTATTCTAATTAGAAAATAGATCGTTATGAACGATTTGGAAATTTTTTTTTTAATATTTTAATTATTTTTAAGGAATAAAGTAAAATTAGAAAAAGGTTTTGCTTAGATTTTTAATTTTCCTTTTATATTACATTTTATAATTTGTTTTAGATTATTATTGGCTAGTTTTATGTTAGAATATTTAGAGAGCACTTTTTCTTAATTAATTATAAATTTAAATTTTAAAAATTGTTATTTAATTTAGAAAATCTCATTTTAGTTTTAATTTTAGGATAATTAGGAACTTAGGTGCTTTAAATTATTATTAAATCCTCCGTGTGAATTTGACGCTGTATCATTACAATTGACTCCTTTATGCTTGCAGGAAAACCATTAAACACCCACCCGTCTTGTTTGGGTTTGTCGATCAATTGAAACTTCTCTCTCAAACTTTTAAAACTCACATCAAAATGAAAAAATAAGCAGGCCCCAATTGACAACCAAGACTAAACCCCAAAATAAAGTGTTAAACTAACAAAGATTCCTAAAGTTTAATGAGACTACTAAATGAATGAAAGTCCTTAAGGGCCCAAAATAAAAGAATTCTAAATTGGCTCAGACTAAAATCTAAAACTTCTTAGAGATCTTGACTCACAACCCGTAAAAATAAAAAATCCTATGGGGCCCAATTATGTCCAAAACTGAGAACCCACTTTAGTTCAAAGGGCAGGGGGTACCAATTCAAATCCAAAGTTGGAAGCCTCTGAAGTCCTAAAACAGTTCAAGGTCCTTGTCTATCAACTAGTGGGCCCTAGTTGAAACCTGAACCTTTTCTTCTAGGACTTATAAAACCCTAAGGACACAAGTGGGCTCCTGTTGACTACTAAAACTAGGTGCCTACTTAGTCCTCTTCTCCTGTGGTCTAAGACTCTCAAATCTAGTCAAAATGCTACAGCCAAAGACTCCTAAATCTACTCAAATTCGTATGGCCTAAGACTCTCAGATCCAGTTAAAATCTTACAGCCAAAGATTCCCAAAATCCTATTAGAATCCTGTGGACTAAGATTCCCAAATCATGTCCAAGTCCTCTAGCTTTAGATACCCAAGTCCACTTGATGTTTAAAAACATAA
The DNA here is from genome assembly GCA_035236585.1 of Warburgia ugandensis. Classification (NCBI taxonomy): domain Eukaryota; kingdom Viridiplantae; phylum Streptophyta; class Magnoliopsida; order Canellales; family Canellaceae; genus Warburgia; species Warburgia ugandensis. The sequence goes on from CP141132.1 coordinate 55,411,266, forward strand.
ATTGAGGACTTTACCCAAATGACCCCATAGCTTGGAGAGTTTCAGAGATTGATGACTCTAGCTAAACATGCCTTACAATTTGAATAGTCTAAAATTAAGGACTCTAACTAAATGGACCTCTCAATTCGAATTCCATAGAACTGAGGACTCCAACGAAATGAACCCAAATCTCCAAGAGTCCTAAAGATGGATGACTCTAGCTATATAGGCCCTAAAACTTGAAGATTCCTACAAATCAAGGACATTAGCTAAACAGGTGTTGTAGCTTAAGAGTCCCAGAAATTACAGATTCTAGACAGATAGGCATCTCAACTCAAAGAGTCTAGAAATCAAGGACCATAGCTGAATGGGCCCACAACTAGAAGAGTCTTTGAAATCCAAGACTCTAGCTAGACATACTCGTAACTCAAAGAGTCCCTCAAATTAATGACTATAACTAAATGAGCCTTGTAGCTCAAAGAGTCCTAGAAATAATGGACTCTAGCTAGATACGCTTTGTAGCTCAAAGAATCTCAAAAATCAAGGACTATAGCTAAGCAGGGCCTTACTAGCTCAAAGAGTGTTGAAGATCAATCACACTGGAAAGATGGGCCCCATAGATGGACATGATCAAGACTTTAGTTAAACAAGCTAGGCCAACTCGAAAATTTCTAAAGATCAAGGACTCTAATCGTATGGGACTTATCGACTAAAAAAGCCTCAAAATAAGAAAGGGTTTTAATTGAAAAGATTTCATCAACTTAGAAGACTTGAACGGTGGAAATCCTAATTAGATACAATTTACATGTGTTTGAAAAGATATGCCATGCCTCTAACAGAGTTAAGCCTCATCCCTCTTGATGTTAATCTGTTAATGATAGTTCCAACATTAGATGACTAAAGAGACACAAAATCTTTGCATAATGCTACTACACACATCCTATTATACATATAAAATGATATTGCTATGAACTTGATGCTATGATAAAGCTAGCTATGCCTAAGCAATTAAAGTGAGAACATGTTCATGCTACACCTAATAATAGACAAAGAGGCTCTAAAGGCCATACACTCTCATCGAGTCTATGTGATAGTTTTGAAACATGCTTACATTAGTTATTGACCATCTCACATAATAAATCTAATTCAACAAACTAACCACATTGTAAAAATGATCCATGCTAGCCTATAAAGGTAATTGAAGCCATAGATTGTCATATTTTGGTCATACAAAATCAATCTCTAATCAAGGGTCTTTTCTTTATGTGTCTATATGTATCCTGTAATATGAGATTGTTCGTATGTATTTAGTGGTTGAAAGATTGTCTGTATGTATTCAATTGTCAAATAAATCTAATTGAGAGTCACATGTAACTAAAAAGGTAATTAGTACTTGATGTAACCAAACAAATGTACCTCACAATCACTTGATAAATATAAGAACCCATTTTTCCTAGGGAAAATTGGCTCTCAATTTTCCATTGTGAGAATGTTTATATACATTATGCATAGTGCAAAATTTAACACAAACACTTCAATTAGTTTGTAAAATCAAAACAAAACAAAAAACAAAGGGTTCTACGTGGATATAAGGTCTCAATGGTCAAGTCTAGATCTAGAAACCATCATGATGGAGATCCCTGTGGAGATTTTTCCAATCTTTTCATTGGAGAAGATAAAGAGTTGTTCAGGAAACAAAGGCAATGATCCATCACCAATTCCTAAACCCAACTATCAAAGTCCACTGAGTCCAACTCAACATTTAATATTCTCTTAAATTCTGCCATAAACTTAGAAAAAGGTAGACAACTCAGATTTGGGGCATGCCATTCCTCCAGGATTCAACAGAGTATCAAGTATGCCTTGATCCTCAAATCCAAAAACAAAAAAGAAGAGGTGAGATGCATGAAAACACTAAGCCATCCAAATTATACAAATTCAGAAGACATCATAGATAAGAATAATTAGAATGTTATGATTAAATGGAAAAAAGAGTTATGATGGATGATGTGTTTTAAACTTATCTTCAAGCACACGAGTTCATTTAAATAGAGTTTGTACAAATACGGTCGATCCCACAAAGACTCAATTTATGATTTTTAAACTTCAATAAAAATCCCTATTAAATCACTTTACCCTAGCCAATGAATTTATGCAAATACTTCAAATAAACTTAAAAACACTGAAAGAGATAAAATTATCAAAACTTTTAAATCTAAGTTTTAAAATCCACCACTCTAAATTCACACATATTCAATATTAAGCAAATTATATTTTTAGACCACATGTTAATAAATCTTAAGAATTAGAAACACAAAATATATTATCATTAAATGCCCTAATTTTTAAATTTTCTCAAATTTAGGGTTTCACCCAGTTTAGTACATCATTCAAAGCATAACTTAGCTTCTTAGGGCACAAATTATCTGAAATTCTCTATACCTAATTAATTAGTCTGACTTATTTAGTTTCTAAACTATACGAGATATATAATATTTTCTATGAAAAGAATACTAAACACATAAATTAACTTGCTAATCCTAAAATGATATTTAAGCATGGTGTAGCTTTAAAATTACTCACAAGAGCAAGAATCAATGTAGTAATTGCATACGAGTGAGGTTGACTCCATTAGAAATCTCATGGGATTTCAATCAATTGGATCTTAGTTAAAATTACTTATCTTTAGCCAAAGACATATGGTTTTGATTAAACTAGGAAACCAAATAACATCTAAAAGGAAACATCCATGGAAATGGAAACTACTAATAAGGAACTTACCAAAATTAACCCTTTCTAAAAATTGAAAATAGAAACTATCTAAATCTCAGATGCAAGCAAGTAATCAAAGAATGCTAAACTATAATGAAACAAGGAAACAATTAACCTTTTAAAGGAAAACCACCCAATTACCATGTGCATGACCCTTGGAGTTGTGTGCATGGATCTTGAAGGTGGTGAATGTGAAACTTATGTGCAAATTAACCTAGGATGATATGCATGAAATTAATAGACTTTCACGTATTGAACTACAATGATGTGCATGGATATTAAAGAGAAGGGTGTGCATGGGAACTAAGCATGGGCAATCAACATGATAACCCAAGTTAAGGTACTCAAATCAACCATGGAAATTGCGTGTGAACATAGACCTTTATTGAATTGAGACTCATACAAAAGTGTATGCATAATTACATAAGTGTGGAAAAAAAATTGTTCCTTCTTTGTTGCATAAAATTAAACCAAATTCCAATTTGATATTCCTTAAGTAGTATGCATATGGTCCAAATAGAAATAAAGTGAAAAGAGATGAAACAAACTCAAAGATAGGTAAGGAAAGAGAAATAATAGAAAGACAAGGATTTGGAGCAAGAATAACTAACTTGATCCTAAGATTACCATCTCTTGACTATCACAACAAGAGATTAATAGCCTTAGGATGCAAAGCTCTAAAGCACACAACGACCTGATCATGGAATTGTAAAATATTAAGGTTGTTGCACTAGCGAGCCTTGCCATTATCGAAATGGCTTCCTGAGGTTTCTATGTTTTCTTTCTTTCTTTTTTTCACTTTCAATTAAAGAAATAGCCCTGCATTTGAAGTCCCATAACTCCTTCATACGGACTCTATTTTCGGCATTCCTTACCTCGTTGTATTCGATTTTCTGAGTATTTTCTAATGGTTTTAGTTTTAATTCCAAATTATTATGCAATTAAAAGATATACTTCTTGAAAGCTCATGACCTGATCATGGAATAGTAAAATATTAAGGTTGTTACACCAGTAAGCCTCGCCACTATCAAAACTGCCCCATGAGGTTTCTATGTTTTTTTCCTCACTTTCAATTAATGAAATAGCCCTGCCTGTGAAGTCCCATAGCTCCTTCATATGAACTCTATTTTCTGCGTTCCTTGGCTCGGTGGATTCCATTTTCTGTGTATTATCTAATGGTTCCAGTTTTAATACTAAATTATTATGCAATTAAAAGATATACTCCTTCAAAGCTCATGACCTGATCATGGAATAGTAAAGTATTAAGGTTGTCACACCAGTAAGCCTCGCCACTATCAAAATTGCCCCATGAGGTTTCTATGGGTTTTTTTTCACTGTTAATTAATGAAACAGCCCTGGCTATGAAGTCCCATAACTCCTTCATACGAACTCTATTTTCAGCTTTCCTTGGCTAGTTGGATTCCATTTTCTAAGTATTATCTTATGGTTTAAGTGTAAATTCCAAATTATTACGTAATTAAAAGATATACTTCTTGAAAGCTCATGACCTGATCATGGAATAGTAAAATATTAAGGTTGTTACACCAGTGAGGCCTGCCATTATCAAAATGGCTTCTTGAGGGTTCTATGTTTTTTTTTTTTTTCACTTTCAATTAATGAAATAGCCCTGCCTTTGAAGTCCCATAACTCCTTCATACGGACTCTATTTTCAGCATTCCTTGCCTTGTTGTATTCTATTTTCTAAGTATTAGCTAATGGTTTTAGTTTTAATTTCAAATTATTATGCAATTAAAAGATATACTTCTTGAAATCTCATGACCTGATCATGGAATAGTAAAATATTAAGGTTGTTACACCAGTAAGCCCTGCCATTATCAAAATGGCTCCTTGAGGTTTCCATGTTTTTTTTTTTTCACTCTCAATTAATGAAATAGCCTTGCATTTGAAGTCCCATAACTCCTTCATATGCGCTCTATTTTCTACGTCCCTTGGCTCGGTGGATTCCATTTTTTGTGTATTATCTAATGGTTCCAGTTTTAATACTAAATTATGATGCAATGAAAAGATATACTTATTGGAAGCTCATGACCTGATCATGGAATAGTAAAATATTAACGTTGTTACACCAGTAAGCCTCGCCAATATCAAAATTTCCTCATGAGGTTTGTATGGTTTTTTTTTTTCACTTTTAATTAATGAAATAGCCCTGACTATGAAGTCCCATAACTCCTTCATACGGACTCTATTTTCAGCATTCCTTGGCTCGTTGTATTCTATTTTCTGAGTATTATCTAATGGTTCTAGTTTTAATTCCAAATTATTATGCAATTAAAAGATATACTTCTTGAAAGCTCTTGACTTGATCATGGAATAGTAAAATATTAAGGCTGTTGCACCCGCGAGCCTTGCCATTATTGAAATGGCTCCTAGAGGTTTCTATGTTTTTTTTTTTTCACTTTCAATTAATGGAATAGCCCTGCTTTTGAAGTCCCATAACTCCTTCATTTGAACTCTATTTTCTGCGTTCCTTGGTTCGGTGGATTCCATTTTCTATATATTATCTAATGGTTCCAGTTTTAATACTAAATTATGATGCAATTAAAAGATATATATCTTGGATGCTCATGACCTGATCATGGAATAGTAAAATATTAAGGTTGTTACACTAATAAGCCTCACCAATATCAAAATTTCCCCATGAGGTTTGCATGGTTTTCTTTACAATTTTAATTAATGAAACAGAGTCCCATAACTCCTACATATGGACTCTATTTTCAGCATTCCTTGGCTCGTTGTAGTCTATTTTCTGAGTATTATCTAATGGTTCTAGTTTTAATTCCAAATTATTACGCAATTAAAAGATATACTTCTTGAAAGCTCATGACCTAATCATGGAATAGTAAAGTATTAAGGTTGTTACACCCGCGAGCCATGCCATTATCGAAATGGCTCCTTGAGGTTTCTATGTTTTCTTTTTTTCACTATTAATTAATGAAACAACCCTGCCTTTGAAGTCCTATAACTCCTTCATATGAACTCTATTTTCTGCGTTCCTTGGCACGGTGGATTCCATTTTTTGAGTTTTATATAATGGTTTCAGTTTTAATTCCAGATTATTATACAATTAAAAGATATACTTCTTGAAAGCTCTTGACCTGATCATGGAATAGTAAAATATTAAGGCTGTTGCACCCGCGAGCCTTGCCATTATTGAAATGGCTCCTAGAGGTTTCTATGTATTTTTTTTTTCACTTTCAATTAATGGAATAGCCCTGCTTTTGAAGTCCCATAACTCCTTCATTTGAACTCTATTTTCTGTGTTCCTTGGTTTGGTGGATTCCATTTTCTATATATTATCTAATGGTTCTAGTTTTAATACTAAATTATGATGCAATTAAAAGATATATATCTTGGAAGCTCATGACCTGATCATGGAATAGTAAAATATTAAGGTTGTTACACCAATAAGCCTCACCAATATCAAAATTTCCCCATGAGATTTGCATTGTTTTTCTTACACTTTTAATTAATGAAACAGAGTCCCATAACTTCTACATATGGACTCTATTTTCAGCATTCCTTGGCTCGTTGTAGTCTATTTTCTGAGTATTATCTAATGGTTCTAGTTTTAATTCCAAATTATTACGCAATTAAAAGATATACTTCTTGAAAGCTCATGACCTAATCATGGAATAGTAAAGTATTAAGGTTGTTACACCCGCGAGCCATGCCATTATCGAAATGGCTCCTTGAGGTTTCTATGTTTTCTTTTTTTCACTATTAATTAATGAAACAACCCTGCCTTTGAAGTCCTATAACTCCTTCATATGAACTCTATTTTCTGCGTTCCTTGGCACGGTGGATTCCATTTTTTGAGTTTTATATAATGGTTTCAGTTTTAATTCCAGATTATCATACAATTAAAAGATATACTTCTTGAAAGCTCTTGACCTGATCATGGAATAGTAAAATATTAAGGCTGTTGCACCCGCGAGCCTTGCCATTATTGAAATGGCTCCTAGAGGTTTATATGTTTTTTTTTTTTTTCACTTTCAATTAATGGAATAGCCCTGCTTTTGAAGTCCCATAACTCCTTCATTTGAACTCTATTTTCTGTGTTCCTTGGTTTGGTGGATTCCATTTTCTATATATTATCTAATGGTTCTAGTTTTAATACTAAATTATGATGCAATTAAAAGATATATATCTTGGAAGCTCATGACCTGATCATGGAATAGTAAAATATTAAGGTTGTTACACCAATAAGCCTCACCAATATCAAAATTTCCCCATGAGATTTGCATGGTTTTTCTTACACTTTTAATTAATGAAACAGAGTCCCATAACTCCTACATATGGACTCTATTTTCAGCATTCCTTGGCTCGTTGTAGTCTATTTTCTGAGTATTATCTAATGGTTCTAGTTTTAATTCCAAATTATTACGCAATTAAAAGATATACTTCTTGAAAGCTCATGACCTAATCATGGAATAGTAAAGTATTAAGGTTGTTACACCCGCGAGCCATGCCATTATCGAAATGGCTCCTTGCGGTTTCTATGTTTTTTTTTCTTTTTCTTTTCACTTTTAATTACTGAAATAGTCCTGCCGTTGAAGTCCCATAACACCTTCATTAGGACTCTTATTTTTGCATTCCTTGGCTCGGTGGATTCCATTTTCTGTGTATTATCTAATGGTTCCAATTTTTATTCCAAATTATTATGCAATTAAAAGATATACTTCTTGAAAGCTCATGACCTAATCATGGAATAGTAAAGTATTAAGGTTGTTACACCCGCGAGCCATGCCATTATCGAAATGGCTCCTTGAGGTTTCTATGTTTTTTTTTTTCACTTTTAATTAATGAAACAACCCTGCCTTTGATGTCCTATAACTCCTTCATATGAACTCTATTTTTTGCGTTCCTTGGCACGGTGGATTCCATTTTTTGAGTTTTATATAATGGTTTCAGTTTTAATTCCAGATTATTATACAATTAAAAGATATACTTCTTGAAAGCTCTTGACCTGATCATGGAATAGTAAAATATTAAGGCTGTTGCACCCGCGAGCCTTGCCATTATTGACATGGCTCCTAGAGGTTTCTATGTTTTTTTTTTTTTTTTCACTTTCAATTAATGGAATAGCCCTGCTTTTGATGTCCCATAACTCCTTCATTTGAACTCTATTTTCTGCGTTGCTTGGTTCGGTGGATTCCATTTTCTATATATTATCTAATGGTTCCAGTTTTAATACTAAATTATTATGCAATTAAAAGATATACTTCTTGGAAGCTCATGACCTGATCATGGAATAGTAAAATATTAAGGTTGTTACACCAGTAAGCCTTGCCAATATCAAAATTGCCCCATGAGGTTTCTCTGGTTTTTTTTTCACTTTTAATTAATGAAACAGCCTTGACTATGAAGTCCCATAACTCCTTCATACGAACACTATTTTCAGCGTTCCTTGCCTCGTTGGAGTCCATTTTCTGAGTATTTTCTAGTGGGTTAGTTTTAATTCCAAATTATTATTCAATTAAAATGTATACTTCCTGATTGCTCATGACCTGATCATGGAATAGGAAAATATTAAGGTTGTTACTCCAGCGAGCCCTGCCATTATCGAAATGGCTCCTTGAGGTTTCCAGTTTTTTTCACTTTTAATTAATGAAATAGCCCTGCCTGTGAAGTCCCATAGTTCCTTCATACGAACCCTATTTTCTGCGTTCCTTGGCTCGGGTTATTCCATTTTCTGTGTATTATCTAAAGGTTCCAGTTTTAATACTAAATTATTATGCAATTAAAAGATATACTTCTTCAAAGCTCATGACCTGATCATGGAAGAGTAAAATATTAAGGTTGTCACACCAGTAAGCCTCGCCAATATCAAAATTGCACCATGAGGTTTCTATGGATTTTTGTTCACTTTTAATTAATGAAACAGCCCTGACTATGAAGTCCCATAACTCCGTCATACGAACTCTATTTTCAGCTTTCCTTGGCTAGTTGGATTCCATTTTTTGAGTATTATCTTATGGTTTCAGTTTTAATTCCAAATTATTACGCAATTAAAAGTTATATTTCTTGAAAGCTCATGACCTGATCATGGAATAGTAAAATATTAAGGTTGTTACACCAGCGAGCCCTGCCATTATCGAAATGGCTCCTTCAGGTTTCTATTTATTTTTTACTTTTAATTAATGAAATAAGCCAACCTTTGAAGTCCCATAGCTCCTTCATATGAACTCTATTTTTTGTGTCCCTTGGCTCGGTGGATTCCATTTTCTGTGTATTATTTAATGGTTCCAGTTTTAATACTAAATTATTATGCAATTAAAAGATATACTTCTTCAAAGCTCATGACCTGATCATGGAATAGTAAAATATTAAGGTTGTCACACCAGTAAGCCTCGCCAATATCAAAATTTCCCCTTGTGGTTTGTATGGTTTTTTTTTCACTTTTAATTAAAGAAACAACCCTGACTATGAAGTCCCATAACACCTTCATACGGACTCTCTTTTCAGCATTCCTTGGCTCGTTGTATTCTATTTTCTGATTATTATCTAATGGTTCTAGTTTTAATTCAAAATTATTATGCAATTAAAAGATATACTTCTTGAAAGTTCATGACCTGATCATGGAATAGTAAAATATTAAGGTGGTTACACTAGCGAGCCCTGCCATTATCGAAATGGCTCCTTGAGGTTTCTATGTTTTTTTTCTCACTTTAAATTAATGAAATAGCCCTACCTATGAAGTCCCATAGCTCCTTCATATGAACTCTATTTTTTTTGTCCCTTGGCTCGGTGGATTCCATTTTCTATGTATTATTTAATGGTTCCAGTTTTAATACTAAATTATTACTCAATTAAAAGATATACTTCCTCAAGGCTCATGACCTGATCATGGAATAGTAAAATATTAAGGTTGTCACACCAGTATGCCTCGCCAATATCAAAATTGCCCCATGAGATTTCTATGTTTGTTTTTTCACTGTTAATTAATGATATAGCCCTAACTATGAAGTCCCATAACTCCTTCATACGAACTCTATTTTCAGTATTCCTTGGCTCGTTGGATTCCACTTTCTGAGTATTATCTTATGGTTTCAATTTTAACTCCAATTTATTACGCAATTAAAAGATATACTTCTTGAAAGCTCATGACAGGATCATGGAATAGTAAAATATTAAGGTTGTTACACCAGTGAGCCCTGCCATTATCGAAATGGCTCCTAGAGGTTTCTATGTTTTTTTCTTCATTTTTAGTTAATGAAATAGCCCTAACTATGAAGTCCCATAACTCCTTCATACGAACTCTATTTTCAGTATTCCTTGGCTTGTTGGATTCCACTTTCTGAGTATTATCTTATGGTTTCAGTTTTAACTCCAATTTATTACGCAATTAAAAGATATACTTCTTGAAAGCTCATGACCTGATCATGGAATAGTAAAATATTAAGGTTGTTACACCAGCAAGTCCTGCCATTATCAAAATGGCACCTTGTGGTTTCTATGTTTTTTTTTTTTTTTTTTCTTACTTTCAATTAATGAAATAGCCTTACCTTTGAAGTCCCATAAGTCCTTCATATGAGCTCTATTAACTGCGTTCCTTGGCTTGGTGGATTCCATTTTCTGTGTATTATCTAATGGTTCTAGTTTTAATACTAAATTATGATGCAATTAAAAGAAATATTTCTTGGAAGCTCATGACCTGATCGTGGAATAGTAAAATATTAAGGTTGTTACACCAGTAAGCCTCACCAATATCAAAATTTCCCCATGAGGTTTGTATGGTTTTTTTTTACACTTTTAATTAATGAAACAGAGTCCCATAACTCCGACATATGGACTCTATTTTCAGCATTCCTTGGCTCATTGTATTCTATTTTCTGAGTATTATCTAATGGTTCTAGTTTTAATTCCAAATTATTATGCAATTAAAAGATATACTTCTTGAATGCTCATGACCTAATCATGGAATAGTAAAGTATTAAGGTTGTTACACCGTGAGCCATGCCATTATCGAAATGGCTCCTTGAGGTTTCTATGTATTTTTTTACACTTTTAATTAATGAAACAACCTTGCCTTTGATGTCCCATAACTCCTTCATATGAACTCTATTTTCTGCATTTCTTGGCTCGGTGGATTCCATTTTTTGAGTATTTTATAATGGTTTTAGTTTTAATTGCAAATTATTATGCAATTAAAATATATACTTCTTGAAAGCTCTTGACCTGATCATGGAATAATAAAATATTAAGGTTGTTGCACCAGCGAGCCCTGCCTTTATTGAAATGGCTCCTTGAGGTTTCTATGTTTTTTTTTTTTACTTTCAATTAATGTAATAGCCCTGCCTTTGAAGTCCCACAACTCCTTCATACGAACTCTATTTTCTGCTTTCCTTGGCTCGGTGGATTCCATTGTTTATGTATTATCTAATGGTTCCAGTTTTAATACTAAATTATTAAGCAATTAAAAGATATACTTCTTGGAAGCTCATGACCTGATCATGGTATAGTAAAATATTAAGGTTGTTATACCAGTAAGGCTTGACAATATCAAAATTGCTCCTTGAGGTTTCTATGGTTTTTTTTTTTTCACTTTTAATTAATGAAATAGCCCTGACTATGAAGTCCCATAACCCCTTCATACGAACTCTATTTTCTACGTTCCTTGGCTTGGTGGATTTCATTTTTTGTGTATTATCAAATGGTTCTAGTTTTAATTCCAAATTATTATGCAATTAAAAGAAATACTTCTTGAAAGCTCATCACCTGATCATGGAATAGTAAAATATTAGGGTTGTTACACTAGTAAGCCTTGCTAATATCAAAATTTCCACATGAGGTTTGTATGGTTTTTTTTTTTTTTTACTTTTAATTAATGAAACAGCCCTGACTATGAAGTCCCATAACTCCTTCAAACGAACTCTATTTTCAGTGTTCCTTGGCTCGTTGGATTCCATTTTCTGTGTATTATCTAATGGTTCCAGCTTTAATTCCAAATTATCATGCAATTAAAAGATATAATTCTTGAAAAATCATGACCTGATCATGGAATAGGAAAATTTTAAGGTTGTTACACTAGTGAGCCTTGCCATTATCGAAATGGCTCCTTGAGGTTTCTATGTTTTTTTTCTCACTTTCAATAACTAAAATAGCCTTGCCTTTGCAGTCCCATAACTCCTTCATATGAGCTCTATTTTTTGCGTTCCTTGGCTCGGTGGATTCCATTTTCTATGTATTATATAATGGTTCTTGTTTTTATTCCCAATTATTATGCAATTAAAAGATATACTTCTTGAACGCTCATGACCTGATCATGGAATAGTAAAGTATTAAGGTTGTAACACCGGTGAGTAATGCCATTATCGAAATGGCTCCTTGGGGTTTCTATGTTTTTTTTTTTTTTTTTTTTTTCACTTTCAATTGCTAAAATAGCCCTGCCTTTGAAGTCCCATAACTCCTTCATATGAACTCTATTTTTTGCGTTCCTTGCCTCGGTGGTTTCCATTTTCTGCGTACTATCGAATGGTTCTATTTTTTATTCCAAATTATTATGCAATTAAAAGATATACTTCTTGAAAGCTCACGACCTGATCATGGAATAATAAAGTATTAAGGTTGTTACACCCACAAGCCATGCCGTTATCGAAATGGCTCCTTGAGGTTTCTATGTTTTTTTTTTTTTCACTTTTAATTACTGAAATAGCCCTGTCGTCGAAGTCCCATAACTCCTTCATTAGAACTCTATTTTTTGCGTTCCTTGGCTCGGTGGATTCCATTTTATGTGTATTATCTAATGGTTCCAGTTTTTATTCCAAATTATTATGCAATTAAAAGAAATATTTCTTGGAAGCTCATGACCTGATCGTGGAATAGTAAAATATTAAGGTTGTTACACCAGTAAGCCTCACCAATATCAAAATTTCCCCATGAGGTTTGTATGGTTTTTTTTTACACTTTTAATTAATGAAACAGAGTCCCATAACTCCGACATATGGACTCTATTTTCAGCATTCCTTGGCTCATTGTATTCTATTTTCTGAGTATTATCTAATGGTTCTAGTTTTAATTCCAAATTATTATGCAATTAAAAGATATACTTCTTGAATGCTCATGACCTAATCATGGAATAGTAAAGTATTAAGGTTGTTACACCCGCGTGCCATGCCATTATCGAAATGGCTCCTTGAGGTTTCTATGTATTTTTTTTCACTTTTAATTAATGAAACAACCTTGCCTTTGAAGTCCCATAACTCCTTCATATGAACTCTATTTTCTGCATTTCTTGGCTCGGTGGATTCCATTTTTTGAGTATTTTATAATGGTTTTAGTTTTAATTGCAAATTATTATGCAATTAAAATATATACTTCTTGAAAGCTCTTGACCTGATCATGGAATAATAAAATATTAAGGTTGTTGCACCAGCGAGCCCTGCCTTTATTGAAATGGCTCCTTGAGGTTTCTATGTTTTTTTTTTTACTTTCAATTAATGTAATAGCCCTGCCTTTGAAGTCCCACAACTCCATTTGAACTCTATTTTCTGCTTTCCTTGGCTCGGTGGATTCCATTTTCTATGTATTATCTAATGGTTCCAGTTTTAATACTAAATTATTAAGCAATTAAAAGATATACTTCTTGGAAGCTCATGACCTGATCATGGTATAGTAAAATATTAAGGTTGTTACACCAGTAAGGCTTGACAATATCAAAATTGCCCCACGAGGTTTCTATGGTTTTTTTTTTTTCACTTTTAATTAATGAAATAGCCCTGACTATGAAGTCCCATAACCCCTTCATACGAACTCTATTTTCTACGTTCCTTGGCTTGGTGGATTTCATTTTTTGTGTATTATCAAATGGTTCTAGTTTTAATTCCAAATTATTATGCAATTAAAAGAAATACTTCTTGAAAGCTCATCACCTGATCATGGAATAGTAAAATATTAGGGTTGTTACACTAGTAAGCCTTGCCAATATCAAAATTTCCACATGAGGTTTGTATGGTTTTTTTTTTTTTACTTTTAATTAATGAAACAGCCCTGACTATGAAGTCCCATAACTCCTTCAAACGAACTCTATTTTCAGTGTTCCTTGGCTCGTTGGATTCCATTTTCTGAGTATTATCTAATGGTTCCAGCTTTAATTCCAAATTATCATGCAATTAAAAGATATAATTCTTGAAAAATCATGACCTGATCATGGAATAGGAAAATTTTAAGGTTGTTACACTAGTGAGCCTTGCCATTATCGAAATGGCTCCTTGAGGTTTCTATGTTTTTTTTCTCACTTTCAATAACTAAAATAGCCTTGCCTTTGCAGTCCCATAACTCCTTCATATGAGCTCTATTTTTTGCGTTCCTTGGCTCGGTGGATTCCATTTTCTATGTATTATATAATGGTTCTTGTTTTTATTCCCAATTATTATGCAATTAAAAGATATACTTCTTGAACGCTCATGACCTGATCATGGAATAGTAAAGTATTAAGGTTGTAACACCGGCGAGTAATGCCATTATCGAAATGGCTCCTTGGGGTTTCTATGTTTTTTTTTTTTTTTTTTTCACTTTCAATTGCTAAAATAGCCCTGCCTTTGAAGTCCCATAACTCCTTCATATGAACTCTATTTTTTGCGTTCCTTGCCTCGGTGGTTTCCATTTTCTGCGTACTATCGAATGGTTCTATTTTTTATTCCAAATTATTATGCAATTAAAAGATATACTTCTTGAAAGCTCATGACCTGATCATGGAATAATAAAGTATTAAGGTTGTTACACCCACAAGCCATGCCGTTATCGAAATGGCTCCTTGAGGTTTCTATGTTTTTTTTTTTTTCACTTTTAATTACTGAAATAGCCCTGTCATCGAAGTCCCATAACTCCTTCATTAGAACTCTATTTTTTGCGTTCCTTGGCTCGGTGGATTCCATTTTATGTGTATTATCTAATGGTTCCAGTTTTTATTCCAAATTATTATGCAATTAAAAGATATACTTCTTGAAAGCTCATGACCTCATCATGGAATAGTAAAGTATTAAGGTTGTTACACCTGTGAGCCATGCCATTATCGAAATGGCTCCTTGAGGTTTCTATGTTTTTTTTTCACTTTTAATTAATGAAACAACCCTGCCTTTGAAGTCCCATAACTCCTTCATATGAACTCTATTTTATGCGTTCCTTGGCTCGGTGGATTCCATTTTTTGAGTTTTATATAATGGTTTCAGTTTTAATTCCAGATTATTATGCAATGAAAACATATACTTCTTGGAAGCTCATGACCTGATCATGGAATAGTAAAATATTAAGGTTGTTGCACCCACGAGCCCTGCCTTTATTGAAATGGCTCCTTGAGGTTTCTATGTTTTTTTTTTCACTTTCAATTAATGGAATAGCCCTGCCTTTGAAGTCCCATAACTCCTTCATTTGAACTCTATTTTCTGCGTTCCTTGGTTCGGTGGATTTCATTTTCTATGTATTATCAAATGGTTCCAGTTTTAATACTAAATTATTGTGCAATTAAAAGATATACTTCTTGGAAGCTCATGACCTGATCATGGAATTGTAAAATATTAAGGTTGTTACACTAGTAAGCCTTGCTAATATCAAAATTGCACCATGAGGTTTCTATGTTTTTTTTTTCACTTTTAATTAATGAAACAGCCCTGACTATGAAGTCCCATAACTCCTTCATACGAACTTTATTTTCAGTGTTCCTTGGCTCGTTGGATTCCATTTTTTGAGTATTATCTTGTGGTCCCATTTTTAATTCCAAATTATTATGCAATTAAAAGATATACTTCTTGAAAGCTCATGGCCTGATCATGGAATAGTAAAATGTTAAGGTTGTTACATTGGCGAGCCCTGCCATTATTGAAATGGCTCCTTGAGGTTTCTATGTTTTTTTTCTCACTTTCAATTAATGAAATAGCCCTGCCTGTGAAGTCCCATAGTTCCTTCATATGAACCCTATTTTCCACGTTCCTTGGCTCGGGTTATTCCATTTTCTGTGTATTATGTAAAGGATCCTGTTTTAATACTAAATTATTATGCAATTGAAAGATATACTTCTTCAAAGCTCATGACCTGATCATGGAATAGTAAAATATTAAGGTTGTCACACCAATAAGCCTCGCCAATATCAAAATTGCAACATGAGGTTTCTGTGGATTTTTGTTCACTGTTAATTAACGAAACATCCATGACTATGAAGTCCCATAACTCCTTCATATGAACTCTATTTTCAGCGTTCCTTGGCTAGTTGGATTCCATTTTTTGAGTATTATCTTATGGTTTCAGTTTTATTTCCAAATTATTACGCAATTAAAAGTTATACTTCTTGAAAGCTCATGACCTGATCATGGAATAGTAAAATATTAAGGTTGTTACACCAGCAAGCCCTGCCATTATCGAAATGGCTCCTTGAGGTTTCTACTTTTTTTTTTTTTTACTTTTAATTAATGAAATAGCCCTGCCTTTGATGTCCCATAACTTCTTTGTATGAACTCAATTTTTTGCGTTCCTTGCCTCGGTGGACTCCATTTTCTATTTATTATCTAATAGTTCTAGTTTTAATTCCAAATTATTATGCAATTAAAGGATATACTTCTTGAATGCTCATGACCTCATCATGGAATAGAAAAGTATTAAGGTTATTACACCCACGAGCCATGCCATTATCGAAATGGCTCCTTGAGGTTTCAATGCTTTTTTTTTTTTTCTTTTTTTTTTTTTCACTTTTTATTAATGAAATAGCCCTGATTTTGAAGTCCCATAACTCCTTCATACGAACTCCATTTTTTGCGTTCCTTGGCTCGGTGGATTCCATTTTCTGTGTATTACCAAATGGTTCAAGTTTCTATTCAAAATTATTATGCAATTAAAAGATATACTTCTCGAAAGCTCATGACCTGATCATGGAATAGAAAAGTATTAATGTTGTTACGCCCGCGAGCCATGCCATTATCGAAATGGCTCCATGAGGTTTCTACGCTTTTTTTTTTTTTTTTTTCACTTTTAATTAATGATACGACCCTGATTTTGAAGTCCCATAACTCCTTCATACGAACTCTATTTTTTGCGTTCCTTCGCTCTGCGGATTCCATTTTCCGTGTATTATCGAATGGTTCTAGTTTTTATTCCAAATTATTACACAATTAAAAGATATACTTCTCGAAGGCTCATGACCTGATCATGGAATAGTAAAGTATTAAGGTTGTTACACCCGCGAGCCATGCCATTATCAAAATGGTTCCTTGAGGTTTCTATGTTTTTTTTTTCACATTTAATTACTGAAATAGCCCTGCCTTTGAAGTCCCATAACTCCTTCATATGAACTCTATTTTTAGCGTTCCTTGGCTCGGTGGATTCCTTTTTCTGTGTATTATCTAATGGTTCTAGTTTTTATTCGAAATTATAATGCAATTAAAAGATATACTTCTTGAAAGCTCATGACCTAATCATGGAATAGTAAAGTATTAAGGTTGTTACACCCGCAAGCCATGCCATTATCGGAATGGCTCCTTGAGGTTTCTATGTTTTTTTTTTTTTTTCACTTTTAATTAATGAAACAGCCCTGACTATGAAGTCCCATAACTCCTTCATACGAACTTTATTTTCAGTGTTCCTTGGCTCGTTGGATTCCATTTTTTGAGTATTATCTTGTGGTCCCATTTTTAAATCCAAATTATTATGCAATTAAAAGATATACTTCTTGAAAGCTCATGGCCTGATCATGGACTAGTAAAATGTTAAGGTTGTTACATTGGCGAGCCCTGCCATTATTGAAATGGCTCCTTGAGGTTTCTATGTTTTTTTTCTCACTTTCAATTAATGAAATAGCCCTGCCTGTGAAGTCCCATAGTTCCTTCATATGAACCCTATTTTCCACGTTCCTTGGCTCGGGTTATTCCATTTTCTGTGTATTATGTAAAGGATCCTGTTTTAATACTAAATTATTATGCAATTAAAAGATATACTTCTTCAAAGCTCATGACCTGATCATGGAATAGTAAAATATTAAGGTTGTCACACCAATAAGCCTCGCCAATATCAAAATTGCAACATGAGGTTTCTGTGGATTTTTGTTCACTATTAATTAACGAAACATCCATGACTATGAAGTCCCATAACTCCTTCATATGAACTCTATTTTCAGCGTTCCTTGGCTAGTTGGATTCCATTTTTTGAGTATTATCTTATGGTTTCAGTTTTATTTCCAAATTATTACGCAATTAAAAGTTATACTTCTTGAAAGCTCATGACCTGATCATGGAATAGTAAAATATTAAGGTTGTTACACCAGCAAGCCCTGCCATTATCGAAATGGCTCCTTGAGGTTTCTACTTTTTTTTTTTTTACTTTTAATTAATGAAATAGCCCTGCCTTTGATGTCCCATAACTTCTTCGTATGAACTCAATTTTTTGCGTTCCTTGCCTCGGTGGAGTCCATTTTCTATTTATTATCTAATGGTTCTAGTTTTAATTCCAAATTATTATGCAATTAAAGGATATACTTCTTGAATGCTCATGACCTCATCATGGAATAGAAAAGTATTAAGGTTATTACACCCACGAGCCATGCCATTATCGAAATGGCTCCTTGAGGTTTCAATGCTTTTTTTTTTTTTTTTTTTTTTTTCACTTTTTATTAATGAAATAGCCCTGATTTTGAAGTCCCATAACTCCTTCATACGAACTCCATTTTTTGCGTTCCTTGGCTCGGTGGATTCCATTTTCTGTGTATTACCAAATGGTTCAAGTTTCTATTCAAAATTATTATGCAATTAAAAGATATACTTCTCGAAAGCTCATGACCTGATCATGGAATAGAAAAGTATTAATGTTGTTACGCCCGCGAGCCATGCCATTATCGAAATGGCTCCATGAGGTTTCTACGCTTTTTTTTTTTTTTTTTTTTTTTTCACTTTTAATTAATGATACGACCTTGATTTTGAAGTCCCATAACTCCATACGAACTCTATTTTTTGCGTTCCTTGGCTCTGCGGATTCCATTTTCCGTGTATTATCGAATGGTTCTAGTTTTTATTCCAAATTATTACACAATTAAAAGATATACTTCTCGAAGGCTCATGACCTGATCATGGAATAGTAAAGTATTAAGGTTGTTACACCCGCGAGCCATGCCATTATCAAAATGGCTCCTTGAGGTTTCTATGTTTTTTTTTTCACATTTAATTACTGAAATAGCCCTGCCTTTGAAGTCCCATAACTCCTTCATATGAACTCTATTTTTTGCGTTCCTTGGCTCGGTGGATTCCATTTTCTGTGTATTATCTAATGGTTCTAGTTTTTATTCGAAATTATAATGCAATTAAAAGATATACTTCTTGAAAGGTCATGACCTAATCATGGAATAGTAAAGTATTAAGGTTGTTACACCCGCAAGCCATGCCATTATCGGAATGGCTCCTTGAGGTTTCTATGCTTTTTTTTTTTCACTTTTAATTAAGGAAACAACCGTACCTTTGAAGTCCCATAACTCTTTCATATGAACTCTATTTTCTGCGTTCCTTGGCTTGGTGGATTCCATTTTTTTAGCATTATATAATGGTTTCAGTTTTAATTCCAAATTATTATTCAAATAAAGATATACTTCTTGGAAGCTCATGACCTGATCATGGAATAGTAAAATATTAAGGTTGTTACACCAGTATGCATCGCCAATATCAAAATTGTCCCATGAGGTTTCTATGTTTTTTTTTTTTCACTTTTAATTAATGAAACAGGCCTGATTATGAAGTCCCATAACTCCTTCTGAAGAACTCTATTTTCAGCGTTCCTTAGCACGTTGGATTGCATTTTGTGACTATTATCTAATGGTTCTAGCTTTAATTCCAAATTATTATGCAATTAAAAGATATACTTCTTGAAAGCTCATGACCTGATCATGGAATAGTAAAATATTAAGGTTGTTACACTGGCGAGCCCTGCCATTATTGAAATGGCTCCTTGAGATTGCTATGTTTTTTTTCTCACTTTCAATTAATGAAATAGCCCTGCCTGTGATGTCCTATAGCTCCTTCATATGAACTCTATTTTCTGCGTTCCTTGGCTCAGTCGATTCCATTTTTTGTGTATTATCTATTGGTTGCAGTTTTGATAGTAAATTATTATGCAATTAAAAGATATACTTCTTGAAACCTCATGACCTGATCATGGAATAGTAAAATATAAAGGTTGTTACACTAGCGAGCCCTGCCATTATTGAAATGGCTCCTTGAGGTTTCTATTTTTTTTTCACTTTTAATTAATGAAATAGCCCTGCCTGTGAAGTCCCATAACTCCTTCATATGAACTCTATTTTCTGCGTTCCTTGGCTAGGTGGATTCCATTTTTTGTGTATTATCTATTGGTTACAGTTTTGATACTAAATTATTATGCAATTAAAAGATATACTTCTTAAAAGATCATGACCTGATCATGGAATAGTAAAATATTAAGGTTGTTACACTAGTAAGCCTTGCCAATATCAAAATTGCCCCATGAGGTTTCTATGGTTTTTTTTTCACTTTTAATTAATGAAACAACCCTGACTATGAAGTCCCATAACTCCTTCATACGAACACTATTTTTTGCGTTCCTTGGTTCGTTGGATTCCATTTTTTGAGTATCATCTAATGGTTCCATGTTTAAACCCAAATTATTACGCAATTAAAAGATATACTTCTTGAAAGCTCATGACCTAATCATGGAATAGTAAAGTATTAAGGTTGCCACACCCGCGAGCGATGCCATTATCAAAATGGCTGCTTGAGGTTTCTATGTTTTTCTTTTCACTTTTAGTTACTGAAATAGCCGTCCCTTTGAAGTCCCATAACTCCTTCATATGAACTCTATTTTCTGCGTTCCTTGGCTAGGTGGATTCCATTTTCTTTGTATTATCTAATGGTTCCAATTTTAATTCCAAATTATTATGCAATTAAAAGATATACTTCTTCAAAGATCGTGACCTGATCATGGAATAGACAAGTATTAAGTTGTTAGACCCGCGAGCCATGCCATTATCGAAATGGATCCTCGAGGTTTCTATGTTTTTTTTTTTTTTTTTTTTTCTTTTCACTTTTAATTACTGAAATAGCCCTGCCGTTGAAGTCCCATAACTCCTTCATACGTACTCTATTTTTTGTGTTCATTGGCTTGGTGGGTTCCATTTTCTGTGTATTATCTAATGGTTCCAGTGTTAATTTCAAATTATTATGCAATTAAAGGATATACTTCTTGAAAGCTCATGACCTAATCATGGAATAGTAAAATATTAAGGTTGTTACCCCTGCGGGCCATGCCATTATCGAAATGGCCGCTTGAGGTTTCTATGTTTTTTTTTTTTTTTTTTTTTTCACTTTTAATTTGTGAAACAGCCTTGATTTTGAAGTCCCATAACTCCTTCATATGAACTCTATTTTCTGCGTACCTTAGCTCCTTGTATTCCATTTTCTGGGTATTATCTAATGGTTACAGTTTTAATTCCAATTACTATGCAAGTAAAAGATATACTTCTTGAAAGCTCATGACCTGATCATGGAATAGTAGAATATTAAGGCTGTTACACCATGGAGGCCTGCCATTATTGAAATGTCCCCTTGAGGTTTCTATGTTTTTTTTCACTTCCAATTAATGAAATCGCCCTGCCTTTGATGTCCCATATTTGCTTCATACGAACTCTATTTTTAGCATTCCTTGCCTCGTTGTATTCTATTTTCTGAGTATTATCTAATGGTTTTAGTTTTAATTCCAAATTATTTTGCAATTAAAAGATATACTTCTTGGAAGCTCATGACCGGATCATGGAATTGTAAAATATTAAGGTTGTTACACCAGTAAGCCTTGCCAATATCAAAATTTCCCCATGAGGTTTCTATGGTTTTTTTTTCACCATTAATTAATGAAACAACCCTGATTATGAAGTCCCATAACTCCTTCATACGAACTCTATTTCCAGCGTTCCTTGGATCGTTGTATTTTATTTTCTCAGTATTATCTAATGGTTCCAATTTTAATTCCAAATTATTATGCAATTAAAAGATATACTTCTTGAAAGCTCATGACCAGATCATGGAATAGAAAAATATTAAGGTTGCTACACAAGCGAGCCCTGCCATTATCGAAATGGTTCCTTGAGGTTTCTATGTTTTTTTTCTCACTTTCAATTAATGAAATAGCCCTGCCTATGAAGTCCCATAGGTCCTTCATATGAACTCTATTTTCTACGTTCCTTGGCTCAGTGGATTCCATTTTCTAATATTATCTAATGGTTCCAGTTTTAATACCAAATTATTATGCAAATAAAAGATATACTTCTTCAAAGCTCATGACCTGATCATGGAATCGTAAAGTATTAAGGTTGTCACACTAGTAATCCTCGCTAATATCAAAATTGCCCCATGAGGTTTCTATGGATTTTCGTTCATTGTTAATTAATGAAACATCCCTGACTATGAAGTCCCATAACTCCTTCAAACGACCTATATTTTCAGCGTTCCTTGGCTAGTTGGATTCCATTTTTTGAGTATTATCTTATGGTTTGAGTTTTAATTCCAAATTATTACACAATTAAAATATATACTTCTTGAAAGCTCAAGACCAGATCATGGAATAGTGAAATATTAACGTTGTTACACCATCGAGCCCTGCCATTATCGAAATGGCTCCTTGAGGTTTCTATTTTTTTTTACTTTTAATTAATGAAATAGCCCTGGCTTTGAAGTCCCATAACTCCTTCATATGAACTCTATTTTTTGCGTTCCTTGGCTCGGTGGATTCTATTTTCTATATATTATCTAATGGTTCCAGTTTTAATTCCAAATTATTATGCAATTAAAAGATATACTTCAGGAAAGCTCATGACCAGATCGTGGAATAGAAAAGTATTAAGGTTGTTACACCCACGAGCCACGCCATTATCGAAATGGCTCCTTGAGGTTTCTATGTTTTTTTTTTTTTACTTTTAATTAATGAAACAACCCCGCCTTTGAAGTCCCATAACTCCTTCATATGACCTCTATTTTTTGCATTCCTTGGCTTGGTGGATTCCATTTTTTGAGTATTAGATAATGGTTTCACTTTTATTTCCAAATTATTATGCAATTAAAACATATACTTCTTGGAAAATCATGACCGGATCATGGAATAGTAAAATATTAAGGTTGTTACACCAGTCATCCTCGCCAATATCAAAATTGCCCCATGAGGTTTCTATGGATTTTGATTCACTGTTAATTAATGAAACAGCCTGACTATGAAGTCCCATAACTCCTTCATACGAACTCTATTTTCAGCGTTCCTTGGCTAGTTGGATTCCATTTTTTGAGTATTATCTTATGGTTTGTGTTTTAAGTCCAAATTATTACGCAATTAAAAGATATACTTCTTGAATGCTCATGACCAGATCATAGAATAGTGAAATATTAAGGTTGTTACACGATCGAGCCCAGCCATTATCGAAATGGCTCCTTGAGGTTTCTATTTTTTTTTTACTTTTCATTAATGAAATAGACCTGCCTTTGAAGTCCCATAACTCCTTCATATGAACTCTATTTTCTGCATTCCTTGGCCCGGAGGATTCCATTTTTTGAGTGTTATATAATGGTTTCAGTTTTAATTCCAAATTATTATGCAATTAAAACATATACTTCTTGGAAAATCATGACCGGATCATGGAATAGTAAAATATTAAGGTTGATACACCAGTAATCCTCGCCAATATCAAAATTGCCCCATGAGGTTTCTATGATTTTTGTTCAGTGTTAGTTAATGAAACAGCCCTGACTATGAAGTCCCATAACTCCTTCATACGAACTATATTTTCAGGTTTCCTTGGCTAGTTGGATTCCATTTTTTGAGTATTATCTTATGGTTTGAGTTTTAAGTCCAAATTATTACGCAATTAAAAGTTATACTTTTTGAATGCTCATGACCAGATCTTGGAATAGTGAAATATTAAGGTTGTTACACCATCGAGCCCTGCCATTATCGAAATGGCTCCTTGAGGTTTCTATTTTTTTTTTGCTTTTAATTGATGAAATAGCCCTACCTTTGAAGTCCCATAACTCCTTCATATGAACTCTATTTTCTGCGTTCCTTGGCTCGGTGGATTCCATTTTTTGAGTATTATATAATGGTTTCAGTTTTAATTCCAAATTATTATGCAATGAAAACATATACTTCTTGGAAGCTCATGACCTGATGATGGAATAGTAAAATATTAAGGTTGTTACACCAGTAATCCTCGCCACAATCAAAATTACCCCATGAGGTTTCTATGATTTTTGCTCATTGTTAATTATTGAAACAGCCTTGACTATGAAGTCCCATAACTCCTTCATACGAACTATATTTTCAAGTTTCCTTGGCTATTTGGATTCCATTTTTTGAGTATTATCTTATGGTTTGAGTTTTAATTCAAAATTATTATGCAATTAAACGATATACTTCTTCAAAGCTCATGACCAGATCATGGAATAGTAAAATATTAAGGTTATTACACCAGTGAGCCCTGCCATTATCGAAATGGCTCCTTGAGGTTTCTATTTTTTTTTTCCCTTCCTACAGGGAAACCTCATGAGCCCATTTGCATTAATAGACTAGCCATAATTCGAAGTTTTTCATTCTCCTATACTAGAGAAACTAATAAAAAATAGGCTTTTTCAAGGGTCGTCCTAACCTAAAAGCCCAGCCTTTGAAGTCCCATAACTCCTTCATATGAACTCTATTTTCTGCGTTCCTTGGCTAGGTGGATTCCATTTTTTGAGTATTATATAATGGTTTCAGTTTTAATTCCAAATTATTATGCAATGAAAACATATACTTCTGGGAAGTTGATGACCTGATCATGGAATAGTAAAATATTAAGGTTGTTACACCAGTAATCCTCGCCACTATCAAAATTGCCCCATGAGGATTCTATGATTTTTGCTCACTGTTAATTATTGAAACAGCCCTGACTATGAAGTCCCATAACTCCTTCATACAAACTATATTTTCAGGTTTCCTTGGCTAGTTAGGTTCCATTTTTTGAGTATTATCTTATGGTTTGAGTTTTAATTCAAAATTATTACGCAATTAAACAATATACTTCTTGAATGCTCATGACCAGATTATGGAGTAGTAAAATATTAAGGTTGTTAAGCCAGCGAGCCCTGCCATTATCGAAATGGCTCCTTGAGGTTTCTATTTTTTTTTTCCCTTCCTACGGGGAAACCTCGTGAGCCCATTTCCACTAATAGACAAGCCACAATTCAATGTTTTTCATTCTCCTATACTGGAGAAACTAATAGGCTTTTTCAAGGGTCGTCCTAACCTAAAAGCACAGCCTTTGAAGTCCCATAACTCCTTCATATGAACTCTATTTTTTGCGTTCCATGGCTCGGTGGATTCCATTTTCTATGTATTATCTAATGGTTCCAGTTTTAATTCCAAATTATTATGCAATTAAAAGATATACTTCTTCCAAGCTCATGACTTGATCATGGAATAGAAAAGCATTAAGGTTGTTATACCTGCGAGCCATGCCATTATCGAAATGGCTCCTTGAGGTTTCTATGTTCTTTTTTTCACTTTTAATTAATGAAACAGCCTTGATTTTGAAGTCCCATAACTCCTTCATACGAACTCTATTTTTTGCGTTCCTTGGCTTGGTGGGATCCATTTTCTGTGTATTATCTAATGGTTCCAGTTTTAATTCCAAATTATAATGTAATTAAAG
This sequence comes from Warburgia ugandensis, assembly GCA_035236585.1. Lineage (NCBI taxonomy): Eukaryota > Viridiplantae > Streptophyta > Magnoliopsida > Canellales > Canellaceae > Warburgia > Warburgia ugandensis. The sequence continues at coordinate 55,436,704 of CP141132.1, forward strand.
GATATACTTCTTGAGAGCTCATGACATGGTCATGGAATAGTTAAATATTAAGGTTGTTACACTTGCGAGCCATGCAATTATCAAAATGGCTCCTTGAGGTTTCTATGTTTTTTTTTTCGCTTTTAATTAATGAAACAACCATACCTTTGAGGTCCCATAACTCCTTCATATGAAGTCTATTTTCTGCGTTGCTTGGCTCGGTGGATTCCATATTTTAAGTATTATACAATGGTTTCAGTTTTAATTCCAAATTATTATGCAATTAAAAGAAATATTTCGTGGATGCTCATTACGTGATCATGGAATAGTAAAATATTATGGTGGTTACACAAGTAAACCTCGCCAATATCAAAATTACCCCATGAGGTTACTAGGGTTTTTTTTTCACTTTTAATTAATGAAACATCCTTGACTATGAGGTCCCATAACTCCTTCATACGAGCTCTATTTTCAGCGTTCCTAGGCTCGTTAGATTAGATTTTTTGAGTATTATCTTAAGGTTTGAGTTTTAATTCAAAATTATTATGCAATTAAAGGATATACTTCTTGAAAGCTCATAACCAGATCATGGAATAGTAAAATATTAAGGTTATTACACGAGCGAGCCCTACCATTATCGAAATGGCTCCTTGAGGTTTCTATTGCCTTTGAAGTCCCATAACTCCTTCATATGAACTCTATTTTTTGCGTTCCTTGGTTTGGTGGATTCCATTTTCTATGTATTATCTAATGGTTCCAGTTTCAATTCCAAATTATTATGCAATTAAAAGATATACTTCTTCAAAGCTCATGACCTGATCATGGAATAGTAAAATATTAAGGTTGTCACACCAGTAATCCTCGCCAATATCAAAATTTCCCCATGACGTTTTTATGGTTTTTTTTTTTCTCATTTTTAATTAATTAAACAACCTTGACTATGAAGTCCCATAAGTCCTTATTATGAACTCTATTTTCAGCATTCCTTGGCTCGATGGATTCCATTTTCTGAGTATTACCTAATGGTTTTAGTTTTAATTCCAAATTATTATGCAATTAAAAGATATACTTCTTGAAAGCTCATGATCTGATCATGGAATAGTAAAATATTAAGGTTGTTACACCTGCGAGCCATGCCATTATCGAAATGGCTCCTTGAGGTTTCTATGTTTTTTTTCACTTTTAATTAATGAAACAACCTTGATTTTGAAGTCCCATAACTCCTTCATATGAACTCTATTTTCTGCGTTCCTTGGCTCGGTGGATTCCATTTTTTGAGTATTATATAATGGTTTCAGTTTTAATAGCAAATTATTATGCAATTAAAAGATATACTTCTTGGAAGCTCATGACCTGATCATGGAATAGTAATATATTAAGGTTGTTACACTAGTAAGCCTCGCCAATATCAAAATTTCCCCATGAGGTTTCTATGGTTTTTTTTTTCACTTTTATTTAATGAAACAAGCCTGATTATGAAGTCCCATAACTCCTTCATACGAACTCTATTTGCAGCGTTCCTTGGCTCGTTGTATTTTATTTTCTCAGTATTATCTAATGGTTCCAATTCCAATTCCAAATTATTATGCAATTAAAAGATATATTTCTTGAAAGCTCATGACCTGATCATGGAATAGAAAAATATTAAGGTTGCTACACAAGCGAGCCCTGCCATTATCAAAATGGCTCCTTGAGGTTTCTATGTTTTTTTTCTCACTTTCAATTAATGAAATAGCCCTGCCTGTGAAGTCCCATAGCTCCTTCATATGAACACTATTTTCTACGTTCCTTGGCTTGGCGGATTCCATTTTCTGAGTACTATCTAATGATTCTACTTTTAATACCAAATTATTATGCAATTAAAAGATATACTTCTTCAAAGCTCATGACCTGATCATGGAATAGTAAAGTATTAAGGTTGTCGCACCAGTAATCCTCTCCAATATCAAAATTGCCCCATGACGTTCCTATGGGTTTTTTTTCACTTTTAATTAATGAAACAGCCCTGATTATGAAGTCCCATAACTCCTTCATACGAACTCTATTTGCAGCGTTCCTTGGCTAGTTGGGTTCCATTTTTTGAGTATTATCTTATGGTTTGAGTTTTAATTCCAAATTATTACGCAATTAAAAGATATACTTCTTGAATGCTCATGACCAGATCATGGAATAGTAAAATATTAAGGTTGTTACACCATCGAGCCCTGCCATTATCGAAATGGCTCCTTGAGGTTTCTATTTTTCTTTTACTTTTAATTAATGAAATAGCCTTGGCTTTGAAGTCCCATAACTCCTTCATATGAACTCTATTTTCTGCGTTCCTTGGCTCGGTGGATTCCTTTTTTTGAGTATTATAAAATGGTTTTAGTTTTAATTGCAAATTATTATGCAATTAAAACATATACTTCTTGGAAAATCATTACCGGATCATGGAATAGTAAAATATTAAGGTTGTTCACCAGTAATCCTCGCCAATATCAAAATTGCCCCATGAGGTTTCTATGTTTTTTGTTCACTGTTAACTAATGAAACAGCCCTGACTATGAAGTCCCATAACTCCTTCATCCGAACTATATTTCCAGGTTTCCTTGGCTAGTTGGATTCCATTTTTTGAGTATTATCTTATGGTTTGAGTTTTAATTCAAAATAATTACGCAATTAAAAGATATACTTCTTGAATGCTCATGACCAGATCATGGAATAGTAAAATATTAAGGTTATTACACCAGCGAGCCCTGCCATTATCGAAATTGCTCCTTGAGGTTTCTATTTTTTTTTTTTTACTTTTAATTAATGCCTTTGAAGTCCCATAACTCCTTCATATGAACTCTATTTTTGGCGTTCCTTGGCTCGGTGGATTCCATTTTCTATGTATTATCTAATGGTTCCATTTTTAATTCCAAATTATTATGCAATTAAAAGATATACTTCTTCAAAGCTCATGACCTGATCATGGAATTGTAAAATATTAAGGTTGTCACACCAGTAATCCTCGCCAATATAAAAATTGCCCCATGACGTTTCTATGGTTTTCTTTTTTCACTTTTAATTAATGAAACAATCTTGATTTTGAAGTCCCATAACTCCTTCATACGAACTCTATTTTTTGAGTACCTTGGCTTGGTGGGTTCCATTTTCTGTGTATTATTTAATGGCTCTAGTTTTAATTCCAAATTATTATGCAATTAAAGGATATACTTCTTGAAAGCTCATGACCTGATCATGGAATAGTAAAATATTAAAGTTGTTACACCTACGAGCTATGCCATTATCGAAATGGCTCCTTGAGGTTTCTATGTTTTTTATTTCACTTTTAATTAACGAAACAACCTTGATTTTGAAGTCCCATAACTCCATACGAACTCTATTTTTTGCGTTCCTTGGCTTAATGGGTTCCATTTTCTGTGTATTATCTAATGCTTCTTGTTTTAATTCCAAATTATTATGGACTTAATGGATATACATCTTGAAAGCTCATGACCTGATCTTGGAATAGTAAAATATTAAGGTTGTTACACTTGCGAGCCATGCCATTATCGAAATGGCTCCTTGAGGTTTCTATGTTTTTTTTTCATTTTTAATTAATGAAACAACCATACCTTTGAAGTCCCATAACTCCTTCATATGAACTCTATTTTCTGCGTTCCTTGGCTCAGTGGATTCCATTTTTTGAGTATTATATAATGGTTTCAGTTTTAATTTCAAATTATTATGCAATTAAAAGATATACTTCTAGGAAGCTCATGACCGGATCAAGGAATAGTAAAATATTAAGGTTGTTACACCAGTAAGCTTCGCCAATATCAAAATTACCCCATGAGGTTTCTATGGATTTTTGTTCACTGTTAATTAATGAAACAGCCCTGACTATGAAGTCCCATAACTCCTTCATACAAGCTCTAATTTCAACGTTCCTTGGCTCGTTGGATTTCATTTTCTGAGTATTATCTAGTGGTTCCAGTTTTAATTCCAAATTATTATGCAATTAAAAGATATACTTCTTGAAAGCTCATGAGCTGATCATGGAATAGTAAAATATTAATGTTGTCACACTAGTGAGCCCTGCCATTATCGAAAATGTTTTTTTTCTCACTTTCAATTAATGAAATGGCGCTGCCTCTGATGTCCTATAGCTCCTTCATATGAACTCTATTTCCAGCATTCCTTGGCTCCTTGTATTCCATTTTTTGTGTATTATCTAATGGTTACCGTTTTAATTGCATATTATTATGCAATTAAAAGATATACTTTTGGAAAGATCATGGCCAGATCATGGAATAGAAAAGTATTAAGGTTGATACACCCGTGATCCATGCGATTACCGAAATGGCTCCTTCAGGTTTCTATGTCTTTTTTTATACTTTTAATTAATGAAACAACCCTGCCTTTGATGTCCCATAACTCCTTCATATGAACTCCATTTTCTGCGTTCCTTGGCTCAGTCGATTCCATTTTTTGAGTATTATATAATGGTTTCAGTTTTAATTCCAAATTATTATGCAATTAAAAGATATACTTCTAAGAAGCTCATGACCGGATCAAGGAATAGTAAAATATTAAGGTTGTTACATCAGTAAGCCTCGCCAATGTCAAAATTGCCCCACGATGTTTCTATGGGTTTTTTTTCACTTTTAATTAATGAAACAGCCCTGACTATGAAATCCCATAACTCCTTCATACAAACTCTATTTTTAGCGTTCCTTGGCTCGTTTGATTCCATTTTTTGAGTATTATCTAATGGTTTTAGTTTTAATTCCAAATTATTAGGCAATTAAAAGATATATTTCTTGAAAGCTCATGACCTGATCATGGAATAGTAAAATATTAAGGTTGTTACACTAGCGAGCCCTGCCATTATCGAAATGGCTCCATGAGGTTTCTATGTTTTTTCTCTCACTTTCAATTGATTAAAAAGCCCTGCCTGTGATGTCCCATAGCTCCTTCATATGAACTCTATTGTCTGCGTTCCTTGGCTCGGTGGATTCCATTTTTTGAGTATTATCTAATGGTTTCAGTTTTGATGCTAAATTATTATGCAATTAAAAGATATACTTCCTCAAAGCTTATGAACTGATCATGGAATAGTAAAATATTAAGATTGTCACACCAATAAGACTTGCCAATATCAAAATTGCCCCATGAGGTTTCTATGGATTTTTGTTCATTATTAATTAATGAAACAGCCCTGACTATGAAGTCCCATAACTCCTTCATACGGACTCTATTTACAGCGTTCCTTGGCTAGTTGGATTCCATTTTCTGAGTATTATCTTATGGTTTCAGTTTTAATTCAAAATTATTATGCAAGTAAAAGATATACTTCTTAAAAGCTCATGACCAGATCATGGAATAGTAAAATATTAAAGTTGTTACACCAGCGAGCCCTGCCATTATCGTAATGTTTCCTTGAGGTTTCTATGTTTTTTTTTCACTTTTAATTAATGAAACAGCCTTGATTTTGAAGTCCCATAACTCCTTCATACAAACTCTATTTTTTACGTTCCTTGGCTTGGCGGGTTCCATTTTCTGTGTATTATCTAATGGTTCTAGTTTTAATTCCAAATTATTATGCAATTAAAGGATATACTTCTTGAAAGCTCATGACCTGATCATGGAATAGTAAAATATTAAGGTTATTACACCAGCGAACCCTGCCATTATCGAAATGGCTCCTTGAGGTTTCTATTTTTTTTTTTACTTTTAATTAATGAAGTAGCCCAACCTTTCAAGTCCCATAACTCCTTCATATGAACTCTATTTTTTGCGTTCCTTGGCTCGGTGGATTCCATTTTCTATGTATTATCTAATGGTTCCTGTTTTAATTCCAAATTATTATGCAATTAAAAGATATACTTCTTGAAAGCTCATGACCGGATCATGGAATAGAAAAGTATTAAGGTTGTTACACCCACGAGCCATGCCATTATCGAAATGATTGCTTGAGGTTTCTATTTTTTTTGTTTACTTTTAATAAATGAAACAACCCTGCATTCGAAGTCCCGTCACTCCTTCACATGAACTTTATTTTCTGCGTTCCTTAGCTCGGTGGATTCCATTTTTTGAGTATTATATAATGGCTTGAGTTTTAATTCCAGATTATTATGCAATTAAAAGATATACTTCTTGGAAGATCATGACCTGATCATGGAATAGTAAAATATTAAGGTTGTTACACCAGTAAGCCTCGCCAATATCAAAATTTCCCCATGCTGTTTCTATGGTTTTTTTTTCACTTTGAATCAATGAAATAGCCCTGACTATGAAGTCCCATAACTCCTTCATACGAACTCTATTTTCAGCGTTCTTTGGCTCGTTGGATTCCATTTTCTGAGTATTATCTAATGGTTCTAGTTTTCATTCCAAATTGTTATGCAATTAAAAGATAGGCTTCTTGAAACCTCATGACTTCATCATGGAATAGTAAAATATTACGGTTGTTACACTAGCGAGCCCTGCCATTATCGAATTGGCTCCTTGAGGTTTCTATGTTTTTTTGGTCACTTTCAATTAATGAAATAGCCCTGCCTCTTAAGTCCCATGGCTCCTTCATATGAACCCTATTTTCTACGTTCCTTGGCTCGATGGATTCCATTGTCTGAGTATTAGCTAATGGTTCCAATTTTTATACCAAATTATTATGCAATTGAAAGATATACTTCTTGAAAGCTGATGACCTGATCATGGAATAGTAAAATATTAAGGTTGTCACACTAGTAATCCTCGCCAATATCAAAATATCCCCATGAGGTTTCTATGGATTTTTGTTCACTGTTAATTAGTGAAACAGCCCTGACTGTGAAGTCCCATAACTCCTTCATACAAACTCTAATTTCAACGTTCCCTGGCTCCTTGGATTTCATTTTTTGAGTATTATCTAATGGTTCCAGTTTTAATTCCAAATTATTATGCAATTAAAAGATATACTTCTTGAAAGCTCATGAGCTGATCATGGCATAGTAAAATATTAATGTTGTCATAGTCGCGAGCCCTGCCATTACCGAAATGGCTCCTTGAGGTTTCTATGTTTTTTTTCTCACTTTCAATTAATGAAATAGCCCTGCCTCTGAAGTCCCATAGTTCCTTCATATGAACTCTATTTCCAGCATTCCTTAGCTCCTTGTATTCCATTTTTTGGGTATTATCTAATGGTTACAGTTTTAATTGCATATTATTATGCAATTAAAAGATATACTTTTGGAAAGCTCATGGCCGGATCGTGGAATAGAAAAGTATTAAGGTTGTTACACCCACGAGCCATGCCATTATCGAAATGGCTCCTTGAGGTTTCTATTTTTTTTTTTTCACTTTTAATTAATGAAACAATCATACCTTTGAAGTCCCATAACTCCTTCATACAAACTCTATTTTCTGCATTCCTTGGCTCGGTGGATTCCATTTTTTGAGTATTATATAATGGTTTCAGTTTCAATTCCAAATTATTTTGCAATTAAAAGATATACTTCCAGGAAGCACATGACCTGATCATGGAATAGTAAAATATTAAGGTTGTTACACCAGTAATCCTCGCCAATATCAAAATTTCCATATGAGGTTTCTATGGATTTTTGTTCACAGTTAATTAATGAAACAGCCCTAACTATGTAGTCCCATAACTCCTTCATACGAACTCTATTTTCATTGTTCCTCAGCTCGTTGGATTGCATTTTCTAAGTATTATCTAATGGTTCCAATTTTGATTCCAAATTATTATGCAATTAAAAGATATACTTCTTGAAAGCTCATGACCTAATCATGGAATAGTAAAATATTAAGGTTGTTACACTAGTGAGCCCTGCCATTATCGAAATGGCTCCTTAAGGTTTCTATGTTTTTTTTCTCACTTTCAATTAATGAAATAGCCCTGGCTCTGAAGTCCCATAGCTCCTTCATATGAACTCTATTTTCAGCATTCCTTGGCTCCTCGCATTCCATTCTCTGGGTATTATCTAATGGTTCCAGTTTTAATTCCAAATTATTATGCAAATAAGAGATATACTTCTAGAAAGCTCAAGACCTGATCATGGTATAGTAAAATATTAAGGTTGTTACACTAGTGACCCCTGCCATTATTGAAATGGCTCCTTGAAGTATCTATGTTTTTTTTCTCACTTTCAATTAATGAAATAGCACTGCATCTGAAGTCCCATAGCTGCTTCATATGAACTTTATTTTCTACGTTCCTTGTCTTGGTGGATTCCATTTTCTGAGTATTATCTTATGGTTACAATTTTGATACTAAATTATTATGCAATTAAAAGATATACTTCTTCAAAGCTCCTGACCTGATCATGGAATAGTAAAATATTATGGTTGCCACACCAGTACACCTCGCCAATATCAAAATTGCTCCATGGGGTTTCTATGGATTTTTGTTCTCTGTTAATTAATGAGATAGCCCTGACTATGAAGTCCCATAACTCCTTCATACGAACTCTATTTTCAGCGTTCGTTAGCTAGTTGGATTCCATTTTTTTAGTATTATCTTATGGTTTGAGTTCTAATTCCAAATTATTTCACAATTAAAAGATATACCTCTTGAAAGGTCACAACCAGATCATGGAATAATAAAATATTAAAGTTGTTACACCTGTGAGTCCTGCCTTTATCAAAATGGCTCCTTGAGGGTTCTATTTTTTTTTTTTTTTTAATAAATGAAATAGCCCTGCCTTTGAAGTCCCATAACTCCTTCACATGAACTCTATTTTTTGCGTTCCTTGGCTCGGTGGATTCCATTTTCTATGTATTATCTAATGGTTCCAGTTTTAATTCCAAATTATTATGCAATTAAAAGATATACTTCTTGAAAGCTCATGACCGGATCATGGAATAGAAAAGTATTAAGGTTGTTACACGCGCCATCCATGCCATTTTCTGAGTATTATTTAATGGTTTTAGTTTTAATTCCCAATTATTATGCAATTAAAAGATATACTTCTTGGAAGCTCATGACCTGATCATGCATTAGTAAAATATTAAGGTTGTTACACCAGTAAGCCTCGCCAATATCAAAATTTCCCCATGCCAAGGTTGTCACAGCAGTAACCATCGCCATTATCAAAGTTGCCACATGAGGTTTCTATGGGTTTTTTTTCCCTGTTAATTGATGAAACAACCCTAACAACGTAGTCCCATAACTCCTTCATACGAACTCTATGTTCAGCGTTCCTTGGCTAGTTGGATTCCAGTTTTTGAGTATTATCTTATGGTTTGTGTTTTAATTCCAAATTATTACACAATTAAAAGATATGCTTCTTGAAAGCCCATGACCAGATCATGGAATAGTAAAATATTAAGGATGTTACACTAGCGAGCCCTGCCATTATCGAAATGGCTCCCTGAGGTTTCTATTTTTTTTTTTTACTTTTAATTAATGGAATAGCCCTGCCTATGAAGTGCCATAACTCCTTCATATGAACTCTATTTTTTGCGTTCCTTGGCTCGATGGATTCCATTTTCTATGTATTATCTAATGGTTCTAGTTTTAATTCCAAATTATTATGCAATTAAAAGATATACTTCTTGAAAGCTCATGACTGGATCATGGAATAGAAAAGTATTAAGGTTGTTACACCTGCGAGCCATGCCATTATCGAAATGGCTCCTTGAGGTTTCTATTTTTTATTTTTTATTTTTTTACTTTTAATAAAGGAATCAACCTTGCCTACGATGTCCCATAGCTCCTTCATATGAACTCTATTTTTTGCGTTCCTTGGCTCGGTGGATTCCATTTTCTATGTATTATCTAATGGTTTTAGTTTTAATTCCAAATTATTATGCAATTAAAAGATATACTTCTTGAAAGCTCATGACCTGATCATGGAATAGTAAAATATTAAGGTTGTTACACTAGCGAGCCCTGCCATATTGAAATGGCTCCTTGAAGTATCAATGTTTTTTTTTCTCACTTTCAATTAACGAAATAGCAATGCATCTGAAGTCCCATAGTTGCTTCATAGGAACCTTATTTTTTGCGTTCCTTAGCTCGGTGGATTCCATTTTCTGAGTATTATCTAATGGTTTCAGTTTTGATACTAAATTATTATGCAATTAAAAGGTATACTTCGTCAAAGCTCATGACCTGATCATGGAATAGTAAAATAATATGGTTGCCACACAAGTACACCTCGCCACTATCAAAATTGCCCCATGGGATTTCTATGGATTTTTGTTCACTGTTAATAAATGAAACAGCCCAGACTATGAAGTCCCATAACTCCTTCATACGAACTCTATTTTCAGCGTTCCTTAGCTAGTTGGATTCCATTTTTTGAGTATTATCTTATGATTTGATTTCTAATTCCAAATTATTACACAATTAAAAGATATACTTCTTGAAAAGTCATAATCAGATCATGGAATAATAAAATATTAAAGTTGTTACACTTACGAGCCCTACCATTATCAAAATGGCTCCTTGAGATTTCTATTTTTTTTATATTTAATAAATGAAATAGCCCTGCCTTTGAAGTCCCATAACTCCTTCATATGAACTGTATTTTTTGCGTTCCTTGGCTCGGTTGATTCCATTTTCTATGTATTATCTAATGGTTCCAGTTTTAATTCCAAATTGTTATGCAATTAAAAGATATACTTCTTAAAAGCTCATGACCGGATCATGGAATAGAAAAGTATTAAGGTTGTTACACCGGCGAGCCATGCCATTATCAAAATGGCTCCTTGAGGTTTCTATTTTCTTACTTTTAATTAATGAAACAATCCTCCCTTTGAAGTGCCATAACTCCTTCATCTGAACTCTATTTTCTGTGTTCCTTAGCTCGGTGGATTCCATTTTCTGAGTATTATCTAATGGTTCTAGTTTTAATTTCCAATTATTATGCAATTAAAAGATATACTTCTTAGAAGCTCATGACCTGATCATGCATTAGTAAAATATTAAGGTTGTTACACCAGTAAGCCTCGCCAATATCAAAATTTCGCCATGCCAAGGTTGTCACACCAGTAACCGTCGCCATTATCAAAATTGCCCCATGATGTTTCTATGAGTTTTTTTTCCCTGTTAATTAATGAAACAACCCTAACTACATAGTCCCATAACTCCTTAATACGAACTCTATGTTCAGCGTTCCTTGGCTAGTTGGATTCCATTTTTTGAGTATTATCTCATGGTTTGAGTTTCAATTCCAAATTATTACACAATTAAAAGATATATTTCTTGAAAGCTCATGACCAGGTCATGGAATAGTAAAATATTAAGGTTGTTACACCAATGAGCCCTGCCATTATTGAAATGGCTCCTTGAGGTTTCTATGTTTTTTTTTCTCACTTTCAATTAATGAAATAGCCCCTGCCTACGAAGTCCCTTAACTCCTTCATACGAACTCTATTTTCTGCGTTCCTTGGCTTGGTGGATTCCATTTTCTGAGTACTATCTAATGGTTCCAGTTTTAACGCAAATTATTAGGCAATTAAAAGATATGCTTCTTCAAAGATCATGACCTGATCATGGAATAGTAAAATATTAAGGTTGTCACACCAGTAACCCTCACCAATATCAAAATTGCCCCATGAGGTTTCCATGGATTTTTGCTTACTGATAATTAATGAAACAACCCTGACTATGAAGTCCCATAACTCCATCATACGAACTATATTTTCAGCATTCCTTGGCTAGTTGGATTCCATTTTTTGAGTATTATCTTATGGTTTGAGGGTTAATTCCAAATTATTGCACAATTAAAAGATATACTTCTTGAAAGATCCTGACCAGATCTTGGAATGGTAAAATATTAAGGTTGTTGCACCAGCAAGCCCTTCCATTATTGAAATGGCTCCTTGAGGTTTCTATTTTTTTGCCTTTGAAGTCCCATAACTCCGTCATATGAACTCTATTTTTTGCATTCCTTGGCTCGGTGGATTCCATTTTCTATGTATTATCTAATGGTTCCAGTTGTAATTCCAAATTATTATGCAATTAAAAGATATACTTCTTGAAAGCTCATGACCTGATCATGGAATAGAAAAGTATTAAGGTTGTTACACCCGCGAGCCATGCCATTATCGAAATGGGTCCTTGAGGTTTCTATGTTTTTTTTTTTACTTTTAATTAATGAAATAGCACTGATTTTGAAGTCCAATAACTCCTTCATACGAACTTTTTTTTTTTACGTTCCCTAGCTTGGTGGATTCCATTTTCTGTGTATAATCTAATGGTTCTAGTTTTAATTCCAAATTATTATGCAATTAAAAATATACTTCTTGAAAGCTCATGACCTGATCATGGAATAGTAAAATATTAAGGTTGTTACACCAGCGAGCCCTACCATTATCAAAATGGCTCCTTGAGGTTTCTATGTTTTTTTTCTCACCTTCAATTAATGAAATAGCCCTGCCTATGAAGTCCCATAACTTCTTTATATGAACTCTATTTTCTGCTTTCCTTGGTTCGGTGGATTCCATTTTTTGTGTATTATGTATTGGTTACAATTTTGATATTAAATTATTATGCAATCAAAAGATATACTTCTTGAAAGCTCATGACCTGATCATGGAATAGTAAAATATTAAGGTTGTTACACCAGTAAGCCTCGCCAATATCAAAATTGCCCCATGAGGATTCTATGGGTTTTTTTCACTTTTAATTAATGAAACAGCCCTGACAATGAAGTCCCATAACTCCTTCATACGAACTCTATTTTCAGCGTTCCTTAACTCGTTGGATTCCATTTTCTGGGAATTATCTAATGGTTCTAGTTTTAATTCTAAATTATTGTGCAATTAAAAGATATACTTCTTGAAAGCTCATGACCTGATCATGGAATTGTAAAATATTAGGGTTGTTACACTAGCGAGCCCTACCATTATCGAAATGGCTCCTTGAGGTTTCTATGTTTTTTTTTCTCACTCTCAATTAATGAAATAGCCCTACCTATGAAGTCCCATAGCTCCTTCATATGAACTCTATTTTCTGCATTCCTTGGCTCAGTGGATTTCATTTTCTAGGTGTTATCTAATGGTTCCAGTTTTAATACTAAATTATTATGTAATTAAAAGATATACTTGTAATGCCAAGGCAATTTACGCTATTTTGGACATTCTTTGGGAAATAAACTATGTTAAATGTTTTACTTTATTTGAAATAGTAAACAAAGGAATTTGTATATAAACTTGGTACCATTAATTCTACTCAAAAAATGGAATCCAACGGCTCAAAGAACGCCGAAAACGGAGTTCGTATGAAGAAGTTACAGCCGTTTAAAGATCAGGAGCAGTTTTGTAGTTTAAACAAAAAACAAAAAAGAATGAAAACACAGGGGGTCGTTTTGATAATGGCACCCCCTGTCGTTTTCTTCCTCTAGATTTCTCAAGAAACCCTAGTTTCCAGAGAAATCTGCCACCGCCAATGGCGGCACCGCCAATGGCGGCACCGCCATTGGCAGCACCGCCATAGCAAGGCCATAAAAAGCCCCATCTCCCCCCTCTCCAAAACATGATTTTCCAGTCATTTGGGGCTAGGGTTTTTAGCAAAAATCGAAAACCTAGTTTCCTTCCATTTTTCGGCAACGGCTAGGCCTGAGTCAGGTCGGCCATTCTCCCCACCTTCCCTCTTGTTCCTCTGGCTTCATCGAAAGTTGGGGTTTTCCCCTTCTTCATGGGTTCCAGACAACACAGATTTTCGACAGGCGTAGAGGGAAACGCACCGCTGGGAAAAGGGCGTCCCTAGGCTACCTAGGTAAGCCATTTTTCCCTTTTTTCTCTCCGTTTTGCTTTCTCTAGGCCAAGATCTGGTCTTTTTCCAACCAGTCTTCCTAGCCAAAAAATGTCCCAAGCCGGTTCCAGTCGGCCCTGCACGAACAAGGCGTCCCAGGGACGCCATGTTCCACTTACGCTTGGGACAGGGTCCCTAGGATGGGTTCCAGTCGTACTACAGTGTGTACACTGTCCTAGGTGCGGCCTTCAGGTGAGGGCGCAACGTGGGGCACGGGTCCTGGCTTGACTAGGATGTACGAGGTGCCCTGGGAGCTGAGACACGCCATGCTACACCAAAGGTGTGTCCGTGCGATGCCATCCAGGACATGCGTCATAGTGCGTCTCTTGAGCATGCATGTGCAGGTGTAAAATGCGATCCCTGGCACAACCTTTGGGCGCGTACGCATGTGAGGCGGTCGCAGTTCAACTAGGATGCATGGGTGTCCTGGGAACTAGGACACGCGGACCTAATAAGACTATAAAGTTAGGATTACAGGACAATTTACAGAGTTAACCATGGAATAGTAGATCCACATCATAGGATTTAGCCTGACAATAAATTAGGCAAGGACCCATGGACCCTAAAAGGCAGATCTAATGATCTAATATCTAAATAGATTGAAATTAATAAGGACTCCTTGTATCCATTCATACCTAGGAGTTTATAAATGAGACCCAGGGACGGGTTGAGTGATGAAGGATGCAACTCCAGGAGACTTTGAGGTAGGTGTTCTATCGCTACTAGACTTTTTAAAAGAGCCATGATTAGTTTGAGAATGCATGTTTTAAGTATAAGTTATATGACTTGTTTAGCATGACTTAATTTTATTCAGCTTGCATAAATACATTATGCATAGAAATGCTTTGCAAACAATTGCATAAATTGCATGATTTGTGGTGATTGAGTTTTGAAAAATTGCATGTCCTTGAGGGTTGCCAAAAGACGATGGAGTGCCCAAAAGACGCTGGGTAGGCAGTTGTGAGGGCCAGGCAGTTGTGAGGGCCAGGCAGTTGTGAGGGACCCAAAGAGGATAGGTTTTCAAAAAGATGTTTTTGCCTGTTTGATCTTATATGATTTGGGCTAATAAGCTCGTGGGCACTATGCCGAGAGGTCTGGGTTGGCCTCCCAGCCTCTACCACTATTAGGTGGAATGGGTACCATGCCCAAAAAAGGGCATGTCCCTACGTCGACTGCATGTGGTACGGGCGGCTACCACTGGTGTCACGGCACTGGGTCGATGTGTCATATGCCCTGTGGAGGCTATGACCGAGTGTCCTCAGGTACCCGGGGACTGCACGACGGCGAGGTCGTGGGCATAGTGGGCCCTATGGTTTGAGGATTTACTTGCATTGCATATGGCATGACATGAGGTTGGTCAACCATACCATATATCCATGAGTTGGATGCAGTTGAGCATCTTATGCATATCATTATGTTTATGATATATATGATACTTTCGACTTGGATTATGTGATTCTTTAAGTCGTCAGTATTCCAATTCGACAATGGTTTTTAATCTCGATATTGAACATGAGTGTTCAAACATGCACATGTTTTGGAACGAGCATATGATTTTAAACATAGCATGCATTGTAAAACTAGTAGTGATGGACTCTTACTGAGTATAGCATATACTCACCCTATCCTTAACATTTTTCAGGATAGCTCCATTCACGAGTAGAAGACGCCTCAAGAAATGTTAGTGCTACGAGCAAGACAAATCAAAATGAGACAATTATACATGTAAGTAAACACTCTACCCTTTGGACATGTATTTTTATTTATTTACAGTTGGGATGTGAGCTGTGACTAGATAGACCTGGGAAAAACATTTATGATTTCTGAAATTTTCAAAAACTACTTTGGTTATTGTGAAAGCAAATGACACTCGGGGTTTTCAAAATGAGTTTAAAACAAAAGATTTCTGCTGCATTGCATTGTTTTCAAAAAATGGTTTTCAAATAAGGATGCATCCCGCCTTAGGAATTAGATATTGCATTTAAAAATGCATGGGAAAACCTGGGTCATCACAGTTGGTATCAGAGCCCAGGTTTTATCCTTTCACAGCCAGTCTAGCATGTCCAAGGGTCATAGATAATAGAGAAAATCAAGAAGAAGTAGTATAAATAGAAGTAGTAGATATGACTACTTCTATTTAAGGATTACAATATTAATGCTCAAGGCATTTCACCATAAATAAATAGGTGAAACACAGCTTGGTTTAACAAAAAATTAGGCAGAGGATAGTGCAACCCTTATCCAAAAACTAGTCTAAGACGACTTAAGGATTAAGGATTGTTGTGTGGTGCAAATATGAAATCTCATATAAGGATCATATTATGATGAGAATGATGAATGAAGATGTTAGTGAATTTGTAGTTCTGACCTGTAATAGATTAATCTCACTAAAGATGAGAACATCGAAAAACCTAGATGGCTATCTTACCATCATAAAGAATATCAGAATATGAGCACACTATCACAAGGGATATGATATGAGTATGATAAGAGATGTAAAAGACAGACTTTGAGAAGATTTTGATGATAATCTAAGAGGGATGAGAATGCAAGATAATATTAGGAAATAACTGTGACTCGTACTAGATTACAAAGGTATGGATCCTGAAAGACTTAGCTAAATTTTGGATACCATCATTGGAATCTCATGAAGACTGAAGCAATATCGAATAATAACTACCTAAGTATTATGGAGCAAATCAAAAGATGTATACAAGTGACATATTATGTGATTAAGAGAAACATAACACGAATATGATAGGGAAATGAATTCGACCGAGTTATCAAAAGATTTTGATGATAATGCTAAGGATGATAATAGATTGATCCAAACATGAACTTGTAAGAAAAGTATAAAAATGTCAATTCCATTATTAAGACATTGTATGAATTTTATTGAGGCTATAGGCAATTGAGGATTTCAATGATCTTAAGACAGTTTAGAATTTCTTAGAAGCATTCAGTTTATCATATCTGTTAAGAAAAGGAGTAGATACAGTATCTATTATATGCAACAAAGCAAATGAAGACATTGATCTAGGTAGACAAAAATGAGGATTTTGAAGAAAAGAAAGAAAGAGATAGAGATGTAACTACTAGTATTCAATGAATATTGAATATTCAAAAGAAAAAGGTCATGACTTTATTGAGGAAAGAATAGATCCATAGAAATCTTTCATCTTGAATCATCTAGAAAGATAAACCAATCAACTTCGAAGGAATGATGATAGATGAGTTGGTGATCTTATTGTAAAAAAGTATAAAAGAGAGAAGACATATGGGGTTTAAGACTTTGAGTAGAGTATCGAATTTCAGGAGATTATGCAACAAGAAATTTCCGAAGAGGAATGGTGATCCACTACAAATTAAAGTCTATAAATGGTTTGATATCAATTATTACAATTAGATTCTTATTAGATCCATTAGCTTATGGGGAGCACCAATGGATATAGTCCATAAAAAGGAAAATTTTGGTGATATCCTACCTTGCCACTACATGCGTAAATAAAGTATATTGAAAAGGGGAATTAAGCCGGTATAGTGACTTGTCCATTTGTCTTTCTTCAGCAATTAGGGTACCATCAAAGATCGAATTGAGGCCTTGCCATCATAGATTGGAAGAGCAAATCTCTTAAGACCATTATTTAGTCATTACCTTTAGAGTACTGTTGACTAAATAAAGGTATCCCACCCTCTTTAATCAAATATGTTAGTAGTCGAAGTTATATACTCAGAGGGATATTATAAGTATTTAGACATGAGTTTTACCTGCAAGAAGTACTTGATTGACTAAGTCATTTGAGGGTATGAGGTCAGTTGATTAGGCCACATCATGGAGTTGATTAGGCCACATCATGAAGGAGCTACAAATACAATGAATACAGTAACAACTGAGACAGAAGCAAAAATAAGGAGCGATCTCCACCTATGTGAAAGATTTCCCAAACCTTAATAGCTACCATGACAAGGTGAAGAAATTACTTTGGGTCTGAAAGATGTTGCTGACTTGGATTGAAAAGAAAGGCAGATAAGTACCAATCACTTTAGAGACCCTTGAGCTTATGACAAAGATATATCTGGAAAGAGATCAATAGGTAATCAAATAAAGTCTTTCTATATGTCTGCGAAAATGTTCTATGCTTACCTGAGTGTTTTTCAAATTTGATGATTTAACAGCTTCAGCATAACTTGATGTACAGTTCGGATATCCTAAATCATACTATGAGATAGTATTAGAGGATGCTACTTGAATTATTTTATTTCGAATATAATATGGGCTGAGGACACAAGTTATAGTAGAAAAGCAACAGACAGTTGAAATTTGAAGTTAATTGAGGGTTTGGCTGTAGAGCACATGATACCATGTCAGTTATTGAAGTATCTTGGGGACAAATATAAAAGATAAAAAGCAAAGTTAGACACAATAGAAAGAAGGTAAATTTTTTGGACTCTTACTAATGACATATAACCAACCAATTAGAAGGAGATGTGGATGATGAAGAGATCACTAGATGAAAGACAAGAAGAAAAAGGGATTATCCTATGATATTCAAAATGAAATAAGAGAAATAAGATCATATGATCTCAAAGAAGTATGGAGTACTTTATACATGAATAAAGAAGCATGATCCTACGAGGAGACTATCCTATACATGATGAGAAAAGTATAGACACCTAAGGATTTCGAGATAAATGAATTACAGCTAGAAACTGATATTGTTAAACTGGCACATATGGTAAGGCCTTGTAGAAGGAACAATAAAAATGATAAATTGAGGTTGAGCCTAGATTTGATTCCTAAGGGGAGAATGCATTCACCAAGAAGTTATCTAAGAGACAAAATACCTTGAAGATGATAATTTATGGAAATTTCGAGGACGAAATTCTTTTCAAGGGGTAATAATGTAATGCCCAAGCAATTTACGCTATTTTGGACATTCTATGGGAAATAAACTATGTTAAATGTTTTACTTTATTTAAAATATTAAACGAAGGAATTTGTAAGGAAACTTGGTACCATTAGATTCTACTCGAAAAATGAAATCAACGCCTCAAAGAACGCCGAAAGCGGAGTGCATATGAAGAAATTATTGTCGTTTAAAGATCATGGGCAGTTTTGTAATTTAAACAAAAAACAAAAAGAACTAAAACTCAAGGGGGCATTTTGATAATGGCACCCCCTGTCGTCTTCATCATCTAGATTTCTCCAGAAACCCTAGTTTCCAGAGAAATCTGCCACTGCCATTAGCAGCACCGCCATACCAAGGCTTTAAAAAGCCCCATCTCCCCCCTCTCCAAAACATGATTTTCCGATCATTTGGGGCTGGGGTTTCTGGCAAAAATTGGAAACCCAGTTTCCCTGCATTTTTCGGCAATGGCCAAGCCCGAGTCAGGCCGGCCATTCTCCCCACCTCCCCTCTTGTTCCTCTAGCTTCATCGGAAGTTGGGGTTTTCCCCTTCTTCATGGGTTCCAAACAACACAGATTTCTGGCAGGCGTAGAGGGAAACACACCGCCGAGAAAAGGGCGTCCCTAGGCTACCCAGGTAAGCTGTTTTTCCCTTTTTTCTCTCTGTTTTTCTTCCCCCAAGCCAAGATCCATGCCGGATCTGGTCATTTTCCAGCCAGTCTTCCCGGCCGGAAAACGTCCCAAGTCGATTCCAACCGGCCCTGCACGAACAAGGCGTCCTAGGGATGCCATGCTCCACGTGCGCATGGGACAGGGTCCCTAGGATGGATTCCAGGCCTACGACAGTGTGTACACTATCCCAGGTGCGGTCTTTGGGAGTGGGCGCGACGTGGGGCACGGGTCCTAGCTCAACCAGGATTGTGATGACCCGGGTTTTATATTATGCAAATTTGATAAAAAGGGGAGATCTCTTGTTTTATAAATATGAAATGCATGAAAATATTTTTGTTTTGGAAAACAATCTTTCGTATAAAACCCCAAGTGTCAAAACACATTTTCAAATTATCTAGCCATGGCATAGTTTTAAATTGAATCGATTCCCAAGAAAGTGTTAGTCACAGCCTCAGCTACAAAGAGTAACTACAATCAAGTAACATTGAAAGATAAGGTAGGGGTTTACTTACTTATAGTTAATCTGGGTGTCTTCTGTCACAGGCGTACCTTGTCCTCAAGTGTTTACTTTGTGTCTGAAAAATGTTGAGGATTGGGTAAGTATATACTATACTTAGTAGGAGTCCATTACTACTAGTTTTATAATGCATGCTATGTTTAAAATCATATGATCTTTCAAAACATGTGCATGTTTGAACACTCAAGTTCAATATCGAGATTAAAAACCATTATCGAATTGGAATACTGACCACTTAAAGAAATCACATAATCCAAGTCGAAAGTATCACACATATATATATATCATAACATAATGATATGCATAAGATGCTCCACTAAATCCAACTCATGGATATATGGTATGGTCGACCAACCTCATGTCATGCCATATGTAGTGTAAGTAAATCCTCAAACCATAGGGCCCACTATGCCCATGACCTCGCCGCCGTGTGGTCCCTGGGTACCTAGGGACATAGGGTCATATGCCTCCACGGGGCATATGACACTTCGATCCACTGCCGTGACACCAGTGGTAGCCCCCTGTACCACATGCAGTTGAAGCAGGGACATGCCCTTTATGGGCGTGGTACCCATTCCACCTAATTGTGGTAGAGGCTGGGAGGCCACCCCAGACCTCTCGGCATAGCGCCCACGAGCTTATTAACCCAAATCATATATGATCAAACAAGCCAAAAACCTCTTTTTCAAAACCTATCCTCTTTGGGTCCCTCACAACTGGCTGGCCCTCACAATTGCCTACATGACGTCTTTTGAGCACTCCAGTGTCTTTTGGTAACCCTTAAGGATATGCAATTTTTCAAAACTCAACAACCACAAATCATGCAATCTATGTAATTATTTGTAAAGCATGTCTATGCATAATGTATTTATCATATGTACGCTAAATAAAATGAAGTCATGCTAAACAAGTCATATACTTATATTTAAAACTTGTATTCTCCAAACAATCATGGCTCTTTTAAAAAGTCCAGTAGTGATAGAGCACCTATCTGGCTAAATCGTGCTAATCCCCTTGTCCTCGTATGCTCCTAAACATGGTTTAGGGGAGCAAGGTTAGTTTGGCCTATTTTCTGTAGTTTTTAGAGTGGTTGATCTCACTACTTAGGTATTAAAGGTTCATCCCCATGCCTATGGGTGTCCTAAGGTCCTAACTGGGCCTTTGTTTCATTAGGTTTCCAAAGGTTTAGTTGCCCCGCGCCACTATAATAGTCTAAGGGTCGTGCCTACCTTAGATTGGGCCTTGATCAGATATTTTATAATTTGGGTGTGTCCATGTCATCGACACAAACACAACGCCTTTCACGGCACCTCAATCGGAGCCCTAGATCTCAAGTTATAGGCTTTTTAATGCCGAGTGTACATAGAGGGTCAAACGAGGTGGAAGCCCGGGACACTAACGCGTCCTCCATCAGCGGCATGCACCTCAGCAGGCGCGTTTGCAAATGCTCTGGGCTCGCGCCCATCGTTCTTAGTTGCGGGCGTGTTCGGTTTTCTCAATGAACAAGGCGCGTTTCAATTTGACGGAGACCTGGGCATCTTAGGGACGCCCTAGGTCCTTTGTGACTCTCTAGAGCTCCGTTTTGCATGATTTTTCATGCAAAAACTTGGGGAAACTTAGCCTAGGACTAAGGGGGAGACGGGTTTGGAGGGGTTTTGGGCATACTTGGTTCGTGGATGAGTTTTTCCCACGTTTTCTCCTCTTGGTTGCTTCTCCATGATGGGTTTTCCCCAAGCTTTTGGGTTGCCATTAGAGGCGCCCAAGAGCTCTATTTATAGAGCTATAAGAGGGTTCTGGAGGGGGCTCTCACCGCCATTGAATGGCGGTGGAGAAACCTCCAGAATGGCAGTGGTTTCTCCTCCAAACACAGCCGTTCTAGAACCCTCTAGGAGGTTGAAGAAGAGGGGTGCCCGTATCAAAACGGGCCCCTGTGTTTCTTAGGTTAAATCCGTTTTTAATATAAATTACATTTTTGCCCCTATACTTCAAAGGGCCATAACTTGCTCATTTTAACTCCGTTTTCGGTGATTTTGATCTCGTTGGATTCCTTTTTCAGAGACACACCTAATGGTACCATTCTCAGGACCAAATTTCTGGGTCTAGTTAGGGTGAATAGTGAAATGACCAAAATACCCTTATTTCAAAAAAGTGAACTTTTCATTGCTAAATTTGGATTTCAATGTTACAAAATTGGAGTCATTACATTCTTACCCCCTGAGGGGAATTTCTCCCCCAAAATTCTACAATATATACAGTCAAAAGATCTCGGGGTACTTTTCTCGCATTTTTGACTCTGGTTTCCAAGTCTCTTCTTCCATGTGCACATTTCTCCATAAAACTTTCACTAAGTGTATGTCCTTGTTCCGCAGCTTCTTACTCTTATGTTCCAGAATCTCAACTGTTCTCGTCTCTAGCTTGAGATCCTCCATCAACTCTATGGGTACCTGGTTGATGACATGAGCAGGGTTAGGCACGTACCTCCTTAACATAAATATATGGAATACGTTATGCACTTCAGATAGCTGAGGGGGTAGTGCGATCTTGTAGGCCACTTTTCCCACTTTCTCCAGGATTTTGAAAGGTCCTATGTAATGTGGACCAAGCTTGGTTTTGATACCGAACCGCATAACTCCTTCAGTGGGATATATCTTCAGGAAAACGTGCCCTCCTATGTCAAATTCTAATGGTTTCCTCCTTTGATCAGCATAGCTCTTTTGCCGGCTTTGAGCTGTGAGGAGGCGTCTCCTTATGAGTTTGACCTTCACAGCGCATTGCTCCACCAGCTCGGACTGGAGCACCCTGGACTCTCCAACTTCACTCCAATTGGTGGGTGATCGATAGGGTCTCCCATAGAGCGCCTCGTACAGAGCCATGCCAATGCTTGATTGAAAGCTATTGTTGTACGCGAACTCTACTAGTAGTAGGTTTTCATCCCAGCTCTGCTTCCAATCGAGGGCACAGGTTCGCAACATATCTTCGACTATCTGGATTGTGCGCCCTGACTGTCCATCGGTCTGTGGATGGAAGGCTGTGCTAAAGTTCAAGGAAGATCCTAAGGATTTTTGGACAGACTTCCAGAGTTGTGAAGTGAAGCAACTATCCCTATTTGAAGTGATACTAAGGGGTATGCCATTTAAACTCACTATCTCTTTGATGTATAGATGAGATAGGTTGTCAGTGGATTGGGTATGGCATATAGGAAGGAAATGGGCTGTCGTAGTCAATCTATTAACAATTACCCAGATCATGTCATGACCCTTAGAGGTCCTGGGTAACCCTATGATGAAGTCCATGGTAATATGGTCCCATTTCCATTCGGGTAACTCAAGGGGTTGTAACAATCCCGTAGGTCTTTGATGTTCAGCCTTTACTTGTTGACATGTTAGACACTTTGCCACAAATTCCCCTATGTCTCTTTTCATACCATCTCACCAATATTGTTTCTTTAAGTCTTGATACATCTTAGATCCTCTCGAGTGTATAGTATACTTAAACCGATGAGCCTCTTTTAAGATTTCTTGTCTTAATTCCTCATTAGTCGGTACCACTAATCTTCCTTGCATGTAAACGCTACCATCTTCCCTTTTAGTAAACCTTGGTTTTCCTATGAAAGCTTGTATATCCGGATCTCCTTTCTATTCTTGCTTAACCTTTTCATTAATAGCCGACTTTATTGTTAGACTTGCTATAACGATCTTGTGCTTACTTATGTCCGATTTCCACGTTATTACTTCTTGTAATAGCTTCCCTCTCTTAGTCAATAAACTTGCACACATCCCTTGGGTTTTTTTACTTAATGCATCAGCTACCACATTAGCTTTTCCAGGGTGATAATGAATGGAGAAGTCATAGTCTTTTAAGTATTCCATCCATCTTCTTTGTCGCATGTTTAAGTCTTGTTGGGAAAAGATATATTTAAGACTCTTATGATCTGTAAAAACTTCAAACTTTTCCCCATATAAATAATGTCTCCAAATTCGCAAGGCAAAGACTATGGTCGCTAATTCCAAGTCATGGGTCGGGTAATTGACTTCATGCTTCTTGAGTTGCTGAGAAGCATAAGCAATTACCTTCCCATGTTGCATAAGTACGCAACCTAGTCCTTGTTGCGAGGCATCGTTGTATATCTTAAATCCGCCACTTCCTGAAGGTAAGGTAAGGACAGGTGCTGTAGTTAACCTTCTCTTTAGTTCCTGGAAACTTTCCTCACATTTATTAGTCCATTCAAATCTTGTGTCTTTCCTGGTCAGCTTAGTTAGAGGTAAATCAATTTGTGAAAAACCCTCGATGAATCTCCTGTAATATCCGGCAAGTCCTAAGAAGCTTCTTATTTCTGTGACTGTCTTAGGTCTTTCCCATTTATGTATTGATTCAACCTTAGCAGGGTCGACTGCTATGCCATCTTGAGAAATAATGTGTCCTAAGAAATTAACCTTTTCCAGCCAAAACTCACACTTACTGAATTTTGCATATAACTTGTGTGCTCGTAGGGTGCTTAATGTTATCCTTAGATGTTCCTTATAGTCTTTAGGAGTTTCGAAATATATTAAGATATCATCCACAAACACTATGATGAATTTATCTAAGTACTCCTTAAACACCCTATTCATGAGGTCCATAAATGCGTCTGGAGCATTAGTTAAAGCAAAGGACATCACTCTGAATTCATAATGGCCGTATGGAGTCCTGAAGGCCATTTTGGGAATATCTTCTTCTCTAACTCAAAGTTGATGGTATCCGGATCGTAGATCAATCTTAGAGAAGACTCTGGTTGACTGAAGTTGATCGAAAAGATCATCAATTCGGGAAAGGGGGTACTTATTCTTAGTGGTGACCCTATTTAGCATCTGATAGTCTACACACAATCTCATGGAGCCATCCTTTTTCTTAACAAAAAGGACTAGAGCTCCCCGTGGAGATACGCTAGGTCGTATGAACCCTTTGTCAAGTAGTTCTTGTAACTGGGTCTTCAGTTCTTTTAGTTCTGCAGGAGCCATTCAGTAAGGAGCTTTGGAAATGGGGGAAGTACCGAGTATAAGGTCAATGATAAACTCAATTTCTCTTAGCGGAGGTAGACCTGGTAAGTCCTCAGGGAATACGTCAGGAAATTCTCGGACTACCTCGACATCCTCTAGCATTGGTTGGGGACTCTCGATAGATTCAATCTTGGCTAAAAAGAAGGGGCATCCCTGAGCAATGTGCTTAACTACTTTCATGGCAGAAATAACACACGCTCTAGAATAATCCTTTCTAAGGGTGAAAGTGTCTCCATTAGGTAGGATAAAAGTGACATGTTTCTGGCAGCAATCAACAAAGGCTTGATGAAAAGCTAGCCAGTCCATACCTAGGATGATGTCAAAGTCATTCATATCTAAGTGAATAAGATTGTCATGTAGCAAATGATCCTTGATCAAAATGGGGACATCTTGGAGATAAGAATAGGTGGGAAGTGCCTGGCCTACAGGAGTCATGACTTCTAGAGTGAAGTCCAGGTCCTGTGGTATAATGTCCAAGGATGATGCAAACTCCCGGGATATGAAAGAATGAGTGGAGCCTATATCAAATAGAACTTTAGCAGGTGTATCATAGATAGAAAGAATACCTTCAACTACTGCATTTGAAGCCTAGGCTTAACTGGAAGTGAGGGCAAAGACACGTCCTTGGCTTTTAGGAACTTGATCTCCTTTACGCTCTTCAACTTTCTTTTTAGGACAATCCCTAGCAAAATGTCCTAATTCTCCACAAAGATAGCAAGTGATGTTGAAAATGGGACATGTTTTGCCTGAATGATTCCTGTTACACTTAGGGCATGTCTTTCAGTCTGGTCTTCTTCCTTTGTTTTCAAAAGGCTTCTTGAAAGGTGGCCTGGGTCCAAATGACTGAAATGGTCTCTTTCCGTTATTTCTCATGGTGTTGATGCTCTTAGTTTCATTTATTGCCTGGTTCCTTTGATAATCTTTTTCGTATAGGGAGGCCATCTCTATGGCTTTGGCTACTGTGGAAGGTTGGAAACCTAGAACTCTATTCCTGAGTGCTAGGTTAAGCCCATCTATAAATCTTTCTGCCGCATCTTTCTCATTAGCACAAGCACGTGGTGCAAATCTTCGGAGGCTGATGAATCTATTTTCATACTGTTGGACAATCATATTTTCTTGTTCTAAGTCCATAAATTCCTTTTCCTTCTGTTTTCTTATGTGTTTAGGATAATATTTGTCATTAAAGACCTTTTTAAACTCTTCCCATCCTATTGTTTCTTGCTGGTCAAAATAAGTCCTTTCTGCTATTTCCCACCAAAAGGTAGCCTCTCCTCTAAACACAAATGTGGCCATGAGTACCTTTCTTTCTTCAGTTATGTTCATGGCTTTAAATATCTTTTCAATATCAATTAACCATTTTTCAGTTGTAGATGCTTCATCTTCTCCTGTGAATGAGGGGGCTAATTTCTGAAATCTTTCTAACTGGACCTCAGTCCTATCTATTACTTTATAAGGGGAAGGATCTCGGGTGGTAGGGGTTTGGCTTTGACTACCCATGTATTGTCCCATATGCTATAGGAATTGCTGGAACAATTCAGCCATCCCATTGCCCGACCCAGTGGAGTCCACTGGTGGGGCTTCAAGTCTTAGAGCATTGCTTCCTTTCTTTTTAGGCATCTATAATCACAAGGTAATTTACTAGACCTTAGTATGTGTTATCCTATTACCCCATACTCTTTCATGGATGAAACTTGATTATAAGTTATTCTCCTCATAACTGGGCTGTGAGTAACGTTAAACCGTGCTTTGATACCAACTGTGACGACCTGGGTTTTATATGATGCAAATTTGATAAAAAGGCGAGATCTCTTGTTTTATAAATATGAAATGCATGAAAATATTTTTGTTTGGGAAAACAATCTTTCGTATAAAACCCCGAGTGTCAAAACACATTTTCAAATTATTTAGCCATGGCATAGTTTTAAATTGACTCTATTCCCAAGAAAGTGTTAGTCACAGCCTCAGCTACAAAGAGTAACTACAATCAAGTAACATTGAAAGATAAGGTAGGGGTTTACTTGTACTTAATCTGGGTGTCTTCTGTCACAGGCGTACCTTGTCCTCAAGTGTTTACTTTGTGTCTGAAAAATGTTGAGGATTGGGTAAGTATATATTGTACTCAGTAGGAGTCCATCACTACTAGTTTTATAATGCATGCTATGTTTAAAATCATATGCTCTTTCAAAACATGTGCATGTTTGAACACTCAAGTTCAATATCGAGATTAAAAACCATTATCGAATTGGAATACTGACCACTTAAAGAAACCACATAATCCAAGTCAAAAGTATCATATATATATATATATATCATAACATAATGATATGCATAAGATGCTCCACTGAATCCAACTCATGGATATATGGTATGGTCGACCAACCTCATGTCATGCCATATGTAGTGTAAGTAAATCCTCAAACCATAGGGCCCACTATGCCCACGACCTCGCCGTTGTGTGGTCCCCGGGTACCTAGGGACACAAGGTCATATGCCTCCACAAGGCATATGACACTTCGACCCAATGCCGTGACACCAGTGGTAGCCCCCTGTACCACATGCAATTGAAGTAGGGACATGCCCTTTTTGGGCGTGGTACCCATTCCACCTAATAGTGGTAGAGGCTGGGAGGCCACCCCAGACCTCTTGGCATAGCGCCCACGAGCTTATTAGCTCAAATCATATATGATCAAACAAGCCAAAAACCTCTTTTTCAAAACCTGTCCTCTTTGGATCTCTCACAACGGCCTGGCCCTCACAACTGCCTACCCAGCGTCTTTTGGGCACTCCAGCATCTTTTGGTAACCCTTAAGGACATGCAAATTTTCAAAACTCAACAACCACAAATCATGCAATCTATGCAATTATTTGCAAAGCATGTCTATGCATAATGTATTTATCATATGCACGCTGAATAAAATTAAGTCATGCTAAACAAGTCATATACTTACATTTAAAACATGCATTCTCCAAACAATCATAGCTCTTTTAAAAAGTCTAGTAGCGATAGAGCACCTACCTGGCTAGATGGCGCTAATCCCCTTGTCCTTGTATGCTCCTGAGCATGGTTTAGGGGAGCAAGGTTAGTTTGGCCTATTTTTTGTAGATTTTAGAGTGATTGATCTCACTACTTAGGTATTAAGGGTTCATCCCCATGCCTATGGGTGTCTTAAGGTCCTAACTGGGCCTTGGTTTCATCAAGTTTCCAAAGGTTTAGTGGCCCCGCACCACTATCATAGTCTAAGGGTCGTGCCTACCTTAGATTGTGCCTTGATCAGGTATTTTATAGTTTGGGTGTGTCCGCGTTGTCGACACGGACACAACGCCTTTCGCGGCTCCTCAATCGGAGCCCTAAATCTCAAGTTATAGGCTTTTTAGTAGAGGGTCAAATGAGGTGGAAGCCTGGGACACTAACGTGTCCAGCGTCAGCAGCATGCGCCTCAGCGGGTGCGTCTGCATACGCTCTGGGGTCCCGCCAGCCATTCTCAGTTGTGGGCGCGTCCATTTTTCTCAATGCACAAGGTGCGTTTTAGTTTGGTGGAGGCCTGGGCGTCCTAAGGACACCCTGGTTCGACCCTGTCGAACTAGTGCGCCCCAGGGACCGTCCCTGGGTCCTTTGTGGCTCTTTAAAGCTCCGTTTTGCATGATTTTTCATGCAAAAACTTGGGGAAACTTAGCCTAGGACTAAGGGGGAGATAGGTTTGGAGGGGTTTTGGGCATACCTGGTTCATGGCCATGTTTTTCCCACGTTTTCTCCTCTTGGTTGCTTCTCCACAACGGGTTTTTCCCAAGCTTTTGGGCTGCCATTAAAAGTGCCCAAGAGCTCTATTTATAGAGCTATAAGAGGGTTCTGGAGGGGGCTCTCACTGCCATTGAATGGCGGTGGAGAAACCTCCATAATGGCGGTGGTTTCTCCTCCAAATACAGCCGTTTTGGAACCCTCTAGGAGGTTGAAGAAGAGGGGTGCCCGTATCAAAACGGGCCCTTGTGTTTCTCAGGCTAAATCCGGTTTTTAATATAAATTACATTTTTGCCCCTGAACTTCAAAGGGCCATAACTTGCTCATTTTAACTCCGTTTTGGGTGATTTTGGTCTTGTTGGATTCCTTTTTCCGAAATGCCCTAATGGTACCATTCTTATGACCAAATTTTTGGGTCTAGTTAGGGTGAATAGTGAAATGACCAAAATACCCTTATTTCCAAAAAGTGAACTTTTCATTGCTAACTTAGGATTTCAATGTTACAAAATTGGAGTCATTACATGGATGCACGGGGTGCCCTAGGAGCTAAGACACACCATGCTACACCAAAGGTGCGTCCGTGCGATGCCATCCAAGACACGCGTCATAGTGCGTCGCTTGAGCATGCATGTGTGGGTGTAAAACGCGGTCCCTGGCACGACCCTTGGGCGCACGCACGTGAGGCAGTCGCGGTTCAACCAGCATGCACGGGTGTCCTGGGAATTGGGACACGCGGACCTAATAAGACTATAAAGTTAGGATTATAGGACAATTTATAGAGCTAACCATGGAATAGTAGATCCACATCATAAGATCTAGCCTGACAATAAATTAGGCAAGGACCCATTGACCCTAAAAGGCAGATCTAACGATCTAATGTCTAAATAGATTGAAATTGATAAGGACTCCTTATATCCATTCATACCTAGGAGTTTATAAATGAGACCCAGGGACAAGTTGAGTGATGAAGGACGCCACTCCAGGAGACTTTGAGGTAGGTGCTTTATCGCTACTAGACTTTTTGAAAGAGCCATGATTAGTTTGAGAATGCATGTTTTAAGTATAAGTTATATGACTTGTTTAGCATGACTTAATTTTATTCAGCTTGCATAAATACATTATGCATAGACATGCTTTGCAAACAATTGCATAAATTGCATGATTTGTGGTGATTGAGTTTTGAAAATTTGCATGTCCTTGAGGGTTGTCAAAAGATGCTAGAGTGCCCAAAAGACACTGGGTAGGTAGTTGTGAGGGCCAGGCAGTTGTGAGGGACCCAAAGAGGATAGGTTTTCAAAAAGATGTTTTTGCCTGTTTGATCTTATATGATTTGGGCTAATAAGCTCGTGGACACTATGCCGAGAGGTTTGGGTTGGCCTCCCAGCCTCTACCACTATTAGGTGGAATGGGTACCACGCCAAAAAACGGGCATGTCCCTACGTCGACTGCATGTGGTACAGGGGGCTACTACTGGTGTCACGGCACTAGGTCGTTGTGTCATATGCCCAGTGGAGGCTATGACCGAGTGTCCTCAGGTACCCGGGGACTACACGGCGGTGAGGTCATGGGCATAGTGGGCCCTATGGTTTGAGGATTTACTTGCATTGCATATGGCATGACATGAGGTTGGTCGACCATACCATATATCCATGAGTTGGATGCAGTTGAGCATCTTATGCATATCATTATGTTTATGATATATATGATACTTTCAACTTGGATTATGTGATTCTTTAAGTCGTCAGTATTCTAATTCAACAATGGTTTTTAATCTCGATATTGAACATGAGTGTTCAAACATGCACATGTTTTGGAAAGAGCATATGATTTTAAACATAGCATGCACTGTAAAACTAGTAGTGATGGACTCCTACTGAGTATAGTATATACTCACCCTATCCTTAACATTTTTCAAGATAGCTCCATTCACGAGTAGAAGATGTCTCAGCAAATGTTAGTGCTACGAGCAAGAAAAATCAAAAGGAGACAATTATACATGTAAGTAAACACTCTACCCTTTGGACATGTATTTGTATTTATTTACAGTTGGTCTGTGAGCTGTGACTGGATAGACTTGGGAAAAACATTTACAATTTCTAAAATTTTCAAAAACTACTTTGGTTGTGGTGAAAGCAAATGAAACTCAGGGTTTACAAAATGAGTTTAAAACAAAAGATTTTTCGCTGCATTGCATTGTTTTCAAAAAATGGTTTTCAAATAGGGATGCATCCCCCCTTAGGAATTAGATATTGCATTTAAAAATGCATGGGAAAACCCAGGTCGTCACAATACTTCTTCAAACCTCATGACCTGATCATGGAATAATAAAATATTAAGGTTGTCACACCAGTAAGCATCGCCAATATCAAAATTGCCCCATGAGGTTTCTATCGATTTTTGTTCACTGTTAATTAATGAAACAACCCTGACTATGAAGTCCCATAACTCCTTGGCTAGTTGGATTCCATTTTTTGACTATTATCTTATGGTTTGAGTTTTAATTCCAAAATATTACGCAATTAAAAGATATCCTTCTTGAAAGCTCATGACCAAATAATGGAATAGTAAAATATTAAGGTTGTCACACCAGCGAGCCCTGCCATTATCGAAATCGCTCCTTGAGGTTTCTATTTTATTTTTTTTACTTTTAATTAATGAAATAGCCCTGCCTTTGAAGTCCCATAACTCCTTCATATGAACTCTATTTTTTGCCTTCCTTGGCTCTGTGGATTCCATTTTCTCTGTATTATCTAATGGGTCCAGTTTTAATTCCCAATTATTACGCAATTAAAAGATATACTTCTTGAAAGCTCATGACGTGATCATGGAATAGAAAAGTATTAAGGTTGTTACACTAGCGAGCCCTGCCATTATCGAAATGGCTCCTTGAGGTTTCTGTGTCTTTTTTTTCAATTTTAAGTAATGAAATAGTCTTGCCTGTGAAGTCCCATAACTCCTTCATATGAACTCTATTTTCTGCATTCCTTGGCTTGGTGGATTCCATTTTCTGTGTATTATCTGATGGTTCTAGTTTTGATACTAAATTATTATGCAATTAAAAGATATACTTCTTCAAAGCTCATGACCTCATCGTGGAATAGTAAAATATTAAGGTTGTCACACCAATGAGGCTCGCCAATATCAAAATCACCCCATGAGGTTTCTGTGGGGTTTTTTTCATTGTTAATTAATGAAATGGCCTTGATTATGAAGTCCCATAACTCCTTCATACGAACTCTATTTTCAGCGTTCCTTGGCTCGTTGGATTCCATTTTCTGAGTATTATCTTATGGTTTTAGATTTAATTCCAATTTATTATGCAATTAAAAGATATACTTCTTGAAAGCTCATGACAAGATCATGGAATAGTAAAATATTAAGATTGTTACACCAGCGAGCCCTGTCTTTATCGAAATGGATCCTTGAGGTTTCTATTTTTTTTCACTTTTAATTAATGAAATAGCCCTACCCTTTGAAGTCCCATAACTCCTTCATATGAACTCTATTTTTTTCGTTCCTTGGCTCGGTGGATTCCATTTTCTGTGTATTATCTAATGGTTCCAGTTTTTATTCTAAATTATTATGCAATTAAAATATATACTTCTTGAAAGCTCATGACCTGATCATGGAATAGTAAAATATTAAGGTTGTTACACCCGCGAGCCCTGCCATTATCAAAATGGCTCTTTGAGGATTTTTTTTTTTCACTTTTAATTAGTGAAATAGCCCTGCCTTTGAAGTCCCATACTCCTTCATATGAACTCTATTTTTTGCGTTCTTTGGCTTGGTGGATTCCATTTTCTGTGTATTATGTAATGGTTCCAGTTTTAATAGTAAATAATTATGCAATTAAAACATACACTTCTTGGAAGCTCATGACCTGATCATGGAATAGTAAAATATTAAGGTTGTTACACCAGTAAGCCTCGCCAATATCAAAATTGCCCCATGAGGTTTCTATGGTTTTTTTTTCACTTTTCATTAATGAAACAACCCTCACTATGAAGTCCCATAACTCCTTCATACAAACTCTATTTTCAACGTTGCTGGGCTCGTTGGATTCCATTTTCTGAGTATTATCTAATGGTTCCAGTTTTAATTCCAAATTAGTATGTAATTAAAAGATATACTTCTTCAAAGCTCATGACCTAATCGTGGAAGATTAAAATATTAAGGTTGTTACACTAGCAAGCCCTCCCATTATCGAAATGGCTCCTTGAGGTTTCTATGTTTTTCTTTACTTTTAATTAATGAAATAGACTTGCCTTTGAAGTACCATTACTCCTTCACATGAACTCTATTTTATGCATTCCTTGGCTCGGTGGATTCCATTTTCTATGTATATCTAATGGTTCCAGTTTTAATTCCGAATTATTATGCAATTAAAAGATATACTTCTTGAAAGCTCATGACCTGATCATGGAATAGTAAAATATTAAGGTTGTTACACTAGCGAGCCCTGCCATTATCGAAATGGCTCCTTGAGGTTTCTATGTCTTTTTTTTCAATTTTAAGTAATGAAATAGCCTTGCCTGTGAAGTCCCATAACTCGTTCATATGAACTCTATTTTCTGCGTTCCTTGGCTTGGTGGATTCCATTTTTTGTGTATTATCTGATGGTTCTAGTTTTGATACTAAATTATTATGCAATTAAAAGATATACTTCTTCAAAGCTCATGACCTCATTGTGGAATAGTAAAATATTAAGGTTGTCACACCAATGAGGCTCGCCAATATCAAAAATACCCCATGTGGTTTCTATGGGGTTTTTTTCATTGTTAATTAATGAAATGGCCTTGATTATGAAGTCCCATAACTCCTTCACACGAACTCTATTTTCAGCGTTCCTTGGCTCGTTGGATTCCATTTTCTGAGTATTATCTTATGGTTTCAGTTTTAATTCAAATTTATTACGCAATTAAGAAATATACTTCTTGAAAGCTCATGACAAGATCATGGAATAGTAATATATTAAGATTGTTACACCAGCGAGCCCTGTCTTTATCAAAATGGCACCTTGAGGTTTCTATTTTTTTTTTCACTTTTAATTAATGAAATAGCCCTACCCTTTGAAGTCCCATAACTCCTTCATATGAACTCTATTTTTTGCGTCCATTTTCTGTGTATTATCTAATGGTTCCAGTTTTTATTCTAAATTATTATGCAATTAAAATATATATTTCTTGAAAGCTCATGACCTGATCATGGAATAGTAAAATATTAAGGTTGTTACACTCGCGAACCCTGCCATTATAGAAATGGCTCCTTGAGGTTTCTATGTTTTTTTTCTCACTTTCAATTAATGAAATAGCCCTGCCTGTGAAGTCCCATAACTCCTTCATATGAACTCTATTTTCTGTGTCCCTTGGCTCAGTGGATTCCATTTTCTGTGTATTATCATTGGTTCCAGTTTTAATACTAAATTATTATGCAATTAAAAGATATACTTCTTCAAAGCTCATGAACTCATCATGGAATTGTAAAATATTAAGGTTGTCACACCAGTAAGCGTCACCAATATCAAACTTGCCCCATGAGGTTTCTATGTTTTTTTTTTCACTGTTAATTAATGAAACAGCCCTGACTATGAAGTCGCATAACTCCTTCGTACGAACTCTATTTTCAGCGTTCCTCGGCTCGTTGGTTGCCATTTTCTGAGTATTATCTTATGGCTTCAATTTTAATTCCAATTTCTTATGCAATGAAAACATATGCTTCTTGAAAACTCATGACAAGATCATAGAATAGTAAAATATTAAGGTTGTTACACCAGCGAGCCCTGCTTTTATCGAAATGGCTCCTTGAGGTTTCTATTTTTTTTTTACTTTTAATTAATGAAATAGCCCTACCCATTGAAGTCCCATAACTCCTTCATATGAACTCTATTTTTTGCGTTCCTTGGCTCAGTGGATTCCATTTTCTGTGTATTATCTAATGGTTCCAGTTTTTATTCTAAATTATTATGCAATTAAAACATATACTTCTTGAAAGCTCATGACCTGATCATGGAATAGAAAAGTATTATGGTTGTTACACCCGCGAGCCATGCCATTATCAAAATGGCTCCTTGAGATTTCTATGTTTTTTTTTTCTCTTCAGTTAATGAAACAGCCCTGACTTTGAAGTCCCATAAATCCTTCATACGAACTCTATTTTCTGTGTTCCTCGGCCTTGTGGATTCCATTTTCTGTGTATTATCTAATGGTTCCAGTTTTAGTTCCAAATTATTATGAAATTAAAAGATATACTTCTTGAAAGCTCATAACTTGATTATGGAATGGTAAAGTATTAAGGTCGTTACACCAGCCAGCTATGCCATTATCGAAATGGCTCCTAGAGATTTCTATGTTTTTTTTTTTTTTTTTCAATTTTAAGTAATGAAATAGCCTTGCCTTCGAAGTCCCATAACTCCTTCATATGAACTCTATTTTCTATGTTCCTTGGCTTGGTGGATTCCATTTTCTGCGTATTATCCAATGGATCTAGTTTTTATTCCAAATTATTATGCAATTAAACGATATACTTCTTGAAAGCTCATGACCCGATCATGGAATAGTAAAGTATTAAGGTCGTCACACCAGCGAGCTATGCCATTATCCAAATGGCTCCTTGAGGTTTCTATATTTTTTTTTCACTTTTAATTAATGAAATAGCCCTGCCTTTGAAGTCCCATAACTCCTTCATATGAACTCTATTTTTTGTGTTCTTTGGCACGGTGGATTCCATTTTCTGTGTATTATCTAATGGTTGCAGTTTTAATGCTAAATTATTATGCAATTAAAAGATACACTTCTTGGAAGCTCATGACCTGATCATGGAATAGTAAAATATTAAGGTTCTTACACTAGTAAGCCTCGCCAATATCAAAATTGCCCCAGGAGGTTCTATGGTTTTTTTTTCACTCTTAATTAATGAAACAGCCCCCACAATGAAGTCCCATAACTCCTTCATACAAACTCTATTTTCAACATTGCTGGGCTCGTTGGATTCCATTTTCTGAGTATTATCTAATGGTTCCAGTTGTAATTCCAAGTTAGTAGGCAATTAAAATATGTACTTCTTGAAAGCTCATGACCTGATAATGGAATAGTAAAATATTAAGGTTGTTACACCAGTGAGCCCTTCCATTATCGAAATGACACCCTGAGGTTTCTAGTTCTTTTTCACTTTTAATTAATGAAATAGCCCTACCCATTGAAGTCCCATAACTCCTTCATATGAACTCTATTTTCTGCGTTCCTTGGCTTAGTGGATTCCATTTTCTGTGTATTATCTAATGGTTCCAATTTTAATTCCAAATTATTATGCATTTAAACGATATACTTCTTGAAAGCTCATGACCTGATCATGGAATAGTACAGTATTAAGGTCGTTACACCAGCGAGCTATGCCATTATCGAAATGGCTCCTTGAGGCTTCTATGTTTTTTTTTTCAATTTTAAGTAATGAAATAGCCTTGCCTTTGAAGTCCCATAACTCCTTCATATGAACTCTATTTTCTGCGTTCCTTGGCTTGGTGGATTCCATTTTCTATGTATTATCTGAGGGTTCTAGTTTTGATACTAAATTATTATGCAATTAAAAGATATACTTCTTTAAAGCTCATGACCTCATCATGGAATAGTAAAATATTAATGTTCTCACACCAGCAAGCCTCGCCAATATCAAAATTGCCCCATGGGGTTTGTATGGGTTTTTTTTCACTGTTAATTAATGAAACAGCCTTGACTATGAAGTCCCATAACTCCTTCAGACGAACTCTATTTTCTGCATTCCTTGGCTTGTTGGATTCCATTTTCTGAGTATTATCTTATGGTTTTAGTTTTAATTCCAATTTATTATGCAATTAAAAGATATAATTCTTGAAAGCTCATGACAAGATCATGGAATAGTAAAATATTAAGATCGTAACACCAGCGAGCCCTGTCTTTATTGAAATGGCTCCTTGAGGTTTCTATTTTTTTTTTTCACTATTAATTAATGAAATAGCCCTGCCCTTTGAAATCCCATAACTCCTTCATATGAACTCTATTTTTTACATTCCTTGGTTCGGTGGATTCCATTTTCTGTGCATTATCTAATGGTTCTAGTGTTTATTCTAAATTATTATGCAATTAAAAGATATACTTCTCGAAGGCTCATGACCTGATCATGGAACAGTAAAATATTAAGGTTGTTATACCCGCGAACCCTGCCATTATTGAAATGGCTCCTTAAGGTTTCTATGTTTTTTTTTTCTCACTTTCAATTAATGAAATAGCCCTGCCTGTGAAGTCCCATGACTCCTTCATATGAACTCTATTTTCTGCGTTCCTTGGCTCAGTAGATTCCATTTTCTGTGTATTATCATTGGTTCTAGTTTTAATACTAAATTATTATGCAATTAAAAGATATACATCTTCAAAGCTCGTGAACTCATCATGGAATAATAAAATATTAAGCTTGTCACACCAGTAAGCATCGCCAATATAAACATGCCCCATGAGGTTTCTAGTTTTTTTTTTTCACTGTTAATTAATGAAACAGCCCTGACTATGAAGTCCCATAACTCGTTCATACGAACTCTATTTTTAGCGTTCCTCGGCTCGTTGGATTCCATTTTCTGAGTATTATGTAATGGTTTATGTTTTAATTCCAAATTATTATGCAATTAAATGATATACTTCTTGAAAGCTCATAACCTGATCATGAAATAGTAAAATATTAAGGTTGTCACACTAGCGAGCCCTGCCATTATCGAAATGGCTCCTTGAGGTTTCTATGTTTTTTTTTCACTTTTCATTAATGAAATAAACTTGCCTTTGAAGTCCCATAACTCCTTCATATGAACTCTATTTTTTTCGTTACTTGGCTCGGTGGATTCAATTTTCTGTGTATTATCTAATGGTTCCAGTTTTTATTCCAAATTATTATGCAATTAAAAGATATACTTCTTGAAAGCTCATGACCTAATCATGGAATAGTAAAGTATTAAGGTTGTTACACCCGCGAGCCAGGCCATTATCGAAATGGCTCCTTGAGGTTTCTATGTTTTTTTTCTCACTTTCAATTAATGAAATAGCCCTGCCTGTGAAGTCCCATAACTCCTTCATATGAACTCTATTTTCTGCATTCCTTGGCTCGGTGGATTCCATTTTCTATTTATTATCATTGATTCCAGTTTCTAGAATAAATTATTATGCCATTTAAAGATATACTTCTTCAAAGCTCATGAACTCATCATGGAATTATAAAATATTAAGGTTGTCACACCAGTAAGCGTCACCAATATCAAACATGCCCCATGAGGTTTCTATGTTTTTTTTTTCACTGTTAATTAATGAAATAGCCCCCACAATGAAGTCCCATAACTCCTTCATACGAACTCTATTTTCAGTGTTCCTCGGCTCGTTGGATACCATTTTCTGAGTATTCACTTATGGTTTCCGTTTTAATCCCAATTTATTATGCAATTAAAAGATATACTTCTTGAAAGCTCATGACAAGATCATGGAATAGTAAAATATTAAGGTTGTTACACCAGCGAGCCCTGGCTTTATCGAAATGGCTCCTTGAGGTTTCTATTTTTTTTTTTCACTTTTAATTAATGAAATAGCCCTACCCATTGAAGTCCCATAACTCCTTCATATGAACTCTATTTTTTGCGTTCCTTGGCTCGGTGGATTCCATTTTCTGTGTATTATCTAATGGTTCCAGTTTTTATTCTAAATTATTATGCAATTAAAACATATACTTCTTGAAAGCTCATGACCTGCTCATGGAATAGTAAAGTGTTAAGGTTGTTACACCCACGAGCCATGCCATTATCGAAATGGCTCCTTGAGCTTTCTATGTTTTTTTTCTTCTCTTTAGTTAATGAAATAGCCCTGACTTTGAAGTCCCATAAATCCTTCATACGAACTCTATTTTCTGCGTTCCTTGGCTTGGTGGATTCCATTTTCTGTCTATTATCTAATGGTTCCAGTTTTAATTCCAAATTATTATGCAATTGAAAGATATACTTCTTGAAAGCTCATGACCTGATCATGGAATAGTAAAGTATTAAGGTTGTTACACCTGTGAGCCATGCCATTATCGAAATGGCTCCTTGAGGTTTCTATGTTTTTTGTCTCACTTTCAATTAATGAAATAGCCCTGCCTGTGAAGTCCCATAACTCCTTCATATGAACTCTATTTTCTGCATTCCTTGGTTTAGTGGATTCCATTTTCTATTTATTATCATTGGTTCCAGTTTTAATACTAAATTATTATGCAATTAAAAGATATACTTCTTCAAAGCTCATGACCTCATCATGGAATAGTAAAATATTAAGGTTGTCACACCAGTAAGCATCGCCAATATCAAAATTGCCCCATGAGGTTTCTATGGTTTTTTTTTCACTGTTAATTAATGAAACATCCCTGACTATGAAGTCCCGTAACTCCTTCATACGAACTCTATTTTTTGCGTTCCTTAGGTCGTTGGATTCCATTTTTTCAGTATTATCTTATGGTTTGAGTTTTAATTCCAAATTATTATGCAATTAAAAGATATACTTCTTCAAAGCTCATGACCAGATCATGCAATATTAAAATATTAAGGTTGTTACACCAGCGAGCCCTACCATTATCAAAATGGCTCCTTGAGGTTTTTATTTTTATTTTTTCACTTTTAATTAGTGAAATAGCCCTGCCTTTGATGTCCCATAACTCCTTCATATGAGCTCTATCTTTTGCGTTCTTTGGCTCAGTGGATTCCATTTCCTATGTATTTACTAATGGTTCCAGTTTTAATACTAATTATTATTCAATTAAAAGATACACCTCTTGGAAGCTCACGACCTGATCGTGGAATAGTAAAATATTTGGGTTGTTACACCAATAAGCCTCACCAATATCAAAATTGCCCCATGAGGTTTCTATGTTTTTTTTTTTCTCTTTTAATTAATGAAATGGCCTTGACTATGAAGTCCCATAACTCCTTTGTACGAACTCTATTTTGAGCATTCCTTGGCTAGTTGGATTCCATTTTCTGAGTATTATCTTATGGTTTCAGTTTTAATACCAAATTATTACGCAATTAAAAGATATACTTCTTGAATGCTCATGACCTGATCATGGAATAGTAAAGTATTAAGGTTGTTACACCCGCGAGCCATGCCATTATCGAAATGGCTACTTGAGGTTTCTATGTTTTTTTTTTTCTCTTTAGTTAATGAAACAGCCCTGACTTTGAAGTGCCATAAATCCTTCATACGAGCTCTATTTTTAGCGTTGCTTGGCTCGTTGGATTCCATTTTCTTAGTATTATCTAATGGTTCCAGTTTTAATACTAAATTATTATGCAATTAAAAGATATACTTCTTCAAAGCTCATGACCTCATCATGGAATAGTAAAATAGTAAGGTTGTCGCACCAGTAAGCCTCGCCAATATCAAAATTGCCCCATGTGGTTTCTATGGATTTTTTTCACTCTTAATTAATGAAACAGCCCTGACTATGAAGTCCCATTACACCTTCATACGGACTCTATTTTCAACGTTCCTTGGCTACTTGGATTCCATTTTCTGTGTGTTATCTTATGGTTTGAGTTTTAATACCAAATTATTACGCAATTAAAAGATATACTTCTTGAAAGCTCATGACCAGATCATGGAATAGTAAAATATTTAGGTTGTTACACCAGGGAGCGCAGCCATTATCGAAATGGCTCCTTGAGGTTTCTATGTTTTTTTTTCACTTTTGATTAGTGAAACAGCCCTGACTTTGAAGTCTCATAACTCCTTGATACAAACTCTATTTTTTGCATTCCTTGGCTTGGTGGATTCCATTTTCTGTGTATAATCTAATGGTTCCAGTTTTAATACTAAATTATTATGCAATTAAAAGATACACTTCTTGGAATCTCATGACCTAGTCATGGAATTGTAAAATATTAAGGTTGTTACACCAGTAAGCCTCACCAATATCAAAGTTGCCCCATGAGGTTTCTATGGTTTTCTTTTCTCTTTTAATTAATGAAATGGCCCTGACTATGAAGTCCCATAACTCCTTCATATGAACTCTATTTTTAGCGTTGCTGGGCTCGTCGGATTCCATTTTCTGTGTATTATCTAATGGTTCCAGTTTTAATTCCAAATTAGTATGCAATTAAAAGATATACTTCTTGAAAGCTCATGACCTGATCATGGAATGGTAAAATATTAATGTTGTTACAATAGCGAGCCCTGCCATTATTGAAATGGCTCCTTGAGGTTTCGATGTTTTTTTTTCACTTTTAATTAATGAAATAGCCTTGCCTTTGAAGTCCCATAACTCCTTCATATGAACTCTATTTTCTACATTCCTTGGCTCGGTGGATTCCATTTTCTGTGTATATCTAATGGTTCTAGTTTTAATTCCAAATTATTATGCAATTAAAAGATATACGTCTTGAAAGCTCATGACCTGATCATGGAATAGTAAAGTATTAAGTTCATTACACCAGCAGGCTATGCCATTATTGAAATGGCTCCTTGAGGTTTCTATGTTTTTTTTTTCAATTTTAAGTAATGAAATAGCCTTGCCTTTGAAGTCCCATAACTCCTTCATAGGAACTCTCTTTTCTGCGTTCCTTGGCTTAGTGGATTCCATTTTCTGTGTATTATCAGATGGTTCTAGTTTTGATACTAAATTATTATGCAATTAAAAGATATACTTCTTCAAAGCTCATGACCTCATCATGGAATAGTAAAATATTAAGGTTGTCACACCAGTAAGCCTCGCCAATATCAAAATTGCCCAATGAGGTTTCTATGGATTTTTTTCATTCTTAATTAATGAAACAGCCCTGACTATGAAATCCCATAACACCTTCATATGAACTCTATTTTCAGCGTTCCTTGGCTAGTTGGATTCCATTTTTTGTGTTTTATCTTATGGTTTGAGTTTTAATTTTAAATTATTACGCAAGTATAAGATATACTTCTTGAAAGCTCGTGACCAGATCATGGAATAGTGAAATATTAAGGTTGTTACACCAGCGAGCCCTGCCATTATCGAAATGGCTCCTTGAGGTTTCCATGTTTTTTTTTTCACTTTTAATTAGTGAAACAACCCTGACTTTAAAGTCCCATAACTCCTTCATACGAACTCTATTTTCTGGGTTCCTTGGCTCGGTGGATTCCATTTTCTGATTATATCTAATAGTTCCAGTTTTAATTCCAAATTATTATACAATTAATAGATATACTTCTTGAAAGCTCATGACCTGATCATGGAATAGTAAAGTATTAAGGTCGTTACACCAGCGAGCTATGCCATTATCGAAATTACCCCATGAGGTTTCTATGGGTTTTTTTTTTTCCTTTTAACTAATGAAATTGTCTTGCCTTTGAGGTCCCATAACTCCTTCATATGAACTATATTTTCTGCGTTCCTTGGCTCGGTGGATTCCATTTTCTATGTATTATCTAATGGTTTTAGTTTTAATACTAAATTATTATGGAATTAAAAGATACACTTCTTGGAAGCTCATGACCTGATCATGGAAGAGTAAAATATTAAGGTTGTCACACC
Source organism: Warburgia ugandensis (assembly GCA_035236585.1). NCBI lineage: Eukaryota > Viridiplantae > Streptophyta > Magnoliopsida > Canellales > Canellaceae > Warburgia > Warburgia ugandensis. The sequence continues at coordinate 55,478,813 of CP141132.1, forward strand.
AGTAAGCCTCACCCCTATCAAAATTGCCCCATGAGGTTCTATGGGTTATTTTTCACTTTTAATTAATGAAACAGCCCTGACTATGAAGTCCCATAACTCCTTCATACGAACTCTATTTTCAGCGTTCCTTGGCTCGTTGGATTCCATTTTCTGAGTATTATCTAATGGTTTTTGTTTTAATTCCAAATTATTATGCAATTAAAAGATATACTTCTTGAAAGATCATGACCTGATCACGGAATAGGAAAATATTAAGGTTGTCACACTAGCGAGCCCTGCCATTATCGAAATGGCTCCTTGAGATTTCTTTGTTTTTTTTTCACTTTTAATTAATGAAATAGACTTGCCTTTGAAGTCCCATAACTCCTTCATATGAACTCTATTTTCTGTATTCCTTGGCTCGGTGGATTCCATTTTCTGTGTATATCTAATGGTTCCAGTTTTAATACTAAATTATTATGGAATTAAAAGATCACTTCTTGAAAGCTCATGACCTGATCATGGAAGAGTAAAATATTAAGGTTGTCACACCAGTAAGCCTCACCCCTATCAAAATTGCCCCATGAGGTTTCTATGGGTTATTTTTCACTTTTAATTAATGAAACAGCCCTGACTATGAAGTCCCATAACTCCTTCATACGAACTCTATTTTCAGCGTTCCTTGGCTTGTTGGATTCCATTTTCTGAGTATTATCTAATGGTTTCTATTTTAATTCCAAATTATTATGCAATTAAAAGATATACTTCTTAAAAGCTCATGACCTGATCATGGAATAGTAAAGTGTTAAGGTCGTTACACCAGCGAGCTATGCCATTATCGAAATTACCCCATGAGGTTTCTATGGTTTTTTTTTCCTTTTAACTAATGAAATTGTCTTGCCTTTGAGGTCCCATAACTCCTTCATATGAACTATATTTTCTGCGTTCCTTGGCTCGGTGGATTCCATTTTCTATGTATTATCTAATGGTTCTAGTTTTAATACTAAATTATTATGGAATTAAAAGATACACTTCTTGGAAGCTCATGACCTGATCATGGAAGAGTAAAATATTAAGGTTGTCACACCAGTAAGCCTCACCCCTATCAAAATTGCCCCATGAGGTTCTATGGGTTATTTTTCACTTTTAATTAATGAAACAGCCCTGACTATGAAGTCCCATAACTCCTTCATACGAACTCTATTTTCAGCGTTCCTTGGCTCGTTGGATTCCATTTTCTGAGTATTATCTAATGGTTTCTGTTTTAATTCCAAATTATTATGCAATTAAAAGATATACTTCTTGAAAGATCATGACCTGATCACGGAATAGGAAAATATTAAGGTTGTCACACTAGCGAGCCCTGCCATTATCGAAATGGCTCCTTGAGATTTCTTTGTTTTTTTTTCACTTTTAATTAATGAAATAGACTTGCCTTTGAATTCCCATAACTCCTTCATATGAACTCTATTTTCTGTATTCCTTGGCTCGGTGGATTCCATTTTCTGTGTATATCTAATGGTTCCAGTTTTAATACTAAATTATTATGGAATTAAAAGATACACTTCTTGGAAGCTCATGACCTGATCATGGAAGAGTAAAATATTAAGGTTGTCACACCAGTAAGCCTCACCCCTATCAAAATTGCCCCATGAGGTTTCTATGGGTTATTTTTCACTTTTAATTAATGAAACAGCCCTGACTATGAAGTCCCATAACTCCTTCATACGAACTCTATTTTCAGCGTTCCTTGGCTTGTTGGATTCCATTTTCTGAGTATTATCTAATGGTTTCTATTTTAATTCCAAATTATTATGCAATTAAAAGATATACTTCTTAAAAGCTCATGACCTGATCATGGAATAGTAAAGTGTTAAGGTCGTTACACCAGCGAGCTATGCCATTATCGAAATGGCTCCTTGAGTTTTCTATGGGTTTTTTTCACTTTTAATTAATGAAATGGCCCTACCTTTGAAGTCCCATAACTCCTTCATATGAACTATATTTTCTGCGTTCCTTGGCTCGGTGGATTCCATTTTCTATGTATTATCTAATGGTTCCAGTTTTAATACTAAATTATTATGGAATTAAAAGATAGACTTCTTGGAAGCTCATGACCTGATCATGGAAGAGTAAAATATTAAGGTTGTCACACCAGTAAGCCTCACCCCTATCAAAATTGCCCCATGAGGTTTCTATGGGTTATTTTTCGCTTTTAATTAATGAAACAGCCCTGACTATTAAGTCCCATAACTCCTTCATACGAACTCTATTTTCAGCATTCCTTGGCTTGTTGGATTCCATTTTCTGAGTATTATCTAATGGTTTCTGTTTTAATTCCAAATTATTATGCAATTAAAAGATATACTTCTTAAAAGCTCATGACCTGATCATGGAATAGTAAAGTGTTAAGGTCGTTACACCAACGAGCTATGCCATTATCGAAATGGCTCCTTGAGTTTTCTATGGGTTTTTTTCACTTTTAATTAATGAAATGGCCCTGCCTTTGAAGTCCCATAACTCCTTCATATGAACTATATTTTCTGCGTTCCTTGGCTCGGTGGATTCCATTTTCTATGTATTATCTAATGGTTCCAGTTTTAATACTAAATTATTATGCAATTAAAAGATAGACTTCTTGGAAGCTCATGACCTGATCATGGAATAGTAAAATATTAAGGTTGTTACAGCAATAAGCCTCGCCAGTATCAAAATTGCCGCATGAGGATTCTATGGTTTTTTTTCACTTTTAATTAATGAAACAGCCCTGACTATGAAGTCCCATAAAAATAAGGAAAGTGCTTAAAGCATGAAACTAGAAATCAAAACAAGCAACAAGTATTGTAAAACAATGAGGAAAAACCAACTTAATTGAAGGGAAATCAAATAACGAAGATTGATGAATTTGAAGGAGGATGGAACAACTACATTAAAGCTTGGTGGAAGAAAATCATGTGTGAAATCCAGGTGGCGTACCAGCCCTAAAGGGCGCATGGAACTCCCTACAGAAAAAGAAAAAAAAAAAAAAAAAAAAAAAAAAGATGGAGGACCTTCTGTCTTTTATATTATGTTCCATTTTTTTCTAAAATGATAAGATTTTGTAGAATTATATCCCTAGGAAAATAGGATAAAGAGATAAGATTTACGATAGAGATAAGATATGATAGGTAACTTAAGAAGGAAGTTAGAAGTAGGACTCTAGGAAGGTGCTAGGAAAGTGGGAGTTAGAAGGTGAGAGAAAAGGAAAGTCTAAGGAATGAAGACTCCTCTTCTATTGGTCCACCTTGAATGCCACCTACGCTTGTTGATAGGTCAAAATTTCTTCCTATTTTTTCTCTTTAATTCATGTTTTTTTTTTTTTTTTTTTTTTTTCAAGTTGGAAGTTGCATGAGATCTTGCCAAAATGTGGGGACCATGTAGTTGGCTAAAATGGCTCAGGTTGATGGCTTTAACTTGATGTCTTCAATGGCTTACTCCCTTGGCTCCAAGGCTCATGTGGTTTGGCTTCTCCCAGCTTTTCCTTGATGGCTTTACTACTTTCCTTGAAATGCTCATGACCCTTGCTTGAACTTTGCAATGATGGGAATTTAGAGCCTTGTTCTATCGATTGATCTTAGTCCTTGATTTTCATCTCAAGTGATCTCGGTTATTGGATCATCATCTCAATACTTACAAAATATGAAAAGACCTAATTAATTTTTAAAAAATTATGACAACTCACATACCTACTATGGATTAGCTTCTAAACTAGCAAAATATCAAACTTTTGGATTATTAGGTTAGAAAATCATGTGTCATGAATTTTTGGGAAAACGCTAAGATAATACTTATAATTTATAACACATGAGCTACTACTACTACATAGGAGACTTTTAAAGTCGATAAAAAATTCTAATAGAAGTCAGTTAAAAAATGACTTCTATTGAACAAACTTTGAAAGTTGATAATTTTTAAAGTCATTTAGATAAATGGCTTTAAAAATCAAGGACTTTTCTAGTCATTTAGTGCTAAATGACTTCAAAAGTTCTAGACCAAAGTTGTTTAGGTCCAAACGACTTCAAAAAAAAAATTCTTTCATTTTTTACATTCTGAGCACTACCACCACCATCTGTATACATTAAGTGTAACATCTGATACAATTTTCTTACAATCTTTATACACATGAAAAATAAACTTACATTCACTTTCACATTGGGTACAAAACATCCAAATTCATCATTATCCATCCACAACTATCTTGAAAACACTTCACAAAATAAACCACAACATGTGCATTCACTACAATATCCACATTTGCTTCATTTGTAAATCTATAAACATTCACATTTACTTTCACACTCTAAGCTACCCTCATTCATCATCCTATAAAAGTTATATAATTCAATGAATATATTGAAAACCAGCTGCCACATTTTCACTTCATTTACAAGCTCCAAATTCACTTCATCCATGCTCATTTACTCCCACACTCTCCACCCATTCATCACTTAAAAAATAATATATTCCAAAGAAAATAATGGAAACTAAAAGAACACATACAAGTGAATGAAAAAAATACATAATTATGTATTTTACAGGAGTTGTTACTCCAAGTGTTCTAATTGAAACTCAGTACATACTAAGCCCATTCGCTTCGAATTTCATTGAGGTTTACTTCGGAGTACCTCTTCTTATTTGCCCACTCAAAAAGCTTAGTAGCTTGTAATACAACATATTTAATTCAGGTCACATTCTTTTAGCTAGATCCATAAAAAGCTATGAAAATATATAAGATTATGAAAAGAAAAAATTGTCTTACCTTTCTTAATTAAGAGACAACAACACTATCAAATATTAGGATCCTCATGTATCTCAGCATATAGTTCCCACACTCTTAATTAGAGTGTTGTCTAAGGTAGTATGCAACAAGGACAATAAAAAGAACACATAAATATCATTTGTAATATTGTAGCTTAATTAGTGGTAAAATAGAGTAATTAACTATTTTCTATACCTTGACATTCTTATAAGTGAGTTTCAGTGGTTGTACAGTCTCGGTCAGATAAGCCTATTTGTACCATACTCTACAAATTTAAATTTTAAATGCATTATAGATGAATAAAAAAATATTTATTTACACATAATACATGAAAAGAATAAATAATTTATTTATAATTTTTGTAAGGGCGGGATGGATGTGAGATCTGCAAGAATAAAAAAAGAAAGCATGCCCACCATGCACATCCAAAACAAGTAGCAGCATCTAGTGAGCACTGTATAGAAAGTCATCTGAATTGTAATTAAATTTGACAATCCCTAAGTATAGAATAAGTTGGAAAGATAATAAGAAAATTAAAACTTACCTACTATTGTAGAGAATCATTAAGCCCTATCCCTTAGAGAAATAAAAGAAGCCTAGTAAAATATCATGAACTTGCTTCTCTATTAGCCATTACTCCACGACTCCACAAATAATGTCAGGGTCAAGGAATTGGTAAAGTGTACCCTCACCCTAAAAAAGGCTAGTTGCATCATTCAAGAAGCTGTATGAAAGAAATAATTATTACCTATATCATGAAAATATAATTTGTAATGTCAAATATTTTATAAGAAAATATGTGCATATACCCCATATAGGTGATAATGTGAGGGTGCTCGAATTGATCCCATAGGCAAATGCATAATAGGTCCTCTGCCATAAGTGGCACTTCAACAATGTCCTTGGAAAGTATTCCCTCCTTGATTTGTATGGAGTTGATTGCCTTATCTTCATTGATGAGAGTGTAGATTAATCTTAGGGATCAAGGCAACTTAGGTGGGGACTTTCACATGATCATTAGACCATTGTTGTATGTAAAAAAAATTAGTTAAATAATATTAATCAATGAAGAGGACCTAATTTATGATATATAAAAAAAACATACATACAAGTACCTATTCCATTGGTGCAACAATAGGTGATGGTGCAATTGTGGGCGACCTCAATGGTGCATATTATTGCTGATTAACCATATAAAGTTAATGAACAATTAAATTGAGGTCTCCAGCTAAAAATTGTTGATAAGGAAGGTAGTATGATAAGATACATATCGTGGACTCTATAGGAATGACTAAGACCTCTGGCCAAGCGACATGATATGCAACTAGCTACCGAACAGTTATCATATTTTTCATTTTTAAAGGGAATGGTAGGTTGACATTAGCATCCAAAGCCATGGTAATGGATACTTGCTTAGTATGTGGTGGCATACTAATTCCTTGCAAAATGGTGATTCATGCTCATAGCATGAACTAACTGCCACAATGTTTGGATAGGAACCCAAAGCCAATAGGCATTGACCCACTTGTAAATCAGATAAACAATAGAGAGGTTGAGATAGAGAGCTATTACATAAGGACAATGAAATTTTTTAGTGTTGTCTATATATATATATATATATCTTCTGGGTTGGAAATTATTTTTCGAGGGGCATGGTTGTCCTTTATGATCTTCTTTAGTTGTAGAATTATAGCTAGTATTTGATGGAAGTACAGGGGCATTGTGAGAATTATGTATAGAGGATCGAGAAACTATCATCAAACCTCCTTCACACAACTATTTAAATATATCCATTTTTATTTTCTCAACCAAATCATTGTAGGCCTCCTAATCCTCAACTGTAGGTAAACCTTAACCAAAGAATTTAGAAGGTACAATATCGTGCCCCATGCCCCTAACTTGATTAAGGTGGTCCATTTTATTGTCTATAGTGTTATACGTGATGTCCTCATTGGCAGCAGTGCTGCTTAGAGTTCTTGTGCTTGTGCTTTTTTGGGTAAGAATGTCCTATAAAATTTAATTACAAAGACATGATCATGTTATCTAATTAATTGTATAAAATTGATAGATAGGTGGAACCACTTACAATGCTAGAAGCAATTTTTGTAGTAGTTTCATTTGGAAAGGTCTGGCTCATACAGCACACCGAATGCGCCATCTTTCAAAGGATGGAGCGATCAATGGGTTTCATATTCCCATCTTTCTTTGGCTATCAAGCAAGATACTATAGTTAGAGAAAAAAATGTATATAAATATAATAGTATTAATTTAAAAGGGATAAAATATCACAGATACTTACTTCGTACTCTTCTAAACAGCATAGCCCAAATTGGACAGGTGGTGCTGCATATTAGTTTCATGCACCTTTCTTCCTCTTGCATTCTTTGCCTGCACCTTTGTACATTCATAATCAAGTGCAATAATAGGGTGTTACATGTAATTAATTAAATAAAACATTGTTTCCATACATACATCAAATTCAACATATGTACGATTCTATACAAATACATTCCACACGTCCAGGCAATGATGTCAAAGTAAATGGCATGCACTGTGTATAGCCTTGGCTGATCATTGACATATGAAGCTATGTAATTGCAAACAAGGTAGTTCTTCCATTTTCTCTATTACTCCTGAGCTCCTTGTAAAGCACGCATCTACTTCTAGTCAGGCATGTCAAAGGTACTCTGCAATGTACACAGCAAATTACGATATTTGAAAATAAGGTATGTTATAAATTATTTAATACACATTATTAATGTTTACCTGCCTTCACCATTTCTCATATTGAATCTTTTGTAAAGGATAGTGCAAGTCTCTTGTCCTCAAATGTAATAGGAACCATGCTTCTTATTGTGGAGAAGAGAAAACTACTATAAGAGGTTGCATTCTCACCTATCTCTTGCCCTCTACTATTGTATTGGATAGTTTCTTTAATTCCCTTCAACTTTATCTTGATAACCTTTTCCATTATTATTTGCCATCTACCCTTTCTCTTTTGAGTAGTGCTCATGTGGGCCTCTTGTTTGTGCTCTTCATTTTTCCCATATTCTTCATTTTGATCTTATTCTTGTTCCATCATTACTACAAAGAAGAACCCAATGATATTAGAACAACGACAAAAAAAGGCCATGTAATCCATTTAAAGAAAACAAACCGACGTGACTTATGTGGCAAATAAACCAAAAGCAAATCAAATAAAACATGCATGAAAATAGGAACTTTCTAACAATAGATATTTCTAAAATTAACCTTTCCTAAAACTACACTATTCGGAAGATGCAACAACTTTAAGCAATGAAACATAAACTGGACATATCATGCAATTAAACTTATCAATGAAGGGCAACCTCTAAATATGGACTAGCAATACAATTAAAACATGCAATTAAAAATTAAGAGGAGTGCACATGATGCATGTAGGGGACAACATGAAACCTAAACCCCTATTTTTAGGGTTTTGAGGTTTTTGATTTCTTTCAAGATTGGTTGGTGAGTTTTTCTTCTTTCATCCATTGTAGGTTTGTTTTTATTTTTTATTTAATGTTTTCTATTTCACAATCTTTCCATGTTTGGTTGTGTACATTCTTTTGTTCATGTTTCGCTTTGTATATTCTTTTCATGTCATCAACTTGATACATTTGGAGCTTTATGGGTTATAAAAATTTAAAGCTTCTAAGGATTGCTTATTGTTGCTTAGTATACAGGCTAAATAAATTTATGATTGAGTTGGCAATGCATGTGTCATTGTTAGGAAACACACATTGATAAATGGATAAACCATATCCAATTTTAATATGCACAATGTTTGATTTTACATTTTTATGGCATCATGTACATATCTCTTTGTACGTTCTACAACTTAAATGACAGTTTCATTGATAATATGAGAGTGTGATTGTTGTTGATGCATATAGCAAATGAAATGGGTTGTTGCAAATAAATTCCATGATGGATTGAATTGTTGGGAGTATGTTCTTGTTTTAAATAAAACTCGCATGGCACGAATCATTTCTAATATAGTACGCTAGTGAGGTCAATTCCATGAGGAGTCAACTATTGGATGCTAGTGGCCCCTACTCTAAACTATCTAACCAAGCAAAAATTCAAGTGATTTTTATCCTAAATTAAGAATGGAAATTAAAACATGAACTTGGAAACTATGCAAAAACAAAAAATGGAAACTAAGCAAGAGCAAGAAATGTGCTAAATGGAAAACTTTCCTAAAACATGCACTTTCTAAAATTAAAACTTTCCTGAGTTAAAAACTTCTAATTTATGACTTTCCTAATTAACAACTTTCTTAAAATGAAATTTAGCAACTTTCCTAAACTAATTTTCCTAAACATGAAATTAACAACTAATCTAATGAAAACATGCTTTAACAAACTACTTTCCTAATCATACAAAACTAAGAAAAGTAAGCATTCATATGAACTATTTGAAGTAACTTAGTTGTAAAATAATGGAATCTAATCTACAACTAACCAAGAGAAATGAAGGAAAAGTTACCACTAAAAAATAGTGAAAGGAAAACTACCAAATTAACATACATGTTACCATGGAATGATATATATGGTTCATTGGATAGGAGTGGATTTAATGAACTACTTTGAAAACCTAAGCATGAAATCTATTTCTAACATTAACTAAGCAATCTAACAATCTAATTGGGATCTTGAAAAATAAAGTGAACAAGATTGTATTGTGCTAGAAATTAACATACACCATTCATGGAAAGAAATTTCAGCAGTAAGGTAATTGAAACATTCAATGACTATAACATGTAAAACATGAAATTAATCACTTCTAATGCATCCAAGCATTGAAGAACAAAGTTAATTTACTGTTGGACATAAACATGAGTTGAAAATTCCAACTAATCTCATTGAATCACATCCAAAAAGTCATCAACATAACATTCCATACATGTAATCCAAATCTGAAAATTAAATGCTACTACAGTGATGTTCACTTAATCTTAATCACTCCTCAAGTAGAATCCAAACTCTTCTTCAATTGTTCCAACATTCTCTCATGAACAAGTATGCTTGAAATCAAAGGAGAATCCTATGAAAAACTAAGACAATAATCCAATGGAATTTAAACAACCAAAGCTGAAAAATGAAGAGGGCTTAAAGAGAATAAAGATGCGATGAAAGCTAAAGAAAAAAACTAGATTCAAGATGACTTCCCTTGGCTGTCACTCCAAGGAAAAACCAGACTTAAATCTTAGTTTAAAAGCAAGGAAAACTAACATGAAAAGAAAGAAATTCCAGCAAAGGCTAACAAACCTTCAAAGGTGAATCAAAACTCCCAAAATCCTAGCTTGAACACTTGAGGGAGAAGTATGAACCTTGGAAGTTTGTAGCAGCACCCAAAGACATCACAAAACAACAAGTAAAAGAGAAAAAATGGGCTGGAAGGAAGTGGGCGTCTCCTTCCAATGAAGGAGATGTCCTTTTCCTATGGTGAAAGAGTGGTAGTTTGCTTGGATTTTGGGCTGGCTTTATAAGATTTTTCCTATCTTTCCTAGGGTAACCTAATACTAATGTGTGGTGGGGATTAAAGAGGGTTAAATTGAAGGGATTTGATGGGGAAAAAGGATGGACACCAAATAGGAAAGTGGGGTGGGGGGGGGGGGGAGAGAGTAGATGGCTATCTTAAGATGGGAGGTAGGCATGAGACACCACCTTTTTAGGAAGGGGCATCTCCCCCCTTCCAAAAACATTGAAGGCCTATTTTTTAGGAAAGTGGGTGGGGATAGGTTAGGAAAGATGTGGGATGTGTTAAGTGGGGGAATTTTTTTGGTTGGATAGTTTCCTAAGAGGTGGAAGGAGTGAGAGTTTTGAAAATTCGCAGTGCATCTTAAGGGTGAGGTAGAAATTAAGGGAAAAGTGGGAAAAAGTGAGAAAAACTCTAAAAATTGGTTGCTCTTATCCCATTAGTCCACATGCCCTCTTATTTGAATAGATTTTTCCTTAATTATCTTCAAAATAACTCATAGATAACTCTCTTGATGTGATGACCCAAGTTTTTGTAACATATTTTGTAATACATTTTTCAAAGGCATGGCCCTTAGCAGTAAATTTTTTTTGCAAAACAAAGTAGTAAAAATTATTTTCTTTAGAACTTATTTTGAAAAACCCAAGTAATCACTTCATACATAACATAAGTAGAATTTTTGTGCAAGATAAAATTCAATTGAAGGAATCCATCCAGTGGTTCACAGTACAGCCCGAGTATCAGTACAATACTTATCCAAATTACATAATCTAAATTTCAAAGCTCACCATACAATAAAAATTCTCAATACAATACAATGCTCTCAAATAAAATACATGTCTTCAAGGGATATACCCTGATTGATTATTCTTCCAAGTCTTCTTATGTCTTGAGCTCCTAATTCTCCTTCTCTATATCTAAGATATTGTAAAGATTGAAACATTTATAATATCTCAACAAGCTATGTATGATAGGGGATTCAAGAAGCATAATAATTTGATAGTATAATCCTAATACTTCATAATCCCATTATTCATACTCATGGATTAATCTCTTTACTTTATCATATATGTACATCCTTACACATACATACTGTATACTTTGTATAGATATGATCGAAACTGTGAAAAATAGTTAATATCTCAAACATAATCATACCTAGCTTATACTGAGTTGATAAATCATTCAGACTCTGCTAGAAATACTCCCTCATTTGAGCAGTGTTAGTAATCCACGACTACCCGACATCTCATCATGCCATATTATAAGGCATTTCATTATGCCATGCATCATAATGCAAAAATACTCAAAGGACTACTCTGCATGCAGTCAGAATCTGTATAAGTGACCACAAATAACTGCCCAATAATCCACCTATACCATCCTTGGTGGAAATCACAATATCCATGTCTGTATTGGGGGGCACCATGGCTGTCATAGGGCGGCCTTCCCATAGTTGCCCCACCCAACTTTTAACCTCACTTAGGCGTAGTATCCATATCATAACAAGTTTCAGAGAGCAGGTGGCCAAACCCCACTAAATCTCCTGGCATAGCATCCCCAGATATACGCCTATTTAAAACAAAACCACAAGCCTCCATGCTTGTATGTAAAGTAATTCTCATACATACCAGACAATTTATCTATTTACTTAGGGCTAGAATATCTTCTAGTTCCCTATTCACTTAGAGTTTTTTCCTCAATTCTAATGTTACCATTTCATATGTGTTTTGATTGGAACATAAGGGTTTTTAAGAGATTTAATACAAGTATTTACATTACACTTGTCAACATTTCTAAACATAAGATCATATATTCAACATGTATATCTCATGTAGATGCATTCATAAAATCCTCCTACCTTCAAGTAGTGATCCATCTCTTCAAATCTTCCATGATCTTGACTGACGTATTTAATCTGTAAATCCATATATACTATCAATATTTATACAATCTAAATAATCTTCTTTTTTTTATCATATCTATATTCATTATTTTATATTGTCCCTTGATATGAAGGATCCACAATCTATCTTCCTCAGATAGTGTCTATCCTATTGATTAGTAGATCTAATGGTTAGAATGATCTTCTAATCTTTCAGATCTAACTATTTTATATTCTAAGTCTTTGTGTATTCCTTTCTTTGATCTTGATCTTTCATAGATCCTTTGATCAACAATTTATACTTGTTGATAAAGATCAAGGGAATAGATCTTCTATCATCTAGTTCTTCTTTGATCTAAGTTCAGTTGTTTGATCATCCCTAAGGAGGATGATCTTGGTTCTCTTCCTTGAATCATATTTGATCAAGGGTTTGGATTCTTTAGCTAGATTTGTCTACAACATAAATACATAAATACATAATAAAATACAACATTAAAATTCTTATTGTTCTTGATCATTCAAGATCCTATGGATCTTGTTTGATCATCATTATCTTAATTACAATTTTTATTAGGATTAGATAATTTACTAACCTTTTATACTCTTATTATTATTATTCAACCAGTTAATGTTTTACTAGTTGAAGATACCTTATTCTATACTAAGCCTAGATAGCTCCTCTTATTTCCAATTAACTAAGGCCTGCTAGTTGAATGGCTGAACACAAAGTGGTTACTTCAATCCTCATGTAAGGAGGCGTTTAGACCTCACAAATGTCAACAGAAGGTAAGGGAAGAGTGAGGCTCTATTAGAGAACCCCCTTAACCACCATGTTCAGCATTCACTAGAATGACCTTAGCTCAACCTTTCATATGGTTCTTATGAGCATTTTAACCCTAAGCGCTCTTTCTAATTGATTTTAATTAAATCCATGAACATTTAAAATGTCATTCATGGGGTTTATTATTCTCCTAGTTTGTGCCAAGGATTTTATAATCCTTATATTGTCCAACTAACTATAGCCCTTACTAATATTAAGTTAAAGTCATTCACGCATCTTAATTGCCCATGAATCTCTATATTCCATTAGTTTACATTTTTGGTGATTTATGCCCATTATATCTTAACAACTACTTAACATTTGAATCTACTAATAAAATTTGACAATAAATAAATCATAAACTTTAAAGCATAAATCCAATATAAATTTAACAACTATTTATACTAACATGCTTCCTATGAATGTAACTTAACCTAATGAAATAAAACTATACTTAAACTAGCATGGTCCTAAGTTATGAAATACATGAAATTTTACTAGTAATCTAATGGAATCATGGTAAAATATTAATTTCAAACTAACATGACCCTAAGATAATTAAATTACCGACCTATTATAATAATAATCTAATAACATATAGAGCATAGCATACTGAAACTTAAGAGTTACACTATCATGCTTCCTAATTTATAACATAAAATCACATCTACAATTCTATTATCAAATAAAAGACAAGTAAACTAATTAGATTAAGATTATTAGAAACTTTTACTTGTGATCAAACCATTAGATTTTAGATCTTTTCCTTTAGATCGAGGGTTTTAATTACATTTAGGGCATTTACTTTATTAAGGTCCAAAGATATATCCATTTGTTTTTGTCACATTTGATCCATGATCTAACTGGATTTTATCATAATCCCATTCATACAACCCATCCAAAGGGTTTGATCATGCTTGATCTTATTGATCAAGTGGGTCCTTTTGTATTTTTAGGGTTTTTCTACCATAAAGGGTAAATTCCTCAATTTATGTTAGATTTGTCAAAATAAATCATAGATATTAATTTATTTCAACATTATATTATGATTTAATTAGATCCCCAAGATTTGATCATCTCAGATCTTGGAGATCATCAAAATTGGAAGCTTAATTCCTAAAAATTGAAAGTTTCTTCAATATTTTTATCCATTTTATTACTTCAGAAGAAAGTAGATATTACAAGCTTTCCATGGCTTCTTTCTGATCTTAATTTGGAGTTCAGATGAATCCATAGTTGAACTTTGAAGTTCACAGTAGTTCCGAGGGTCCATATTTTATCTAGGCCTAGAGGAACAAATGACCTTGATTAGTAAGGCGAAACGGGTCCAGTCTAGCAGATCGGTTGCCGCGCTTCTATCATCAAGACACACGCAATAATGCTGTCCCTAGGACTTGTGCTATCACACGGTTGTTTCATTGAGGCGGCGTCTAGGGTGCCCAATCTTGTAAAGAAGATCGGACAGTCCATTTTGGACCGTCCAATCAATTCTTTTTTAATTAAGGGCTCAAAACTAGATAAAATTTCTTAAAAATTCCACCCTGGGGGTTTTGGACCCTTCCAGATCGATTGGACATCTCAAATTATACATTTGAGTCCTTCATCATGCATAATTGAAGGGTTCTTACCCTTACTTGATTTTTATAGTTTTTAACCTAAAATTGATTTCAGAAAAATACAAATTATATAAACTAACATGAAATAAGTGTGGGAAGAGTTGCCACCTACTTGATTTTAGAAAAACATAGTTTTTTTAGCCCAATTTAAAAGAAATATCCACTTGATGATAGGATCGCCCAATAACCGCTTGTTTTGTGATTTTTTGTTGATTTCACGGTTGGATCTTAAAATTTCTTTAGGAGTTTTATAGATAAGGTAGTCTAGGACAATATGAATGGTTGATTTTGATATTTGATTTGGATTAGAGTGCCTAATGGAATTTACGTCTCTTGTTCCAATCTAAAGGGAGGAGAGAGAAAGTGAAAGAGAGAGATTTTTGGGAATTTTGGAAATTTGGCAATAAGTTTGGATCTGGTTTTTAGGTGAAGCAAGATAATTTCATGGTAATTTTTATGAACATTTTTGGAGGATTTTTGGGGGTGTATTTATAGATGTTTTTGAATTTTTCATAATTACTTATAATAATTATGTTTTAATTCTTTTGAATATTAAATTAACATTGGATCCTCCACTACACCTCCTTCTCCACTATTAGTTGGCAGTAGTTTGACCACTCATTACATGTTTTCTGGTTGTTGAATTCATTTGTGAGCCCCATGTGGGCCCCATGAAGGTGTGAAAGGATCATTTTGCCCTTTTATGGAGAAAAATCTATTTTATTCTCCTGAACTCGAAATTGAGCGTACTTAGTGGTGTTGGAATCATATTCCTAAGTACATTCTAAATATTGAAGTCTTAGATCTTGGTTATTACCATTTTACCCTTTTATTCATAAAATGGAGAAAATTAGGAATTTTTCATTTTAACTTGGAATTGAACGTACTTAGTGTCATTTTGATCAGTTTTTTTAAGTACATTCATAATTTCTTAGTTTTAAATCATGTTTTAATCTCTATAAAAAGAGAATTTCCAATAACCTAATATTCCAGCCCAGAATTTTCAAAAAATCAAACTAAATTAATTTTCTCAATCAATTTACAATAATTGGAGTTGTTACACTTGAATCTCCTCCAATCCTAGCCTTCCATTTAGCTTGTCTTAATGGATAACTTTGTAGGCTCCATTGGCTAAGCTCATGGCTGGCTTATGAAGCTTCCTTGGCTTGTTTTCTTGGCTTCAACCCTTGGCTTGAGTGACTTGTATGGTTGTGTTTGAATTCCTTAGCTTGCCATCTTCTTTCATGACTTATATGGCTAAGGTGGCTTAAGTGGCTTCACAGCAAAGGTGGTGGGAATGTATGGCTCACTTCATGGGCTCACATTGGCCATATTTAGCTCCTT
The DNA here is from genome assembly GCA_035236585.1 of Warburgia ugandensis. Classification (NCBI taxonomy): domain Eukaryota; kingdom Viridiplantae; phylum Streptophyta; class Magnoliopsida; order Canellales; family Canellaceae; genus Warburgia; species Warburgia ugandensis. The sequence goes on from CP141132.1 coordinate 55,494,760, forward strand.
TACTCACATCCATTACTATTCCATAAGATGATCTTGGCCTTTGGTTTATGTTGAAGTGATAATTTTGAGGCTTTGACTCAATCTTTTAATCTTTATCTTCAATTTCATCCCCATCGATCTCGGCCTTTAAATCAACATCTTACTTCTTATAAAAAGTGAAAAACCCTAATTAAATCTTAGAAAAATATGATTAATTACATACTTACCTTGGACTAGCTTCTGCACCTACAAAGTAATAAACTTTTGTGTTATTAGGTTAAAAATTCATGTGTTACAAATTTTGGTCTAGAAACTCTAATTTGCCCCAATAAGTTGTAACAAATGGGTACTAACTGGGTGAGTTTTATGCAAAATTAAACACTTATCACACCCCCAACCAACATTTTGCTAGTCTTGAGAAAAATATGCAAAAAATCGTTTTATAAAAGTAAATACAAGGTGTCATTTTCATATATACTCATGATTGCATTTAGCATATGCAACAAGCCCTTAAACCCCCCAGTTACTTCTAGTGGATGAATTAGGCCTCGTAAGGGTTTGTAGTGAATATACCCACAAAATTCCCTAAGGTTGAGTCCCCTATTTTATCTTAGAGAATCCTCATTTATTAGCACTCTATTAAGTTTTCACAACTTAATGGAGAAGATTAACCATTTTACTAATCATACACATGCTAAAGACATTTCATTCTAGTTATTTCTTTGGAGTGCGTGTGTGTGTACAACCACATAAATCCTAACTTCTAACTAGATATGCTTGAATTCCATTTCAAATACGTCTTGACCTCAAATCCTCTAAGGTATACTCTTAGAAATTAAGTTCTCAGATAAGGGTTTAGACATGTTTCTCTCATGATGTGACATGATTCAACACAGTTAAAGGTTCACATAAATTTGGAAGCGCTAAAGAGACAAAGGAAAGTGATCCTTAATAGTAAATGTCATCACCAAGAATAGTGGGAGTATTTTACCTTAACCCTTCTTTTTATCTCTTCTTTAAAGCTATATTCCACCTAAGTTCTAGGGGTCTTAATTAGGAAAAAACATAGGCTTGGTTTAAGGTTATGAAAATAAGGGTATAAGGATTTCAAAGGTTCAAAATTGAGTAAAGCTCTTCAATGAATATTTGTTAGGACATTTGTTTTTTTTTTTGGAAGTGAATTTTCTTTGTATTCTTGTCTTTCACTTTCTTTCTCTTCTTTTTCTATTACTTTTCTTTTCTTTTCTTTTTTTTCTTTAGATTCTTTGGAAGATAGAATACTAATTTTCTTACTTATTTGACTTTTTGTTCTCTTTTGAACTTTTCCACTAACTCTACTCATTTTGAAATTGGGTAATGATAATTTATTTTACTAGTTTTTTTGGGTTAAAGTGATTGAGGTTAAGAAGGAAAGGCTTAATAGTAGGCTTAAAGGGCTAACTAGTGGTATGGAATATACTATGTAAGCTTTATGTCTCTTGGTTGAACATGGATGGCCTATATCATTTTCTAGGTTTCCTGAAGCCTATCAGATTTAATACGTTTTCTAGAAATAAAGCTACTACATTTATTTATTCTTGATAGGTAACCAAAATAAAGATAATAAGATTACACTAAGTTATGGACACTGAAGAAAACAATGGAATTACTTATAACTCTCTAAAAGAAAATAGTCTCTAAACTCACGGGGTTATAGATTTCCATTGATTTTTCTCAGGGTCTCTAGAAATGGTTTTCAAGAATTAACTTTCATAAAATTCTTCAACACACAAATAATATGGAAACCTAATCATATACACTCCAATAAGAGGAGAAAACATTAGAATTACTAAATTTTGAACATCTAGTTCTCATCACAATAAGGGAACTCTTTCAAAAGGGGGGGGGGGGGGGGGGTGTGTTTCTGAAAGTTTAAGAAAATTCAAAATGCCTATATGTGTCTAAACCCCCTAACTTGAATGAAATATTGTTCCCAATGCTTGAAAACATAGGATCCTATATGGAAATATGTAAAAGATGGAGATTTTAAAAACATCTAGGTTGCGTCCCAAGAAGCTCTAAGTTTTTATGTCTTCAACTAGACATAATAATGAGTGCAATGATGGTAATTTGCAAGGGTTCCTAGAGTGGTCATCTAAGTTGGGTCATGATACATAAGTGCCTTTAATAGTATCTCATTAATATTAGGATTAGGCATCTTTAGGAAAGGTTTTAACTTCTAACCATTTACTTTTTGAATTTCTCCATCCTTCTCAATCCTAATGACTCCATGAGGATAGATAGTGCTTACTATATAAGGTCTAGTCCATCTAGATCTAAGTTTTCGTAGGAAGAGATGCAATTTAGTGTTATGCAATAAGACCATTTGTCTAAGTGCGAAGGATTTTCTTAAGATTTGGCAACCATGTGCAACCTTCATCTGGTCTTTGTAGAATCATGTAGAGTCAAATGCATCTTTCCTCAATTCTTCCAAGTCATTGAGTTGGAGTTTGTAGTGGGTCCCAATAGAATCTAAGTCAAAATTGAGCTTTTTGATAGCCTAATATGCTTTGTGCTCTAACTCTACTGGTAAGTGTATGCCTTTCCATAGACAAGGAGGTAGGTGACATTTCTATAGGGGGATACTCCCACAAAGCATCATTGAGTCTCATAGACTAGTCTTTCCCACTTGGATTGACTATCTTCTCTAGAATCCACTTTATCTTCCCATTGGATACCTCTACTTGACCATTGGTCTTGGGTTAGCTATTCTATGGTTGACACCATACTCTCTTATTAAATTCTCAAACACTTTATCACAAAAATGTTTTCCGCCATCACTTATTATGGCTCTTGGAGTACCAAACCTTACAAAGACATTTTCTTTTAAGAACTTCACCATGACTTTGTGGTCATTGGTTTTGTAGGGTATAGCCTCCACCCACTTGGACATGTAGTCCACTCCCACTAAGATATAAAGATTTCAAAAAGAAATAGGAAAGGGTCCCATGAAATCTATGCCCCAAACATCGAATGGCTCTACAATAAGTATTGGGTTTAGGGGCATCATATGTCTCCTTCCTAGACTACCTATTCTTTGACATCTTACACATGTTATATAGTAAGCTTGTGCATCCTTAAATATGGTAGGCCAATAAAAACCCCACTACAAAATTTTTACAACTGTCTTTCTCTAGCTAAAATGCCCCCCACATGCATGATCATGACAAAAGGAGATGATTTGATTATGTTTGGCATCTAATATGCATCTCCTAATCACTTGATTAGGATAGTACTTGAATAAGTATGGGTCGTCCCATGTAAAATATCAAACCTCAGCCAAAAATCTATTTTTATCCACTTTGGTCCAATGATTTGGTATTTGTCTTGTAACATGCTAATTAAGAATATCACCATACCAATGTAACTGGGAAATATGTAATAACTGAATAAATGTTCATCCTGGAAGGATTCAGTTATAGGCATATGATTGCTAGTATGCTCCACCATTACTTTGGATAAGTGGTCTCCTACAACATTTTTGGCAATTTTCTTTTCTCGAATTTCTAAATCAAATTCTTGTAGAAATAATATTCACAGCCTTTTTAGAAAGGAGGTACTTTAAAGTTGCGTAATCCGAGTACACTATAACTTTAGAACCCAACAATTAAGGTCTAAACTTATCCAAAGCAAACACTATAGCTAATTACTCTTTCTGTTTGGTCGAATAATGGAGTTGCACATCATTTAATGTTTTACTTGTGTAATATATTGCATGGGAAATTTTATCGATGTGTTGCCCCAGAACATATCCAATGGCATAATCCAACGCATCACACATAATCTTAAATGGTGCATTCCAATCTTGTGGTTGAATAATGGGTGCAGAAGTCAACTCGACCTTGAGTCACTCAAATGCTTTCTTATAGTCCTCATCAAAGTAAAAAATGGCCTCCTTTGTAAGCAAATTACAGAGGGGCTTAGCAATTTTACTAAAATCCTTGATGAAGCATCTGTAAAAGCCAGCATATCCTAAAAGGGAGCATATTTCTTTCACTGTCCTTGGTGGAGGAAGTTTGGCTATTAAATTCACTTTTGCCTTATTAACTTCTATCCCATTGGTTTATATTATGTGGCCTAAAACTATCCCACTTTGTACCATAAAATGGAACTTTTCCCAGCTTAAAACAAGAATTTTCTCCTGACACCTTGCTAGAACTAACTTTATGTGGTGTAGGCACTCATCGAATGATGGCTCAAATACTGAGAAGTCTTCCATAAACATCTCAAGAAGCCTTTCCACCATATCAAAGAAAATGCTCAACGTACACCTTTGAAATGAAGTTGGAGCATTACAAAGACCAATAGGCATACGTCAGTAAGCGAAGGTTCTAAAGGGGTAGGTGAAGGTGGTCTTTTACTGATCCTCTGGTACTATAGGAATCTGGTTATAACCAGAATATCTTTCTAAAAAATAGTAATAACTATGTCTGGCTAACATCTCTAGCATTTGGTTCATGAAGGGTAGAGGAAAGTGATCTTTCCTTGTGATCGCATTCAACTTTCAATAGTCAATACAAACTCTCCACCTTGTGGTCATGTGGGTGGGGACAAACTCATTATCCTCAATTTTTAGTATCATGATCCTAGATTTCTTGGGTACAACATGAAGGGGCTAACCCAAGTGCTATCAGAGATAGGGTATATTATGCCATCATCTAGAAGCTTTATGACTTCATCTCTGACCACGTCCTTCATGTGGGGATTAAGTCGCCTTTGAGTTTCTCTAGAATGTTTTGCATTTTCTTCTAGGTGTATCCTATGCATGCATATGGCTTGACTAATCCCTTTTATGTCTATTATCATCCACGCTAGAGCAGATTTATGTTCCTTAAGAACATATAAAAGCTTACCCTCCTGTTCATTATCAAAATATAATGTTATTATCATAGCTAAGGTTTCATCTGGGTCTTGGTAGGAATATTTCAAGTTGTTAGGCTAGGGTTTTTGGTCCAGAGATGGTGGTTGCTCTATCGAGTGTATTAGGACAAATTCAGAACATAAGGACCCAACTTAGAGGTATCCATGATTAGAGCAACCTCAAGAAGGTTGTTTACCTCCTCAATAGACTTGTCTATATCAAATTCTCCATTAAAGTGCATGAGATAGGCCTCTGGTGGGTCAGAGATGGACAATGGTGAATGACTGTCATTAATTAGACTCTTGATCAAATTGACATTATAAGAATCATCAAGGTCTAAATGTTGTTCATCGGAATTGAAGACATTTAGCATAACTTTCATATTGCTGAATGACAATTTCATTACACCATTCCTATAATTAATAATGGCATTGGAAATTTCCAAGAATGGATGTCCAAGGATGACCAGAATCTGACTACCAAGATCAGATACATGATGGGTGTCCAGTACAATGAAGTCAACTCAGTAATAGAATTGGTCTACATGTATCAAGATATCGTCAACCAAACCACCAATATCTTGATAGATCTATCGGCTAATTATAGTGCGGTAGTGGTTGATTTTAACTCACCAAGTCTTAGTTGCTCATAGACAGAGTATGGAAACAAGTTAAGACTCGCCCCTAGGTCAAGTAATGCCCTATCTATGACATGATCTCTAATAACACAGGAAATGGTAGGATACCATGGGTCTTTAAACTTCGTGGGGTCTTTTGTTGAATCAAAGAGCTTACATGCTCGGTGAGGAAAGCTTTCTTTTGTACATTTAACTTTATTTTTCTTGTGCACGACTCTTTTAAGAACTTCGCATAGGTGGAGATGTCTTTAATTGCATTGAGCAGTGGAATATTGATTTGGACATGTTTAAGTACCTCCATTAACTCATTGAAGTTTGTTCCCTTTCTAGCCTTGTTTAGTAATGAAGGAAAAGGGGCTTTAGGCATATATTTGGACATGTTTAAGTACCTCCATTAACTCATTGAAGTTTGTTCCCTTTCTAGCCTTGTTCAATAATTAAGGGAAAGGGGTTTTAGGCACATAGGGTGCCTCCACTATAGGTTCTACAAAGTTTTTCTATCTTTTCTCTTTCTCCTGTGTTTTGTTTGCTCTTTCTCCTATGTAATTTCCTTAGCCTGTCCTACATTCTTATTGATCTGACAATCACTCCTAAGAGTGGTTATAGACTTGGCATGCTCATGAGGGTTAAGGTTTTAAGAACTTGACCCGATCTCAAATTGGCCCTTAGGGTTATGAATGGGTTGCCTAGGGAGCTGACCCTTTCCTCTATTATGTAGTTTAGCTAACGATTAGCTTACCTGCATATCCAACTTGGCTATGGCTTGAGAGCTGACATTGACTGAATGTCTACTCTAATTTTGCGACTAATGTAAGGATTTTTTAGTGTTACCATTATCTTGTAAAAGTTTTCAAGCATGGTGTGGATGTTTTCCTCTAAAGATGGTTTCTTTTGTTGTTGAGGTTGTTGAAAGCTAGGTGGCTACTAGGAAATTGTAGTTTTATGAGGATAGTTTTGGGTAGGGGGTTCACAGATGGCCCCTCTATGTAGTTATTCTTTGACCAGGAAAAGTTGGGATGCCTAATCCATCTAGGGTTCTAGATCTTAGAATAGGGGTTGTTGTGAGGTTGGTGATATGCATTCAATGCATTTGCTTGATCAACAAGATAGTCATCTATTTGATGGATAAGACATTGTTATATGGGCTAGGCTAGAACATATAACACAAACCTCTTATGGAGGTTGAAGGGATGAGGTAGGCATAAAGGATTGAAACATAGTTTTAAGCTTGTTTGCTCTACTATCAACTTGTCCAATCTTGCTATTATAGAATCGAGTTTATGGGATAGATCAATATACACTCTTATCTCATAAAGACCCACTCTCTTGGTGGGCTGGTTGTCTCTCTCTCTTCTATTTGAATAATCCCATTACTAAGAATTATCTACTAAAGTTTGAAAGAACTTCGGAGCCTCACTCTCATCCTTTAGCATCAGGGTCCATCCACTTGCTGCATCTACATTTGTCTATTTTGATGCGTTAATGCCTCGTAGAAGTATTGAACTTGTTGCATTTTTCAAATCCATGATGTGGGAATTTTTGTAGCAGTTCGTTCCACTGTTCCCAACATTGGTAGTATTATTTATCAGCCCTTTGTTGGAAATTAATAATTTCACGATGAAGGGTATTTGTTTTGTGAACAGGGAAGAAATTGTTAAAAAAAATTCTAGACAATTGGTCCCATGTACTCATGGAACCTACCTCCAAGGAATTAAGCCATGATTTAGCTTTATCCTTGAGAGAGAATGGGAATGGCCTAAGCTTAATAGAATTGTCTAAAAGATTTTAGAACTCAATGTGGCATTGATATCAAGGAACTCCTTGATATGTAGGTAGGGGTCTTCTTGATCTCGACCATAGAAAGTGGGGAGCAATTGTATGACTCCCGGTTTTAACTCAAAGTGGTTTGGGTTTGTAGGAGGTAAAGCTATGCAGGATGGGGTGTTGAGTTGTAGTGGTGCATAGAAATCTCTAATGGCCTTACACTCGACTTTTGCTTGCAGTTTAGCCATGGGGATAAGAACTTGGTTTCTTCCTCCTTGTCTTAGGTTGCGTTGAGTCTTTGGGTTGAAAGGTGTTAGCTCTGGGTTCTGAGATCAACACCCTTACATAAACTATCCTATACTAGATGTCCTAATCTGAATGCAACTATAACTCTACCTGAAGCACAATCAAATCCTAGTAAGCACTAATTGAGCAATGTTTTGATTATATTTGCTTAGTGCATAGGTGGTAGCTTCTTAGACCTAAATATAGACAACTCCTCCTTTTGTCTAGATTTGACTACTGCTTACCACTTAGGTTCTGTTCAAAAGTGGTTAATACAATCCTCATGTTAGGAGGTGTTTAGACCTCAACTAACACCAAACGAAGGTATGGAAAAATCTCTTGGATTTTAAGACACCCACTATAACCACAGTGCTTAGAAGCCACTGGAGTGACAATAGATTGTGTCCTTCTAAAAGGGTCCTATGAGCACAATAGCCTAGGTCTCTTTCTACTTGATTTTATATTTAAGTTCAAAGGTTGGGATTGTGGCATACAAGGATATTGATTGATTCCTTAGTTGGCCAAAGAGCTAGTGATGAAATCCAATCCTTATCTTATAAGGGTTCCCGTAGGGCCCTTACTATCATTAATTTCATTCCACCATAAAACTATAAATATGCAATTCAATATAAAAACAAACTAATGAAACCTATATGTTATCCAACCAGGGTTAAATAGGTGCTCTGATGCAACAATCCTAAGTAAAGATGCAATAATTATCAATTAATGGCCTTAATCTATATGAATTATACCAACATTTAGATGCAAATTATACTAAATGTAAATTATCCTAAAAATTGAGTGAGAGATACTCACAATGAGAGGTTTGATGATGATCAAGTGTGGCCTGCCATACCTCACACTTGCCATGTATTATTAGAACCCGTTTAAAATTAAATAATAAAGAAATTGCAATTTACAATGGGCCTCACTATAAGTTTCACTCAATCCTAACTAGGAAAGCAATAAAACCTAATCTAAGATAGTGAAGCTGTCACCCACAAGATCATTGTTGCTCCTTTGCTAATTTTCTTCTGACAAAAATCAAAGAAATATGGTCAACATGAGAAAAATAGCAACAAATACAACAAGTATTCAAAAATTATGCAAAAACCATAATCTAACACACCTTAAACCTCAACTAGAGGAAAATAACCTAAAGTATGGAACACTACACAATTTGTTGCAACTCCCCAGCAACAGCACCAAAAACTTGTTGTTTTAAATAAAACTTGCAAGCGCACGAATCATTTGCAAGGTAGTATGCTGATGAGGTCAATCCCACGAGGAGTAAACCATTGTGATGCTAATAGTCCCTACTTTAAAATTTCTAACCTAGCCAAAATTCAAGTGATTTTTGTCTTAAATTAACAATGGAAATTAAAACGTGAACTTGGAAACTAAGCAAAAATAAGAAATGGAAACTAAGCAAAAACAAGAAACGGAAAACTTTCCTAAAATATGCACTTTCTAGAATTAGAACTTTCCTAAATTAAAAACTTCTAATTTATGACTTTCCTAATTAACAACTTTCTAAAATGATATTTAGCAACTTTCCTAAACTAATCTCCTAAACATGAAATTAACAACTAATTTAATGAAACATGCTCTTACAAACTACTTTCCTAATCATGCAAAACTAAGAAAAGTAAGAATTCATATAAACTATTTTAAAAAGTATGACAAATGTGATTACTTCCCAAGTAACTTAGTTGTAAAATAATGGAATCTAATCTACAACTAAGTAAGAGAAATGAAGGAAAAGTTACCACTAAAAAATAGTGAAAGGAAAACTACCAAATTAACATACATGTTACCATGGAATGATATATATGATTCATTGGATAGGAGTGGATTTAATCAACTACTTTGAAAACCTAAGCATGAAATCTATTTCTAACATTAACTAAGCTATCTAACAATCTAATTGGGATCTTGAAAAATAAAGTGAACAAGATTGTATTGTGCTGGAAATTAACATACACCATTCATGGAAAGAAATTTTGGCAGTAAGGTAATTGAAACATTCAATGACTATAACATGTAAAGTATGAAATTAATCACTTCTAATGCATCCAAGCATTCAAGAACAAAGTTAATTTACTGTTGAACATAAACATGAGTTGAAAATTCCAACTAATCTCATTGAATCACATCCAAAAATTCATCAACATAACATTCCATATGTAATAACTCCAATTTTGTAATATTAAAATCCCAAGTTAGCAATGAAAAGTTTAGTTTTTTGAAGATAAGGACATTTTGGTCATTTCACTATTCACCTTGACTGAACCCAGAAAATTGGTCCTAAAAATGGTACCATTAGGTGTGTCTCAAAAAAAGGAATCCAACAAGACCAAAATCACCTAAAACAGAGTTAAAATGAGCAAGTTATGGCCCTTTGAAGTTCAGGGGCAAAAATGTAATGTTTACAAAAAACATATTTAACCTGCAAAACACAGGGGCCCGTTTTGATATGGGCACCCTTCATCTTCAACCTCCTAGAGGGTTCTAGAACGGCGGTGATTGGAGGAGAAATCACTGCCATTCTGGAGGTTTCTCCACCGCCATTCAAAGGCGGTGAGAGCCCCCTCCAGAACCCTCTTATAGCTGTATAAATAGAGCTCTTGGGCGCCTCTAATGGCAGCCCAAAAGCTTAAAGAAAACCCGTTTTGGAGGAGCAACCAAGAGGGAAAACAAGGAGAAAAACCCAGCAACGAGCTAGGTATGTCCAAGATCCCTCAAAACCCATCTTTACAGTACTCCTAGGATCATTTTCCCTAAGCTTTTGCATGAAAAATCACGCAAAATAGAGCCCTGGAGAGTCACCAAGGACCCAGGGACGTTCCCTGGGCTGCACTGGTTCGACAGGGTCGAACCAGGGTGTCCTGAGAATGCCCCGGTTCCCCAACGAACGAAACATTCCAGCCGGAACGTAACGCGTCGACCGCATTCAAAAAAAACCAAACAGGCGCATCCGTGGACACGCCCGCAAAAGAGAAGGACGGGTTGGAAAACCCAGCGCGTCTGCGGACGGGCCCACTGAGGCTCACGCCGCAAATGCACAGCGCTCTAGCAAACCGGGATTTTTCTGCTCCTTAAGAAAAGGTGGGCGCATGCCGCTGACGCGCAGCGCCCTTGCATTCCGCCTTTTCACTCTTAAGACTCTTATGTACATGTGACACTAAAACACTTATAACTTGAGATCTAGAGCTCCGATTGAGGCGCCGCAAAAGGCGTTGTGACTGTGTCGACGATGCAAACACAACCAAATTATAAAATCCCTAATCAAAGTGCAATCAAAGTTGGGCATGACCCTTAGAATAGGATGGTGGCGCGTGGCCACTAGACCTTTGGAAAACTGAGGATACCAAGGCCCAATTGGGACCTTAGGACACCCATAGGCATAGGGATGGACCCTTATTGCCTAAGTAATAATACCAACTACTGTAAAACCCATAAAAGATAGGCCAAACTAACCCTGATCCCCCAAACCATGTTCAGGAGCGTATGAGGACAGAGGGGTTAGCGCAACCTAGCCAAGTAGGTGCTCTATTGCTACTAGATTCTTTTAAAAGAATTATGATTGTTTTGCGAATACATGTTTTAAGTATATGACTTGTTTAGCATGACTTAATTCAACATGCATGTGATAAATGCTTTATACATAGACATGTTTTGTAAATAATTGCATATACATTATGCATAGATATGTTTTGCAAAATATTGCATACATTGCATGATTTGTGAGCATTAAGTTCTTGCAAAAATTGTATGTCCTTGAGGGTTACCAAAAAACACTGGAGTGCCGAGGGCCAGGCAGTTGTGAGGGACCCGAAGATGACAGGTTTTGAAAAACGAGGTTTTCGCTTGGTTAATCTGATTATGATTTGGGTTGATAAGCTCGTGGGCGTTATGCCGAGAGGTTTGGGTTGGCCTCTAGCCTCTACCACTATTAGGTGGATGGGTACCACGCCCAAAAAGGGGCAACATCCCTACATCGACTGCATGTGGTACAGGGGGCTACCACTGGTGTCACAGCACTGGGTCGACGTGTCATAGGCCCTGTGGAGGCTATGACCGAGTGTCCTCAGGTACCTGGGGACCACACAGCGAGGAGGTCGTGGGCATAGTTGGACCCTATGGTTTTGTGGACTTATTTGCATTGCATATGGCATGATATGAGGTTGGTCGACCATACCATACTAGATATCCATGAGTTGGATTCAATGAAGCATCTTATGCATATCATAATGTTATGATATATATGTATATGATACTTTTGATTTTGGATTATGTGACCCTTTAAGTCGTTAGTATTTCAGTTTGACAATGGATTTTAATATCGATATTGAATTTGAGTATTCAGACATGCATATGTTTTGAAAGAGCATATGATTTTAAAACATCTCATGCATTATAAAACTAGTAGTGATAGACTCCGACTGAGTATAGTATATACTCACCCTATCCTTAACATTTTTCAGGATAGTTCCACTCACAAATAGACGACGCCTCAGGAGATATTAGTGCTACGAGCAAGTGAATTAAAAAGGAGACAGTTATACATGTAAGTAAACTCTCAACCCTTTGGACATGTAGTTGTATTTAATTACAGTTGGGTTGTGTGCTGTGACTGGAAAGATCTGGGGGAAAACATTTATGGTTTCTAAAGTTTTTCAAAAATTACTTTGGTTATTGTGAAAGCAAATGACACTCGGGGTTTTCAAAATGAGTTTAAAACTAAAGATTTTCCACTGCATTGCATGGTTTTTATAAAATGGTTTTCAAATAGGGATGCATCCCGCCTTAGGAAATTAGATATTGCATTTAAAAATGCATGAGAAAACCCGAGTCGTCACACCATACATGTAATCCAAATCTGAAAATTAAATGCTACTACAGTGATGTTCACTTAATCTTAATCACTCCTCAATTACAAGCCAAACTCTTCTTCAATTGTTCCAACATTCTCTCATGAACAAGTATGCTTGAAATCAAAGGAGAATCCTATGAAAAACTAAGACAATAATCCAATGGAATTTAAACGACCAAAGCTGAAAAATGAAGAGGGCTTAATGAGAATAAAGATGAGATGAATGCTAAAGAAAAAGCCTAGATTCAAGATGACTTCCCTTGGCTGTCACACCAAGGAAAAACCAGACTTAAATCTTAGTTTAAAAGCAAGGAAAGCTAGAGGAAAACAAGGAAAACTAACATGAAAAGAAAGAAATTCCAGCAAAGGCTAACAAACCTTCAAAGGTGAATAAAAAAACCCAAAATCCTAGCTTGAACACTTGAGGAAGAAGTATGAACCTTGGAAGTTTGTAGTAGCACCCAAAGGCATCACAAAACAACAAGTAAAAGAGAAAAAATGGGTTGGCAGGAAGTGGGCGTCTCCTTCCTATGGAGGAGAGGTCCTTTTCCTATGGTGAAAGAGTGGTAGTTTGCTTGGATTTTGGGCTAGTTTTATAAGATTTTTCCTATCTTTCCTAGGGTAACCTAGTACTAAGGTATGGTGGGGATTAAAGAGGGTTAAATTGAAGGGCTAGGATGGGGGAAAAGGATGGACACCAAATAGGAAAGTGGGGGGAAGTAGTTGGCTATCTTAAGATGGGAAGTAGGTGGGAGATGCCACCTTTTTAGGAAGTGGTGTCTTCCCCCTTCAAAAAATATTGAAGGCCTATTTTTTAGGAAAGTAGGTGGGGATAGGTTAGGAAAGATATGGGATGTGTTAGGTGTAGAAATTTGGTTGGTTGGGCAGTTTCCTAAGAGGTGGAAGGAGTGAGAGTTTTGGAAATTCATAGTGCATCTTAAGGGTGAGTTGGAAATTAAGGAAAAAGTGAGAAAACTATTAAAATTGGTTGCTCTTATCCCATTGGTCCACAAGCCCTCTTATTTTAACGTATTTTTTCTTAATTATCTTCAAAATAACTCATAGATAACTCTCTTGAATCTCCTCCAATCCTAGCCTTCCATTTAGCTTAGCTTGATGGCTTAGATGACTAACTTTGAAGGCTCCATTGGCTAAGCTCATGGCTGGCTTAGGAAGCTTGCTTGGCTTCAACCCTTATTTTGAGTGGCTTGTATGGTTTGACTTGAATTCCTTAGCTTGCCACCTTCTTTCATGGCTTATATGGTTAAGGTGGCTTAAGTGGCTTCCATGCAAAGGTGCTAGGAATGCATAGCTTACTTCATGATCCCACTTTGGCCATCTTTAGCTCCTTTATCCATTACTATCCACAAGATGATCTTGGCCTTAGGTTTATGTTGAAGTGATAATTTTGAGGCTTTGACTCAATCCTTTAATCTTGATCTTCAATTTCATCTCGATCGATGTCTACTATTGGATCAACATCTTACTTCCTACAAAAAGTGGAAAACCCCAATTAAATATTACAAAAACATGATTAATCATATATTTACCTTGACCTATAAAATAAAATAAAATTTTTTTGTGTTATTAGGTAAAAAATGAGTGTGTTACAAATTTTGGTCTAAAAACTCTAATTTAACCCTATAAGTTCTAATATATGGGTGCTAATTAGGTGGTTTTGATGTAAAATTAAACACTTATTAGAGTGGGTCATTTATTATAGTGTATTGGATCTTTAGCTCAAATCATTAGCAAAACACTTGGATGTATTTCTGAAGAGTATGCTTGTCCATGACTGAGAAGGATGATTTTTTGTGGTCTTGAGAGTCAGACAACTTTTCACTGACTAGGTAGTGAAAGGTAAACCCTATCAACTCGGTAGAGTCAATGTTTTTGAAGTTTTAAACTAGTTAAGAAAGAAAAATGCTTGAGATTATTCTCACATGCAACATCCCTTCTCACATGCAACATCCCTTCAATGTAACAATCGTTACATTACTGAGGATAGTTGCACAAATCACATCTCCATGATACAGTTCAGAATTGTGCTTCATGTATGTGAAGCATAAGATCAAAACACCTTAGTCTTAAGATCACATACCTTACACTTAAATGAAGATAATCAATGTAACAACTTCAATCACATCTTGTGTTATACTGATGGTGTATAATCCTTCTTTGTTACTTTCATCAAATAACAAATAAATCACAGCTAGAACATAGACCTCAAGATATAGAGAGAAAAAAACAATTGGTCATACAATTTTAGCAGTAAGTCTAATTGTTGATGCAAAGGAATCTTGATTTTTCCTTTTGCAGAATGCCAATGGAAATTATTGACTTGTAATTCTAGTGGGTAAACATAGTATAGCCAAGGCAAACAAAAACTACCCAATTATGAGAAGAAAAGAATGAACAAAAGAGAAGGTTTCAGACTAGAAAAAGAAAACTACCCATTGCAAAGAATGCCAATGGAAATTATTGACTTGTAATTCTAGTGGGTAAACACAGTATAGCCAAGGCAAACAAAAACTACCCAATTATGAGAAGAAAAGAATGAACAAAAGAGAAGGTTTCAGACTAGAAAAAGAAAACTACCCATTGCAATAATCATTCACATTCCCATTTAGTTAGGATATAAGTAAAGCAATGTTCACTTGCATGATTCTAGCCATCACATAGCACATGTATATGCATATTTATTTGCACTCATATAAACATGACTAAAACAATTTAGCTTTATGTAAGCAACTACTACCATTCAACAATCAATAGATACATCTTAAAGCATTCACTAGTAAACTTGCATGTATGTTTTGTTGCATCTTGTTCATGCCCATTTTTAGAAATGCATTATAAGTCATTCTTATCAAAGAGATCAAGCATGTACTAGGACCAACTATTGATTAGTTTTGGGAGTTTTAATTAGATTAGCTAATGCTTCTAGTTTACTCTAGACCAAGTGTAACATGCCTTTTATTTGGGTTTATATTCCCTTAGGTGTAGTATTGCTTCACGTATTTTCTTTAGCACATAATGCCTTTAGCCTAAGGGTGTAAAGCCATTTATTAGTTCTTTCATGAAGTTACCTCTACGTCACTTTTCTTTTAGATTTGTATTGCTTAGTTGGCTAGGTCATGGTCAACATTGTTTGCATTTTAGTCATGGCCAAACACCACCCAAATGGGGCATGTCCTAAGTGTTAAATTCTTATTTTCCTTGCAGGAATTTTTGCTCCAAGATAGCACCCCACTTCACTGAAATTTCCAAGTGTTTTACCTTTTTGAAAGCTAGATTACTATACATTTGTAAGTGTTTTACCTTTTAAAAGAAAGAGAAACATTTTTGCAATCGAAAAAGTTTAGGAATTGAACTAGCATCGCCACAATCATTCCAGTCACAGCCATCCATTCAAGATTAGATAATACATATCTACATGTCCATTCAGGTAAAGTCATGGTACCATTTCACTAGAAAAATCTTAGGAAATCCTCAGTTAGCCTATACAAATACTTAACATTACCTCAATCTGACTTTCCTGTAGCTCCTAAGTTATGTAAGCTCTTATTCAAGCTAAATCACTAGTGCACATTATAGCATAAATCACAACTCACTCTTAAGTTAAATCAAGTATTGATATCCCATTTTGAAAATCGTCATTGAAAACTTACCATTTTTCAAGCATAATTATACATTTAAAACTAGTTTTGTTTTAAAATTTGAAAACTATATATTTTTCAAACATAAATAAGTTGAAAATTGATCAATTAAACATCCACTCTTGGATTTCAAAAACCACTATTTTCAACATGGAATGCTCATAAAAAAATTGGTAATCGCACTATAAACTTAGCACGATAAAACTATGCACAAGTATGTCTCTTCCATGAGTTAGAAAATGTCATTTATTTGGTTGGTTTTCAAATCAAAACTCTCATACAAAAGCAACTTGCAAAAACATGTTAAAACCAACTTGAGAATACATGGATCATGTTAAAAATGTGTTTAACTCTAAGGTATGAATTTCATACTTGAAGATCATCTAAAACCATCCATAAAACATTTGGATTTTTAGATGTGTTCGAAATCAACTAAAAATCAATGCCATGCTAGCTACTAAATGATATGTATTTTCCAGGCATGCATGGTATGTCACAATGACACATAAATTAAGGAATAGTAACATGTTGTAAGAGGTCTATTGTGGAGATATGATCATGACACAACACATCAAAAGATGGAGCATGAACATTAGTGCAATGACAGTAAGGTTATCGCATCTAAAACTAATATACTTAATTGTAATAACATGCCATAATAGAGGTTAAAACATGCTAAAAAATGATCTAAATCAAGTAGGAACAAAAGAGGTAATACATGACATGAAAACAACTAAACTTAGTCATGCTTGAGTCATTAATTGACAGGAATAACAACATGAATTAGATATATGAAATAGTGAGTGAATCATGGCATCAAGACATTCACAGTTACAACACGAAAAACCAAGTGAAAGATGCCTAAGTGAAAAACCAAGTGATTTACAATTTCTAGCTATATCTAAGGTAATTCAATCTTGTTTTAGACTTATCTAAACATGGATAATAAAATCAATAGCTAGATTATCTTAAAAATCGAGATCTAGCATGAAATCACACGGATTCAGCGTAAAACCAAAAAATCAAAAGTTGGGTATTGCAGATCTCACCTCTTAAGTGTGTTTCCATGATTTTTCCTCTTTTAGATGAGCCAGATTGATCACATTTTAAGGTGAAATCCTCTGGTCTCCTCCTTCTTCCTCTTCCTCTTCCTCTCCTTCTCCTCTTCCCCTTTGCTTCTTCTCTTCTTCTCTCTTTATCTTTCTTGACCTTTTGCAATGGTCTATAACTCCAACAAGACCACACGCTCATCTTCCTCCTCACTAGTATCACGCGTCTCCTAGCATGTAGTTTCTTCCCCCTTCTCTTCCATCTTCCTCTTCCTCTCTTTCTCCTCTTCCTTCTCTTTCCTCTTCCCCTTTTCTTCTTCTCTCCCTCCCTCTTTCTCTTTGTCTGCATTTCACGATGGTTTGCAACTCCTACAAAGATTGCACACTCATCTTCCTCCTCCTTGGCATGATGTGTCACACGGTGCTGAGTTTCTTCCCCCTTCACCTCTGTCTTCCTCTTCTTCTCTTTCTCCTCTTACCTTTTTCTTCTTCTCTCCCTCTCTCTTTCTCAATTTTGAGTAATTCCTTAATGGCAACGGGAGTGCCGATATTAAATCAGCCCCCTTCCTTAAGCTAAAAGGTATTTGTTTATTTATTTATTTCATAATTCTCTTATGAGGTGCCAATATCAAAATGTCCCCCTCCCATTAAGTAAATATTTTATTTAATTATTTACCTTTTAATTAATTATTTATTTATTTACCAAAATGCCGTCACATTAATAAATTCATAACTTTTCTATCCAAACTCCGATTTTAGTGTTCTCCATACCGTTGGATTCATTTTCTCAAGTAAATTCTAATTGTTTAGGTATATGGGTCAACAAAGTATTTTCTAAGGGTCAATTTTGTGGGAAATTAAAATTTTTATTAAGATAAATTTTGGGGATCATTTAAATGAAATCTAAAAATTGGGGTTGTTACATTCTTCCCCCCTTACTTCTTATTATCTTAATTCCTAAAAATTTTAGGATGTGTCCATTGCATTTGCTCCTCAGTCTCCCATGTGGATATTGTACTGAATGACGCTGCCAAAGAACCATGACCAATGCACATACACCCACACACCCACATATATAAACAAACACATGAACAAGGAAATCAAAGTATTTTTTGGAATGACTCCTTATTTATCATCCTTTTACTATACATATATATAATATGAGACAAAAGAAAAAGAGATGCTAACCAAGACTCAAAATTTGATATTGGCCAAGAATATATATAAATACAATTCCAATTCACACTTAGGACCTGGTTTGCTGACAACGAAATCAATATATATATATGAAGATAGCCAAAAAAAAAATTTGAAAGTCGATGAAAAAAATATTAAAACAAAGTATTACTTTAAAACTTGTTTGAATCAAATGACTTTAAAAGTCTCACTTAAGAAGTTGGTTAATAGAAAAATGACTTCATTAGTCTGGCATGAACAAAAATCTTATGCGGGAAAGGATTTTTAAAGTTTGTTCAAGTGACTTTAAATTTCTAAAAATTTAAAGTTGTTTTATTCTAAAGGACTTCAAAAGTGAAGACTTTTAAAGTCGTTTTGTTCCAAACGACTTTAAAAATCTCTTATATATTTCACTTCAAGTATATTTATTTTCACTTACAATGTCTTACTTAAATACAATGAAATTGATTTTTTTATGATAATCAATGTTCATTCCCGATTTCTGTACATAATAAATACAAGGATATTAAAAAAAAAATTACTTTTCAAATAAGTCTTCAATTACATACATATATATAATGTCCACACCACATTTCAAAGTTGTATATTGAGCATATTTTTTTATATGGTATAAAGGTTTCTAAAGGCATTCACAGATGACTTCTCAATATTTGGGTCACCTTTTGATAAGTGTCTGTACCACTTAAACTTAATTCTTGCAAGGTGTGAGGAAAAAAATCTAGTGTTAAACGGGGAAAAGTTCCATTTTATGGTACAAAGTGAGATAGTTTTAAGCCATATAATATCACACAAAGGGATAGAGGTAGATAAGGCTAAAGTAGATTTAATTGCCAACCTTTCTCCACCAAGGAAGGTGAAAGAAATTTGCTCCTTTTTAGGACATGCTGGCTTTTCTAGAAGATTCATCAAAGACTTCAGTAGACTTACCAAACCACCTTTGTAATTTACTGACAAAGGAGGCCACCTTTGAATTTGATGAGAACTGTAAGCAAGCATTTGAACAACTCAAGGCCAAGTTGACCTCTGCACCCATTATCCGACCACTTGATTGGAGCACACCATTAGAGATTATATGTGATGTGTCGAATTATACCAATAGTTGTTTGGGATAGCGCATCGATAAACTCCCTCATGTGATACACTACACTAATAAAACACTAAATGATGCACCATTCAACTATTCAACCACTGAAAAATAGTTGTCATTTGTAGTGTTTGCTTTGGATAAGTTTATATCTTACTTGTAGGGTCTAAAGTTATAGTGTACTTGGATCATGCAGCTTTAAAGTACCTCCTTTCTAAAAAGGATGCAAAACCTAAATTGATCTATTTGATACTCTTACTGTAAGAGGTTGGCTTAGAAATGTGGGACAGGAAAGATTTCAAAAGTGTCATAGCAGACCACTTATCTAGATTGGTGGTAGAGCACACTAGTAATAATCTACCTATAACTAAAGCCTTTCTGGATGAACAGTTACTACACATTTCCCAGTTAAATTGGTATGGTGATATTGTCCTGATCAGGTGATAAGGAGATGCATACCAAATAGTGAGCATAATAAGATCATCTCCTTCTATCATGATCATGGATGTGGATGCCATTTTAGCTTGAGAAATATAGCAACAAAAATTTTGCAATGTGGTTTTTATTGGCTTGCCATATTTAAGGATGCACATGCTTACTGCATAGCATATGCTAGGTGTTAACAGTCAGGAAGTCTAAGAAGGAGACACATGATGCCCTTATACCCAATCCTTGTCATAAAACCATTCGATGTTTGGGGCATAGATTTCATGAGAACGTTTCTAAATTCTGTTGGGAATCTTTATAGCCTAATGGGAGTGGACTATGTCCAAGTGGGTGGAGGCTGTACCATTCAAAACCAATGACCACATGGTAGTGGAAAAATTCTTAAAGGAAAATATTTTTTCATGGTTTGGTACTCCAAGAGTCATAATAAGTGATGGGGGAAAATAATTTTGTAATAAAGTGTTTGAGAATTTAATGAAAAAGTATAGTATCAACCATAGGATAGCCACCCCATACCATCCTAAGACAGTGGCCAAGTAGAGGTCTCGAATAAGGAGATTAAGCAAATTCCAGCGAAGGCAATCAATCCAAGTAGGAAAGACTAGTCTATGCGACTTAAGGATGCTTTGTGGGCCTCTCATACAACTAATAAAACTCCAATAGGCATGTTACCATACTGCCTAGTCTATGAAAAGGCCTGCAATTCACTGGTAGAGCTAGAACACAAGGCTTATTAGGCTATCAAGAAGTTCAATTTTGACTTAGATACCGCTAGGACCCACCAAAAACTCCAACTCAATGAGCTAGAAGAATTGAGGAAAGATGCATATGACTTTACACGTATATACAAAGATCTAAACAAATTTTAAGAAATCCTTTACATCTAGCCAAAAGGTCTCGCTATATAACTCACAATTGCATTTTTTTCTAGGAAAACTAAGATCTCAATGGACTAGACCTTACATCGTACGCACAATATATCCTCATGGGGTCATCAAGATTGAAAAGGATGGTGAGATCCAAAAAAATAAATGGTCAAAGGTTAAAACCTTACCTAGAATTGCCTCACCCAAAAATTGAAGAGACACTTTTAAAGACACCTCATTGTCATGACCCACCTAAGGCTTTTCCAGAAACCCTTGCACTCATCATTACGTTTAGTTAAAGACGTCAAACTTAGTGCTACATGGGAGGCAACCTAGCTATTTTATAAAAACCAATTTTATACATCTTTCCATGTTCCATATAGAGTCCTATGCTTTTAAATATTGGGGATAATGTTTCATTCAGGTTGGGGGGTGTAGGTATACATAAAGCTTTTGGATTTTTCTGAATGTTTTGAAGAAAAAAATAGTTTTCTTTTGGGGTATAGTTCCCTTAATGTGATGATAACTGAATTTTCTAAATTTAATAATTCTATTATTTTCACTCTTAATGGAAGTGTGTATGGCCAGTTTTTCATATCACTCACATCTCGAATCATTTTATGAAGGTTAATTCTTGAAAAATATTTACACAAAGCACATAGTCAAGACTAATAGAAAGGTATGACTTAGAGACCATGAGGAAAATCAATGGAGACCTATAACCCAATGGGCGTTAGAGACTATTTTCTTTCAAGAGAGTTATAAGTAATTCCATAGTTTCTTTAGTGTGCATATTCTAATGTGATAATGTTATCCTTGTTTTAATTAACTATCAAGTATAAATAGGAGTAATAAGCTCTTTTTTTCAAAAAGTTTATTGAATCTGATAGGTTTTAGAAAACCATGAGAATGACATAGGCCATCCTTGTTTAGCCTAATGACATAAAACCTACCCTATATAGTATACTACCAGTTAACACCATAGCCTATTATTGAGCCTTTTCTTCCTTAACCCCAATTACCTTAACCTAGAATAAGCCAAAAAACAAAAAAAAACCATTACCCACTTTCAAAATAAGTAGAGTTAGTAGAAAAAGCACAAAAAGGACAAAAAGTTAAAGAAGTGAAAACAAAAGTATTTCTCTCAAAGCAATCAAAAGAGGGGGGGGGGGAAATCCAAAAGAAAGAGATATCAAACAAAGATGAGTAGAATTGAAAGAAAAGGCAAGAGTATGAAAAAAAAATTCACTTTAGCATAGTGAAGGATCAATTGTCCAACAAGAAAAAAGAATACCTCTACTCAATTTTGAACCTTTGAAATCCTTATACCCTTCTTTTCTGAACCTGTCCTAACCTTACGTTTCATCCTAAAAAACCTATGGATCGTTGGTGGAACATAACCTCAAAGAGGATATAAAAAGAACGAATTAAGGTAAAAGATCCCTACTATTCTTGCTAATAACATCCACTCTTAAGGATCATTTTCTTTTGCCTCATTAGCACTTTAAAAGTTTATGTGAACCATTAGCTTGTTCAATCTAGTCACTTAATGAGAGAAACATGTTCAACCCTTTATCTAAGAGCTTCATTTCTAAGAGTATACCTGAGAGGATTTCAAGTCAAAATATATTTCCAATAGCATTTAAGCATATCAAATTAGAAGTTATGACTTATGTGGCTGTACACACACATGCACCCCAAGAAATAACTAGAATAAGATGTCTTTAATGTGTGTATAATTTGTAGAATTATCAATCCTCTCCAATAACTGGTGAAAAAAGTAGGAGGGTGATAATGAATGAGGGTTCTTTGTGATAGAATAAGGGACTTAGCCTGATGGAATTCTGTGGATATATTCACTGCAAACCCTCATAAGGCATAACTTGTCCACTATGGGCAACCTAGGGATTTACGGGCTTGTTACATATGCTAAATACAGTAGTGAGTACCTATGAAAATGAAAACCATTTTGGTTTTAATTTTTTTCACATGCTTTGCTCGGGACTAACAAAATGCTGGTTAATTTTGTATAAAAAGTATCCAATTAGTAGCCAGTGTGTTATAACATAGTGTCAAATTAAGGTTTTTGCCAAAATTTATAACACATGAATTTTTGTCCTAAGAATTCAAAATTGTGATATTTTGTAGATTTATAGTCTAATCCAGAGTAAGTATGTGAATGATCATAATTTTCTAGGATTAAACTAGGGTTTTTTTTCTTTTATAGGTGTTGAGAAGGTGCTACAAAGGCCAAGCTTGATCAAGTTAAGAATTCATGAGGTTTCCTAGTCAAACTAGAAAACCTAAGCAAGCCAAAGCCTAAATGTCACCTATCCAAGATGTGATGAAAGTTCAAGATAATCTTAGGACAAGCAAGAAGGAAATTGAAAGAGCTAAAGGTGACTAAAATGGGTGCATAAAGCAAGCCATACATCTCCACTACCTTTGCATGGGAGGCATTCAAGCCACCTTAGCCATGTAAGCCATGAGAGAAGGTGACAAGCTATAGAATTCAAGCCAATCCATTCTAGCGATTAAAGCCTAGGGTGTGAGCCATGAAGCCAAGCCAAATGAGATCTCAAAGTGAGCCATGAAACCATGGTTTAGTTAGTTTGCTTGAAAGAATTATGTAAGAAGTAAGATGATTACACACTGGTGGACCCATCAAGAGCGAAACACTACTTTCCAACTCCATCTCCCACTCTTTTTCTGCTCTTTTTCTTAGGATAACAAGTTAAAGGAGAGAGGCACATCATTATGAAAAAAACATCCCCACTTTCTTATTTGATGATCAAGGGTTTCCTAAATTGAAAACCCTAGATCTACTTCATTCTAAAAAACTTTGAATCACTAGATCTTTACACATTGTTCCTAAACAAGATTCCTTATTACTTTCATAACTTTCCATCCACCATCAAATTTAGAAAGAAAGAGCTCCACTTTCAATCCATGAAAAAGACGCTCCTTGTTAAAAATTAGAAACCAGCCATCATGTCTCTCTTATGTCATCTTTCCACTTCTCTTTCTTAGATCATCTAGCTAATTCATCTTCCATCTAACCTTCCTAATTAAATATCCTAACCCTAGGTCCACTTTCCTCATGTTTTCACTCCTTTCTAAGTTAAGAAACCACTCATCTATATATAGCCCTATGTTCCATACGAATTTTCTAAGTAGAGGTTGAGTGGCATAACCTTGAATTCTAGCTTTCCTTTGGTGCTTAAGTTGTTGCTGGATTTTGGAACTTTGTTGGTGCTTCTATTTTTTTGGTTTTATAATAATTATCTTAGTTATTTTCTCTCCAATTCCAGGTTAGTAATTTACTTTCGTAGCTTACTTTTAGAGTTGTTTCATGCTGTTTTTACTTCTTTGAATTCCATGCCTAGTTCCACCCTCGTTCCCATTCTTTCTTGCTTCCAAATCTCTAGTTTTCTTTGATCATTCCTTTTAAATCTAAGTTATCTTTCCTCTAGTAGTGACAGCCAAGGGAGGAGATAGCTTAGAGCCTTGAGTTTCCACTTAGTTCTACGTCTTTTTCTCATTGTTTTGCATCTTAGTTTTGGGTTGTTTTTCCTTAGTTCAACCACTTAACCCTTGTTTCTCTTAAATTCATTCATGGGTTTCATTTTCATGTCATTATACTTTAGTTTTGGATCTTTATATTGAAGTTTTTTGGTTGTTTAGAATGACTTTTGCACGCAAGAATAGTGCACACTAAACATATGTTGTAGACAGCTTTATGCATCTAACTTTTTAGTGTAATTTGAACATGACGCAATGAAATTCTTTGGGAAGTCTTGTTATGAATTAATTATTTCATCAATTACTTGAGATATGGGTTTTTTCCTAACATATAAGTTGCTGTTTCAATAGTTTTTTAATGTGAGATTTTTTTAATGTTTTTAAGTACTAAAATCTAGAAATTGTTTTTCTCTTAACTTTGTGCTTTAATTCCATCCATCTAAACATTCTTTTTTGTTTGAATCCATAGGTATCCATTTTGATTTTCTTGTTTTTTATGATATTATATAGTAAGTTTGCATGTTAGTTACAATTAAATTATGAAAAATAGTCATCTTTTAGGCCATAGAACCATGCGCACAGTCTATGCACCATACACATGGTACTAGACCACTTGCCTTTGTGATTTTTGGATAAGCTAGTTGTATGCTATTGTTGTAAAAATTATTAATAAGTTGTTTTCATATTGTGTTAGTTTAAGAAAGTTTCCTTTTTCCTTTTTGGAAAGTTTTCTTTTTAGTAAGTTTTACGTTAGGTAAGTTTTAATTTAGGAAAGTTTCTAATTTAGTAGTCTCCTTATGTTTCATTGCTTAGTTTGAATCTTTCTAAAGTGCTGTAGTTTCCTTTAGTTAAGCTCATGTTAGTTAGATAAGTTTCATTTTCATTGTTTAGTTTTAATTAAGGCAAGTTTATTTTCAGTTTTAATTTCTAATTCCATACATGTTTCTAACTTGAATACTTTAATCTCCTAATTAAATCTAACCCTTCTCTTTTGGCTGAAGCTAAATAATTTGAATGAGATCCAATCCATTGCAAATATGTGAGATTCCTTATGGGGGTGACCTTGCTCGCATGAGAATACTACAGCTAATTCATTTACTTGCAGTTAACTTCAAAATCGCACTAAGAAATGCGTGGCTTGCTTTATGGGTCCATTTTAGTTAACCTTAGCCCCTCCAATTGCTTCCATTGATCCATCATCTTGCCTTGATATGATCTTGGACCTTGATCTACTTTAAAATATTGAAATATAGGCCTTGACAATGTTCAATTCTTATCTCATTAAATTTTGGCCTCTGGATCATCTCTCAAAGACCTACAAAGGAAGAAAATCCAATTTAAATCCTATAAAAATATGATCATTCATATACTTACTCCAGATTAGCCTATGAACCTAAAACTTATCACATTTTTTAATTATTAGGTCATAAATGCATGTGTTATAAAATTCTGGCAAAAAATCCTAATTTAACACTATAAGTCATAGCACATGGGCAACTAATTGGGTACATTTTATGCAAAATTGAATGCCTATCCCATTGCTTTCCTTTTCATCTTTTCTCTCCCTTTTCTTGTGGTTCTCTTTGGGTTCACATGCATACAGCTTTAGGTGGTGGATTGCATCTCTTTTAAAGTCAATACCTCGTAATTTTATGCCATGAATAATAACACTTTACTTTTTATGATTCCTATGTTCATGCACACCCCTTTTGTAAGGAATTCAATAAAATAAAGTTATTGGGTTAATGCAAACATTCAAGTGTAATTCCCATGCATAGTCCATTGAATCCCATGTTTCTTTATTAATTTCCATACACTTTGCACTTAATAATCATGATCACCATTCACTTATATT